>OZ022560.1:45447067-47847067 GCA_963991005.1 Barypeithes pellucidus
CGCAGCCGTCACTCGGCTAATCAGCTCCTGGAGCCCCTCCAGTGAGTCGGCAACCAGAACAGTGTCGTCCGCGTACCTCAGATTGCTGATTTTTATCCTATTGACAATGATCCCCTCGTCGGACTCGTCCAAAGCCTCCTGAAATATCCTATCGGAATACAAATTGAATAACAATGGCGACAAAATGCATCCTTGACGGACGCCTTTCAGGATTTTGATCTCTTCGGACGAGCTGTTATCGATTCTCATATGAGTAGTCTGATTCCAGTAAAGGTTGGCTACTATTCTAAGGTCTCATTCTTCTAATCCTATTTCTTTGAGAATATTGACCAGTTTCTCATGTTTGACCTTATCAAAGGCTTTTTCCTAATCAATGAAACATGCGTAAACGGTCACCGATATGTCCCTACACCTTTGAATTAGAACTTGTATGCTGAATAATACCTCCCTTGTTCCGAAGCCATTGCGAAAACCAAACTGAGAATCACCCATCATCGTTTCACAATTTGCATATATTCTCTTGTGTATTATTTTCAAGAAGAGTTTAAGCATATGGCGCATCAAGCTAATAAGACGATAATCGCCACAATTATTGTCCTTCGCTTCTTTTAGAAATTGGGACAAAAGTTGATCTCAACCAATCAAAAGGTATGCTGCCGTTTCGATATAATAAGATTAAATAGTTTCACCAGGATGGCAAGTGATTCTTCGTTTTGTAATATTTTTAGAACTTCGATATAGACGTCATCAGGCCCACTAGCTTTCCTTTTTTTGAATTTGATAGGTCACATTGAATTTCTGCCTTCGTTATGTTCAAGCCTTGGTCCTGATCAGAGAAATCCACTTGGAGTTCCGGCCGAGTATCGTGAAAGAGCTGCTTGATGGAATTGCACTATTCCTTCAGTTTATCTGATGTGTCCAATATCAGTCTGCCCTGCGTGTTCTGCAATGTCGCCGTGCTTCTGTTCCTGCAAATACCTGCTACCTCTTTTGTCTTCTTGTTCATGTTTAAAGTGTCGTGTTTTGTTTCCATTGCTTCTATTTCCTGGCATTGCTCAGAAAGCCATTTCTCTTTTGCTTCTCTTATCTTGTTATTAATTATGTGATTTAACACTCGGTATTCGTTGTTCCTGCTCTTGAGAGTCCGTCTTTTTTCCATCAGATCAAGAATTTCTTCCGACATCCATGCTTTCTTCTTGATGTTTTGTTTAGGTTTAATGATTTTATTTGTACTCTCTGTGATCGCAGTTCTTATATTGGATCACAGTTGCTCAGCCTCTGCTGATTCCGTTATGGGTATCGCATCCATTCTGGAACTCAATTCATGTTTTAGGTCCTTTCGTTTTGACAGATAAGGCTTACTATGTCTGGAATTCTGCAAACATCTTTTGAGTGTAAACCGCTACAACAACTGGATGATGATCGGAGTTTATATCTGTCCCTGGGTATGTTTTGCTGACTTTATGCAATTTCTGTATTACTTTTT
Source organism: Barypeithes pellucidus (assembly GCA_963991005.1). Classification (NCBI taxonomy): domain Eukaryota; kingdom Metazoa; phylum Arthropoda; class Insecta; order Coleoptera; family Curculionidae; genus Barypeithes; species Barypeithes pellucidus. The sequence continues at coordinate 45,448,554 of OZ022560.1, forward strand.
AATAAATATGCAGTCTATTTGATTGCGAATAATGCTTTCTGGGGTATGAGCATTAGATGTCCACGTATAGAGTCTTCTGGTTGGTAGCTTAAAGAAGATGTTGGAAATAATGAGATTTTGTTCCTGGCAGAACTGAACCAGCCGGTCTCCCCTATCGTTTGCCGTTCCTAGACCATATCTACCAATAATATCCTCTTTTGGAGTATTTCCTACTTTGGCATTGAAATCGCCCATAATTATTGTCACCTCTGATTTTTTTGTTAGCTTCAGAGTGTTTGCTACTTGCTCCTAAAAGTTTTCTATCTCTGCATCAGGGTGATCATAAGTTGGTGCATACACTTGAATGATGTTGACGTCAAATGGCTGTGAGTGAAGCTTTAGAAAAAGCGATCCGAAAAGCGATATCCAATCCGATACTGGAACAAACGACTTTACTGACTTGCTGCTTTCTTTGTCCATTATGATACCCATACTATTCTAGTATTGGTTGTTATCGTTGCCCGAATATATTTGATGTTCATTTATTTGATACTGTCCCGAGTTTAGCCATCTCATTTCGATGACCCCTAGTATCTCTATGTTTAGTCGTTTCATCTCCTTGATAGCATTATGTATTCTACCTACCTGAAACATCTTCCGCACATTCCATGTATCAATCTTCCTCATGACTGGCCTGGTGATTCTTAGCACCCTCTGGTCATTCAAGACCCGCCGGGGATTGAGGGCCATGGCTCTTGGTTTTCCAGTCATGCTGATGATTATCCTGGGGAGTTTAATGAAGTGGTTTCCCGTTGCCTTGCTCATCGCAGTCTTACGACCGATTTGATCATATGTGATGGTCCCTTGTAAGTATCTGATACCGAACCTTTAGGGACGTCAATCTTCGATAGTTTCGTTCCAGGAACGCCGCATCTGCTGCCCTGCTTCATGCTAGTTTTGGTGAGCCCGGGTATTTCATTTCCCCGGTACCACCCATAACTGGGAGGCGTGCCGCCACGTGGAGAAGCTCCCGATGGAGGAATAGCAAACCCCGCACGGGGTTTGCCAGTCTACTAATTTTTAAAATCTGCTGCAATAAAGTCATTCCAAATTACAATAGGGAAATACTTGTTTATATATAGATTTTAGTTTAGTATATTTTGAAAGGTAAGAGGAAAATTGAAAACTAGTTAATGATTAATTAATAATTACGTAGTCTATTAGTGAAGAGATATAATAATATAAAGTGCATAAGTAATATAATATGACTTGTTCTTTGAACGACAAGTTCGAGATAATATATTAAGTTTGTCTTATCTTTGCCAGTATTTATCTTTAATTAGCAGTCATGATTTATTAGTAGAATGATACATTTTAGATATTTGATTAAATAGATTGACTTGATTTCAGATTATTTAGATGAAGCTCTTTATTAATTTATATTGCAAAAGTATCAGTTATATATCATGATTTTTTAATATCAAGAACTGCCAGAACCATAATCAAAACACTAAGTATGGTCCCTACTACACCTCGAATGGAAGTTACTATAACTGTTAAAACAACTCTCAATATTTATACCGTTTAATTTAGCAATACCTAGAATAAAAAAATAATTTATAATAACGGTGTCACAAGTCATTGACGCAAGTATTGTCAAGATAAGAATAATGGTTGCATTTCCTCTAGGTACTCGGTGACTACATGCCTATGTTAAAAACGTCTAACGAAATAAAAACACGCTTTTAATTTTTTCAAAAGCAAAAACTATTTGACTAATATTTTTAAATAAAAATTGTAAAAATCTTCATTATTACTCTTTGCCCTGACGACTGTTGTATTTATTCGATTATGGGTTATAACGCTATAAAATTTATTACAAAATAGCACAGTAAGACTTTCTCACGAATTTCTTGTTATATAGGTTTAAGGTTATTGGGATTTTTAGAACGGTAAGAGATATGAAGTCGGTTAAATTGGGGCTAAATTGCGTATTATGTTTTTATTTTTATGTGACCTTGTTCGGGCTTGTTTGAAGAGATGTCCAAAAATAAATTTCACTTCCTCATTGTTACTTTTTATTCTCCATAAGATGACGTCACCAGATCTTTAATGCGACGTTTAGTCATTGGGTCGCCATCATCAACCGATTTCTTTCAAATACGGGCCTGAATTTTTTAAAATTAATTAAAGAGGAACTAAATCTACGTTCAGCGGTATACAACACTTACTGGTTTTCCGACGTTTTATTCTTTAAATTAACCGTTTCCATTAAAATATCCCTAGCACGTTCCTGTAATTTACTTTGTTGCGAAGAAACTGAACGTTTTAAAATTGTTATTGCTATTTCGGTCCTTAGTGATTAATATTACGCTCTTCTACTAATTATTTCTATTTCAAACTAACCGTTTAACAAAATTATCTCTGGATAGAATTCACCATTTCCGAGTATAATGGACTTGAAAATAAATCAATCACGGGTTTTAGTATCAACTATCGATTTTAATTATAACATTAATATATAGAGAAATTTTTATGTTTTAGTTTTAATAATTTTTCAAATGTGAAAAACGATAGATTTTTAGGGAAACTTATAAATAATATAGATTACATTTGATGTTCATTATTCAGTGAGTAGTCTTTGACCTTTTATGCAGTCAAACTGATTAAGCGGCTCAAATGGAATCCTAATAACTTAGGAACTACACGGTTATATCAATGGATTGCTCATGTTCATTTGTAAATAAATATTAGAACAAGAAAAGTTAATACTTAATTTAAATATGTATATCTAGATTTATTTGAAGGTACAATTTATTCTCGGAATCACCTGCCATGGTCCTATATAAAATTCCTAGCCAAATACATCGGTCGGAATGTGGTTTAAACAGCTGAAGTAAATAGTTTATATTGTCAGCACGGAGATAGCTGACAAAATTGTCTGGCTATCCTAAATTAGTTATCAACGAAATTCTTTCTATTCCTGAAATATTTGTTGCTAAGATATTTTTTCCTGTTAGATAGCTAAAAATATTAATATTTAACTTAAATTGAGAGTGCAAATTAAGAACTTTTTTTTTTCTGTGCTAGCCAAAATATGGATATTTGCCAAATGGAAAAATTATAGAGCCATTTTGTAACGAGATTTATACCGTTATTATAAGCTCATATTGACTTATAAATAAGGCGTACCTGCCACGTTTACATTCATTCAGAGTACCATAACCTTATAGCAATATTAGTTTCATTAAACTTCGCCTACCCACAACACGTAGTCCTTCCTGGAGTACATTATATATACAGGGTTGTGATTTAATAACGGATAAATTCAATACAAATTAAATGAAGGCGTTCTCGGAACAACACTCAAACCTGTAGATTTTGTTTTTGGATTGAGCATATCTTGACAAAAAATGTAGGTATACAGGATGTCCCACAAAAATGTGACCGAAAAAATATTTTTTCCTTAAATGGAAACTCTATTCTACTCATGTCTCATGCATAATGTCCTAAACCTATCTTCAACTGTTCACGAAACATTTACGTTCAAATATTAAAATATTACTTTATTGCAACACAAATTGATTCCTAAATTACCACCAGCTTTTTATGTCGACCATTACGATACATTTGTGACTTATGTTCTAACGTAACAAGAACAATTTAAAAATTAGGATTTGCAACAAAAGTTTGTTTTTATTAAAATTAATTCGTTTTGTGTAGTAAGCTATTTTACGATTGGAAGCCAGATCGTCACCTTTATTCGATTCTGTTGATTTAGTGGAAACATTTCACACAAATTACCTCGGCTGACGTGGAAAGTATATTTTCTTTGTTCAAACACATGTTAACAGATAGAAGGAAATCATTTGTTGTAGAAAATTTTGATAAACTTATACTTGTAAACTTGTTTTATACACTTATTTTATGTCCCATACAGGGTGTAACAAAATCGTCCTCACCATTGGGATTTCGGAAACGATAAGAGATGGGAACTCGGTTAAATTAGGGCGAAGTTGCGTAATTATGGGCCCAATAATAGGCAGCAAAAAAAGCAAAAATAAATGCAGGGGCTTCCAAAATATTTACAAAAATCTAAAGTTCTGCGCTTCGGTTTTTAGTTTTTCTTGACTTTGTTCGAAGATATGTGCAAGAATGAATGTTACTTTCTCATTGCTACTTTTTATTCTCCACAAGATGCCCATAATGCGACGTTTCGTCTTTAGGTTATCATCATCAACTTAATTTTTTTCAATACGGACCTGGAGATTTTTATTTAAATTAGGAAGGAGGGACTCAATCTACGTTCAGCGGTATATAATACTTACTGGTTTTCTTACGTTTTAGGTTTTCTTATATAAATTATGAAAGTGGACCTAAATCTACGTTTAGCACATACAACAATTACTGGTTTTCCGATGTTTTGTTCCTTAAATTGACTGATTTATTAAGCTACCCCTAAGTACGCTCCTGTAATTTACTTTTTTTCCGAAGGAACTGAAGATTTAAAAATTATTATTGCTATTTCTGTCCTTAATTATTATTATTATTATTATTATGTACCACTACTGTTTTTTTTTGTTTCCAACTAATGGCTATATCAAATTTCTACTTAATCTACTACTACTACTACTACTCTTAATGTAATTACAAAAACTATTTTGTTTCATTAATACAAATAAAATTTGACTCTTAAAGCAGCACCTTCTTAAGACTTTAAGAAAAGGTATTGAGTTTTACATTTTCGAATTATAGCCATTTTTAAAAAAAGTAAATAACAAGAACATACTAGGGTTATTTTTATGAAGATGGTCAATTTAAAGAATAAATTGTCGGAAATCCAGCAAATGTTGTGTACCGCTGAACGAAGATTTAGTTCTTCTTTCATAATTTAAACAAATAGAATCAGGCCCATATTTAAAAAGATTAAGTTGATAATGGTGCCTAAAGACGAAACGTCGCATTGAAGATCTGATGATTCCATCTTGTGGAAAATAAAGAGTAGCAATGAGAAAGTGAAATTTATTTTTGGACATCTCTTCGAACAAAGTCATGAAAAAATAAAAACCTAACGCAAAATTTTAGATTTTTTTCAAATATTTTGAAAGCCCTTATATTTATTTTTAATTTTTTTACGGAATATTATTGGGCCCGTAATTACACAACTTTGCCCAAATTTAACTGACTTTGTATCTCTTGAAGAACGAATGTGTTACACTCAATATACTTAGGTATGATTATCCGATTATATTATCAGATATTACCATAAATCACTTAACTTATAGATTTAAGTACATTATTATCTTTTTTAATATTTAATAAATTCTTCAACCTTATATAACAAGAAATGTATTAATCAATCAGATTTAATCAGTGGTCTTTACCAATAAGATAGTTCAATTGATATAGAGAGTTTGAATAAGAGAGTTGCAATTACTCAATTACATGACTTTTTATCTTATTATGGCTGACGATATTATGAATATTAAAATATATTGGATTGAAATCAACGACAATTTCCAAAGGCGTTGATAAACACTATGCGACTTTAAAACAAGTAGGCATTTTATATTCATCCTAAAATAATATCCAAAAATAATATTTTACTTACAGACATTCATATTTTTGAGGATCAGACTCCTGTCCCCGATTGACCAGGGATTTTACAGCCTGTTGGACTGCCTCGTTCTGTAACAAGAAAAAGGATAAATTATACAGTAAATAAAATGGTAATAAAAAGCTTCGGGTTAAACTGACCCACAAATCAATTTATATGCGCATATTTTTGTGAATTTAAATATAAAAGCCTTCGAGACTAAATTATCTAAGTTTGTTAAAATGTTCTAGAGTTTTAATTATTTTTACCTGTTTTAATTATAACTATTGCCCGGAATGTCGGCGCTTATTACAAGTTCGAACTAAGGAGGTAAGGGTAAAAGATGCTCGAATGTGTGAAATTGGCTAAATGTAAGTATAAGCAAATATTCCATGTGATTAGAGAACAATATCGCGACTAGCTAATTAATATGTATTAAAATATGCAGGGAACGCCAACTATACCTAATGTACATTTCCCAGTTTACGTAGACTATGACAATTGCTAAATCTGTATTATAATTCAACAGCCAGCGACAATCGAATAAATTGCAACATCGACCTCAAATTAAACACAAAGTATAAGTATAATTGGTGATAAATCCATGCTTATGCCAACTATTACTACCAATAAGGACGAAATAATAATTGTCATGGTATACCTAGCTTAATAGTACACGCTCAGCGCGCTGACCCGCTAACCGCTCTTTTCGCTAAATTTATTATAAAATCTATTAAAATTGTACGTCAAAAATTGATTTTAAGCTTGTATGGTCTGACCGTTAATATAATAAAACCAGTTATAATACTATGAATTTTCTGTACTTTACAATCAAATTACAAATAATCTTAAAACAGTATATTTTAATCGAAAAGCTGAATCTATATCTGTTTCGATAAGGTTCAATCAATCAAAATTGCGAATGCTGTTAAAGAATATTTAGAGCCGGCCTGGTTTAATCCCCTAGGAGAGGTAGATGTTACCATTAAAATTTCAAATGGGAAGTAGTCCAAGCAGCACATCATTGTAAAGGAAATTTATTATTTTTTGAGTATTAGTTTCCAAGAACCCGCGTTCCAAAAATGGACATGAATCTAGGCGATGACTTTGTCACTCGTAAAGAATTGGAAATAGTGTGCCACCCAGAGTTAATTCTACTGAAACAGCAATACAATAATGTTTTTTAAATAATAATCTAAAAACCATAAATCTGCGCAGGTAATTACTTCCATTTATGGAATGCGACTCCTTAGAAACTACTAATAAATCTCGGTATTATTGGAAATAGATGTAAATGCTTTTAAAATGATGTACCACCTTCCCATTTAAGATTTTAAGGATAGCATCTACCAATTCGAGGGGGTTCAACCACGGAGGCTATAAATATTCTTTAGAAGCGCCCCCTTTGGATTATTAATATTATTTACTGGAGATTCTCAAATTGAAATGCTGTATACTTAGTGGATATTTTTTAAATTTTTTTACGAGCACTATAGGAAAAATCCTTTATGGCACCTTGGGAGTGGTGCGCGTGCGAATAATGCGATTTATGTTAGTTTTGAATCTTTGGAGGTTATATTCGTTGGGAAAAACGACCTGGATGAAGTCCTCCAGATGGAAGGATTCTTAAATAATGAAGTTCGAGGAGTACTAAGCTTAAAAAAATATGGATGCACGGCAGTGGTTCGTCGTGTATTTCTGCTATTCGCCGCTCTGTTCGGAATTAAGGCAAGGTCAGCCGAGCACTTTCCATGAAAATATCTGTAAACACTAAACTATTAGAAGTATTTATTTGAACTGCGCTACTGATAAGTAATAATAAATTTAAATTTTTGCAAAGCAATGGAAAAGCTTTTATAGTTTTATATCCCCCGAATAATCTTTAATAAATGTTTTTGCTTTCAGCTTATCTCAAATATTTATTATGCTTTGGGATTTGGATCGCACATAGGTCACGTTCAGATATTTATTAGATCTGGTCAGTATAAATGTTTGAAGAAGATGAGACCTAAAAATGACTTTAGTGAATACAAAGTAGTCAGTTTTAGGATACCTAACCTCTGAAATGAATAAGTACAAGTAAATATTTGGACGGGATCTGTAAAACTAAGGTACAGACAGGGGAGGGCAGATCTGATGCTAACAAAATAACGATTTGTTTGCCTCTTAAAATTTTAGTTATCTTAAGGTTCTTAGGTGTCTATGTTTCCCAATAATACAAGAATTTCAAGCTTGGGATATATTATTTTTTATAATTAATGAGAATCAACATCAATATACATCTGATATTCGAAGATTAAGTTCTAAGTCTAGAAAGATTTAAGTAACAAACGTAGATGTAATTAACTTGATCTTTTTCATCTCTGTATCAGTATATCGAAATATATAAGTATGTATGCGTATTTGATATTCGAAGATTAAGTTCAAGTCTAGAAAGTTTTATGTAACAAACGTAGATATAATAATCTTGATCTTCTTCATCTCTGTATCAGTATATCGAAATATATAAGTATATTGTATATCGTATGCCCAGTTCCGTGGTTTGTAATGTAAGGACCAATTGTGCCGATGGAGACATAGTTGAAATATGCGTATGTATGAGCGATTGCAAAGCACATTATAGTTAGTTCAATTAACTATTTCTTGTATGTGTAGTTGTGTAATTGTTACTAAATAATTTTGAAACACCTTGTATAAGGAGCCACTGAAAACGAAAGTATATCTCGAATTGAAAGTCTTTAGAAACGCAGAGCAAAAATAATATACGATAAAATTGGTGGTGTTTCGACCTAGAAACCAACTATGACAGGAATAGACAAAAGATATTTCACCAAGATATATTACTTAGTAAAATCTTTGATGCGAGATTGCGAAATGATACTTCCGTATTCGAGAATGAAAGTTTTTTCTTTTTTGCAAGTAACAACGATAGCAAAATAATTCGAGAATGCAAAACGACATCGCAATTGACTATCAAAAAACATTTCTTCGAAAACTGTGTCTCAAAGTTCGAAAATTATTCGAAATATGAAGAAGAATTAGTACAATTGAATAATTAATTTAATATTCAATTTTAGCTATAATTGAACCAGTACAAATTATATCAAAAATGATGTATGTTAGTGTATGCGCTGATAGTAAGAAGCTCCGTATAAGTATCCAGAAACTTAAGTATTATATAATATTATATTATCACTAAATGTATTTTCTCTATTTAAAATATTTGATAACTAGAGTATCAGTGCCAGAAATTATACCCCTTTACATTGACAGATTAAAACATCATATTATTATTATTGCTACCACCACCACCAAAAATAGGTGATACCATTTAAGTCAATCTATACTATTTCTGGGTCGGAAATTAACTCGCTATAACCTCTGAATATTTACAGCATATGATAATTTAAATAAAATATTGCACTTTATACATCCATTAAGTGAGTTTAACATTACTAGTTCAGAAATTTCGAAACCGTGTCCTATGTGGACTTATCAGTAAAAACTTAACTCGAACCGAAACAACTTATAAGTTAAGATCCCGGTATATAAAATATTATGTTTATATTCCGTCTGTAATACATTAATTCGCATTTTTTTATTTCAATTTAAAACCACATGTTCAACAATTGTTCAATGTCCCATCAATACTTAAACTGATTGATGCTTTGTCAATAAGTCATTGTCCAGCCGGCAATTTACGCATTTCGAGCCTCACAGGATAACAGATGGGCATTCTGTTCGGTAATTTGTATGGTCTTCATGAATGTGGTGCTAGAAAGGGTCTGTTTGTTATACAGAAAGAGTGGTTACTGGTGCACACTTTTTGAAATTACGGATACGTAGTAGTTATAAGTATTTGGCAAAAAATACAATATTATTATACTGCACTACTATACCGTAGAAAAAATGCAACTACATAACAAAATTTGTTAAATGATTGCTAACTTTTATTATTAACACAATACAATTTCTTTTGTTCCAGACCTATGTCACCATTTAATAATACCTAGAAATAGTAAATTTTTGTTATTACAAACAATACTTAAATTTAACACACAAGCACTGAAAAACAATAAATAATTTTATTTAACAATAACCTCAATGCCGTTCCAAAAAGGGCTCTATACAAGTACGTTCCGAACGCTCGAAGGTGACGTAATGTCTTTGTCTAATTGACTGAAAACGACAAAGAAGAATTCCCCGATTATTATCTTACTGGAAAGTTGTTTACCACCTATCTACGAATGTGAATTGTTTATTCTTCAAAGACTGTGAACCAAAGTCATATTTCCATGGATTTAAGCTCTGCAGGTGCTTTTCAAACATTGAGAGGTTCTACTTCTATTGATAAGTTGTTTGCCTTTCTGGTTGGATAATCATGAAAGAGTTTGATACAAATCTATGGTTCGTTTGCATTTATTCGGATTTACTTCCACATACATTAACAATCTAAAATACAAATACCAGGAAATGACAATTCCTTATCTAAAAAAAATGGTTTGCTGTTATGTGGTCACTTTCATAAATTTCTTGGAACAGCAGTCTAATAGAAGTACATGATTTTACGGGTTCGTGTGACGAATCCAATTAAAATGATGCAACAAAACTTTTTTAAGAAGTATTTTTTCAAAGGTATACTTACCTGGCAGAATGGCGAAGGTAAGTTTTATCACTGACTATTAAGTTCGCTACCAAAACGGGATGGCAGTCACGTAACAGTCGAAACCATGGAAACTCACAAAATGCTGTATTGTCATTGGTGGTTCGCATGGGTTTCAACCGCTACGTCATTGTCATCAGTTTTGGTCGCGAACTTATTACGCTTATGAGACATTTTAAATTTTATTGATGGAAAACAATATAAATATTTAGCGCGTTTAAAATATATATATCAAGTAAAAATAAAAATTCATAATTTTAATCTAATTAGGACTCATTTCCACAACTAACTAAGATACATATAAACTAAAACCACGAGCAAATTTTTATTACATTAATATTTTATTAGGATGCGAGGAACTAATTAGAAACATTTAGAATTCCTCAGATTTACGTGCTAACTTAAAATGTTTGCATTGGGCGTATCAATGGATTCAATGCTTTAACATGAATACAGGATGCGCAAGATAAGGAGGGGTCTGTACGGAGATCTGGTTAATGGATACGTCGATTAAATGGGGAAAAAGTATCGCAATCAAAGCTCTAACGATATGCCATATACAATTTTGGTAAGATGTTTAAGTTTTCACTTATTTAGAAAAAACTTAAATTTATATAGTTATAATTTAATTTTTTTCCGACGTTAGTATTAAAGTTAGAGCAAAACTGACAAAACATTCTCACAGCAATTTTTATTGAACCCAAAACAAGTTCTTTTATTCGACGTCTCGTTTTCAAGCAATCCTCATCAAGTTCATTTTTTCTAATACGACCCTGATTTTATAGGATAAATTTTTATTCTAAATTCAATTAGGTATAACACATTATTATTACATTATTAATACGGACCTGTATTTTCCATAATTTTGTAAAATAGGTTAAAGTAGTAGGTACTAAAATTAATATTTTTAAAATTCTTTTATAATAACGCGTTACATAATAATCATAAATCAAAATAAATAATAAATATATGTACAGTATGTCCACGGATGGGGTTTACAAGAGGACAAATGGACTAAAAATTGAAAGATACGAGTCACTCTTAATAAACGTTTTTGCTTGTCTAGAAAATACGAGTCATCATAAGAAACTTCAATTTTTTTTATACAGGGTGGGTAAAAACTGCAAAAATGTTATTTTGTTTAAGAGTAACCATACTTTATTTTGAAAGATACTAAAAAAAGTCACTCTACGATAACGATTTCATAATTCAAAAACTCCACCCCCATACTCGTCACATTTTTTTAATTGCTTTCTCAAATAAGTGAAAGAAGATTTCTTCCTGAGATATCGATTGGACAGCCTGGATAATTCTGCCCTTCAGTACTTCAATATCATTTGGTATTGCGGTTGCAAAAACAATTTGTTTTAAACGGCCCCATAAAAACATATCGGCCAAGGTTAAGTCGGGACTTCTTGGGGGCCACAAAACCTGGCCAATCCTGCCAATCCACCTTGGACCAAATCTGTGGTCAAGCCATTCTCTAACCTCACGAGCAAAATTGGCTGGACAACCATCTTGCTGAAAATACATATTTTGTCGAAAATTTAATGGTAGATTTTCTAGTTCATCATTGAAAAATGTAAATATGATAATCTATTGCACGTGTTATCAAAAAAATATGGCCCTATAATGCCATGGATGGATATCGCACACCACACGTTCACTTTTGTGAAATATTGTCTTCTCGTCATTATTCTGAATTCGGGATTTTCTAAAGACCAGTACCTAACGTGCTGGGTGCAACGGTTCCATTTGTTGAAAATGTACTTTCATCAGGAAACATGATACATTTATAAAAATCAACATTTCCACTTAAAATTTTGTCTCCTATCCACAGGCAAAAATCAAGTCTTTTCGCGTCATCTCCCTCTTCCAATCTTTGATTAAAGTGCGGTTTATACGGATACAATTTACTTGCTTTAAGGATCTTCTTAATTTGACTTTTTTTCACAACTTCCAACTGAGTAACACGATTTCTAAGGGACGTCATAGGATTTTCTTCAACAGAATGAAGAACTTCGTACAAATTTCTCGGTAAATTGTTCCATGACGTAGCGGTATGAAACTTGACCATCCCCATAACATTGTATTATAAAAACTCTTTGTTCAGTAGATAGCATTTCCACTTAAATAATAACTTCATTAAATAAAGACATTGACAACAAGTACCTATCACCTTAAGTATCATTATTATTTTAACTAGGTTCACCATTCAGAGGTGTACCAGAGAAATAACATTTTTGCAGTTTTACCCACCCTGTATAAAAAAATTAAAGTTTCTTATGAATAATTGTATTTTCTAGACAAGCAAAAACGTTTATTAAGAGTGACTTTTTTTCGTATCTTTCAATTTTTAGTTCATTTGTCCTTTTGTAAACCCCATGCGTGGACATACTGTATACATAGTCAAAAAACATACTAGGATTAAATTAATACTGAAATTAAATTTCCAAAAGGCGTCCTTCATTCAGCAAATATATAAATAGCATCTTAAAACTGTAGAATTTAAATCATTCATTACTATTACTTTTTAATATTAACAAAAAGTCATAATTATATTTAAAAAATCATTTATTTCACACATTCACAACTTTAATTCTTTACATTAAAAAAGCTGAAACATTCTTAAAATTTTATAAAGATGATTAAAATGGCCCGAAACGTAACTAAACGGTAACGTGTTGAATTTGGAATAAAAAAGCGCCTCAAATTTGACCTTATAAAATCAGGTTTGTTGACGATGATTGTCATATAAAAATTTTTGTGTAATCTTTGAGTTTCTTAAAAGTTACTGTGAGAATATTTTGTCAGTTTTGCTCTAACTTTAATATTAAAGCTGGGCAAAAATTAAATTTAAAATTCAAAGTTTCAGCTTTTTTTGAATAGCCCAAAAACTAACATCCCAAGATTTTTGTATGGCATGTTGTTAGTGCTTTATTGCGATTGTTTTTCCAAATTAGTTAGTTAGTTATATCTCTTACCATTAACTAGATAAACAGAGATGCCATTTTTATCTTGGGCACCCTGTATAATAGTATACGCCTCCCGGGCCTAAAGGATAACCTGAATATATTTTTTACAAAATTATTTGTAACTAATTGCACATGTATTTAAATTAGATACTGAAAGAAACCTCTTAGTGCATAGTTACCCTCCATTAAATATATGCTGATGTTCAGAGAATTAAAATAATCATTTTTCAAATAATATTAAATTTACTAACTGTAATTTACAAAATCTTTAATTTCTCGAAACTAGACCAGCAGGCAAAAAACAAAAACGCACGCCATCCCCTCAGGAGAGAGAAACATCCGGCTCCAGCGATATGGAACTGGATGAGACGTTGAACAAAGAGATCCCAGTTCTAAAAAACCCCTTACAGAGCGCACTCCCAAAGCTCACCATAACCCCCCCCCCCCCCCAATATTCCAAAAACCACGAATGCAGCCCTCCAAAAACACCTGGAGGAGATATCACCCAGAAACGCCCCCATTTACAAAGACCCGGCGTACAAAGGGCCCAAAATCCCCTCCCTTCTAACCATGGTCACAAAAGACACATCCACCCAAAAACAAAATACCCCTGCTCAAAGCCCTCCATTGGTGGACTCCATACCAATGGACCAATCCAAACCCCCACCCCAAAGGGATACTGTTCCGATCATCATCCGATCGGAAAGTATGTCTAGATGGGCAGCCCTCACCGCAGCCATGAACGCCCAAAATCTGAGCTTCCACAAGGCCATCTCCACGGGAGCAGGGACTCAGATAACTCCCCTCACCCCCAATGACCACCGAGGCATCACGCGTCTCTTCGAAAAGGAAGGTGTTAAATACCACACCTACTTCCTTGAAGAGGAGAGGCAACTAAACATAATCATAAGAGGCCTCGACAGGCATATCCCTATTGAAGATTTAAAGGATGACCTCAGAAACCAGGGCTTCACCCCCACCCAAATGTACAGGATCGAGCTGGGATTCAGCAAAAAAGAATGCCCCTTGATCAAGGTACTCATCCCTAAAGATCAAAACAAAATCTATGATGTGCGCTGCAGCCGCAACCACAGCTACCCCTAAACCTAACCCCCCCCCCCCCCCCCCAAAAAGGTCTCAACGGCGCAGACACCTCCAATAGCCCCCTAAATCTCGAAAAGCATTCGAACAACAAGCTGTTCGAACTGCTGTCTCTCTCCCCTACGGAGCTGAAAGTAAGGATATGCACCCTTACTGAAGCAATCCAATACAACCCAATCCTCCTTCAATTATTCAATCAATGAATAATACAAGGAAACCTAGATCCCTCTTCATCATCTCCTGGAACGGAAATTCCATCTATCCAAAGAAGTTTGAGTTCGCCGATTTTCTCTATGAAAAGACAGACTGGATCAAATTCCAAGCTGATCTGTCTGCAAAGACATCAGAAATCCCCGACATTCAAGACATTAACCAACTCAACGCTGAGATAGCAAAAGTTACGAGGGACATCCAGTCCTCCGTTGAGTCTGCTAGCTCTTCTACTCCACGAAAACACTTCAACCCCTTCACCTTCCCTCCTTATCTAAAGAGGATGATAAGAGAGAGGAACTGACTCCGTCGTAGCGCAAAAATCACTCGCAACCCTGAATTCAACAGGGAAGCCACGCGACTTACAAAAGCAATAAGAACCCTCACCCTGCAATACAGCAATCATAAGTGGGAACACTTTCTAAACTCAATAAGCCCACAAGGCAATCAACTCTGGCGCCTTAATAAACACTTCCTCAATAAAACCTCGCACAAAGTTCCCCCTCTACATGGTCTAAACGGCATTGTCTACACGGATGAGGCGACGACGGAAGTCTTCGCCGAGTCCTTGGAAACACAATTCTCACCCAACACTAGCGTCGATGATAACGTTAGATGGGAAGCCAGAGTAGAGAGGATGGCCTCAGAGATTCCAAACATAATCCCCGACCCAGCCCTGAGATTCCCCCAACTAATTCTGAGGAAATCAAAACCCTAATCAAATACTCAAGACCCAAAAAAGCCCCGGGCCTAGGAAACATCAGTAATCTAGCTCTAAAAGCCTCCCCGACAGCGTGATTGTTAATATCGTCAAAATCATCAACTTCGTGTTCGCTAACCATATCGACCCCGATACTTGAAAAACAGCCGCTGTCATTCTTATTCCCAAACAAAACCAAAATCTCTCGTTTCCTCAAAACTGGAGACCAATAAGTCTAATCTCATCCCTTGCAAAAATATCGGAGAAACTCTTTCTCACCAGACTATGGGATGTAGTCAATGATCTCAACATTGTCTATAATGAGTAATTCGGCTTCACAGCAAGCCACGCAACAGAACACCAACTTGGGGGACTTGTTGATGGGCTCACAGAAGGTTATCAGCGCAATAAATCCACGTACTTTCTGATGACCTCAACACTCAGTCATAAGACTTTAGTCGGTAGGCGTCATTCACTCGTAATTATATTAGCCAGCCCGAAAAGCCCACTACTTTGCACTCTGGATCGTGTCTGTTAACAGATTCTCATTGTATGTCAAAAAAAAAAAACTCGAAACTAGATCGTCTTGATATTTGTAACTATTTCAGCCCGTGAGAGACATGGAGTTAATTAGTTTATTTTCATATTATTACTATAAAATTACTTAAAATATAAAGGTTTGGTCGCATTTTTGAATTATGTTTATTAATTACGCCTGTAATAAAAATAATTTATTAAAGCGTTAAAGAAAAATAAAATATACCCAAAAGAAATAAATTAAGTAAAACGTGTTTCTTCCACTAGAGGAAAAATATCAACACATGCTCCGAATGCAATATTGCTTCGTAAAACAGATATTGACTATTTAATATTCTTTTAGTGAAACTCATTTCCTCTAACAACTTTGTAGAAATAGATATTCCAGTGAGAAATGATGCTAAAGAGGACCAAAAGAATTCTAAAGCTGTATTGGAATTTAGGTTATTTGAAACTATTTCTAATTAATGTTTGAATTAAAAATTTATTGGGGCTCCTTCAGTAAATTATTTAATTATTAGAATATTTTTAATTATACAAACATATTTTAGTTAACAATATAAAGAATATACTTTAACTTTGAATGAAAAGAGACCTAAAACTATATTTTTAAAAATACTAACCTTTGTAAAAAGCAGGAGATCTAAAATTTAACTCTTTTCCCATATTTCAGGTAATTTTCCGTAAATATTTTTAGTTTCGAAAATACTGACACTTGAAACCTACAAGTTAAAATATTTACTAAAATGTATTTACAATAGGATTTGGTTATTCATCATTACTTTGCCGGATCAATAATAATACAAATTAATTGCAGGTTTTAAGTATGTTTTAAATATAATATGCAAATCTATTCGTATTCGATGGGATTTTAAAGAAGTTTACTGATTTCATGTTGCAAAAGTCTTATTTAAAACTTTTGTCAAGTTATGATGACATATTATTATGAATCCAATTTGGACGGTGGCAATATGACGTAACCACTAAGCATGACCAGTTCTATATAAATTATTTAGCTATTGTTTACCAATTAGTGAATTCTCTTTAAATTACATTATTTCTAAACACTAATTGTAATTACGTTGTGTCCCTTATCAATTTGCGGTTAAATCAGATGGTTTTCGATTTGTACGTGCTTAATCAGCAATTGGATGAGCTTTGTTTGGTTTAATGGGTTTATTTTAGCCATAATTTTGATGAATCAATCGGAGATATTGCTGGATATGTTCGTGGAAAATAATATTCTTTTAGCTGAAATGATTATATCGTTTCCCTACGACCATCTAGAAAAACGACAAGAAAAGTAGAGCTAACTTTGCTAGAGAGCATTCTATAGTATACGCGTGTTGAAGAAATATATTTCAATTATAGAGTTGAAATATTATATTTCAACGCGTATAATTGGCATGTTGGATGTGGTAATAGCCACTAGAGCAATAATAAACACAAAAAAAATTGTATACATTTGTCTCATTTGTTAATTATGGGGATCCTTCTAGGTTTTTATGATAAATATAAAAAAGGTAACAAATAGTTGTTAGACAACCCATTAAATAAAATAAGTGCTTGGGAACAGGAAAAATGGAATAAGTACCGATTTGTTTCAGATTTTTACAATTATCAAGGATAGAATATTACATACACCACATAGCGTACGTATAAAAGTAATTTATGTAATTTTATTTGTTTTAATAACAATTTGAATTTTGTTTTAAGCAAAAATGTAATCATAATTGACAAATTATCGATAGACATCTTATTCCATCTCTATAAATATTAAGGTTGGGCTATGATGAGTTTTCTTAGAATTATATGAATTTATTCAATCTTAAGATTAGTTTAATTTTGGTTTTTTATAGGGTATTTGTTATAGTTAAAAAATAAACAGTTATGATATGAGACGGTTCGGGTCTTTATTAGCGGAAAGAAGAAGAAATATAATTGACAAGAGGAAGCATAAATTCACTGTTTGTTTTCGGTAGTTTTACGGGGTATCTCCGTTATTAGTAAAGATAGAAGGATGCGATTTTCGCAGCACTGTGCTACTTTTTGTCAAACATAAGATGCCGTAATCTGAATTTTTCTAGGCCGCCTTGTTTTTAATATACGGGATGTTTTTGAGAATTGTGCATTTTGGGACACCCCCCCATATCTCGGTTACCTCGTAACGTATCAAAAAGAAATGAAATGTTCTTTTTGTAGTTCTTTACGTAGAATTCAAGGAAAATAAACAAATTTGCTTTTTTTAAATGGGTCACCCTATATATTTTTTAATAATATAATTTAGTTTGTAATCTCAAAAATATATAACACTTTATTTTTAGTCTTAGTATTAGGCCCGAAATATACGTTTTCAAAAATATACCATTTTTTTTAGTAGGCCATTTTTTTTTATTTTTTTTATGATCAAATACAAGCACTATAGGAAAAATCCTTTAGGGCACTCTGGGAGTGGTTCGTGTGCGCAAAAAGTGATTCACGTTGGTTTTAAATCGTTGGAGGTTATATTCGTTGGGAAAAACGACCCCGGGAAAGTCGTTCCACAAGGACGAAGTCCTCCAGATGAAAGAATTCTTAAATAATGAAGTTCGAGGAGTACCAAGCTTAACCACATATGGATGGGCGGATATTAAAAAAATACTGATGTGATTAAATATTAGACACAAAAATTGAAAATTTATTTAACTCCCTCATAAATATTGCTCAAATTGTTCTCCATTATGCCTTAGACATGTTTCACACATGGTTCTTATTCGCCTTAATGAATTAAAAATAAATAATCTTACAGGTCCATTAGTTCCAATCCAGCGACCTATGAAGTTATTATCTAGGTGGGCTGTTACAATTTGGGCATTGTGAGCGGGCGCTCCATCCTGTTGAAGATGCAAGTTATTGAGACCAGCTAAGGGCACATCTTCTATTATTTCTTTCACAACGTTTTCCAGAATTTCCAAATATTTATTTGCATTAAGCCTTCCTTCAAACATAATAATTAATATTAGAAACTATTTTGCTATTCAGTATAAAGCATGAAACGCTAACGCCAAATCTGCCTTGCCGTTCGATTGGAAATATTATATGCTGATTTTCCTGAGACCAAAACCTCGAATTCTGTCGATTAAACATGCCAGCACTGTTAAAATGAGCCTTATCAGACCATACAACGGTTTTTTTCAAAATTATTTTCCCTGTTCAGATTTTGTAAATACCAATTGCAAAACTCTATACGGCATGTGCATCACACGGTTAAATTTATATGGCTTAAAATTGTGTTTTTTTAGGATTGTTTGCTCTCTTGATTTAACTATTCCGGCCGAACCTTCAACTATTCTGCAGGAACTACTTGAATTTATTTCAATTGAAGCTAACGCATTTATTTCATCAGTCTCGCGATTGTCCTTGTGGTAGATTTTAGGGCGAGGTTTAGAAAATGAACCGTGTTCAATTAAATTTGATTTTATTCTTGAAAAAATTCGTTTATCCGGTTGTCGTCTTTCAGGATATCTACAAGTAATTTAAGAAAATTTATAAATTTCATGGATTTACTACATAAGGGCTTATATTTACCTATTCAAATACACTTCTAATGCTCCATCTGCATTTTCGTTACACTGGATATAACAAACGAGCATGTCGTACTTCTCAAAGTTTATATGCTCTTCCATAATTAGGACAAACTGATTTTTCTGAAAACATATATTTCAGGCCTAATACTAAGACTAAAAATAAAGTGTTATATATTTTTGAGAAGCTTGTTATAAACTAAATTATATTATTAAAAAATATATAGGGTGACCCATTTAAAAAAGCAAATTTGTTTATTTTCCTTGAAAACTATTGAATGTAGAAAAAAATCTGAGTACGTCACTGGATTTTACGTAAAAAACTACAAAAAGAACATTTTTTTTTGATACGTTACGGGGTAACTGAGATATGGGAGGTGATTCTCAAAAACATCCCGTATATCAAAAACAAGGCGACCTGGAAAAATTTTGATTACGGCATCTTCTGTTTGACAAAAAAGTAGGAAAGTGCTGCGAAAACCGCATCCTTCTATCTTTACTAATAACGGAGATACCCCATAAAACTACCCGAAAATGGACACCCTGTACATAATAATTAACATAAGCAAATAGAAAAATAGCTATTATTTTAATTTACAACCAGGTAAGTAAACTAAAATGTTCAAATAAGTCGAAATTGTATTTGCGTTCGTTGGAGAAATTGTGTTTGGTTTACAATAGCTGGTAAAAAATATAAAATAATAAGGAAATTATATATATTAATATAAAACCGATCTTGCCACCAAATTATCTGTTAAACACTGGAAAGAAAAAATTGTTATGCCGTTTACACGTATTTAAATATTAATATTACAATTCAGTTTTGCAAGGGTGGGAAAAATCCTAAAAAAATTAAAAAAAATATTTTTAATTTTAAAAAATTGACACCTATCAAAATTTTTACTCTACGAGTGCGGTGGTACAGTGTGTGTAAGATGGCTTTCCTGGTTATGTACAAGTATCTAATATGAGTTTCTTAGTCCACATGGGCTATATAAAGTTATAAAATTTCATATAAATATACCTACATAAAAAGTTATCTATAATCGAATATATAAATCTGCAGGTGCGCTTTGTGGCCCGATATATCTATTTTATATTATTATTATTATTATGACCTTAAAGGCCGATATTTCAGTCACCTTAAGGTACAGAATGATATTAGTCATCCTTAAGAGAAGTATTAAAGTTCTTTTTATCTCTAATCTAATTACCTTTAAGAACGTGTTAACCTTCACTTAAACAATTTACCCTTAAATTCATTTAAAAGATATTATTTAAGATTTTCCTCAACGTTAAGGCTCCTAAGCTAAAGTCTAAGTTAAGATAAGATTCAAATATCGTCAATTATTCTGAAGGGAGGAGGGAGAAGCGATTTCCAAGTGGTGATAGCAGTTAAAAAATATTTTTGTTTGATAATGCAGAAAATTTTCTTTAAATGGTAAATAGGGGAGACGCATTTGGTTTACAAAAAAATGTTTATGAAACAATAGGTTTTCAATAATTAAAATATTTTCTTGCAGCTTGATGAATGAAAATTTCGCATTTAAATTCCTCGCATTCAATATCTGAGGATTTATTTACGAAACAGCTATGCACAAACCATGCGACAGGTGACATCTGTATATTCGGTTTAATGACTTTAATAGAAGTAGCTCCAAAGTAGATTTAAAACCTATTTTTGTGTTTAGGTAGGTAAATCCTAATTACTATTCTGGACCTAAACCCTTGGAAACGATTACGTGAATAAAAGAGCACTGATGAATTAAATATTTTAATTTTCCTTGTTACCCCAATATTCAACATTTTCTGAGGATCGAATTGTAGAGATCAAATTCTTAGGTAGGTTGTAAAAATGAGTATAAAAACACTACATGCCTTCGTGCGCTCGGAACGTAGTTTTTATAAAGCCCTTATTGGAGGAAGTCTTACATACCTGGTTTCATGTTTGACACTACTGGTTAACAACTGTCATATATGTCGTTAGTGTTAAATAAAATTCTTTTTTGTCTTTCTGTGTTTGTGTGTTAAATTTAAGTATTGTTTGTGGAAAAGCAAAATCTTAACTCAATATGGTAAGATTGTGCCAAGTATGTCGCAAACTGGCTAAAAATATAGACTTTTGAGTAACGTCCGCCGATTATTTGTTTCTCCTCACCAAAACATACCTATCAAGCAGATCAGAGGTTAGCATGAAGACAAAAGCAGATAGAAGATAAAAAGTGATGGGGATTCTACAGATAGAATCCCCATCTCTTTTTTGTTGTGTTTATTTTCGTAATAACAGGCAACACATTGACGTATACAAAGCAGATAGAAATACCGGGTTCATATTTGTTTCAAGTCAATAATTCTCACTTTTTTGTATGGAGATGTGTTCCCAATTTTGCGATTTCCGCGATTGCCTCTTGGTTAGCACCCGGTTCCTCTGAACCGGTACCGATAGTAAGAACTTGTTCTACTAAACTTGTTCCGATATTTGATTCAAATATTCACCGAATTTATCGAGATTTAATTTAAGAGAGAAACAAATCTCTTCATCTAAATCGAATAGAATCGAATCTGAATGATAATGAGACATTCGGACAAACGAATAAACAAACCACCCGAACAAGCAGGACACAATTTCATGATTTTGATTTATTACGGATCCACGAAGACTCAAGAATATTCGAATATGTTCTGAGTATAAATAATGTCGATAAATAATTTTGCGAATAATTTCGTCAAACAGATAAATAAATATGTCATAGTACGTTGAGCCGCCACTGATAAAACCAGTAAGGCGTTGAACCAATAACCAAAGTGTTTCTGGAAAACTGCTTTAAATTTGACTTTATCTTACTTGTCGCTCGCGTGGGGTGAACCTTAATTTGTGACCACTTTGTTGATTGGCTAGAAACACCTTCAATTTTAAATATTATTGAGGTTTATAGTTTTATTAATATTTCATAATTGTTATATAATAGACGAAATTAGTGAGTTTATTTTATTTGGAAAACGATTATGATGTGGTTATGAGGATTCGACCGCTAAAATCTATCCGCTTATAGCAATTTCCTTAACCCTCCTGTAATAGCAAATTGTCGCGTTTTTTATATGAAGTTATATGAGTATGAACCCGTTATGGTGAACGGGTACGATGATTTTTCTTGGCGTCACCGATAGTGATACTAGGACCTTGGAGAAGAAATCAGATAAGAAATATTATTGTACGAGTCCACTTAAAAACATTTTATTAATTTATATTAAATTAATTGTGCGACTATACTTTTAAGATTGCCAGAGGAGATATTGAAAACTCATGGTGTTATGGAATTGATTTAGTATATTTAAATGGGTAACTACTTAGGTGTTATTGATCCTAGAGGAACACTCGTATATTTTTTTAAAATCAATTGTCTAAATGCCTGGGTAAGAATCCATAAAATCAGACCACATGCGGAGTATATACGTGTTAACTTGAAGAGTGTTTTTTATTCTTGAAGAATACGATAGCATGTACTATTTCCAAATGCGATGTACGAAACTTACTATAAGCTAGTTTTAGCTTGTACCGAAATAGCAAGTAAATCCTGTGCTATATTTTTTCCATTATTATTAGTACTTTATTAGCAAATTTGATTCGATTAGAAATTTAGATTACACAAATCAACTAAATCATTTCCACAAATACGAGTTTCAAATTAGGTTTTTAAGATAAGATTATTGTTCGAAGTTCACTAGTAAATTCGACATTGTTATAAAATTATTTGATTTTTTTCGTGATTTAACAAATAATTTTTAGTGTCCAGCTGCCTAATAATGACGTGTAAAAAGTTTCTTGTCACTCTTTAGTAATCTGTGTGTTCATCAGGAGTAACTTTCTTTGTATTTTTATTGAATAAGAGTATTTACAGTGCCACCATTAAAGTTGGTACCATATGGGGAAAAGATGTATTTAGGTAAAATTTGAATTTATAATTTTTGCTTCATAAAGTCAAACTTTGACATAATAAAATCGGACCATGCTACTTTTGTTACCTGTCAAATTTGACATTTTCTCCACAAAAAGTCGAAAAATGGGATTTATTGATCGAATTTTTAAAAAAAATTATTAAGAAAAGTTGTTTGCAATGTAATTTTATGCCAACACACCAAATTTGAATCACTTATGATAATTTTTGTTGTCTATCTATTTTTGGTCAATATGTAGTTTCATTGAAAACTGAAGTCGATCCTACCACCGTAAATCTATTTATTTATACAATATTGATCGTCTAAATTCATTCTTTATATCAAAAATTCTACCAAATTGTTCGTTTTCCTCAAAAAAAATAAAGTGCAGTTTAAAATATTGCCATGGCAGCACTCACTACTCATAAATCTAAAGATCTAACAAGCGAAGAGAATAAGAGTATTCTTTCTTAAATAATAAATAAGTTGAAAAAAATAGACATATTAGAATAATATGTATATTGTCTAAAAATACGATGGCGGGGCCGATTTACATTTTCAATGATATTGGCCAAAAATAGATAGAAAACAAAAATTATCATAAGTGATTCACATTTGGTGTGTGTGTATGGAATTACAGTACCATTTTTGGACATTTTGTCGAGAAAATGTAAAATTTGAGAGTTAACCAAAGCCGCATTGAAGGTGGCTAGTGTTAAATCTTTAAGGTTCTCTCTCTAAATAAATATGGTGTAAAATTAACCTATTTTTATTCTTTTATCAACTTACTTAAAACAACCTGCTAAATTTCTTGAGCAGATATGCCATTTTCACTTATTGTCATAACATTTTATATGTATAATAAAAAACTAAAATAAAGTCATGAAACTACTATTGAATTTTATTTGACCTAATCTGAGCTACTAAGGTGTGGCGAATATTATTTTAAATCGCCGATCTGAAATCTAAAATAAATTTTTGGCATCTATCGCAAAATTTGAAGTAGAAATGTACATTTTATTTTAAAATATTAATTAAATTAGTGCTGAATGGGTTAAAGCACAAAAAATAAAGAATAATGTATATTTTATAAAGTATAAAGAATTTTCTGGAGCTTACACAGAAAATATAAGCTTCTCACACGAAAATGAGTCGAGTTTGGTAACATACTACACCTTGTCACGAACCAAAAAGGCTTTTAAGATAAGAAAAGGTAAAGTTATGTGACGAGAAAGCTGAAAGTTTAAAAGCGTTCATAGGAAGAGGGATATCACTATGCTATATCTATATAAGATCTAATAAGGTGCCAGTGGCTTACTATTAATTTCTAAAGTTTTATCACTAGCCTCGATGGAAAATAAAAATATATATTGTGCAAAAATATCAAGGAAATATGGGAATATTAAGTATTTATTTTCACTACTCTGTGAATGTCGGTATCCAAGTTGTCAAAGTAAAGGAACACACAAAAATCTTATTATGCATAATTGTTTAAATATTGCTTAGGACATCTCATTCTTCGGGGGCTACGATGATCTGAATTGTAGGGGATATGATATAAATCAGGCTTTGAGGATAAAAGGAACGATGAGGAAGACAAGAAGCACAAAAAAATAAAAAATAAAGAAGAGGAAAAAAGAGTATTGAATAGTAAAGGTTATACTTTAAAAGTACTTGACTGGACGAGTAGAAATAATGGTTCTTTATTTTATAGATAATAGGAATAGCATTTGGTATTTGGTTTTTTCTTCCACTAAATAGGAAGTACAGGAACTTTTATAAGTAGAAAACTAGCATTCCAATTTAACTTATATTAGTACAGATATTCTACCATCGAACTACTAGTAAGTGAACTCAATGTGATAATGTACAAAATCGGAGTATTAAGGTGTATGTGCGATGGTATGATGGTGATGGTGTGTGTATGTGTGCATATATAGATACATACAGTAAGAATTCTTTATGTCCACTAGTAATTTTTGTCTTAGAAATTGGCGATAAAATTTTGTGTCGTATTTTTTAGTTTAAAAATCTTGAGTTGACACTTGACATTTATTTAAATTTCAAAAGAAAAAGATAATACTTCAATCAGGTAAAATAATAACAATATATAATACTCAGTAATCATATGTAAGCTAAATTAGACCAGATACAGTATTTTAAATTAAATTAACCTTAGCAACACACACAGCACAATCATGTTTCAGAAATATTTTGAAATATTAATGATATATTGATGAAATGTCTCAGAAACCTAAAAATGTCCCATAAAAGTAATATTTCATAATTACATTTCTGAAATATTTTCTTGTAAGATTTCTGAAATATAAAATGGAATAATATAGCATTCAAGAACATAGCATTCAAACATAAGTGAAAAAATATGCACAAAATATAATACTTATTTGTCTTAAAAATTATTCAAAAATAAAAGTCTACTTACACTCACTTGTCAGGTGGTAATAATATCAAATACCAATGTATGGAAAAATTATTATTTCTCAAACCACCCGATAGGCGATAATACCTTATATACATACAATAAGGTCGTATTTTTGTAGCAGTAGCACGTTAAAATACTAATTCAGATTGAATGGTACTTACTACCAAGACAAGAAGCCTTTTCCATTGATAGGAAGTCACCAGCTGCAGACCGGTTTCGAACTTTTTGTTCTCGTATCTATACTTCACGCTGTATTATCAACGGTGGTCGAGAAAGAAGAAAGAAAAATAACGCGTAGTGCCATCTCTTGGCAGTCCCATACAATCTGAACAGACGTTATTTGAATAAATCAATGAAAT
Organism: Barypeithes pellucidus; assembly: GCA_963991005.1. Taxonomy (NCBI): domain Eukaryota; kingdom Metazoa; phylum Arthropoda; class Insecta; order Coleoptera; family Curculionidae; genus Barypeithes; species Barypeithes pellucidus. Next base: position 45,474,616 of record OZ022560.1, read on the forward strand.
GAATCTGAAATATTTCATAAATATTCTGGATGAAACATTACAAGTTAGATTTCAGAAATATTTCAGCAATATTGATATGAAATGTTATGTTTTTGAGACATTTGAAATATTTCAGAGATATTTCTGAAATGAGAGAGAGTGTGGGAGGGAAGGTAATAACTAATAATAATTACTATTAAAAATTTTAAAAATATTAAAAAATAGAATATTTATTTAATGTTTTTTTTTTATTTTCCATAAAAACTTTTAAACTTTTTGTAAAATTTTCTACTCATTTACTTTATTATTGATTAGTATAATTAATACTTTGATATATGATAGACCGTTTCAAAAATTGCTACAACAATTTGGTATATGACTCACTTTTTAAATAGGTAAATAAGCAATACTTTGATATGTAATATACTTTTCTTAAATCTAACCTCATTATGTGATATCAAACAGACTTTAACGGACGAAAAGGACCTATCAATAATTTGAACTAGAACGCTTTGAAATTCTATTGATTAAATATGCCTCTAGTTATTTAAATAACAAAACACAGATTCTGATATATTGACAATTTTGCCATAGCATAAAATAAATTATAACCTTGAAATAAGTTCGTTATTATGTTCTAAGTGAATTAAATTAATATATTTCAATGATTCTAAATACTTTCGAGGGAAAAATAGGAGATATAATAAATGTCGCGTTGACACTTTGATTGAAAAGTTACTTATTATATTTCTTGTATTCTTCAATTTGCAGACAGTTAATAAATAATGGTTTTGTGTATTTCCTATAGAAAATTTCATCTTCTGACCTAAATATTATATTTAAATGATAAGGATCTTTGATCTTTTTACTTATCAGCACTGTATCTTTGATGACCAAAACTAAAAATAAAAAATCGCTGTGCCATTGAAAAATATAATATGAGTTCTTTTAAAAAATAGGAACGTTTAAATTATTTCTCAAAATCATTTATTTATAATAATGGTTGCAGGGGACCCAAAATATTATCTTTTACGGGAAATAGGTCCAGTTCGGTATTATACTATGCAGGTTTCCACGAGCGGAAAGCTTTTAAGATAAGAAAAAATAAAATTTCGTGGTAAGGTAGGTAAAATTTTAGAAGACGGATATTACGGTGCCACAGATGTTTGTTGCACGAACTTATAGATGAGAGATAAAAATTATTTGATATAATATTCTTGTATTTATTTATTTATTTATTTATGTATTTTCCTTTATTTCAAATTACATTCCTAAATACAAACATAAAATTAAATGACATCAAAAACACCTATAGAAAATTACATGCTCAAGTAATCATTCACACTGTATGGTTCTAATTCTATAAGTAATTGTTTCAGTTTCTTTTTAAAAATTCTCTCATTAACTGCTTGCCTTATATAACGAGGCAACTTATGAAAGAATTTTATGCAAACATAGTATTGACTTTTCGCAAGCAGAGTTAATCGATGTGCAGGGTTTAATGATATTGTACGAACGAGTGCCGTGTTCACGCCGCATGCTGGTGTTAAATCTATCTCTATTCGTATAGAAAAACATTATCGAATCAAATATATTGAGCCACTACCGTTAATATCTTTTTGCTTCTAAATACTCCTCTACACGTCTGCAAATATGACATTTTATGCATAATTCTAATTACTCTGTATGATAAAAATGTTTTGAATTTTTGAATCGGATGCCCAGAAAATGATACCGCTTGAAAATTTGCAAAATACATTTCTTTTTCATTAAGATATTTTAAAACGATGCGAAAGCAATAACTTACTTTGTTTAGTTTCGCACTTCTCTTCTCTAGATGCTCTGTAAAATCCAAAAACTCATTTACATGTATCCCAAAGAATTTTGTTGTTTTTGCACGTTTCATTGCTTATCATTAAAGGTAATTTCTTCAGGGATATTTTTCAGTTTTTATTTTGTCTCGTTCTAAAAATTAACATATTTGTTTTATTTACATTAACTATTAACCTGTTCATGTAAAACTACTGTTTAACCTTGTAGGTTAGCACATAATATTTTAAACATTAAATAATACTAAAAATTGGCCACTTTCAACGAAATTTAACTATTTAGGAAAGTACGTTTGTTCTTGGTATATTTTTATTAAAAAATAGTTCTGAAATTATTAATTTAAACTGACAGAAAAATCTAAAGATATTTTAAACTTTAAAATACTGAGGTGGATTTCCGATAAAGTAATAATTTATTGTAGAAATAACAAAGGAAACTTCGTGGCTAATGAAGTGCAACATTCTAAAAATATCAGGCTATGGAAGTTTATGGCAGACCTCGTGTAGATTCCTGATTATCGTGTGATATAATGCACGTTTTCAATATTCTTAATAATTTAGGAACATTATAATATTCCAAGTTGTCCTAGGAAAGGATAGCTCGACAAGCAGTAATGACTACTACTCGGATAATTTACGACAGTTAGTTGCTGCCCGTCTTGCAAGTTTTAACCTAAAGCTTTGATTTTATTGTTGCATCGTATCGAACTTGTTTTGTGTGTAATTAGACATAAAAAATATACAGGGTCATTCAAGGTGTGTGCCCTATTAAGAGGTCTTGGATGGATGAAAACAGATATTCGTATTGATACTCGCAATAAAAGATGACGATCTTGTTAATGAATACATTTTAATGGTATTTTTCGGTTATACCGGAAGTTAGGCTTGACATTGTTATTGTAAATAGAATGCCCTATGTATTTTGGTATTTTTCGATTCTATGTAAAAATCCAAGTAACATTGTTAAGAATTTCCTATACCCATCTCCAACCATTTCTGAGATAAAATCTATTAAAGAATTTTTTATAAGAAACATGTCAAAGGTAATTTGACCTTACTTACTAAAAATATGAAAAAATTTATGGGGTTTATGGGATATGAGTCTTTTTATTTTATAAAATTACTAGATATTTTTTATACAAGGTGTTTTAAAAAGTATACCTGAAGAAGAATGCAATTCTACACTTAATGGTAAAGTTTAGGCTAACTTCTGGTATAACCAGAAATGATAGATACCTCAAAATATCTTCATTAAAAAGATCGGAATCACCATCGGCGAGTACCAATATTTTAAACAAATATCTTTTTTAGTTCCCGAAATCTTTTAAAAGGCCACTCACTCACTTGAAATACCCTGTATAGCATATTTACCGACATTAACTGCTGAATTAACATACGCATAGCAGGGAATGACGGACACGTTGTTAGTATTTATCGTAAGCTGAAGCAACTCGATATTCCACGAGACTGAATACTCAATACTAATTAGTCATAACCAGTCACCTGTCAAGATAAGTAGCTATTTTTCTTATTGTTCAGACAACAAGTCATTTACATTTGAAACTATATGATTATAGTAAAATGCTTTAGTTGAAGATTTGTAGATTAAGGCATTAGGAATTATGACATTTAGGATTTATCGCCGCACCTCCCAAAAACTTTAAAGACAGACAGGTCATTCATGGTGAGTGGCCTATTAAAAGATCTCGGGAACAAAGAAGATATGTGGGTGAAATATTGGTACTCGCTATAAAGATACTGATCTTTTTTAACAATAATATTATAACATGGGCTTATATATTGATCAACATTATCGAGATCGATCGGTTTCGAACCCTTGAAAAACTGTAAGACCCGTCTGGCATTAATCAGATGTCATAACAGGATAGGCAAGATGGGTAATATTGGTCTAATTGATTGACGTCAAACCTACGTCCTCTCTGCTACCATCACCACCCAGCGCTAAACCACTTTTTGGTAGACAAAAAATTATTAAAGAAAATTACACATATAATCGTCATTAAATACACTTCAAATGTGAAATACAGAAATATTTAATTAAGTACTGTATTACGTCCGGTATTTTCGTGCCAAAAATTTAAATTAACTGCTTTGAGGCTGCGATAGTCCCCTGTAAATACAACGCGAGGGCCTAGTTCAGCACGGACATGAATTTTGTATCCTACGTGAACTGTGAATAAACGAGAAATAACTTTAATGACAGAAGCAGAAATTAACCCTCGTTGTATTCTAAATAAATATTTACTTTAATGAAGCTATAGTCCAAGAACTGTTGGCATTTTTAATTACTGATGTTAGGAAAATGTAATATTTCTTATAGTAATTTTATAATTGACGAGAAAATAGAATAATAGCTTGTTTGATTTCAGTCGCATGTGGGGGATATTCACTAGCATTACAGAATTAATAACACCATAATTTAGGGGACACATAATACAGGATTGCGATCAAATATTATTCTAGAATAAATAAATCTATAAAAACATTGGAGTGGTTACCGCGTAAGCTTTCGTAAAGAAACCCGTCTAGTGGAGCTCCGCTTTTAATTGGGTTGCAATTAAATTGATCAAGTTATTCTTCTTCCTATTAACTTTTCATTAGTAAAATGATATCAGTAATTAGTTGATTCAACTAAAACTTTGTTAATATACCTATTATACCGAGAGTTTGAGTCTTTTGAGCACTAATACAACTTCATTTATCAATGGCTTATTTTCAATGCTCTAGACAATCTCCCATATTGGAGAAAATTTATGAAAATAGATAAATTTTATGGAGTAGGTAAAAAGCAAATTTCAAGATACTTATATGTAGATATTATTAAAAAACAAAATACATGTATATATTTATTTTTCCTTTCCTTATTAAATAGCAAAACTTGCAAGGACATTGCTGAATTTGTTAAAACATTTAATAAATATAGCTTCTTCATCTTTAGATCTTACAAAATAATAATAACTAGAAAAGTAATTAATGGTAAAGACTTCCATAGTAGAGAAAAGTCAATCAGAAAAATTAAGATAATAAAGAACAAGTAGGAAACAAAAAGTCTACTTGCCAGCTTTTTAACTAAGGGCCAAAAATATTATAATTTATAGGGCTCGTTAAAAATGTTGTCTTCATATTATTTTATAACATATAGATTGATATTTGATATGAGGATATTCCGAAATTTTTTTCATTATGCACCAGGACAAAAATTATCATAAGTTCCATTTACGACTAATAAAATCATATTTAGCTTATTTTCATTATAATTCGCTCCTTTGATTAATTTATAATAAAACCAATAAATGGTCTTTAGACGTATGCCAGAAATTAGATGTTAGAAAATGTATTTTAATAGAATATTAATCATAATTAATTAATTATAATTAATTAATTAAAATTAATCACTAGTTTTTATATATTATTTATTATACATTACTAAATATCTAAATTGAATATCTTAAAAAGTCGTTTTTAATAAAATTATTATCCAAGAATATTAATAAACCAACTGGGAAATATATTTATATTATATTATTTTTATTATTTATATAGAACTATTTATAGGAAATGAACTGTATTTTTAAATGGTACATTCATTATATTTCTGGCAATATCGATTCAGAATACCATTCCAAATTGAACGGAATCCTATACGTCTCTTGTTGACACTTTAAATTAATATTCCTTTTATTTTTCTTTGTTCATTTAGATTGATATATACTCCCTAAAATGGTTTATTTCTTAGTCAAATTATGGCGGATTTTAAATTTGTAGTTATGTTCATTTTTTGTTACCATTGGTCGCCATGGGTACCCAGATTTGTATTTTTTGTTATGAGTTGGTATTTTTAATAAATTATCTCTCCTTCTTAACTTCGCATAAGGTATAATATTAAATTGTTGGAAAAATAGTCTTGCCGGAGTGAGCCAATATGTTTCCATTTGAAAACAATTGATTTTCTGTGAAAAAATCTTTATAAAATTTAAGAAGAGTGTAAAAAAATAAAACTTGAAAATTACATCTGTATCGAGTATTTGGCTGAGAAATAAAACATTTTAGGGAGTTCATAGCAATCTAGATGAAAAAATAAAAATAAACACCAAAATTATTTGAAGTGTAGTATTTGATTTTGGAATGCAATTTAGATTTGAAAAAATGGATATTTTTAAAAATTTTAAACCGAAAAATACCTAAATATTATTTAATCTGTTTCCAGATGGCAGATGTAATTTCCGAGGATCTTCAATATATAAAGGTACGATGCTAACCATCTTTGTTTAAATATCAATAAAACCAGTTTAATTTTTTTTGGGTCGACGCTGCGGGAAAGTAACGTGGAAAATTTGAGTATTCTGAACAATGGTTCGGGTCTGTCTATATATAAAATAATTTTTTTTCTGTGTAAATTTGTTTGATTTGTCGTCCGCTTTTGTTGTACAAAACTAGTATTATATACCTTTAGGTGCCTTTGTAATTAGAATTTATATTCTTCATACAATAAAGTTTTTTTTTTATTTGCTGGTTCCTAAAATTGATTAAGCGTAATGTATTACTTCGTGTCTTGCCGCTCTTATATTGAGACCTTTTCTCATCACTAGCCAATACAATCGACTTTTTGCAAACCAACCATCCAAATGCCGAGATTGCTATCTTTGGCGACTTTAACGTCCACAATGTCAACTGGCTTAAATACTCAAATACAGACGATGAGCAAGGCCGCGAGGCCGAATCCTTGGCGATCAGTTCTGGTCTAACTCAACTCGTAGAAGAACCAACGCGGATTCCAGACCGAGCTGGAGATTTTGCTAGTCTTTTGGATCTTTTCTTAACGTCAAATCCTGATCTATATACAGTCACCGTACAGCCTCCGTTATGATCTTCCGATCACAAACTTATTTCAACTCTAAGCGAACTACCAATTAATTCTGCACAACCTCCTAAACCTCGCAGGATATGGCATTACAAATCGGCAAAGTGGGAAGACCTGAAAGACCATTTTCGCACTTTTCCTTGAATGAGCGTATGCTTCTCTTCTGATGATCCATCCGTCTGTGCTGAGGAGGTCTCCGACGTCATTCTAACGAGCATGGAAGCATTTATCCCCTCCTCCCAAAAACGCCCTTTCAACGGCAAGCCCTGGTTTAGCAAGGATTGTGAGTGTGCTGTCAGATCAAAAAATCTGGCTTACCGACAGTGGTGTAAAAACCCTACCACTGAGAATCGTACCATCTTTGTTACCGCCCGAAACCAATGTAAGCTAACAATAGATCAAAGCAAAGAAGCCCATAACGTGAGGATCAAAAACGAACTTCTTGACAGTCCAAACGGATCAAGGTCCTTTTGGTCAGTCGCTAAGGCCGTCAGCCAAAATTTCACAAAATCAAGTATTCCACCTCTAACACGTCCCGATGGTACAATAGCATCCACAGCCGGAGACAAAGCAAACTTACTTGCTGAACTATTTTCTTCGCATTCCACTGTAGATTTTCAGGGAAGAACACCACCCGACATTCCTGCAGTTCAATCCGAAATGACCGAAATCGTGTTCCGTCAGCGTCCCGTCAAACGAATCCTGAAAGGACTCGACGTCAAAAAAGCTACTGGTCCAGACGAAATTCCTATTATAGTTCTCAAGAGATGCGCCGATGAACTAACACCAGTATTTTGTAGACTTTTCAACTTATCCTACAAAAAAGGAATATTTCCATCTTTCTGGAAGACGGCGCGAGTCCAGCCTATTCCAAAGAAAGGTAAGAGAACCCTGCCTAACAACTATCGACCAGTCGCATTGCTTTCAGTTATATCAAAAGTAATGGAGAAAGCTATTAACCAACATCTTCTAAAGTACCTGGAAGGCTTCAACATTATCAGCGATTATCAATATGGTTTTCGGAAGTCCAGATCAACTGGAGATCTTCTAGCCTATGTCACCCATATTTGGAACAACGCAATCGAACATCATGGGGAGTCTCGGGCTGTTGCACTGGATATTTCTAAAGCTTTTGATCGTGTTTGGCATGAGGGGCTTCTAAGTAAACTGCGATCCTATGGTATGCCCAGTCGATTCTGTGCATGGTTGTCTAGCTTTCTTAAGGACCGCTCTCTGCAAGTGGCGATTGACGGATTTCTCTCAGACACCTTCACCATCAATGCCGGTGTTCCTCAAGGGTCCATACTGTCTCCCACTCTCTTCTTACTCTACATTAACGACCTTCTAGTGAAAACGAAAAACCCGATAGTTAGTTTTGCTGATGATAGCACACTTTTATCATCTTTCTCTTTGAATGCACAAACATCGGCTGCCGACGCACATCTTCGCAGACAGCATGAAGTATCACGCCTCAACAAAGACCTGGAAGAAATTTTGGCTTGGGGTGACAGTAACCAAGTCGAATTTAACGCTAAAAAAACCAAGGCAGCAGTTTTCTCTAAAAAGGTTAACATTACAGAACCGGATATAGTCATGGACGGATACGCAATCCCACTGGCTTCATCTATTAGTTTGCTGGGCGTCAATCTGGGAGGAAATATGTCTTGGCATAACCACGTTGTGGCAATCGCCAAGATAGCCTCTCAGAAGCTTGGTGTACTCTTCCGAACCAGAAAGTTGTACACACCTCAACAACTTTTGACACTATACAAAGCTCAGATTCGACCATCACTAGAGTACTGCTCTCATGTCTGGAGCTCTGAACCCAAACATACTCTTCGGCTACTGGATTCCATCGAAAGGAGGGCCATTCGTCTGATTGGAGACCACGAGCTGACGAAGAACCTCGACAGCCTAGAACATCGAAGGCAAGTTGGTGATTTGACTCTCTTTTACAGATGTTTTCATGGAAAGTGCTCGGCTGACCTTGCCCTCTTAATTCCGCCCAGAGCGGCGAATATCAGAAATACACGACGAACCACTGCCGCCCATCCCTATGTGGTTAAGCTTAGTACTCCTCGAACTTCATTATTTAAGAACTCTTTCATCTGGAGGACTTCATCATTGTGGAACGATCTTCCCGAGGTCGTTTTTCCCAACGAATATAACCTCCAAGGATTCACAATCAACGTGAATCGCTTTTTGCGTACACGCACCACTCCCAGAGTGCCCTAAAGGATTTTTCCTGTAGTGCTTGTGTTTGATCATAAAAAAAAAAAAAAAACAACCACTTAAAAATCTTATTTCGCCAAAAAAGTAATAACGGAACTGGCTGGCGTTTGCGTTCGACGATAATTTCTTTTTTTTTTCTTTGTATATCGCGGCACGAGTATTCGAGAATATTTAAGAAATATTATAAGAGACCAATTAAATTTATCAACTGGTTTTTGTGCAATTTGCAATATGTTTTTTAATTAATTGTAATTATTTTTTAGAAGATTTTCATTTTTAGTTGTAACTCTTTGTCCCATTAAAAAGAAATAATTACCTTAGATAAGCACATTTTTAATGAACATGTTCCTGTCAATTTATGTAACTTTCTTGTGTTTTCTTTTGGCGAATACAGAAGGAAATCGGTTACAAAAGGTGTAGCGGGGGCGGGTTTCACTTGTTTTCCCAGGGCACTGTCACGATTGAGAAATGTTTGCTGTCCATAAGTTGCTGACCAACTAGCCATTTTGGCCGACCGATATTTTGCTGTCCGCAAAAATAAGAATATTTTGCTAACCAGTTAAATGATTTTTTAAATTTTATAATTATCGTCATAATAAATATAGTTAATGCCAAATTTTCTTTAGAAATTATATAAACCCAACATAATACCTGAGTGTTTTGTTTTATGGGAAAAATACTTGATTCTCACATAATTATAGAGACGCGTCGAGGTGGAAAGTATTTTATTACTGTCGAGAGATTATAAACTACATATTATATTTACAGTAATTTTTAGTTCTTATATAGTATATTGTTGAGCATGGTAAATTAACATGTTAATGTTGTATATACAATATTTCGTGTGCGCTATTTAATGTATAAGTAGACTACCGATTATATTGTATCTGCCTATCAATATTAATTATTGTTTCTTCTATTTTGGAGGCTAACTTAAAAAGAAGGAATTAGAAAATAATATATTGAGCAATATCTGGCTATCTATTACTTAAAAGTATAAGTATAATCTTTTATATTAAGTTAATAATTCAATTAATTAGGCACAAAATAATATACTAAAGCTTTGAATTTCGAACTGTAAGAAAGACGGATAGATATGACCAATAAATAATGCGCTTAACTCCCAAATCGACAAGGCTTCAGCAGGCGTTTCGTTTTATAGTTCATGGATATCTAACGCGGTATGTCTCTAAGATAGACCGAAATCCATGTAAATCAGGTATTTATTTGCCAATATAAGTTGTTAGATTTTTACTTTTATCTATTTTTCTTTAACCTTCGATATTCAAAGACTAAAGGTAAGGCTGCGGCTTTCGCAATACGGCGACCGCAATCTACTACTGCTAATGATTCTTTAGGTATCCGTTTCCCTCCAAGTGGCCGCGGTACGCGTCCGTGCACTACTGCGATCGTTGACGATCGTCTGCTCTCGAAGCAGTCCAATCGTAGCCGCAGCAGGTGTAAATATCAACATGTCTCATTTTGAAGGTTATTTTTTTTATAATTAGTAAGATGAAACATAAAATGAACTCCCAAGGATTACAAGGTATTATCTATTTTATCAGACGATGAATTATTGGTCGAAATGGTTTCAAAACATTAATCCCTATGTGAATCAAGTCTGCATTGTCGGAAACGTTTTGCCAAATCACTGATGCATCCAGCTACCGTATTGCGGTACCCGCAGCCGCTTGGATGGAAGCGTACCTTAAGTTAGCATTATTTAGGAAATAATAAGACGAAGCAAATGTAAATAAAATAGTAAATAAACACCGGTAAAAAGTTTCTGTAAACGTTTCGAGACTTAGTTTAACTCGACTCCTCATACATTGAAGAGTTTGTGTTTCTAAGGAAATAATTTTTGTAATCGTATTCTACCAAAAAAATATTTCACATCGAGATATTTATATAATTATTTTTTTCTAAAAAAGATTTTTATTTGCTTGTAGATTTGTGTTGCGTTACAAAATAAAAATACATCCTGTGCAAGGATTGTCCTTTGATATAATAGATTTATTTCTACGATATTTATAAAAAGACAATGCTAATAAGTAAGTGTTATAATTATATATGTTTCAAATGTTAAAAAAATATTTAGGGTTATTGATTTAAGAAAGTGCTCGTTTTCTTTTCACACTTATCTGTTGGGAACGTAATGGAACTAAATGGGCTATGGAAAAATACGGAACAATTTGGAACACTAATGTTAATAATGAAAAATGTTTAGCGCCGTACAGTTAAAGTTTGCTAAAACTAGAAGAAATTGTAACTTCTTTGAATCGAACTCTGAAACTTCATTGATCGGATAACCTCTCTACCAATTGCGTTAATTTTTCTTAACCAGTATTAGTCATAACAAACATAAACATTAAATAAATATATGGAAAAAATGCAATATGTACTAAGCGGCATTATTCAAAGTTTTGCATGTATTTATAATATAAATGAAGAACGTTTCACTCGATACCCGCGCTTCGCTTGACGAGTTAAAAAACAGCTCGTATATTGGAACAGTTTTTCGCTCGATAGGAAATACTCTAGTTATAAATTCAGGCGAAAAACCGAAAAATATCGCGTCACTTGATACACGACCTTCGATCTACGCACCGCACCATCCGATTGGCGAATGACTTAATGTTCTGGGTTCATGAGATCCGTTGATGTCAACAACAACAACAATTGAGGGACTCTGGTTGGGCTTCAAAAATTTTGCTCCCTACATTTCCCACAAAAAGTATAATATATTTAAATGTGGTGACCTTGCCAGCTATTATGTTACTCTTCATCGACCAGGATACTTTTCTTCTAGATACTGATGAGCATAGTGTACTGACACTCCATCTTGTTGAAATGTCAACTCATTACCATTATAAAGGTCAATTGTTTCCTTCCATGATTTGTGTTAATGTTGTATCAACAGAATCTTCCAACACTTACAAATGAATGTCACCTAGTAAGTTTTCTGGCAGAAAAAGAGACCAACATCACAATAGCCATAAATTTTTCAGGGTTTTAAGTATGAACATCATGGTAGATGTATGGGCTTTCGTCTGCCCAATATGGACAATTATCGGAAAAACAAATGTTGAGAAGCAAAGACTATTCATTAATCGTTCACTAATAATCTGGAAAAATTGCAAACGTCGATAGAAATCAAATGCGTTTAGTCCTTGAATAATGTATGTTTTATAAGGGTTGAATTTATATGCTTTTCAAATTCATCGACTGTTATTAAGGCATATGCCAAAAACTGTTGGCAACTGTGCAATAATTAAATTAAAATCGAGATTATCATTACCCAAAATGGCAAATTCCGTTAGTTGATCTCACTATTCTGTTTTCAACAGTTTGCTTCCTTGTCACTGATCCTGATTCACGGAACCGCAATAATTTACTTTCGGTTAACATGAAATTTATTCATTAATAAAGGTAACGCAATATTAGAGTTTCTACCGTTTCCACCATAATATTCAATGTTCAACATCTATTTCGTTTAAAAACAATAATTATAGTATATTACATACCAAGAGTGGTAATAAGCCTAATACAGACGATACCGACACTTACCGCGTAGCGGAGCGAGTACTGTACTTAGGAAGGAGTGTGTATAGTGTACCACTCGAGTTGTACACTTTACTTTTTCTACGACTTCATATTTGATAAACCATTTTATAGCTATCCTTTGATTTATGCGGCAATATTCTCTACAGCAGAAGCAGCCTAGAGAACTATTTCCGGTGGCGTTACGCTTATTTCAATATCAGAGTTGCTCATATTGTTAAATATACAAAGAATACTAAAAAATTAAAGATCTGTTTATAATTGATAAAGTATCGATTTGAACTACAAATCTCAAATAATGACAATATCACTGTCAAATATTCAAAATTCAAAATAGGTAAATGTCATTAGTACAAAATCGTGATCAAATTAATATTTTTAATGAATAAAAAATAGTCAGGAAAGAGCTAAAAGTTAACTGATAAAAATTGAAAAACAAAACTAAACCTTTTTTGGGTTTAAACCGTGATAACAGCTAAATATCCCTGGAAAAATAGAATAACCTCCACATTTGTGTCTAAATTCATCAATGCTAAAAGTGTGAGATTTATCCTCGTGTTGGGCTGTAACGGTATTTAAATTTTTTTAATTTTTTTTAAGAAAAGCATCTAAAACAATATGCCGGTTTTGGCGAGTCACCGTATTAGAAGACATTACAAAACAACTAAACCAAATTGAAAGGGGTGAAGCTTACTCCTGCTACTGGATTGAACTTATCGTGTTGAAAAAAATATCAAAGGTTTCCTTCGATGCCAGATATACGTATCAAAGCGATACATATGAAAAATCGCATGTGCTCCGTTTTTATTCGCCAGCCCTGTATAATCCAATATTTTAAAGTCTGGAACTTAAATCTAACTCAACAATCATATTTTTTATTAGATTTGCCTATAAAAGCTTAAATGGAAATTTTATGGAAACGAAAGATTAGATCTAAATTCTTATTCATAAAAAACATCTTAAAGGTTTTTGTATCAAATTTATCCATAAACTGATTTAAGGTAAATTCGTTTCTTTCTTTATAACCCCATGAATATCAAGTAGTATCAAGCTTCCTACTTATAAAACTATGTTGATCATATCACATGCCAGATATTTTTTTCCATTTGCTCAACTCTTTTCCATAGTTAGGTACCTATTAATTTTATTAAATTAATAAGTTAATAATAATAGCCTTAGATAAGAAGCTAGTAAGGATACAAGTTTAGATTAATGTTAAAGTCATATACACAGTGTGTAAAAAGTCCCGGAACAGTCAATTATTTCAAAAATGGTGCACAATATAAAAAAACTTTCTGTATAAAAGTTGTTGGTCTTAAAGAAATTTATTAAACTTAGATCCCTGTAATTATACAGGGTTGCCAAAAAAGTCGTGGTAACCGAAACTTAATTTTTTTTAAATGGAATGACCCTTTTTTGATCACATTTTCTGATTCCTCTAAACATTCTAAACAACAATTATAGAACATGTCATATGGCTAAACCTATTAGTTTTAGAAATAATTTGAGTTGAAGGACATAAATGCGATAGGTACGATATTACCTTTTGCATTTTTATAAGCTGGTACTAGAATTTTTTGCGTCACTGTCAAAGTAAATTCTCAAAATGTCGCTCAGCGAAAGGGAACGTATAACTTTACTAATAATAAGAGGTTTTGGAGACCGACAAAGATCAAAGGAATTATTTAATACAACTTTTCCAAACCGAGAGCCTATATCAAAATCTACAGTTGTGAGAATAGTTCAAAGGTTCGAGGTAACCGGTTGTTGCAGAGATAAACTTCGTTCCGGAAGACCAAAGTCGGCAAGTAGTGATGAAAAAAAATTAGAGACATTACTTCATTTTGTTCAGATCCACATTTGTCACTCAGAAAAGCTGCTACCCAAGTTGATGTTTGTTTTAAATCAATTGACAATATTTTAAAAACCAGTAATTTTCATCCCTATAAAATAACTCTTGTCCAGGAATTATCAGAAGACGATTTTGATCGTAGATTGGAATTTTGCGAAGTAATGATGCAAAAACATGAAGAAAATAACAATTTTTTTAATCAAATAGTTTTTACGGATGAGGCAACATTCATGTTGAACGGGTCTCTCAATCGCCATAATTGTCGTTACTGGGCTGATCAGAATCCACATTGGATGAGAGAAACACATACTCAACACCCCCAGAAAGTAAATGTGTGGGCTGGAATTATTGGCAACAGATTAGTGGGGCCTTTCTTTATAGAGGGGAATTTGAATGCCGAAATGTATCTCCACATGCTGCAAAATGAAATTGTGCCAGCAATAAACAATGAAGTAGGACCACTATTACGCAATACGTGGTTTCAGCAGGATGGAGCTCCTCCTCATTTTGGGCTAGCTGTTATTCTATTATTTAAACAACACTTTTCCTAACCGCTGGATAGGACGAAGAGGCCCCATAGAATGGCCTGCTAGGTCGCCAGACTTAACGCCCCTTTATTATTTTCTTTGGGGACACCTAAAAAATAAAGTATTTGTGACAATACCTGCAGATCTGAATGAATTAAGAGGAAGAATTATTGAAGAATGTGCATCTATTAACCAAGAAATGTTACAAAACGTCATCGACAAATTTTATTATAACCTAGCCCATTGTCAAACTGTGGGAGGAGGACATTTTCAGCATTTAATTAAATAACGACTTACACTTAATTTTATTTTTGTTCTTTTCAAGTTATTGTTAATTTTACTGCTTGTATTTAATAATTTAGTTGTTATTAAAATGTTGACACAACTTGAGTGAGGTTCATTTTACACGAGTTTAATGTTTTTCTTTTAATTTTAACGTAAAACATTTGAGCCGACTCGAAACAATGCAAAAGGTAATATCGTACCTATCGCATTTATGTCCTTCAACTCAAATTATTTCTAAAACTAATAGGTTTAGCCATATGACATGTTCTATAATTGTTGTTTAGAATGTTTAGAGGAATCAGAAAATGTGATCAAAAAAGGGTCATTCCATTTAAAAAAAATGAAGTTTCGGTTACCACGACTTTTTGGGGCAACCCTGTATAATTACAGGGATCTAAGTTTAATAAATTTCTTTAAGACCAACAACTTTTATACAGAAAGTTTTTTTATATTGTGCACCATTTTTGAAATAATTGACTGTAACGGGACTTTTTACACACTGTGTATAGTAAAAAATATAAAATAAATCTAAACATTCAAGTGGCTATAACATTGTATTTGTGTATCTTTTACCCACTAGTTAAATTTAAATTTTGAAAATCTATAAATCTTATATGCTATTTTATCCTAGTCTAGCGCTAGCGTTTTCGCATTTTAAGCAGGAATTACCCGATTCGATTCCGAACTGGTTAGGCGGACTATGTTTACTGTGATATGAAAATAGTTTTAATTATATTAATGAGAACAAAGCCTTTTTCTATTTACAAAAAGGGTTTGTTTAATTTAATACAAATCATAAAGTTCTGTTGTCAAAGATTTTCTTTCATGTGCTTCAGATTTGCAGTTGGTATACGTTTGTTTATGTAGTTACAAATTTTCAGTAGGGCCCATGGTTTTTTATGACCATGACGCCATTTATGGTTATTTTTCATCAAATTGTTCGGGTCTCATGGTTTGCCGATCTAAATGATAATATAATAAGTTAAGTCTATAACAATCGTACAATTTCTTTCGCTGTACAGGTTTAGTAAGAAATAATACTAACTTTTAGATATATTTTAAATGACCTGTATACTTTCGATGATTTCACTAGTTCCTTAAAAGAAAAACGGAACTGACAGATTCTTTAATTGATTTCTCAAAACTTTAAATAAATTAACAAGAACACAAAAATAAAATACCTGAAAATTGAACCAAAATTACTCTACGATATGTTTAAAATATTTTCTATTGTTAGCTATTTAATAGCTAAGCCTGTCTCTAAATTCCAGTAGGACTTCAAATGAATCCCATCGAAGTTTGAACTCTTTAAAACTTCAATATTAACTCTCCAAGTTTTCTGAACCTTATTTCTTAATTCACCCAGAAATAAAATACCAACGGGGTGAGGTCTGGGGATCTGCCAGGCCACCCAATTTCGCTTCTCCTTCATATTTATTCATTTTTAAATATTTCGTTTATTGAAGAGTAAAGGGTCGCGGTTTGTTTTTCGAGCGTAATATAAAAATCTAAAACATCTGTGTGGCAAGTGAGTAATCAAACTATAGAACTATTGATAATACCAGTTTTTATGTAAAGTAGCACAAAGGAGTGTGAGTTCTGTAAAATAAAGCAAAACAATGTATATCTCTGTGATAATTGCAAAAAGTGCGCCTGTAAAGCATGTTGAAATTCTCATTATCTGAGATTGAAATATTAAATACCGACCTACATATACACATATACTCTTATACATAACAATAATGGACAAAATACAGATAATAGAAAGTAAAGAAGAAATTATAACACTATTACAGCAAAAAATTGCCGATTTAAAGCAAAATAAATTTAGTATATAAGCATCCACTGTAGAGTAATATTTTACAAACACTTGCTATAGGAACCACTAAAAAGCCAATGAAATACCTAACCTTATAAACAAACCAAAGAAACAGGAAATCATTTAGAAAACTAACCCAAATTTGCAATAACATATCAGTCGTCTTAACTAAAAGTTAGTACAAAAAATACGAGAAGCTTATAAAATGGAGAAATACTCATAAAGGTGTCGACACATTAAGAACAGCAGCCAAAAATAAATTAGAAAACTATGAAATAAAAATCACCAAAATGAGGAGACCCCGATTTAAAATGGTCTTGTAAATAAGTCTGAAAACAATTTACAAAAAGATAAAATAGAAACTTATATGAGGGAACAAAACACCTTTATTGATCCCGATACCGAATTATCTATAACCTTAAGGAACATAAAATAAATACATCATATGTTATATATGGAGGATGTTCGCCAAACTTATTTAATATATTTATGAGAAAAAAAAATTCTACTGTTGTATGAAGATATTGGAATACAACGTTACTATAATTGCAACGGATGCTATCACAAGAATAACACTTGCTCCAATGTTACATGTAATCATTATGCAGGTAAATAGCCAGTAAATAAGTCCAATAGAAAAAAATTATTATGAAATATGATGTAACCCATAGAGCAAATGCCATGCCACATGAATATCCGTTATATGACTACCTCGTAAATAGATCATTAATCACAGAAACTATTAAATATAATTCATTTGAACATACGAATCATAAACTTTGTTTCTTGAAGTATACAATATATTATTTTGTGACCTTATTATTTCAAGTGAAGTCTGGCAAATCACAAACAATTTTTAAAATATAATCGGTTGTAATATGTTTTATAGTAACGGCGATTTTAACCAAAATGATGATTGATGTTGGTGATGACGTTGTTTTTATAAAAGATACGATAGATTTTACAAACCTCACAAATAACAAGTGTACAAAGTCTGGTGTGACTTTCAATAAAATTAATCTTACATTAAATACTTTAAAGTGTGGCACATATCGGGCGATGCATCGTAGAGTTGAACATAGGAAATCCCACGTACTTCTTGAGGTTGCTGAATATTGGCTCCCGTATACATTTTATAGAAAAACTGCATTATAACTTCTTGAAGTAGCCGACATGGCAAACTCATGTGCCGAATTTGAGTACAGTTTGCTGAGCCAATCCTAAGATATTCAATTAAACGTGATGGCAAAACCACGAAACTCTCTTAGACCAGCTAATACAGCAAATACCAGCCAAGAATTTATGACGCTATTACCAAAAATTGCCGTAAAGCTCAACATAACGAATAATGAATGTATTGTCACTGAAACTAGTTTTCGCTTTGTCAGTGTCAAAATTTAAATTGCTGGTGTTTGCTGTATTACCTGAACTAAGACAATTTTATGGTTTGCCATCACGTTTAATTGAATTGTTTAGGTTTGGCTCACAAAAATGTATTCAAACTTGGCACATGGGTTTACCATTAAATTTCTATAAAATATACAGTGGAGCCAATATTCAGCCACGTCAAAAATGATATGGGATTTCCTATGCTCAACTTAACAATGCACCACTCGGTATAGACCACCTTCCACAGTTTTTCTTTTTTTCTTGAGGGTTTAGATGAACATCTGTCGACCGAACGAATGTGTATGTGATGATGTTCATACAAATGACTATCTATCGCTTTTGTTCTCGCATGGATTCAAATCATGTCTGGATTCTATTTTCATAAAAAAAAACCCAAATTGATTTCACCTTTGAATCGTATATCCATACGTAAACGTATATCCTTGATTCTGACCTTAAGATAGGTACACGCATACTATTCGCACTGCACGGAACGCATTTTTTACTACATCGCATACTATTCGTAAAATTTCGTATCGGAAAGGATTTATTTCGGTACTAAAGCAACTGTTCCTACCATCGTTAAATACATCTGGAATTTTAATATTTTTAGTAAATAAAATAAGTATCGCAAGGAGATCGGGAAAATAAATATTTTAATAGCAGCTTTGCTGGAAGAAGATGAAGAAAGAGAAGAGCATCACGGAAAACGGAATAGACGTTTTTCTATTCATGTTATAAATATGACAAGACATTTACATGGTAAATTGCATACCTTATTTTATTAGCTGGTAGAAAATGACGATAGAAAAACGAAAATTACACTAAAATAGCATTTAGACGATGCATTGCGTTTTGGTTCCTACAGATTGCATAGTGTGCTGAAATGAATCATCAACACACACCGAGTCGAACGAATTTGTGAGTATTTTGACGATGTTCTGTCGCGTTGATGCGATCCGTCCAGTTAGAATAGTATGCGATATCCAATGTTATTAAGTAGAATGGCAAACAAAAATACGATTCGTTCGTTATATCTATTCTGTGCAGTGAGAATAGTATGCGTCTACCTTAATTAATCATTTTTCGTCTATGAGAAATTTTCATAAGGAAACCAATAACTAAAATTTTATAGATACAATATTACAAATAATAAAAAATTTTTAAATTTTTTTAACATACAAACAAATAAAGAAAAGGCCATGGAGGGCATCTGCCATCATACTGTCAATTGAACGTAGAGAAACTGAGAAAAAAAATTGATTTTAAATAATGAACCAAAATTAAAAGTACAAGAATAACCTAAATAAATTAATGCACTAATGCAAATGCGCCTATTATAAAGATCAAATAAGAAATAATAAAAGCGACATCCACAAAGTAATATTCGAGGCTACAAGTCAAATTACTAATAAAAATAGAAATAAAATATAATGCTAAAACTTTTTCTGATTATAAAGATATGGTAAATTATTGTAATATAATAATTTTTTTGTAAATGTAGGGATTAATATGATGGAAAAAAATAAAAAAAATACAAATAATAAAGTTGAATTATGACATGAAACTGTTCCTTCAATATTTCTTAAACTGGTTGGGGAAACGAAATTATAAAACATATAAACTCCCTAAAAAATGACTATGTAGCGGGTCTCCATTGTAGAAATTTCCGGTTTATCAAACGTTCTCACATTTACTTAATTAAGTCATTAGTACGTTATAATACATTTAATTCTTAAAACCGATATAGTACCTAGTCATTTTAAAATTACAATAATTTCTCCTATCACTTCTATCTATGAAGTAAGAGGCATTGCTTTGGAGGTCCTTGACAGCTATTAAATAACAGAAGACAAATTTTGATATAGAGCGAAAAACTTAATGTTAATACAGGAGTAACTCAGGGTACCGTATTAGGGCCGATACGTTTTATCGCGTATATAAATTCTATAAAGAATTTGAAGGTGGAAAACTGCTCTTAAATTTCTAATGCGGACGATACGGTTGTTATTTTTACGAGAGACACGTGGTCTCAGTTAGAGGATCGAGGGTCTAAAGAAATTGGCTTAGCTGAAATAAAGAACGAATTGGATTCCTTTAAAGCTTACTCTAAACATAGATAAAACATATTATATTGCATTTTCGATAACAGTACCAAGCTGACCAAACTTTGATCATATTGAATCTAACGATCTTCGAATAAAGGACGTACCATTCACGAAATATTTGAGAATAACCTAAAATGGGATCAGCATGTTCTAAAGTTAACTACCAATATCAGAACTTTAATTCATAAGTTCTGTATATTAAGAGATGTTTTTGATAAGGACCTACTGCACGCATGAAATATTAACTGAGTCGTTAATCCATGGAATAATTGTATAGCTTCGTCTTTATCAGGATTCCTAGAATCAACATTCTATGGTCCAAAATTATATTTCGAAGGTAATATTTGAGGAAAAAAAAAGATATCCGACTACTCACTTCAAAAACATTTTTAGTGTTTGTTCTTTGTATATATTAATTATCTGGATCTATGTTTATAAGAAAACAAAGTTAAGAAATTATATAAATCACTACTATGCAACAAGAAGTAGAAATAACAAGCATTATTCCTTCAGAGATAAAGCCAACTATGAATGTTAAAAAGTTTAGTAAAAACTGCCGTAATTTTATTTTCAGAAATATCATAAATTCTCATTTTTTATAAACATAGATTAATAAAATAGTTGGTAAGTTTAACTGTTAAATAATAATAGTTCTTAATTTAAGTTTAAATTTTTCATTTTTTTAATTAGTATATTTTTCTACATTTATAAATTGATGATGATTTTGAATTACGTTATTATATAACTTTGAAGAAAAATTGGAAATAGTGCATAAACATACCTTTATTTAACTAGGTGCGCAGCTACATAAGCATTAAACTTATATAAATATAGCACATAACATAAACAAATTTATTATGAAATTTTTGTAAAATCTTGTAATATATTATTACTGTCGCTTATTATCGCTTCTTAACAACTTTAAGTAATATATAGTGGTAAGATTTAATAAAAAATGTACCAATAATGATATCGCTTTCATATCCACCTAATACTAAACTTTTTTTAGTATTTTCGTGTGTACTTCGGTCATCTACCTGAGACTAACTTCAGTTACTCCTGTTGATGATACCGTTAAACATAAAGGTAGATTCATAAAAAAATATTGTTAAGAAGAAAATAAATATCAGCATTCCACCTGTACATGAAAATTTCATGAAACTCATTTTGTATATAGACGTCAACTTCTCGCAGTTTCTGAACTGGGTGTGGGTATGTTAGTGCAAATCTTTTCATTTAAATAAATTGTCAAGTGACTGATGATGACATATTGTGGTCTAGCCCAAACTGTCAAAGTGATCGGTTTGGATTATTTTGTAGGGCAATTAAAATATAATATAATTTTAAATTATTACAGCAGGGGTCCAAAAAATTCCAATTAATTTTCCAAATAAAGAAATTATCTTTTTATGCATGTAATTGAACATTACAAATAAGCAAACAAATAATTTCGTTTCGAGAATGAAAAATATTAAAGTCAATATACGCATTTCTGACAACATAATTTTTATTCACATTTTGAGAATCTATATTTTCGTTGTGGCCCTATTGTTGAATAAAATTAATTTTAATTTTTTACGGTGAGAGACATATATTATCCTTTTAAAAATTACGCAAATATTAAAATAAGCATGTGTCGGACAGAACTTAAACAAACATACGTTTTGTTTAAATAAGAGAATTTTTTGTTTAAGAGGGAAGCATAAGTAGATATCAATTTTGATTATTATTTTTTTATAGTTTTTTTTAATCAAATTCTTCGAAATACTTTAATAACATCTGCAGATATTCTCTACAAATTTAAAATTTATTTTATGTTATCCAGTTCCATATTAACCACCACTTCCAACCAACGAATACTAACACATCAGGAATCACGATATATCTACGAAACCATTATAAGGAAATCAAATTAAAATAATCAGCGAATAGTTTGTTTGCTCTTCTCAAAATTTAAATTATTACCCGTAACAGGTTTCAACGTTGATGTCTGGCACCCGGTGCACCTATTCTAATCTTGCGTAGATATTTAAAATAAATTTTCATTTTTAATTTAAATATTCGATATTTTAGGTCCAAATAAAACCTAATATGATTTTATTTTAAGAAACGTATTGTTTAAAACTCAGCAACATTCTTGTTTTAAAAATATAATAACTTCATTTTAAACATTAAAAAAATATATTTTTAAACAAAATAAGTATATGAAGGCCATGAAACAAGTTTTCATTTGTATTATTTCAAAATGTATATTCTAGTTGAGAGTTTACAAGAATTTAAATGTAAATTTATGGTTTGGCCTCAAATTGCAAATAGCTATAACTCTGACAAAGTTTTATGTTACTCAAAATAAAAATATTTATTCAAATTAAAACAAAAATATTAGTATTTTAAGTATTAGTGTGGTTTTATTTCTCCAAGGTGTACCGTTATTAACTATATAAGTGTGCTAATTTCCAAAAACATATATGCAGTAGTTTTTGAAACAATTGTAATATTTCCTACTTTTTTGATGCCCTGTAAAGTGGCTATTTATCTTATTTAAAATCAATCGAGTAAAACATACCTATTATGTGCGTATTTAAACTATATGCTTTCGTTTTTAAAATAATATACTTATTGTTCAAAATATTCGATGAGAATGATGTACAAAATCGATTTTATTACTTCATATCATGTTTAACCGAAGATATATATTTATATTTAACTTATTCTACCTGCTACATTTTAAAATTGATGATATTCTGTCAATATTTTCGATAACATTCGTGAACCTAAAATTGATTTAATCATCACTTGACAGGCCTCTATCAATATAAATCCTTTTATCGTATTTGCCCCATTTTCCCTGCATAAATTGGATGTGATTTTGAAAAAAGTTTGCTTATTATAAGCATGTTTATTTAATATAGGGAGAATAAGAAACTTTTTGTGTTTATAATAAATAGTAAGTATTAGATTTTTAAGGTTATTATTTGCGGGTAGCTTTGGTAGTAGTTTTTATTTTATATTCGCAAGTTGAGATCAATCATGAAGCAAAATTTTTATTAAACACTTGATAACTTTTAAGAAATAATACAGTTTTAGCAACTGACGTGAGTTAAAATTATCAGGCTTAAATATTTCTATCCTCACTACAACGTCCAAACTTTCCTTATATTCATAACAAAATAGTTTGTAACTAAACCATAGATGCAACTACACTGAAAAAAAGATATTTATTATCAAAGTTTGAAATTAAGTGAAAGATTTTTTTGTCTTATCTGGGTAATCCTTCAATTCCTTATGTAAATATATTCCAGAAATATTGATTTATTTCTTTTACGGTTACTTATAAATAACACATTTTCCTTTCATCGAAATATAAATACATATATGCTAGATAATAGAGACATATTTATCTATATAAATCAATAGGACATTACATTAAAAAAATATAACAAGTCGTTACTCAAGCAAAGCGGTGGGTATCCGCTACCTACTAGCTTATAATATGGGAAGTACAGTTATCATGAAAAAATTCAAATTTTACATAATTTATTTTTCGATATTTTGGGGGCACATCTTGTCATCAAAAGTCGATTTGTGGTTAATTTCTTGTAAACGATTACTTACAAGAAAATAGTTTTAATCAATTTTCCCAAAATTATCACTACATAAGAACTTATATTTCATGTGAATATCACGAATTACTTAGAATTTGGATAATCAGTGGGCTGGAGGTTCCCATGTTTGGGCGGTATGATTAATTTATAAAATCATAATTTATGAAGTATACTATATGGAGCGGTATTTATTTACAAAAACTGTAACTATAAAAACTTCTTTATGCTGGGCATAAGTATTTTTATTACAAGGCATGTCTCAACTTTTTAGGGATTTTTCTAGTAATATGATTTTATTACAGTAGTATACTTTATACCAAATTTTAAAATGAAAGTATAAATTGAATCCCCACACAAAAATTACAAATAGAAAATTTTCACTTGAATGTACTGTAGAGCAATAATGATTTCATATGATTTGACAATCTAGACAATCTTTTAAAATAATTTTTTTTCCATGTATGTAACACAGGGAATGTTTAATTGTTTGATTATGAGAAAAAGTATTGATTTTAAATGGAAAAACCCGCTACGATTTGTCGGCTACGATTTGTGCATTTACCTCCGGGCGACCATGATAGGCGATCATCGCTCCGCGATGATGGTGAAATGCTGATCGAAGGAGAATCGCTCAACATAGCCGCGCGGTGGAAGATGCATAGGGCAGAAACATAGGGCAGAAACATACTGACGATGTGGATATTTCAGTCGAGATGTTTATATCGACACCTAAGCGAATATAACGTAGTGCAATCATCTGTGGTATGTACGGTTTCATTAGAAATTAAGGGTTTGGTTGACAAGATACGACATCAAGGTAGTGCTTGCGACAGTATCATCGACTGCGAGCATCGAAGCATCTTTGGTATGACTCTATCCTTATGCACATTAAGTATCCTTTGAGCAGTAGTTCACGATCATCGCCGAGTAACTATCGCCTATGCCGATGACGGCCGCTCCGAGGCAACCGCACCTTTAGTGTACGCACACAAAGGAAGCAGCTTATTCAGCACCTATTGTAGGCGCCTAAAACTGGTACCGGCTTCTCCGCTGAAGCATACATAGATGATACTGGTTAACTGTTAGTCTTAAAGCAATTTGTATGGAGTCGAGATGTCCAGTGCATCCTCAGATGAAGCATTTGTTCGGGTTTACTGAAAAATGCGTTTTTACGAATGCAAAGAAAGAAGTAAGGAATACATCAGGTGACTATGACTATGAACAACGGTTTTCCAGATATATGAGGAAGACATTACATACATTTAATTACATCTTGGGAAAAATTGAACAGTGCAAAATAGTAGAAATTATAATTTCAATATTCATTATAATAATTTTTTTTTAGATGTTTACTAATATCATTGATGACACTTTCGTCAGGCTCCGCAACCTGTTTTCTTTGTATATGCACACTTAGGCAGCAGAAGCTAAGAAAACTCGCTGCTTCTCGGCTCATTCTCTGATTAGGTGCGTGTTGTTGAATAATTTGTTATGAGACTTGTATTTTAATACATATGTATGTAATAATAATAATAATAAATACTTTTTATTAATTTAAATCCTAATTACAACTCTGAAAGAAAAACAAAAAATGTGAAAATAAAGGAACTTTTTGAGAACGCGACAAACCCAGAGTGACGAACTCTAGCCAAGGAAGCTACTCTTACTGAACATCATTCTGAATTTAGTCTGCCTCAACATATATTAATTAAAGAAACTTAAAATAAATGCAAAAATAACGCTAAATAAAAGGCACAACTAACTATTGCTTTATTGATTGTTGAAGAGGTATGCACGAAGCTTGGAAATATTACTCTATATATGACTTAAATTCATTAGGAATAGAGTTATATAATTTTATAGCACTATAAGTAAAACTTCTTTGAAATAATGACGTTGTATATTGGGGCAAAGTAAACCTGTTCTTTTATCTAATTTTCCTTTCCGTTTCCTTATTCCTTATAATAATCTACAGCAGAAGTTTTGCATTTTCTTAATCCTATTCTTTTTAGTTTCGTAAACAAAATCTGTAGCGCGAAAGGACTAAGTTATTACATAGCATCTCTTAAGTTTTAGGTCAAGGATATGTCTGTCATTGTATATTAATTTTAAAGAATAAAAATATTAAATTGGTAATATTTAATAATAACTATAAATTTTCGGAATAGACAACCTTACCCATATCTATAATGCAAAATGTAAATTTTTTGTTAATATTTTTACATGTTCTTTAAAGCGCAGCTCCTCATCTAATAACATGCCTAGATTTTTCGCTGCATTTGCTTATAGAAATAATTACATTATTTTTAGTTATGTTCCCATTAGCTTTATTGGTAATGTGTAATAGTTTTGATTTTCGGAGTTTAAATAGCCGATAATCGCCCGTGTATGCAGCAGACAGAATTGTGTAGACGTTATGGTATCAGCTGTGTAAATAATAAACGATAATGGTGATAGATCAGAGCCTTGTGAAACATCTGACAGAATACTTATCATATGAGTGAATATTATCAACCATGAATTTTTCCGATCGGTTGTTAAAAAAAAGATAATTAAGACAGAATCTTCATTAGAGCCATATTCATTTAATTCAGAAGATAATAGCCTATGATATAACGTATCGAAAGCTTTAGAGAAATCTAATAGAACCAACAAACCAGCTGGACCTTTATCGTAGGTAGTCATGATGATCTATGATTGAATGCGCTGTCAGGAAGGAGTTGATTGTATATAAAAAAAGAAGTACATACAATTTTTTCCATTATTTTTGAGTATACTAATGAGCCTTAAACCTAAAAAAGTTTTGGGATTATTAAGTTTAGCAAGAGGCTTATCTATAGCGATTTTCCAGGCATCTAGAAAATAGTTTTGCTCTATACAACAACCATGTTTTTCTTACTTTTATTATTATTATTATAATAGTCTATCTTACCGTTTCCTTTGTTAGATATGTTTTAAAACGGAGTCAAAAAATTATTTATATTTTCTGGGTTAGATAAATTAGTGGCTAAACAAAAATATTTTCCAGATCTATCAGTGTATTAAAAGTCTATATAGATTACAATATGTTATTTCTAATTTTTGGACAGAAATATTTATATTGACTATTATATTTTAAAATTATATTTTTATTTTCTCATATAGTTCGGTACAAAAGAAATGTAGAACGTATAGTAATTTCTATATTATATCGTATTATCTTGAATTATATAATTCAATTACAAAGAATCTATAAAATTTCAAAAATCGCATTAATTCATAGGGGGCTTAAATTTAGTTAATAGAATATCTAAATTTTCTAGTCTTCCATTTTTATATGCAATGATTCAATGCTTCAATTCAAATTCTATTTTTATTTCATCCATTGGGCTTCATTTATAAATTTTAGATGAATATTGTAACCGGTATTTTATTGTGAAATTCTTTTAATTCTATTATTGACATACAACAGCCTTACTGAAATACTTTTTCTCTACAGATCTAAAGAAGAAACAAACTATTTAATTATAATACCAAGTTTAGTTATTATTACAGTTATCAGTCACATTTTCTTGTACGGAATAAAGACTGATTCTCACTGTCAACGGCAATGCATCGGCTTGGCAAAATATATACAGGGTGTCCGGGAACATGTGGGAAATCTCCCGGATATGAAGAAAACACGTGAAAAGAATACTATAGGTTCATATAAAATTCTTTCGTATCGGCCTCCTCTTCGGAGATATGGGCTCCCAAAGAGCACCAATGGAATCAAGTTTTTTACACATAATTATTTAACCACCTGGTATATTTCAATTGTTTTTTAATATGATGTATACCAGGTAAGACCCGTCAAATTACTACCCAAGAAACTGTTGTGAATTACTCACAGCTGCAGGGACGGACTAGCTGTAATACTCATGGGCCCTTTTTTTTTACGCCCTATATGACGAGAACTTTGGACAATGTTTTTCATATACATCATGTGCTTCGGGTATTTCAATAAAAGATACATCTTTGTTCCGATCCAATGTTCAACCTTCAAGATTCCGCTTTTTCATATTTAGCCCATGAGCAGTTAGGTGTAAATAAAATGACGTTTTCTCGAAAACGGTTAGGATTAGCGACATGAATGAAGAGTACTTAATTTTTAGCGAATAGTTAAAGGTATGTAAAAAACATTGTCCAACGTTCTCATCATACAGGGCGTAAAAAAAATGGGCCCATGAGTGTTACAGCTAGTCCGTCCCTGCAGCTGTGAGTAATTCAAAACAGTTTCTTGGATAGTAGTTTGACGGGTCTTACCTGGTATACATCATATTAAAAAATAATTGAAATATACCAGGTGGTTCAATAATTATGTGTAAAAAACTTGATTCCATTGGTGCTCTTTTAGAGCCCATATCTCCGAAGAGGAGGCCGATACGAAAGAAGTTTATATGAACCTATAGTATTCTTTTCACGTGTTTTATTCATATCCGGGAGATTTCCCACATGTTCCCGGACACCCTGTATATATCCTTGAATCTTATGGATTTTGCGGTGTAAATTGTATGTGTAAATGTCTGTAAATGACGTCAAAAGTCATAAGAACAATGATTAACCAATTTTGTCAAGCCGATGCCTTGCCGTTGCCGAGTAAGTGCTTTGCACAATAGTGAGAATCAGCCTTAAATCAAAAAACGGTCGGACACGTAAAAATGAATTATCAGGTGGGCATGTTTTTAAAATATTTTCATTCCTTGCCTATACCCACAAAATCTTAAATCGAAAGGAGGTCTTATTTTAAAGGGAATTGAATTGCCTTTTCAATGGGACCTGTTGTCTTAGTTGTAGTTCCTAAAAAATCAAGTAAATGTTTAAAATGTCTACGTCGAATATCCATATATTATAAACGCACTGTACAAAATATTCATGAATATTATAGAGCAGTGCGAGGGTTATTTGTTGGCAATCGTACACTATTCGTTGTCGCAAGTCTTATAAAGATTGGGTGGGTGGAATAGATTTTAGATTTTATATGTCCCATAAGAAAAAGTCGAGTAGAGACAAATCAGGAGATCTTGCAGGCCATTCAACAGGACATCTTCTCTCAATTAATCTACCTGAAAATTTTTCATTTCGAAACGCATAGTGCGTTGAACAAACCCGATAACGGTCATCTTCTTCAATGCAATTCATTAAAGCAGGGTTAATAGTGGTCACAAAATACGGCCCAATAATACGGTCCTCAAAAATTACAGCCCATAAATTTAATTTTTTAGGATATATATTAGTACAGACTTCTCTAAAGATTCTAGGGTCCGAATCCGACCAATACATACACCCTTGTTGATTGGAACATTAATTTTAGAAACAAATATTAACACCCAGTTGTGGATCACGAATGATTCTTTCACTATTTATCTCGCAAAATTGCATACGCCGATCGTTATCGGCTTCATCATGAACCAGTTTTATTTTATAGGGATAGAACTCTTATATCTGATATGCTTCTCTAAAATTGGCTGGATGGTTGCAAGTGGAATTTCCGATAATTTTGACAATTTTCTCGTATCTACAAGGTGTGGGATCGATTGCAATATGACCAAAATTGCCACTTATGCAGTTTCAGTTGTTGGCGGAGATGCTGCCACCGATTTCCCCACATGGAACTATGAGACAAATACATTTGGATGTAATTCATGATGAGACAGCGAGGAAGCTCTAGTACAATCGTTATTTCTAATAAAATATGAAATAATTCCAACATTTCCTTGAAGAGTAAATATACGTCAGTTTATTCCGTAATTATTGAACACAATGAAATTGTATAGCAAAATTCAATTCTCGCTATGAATTTGACTGATAACAGAAGATAACTTATAATTGCAGTTTTCCCACGGAATAATTACATTTCAAAACCTTCTTGTTGCGTATTTATTTATTTGATTACACTTAAGCACAAATTTGTTTAACATTTAATTTGTAGAAATGTACCTACTTAACCAATTTCAACGAGCAAGGTTCTATTGGACAGATACCCTTTAAAATAAGGTCACTCAACCCCCCCCCCCCCCAAACGCTTCCATTTAAGATTTTAAGGGTGAAAGGAATCCCGTGGTATGAGTATAGGTAAAGGGGGAGGTGAAAATATTTCAAAAATATGTCTCCCAACTTTTACATGTCCGAGCGTATTTTGACTTATTCATTTACAAGGAAATAAATCCGGTTGTGGGTAGCAAATTTCCGATGGGCCACCCTGTATACCATATTAATTTTTATGTAATAGTTTACATCTTTAAAGATTAAATTATTTTTAGGGGCATAGACAAGTAAAGTGGCTTTAATATTTATGATACATAAAAGCGAGCAATGCTAGATTTCATAAAATTTATATTTTTACACATTAAGAAGTTTACATCCTGTCATCATGTTAAACATTGAGAAAATTGCAAACTCCTATCTGCTGTCTCTTTTATCTTCTGTCCAAAAATGTAAACGTACGTTTTCATTGTGTCGGGTAAGTATAGTGAAATATTTTGCCTGCGGATAGGGGCGGTCAAAATAATAGTTCATAAAATCATTGTTCCTAATATCCCTACTACAAAGATATACTTTTTAAGATAATCAAATTCTTATATAATTTAATATTAGCAGTAATTTATTATAATATTTTCAACATTAATTTATTTACCGTCAATTTATAAAATAAAATTGAACTCTCTGTACGCTGGCGAAATATTGCCGTAGACTTATTGGAGATTCTGTATTAACAATATACGCAGTATCAGTAAACGGGTACTTATAGGTGCATTTGTATTCTTATATTCTTGTATTATATTGTATTATTAAATAATATTATTACTTTTAAATTTGAGGGTTTACTCAAGGTTGAGTAACATCGACATACACAATTTTTTACATTTATAGAAAGGAGTGATGATGCAGGCCATTTGATTACAACCAGAGTCATAAAAAAATAGAAATTACTCCTAGATAATGCTCATAACCATCAAAAATGCATGAACAAATTTATGCTTATTAGAATACTTACTTTAAAATGACCCTGGAAGCATTCCAAGTTTCAGGTATATTCAGACATGCAAATGGTTTCAGCAGACATTTGGCTGGATAAACTTGAATTTATATGTTTCAATTGACTCGAATGCAGTCTCCATTTCGGTATAAAGAAGCTATTTTTACAATCCATTTTAAAAGCAAATACACTGCAAGTTTGTATAAAGAGATTCATGCTGCTATGTAGAATTTAAGTTTTATACGAAGACAAAATATAAGGAGCAGATGAAAATTTTTCTCCCCAATAATGGAACATGATAATTTAATATTTTAACATAATATTCCTTAACTTTAACTTACTGCATTATGTACTGCAACCAATTTATTTTATCAGAATAATATGTATCAACATATTATATAAATATATATATGTATATATATATGATATATTAATTGGCTATCAACAGCTTGGAAGCTCATTGCTACTATTTAGGACACAAGTTATTCTTCTTCAGTATGTGCCAAAAGCCCATATAATATGAACCGTTATCTACGAAGATAGTTTATTACATGTTAAGAGTGGTAAGAACCTTGAATTGCGGTACGAATTTTCGGAATATATGTAATGTTACCGTAAAAACTAGATTTCAGTAAAACCCGATCTTCTTAGGAAAAACGAGTCTTAACGATCCTTCTCAATTAATTCTAGATTTAAATAGCAGAAACTAGAATTGTCTTATAATTTAGTTAAAACTAAAAAATTTATACTCTTTTAATTGAAAATGGGTTTTACCAGATGAAACTAGTTTGTACTAAGCTAAATCAGTTAAAACTGTCCTACCCTGAAAAAAGCTCTAGCCAGAAAATAGGCTTGATAAGTGGTATATGAACTGATAGAATTATAAACAACCTATGATTTATATTGTTTGTATTTAACACTTAATTTAAACTTCGTCCATATTATTTTCGTTGGTATTGCTGAATTTGTAATAAATATATTTAAATGTAAACCTAACAATAAACCTAATCAGGAAGAAGGTATATTGTACTGAATTTTGTATATATTGTAGAACATATTTTGAATAGAACAGCAATCGGTGGTAAGTGACTTTGTAAGTATAAGAACTATACTTTTCTGGGAGTAAGAAAATATGTTACATACCAGAGAAGTATCTTTTGAATCGGTGACTTTGCAAGCCTATGATTTTTCCTTTGCTGTAACTGCAAGATAATATTTATAAAGCAATTTTACTGCTACAGCATTGATGTACCCAGCAAAGTCAATTTTACTCTCACAGCTATTTTTTTTATTGTCCTCTATGTAAGTATTTTTTGCTGCCGTAGTTAAAATTTTTATAACGGTAGCAAGAAACTTCTCTCAGTGGACAAGAGATTCAATGTGACGATTTCATTTGCTCGAGAAGAGACCCGGGTTTCTTCGGGTTTTTATTGGGCTAATAAAAACGAATTTTGATTTAAATTTCAAATCGAAACTGAGTTTGTTGGATAATTCTAGTTACTACTATATTTTTAAAATTAACTACTATGTGTTTAGTCAAAACTAGAATTAACTGAGAATATTTATAAATTCTAGTTTTAACTAGTTAAATCTAGAATTTACTAGGAAGAATAGTTAAAACTAGTTTTTAGGGTAACATACAGGGTGTTACAAATTCGGCCTTCATCATTTTGATTTCGGAAATTATAAGATATACAACATTGGGACAAAATTGCTTAATTAGGAGTCCAATCCGCAAAAAAATATTTGGAATTATCTAAAATATTGCGTTTTGTTTATTATTTTTTCCTGACCATTGATCGAAGAGGTCTCCAAAAATAAACTTCACTTTCTCATAGCTACTTTTAATTTTCCACAAGATGACATCATCAAATGTTTCATGCTTTCGTCTTTAGGTCACCATAACAACTTAATTTTTTTTTCGTCATTACATGTAATTTAGATTTTTAAACTATCAATGCTATTATTATGAATTAAAAGATGCATCTCTTCGAACAAAGTCAGGAAAAAATAAAAACCGAAACGCAATATTTTAGATTTTTTCAAATATTTAGAAAGCCCATTTATGTTTTTTTTTTTTTCGGAATATTATTGGGCCCACAATTACGCAGCTTTGCTCCAATTTAACCGATTTCTTCATTAGATTGATGTTCATGTTGAATAATCAAAAATTTATTTATTATATGCTGAAACAATGTAATATTCCAGTTGGCAATGATTTTGTTCATTATTAGTTTTGGAATGAGAATTTTTTCCTCATAAAATAAAGTGCTTCTCAACTTATGATATACTAGTTATGACCATGGTAGAGTTGAGACAAGTTACATTGAATTTGCTTATAATATTTTAAAGTCGAAATATCTTATTCCATATCTAAAGCGGAAGGAAAATTTCGTGATCAATTCAAAACGTTTCGTTTCTGTTTTGTTTCTATCTCTATGTAATCTTTTATACTGTAAATTCTTGCAATGCTTCTACCTCAAGGAATGTTGGATATAAATTGATAAAATTTGGGTAATTGTTCTCCATACAGCGTGTGTGCTAGAAACTGTATCAAATGGGAAACATTTTTATCCTTCATTTTATCGAAACAAGTCACTACTGCTAAAAAGTTTTGTTTGGTTGAAAACCTCATAATATTTTAGTGTCACGCATGATAGACGTAAGCAATAATCAGTAGAATTTAACAAATTGTTTTAAACTCTCTAGGGAAAAAAATATTTTAAGTTCTGTACTATTCTTGACTTAGATTATTTTAATTTATAATAAAAAATAACCAAAATTTATATTTTTATCAATAATTTAACTTTAACGATATCTTCTAAAATATTATTATTTAAACAAAAAAGGGTCTCGAGTTACATCCATGGAACCTGCCGACCTAGATGATTCTCACGACATCTTTCTTAGAAGCCTTATCTGGTGATGACACCAGCATATTTGAATTGTAATTCTTTATTTAATGAAATATTAAAATCACTCTCTGTTTTAAGCTCTTACAGTAAACATCTTCTCTGTATTGTAATAAAACTGTTTTTAAAAAGGAACTTTTCTTTTAACGGAACAAAATTGGCGCAGTCGGTAGGATAGTGCGTTTAGCGTGTTTTCCGATCGCATATCGAAAAAACTCGTCGAATTGTGGTATCAACCCTTCAGCACTATCAAAGAATCAACCAATCCAGAGAAGCCACTTCTGAGAAGCTCAGCCAGCAGAGTCGGGAAAGGAAGATACGGTAAGTGCCAAATTCCTTTTCGCCCCTTGATCCTCCGAATAAGGTTTCTTAGGGATAATTTTAGGCTCGTGCATTGTGCACATCACCTAGCTTAGCTCAGTCTATTGTAGACATTTTATTTTTAGGACCCGTCTATTGAAGACACATAATTTTAGGAAAGTAAATTTTTAACAAAGAAATTTAAAAAAGAGAAAGAAGAATCTTTCATATTTTGAAATTTCAAAGTTAAGAAAATATTATAATTATTTATAATATTATTTGATAAATTACAGTTTAATTTAATTTATCATTTGTTCTTTATTTTATTAATAAAGATGAGTACTCCGCAGGAGCAGACTAACCAAACGCAATCCACACCTCTTGTTGTGAATTGGGATTTATTTAAACTAAAAATCGAAAATATCAAGCCTTTTGATGGCAACAGTGACTATTTAAACAAATTTGTTAAAAGATGTGACGACTTAGTCGCCAAATATCAACATTTTAACGATAATGACTTAAATACCCATATTGTGGAATGCATAATTGAAAAACTAACTGGTAAAGCTGAAATAATGCTTGGCAACCGCATTGAGCTAGACGAATGGTCGAAATTGCGCGCAGCATTAATTTCTGGTTTTTCCGATAGAACCGACTCAGACTGTTTAGTTCAAGAATTAACTAGAACTAAACCTCATAAAAGTGAACACATATTAAATTTTGGCAATCGTATACAATTATTACGCAGTAATGTCATTCAAAGAGTAAGCAATAATAATAATTTAAGTGCCCAAGAAAAATTATGTCACATAAGTTACTATGAAAAAACGGCTTTAAATACTTTCATTGCAGGATGCACCGGCATATTAAAAAACAACATGCA
Organism: Barypeithes pellucidus; assembly: GCA_963991005.1. Classification (NCBI taxonomy): domain Eukaryota; kingdom Metazoa; phylum Arthropoda; class Insecta; order Coleoptera; family Curculionidae; genus Barypeithes; species Barypeithes pellucidus. The sequence goes on from OZ022560.1 coordinate 45,509,776, forward strand.
CATAAAAAAGCCAGCAACTCTCGAAGACGCAATGGCATACGTAAGCGAATTTGAAAATTTTGAAAAATTGTATAACAGTTTTGGCGAAACGCCTAAAATGCAAAAACAAGATAATTGGTTCCAAAAACCAAGCCAATTTCAAAATTTTCAGAATGGACATCAAATGTTTAATAACTTTAACACGCCACAAAACATAGTACCACAAAACTTCCCTCAAAGACCAAAATTTCCTCACGGACCTATAAACATACAACCACGGTATTTGCCCCCACGAAACTACCCCACTAACCAACAAGTTTTTGGTAAACCCCAAAATGTTTTCAGGCCTAACCAAATTCCACCAAATCAGTTACCACGCCCGGTACCTATGTCCACTACTTCTAGGAACCCGACGGTAAATTCAAATCGACAAAATTTGTATAATGCCCCACAAAATCATTTTAGAAATCAATATCCTAATAGAAAACCAAATTTTGCTTTTCAAGAACTTTATTTTAACGAAGGATATGATGATTTAAATTTCGAAAATACTTACTACGACGAATACGAAACACACGGTAGTTATGCAGCTAACTATCCAGACTATCAAATGACCCCTGATCAACAGTACTACGATATGCAATATTCGGATTACGATCAATATATAATGCATGAAAATCACCTAGAATTGACACATGAACAACCATTACTTAATAAACAGATTATGGACAAAGAAGACAATGTTCATACCCAAAATTTTCCAGAAACGAGCCCAATAAACGAACCGACATGACAGAAATTAATATATCTTCTTGCAACGCCCTTCCATATGTCAAAATTAAACATCCAAATTTAAAACTTTTAATTGACACTGGTAGTCAACGATCTATTCTAAAACCATCAATTGCAGAAACTTTTTATGCCCACTGTATTTATCAGTCTAACAATACTATAAAAACAGCCTTGGGAAGTCAAGTAACTAAATTCCAAGCATCTATACCGGCTTTCGCAGAATTCCGTATAGATTATAATATAAACTTTATTCTTTTTGACTTTCACGATTACTTTGACGGAATACTAGGTTTAACTGACCTAATTAATATGCAACTTAATATAGATTTATGTAATACGAGATTGATCGGACCTAACATAGAAATACCTTTCTTTTATAGAAAAGTACATGAATCTTCTTTTTCGTTTTCGGTAAACCCACACGAAAAAATAATAAAAAATGTTCCCGTGAACATAATAGAAGGAGAAATTTTGACACGACCAGGTAAAATCGATTCGCTATTTCTACCACAAACATTATGTTATGCAAAAAACGGATTCGCCCCCTTAGAAATACAGAATCATTCTGATAGAACTATTTCCGTGACATTAACTGAACCTATCCCTGTTGACTCATTCGAACAAAACATGTATGAAATTTTCACTTTTGAAAATGTAGCCCAAAATTTACCAAAAACTCAAAATTCAAACGAAAAATTAAATACCCAGGATTTAATTCGCACAGGTCATTTAAATTGCGAAGAAAAAATAGCTATAACAAAACTCTGTAAAGAATTCTCAGATATTTTTCATAAACCAGGTGACAAATTATCATTTACATCAAAAGTTAAACATGAAATCAGAACCACAGACGACATACCCATTCATACGAAATCTTATAGATACCCATTTGTACACAAAGACGAAGTGCAAAGGCAAATAAATGAAATGCTTGAAAAAGAAATTATTCGCCCGTCGTCTAGTCCTTGGTCCTCACCTATATGGGTGGTACCGAAAAAAGTAGATGCTTCCCTTAAACAAAAATGGAGAGTAGTATGCGATTTTCGCAAAATAAATGAAAAAACAATCGATGACCGATACCCCATTCCCAACATAACTGACATATTAGATAAGCTTGGTAGAGCGCAATATTTTTCAATACTTGATTTAGCGAGCGGTTTTCATCAGATCGAAATGGACAAAAAGTCAATAGAAAAAACTGCTTTTACTGTAAATAACGGTCATTACGAATATTTAAGAATGCCATTCGGGCTAAAGAACGCGCCTTCCACCTTTCAACGTGTAATGGACGAAGTATTAAAAGATTTACAAAATAAAATTTGCATGGTATATATGGACGATATAATTATTTTCAGTACGTCCCTGCAAGAACATATTCAAAATTTAAAATTGATATTTTATAAATTACGCGAAGCCAACCTTAAAATACAAATAGATAAATGTGAGTTCTTAAGAAAGGAAGTTGAATTCCTCGGACATGTAGTAACACCGGAAGGAATAAAACCTAATAAAAAGAAAATTACAGCGATTCAAAAATTCCCGATACCAAAAACGTCACGCGACATTAAGTCATTTTTAGGATTGTTAGGGTACTACCGAAAATTTATTAAAAACTTCGCTAAAATCACCAAACCAATGACAAAATGCCTAAAGAAAAACGAAAAAATAGAACACACAAAAGAATTTATTGAATGTTTCAATACGTGTAAAAATTTACTTATATCGGAACCTGTATTATCTTACCCCGATTTTTCGAAACCTTTTGAATTAACCACGGATGCATCATCCTACGCTATAGGATCTATTTTATCCCAAGATGGACACCCTATATGTTACGCGTCGAGAACTTTGAACCCCGCCGAAATAAACTATTCAACAATAGAAAAAGAACTATTAGCGATAGTATGGAGTTGTAAATATTTTCGCCCATACCTATTTGGACATAAATTTACTATACTCACTGACCATAAACCCTTACAATGGCTCTTTTCCCTAAAAGAACCACACTCGAGACTCGTACGATGGCGCCTTAAATTAGAAGAATTTGATTATGTAATCCAGTATAAAAAAGGTAAATTAAACCAAGCAGCTGATGCTCTGTCAAGGTATCCCGCGGACAATAACCTTAACGCCTTGGAGACAGATAATAACCCCGGTGACGTAGACAGCAAAAGAAACGAAAATCGAGCCGACCCGCCTGATTTCGCGCATTCAAATGAAGCCTATATTAAAACAAAAGCCAGAGGCAAAGACTTGCCGAAATTTAAAAAATTTCTGGTTAAAAATCAAACCGACAACAAGTTAATCACACAAAAGGGTACATATCATAAAAGTAGAATTAAACAACCTCCGAATTTTCAGATAGACAATGAAAAGGACGACCCTGACATACAAAACATACATTTCTCCACTATGTAGATCTAGAACCTATTTTGTTACAACTTACAAACGTAGAAAAATACTTTCGCATAATAAAAAGTCATATAAAGCTAGAAAACGCTACAAATCCAATTTCTTATCAGGAACTATCAGAAAGCGCAATTCTTAGAACGGAATTTTTAATTCAAACAACACAAGATAAACTCGAGAATCTCTACCCACACGTAAGAAATAAAAGAGGTCTAATTAATATTGTAGGAAACGTTAATAAATGGTTATTCGGTACACTAGACGCTGAGGATGGAAAAAGATACGATGAACATATAAAAAACCTTGAAACTAATCAGAAAAATGTTATCCATGAATTAAATTTACAGGTTTCCTTATCAAGAAACCTAATTAATAATTACAATAAAACAATATCGATTCTTAATGAAAACCAAAAACAACTGCAATATGGTCTAAAAGTATTTAAAGACGTCATTCAAAAATCAATTAATGATTTAAATGATTACATAAGTTTTCAGAGATTAATTCACCAAATAAATTTAGACTGTCAAAATTTAATTACCTTTATCGATAACTTAGAGGACGCTATTATGTTTGCCAAATTAAATGCACTGCATAATTCAATAGTTTCAAGTTTAGAATTAAAACAAATGATAGATTATCTAAAAACAATCTATAATAATGAGGAAATACCAAAATTTGAAAATATACTATCATATTACCAATTTTTGGGAACTCAGGTTACTTTTTCGAAAGCTAAGGTGATGTTCGCTATTCATGTTCCTATAATCCGTCCTGAAGGATTTACTTTTTACCACCTTTATCCTATTATCCAAAACCACAAAATATTTGTCCCAAAATATCCTTATTTGGCACAAGCAAAAGAAAGAACCCAATTTGAAGAAAATACTTGCCCCCAAATTGAAGAGGACTACTATTGCAATGAAAACTTCCACCCCCAAGACGAGTGCACCCTTCTACTGCTTAATGGATTCACGCTAGACAACTGTCCTATTCTAGAAGTTAATATACAAGAAATAATAACAGAACAAATCACGCAAGAAGAAGTACTTATAATTCCAAATAAAGAAGAAAGTCTTTTTTCAAAATGCAAAATTGATCAGTATATAAAAATCAATCTACCTACCCTGGCGAAAGTTCAAGAAAATTGCCAAATTCAAGTTGGACCAAAGAAATTTGTCAACGACATAAAAATTAAACAAGGAAAACCATTAATCCTACCGGATATAGAAATAGGAAACTCTACCTCATCGATAATGTTCAAGACACCCGACTTAAGGAAACTAAACTTCGAAGATATCTATAGATTAAAAGACATGGCTAACCAGCTATCACCAATATCTCCTATAGAAGAACAGGACCGAACTTCAAATATTATGAATTACCTAATAGGAATCCTAGTTATCATTCTGACAATATACATGGTATGGAAATTCAGAAGTCGACTTAGACCCCTACTCAAAATTTACACGACAAATAGAACCAATAATCAATCCCAGGGCCCAATCGATGCCAAAACCGAAGAAACCAATTCCTCACAAAATACATCCAGTATTTTTTCGGCTTAAGGAGGGAGGAGTTACATCCATGGAACCTGCCGACCTAGATGATTCTCACGACATCTTTCTTAGAAGCCTTATCTGGTGATGACACCAGCATATTTGAATTGTAATTCTTTATTTAATGAAATATTAAAATCACTCTCTGTTTTAAGCTCTTACAGTAAACATCTTCTCTGTATTGTAATAAAACTGTTTTTAAAAAGGAACTTTTCTTTTAACGGAACAAAATTCTCGTCTACAATATTATTTCTTGCTGTAGATTTAGGAAAACAAGTATTGAAATATAAACCCGAATTTGTATTCAGCTTTTGAGTGGGCGAGGAGATGCGCACGATTATTTATTTAGTCCCAGATGAAAGAATAGGATAACTAAACGTGTGCTGCTAGCGGGTAATGCGATCAGTTTTTCTAGCAGATGATTACTCTTAATAATTATATAAGTTTAAATAGTTTTTGTGGACTTAAACCACTTCTAACCCCTCATTTTATAAATATGAATTATTATTTTAGATGCATTTTTGTCTATTAGTTACAATACCTTTAATAATAGACCTTACTCAAACAATATAAGACTAGTTGTCCTAACTGCTTAAAAGTATTACTATATGCACTTTTTTTCTAAATTCATTTAGAAGAGGGGTGTTTCCTTAAATATTTTTGAAAATATGTACGAATATTATAATATTATAAAAATATAGAGATATTAATTAATCTCAAGAAATGAAATTTTGCAGATACGATAACTAGTCTTAGTACGGCAGAATTAGTCTGGTGTATGATTTATCTCAATAATGTTAATTATTTGAAAAAATAATTACTAATAAAGCCGTCATATTACATCCCATACTACATTGCATATGTGCTTATTTTTAACTATTATACAAACTAATTAAATTACATTCATGAATTAAATAATTATTTATTTTAGATTTGGAAGGTGAATTAAATAATTATTTATTTTAGATTTGGAAGGTTCATTCTCACTAAGTCGACATTGTCGACAACAGGCGGAAAACCAATAGACAGGCCAATTCACATATTTGTCGATTACCTTGAATATAGTAAGTTGACAGTATCGATAGACAAAGTCGATTCAGTGAGGACGGAGCTGAAGAGTTATTTACTTTGTCCATGACTAATAGGTTCTCGAGTACCAATATTTAACTTATGCATGCTTCATATAAAAAAATACATATTATGTCAACAGAAAGCTCTTGGCTCAATTAAATTTTAACAATAACCAACATTTGTTGTCAAAAGCGCTTTTAGGGAGAGGAACTACTGTAACTAGGGGAGTTTATTGTTTAAAGAATTTTGATTATTACTAATAAACGCGAGTACCACAAACCGTTCCAATCTTAGATTTTATTTTTTTTAAAGTAAAAAGGAAGAAATAGGTCTTAATATGAAATCGGAATAGAGCGACAATACGATACGATACTGCAACACTGGCTATGAAAGCGCTTGCTGCCTGTTAAATCAGAAGGTCAATATGAAACAGCCTACAAGAGCGTTAAAAAATTAAAAAAGTATAAATCATATTTCCAAAATATGTTACTAGTATAGTTCCAGCAAAAAATTATTTTCAAAGTTCTTATTGTTTAATAAAGGAATTGTTGAAACAAACGACCTGCTCTATATTTTAGTTATTATTTTCCATGCTAAAAACAATATATTATTTTCGCACTAGTGCGAAAAATCAAATACTTTTCGCGTCAGTGCTTTAAAGTGCTTACACGTTTCACACTCAAATTATTATGAAAAATTTTAATAATTTGGAATCAGCCTTAGAGAGGATTTCCAGGCATCTATCGACCAGACGATTTTCAAAAAATTATCATGATCATATTAGTAACGAAGAACAATTTCGACGATAATTTTGACTAGTACCAGGGCACTTTTTTAAATTATTTGTTTTAGAATTGTCACAATGGACTAAAGAAATAATGTATTCTTAAATATAGTGTATGAATTACATGGAATAACAATTTCATACCGATAAAAAATAATTATTATTCCTTGCTCGTTATACAATATAATACTTCTACTACATCACGAACATTCGTAATTTACTTTTTATTTGTAGTAAGGCGTTATTTTGTTCCTGCGAAATACTCACATTTCCTACCGAATTTATAAGAAAATGTTAAATAAACATCACTCTACTTTGAAATATATATTTAATATGATACAGCATTTTGCGAGATTTGATATGGTACACATAATTTTTATCGACGTTAGTCCTTTACCTTATCGCCGATTTTTTGCAACGGTTAAATTTAATTTACTCGAATTACATGTGAAAAAAATTGTGTTACTCGGCTATTATATACTACTATATAAAACGTAAATCCTCCGATAGATGAGGAGGATGCCGTAGTGCATGGGACGTCAGGTTTGTGATCATAGTGCAAACCTTATGCATTTACCTATTGATGAACAATAAAAAAGATAATTAAAAAAATATTTTAATATTTACTCGGAAAGTATAAATAAAAATAATTTAGGGCGTATTCATCCCATAAGAGTAGGGCGTATATAAAAAATATTGATAAAAAAATGTAGTAGAAATAAAATCGGTAGGCAGAAATCGTGTAAAAGTTCGTTCTCTTAAAGATACAAATTATTAAAAAGCAGAGGTGTAGAACAAGAAGATTTACGTGCATTTATCCCAAATCACATTTTGGAAACAAAAGTTGTAATAAAGGGAGTTGACACTTTTTTTGACGATTCATATATTAAATTTTTAGTTTTTTTTTTAATAGCAAAATATTAAATTGTCCAGTCGAGTACTAAGTTAAAAAAGGTTTACTAAAAATTCTTAAATTAGGAGAAAAGGAGCCAGTTTTTGTTAAAAAAACAAACTGTCCTTTTAAAATTTGAACGCAATATTTTCCCAATTCGAAATCTATATTGATAGTGTAATTTCGCATTTCGAAATAGTGTAAATCTAATATTGAGCTTTGTATTTCATGTGGAAAAAATAAATCAGAAGATACGCAATATCTGTGTACTGCAACAGATATACGTTACGTTATCTGTAAAGTAGGTATGCATAAATCTAATTCTAAGAATTGCCCCTGTCGTATTATATAATAATAAAATATTAAAAGGGCTTAGATACCAAGGTCAACCAAGCCGAAAATACATCTATATGAAGGTAAAACATGCATCTCTTTCGGTACGTACAATTTAATGGAAAACAAGAATTAGTAACCAATATTGGACTGGCAGTTCAGAGAAGCATTAATGAACGAGAAGCGATCATATTTGGAGTTGGTTTCACACAGAAAACAGTTGTTTTTATAATTTAAAATACCTTCAAATTTACAAAAATTTCACTGTGAATGTAACACGTCGGTTCTCGGAAATGAAGTAAACATAACATTCTTTCACTAGCCGCTCTGGTTCTCTAATCAATTCACATGTCTTCTATGCTAAAATTTTTGGAAAGCAGGCGTTGGTTTTTATTATTCTACGTACCGAAATTGTACAAAACACGGAAAATCACAAAACTCAGATCATGAGCCCAACACGATATTAATTTTTTGTTAGCTCTACCAGGTCTGATTATATTCCTATCCTTTTTCTTCATATGCAAAAACATGATGTAACCATATGATCGAACTGCTCTGAATTGTCAATTGAATAAAATCAATAAATTTGATAGGTCTGTCAACTTAGTTCAATGGGTTTGCCACCAGAGGGTGCTTGATAACTTTATTCATTGATAAATTTCATTGATAATAATTAAAGATGGGCAGGGCCGGAGTGGTCATCCTTTAGACTTTAGACAGAGCCGCATTGAGAAGTTTTTTTTTTGTAATTTTATGAAATCAGTCGTGAATAAATTCATTAATCAGACATCAAAGTTAGCGTGTTTGTGGGTGGCCTTGAAGTTACAACATGGATAAATTCACGAAGCACTTCACAATTGTAATGCCCGCTTTTAATAAACGGGTCACACTGTAATAGATTATAGATGATCAAACACAAGCACTATAGGAAAAATCCTTTAGGGCACTCTGGGAGTGGTGCGTGTGCGCAAAAAGCGATTCACATTGGTTTTGAATCGTTGGAGGTTATATTCGTTGGGAAAAACGACCTCGGGAAGGTCGTTCCACAAGGATGAAGTCCTCCAGATGAAAGAATTCTTAAATAATGAAGTTCGAGGGGTACTAATCTTAACCACATATGGATGGGCGGCAGTGGTTCGTCGTGTATTTCTGCTATTCGTCGTTCTGGGCGGAATTAAGAGGGCAAGGTCAGACGAGCACCTTCCATGAAAATATCTGTAAAAGAGAGTCAAATCCCCAACCTGTCTTCGATGTTCTAGACAGCCTAGAATCTAGGACCGATTAGACGAATAGCCCTCCTTTCGATGGAATCCAGTAGTCGAAGAGTATGTTTGGGTGCAGAGCTCCAGACATGAGAGCAGTATTCTAGTGATGGTCGAATCTGGGTTTTGTATAGTGTCAAAAGTTGTAGAGGTGTGTACAACTTTCTGGTTCGGAAGAGTACCAGTTTTTTTTTTTTTGGGACAGCCGATGAGAATCTGCATACAGACACGATGCACAGAGTATGCAAAGTAGTGTCGGGTTTAGCAACCTGTGGGGATGAACCTCCGACAATATCATCCTTCCTGAAGGGAAGGATCCGCCTCGAATGAGGAGGGCCGACCGACTAAACTCACCGTGGGAGCCAGGCTAGAAGCCTGTTACTCTTTTTCACTAACTAGTGTTATTTTTTAATCATGTATGATTTCTTTGGTTTTAGCTTCTAAGCTATACACTTATGTTTGGTGCCAGCTCTTGATATTTTTCCATTCGAATTTAATCGAATGAACAAACAATCAAGAGCTCCGAACGTATAGGGTAGAGAGTAGGCGTAGTTTGTCTGTTTGGGTTTTTGCGAATTTTGGTTCTGCAATCAAGGCCATATTCTTGTGTTTATGAGACATTTGTTTTGGATCAATCGCGGTTTCGAGTGATCCAGTCTTTAGGTAGCTTGTAACAAGTGTTAGGCTGTGAGTGTATGTGCGATGCAAGTATCGTACTGTTGTTGGCTATATTAGCCTTAGTGTGGTATTTTGCGATTGTTTTGTCAAAGAACTGCTCCAATTCAGTCCAGTAACAGGTCGACGACGAAATGAAATAATGGATTTTTTTCGAAATTTTAAAATCACGTAAGTTCCTGATAACAAAGTGATGTGATAAGTGAAAGTTCCTAAGACCTGTTAAAGCTAGGTAAAATTTTAGTGTTTTTTCTTATTAATTAAAAATGTTTATTAGCTGTTATTGTTGAAAGATTTTATTTATTGATGATTTGGTGGGTGTTTAATTTTTAATAAAATATTTATTTGTATAATTGAAAAAAGGCTGAAAAGGCAACGCAAAACCTGTTACCGAGAAAATCCAGAAACTCATACGATGGAAGAGTACCATAGTTACTGAAGGATATTTAGAGGATAGCATATCTTCAAAAAAATGAGGTTTCAAGGATGTTGGCAGGCGTACCATCTGGATCTCGCATTTCCATGCAGAAACTAGAGACCCAGACAATGAATCATGAGTCAACCTTTGCTGCAGGGAATTTAGCTATCAGCGGAACCTTCCAGAATTGCCAGTTCTATGTAAATACAACCAGATAATATATAAACGTAGATTTATATTTTGTTAATAAAGAATAAGTTAATTAAAAACTGTTTTTGCGTCGCTAGCGCCGGCCACAATGTGTACTTTATGCCTGCACGGACATAAAGTAATCCATTATGCAGATGGTATCTTAGGTATAAAAGCACAATAATGTACTGGTATGACATAAAAATTAATAGATATAAAATATCACATCTACATTATAAGATTTGTGAACAGTCGGCCCTGAACACAAGTAATAACTACGAACACTGGTCAAATCAGTGTTGCCAGGTCAAAATTTGAAAAATCCCTAGATCGCGCTTTAAAAATTCACTAGGTTAAATTTTTTTTAAAAATAGGGGGAGTTCGTTAATTAATAATAACTCTTATAACATAGTATTTTATTTCTAACATAAATGATGATAACAAAATATAGTATTTTAAAAAGTATATACAGTGTGTCTACTTAAGTTGCCGCCATATGGGAAACTTTTTATTGTTAATTTTTCGAAAAAAGTTATTCTTTAGAGCGAACCCGCGAAGACGCTGAAACTGAAAAAAATCACTAGGAAAGGTCATTTTGATAAAGATTACACATGTCAGTGAAATTTCACTAGACCTGGCAACGCTGCGGTCAAATGCTAAAGAAGTCAAGCGCAAAATACTAATAAATTCAACTGGCGATTCATCGCCGGCATAGGGCGACATCTATGTAATGTTTTGTAACCAAATTGGATTGACAGATAATCGTATGAAAATGGCGGCGTCAATTGAACCTTAGAAGTTAGAATTAATTGAATCACATTTAAAGAAGCTGAAAAATTTTATAAAAATTCATATATAAATTTTGCATTAGTAAATAGATTTACTCTAATATATCTTATTAAACTAATGGAAAAGTTTAATTCACCAGATGAACTGAAAAGTTTGGAAATAGAGACTCTGAAAAAAAAAGTCATGTAGAATAGTGAATCATGGTTTCAACCAGGTGGAAATATATCCTCCACAGTATTTTTAATGAATCGCCAATCAGCGTTAGTCTTACTCTCAGTGACGCCGGTGTTATCCTTAAATCAGCGATGTTGACCTATTGCACCACCTTTCCAACAAGTTATTCATTTGTTGTTGAACATATACGTAAAATCGACTGAAGTTAGGACATGCTTATTGTCCAGTTCATATGAATAAGATTCATACTGACAGGTTAAATGTGACTTGGATCATAATATTGTTTGAGCGAGGAAAGTATTACAATCACATTAATTACATTAATTCATTAATTTAACAATTAATTCAAGAGTATAAAATTGAATGTCCTTATAATAATATTCTAAACCGTATCATTAGAAAATGTTAAATTTTATAGCCACAAAATATTCTGTTAGTCATCATATATTGGGTTATGATAAAGAAATCGATGAGGCAAATATAGAATACCGTCCACTTAATCAAGAATCGCTAGGCCCCGTCAAATTAATTTTTTTGAAATTAATTTTTTTTAGAAAAATTATATTATCACAAAAATGCTTCTTGTATCAACTTTAATTTTTTAAATGGAACATATTTTATAATTTTACATTCTACAATCAATTCTAGTCATTTTACTTAAATAATGCCCTATACCTATCTTCAACCGTTTACGAGATATTAATACATTAATGCTATATTATTATGTTTCGCGACATAGCAACGTTCTGAATGCAAATCACATTTTTGAACGCATTGACAATGACAATTTGCTATTTAAGTTTGAGACGCCAAAAAATGTCAGTGAATGTTAATCAAATTGTGAAAATTGAAGTTGACGCAAGTAGCATATTTATGGTGAACCCTATATAATATCTTTTTCCTAAACAACATTTAACTTGAAAAAATAAGTTTGACGGGTCCGAGCGATTCTTGATTAAGTGGGAGGTAGTCTATATAATCGACTGATTTGTTTCTTTATCATCACCCTGTACAAGAATCTAAGCCAATGATTCTCCTGGAAGTATACCACACTGGGCACGTTTCTTTGTTACTTATAGGAAACGCCTTCCTACCGGTTTAGTGAGTTTAAAGAGCAGAGACAAAGACTAAAAAAAAGTTTTATTAGGAAAGGAAACTTGGTCTTAATTAGAACGTTCTGGAAATTGTAAAAATGTTAATAAAATTTCTTCTGCCTGAAAATAATATATTTTTAATCATCCTATCTATCTTTTAAGTGAAAATATTTTTAAACGTTTTTTTTTAAAGGATGTTAATGTTGAATTATTGAATAATGAGCATTAACTGAAACTTCCTGAAACAATTGTCTTACTTGATTATACAGAATATTAGATAACATGTATTAACCGATGAAACTGTAAGTTAATTTTTAAGAAAAAAATATGTTAGTATATTCCTACATGATCATTCACGGTGAGTGGCCTATTGGAAGATCTCGGGGAATTGTTTGAAATTTTGACACTCACTCTAGAGAGTGCCGATCATTTTAATGAAGATATTTTGATGTACCTATCACTTCCGGTTATACCGGAAGTTAATCTTAATATTGTTATTTTAAATAGAATGCCCTGTATATTAAGCATTTTTTGATTCTATTACTACTACAAGTATCCAAGGAATGTTTTATATGAAAAACATAATTTTAGCATCCTTTGTAACTAATGAAATTTACGAAAATTTAAGAAATGTGTGAGTAATTCTACACGTAATGGTAAATATAAATACTGATTGTTCAATTTAAAATAAATTGACTTTGAATATTATATTATACCAGGTAAAATTTTTAAAATACCCTGTAAAAAAAGGCTAATATTTTTATGAAATAAATTACTTTCTAAATATTCGAACAAACCCAAATTCTTAAACCTTTAAATGCATTAGCTAAAAGTTAATGTCAAATTACCTCCGACTTGTTTTTTTTATAAAAATTCTGGATTTGAAATAAACTGGGTTAAGTTATTCCTGATGTACTAAATATAGTGAGGCACTTGTCAGTCACGAAAAATCTATCACATACCTTAGACACATTTTCGCCGCTTAAGAACAGTCGTTAATATAGTTGTTAGGATAAGTAACGATTGTTTTGCTATTTTGTAAAGTAAGTGCAATTTATAGTAAATTAAAAAAGTTAATTTTGTCAAAATGGGTTAATATGTAGTCCGGTTTGTTAGGTAAGTAAATTTTATGGTTCCATAATTTTTTTAAAATGTCAATTTAGGCTGTTTTAAAAGTTGGATTATATAATTTTTAGGATGTCTTTAATATTTTCGCATTTGTTCCGATATAACTTCAATTTTGTTGCACATGTACTATTTATAGTACATTACGAATATATGATGTTCGGGTTTGTTCCGCTTGTGGTACGAGGACTCTGGAGAAGAGCACGTGTATCAGATTGACAAATACCAATGATCTCTATTCAAAATAACAAATCTTTGTATCCATAAGACAAATTTTCCAAAATACGCCCACTATTTCAGTATCTAAATAAAATGTTTACGGGAGAAGGTAGATTTGAATATATGCGCTCCATTAGATAAAGCTATGGTTGGGTACTAAGGGAAAACATAAGGCCAAGATGTTTATGAAATGTAAACCGATAAAGTATACCAGACTTGGATATGTTTACTAGTTTGAACCATACCGTGGTAAATCTACAAACAGTAGTGTTACCTATACTGAACATGGTATCGGAGCTGGTGTAGATTTAGAGAGTGCCAATACTCTTCGAAAAAATAAACGACCAAAATAATTTATATATTTAATAGTATTATCTTGAAAAAAAAATTATAAAACTTTTCATGCTAAGAATTGGTTTGCTTGTGTTCGAGATATCTTCTTAACTTCTGAGAGGCCTGCAGTGCAGATGCATTACGCAGAGTGTGAAGAAAACTACCGAGATTCTACAGTTTTCCTAATTTATTGATTTGATTAATTCGTTCTTTTTGATAAACCTGTATTTTTCTGCACACTCAGTATAATGCATCCGCACTGCAGAGCTCTCAGAAGTTAGAAACACATTAAATAATTTTTTTATCAAGATAATACAGGCCAATATGAGTAGCACGTTCTTTTTAAAAATAAAACAAGTAATTTTTCTTAATATCAAATATTCGATAAAATTACCCAAATTGTTTTTTGCAATTTATATAATGTTCATTTACGTATAGTGAGCCTACAAAAATATTTGCAAGTTTTCGGAAGCAATGAAATTTTAACAAATTATAATGAGTTTAATAAACATCCTGTATGCGACAGTTAGGTCTCACAATCGAAACTCTTGTCGATGAAATTTGGTAAAATTTCTTAAAAACTGCAGGCGTCTCAATTAGTATAAAAAATATTTCGTATCGAAATTCATCTAACAAATTTGTAGTATCCGTGTCGTTTTAGCAGTTTAATTTTTTTCTAGAGAGTATTGAATTTTTTTTTTAATCGTTATTTTTTAATTTTTACGAAAATACTTTGTAGCATTTTCAATTTTAATATGTATCAAAAAAATTGTTTAGACGTTTTTTTCGTCATATGCACCATTATTGATTAAAACTATTAAATTCATCTTATTTAAACTCATTATTATTAATATTGAATGATAAATTTGTAGAAAAAGCCACAATTAATCTTTATGCTGCCGCCAGTCTTCATATCGAGATTCATAGTATTAGATTAAGGGAGGGGCTACGAAATAACCGCCGCAGGCGATATCTCCACAGGCAACAATTTTTTCGGACTATACCTTGATATACGACACCCTAAAATTTGATAAATAACTATATAGTACTAGAAAAACTGATACGGTAAGATATGAATTTAGCTAAATAACAGAAATGTTGATGCAGAAAAAATTGACCTATATTATCAATAATTCCTCCCCATATGTATTTACTCAATCACTATTGGAAATGGGTTTCAGTTCTAGTGGAGAAGGTTCCGTCCGCCAACTTATGATTATTGTAGATGTTTTTAGCATTCCTAGACAAATTTACTGCGTCTGTGAAAATAATTTGTTACTCAAACTGCGAATTTATTGTAACATGTATCACGCAGTGACAAGATTCTGAGAAATAATGCCTGTACTCTTGGATTACGATAAAACAAAATATGAACCAGACTCTAGCGATCTTCTTCATACTCGTATCAAGGTGTTCAACAACTATTTCATGCAGCAGCGCTTCCTCAATTTCGGGTATATTGATAGTAAGAAGTCTACAGTACCTTTATGGTAACTAGTTATTTCACTGAGACTGCGATGAGTGGTAGAAAAGATTCGGCTGACAAGGCACGATTAGGACATCTTACCTGATAAATATGTTTTGTTATATCATTTGTCATATCATATTGAATTACTAGGTTTATGTGTTCAAAAATTATGCGTCAAAGCAATTTTAATTCAATTTTTTTAAATCAAAAGACCATTTTTATGCTGAATTGACCACGATAACAAAAAAATATATACACATGGAAAAATTTAAGTATCCTACTACTAATATCAGAGTACATGTTTGCAGCGATGCCACTGGTGGATCAATAAAACAACTTTTCAAATTTGAATATGTTGTTTTATATTAACATAATATATCAAAATTGAAATTATCTATGTAAGTACTTTCGGATATATTAAAAAATAATGATTAAAATAATTGAACACCACTGACGAGCAATTTACACCGTTACGGATTTACGCCCAGATGAAGATTTCCTTATAAAATGACCTAAGGAATTACACTTATATCACGTCATTAAGGAACACCATGTATAACTAATATGTTGGATGTAGATTTTCAATTAAAATAAATTCAACAACAGATCACATAAATCTAAATGTTGAAATTAGAATAATTGAAAAAATTATTAAAGCTACCTATTTTCTAAAAATAATTTAATACAAAAGAATTAAGAACCCTTGCCTAACTAACTTTGTGTAGTATACTTCTACTATCTAACTTACCATACTAACTATCCACACAGGTTTAATTTTTTGTGAATAAATAAATCAAAATAGTCTTGGACACATAGAAGTGAGTTTTCAGCAGGATATTTTAAAATCATACGACCGGGTGGCTTTCGCCCTTAAAATCTGAAATAGGAAGAGTCCATGGTTTAGTGATACCTATTTTAAAGGAATTGCTTTTCCAATGACACCTTGCTCGTTCAATTTTGTTAAGTGCTTTTCGAGAAATTAAATGTTAAACAAATGTATGCTTAAATGTAAACAAATAAAAGATAAATAGGCGAAAGGAATAGTATCTTAACAAGAGGGCTTTGAAATTCAATTGTTTGGTCGAAAAAACTGTGTTCTAAGTTTGGTTTTGGCATCGGTCAAGTTCTATAATGTCCACTGATGGTCACATTAAGTCGCAAGCATGTATGAATACATCGAGTCATGCATTCAATTTTGACAATGTGTGGTCAAAAACTGTAGACTTTTTATGTTTCTGGCGCGATGTAAAATGATCTGCAGCTGCGTGAATTTTGGCATGCGCGCCAACTGGCGATGCCGATGGCGTGAGATAGTGTGTGGCAAAAACTTGCTAGTTATCATTATTTTGTTACATTACCAATGTAGTGCATGCACTAACATTCGACTTTATCAAAGGATTATTTTATATTAATCATGGAATATAAAAAATTAGAAGAAAAGTTAACATCAATATACAGGGTGACAATTTAAAAACTTGAAATGGCTATATATTAGAAACGAAAAACTGAAGAAAAAAACGCAAAAAACGGTTTCTATAAAACGAAGGGGGAACAAAAACAAGCGTATTAGCCCACCCCTATCTGCAACCCCTTGGACAGGGTGAGATAAACCCTTAAAATCTTAAATAGAAAGGGGGTCGAGTGATACATCATTTTGAAGCTCTTGAAAAATGCATTCCTCCAATGGTACCATAGAAAGGTACATTTCAGGATATTCTTCTCTGTTTTTTAAGGAAAACAATAAATAATGAAAAGACAATTTTGAAATTTTTTATTTTAGTTAATTAAATGTTCAAAATGATTGCTACCAATATCCTGGCATATTAAGAGATATCTCTTAAGAATTCTAAACAGTTTAAGCCTCGGTATTTCGTTTTGGTTTATTTGCTATTTTTTTTTGTCGAAGAAAAAAATTTGTTTATAAATATTCGCATTTTATTATCACAGAATTTACCTTAAAGGTAACTTCTACTAGTATTATTATTTTAAGAATAGTTAACTTTCGGTTCAGTTTAAACGAAAAGCAGCACTTCTTATCTTTAACAATGGTGTACAGCACAGCTGAACGGGTAGAAATTATTTTCATTTATGGTTCCCAGGATCAATGTTTTTTAAGAACAGCTCAACGTTTTAACGAAAAGCATCCAGGTCAAAATGTAAGCCCGGGGTATGTTCGCCAACTAGTAGCCAAATTTAAAGAAACTGGTTCTGTCGCGAATATAAAGAGAAATCAACCGAGACTAGCCGACGAAGCAGCGCAAATTGAAATTCTGGGGCAGTTTGCAATGAATTCAACTTGATCAACTCGTCAAGCAGCTGTAGCAACTGGATTATCTCGTGAATCAATAAGAAAGGTACTTAAAATTCATAAGTTGTATCCCTATAAACTGCACATACTGCAAGAACTTGGTGACGACGACCCTGACAGAAGAATACAATTTTGTGAAATAATGACAGATAGAATTACGGCAGAACCTCGACTAGTTAAAAATATTTGCTTCAGTGATAAGTGTACCTTTTATTTAAATGGGCATATTAATAAGCAAAACTGTCGTTACTGGAATGACGAGAACCCCCACGTATTTAGAGAAGGGCATACCCAGTACCCCCAGAAAATTAATGTTTGGGCTGGTATATTGGGTATTATCGGCCCCATATTTATACAAGGAAATTTAAATGGCGACAGGTATGCTGAAATGCTACAGAGGTCTATCGAACCACTAATAGTGCGAGAATTAGAAAATCAGAGGGACATACTCGGAAATTTATCTTTAGAAGAACGCTTACTATATTTCCAACAGGAAGGAGCACCTCCTGTAGTTCCCGTTAGGCAGTGGTTGGATTATAATTATCCCAACCAGTGGATTGTTGAATGGCCACCTAGATCCCCGGACCTAACACCTCTTGACTTCTTTTTGTCGGGTCACCTAAAATCTGTGGTTTTTAAAACGCAACCTGAGTCACTAGAGCAACTTCAGCATAGAATAGTTCAGGAATGCCGTGCTATATCCAGAGAAACCTTTGCAAATGTACGTGAAGAATTTGAAAGTAGGCTTTATTATTGTCTTCAAAACAACGGAAATCATTTTGAACATTTAATTAACTAATAATAAAAAATTTCAAAATTGTCTTTTCATTTATTGTTTTCCTTAATAAACAGAGAAGAATTTCCTGAAATGTACCTTTCTATGGTACCATTGGAAAGCATTTTTCAAGAGCTTCAAAATGATGTATCACTCGACCCCCTTTCTATTTAAGATTTTAAGGGGTTATCTCACCCTGTCCAAGGGGTTGCAGATAGGGGTGGGCTAATACGCTTGTTTTTGTCCCCCCTTCCTTTTATAGAAATGGTTTTTTGCGTTTTTTTCTTCAGTTTTTCGTTTCTAATATATAGCCATTTCAAGTTTTTAAATTGTCACCCTGTATATATAAATAAAATGAGTGTACTTGAAAAGTAAAATTCAAGGACTATGTTGATCGGCAGGAAATGTTTTTATTTTTCACTGCAACTGCAATAGAAGTAACTGCCTCTAATAAAATGATCGCTAAGTATATCTGAATAGTCAGTTGATATTATTGCATTTCACAATTGCATGCAAATTTTGCTATTTGTGCATGCTCGCGAGTAAATTTGACCGTCAGTGGGCCACAATAGTGAGAATAATTTTTTTTTATTGTATGTTCAATAATTATTAACTAAAATGATGTATATTCTTCAAGACGTTGAAATTATTTTATTTTTCTTCAGACATAACGATTATGCTAGAGCTGCCTCGCTGTCATATAATAAATTACACCCAAATGCACAATTAATTTCGTCTGGGTTTAGTGGAAAAATTTCGTGAAACAGGATCAGTGGTAAATAAAAAAAGAAATGTTGAAAATCCTACAAAATGTTGAAAATTCGGGTCATATTGCAATCGACCCCACACGACAAATGTGTCAAAATAATCGGGTGTTTCGCGTACAATCATCCAGTGAATTTAAAAAAAGCATAAGTTTCATCCCTACAAAATAAAACTGGTTCATGTATTGAATGAAGACGATATCATTCGGCGTATGCAGTTTTACGAATTAAGGAGTGGAAGAATCATTCGTGATCCACGAACCGCAACATTTATTTCTCAAATGAATATTTCTTTTCCTCAACGTATCAGTCGACGATAAATTCTAGATATTGGTCGGATTCCGCCCATACAGTTAGAGTAGTCCTTATTAAACATTCAAAAAAATGTAATATTTTAAAGCTTAAAGTCACCCCATCGTAGAAATCTAGGCATGGGGTGAAAATATTTAAAAAATATATACCCTCATATATCGGAGGGTATTTTGGCTCTTCACAAGAAAATAAACATGGTTGAAAGTTTTCGAGAGTATAGTACATAAACTATATAAAATGAATTTAGAAAATATAATTCGCAATATTGATCAATTAATAGATGAAAATAAAATGGTTATCGTATGTTAAATTATCCATTTTTAATTTTATTTATTGTCTAATAGAACTAAATATTCCGTTGCACAAAACTACACAATATCTAAATATATTTAACATTTAACATTTATTTTTTAACATTTTTAATATTTTAACATTAAAGCAAATCACGAAAAAATGGTATAAACTATGGTTGAAATTAAAGAGGAGCGATTTTTGTTCCATTTCCTCTTACTAGGTCATCAGTTTATTTGTAACTTTTCCGTTATATGTTTTTGATTCTACAATAACTTAAAGTCGAGAAACTTTATAAATTGATAGTAATTTAATCACTTCCTCTTCAGAAAGAAGTACGAAATTCTGAACGTTAATGTATTCCATAAAGAATTCAATGACAAATGCTACGAAGTAATAATGTTCATCGAATACTAACTAATCAAGTTACATTTTCCAATAAAAGTAAAATGTTGATAGAGTTGAAAGAAATTTTCTAATTTAAATGCTAAATAACTAAATGTTATAGTAACATATCCCGAGAGGAAAAATAACTTTAATATGCATTTTGAATATATTCTCTTAGAAGCTATTACTGCATAATTTGGATTCTCCTGCATAATCCACAATACCTACAATTAATTAAACTGTCACGTAAGTTCAGACCTATGAATAAGATAATTCACGTATAATATTAGTCCAAAGTGGCCTTATCCACCATATGCATAATATAACTAAAATGTTAGCCCTACAAAGACCCTTCATTCAAATTTCTAATTAAAATAAATTGAGGGAATGAAACAGCAGGTCACTTAAATCTATTATTGGTGGAAATTTACGATGGGATTTAGCATTTCAAGAAAAGTCGTTATAGATATTCTGGAAGTTGTTTGCATGGTAAAAAAACATTATATAGAAATAGTTCTTCACTAATACTATGTATCAATAAATCTGTTTTATGATTTTGATCATATGTATATAATTGGATTCATTCAATATTTCTGAAATTTTCTACAAAGTCTTGTGATAACAGTCGCGATGTAAATAGTTGATTTATCGTTACATGCCGATCATATTTCATCGTAACTTTATTGCCGTGCTTAATAAATGGAATTTATGTCATGCAACACACTAAGGATCCAAACTAATTTTACCAGAGGGGCCAAAGTAATGCTTATAGTGATTTCATATTACCGACTTACCCCTAAAGATCTTTAGTCCAGAGTGATTAAGAAATATTAAAATATGGATTTTATATAAGTTAATTCGGACTCTATAGGAAATGAGGGGTGCACTAAAAATTATTGCCATTAAAAAAAAAATTAATTATTTTTTTAACAGACACACTGAAGTTAACTCAGATTTGGCTTAGTGGCTTATATTTTGGTCCTAGATTTGTTCCTTCATAAAAATAACTTTCGGATACCCGTATAAGGCAAGAAGGGGTAAGAAAAGTCAATATTTTGTTCAGCCTTTTGTAATTTTGGTCAACAAAACATCTAAAAACTTTTTTAGCACTATCACATGTCGTGGTCAAGTATTACTGCTAGTATGATATATGCATTAAATAAAGATCCATAAAGTATTTCAGAAATGTTTTATTTTAATAATAGTATTAGAGGAAAGTTGTTTTATTTAGACATATCATTTCTTGGGAGAAGTCAGACTAGTAATTTATGCTATAGGAACATATAGGATACAAATATGTCATTTTCACAGCTATAGGCGAATGAAATTGAAATTATGTTCTCCAGAAAAAATTTTAATGCAATTTAATCACACAAGCCGTGATATGGCGAAACGCGTCTTAGGATGAGTTTGACAGAAAGAGAAAGACATAATTCTATATTTGTAGTTTTTACGGACCATTAGTTATTTATACTTAGTGTAAAAATAATGCCCATTCCAATCGTCCATAGGATTACACTGCTCACAGTTTCCTTGAAACTGAAAACGTATGAAAATTCGTTCAACCACAACTGTACGAAAATATTTTAGTTTAAAAAATAATTCATTTCGGTAGGAAACCTTGAAATATAAAGATTACTGTTTTAAAATGCCTATCTTGAACTCAATCTTGCACAACCGAACACAGAATTTATTTTTATCCAAAGATCTTTTTCATATAAGTAAACTTTTTTATAATAAACTCTTCTGTTCAAAAATAAGGAGAACGATACTTTTTAAATTGGATTTCCAGGGACATGTCTTATCTTCTTTACAGTTTCCTAATGTTATTGTATATTGCGCTTACGTTGATAAAGCTGAAATAAATTCGTCGCTTATATATTTCATGCTTAGGAGACTTCTGTAGTTCAATTCTATATATTATTGAAGCTAGTTTTCCTCCTTAAATAAAATAAAATTGAATTTTTAGCAAATCCTGACTTAACTGACACAAATGATAACTCCGTTGGGCAGCTTTGGGGAGATATAAAGAACTTAGCTAGATATTAGCTGCGGTTCGGTCTATATGACTTTGTTGAACCTTTCAACATATATCGATAGGTAGTAAATTTAACCTCTAAAAAATCCATAGTTTCCTGAGTTGTTGCTATATAAGCTGGCTTGTTTCTTTATTTTTTCTTGCTAACTGATTCGGTTGGGGCAAAGGCAAATCGGAATTTTTTTTTTGAATGTTTAATTAAATTAAATACAGAAAAGATAGAAATGATATATTAATATAATCACTTTACTAACCATTTGGAAAACCCAATGTTACTATTATATTACTATATATTATATTATATCTTTATACCTGTAATAATATTTTAAGATTGTACACTTTGTTAGATATAGAAAAATATTCATTCATTCTCAATCTGAAGAAGCTACAGTGATAGCGAAACATGTCATTTTTAAGAATATAGTGGAAAAGAAATATAACGTAGTTTTATTGTTTCTCATAATATTAGAAATGATATCTTAGAGCCCTCCATTTTAAAATTATTTTAAGTTATACACCATAATATCAAATTGTACGTCAACCACAATATTTTTGTTGAGCAACCTCGATTTTGCCAATTATATTTTTCATTTCTTGTTACAATAATACTTGTTCCATTCATACAACAATTATGGCTATTCAGAGGATGTAGGGTACCATGCCACTTTCTCGCATTTGGTGTGAAGTATAGTCTGTGTGTTTAAGAATATTTTTTATTGGCTGTTCCTCTATATATTCATCTACGAGCCATTGTCATTGACATACAAGCAAATTTAAGGTAATTGTTGGAGGTTATTCCCTAATTTCTTTCTTAGTCTATCTTATGTTGATAATTCTATATCAAATTCCACATTAATTTATGTTACGCTGAAGAGAATTATGCATTTCAGTTTTAAAATATATTGAAATTGATTTCCAAGCTGCAAAGTAAAATTCCGTCCAAAATACAGCTTACCTAATATAAGATATAGGCTATTAGAAAATCTCGAACCATGGTTAAGGGGAGAAGCGATATATATATATAAATTCTAGCTCATTTAAATAAAAAGTGATTTGCAGATTCAGTTTTCGATGAAATTTGTAAATCCGTTTGTATATAAATTAATTTTACCGAGTTGCATCTATTACGATGTAATACTATAGTAAATTCCACAGTTATTTCGCGTTAATAATGAAGCGACTTCTGCAGTTTAGTTGTAAATATTATGAAACTAATTGTAAAGCTATTAAATAAATTGATATAAATGCATTGCATATTCTCCTACTTCTGTAATATAATAATGGTTAAGTCTCTATAAGAGAATCTAGGTTATTAGGAAGAATGGAAGCATGGTTAAATTTGCGAAGTTATACGGAATCGTAGATATTTTATGATCAAAAATAGTTTTCAATTGATAGGAACCTTTTGTCTAAAATTAACTATCTATCAAAGAATTTTATTCGATTTAACTCATAGAACTTTATGAACCGTTTCAAAAGTTTAATGTTATTATACCGATTATTATCGAAGAAAAAAGAAATATTAAAGGAATCCGAAATAAAGATGTGATTTATATACTTTTGGCTACGTATATAAAAAAATTAAAGGCTTTCTCAAAAAACATCCTAAGCAGAAAATTAAAATTGTCAGCAAACAACTGCTTTTAGTCAACATGAGTTCCTATGAAAATAAAATTTCATATTTACTTAAACGTCTTGTAAAGGGCACTTATTGTCTTTAAGAAAATATACAAAAATTGTAGAAGATATTTCTATCTAATAAAGTTTTTAGAGTTCTCATAGATTTCCCATCGTTTAGGTAATCCTCAAGATATGTTTTCTAATACTTTCTTTAATATATGGCAAAACTAACCAATTTTTTCTCCCTTAAAATTAAAAAAATGCAAGCGTGATGCACCGTCATATCTGAAAGAGAAGCTCCGGCTTCTTTTAATATTTTGTTCATATTTTTTTGTATATCCACTATAAAAATTTATTGTTTTCTTTTGCTACTTGCTGGTTATTTTTTATATGAACACTATATATTATATCTAATTAGTTATCAGGGGTACTTTAGTTACCCTGCACGGTCTAAAACATAAAGTTTTTGGCGTGATAACAGAAAGGTTGACCATAAAAAGTCCGTAAATATTGGTAACAACTTTCCTTCCTTTAAATTTGATTTCTGTATCCCCGCCAGATATCCGAAGTTAGATAATTCTCTCAGTTCCTGTGATAATCCGGAAATTAAATGTCAGTCAAATATGTTCAGCACATGGACTAAATGATGAATATATAATGGCAGGATTATTTCAACTAATGCAAAAATCCTTTTTACTGAATGTTTAATATTTTTAATTAAAAATATATTATCTTAAGTAAATAATACAAAAATGTATAGAATCTTCACTAACAGACAACAGAGTGTCCTCATCGGAGGGGAAGAACGAAGTGATTCATATAAAATTTCTTATTAAATGGAAAAAATCAGATCCACCGTTATTACAAATTTTTATTAAGTATATTGAAAATAAAATGATCAAAATACTCTTGGTAGTACATAAATTTATATACTGGTATAGAGGTACTAATGGTATTTTAGTTTGTTTTGTTGGTACGGACCACCAACTTCAAACTTTTCTAAACTTCATCAATAATTTATCATCAACTAGTTTTATGACAGTATACACTACTACACTACTTAAATAGAAATAGAACAGGATAAATCAATAATTTTGTTATATCTAATATACACTCGCAATGTACCTATCACAAACCTTCACATACTGATATTACAATATACAATTAATCTAGTCACACAGAATTACAATAAACAATTAAATCTAGTCACCTATATCCGCAATGGAAGTAGGAGATGTGCAACTTCCTCGCCTTCGGCGTGAATTATATTGACGCGTAGGGGTAGTCTGTATATTTAAGAATATTTTTACTTGGCTCTTCCTCTATCATTTCATCCACGAGTCGCCACTACTACAGTCTTATCAATACCTCTTTATCAGAACAAAATTATAATGAAGAATTACATATACTTTACACTTTATTTTATTTCCTTTCATTAATATCCATTATAACAACAATATAAGTTATTTAGATTCGATTTCTTGTATGTTACATAATATGATCTTTTAACAAGCACCAGTAAACCACCTGTATGTGCAGTATTGCTAGTTTTTATTTAAAAATACCATTATTTATGTGCATAATAAGAAATTTGAGAGAAGAAACCATCATAAAAAGTCTCAGTTAACACAAGGAAGTCATAGTTTACTTATTTATAACTAGGATCATTAAATCTACACACAGACGATACGTCTGCCAATACACAACACAATTGAATTACTTGAAGAACCTTTCAAATTTATAAACATTCTCAAAAATCACCTTCCTACTTAATAATTTAAAACTTTTTATTTTCGGGCAATTTCTTACTTCATCCGGCAGCAAATTGTAAAGTTTAGGACCAAAATAATTTACATGTCTCAGATTCAGATTATTAGTACTTATTGGTAGTTTAATTTGCTTGCTGAACCTGATTCTTGTTTCATAAGCAATATCAACAACAAGTCTCAAATAAGGTCGAGTGTGCATATGATAGCAAATTGTGTGAATATAAATAGTTCGAATGTTAAAAATATCTTTATTAAAAAGTAAATATGTAGGGTATAATCTATTTTTTCTGAAAATAATTTTTTATTACATATTTTTGTATAATGTTTAATTTGTACACGCCATTATTATAAAGTCCAACCCATACCAATATTCCATATCATACAATTGATTCTACAAAAGCTTTGTAGACTATTACAAGCTTCTTCCTATTTAAAAACTCTCCTAACAAGTAAAATTTATGAATTACTTTGCGAATTCTGTTGGAGACATAAACAATATGCGGATGCAATTTCAGAAAACTATCAATTATTACTCCAAGGTATTTTGTAGATAATGCTTCCCTGATACAATGATTATCTACAACAATGGATATATTATGGTCTGTTTGCATTAGTAAGTGAAGAAGCTATGCAGTTTGTTTTTGTTAAGTTTAATGTTAGTTTATAGGTTTGAAGCCAATTCTTAATTTTTGTTAAATTATTTACAGTTTTATCTCTAACATTGTCCAGTCTATGCATGGTATCTTTGGTACTACATGCCTCATGAAATCCAAATTGATCATTTCATTTTTCACGTAGTTTTGAAAAATTACTAATGGCTGATAGGTCGATAATTATTTATGGAAATTGAAGTACCTGCTTTGTGGTTGGGCGTTACTATTGAAGTTTTAAATTCGGGGGGTATTTTTCCCGTGCAGTACCGGTTTAATTATTTCAAAATGCGTCTGTTTTAAAATATCTGTTTGATTACCCGGTGAACTATTATTTTTTAAAGTTGAAATGTAGTTGATTAATTAATTTTTTGGTATGGGGTTGAAATAGATAGAATTTATTACCGGTGGATCCACATGCTGTTCAGTTTGCGGTGGTGGACTCGCTCTTTCCATTTCTATTCCAATATTAATGTAATAGTCTTTACAAAAATTTGACGCCTCTAGCAAACTATTGAAATTCTTGCTATCCTTATTTTTTATATTTAAAAATGTATTGTTGTTTCCATTTTCATAAGTAGCATCCTTAATTATTTTGTAAAGTTTTCTCATGTCACTTTTATTAGGTTCAATTTGTTTTTTTAGAATATGTTTTTCCTTGTGTATAACTTTATTTAAATTATTTCTATACTCTTTATATTCTTTTTCCAATTGAGCGTTATTATTTTTTGATAATTTTCTTTACAATTTTTCTCTAGTTTTAATTGAAGTGATAATGCTATCGCTAATCCAAGATTTAATTTTTTTTGTATTTTTTTGTGTTTAATAGTATACGTTTGTGTTGAGCTTGATAATAATTGTAGGTAGATTTCTAAGAAAATTGTTGTTGCCTTTTCAGAATTATTTTTATTCATTAGAGTTGACCAATCAAAATTATATAATAGTAGTTTAAATTTAGGAATATTCAATTTCGATTTAGTGTCACTTTGGAGTTTTATTAAGTTTTCCTGAGGTTTTTCTCTCTGGCTCTCAGTTATGTCTTCTTACACTGTATAAGACTCAACACATAAATTATTTGATCTTAATTTCTGAATAATAAACAAATGGTCTAGAAGTTTTTGAGATAGATCTTGTTATCGAATTGATATAATATGATTGAAAACCAAGTGAGTTCATTGGATCAAGATAATTTGCAACATGATTATCATTTTTTTCCAAAATATTTATATAGATATCTCCCACAAAGATTTCAATATTAGAAATTTTTTTTGTTTCTAGGTATATGTGAATGTAATTTATAAAATCAGTCTTTGTAATGGGTGCTGGTTTATATGATGCCGTTAAACTAAATGTCATACCTTTATTTCAAAATTTATTTTACTGAGGGTTGCCCCTGAGTTTGCCAAACGCGTAAATGAGAAATCAGCGTTTATAATGTAATGTATAAGTTTTCAAAAAAGGAATTAAATAATCAATTATAATATTAAAATTAATACTTTTTATTATTAAACCTCAAACCCCCTATAGTCCACCATTTCGCCCTGACTCCCACATTCATCATTTATCTATTCTAATATATCATCCTGAGTGTTAAATACAATTTATTTAACATTAATAATCGGTTTTGCTTCTTAAAAGCACTATATGGTATTTCAGAGATGGACATTCCTTGGCAAGTGCTGTGTGATCTACGTTTAGTTACAATTTATAATTTTCATTGGCCACCCTGCAGTATATGCATCTTTTTATATGTTGGTAACAATCATGAGTACTATGATTTCCTGCACAGTTTCCACATACTTCCTCCTTTCTTTGTTCATTTATTGCTCTTATGATGAAAACCTTGGTAATTATCTCATCGTGAAACGGTCAGATCTTCATATACTGGTAAGCGTTCCCAGTCTATGTATACTTTCCCTGATTTAGCATCTTGCTAAAGAGACTTCCAGATCATTCAGCGTATATGATAGAGTTCCGCTTATTTTTGAGTCGTCTTATGTATGTTATTTTTACCGTCAGCGTATCAATTAATTTATTTTGCTTCCAAATTTTGGCTTCTACTCTCTCTACAGACACCTATTGTTATTTTAGGAGGAATTTTTATTGGTAGCTCTATTTCATACATTCCTTTAAGTTTTCTTTCGGCTTCTTCCTTAAACGCTCTAAATCCTGTTCTGTGTCGTATTTAATTACTATATTTCTATGTTTGGTTTCCTTAACCTTTCTAATCCCAAAACTTAGCTTTGCTGGATTTACTGATGTTTGAATTTCCTGTCTGCTCTTTTTGGGAATTTTGTGATATCTTAGGTTTAATAACAATTATAGGTAAGTTTGTTTTGTTGTTAATTTTGTCATTGCAATTGCTCTCTAGTACCGTAGCATATGTTTCCTTGTTAAAAGATGATTTCAGTTCTGATTTTATTGCTTCTATATTTCCTTTCATTCCTTCTATCAACTTCATCATAAATGGCATTCTGGCTAAAAATATCTTGCACTCATCGCATATGAGTAATATCATACTCCTTTGGAGAGGCATGCATTTGACTTCCGAGGGTGTTATGTTTGCACATTTTTTGTGTATTCTATTTAAGCATGAGACACATTTATAATATTCTTCAAAACAATATTGTTTACATTTTATGCACTAAGGTCATCGTCCGTCATGATTGTTTATGTTTACCTATTTTGGCATGGTAGCAAAAAACCTTTTATTGGATCGGCAATGGTATTTGGTTAATATGGTTTTTAGAACAAAGAAATTGACTTTACGTTTTAATTTTCTATAGTGCTTCTGTTTGATCATAAAAAAAATAATTATTCAAAAACATAGGAAATCGGAAAAATCATTATTCTACAAAATTTCACAATTTTCTATCAGCTATTACTATCGGCAAACTTGAAACTTCACAGGAATGATGAACACGTGGACATACGCATCGACAATAACTGCCATAATTAAACAAGTTGCAATAAATAACGGGTTTCAGCTCAACATAGTAGAATACACAGTAAATTAAAACCAATTTAACAAACCAGTCAGTTTAGTATGTACAATAGTAAAATCAGAAGCTAACCTTAGTTATAGAACCCATATCAAAAAATTTACGGAGAAACTTAAAATATACTTAAGAAACAAAAGTTTATCACTGCATGTAAAAACTACACTAAAATTAGAAAATAACCAAATTGTGTAGTCGATAAAGTGTGGAAGTTGTCCAAGAAGATCCATAGGATTGTAGACAGAAAAAAGAAGCAGAAGAACAGGAAACGAACTACAATAAAAAAATACACCAATTTTCAATATGGTATACGTATATTTTTAAACGATGAAAAATGTTAAAATAGGAAATTTTATCTTAATCGCTTCGCTATTCCTAACGAAGACACTCTGTTGTCGAAACAATTATAATATTTTAATGGATCTTCATCAAATAACGACTACTTCAATCCAATACATATCATTCTTATAAATTAGCTTTTATCAATACAATTTGTTAATATCGGACTGTTTAAAATAAAGACAAAATATATGACAGCTAAGGCGATAATTGAACACTAAAAAGTAATGCCTTCACCGGGCTTCCATCATCAACTGAAAAAATTATTACAATTAATCATTATTTGGTTTCATTTGTATAAGAATTTTAAATATAAGTTCCCTCCGATTTGATTTTGGTAGCAGAATATACTGAGTGTATCGGATTAACTTAATAATTTTTATAAAAATATAAAAGTGGTTAATTTAGTATGCAGTAAATTTATAAAGAACAATAGTTTTTATTATACCATGCCACAGAATGAATATTTTTCATAATCCATTATTTATCTATAGTCGGTAAAACTTGGAGTCAAGACTAAGGAATACAATGATTACGATCTACGATTAAACTATAAAAATACATCAAATTAAGTAAAAAATAAACATTTTAAATGTTATGCCGAATTTTAATGATAAATATTTTTATTATTATTCTTAAATTATTATATTTTAAATTATCATTAATTATATTGCCTATAAAAAGAGACAGTTTCTAAAAACTGATTAAACATATATACCAAAATACATAATATTTAAACAAGTGAAATAATGTAATTCACAGTGACGTTTTTATTTACCTTCAACCAAATTTAAAAGGTCACACGGGTCAATTCGAGTCCATTACAGAAATGCCATTAAAATATGCTCAAAAGTGAATGATTCGGTGGAATATTAATGAAAGTAATGTTTTTATTTTGATGTTCAGTTTAGAACCCTCTATAAATAACAAAATCAATAGAGCAAACTTTTAAAATCATTTTCAGTAGGTAATTTAAAATATTACTGAAATGAATTACATTCATATAAAATACCTTTTATGTTATAAATAATAGATTTCCAGCATGCGATCGCTTCCTATAGAGAAAATTCTACGTAGGCTACTATACATATGCAGTAAATCAAAATTAAGCACTTTCGTAACAATGTATGAGAGGTTTCTCCATACGTTACTCGTATAAGTCAATCGTTTAGTTCCAAACGCGGCCATCTCCAGTATTATTATTTTCCTGTTATCGTCTATAAAATAATTTCCCATTAAAAACGATCATGTTCAACGGAAATAAAGCATTAAAATTTTATGTTAGTTTCAATATGGGTCACCTCCATGGCGCTTTTAAGTACAAAACTGTCCAGCTCCCGCGAGCCAATCACAAGTCGTGTTTCAATTGCCGTGATACAATATCCACCAATGTGCATATTATACCATAACATGTGCATATAAAATAGAATACAGGGCCATTATATTTAGTGTTATTTAATATTTTATAATTGGTTTTCGTGAGAAAGCATGATCGTCGGTTGTAAATAGTGCTTAAATATTACCGATTATTATTGTTTTGATAAATACAATGGATATAAATATAACGTCTGACACTCCAGAGCTGGCAAGAAAAAGTAGGTACAAGTCTTCTCTCTTCAACGACTTAAATTTTCAAAATCGACCATCTCCCACAATTAGATTCAAAACCGGCCAACTCAATAAGTTATTTTCAAATCCGGCCATCTTCATTTTGAATATATTTTTTCTAATTTTTAACTTGAACCTCATTGTTTATTTTGGAAACAAAATATTCTCAGATACCAAATAAATTAGTGTCGAATACATAATTTATTATTCAATCATCTCTTTTATAGCAATAGTTTTTACCTTTACCTTAAAATAAATAAAAGGAGATGGCCGCTTTGCAACTAGGCGACTCAATTATCCCTTCCCACGAAACCATAAAAATTTAAAAATATTAATTATGTTACGTAATAATGTGACATAATTATCCCCTTTCTGTCGTAACCGATTCATAGAGTCCCTGCCAGCATATAAGGCACAGACTGTCATTGTTTATGGGGCCTATTAAAGAAATAATTTCATTTTTCTGTATACACTAGAAATTAACTCATAAACAGTTGCGTCCTAAAATTGGAAGATTAAAACAAAGTAATAAAAGTTGAGCACGCTATTGATTCTACATTAAAAAGCCAATTTCCTGGCGCGCTTGTAGCATGAACATAAAAACGACTGTCAATAATGTCGGGAAATAAATTATTATTATCAAACAACCTAGGATGGGTTTATATGCCGACAGTTTGTCTCGCCGAGCTCAATAAATATTAAGCAGGAAACAATAATTTATCGCTGTTATTCTTGTAATTTATAAAGAGGCTTTTATACTTTTGACATAAAAAATATAGTTTGACTGGAGAAATAGGTAAGTATCAGTGGCGCCTTATAAACTCCTATTTCACTATACTTTATAGTGATATGTAGTTGCATAATTTAAAAAAAAAAGTTAACTTTTACTTTAGTTGATGTGGACGAAAAAATATATATTAAATTATAACTGAAAATAATAGAAGTAAATAGTCAAGTTTTTATAATTTTTTTATTTTTTATTTATTAAAATGCTCTTCAACGAATACCAATGGAGAGGGTTTATCCTCAGATGAAATGACATTAAAAAGCTGGTTAGCCCGATCCCTTTCCACAAGATGGTGAATGGATTTGACATCTATTGATTCCCCCGTGACCGTTTCGATGAAGGCCTTGATATGGTCTGTCAAACAGATGATACATGGCAGAGATAACAGGAAACGACTGTTATAAAATTATATTTACTATTTAAATCAAAGAAAAATATGCTGGATAAAGCTCATAAATAGTGTCTTGTTTTTAGTGAAATTTTCTTCTTGTCAAACTTTCCATTCGCGAAAGAAAGAAGTTACTACTTAAATTAATACTACAAATTATCAAAGACTAAAATTATCAAACTAGAAGCCAATATTAACAAATAAACAATAATTAATTATCAAATTAAGTTAGAGCTTATTGATTGGTAGATTAACCTTTTTTATAATGGTGCAATTAATTAAGAAACTTTAGCAGCGACACAGTTATTCTTGTTTATTAAAATAGACTAAAGGAACAAAAGTTAGTTATATCTGTTACCTACCCTAAAAACGATTTTAGTTAAGACATGATTTGCCTAGGGACAACTAGCTTTAACTATTTGACAAAACATACTTTAATCATAATTAGTGTTTTCCACTAACCCGATAAAAACCAGAACAAACCCACGCCAGCCCATGTCGTCTTCTCGAGCCAGTGAGAGAATTTTGAATCTCTTTTAGTACAATTTTAAAACCCCTTAACTGGCGTTACCATATTGTAACGCAATGAAGCCATAGATATTTCTTATGGTGATGATTAAAATGTAACTGATATCTATAACTCCCCCCAATTTCTATATTGTTACTGATTCTTAAGAATTCAAGCATCTTAAATAAAGCCTTTGCTCATGATCATGATTGGCTTCTTAGTAAACTGCGATCCTATGGTATGCCCATCGATGGCCGATTTATTGTTGTCTGTTCTCTACAAGTGGCGATTGACAGATTTCTCTTAGACACCTTCCCAATTACTGTTGGTGTTCCTCAAGGGTACATAATATCTCCCGCCTTCTAAGAAGGTTATCATTGCAGAACCGGATATAGTCATGGCAGGACAAGCAATTTGGATTGCTATTAGTGTTAAACTATACGGGCGTTATTTACGTCGCGTATTGTTTGTCACAGTAGTCCGAAATAGTGAAAAAAATTGACAAAAAAATTAAAAGCCTATAAGCGAGTTTCCACAAGATATTTCCACCCAATAGAACACTGACACTTTTCCTTACTTCTAGAACTCTCTTATTACATTATTTACATTAGTAAAAACTAATTTTAACTAGTAAGAGTCGACTGCATTAGAAATGACTAAGAACATATCCAATATATCCTCATCCTCCTTTTGTACAGTATAACTTGAATTAAAATATATTATAGCAAACTAAAACTAAACGTTATTCGGTAAGAGCAATTTAATCCCTTAAAAACAACATCGGTAAAACAAACTTATACGTATATTCCTCACATTAGCAGCAACCGAACTACAATGTGTGCATTACTCAAAGTCAGCGGAAACATTTCCGAGTTTTATCTTTTCAAAATAACCAGAACTTATGATATGTTTGCGCTTAAGTTAAAGCGGTGTAATAAATCTTCTCTAAAATTATTCCGGGTTTAGAACAAATTGTAGAATGCAAATTACGGTTTAAATTATAAATTTGCAGTATGGGTCGTTTAAATTGTTGTTACTCAAAAACGTATTTTGTTCATGAATCTTAGCCACTTGTCTATCGTCGCTACCATTCCCCTAGTAATATTGTAACCAACCGAAGGTTTTGACAGGAGTCATTCCGGAAGCTATTCTGGAAGACAAATCGCGTACCGGCTGCGATATAGGCACAAATAAAAACTGACTACTTTCGAGATAGTAAATCAAGTCGTACGTATATATTTTTTCAATTTATATTTTTAAATATAATTGGTATTTGTATATTTCTGAGATAGAACAGTGACAAAATTTTGATTATTTCCTAAAAAGTTGTCAATAAAAGCACTTATAGGAAATTAGGAAAAAATATTTTTATTTATTAGATATGAAACAATATATGTATAAAGAAAGCCTAATTTCTAATTAAATATAAATAATTATTGAATCAAACCACCAAAAGGTAAAAAAAGCAAAATGGACAAAAATAAACTTTTTCTAAATTTATTTTATATTTTAAACTTTAATAAAACATTAAGAGGTATAACTTAACCTTTACTGTATTCTATTACTTACAACATGCCCTTAGGGAATGAAAGTTTAACTATTGACGTTGTTTCTATTCTAACATAAATATTTTAAATTTGTCTACCACCGATCTCTGTTGGCTATCCATCTTTGGAGTTCAGAAAATCCAAACACCCTATAAAAATTGAGGGTGATGATTGACGTGAGGTGGAATTTGGGAAGTATTCCCAAATCTCGGCCTCACGGGTCCTCGCTTTGTCGTAGCGGTGGGGCTTGTGTAGTTTAATGACGTGTTACTATAGCCAGGGAATAAGGTAAAATATCAATTTCCTGGATGTAGGGACACAGAAAACTAACTAAGAGGGACCAACAGGCTTAATCCAAGGTGTCACGCAAACCGTGCTGAAGGATAAGCGTTCAAACGCATGACAGCTGTGCCTGCACCGAAACAGCTATCTCTAACGGAGCCTCGGGATACCAGCCGACCTCCCGAGTATTCGGGCTTGTCCGTCTAAGGCAGAAGCCATCAACAAGCTCAACACAAAAGACAAAGAAACAGGTCAGAGGTCCTAACAACGACCGGAAAAAGGCCAAGATCAGAAGGTAGCACTCCAGATAAGAAGGTGGGTAAAAAGGCCAAGACTGGGGGACTATCCTTCAAAGAGGCCCTTACCTCCATAAAGATCGCGGTAGTAAGAACTGGCTTCCCCATAATTCTGATGGACGCAGAGCAAATCAATGCCGTTCAAGCATCCATCATAAATCTATACGAAAATATCCCCGAAGGAGGACCACAAGTGCGCTTTGAAAAAAGCACACATAGGCCGGGATATCTAGTAATACGCTGCGCCGATGAAATAAGCGCACAATGGTTAAAGGGAGTAGTTCCTTCGCTAGAGCCGTGGAAGGGCGCGACCATCGAGGCTTTGGAGGAATCAAATATTCCAAAACCAAATATATGTACGGCGTACATACCAGATGAGGGAAAAGAGAGAATGGATGCTCCAAGAATACTTAACCGGCTCCGGATAAGTAACAACACCCTCAAAACCAATCTCTGGAAGGCCTGGGCACCAAACCCAACGGGAAAAGGCCAAGTATGGACCTTCTGCATAGATGAAGGCTCCCTACAAGAACTCCAGAAATTACAAATGTCCCCCTACTTCGGTATGGGACGACTAAAGTTCCGACTCAAGGAACAAGAAAAGAAGGTCGAAAGGGGCGATAGGGCAAAAGTCCAAAAAACCTCAAAAGACCAGAAGGCCAAAGAAGACCCTCCCATCACCAGCGGAATCAGTCCCCTCAAAAGGCAGCAATGCCAAGGGGGGGCGGATCCAATGGAGATGGAAACAGGTCAGGCGGCTTCCACGACGGACTCTTCGACCACAACAGAAGAGAAATAAATGTCCTGCAGGCAAACATTCATCATGCCAAGGCAGCCTCTGCCATAGTATGTAGAATGTTTGACAAAGAAGGCTTAGACATAGCCCTCCTGCAGGAACCCTGGCTTGTTGGAGGAAAAGTGGCAGGATTAAAGCCACAACAAGGTAACTTATTATATTGTAGAACGGCGCAAAAACCACGTGCCTGTATTATATATAGCAATAGGATCAACTGTATACTAATACCTGTGCTTTGCACCGGCGATTTTGTTGCAGCTATCTTAACAACTCGAACGGAAGAAGGAGAGAAGAGCTATATACTATGCTTCGCCTACTTCCCAGGAGATGAAGCATGTCCCCCACCGATGCTAGGCAGAATCATTGCCTATGGCGAGGAACAGAAACTGCCACTCATCCTAGGAGGCGACGTAAACGCCCACCACACAGTATGGGGAAGCAGTGACACAAATCCCAGAGGTGAGTTACTATTACAATTCATACTAGGGGAAGGGTTAGAAATTGCTAATAAAGGCAAAAAACCTACATTTATCACGACCAACCGGAAAGAAGTACTAGATATGACATTACATTCGGCTGGCTCGGGTGAATTAATCGGGGGTTGGCATGTGTCAGATGAGCCATCATGTTCGGATCATAGGCACATCCGATTTCAAATTAGAACACCACCTCTCATAATAACAAGGTTTAGAAATCCAAGAGCGACAAACTGGGAAGGATACATAACATCCCTCAAAGAGTCCCTAGAGAATAAAACCATTATCGTGAAAGAAACAAACACTCTAGAAAGAACAGTGGAATTGATAAACCAGGCAATCATAGATGCCTACCAAGAAAACTGTCCTGAAAAAGAGAGACAAAGTAAGGGTAAAACAGCCTGGTGGAGTAAACACCTCGAAACCCTTAGGGGTGAGGTAAGAAGGCTAGCAAGATCGGTTGGGCTATAGACAAATTCAAACCATACAAATCCCCAGGAGTGGATGGAATATATCCAATCCTACTCCAAAAGGGAAAGGATGTGCTAATACCATATCTATGCAAAATCTTCAGAGCATGCATAGCCTGGAGATATAATCCAGAAACGTGGCAAATGGTGAAAGTAGTCTATATTGCCAAAATAGGCAAAATAACAGACCAGACACCAAAATCATACCGCGCAATAAGTCTAACATCATTTCTACTAAAAACATTAGAAAGACTAGTGGACAGGTACATCAGAGATGAGGTACTAAAAACAAACCCTCTCGACCCACACCAATATGCATACCAGCCAGGAAAATCAACAGACCTTGCGCTGGATGATCTAAATAGGCTGCTTTCAAAGTCAATAGAGGACAAAGAAATAGCAATAGCCACCTTTCAAGACATAGAAGGAGCATTTAATAATGCCTCAACCAAGTCAATAGTAGACGCCCTAATAAAAAAAGGCGTCCCAACAACAATATGCCAGTGGATCAATCTCGGCCTGGAGAAAAGGACTATAATATCCACTCTAGCAGAGACAACCATACAGGCAAAACCAACAAGGGGCTGCCCACAGGGAGGAATACTATCTCCATTACTGTGGTCAGTCCTAGTCGATGACCTCTTGACAGTATTGTCAAAAGAAGGCTTTTATTGCCTAGGCTATGCAGACGACCTGGTAATAATCGTCAAAGGACGATTTGCCAGAACCATCTCGGAACGATCGCAAACAGCCTTAAATATAGTGAACAACTGGTGCAAGAAGGAACAATTATCCATAAACGCACAAAAAACTACGGTTGTCCCATTCACTAAAAAAAGGGCACTAAAAGATTTAAAACCCCTAGTACTAAACGAAGTAGAAATTCCTTTTGACACAAAAGCCAAATACCTAGGAGTCACTTTTGACCAGAGGCTCAATTGGAACGAACACATCAAAAACATCACACATAAAGCTACAATAGCTCTCGTAAGCTGTAGAAGAATATGTGGGAAAAATTGGGTACTAAACCCCAAAATGACTCTATGGTTATATAAAAGGGTAATAAGGCCCATGATAACCTATGGAGCAGTGGTGTGGTGGACTAAAACGGCAAGATCAAGTGCCAGGGGCCAACTCAGCAGTATACAATGACTAGCGTGTCTAAGTATCATTGGAGCCATGCGCACAACCCCTACCGCCGCCATGGAGATTATCCTAAATCTCACACCACTACACATCCTAATACAAGGGGAAGCTAGGTCCGTCATACACAGGCTAATGCAGGGGCAATCCCCAATAAGCCCTCTATATAGCACGGACCATCTAAGGCTGCGTCAACAGGTAAGAAAGGATCAAATCCTTGGAATGCCAACTGACAACATAACAACCTTATACAGTTTCGAAAGGAATTTCGAAATAGAAATACCAGCCCGAGATACCTGGAAACAAGGCCCTCCAATACAGGCCGAACATTCATGGTATACAGACGGCTCCAAAACAGAAGAGGGAGTTGGAGCTGGTATTTATGGGCCCAAATCCAAAACAACCATCTCGGTGAGCCTAGGAAAATACGCAATAGTGTTTCAGGCGGAAGTAGTAGCCATACAACACTGTGCAAGAGAAATAATAAATAAACATATATCAGGCAAATCCATTGCCATATATTCAGACAGCCAAGCTGCCTTAAAGGCAATCGGCTCCCCAGAAGTCAAATCAAGACTAGTGGAGAACTGCATAAAAGATCTAACAGAGCTAAGTAGTCATAATAAAGTCACCTTGGC
Source organism: Barypeithes pellucidus (assembly GCA_963991005.1). NCBI lineage: Eukaryota > Metazoa > Arthropoda > Insecta > Coleoptera > Curculionidae > Barypeithes > Barypeithes pellucidus. The sequence continues at coordinate 45,548,532 of OZ022560.1, forward strand.
ATGGGTACCAGGCCACGAAGGTCACCAGGGCAATGAGTAGGCCGACGAAGTAGCCCGTAAAGGATCGAACATGGCCATGATAGGCCCTGAACCGTTTGGGGGCTGTGCGAAAGCATTAAAGAATGCAGCCATTAAACAATGGCTGGAGGACCAATCCAATTCATGGTGGACTAATCAACCAGGAATGAGACAGGCTAAACAGTTAATTAAAGGACCACTAGCCAAATTCACAGCAGATCTACTAAGCCAAAAAAGGCCGACAGTAAGAATCATAGTAGGTCTACTTACAGGACATTGCCGACTAAGAAGGCACATGAACATCATTAACCGAACAGAAGAAGCAACCCTATGCAGATTCTGTGAAGAAGAAGAGGAAACGCCAGTTCATGTCTTATGCCAATGTGAACGCCTGACAAGACTAAGATTCCTATATTTAGGCGAAGAAAAGCCAAATGTATCCAACTATATGCAGGAGCTACTGTCAAAGCTAATGAGTCTAATAAAAAAGGCAGGGCTAGACAAGACACTCTAATAAAACGGAGTCTCCACAATAGATCTGAAAAGGTCGCGGTGGACAAGGTCGAACGACCAGCTCCAGTATAATCTAATCTAATCTAAGTGCCCAATAATATGCCGCAAAAAATAAAAAATAAATACTTGAGTGACTACTGACTGACTTGTTCGAATATACATATGTCCAAAAATAAATTTAACTTTCTCATTGCTACTATTTATTCTCCACAAGATCGAATCATCAGATCTTTAATGCGAGGTTTCGTCTTTGGGTGACGATCATCAACTTAATTTTTTTAAATACGGGCCTGGATTTTTTTGTATAAATTATGAAAGAAGGACTAAATCTACCCTTAGGACATTCTTGTATTTTTTTTTTAAATTCGGTTTAATTCGATACAGCAAAACTCCATTTCTTTTTTAAAAAGTTTTAGGAAAGTACTCGCTTTTATTCACATTTTATTTGTATTAATAAAATAAATTACATGTTGGAACTTACACTAAGTAGAAATTTGATAAAACTATATTAGTTTGAAATAATAAAAAAAAGGTAGTAGTACATATTAATAATAATTGAGGATAGTCAGTTTTTTCAAAACAAAATTAAATTACAGGAACGTACTAGGGGTGAAGATGGCCAATTTAAGGAATAAACCGTCGGAAAACCAATAAGTGTTTTACACCGCTGAACGTATAATTAGTTCCTGTTTCATAATTTAAACAAAACCACCCATGCTCGTATTAAAAAATTAAGTTGATTAAGGTGATCCAAGGACGGAACGTCGCATTACAGATCTGATAATGCCATTTTGTGGAGAATAAAATGTAGCTATAAGGAAGTAAAATTTATTTTTGGAGATCTCTTCGAACAAGTTAGAACTTGTATATTATTTGTAACATTAAAAGAAAGTTAAATTTGCTTCAAAACGAAATATCATATGGCCTTAATTAAACATTTGTAAATTTGTGGGTTGAATTCATGGAAAGTTGAAAAAGTTAAAACGATACACCTATGCATATACTTAAATTTTGAGTTCTGTCAAAAGTGTTAGTTTTTTTGTAAAATTATCATCTTTTGAGGTTTTTATAACATGTAGCATTCATATTTAAGTATTTTGACAATTAAAAAAATTGTTGCACAACTGATAAATTCCTATTGAGCTTTACTAAAAAAACCGTCGGAAAATGAACGAAAATAGCTACATAAAATAAATGAAGTTCTAGTGAAATTATTTATTAGAAATATATGGACAATGTGAAGCTACAACTTACTGATTTACCACACAAATGAATTGGAGAAAGTTTGTACGAATATAGAAACATTTTATATAAGATCAAACCGAATTAGTAATTGACCAATTTCCATAACGATCAAATATTTTCGATCGATCGATCATTCAGTAGGTCTTTTGTATTATGCGTTTCGTTTCGAACGATTCATATGCGTTCTGATATTTTTTTAATATAATGTAATAAGGATTGGCTGAAATTATAGTAGAATATAGTCGTCATTATTCAATACACAAAATTATGCATTATATTTAATTTCTTTCGATAGTGCCAAGTGTTTCGACACCAACAGGATATTAAAACTGGCAGACCAATTTGTTTGTCTCTGGTACTTTTAGAGTAGATGCTATTCTTTCTTGCCTATCCCTCGTTCTCCGTTAAATAATAATTGGTTTGCGGCGCTAGGTAATCAGTGTTTGTGTAATCATTGTCAACCACGAGCCTAGATATTACGATTGAAATAAGTGATTAATTGATATTAACCAGTAAGGATTCGGTTATTCAATACTTTCTAAGCATTCGATCTTTGTGATGAAATCATTGACGATTGACACACCTAGAGGTAATAAGTTCTAGCTATGAATTGTTCAGATTGTCCATGAAAATAAATCACAGAACTTCATTTCTCTAACTATTTTCGTTAATTCTCGTAACTTTTCTTTTAGAAAAGATCTATAAGAATTCAACAGTAAATCTCGAAAGGTAATAATTTTACACAAAACTGGCACTATTGAGGAAACTTGAAAGTTTAACTATAGGGGTATGACATATCGTTTGAAGTTTTTAGCTTAAAAGCTACCCAAATCAAACATATTTATAACATTTTAAAGTATATTTGTATAAGCTGTCAATTCAATTCCATCTTTTGGCTATAAGTCTCCTCCCACCAACAAAATAGTACATTGTTTTTATACATTCCCAATTACTTTCCAAATAAATCTGTTATGCTTGTTAAATTTCGACCAAAAATTATTTTTATATTTATTTGAATAGCCCATGTGCCGGGGTCTCCGGGGTGGTCGACTAAGAGAGGACGCCGATTGTATCTTGGAAACCGTTAATCGCACAATTTTTGGAAAAATTTATTTTGAAGAAAAGTGGACAAGAGAATAAGCTGGAAATAAGTTTTAGGTTGCTAAGTTAGCCGTTAGAGGTGGTAACACTAATTACAAAGTAGAAAAACGAAGTTCCTACTACATTTCTCTAGTTAAGGTATACTTAAAATATGAAATCTCACATAATTTTTGTCCGCAAATAACATGGTATATTTATTTTTATATGGTTAAAAAGAGTGTCAATAACAAACGAATTCAGTGGAAACCAAAAGTTGATATTTCTCTAGCCGAACATACAGATATATTTATACAAATTTAAACAAAATATTTATAATGCTAATAAGTTGGTACTCAATATTAATGATCCTGATCACAGTTAAACTAACCTCAACTAAATGAACTTTAAAAACATTATAATTGTATCAATTCATTTTGTATTTTTCTAATAAAAATCACAACGGCGGGAATAACTAAATAGGGTAATAAGAATTATTCAACTTACTACGACAAAAAAGTAGGCTTTGAAAACATTTAAATATTTAAAATTTATATTGTACTAGTATATTTTGGACAAAATAGCAATGTCAAAGTTTAGGTGGCATCAAAATATTACTGCATCTTTACTTTTTCATTCGGTTTAACTGAGCAATTTTGATGCCATCAATATTGGGTTCAGATAACTTAACTTTGATGAATGCCATCAATATTGGGTGCCAACTTATTAGCATCCTAAATATTTTGTTTAAATAGTTATATATGTCAATATGCCTAGAGATAATATATCGACTTGCGGTTTGTTCGGGTTTATAACCTGAGCTAACTTAGCTTTCAAACTTCAAAAGTAAAATTATCCCAAATTATTAGCCATTTTTTAAATAAAAATCACTACGGCGGGAATAAACCAAATAAGTGACTAAGAATAATTATCCAACAAAATAAGTAGGATTCGAAAAAAAATTGAATAATTCTAATTTTAACGGAATTCTTCTGTTTCGCTTCACTATGCCAAAATAAATAAACCATTTTATTTAAAATGTTTAAGAAAACAAGCAAAATATGTTGTCATTGTAACTAGTGTCCTCTAACTTCCACTGAAAAGCCGTGACTAATAATAAAAATAATCAAACAACAGAAGCTCTCTACAATGAGACTAAATTCGGTTAATTTAATTAACAGAAACCTGAGATAAAAAAAATGTTTGCCCTTCCTCTGCCACTTTATTTGGTGGATAGAGAAAAACATTTAGGATAAAAATTATGTAAAATTTTATAAAGATTTCAATGGAAATATTTTAAGTATGCGTTAAATGGGAAAATTAAGCGGAAACTCCGTTTTTCTAATTTGTAATAAGCGGCCAACCTAGCAACCTAAAAAAAAATTTCCAGCTTTTCTCTTGGCAACTTTTCTTAAAAATAAAGTTTTCCCAAAGCTGTGAGATTAACGGTTTCCGAGATACAGCCGGAGTCCTCTCTTAGTGGGCCACCCGGTACAGGTGCAACAAAACAAGTTTTTCAATGTTGCATAAATAGAATTTTGGTTTATTTCAAAGCCAAAAAATCTGATAACATTTTGCGTTCTTCATTCGAGCCCAGGCCATATTTATTATTCGACTTTATAAAACTTTCTTGATTTATATTCTATAGGAATTGATGATTATGCGAGAGTTATCTATACAGATCATTGAATAAACTTAGTTCAAATTAAGTTTTAATTATTTAGAAATTAAAATTAAGTTTTAATTATTGCTAACTTAAATAGCTAGTTTAATGGGGGTTATATATATTTTTCTTCGATATCTTTTCTCCACAAAAATTACTTTTACACCCCCACATGGACATCATATTTCAATCAGTGATAAAAAGGAATTTGATTAAAAACGGTCGAATTATAATACGCAAACAAAGAACGGCAAGCAACCCGACACACGAGCCATGATGGCTACGAAGCGGTTCCCATAGGATACTACAACTGCTTGCCGGTATTTCATACTTTTAACTTGATATGTTGGAGTTCGTTTCTTTAATTAATTTATTTAACGTTCGATTTATAATCATTCTCCGGTAGAACCATGTATCAACAATTGTATTTTCATTATTATTCATTTACATGGAAGATTAATTTAATTTAATTTCAAGAATAAATTAAATTTGATAGGTACTCGAGACAATCATTGATCTTTAATAGATCGTTTGTTCCGGTTTGTTCTACTCATCAGTTATTAGCTGAAACTACACAATTTGTATAACTTTAGTTATAATGTATAGTTTAAGTATTCAGAAAAAAACAGTTGACTTCTCCTATTAGTATTAACAGCATACTACCATGTAGGTATCACAGTTATTGACTTGTACTAAAATACATGGCACTGTGGATTCACCCCAGTTATCACCGCTCTACACCACCGACCTTAACCCGTAACTAATTCTAATGGGTCTCGAGGGCCTGAGCTTTCTTACATTAGCGAATATATCGCATGATGAAGCTGTCGATATTTTAGAGGAGGAAAGTGAAGAGAAGTCTTCCTGGTATGGTATTTATACTACAATTACACGAAGGTAGATGTCGACGCATTGACGAAAAATACATATTACGCGTCAAGAGGAACTCGACATCGGCCAATGGTCCCCTTCCATGTCCTTTTCAACATCCCTGGAGTGATTTATCACTTTGATAGAAATGGACAATAAATTTCGCGATATAAATAATTGAGAAACTTGGGAAATGAGCTTTTATGATAGAATTTCTAATGAAAATGTTCTACGATAAATTCAAAATACTGAAAATTCAAATGGCAGAGGAGTCTAGTTCTAGTTCTAGTCTAGTACCTCTAGAAGCGTCAACAAAGTCAGAAGGACCCGATGTAGACCATGTCTGTGCAGAAGAGACAGAAACTGCGAAAAGTGTAAAATTTCAATTTGCCTAAAATGTGGTCATATGATATGTTCAAACTGTTCTAAATAATGTTTGTATCATGTATGTATATATCGGTAATAATATATTTTAAGTTAGTACTTAATAAAACTTATTGTTAAAAATATTATTCAACAATTTATTTATTACTATATCAAAAATTGGGTACCGATAGTAGTGAGCAAGTAATGTTTTCAGTATAGTAGTAGTTACGGGTTAGGGAGTCTCGTGTAAAATTTGTAACGACGTACTTAGGACGAACTATATTTACGGAGAACATAATATTGTATAAAAGTTTTATTTATTGTTTCGGAATATCGTATAATTCTAAGAAATCAAAATCTCATATTCGGAACAAGAAATATTCCCATCATATAATGCTAAGCGAGGCGGAAAATAATTGCAGATTTATGACAGAAGTTGCTGTCAGGACAAATGACGCGTTTAATATTAATGGCTGTTGGAAAACAATTTTCAGAATAATGTTCACCTCATTTGTCTACATTATAGATTTCTATTATCCTTAGAATGTTTTTTTTTTACGGAGATCAAAAATATAAGTTAAGTTGATAGACTTTTGTCTATTTTGTAGTTAGCTTTTAATTTAGGTACATATGTACCACATAGAATGTACATGTTTTAAACGAGCAAACTCGAACAAACTGTGGTAAAAATTGTTTCAATATTTATTGAATTGTTTCAAAAGTTTTAATCAGAAATTCAGATAATTATATTGCAATCAAAATTCCTACCATAAAAAGTTTTCGTTCATTAATTTTTAAAACATTAAAGCTATAAACCATTTTATTATTCTGATAAATATTATTGAGAAGGAATGATTATTAAGTTCCTAACCCGTCATAAAAACTTATACAATGAAGGAAGTTTAGGGGAGATATATATAACTATATTATAAGAACTAAATTGTTTGTCATTAAGGTTCGGAATCTTAAAAGTTAAAAGAGTTAGTTATGTTTCGAAAAGAAGATAATCAAGGAACTCCAAAGTTTATATACCGTGTCCAGAAACCATCTTAAGTTTTTTTATTTAAAAAAGATGTGATTCTTCATAAAGAATATTACTTGTTGAGTAACTATAACGAAAATTTAAAACCAGCATATACGAGGTGTTAAAAAAATAAGCAATAAAAATTTCGCAGATGGGAAGCTATCCGTAATTTTAATTGCAAAGTACAGTAATATAATAAAAGGTCGTCTAGAGAAGTGGAAAGTGACCGTATATGAAATTTGACAGAGTTACTTTATGGCCATTTAAATATGTACCTTCGAATTTTTAAAAAAAGTGTTATTAAAATAAATGTATTTAAATAGCATATAGCATATCAAAATAAATCATTTATAACTAACGAACAATTGTACGGCTTTAAAATTCAGCCATTGGGTTTCTAACCATTTAAGGATAAATTTCTTGGACAGACTCTCTGATAATTCTCTCTAAATAGTATGTTTTCGAAATGTCTGTGGGCATATATCATAATATGTTAAGAATCCCCATCAAGAAAATATAGAGAAATTATATCTGGCGACTTTGGTGGCCAAGGAAATTCTGAATTACTTTATTATTTATTTACGAAATAGGGATACAACAGGCACTGAATCCAATATAGCATCTACCTTGTGGTAATGTAATTTTTGGTAAATATATATATTTTCTATGTTAATTTCAAATCAAAGCTATTTCGATATAGTTTTCAGTATCATAATAATCATGTTATGAAACAATTTTTCTCTCTATTAATTGTTAATAATGCGGTAATGTATGTATGTTCGGTTGCAGAAACAATTACTAAACTAACCTCACACTCACAAGTTTACTCTCTTTTTAAGACTGAGCACAGGATAATATTTTACAAACATATTAATTTAAATCTTTGCAATTTCCCTAGCTTTAAACTAAGATATGGGTTCATAACAATTATTTACGAATATTTTCAATTTTTCAATCAAAATGAAGGACACATCTTTATCTATCAAATGCAACTTGATAAATAATTTGATAGTATTACAAACATAAAATGTAGACACAACAATTTACAAAATTTATATGGCATATATACTTTTCTAAATATGGATTTTTATTAAAAAACGCAAAATTGAAAAAATAGTACAGTTTATATTTTATAAAGCTATTATAGCGCTTGCTCTCTTAGAAAACTCACCGACAATATGATGCTTTACAAAACTTGTACTTTATCATGCATTAATTTAACACCTCATTACAACTGGCAGTTTACACACTATGTCCGACATTTTAATTAAACTCATGTTATTGTAAGTCCACGTCGATGATTCGGTAATTATGAATTGGTCATCCGTCATCTTTAAAAACATATAATTAGTTTTGGTGGAAACGGGGTTGTTCAATTACTACCTTAATAACTTTTGGGATCTGAATTCGTTCTATGTAAAATGTAGTTCAGGAATACCGTGGAATTTGCGGCAAATTGTACTGGATTTACACTTTTATCCAAATTGCTACTGGAAGGGGATAAAGATAATATTAATTGGCTAGTTTAAAGAAAAACGAAACAAATACACTGAGGGATTATGCCGATAATTAATTATTGTTTTGAAAAAATAGAGATGTTATTATGCAACCTAAATTAATTAAAACTGAAATTTCATATAAAAACTATAAATATAAAATGCATACCATTAATTTGCTGTGGTTATCTCATATCTAAATAGCGAGGAAATCCAAGCACAATCAATTTAGATAATATTAGTCTAATATTGGATATACAGCGTCACCATTAAAGTTGGAAGCATATGGGGAAACAATTTATTTTTCGATTTATGTAAAATTTAAGTGTACCATAAATTTTTGCTTCAATTAAGTCCAAAAATGCTATAATTAAATTATACCATGCGGCATTTGTTAACTGTCAAATTTTACATTTCCTCCACAAACTGTCGAAAAATGGCATTTATGCATCGAATTTAAAATAATTTTATTCGGAAAAGTTGTTTGTATTGAAATGTTAATTTTTGTATTCTATTTATTTATTGGCCAATATCTATTTTCATTGAAAACGGAAGTCGCGACAATATCATAATAATGCTGTGACGTTTAAGGCGAGTGTTGTTTTGTCTACCTATTAATTTAATGTAAGATTTCCTTTATTAATTATCTATCCTCCATATTGTCTTAAATATGTCTTAAAGATAAGATAAACTAAAAACCTAAGTTATGAGGAGTTGGCCCCCCAATATTTTGGAACGGCAATTAAATTTTTTGAGGAAAATGATCTTCTTGATATTATTTATTTTATAATGAATGAACTTAGAAGATGCGTGTCGTATAAATAAATAGATTTACGGTGGTAGAGTCGACTATCAATTTTCTATGAAAATAGATATTGGCCAAAAATAGATAAGGAACAAAAATTATAATAAGTGATTCACCTTTGGTATGTGGGCATAAAATTATTAAAACAATTTTTCCAATTCAATTTTTTTTAAATTCGATAAATGCATTTTGTCTTGAAGATGTCAAATTTGACAGTTAACAAAAGCCGACTGATCCCATTTAATTAGTGATTTTTGGTGTTTATTGCCGCAAATTTTATCTAAATTGAACAATACATTTTCCCCATATGGTTCCAACTTTAATGGTATTAGGATGCATTTCATATACAAATACTATAAATGACTTCAATATTTTAAAACAACCAAAATTCTATTATTTATTTTATTATTAACGGCCAATGCCCAATTTTACAAAAATTACGAGAGTAAACTAACAAATTTATAACAGTGTAAAGAATTATAATGAATTGAAGGTGTACACCGTTAATTCTTCAGTGATACATTATATAATAGAGAAGTCAATCAGTAGTTGTCTCATAAAATCCGACCTATTTAAAAATAAATGACTACCCATAATTACACTCAAGAATATTTGAAATTTTGACCTTGTAACCAATAAATCATCACTTCAATCACACCAGAAGCAAAAAACTTAAATTTTTTTTTTATGTTCAAACACAAGTTATATGTATGCATTAACATAAGAATCCATGCTTACCAGGTGGTAGTATATGTTATAAAATGCCAGGAAAATATTTTCTTAATAATCTGAATATGCATAGTACAATAAGGAATGTATTGTACGATACCTGATAACTATTGGAAAAATGGAAAAAAAATAACACGACAAAGAGAGATACTGACCATTTGATTTCAACCAGAACCATAAACCATAAAAGAAAACAATAACGAATAAACAAATTTTAATAAATAGCCATAGGTCCCGTCGAGCGTTGAATTATATTAATTCAACTCATGCTACTTTCAAGCAACTATTTTAAAAATTCTTGGTAATTTTTGAGTACTTGTGGAATTATATCTGAAATTATTTTATTATATCCGTACCGTGCTATCGCACAATATATTTTACTAAGGAAAGCAATTAAAATGTATTTGGTAGTTCTTTGAAAGAACATGCTATCTTTGGTCATGGATGATTTGCATGTTATCTTTTAATTAAAATTTCATAACGATTGGTAATTATTGTCGCTTATAATTTGAATGAATTTATGATAAGCAAACTTGTTTGATGAAACTTTCAAGAAGTCTTGGCACATGCCAGGGTAACATAACGCTCCACATGTTCTAATTTAAATTACGTCTTTTCTCCCCCGACTTATCTCATACTTTATTAACAAAGTAATTTGAACCTGCTCTCAATCCTCTGATATTAAACGTGAACTCTTTGTGATGAGTTCTTCCGTGAAATTTAGTAATTTTCACCCTTCGTTTTAATGTAAAACTCCATAGGAATTTTTGTTAAGGGTTTAAATAAATCTTATTAAGCTGATGAGCCTAAACAACAATATTCAAAATTAAACCTTAAAAATATTAAATGCTATAGATTTAGTATAATTAGGGGTGCGCTCGTTATATTATAGGCTTAAGAGGATGCCGGAGTCAGTCGAAATCTCCGATTTGACGCCCTTTGTAGGCACGATGCGAATTTGATCTTCCTTTGCCGTTAGAAAAATATGTCAGACGTCCGCCCATAATCGGTACGCCGCACAAAAACAACGATAATTGGAAGAAAAAGACCGAACGTGATCGAGGTCTAGACTTTTATGAAAACGCTGCATTTTTTTTTAATGTTGAACAAAAGATGTTTAAATTTTATTAATAATTGGCGGAAAGTTCATGATTTCTTTCTATATGGAACAGTAAATAAAATTGAAACTAAGAATCTTCCGAAACAAAAAATCTATCTCTAATTTTAGTTGCATTATATTTTTTTTTCCTATGACATTTTTTTCCTAAAAAGAAATAAACGATTGGGGAGAAAACTCGTTTAGAGGTACTCCGGAATCCTCTTAACGTTTAGCATTCCATCTATATACAGTACGTCTAAGGATTGAGGAAAAACTTTTTATTTTGCATTTTTGGAGAAAATGTTATTCTTCATAATATTTTTTTCTTTCTTCTGGCAATAAAAATAGAAATGGCGTCGACTAATTTGATTTTCAACATATGAAGTTTACCCAAAAAGGGAAAACCGAGGAAATGCTTTTTTATTTTGAATTTTTCCAGAAAATGTTCTTCTTAATAACATTTTTTGTTTAGAATAAAAATAGGAATGGCGTTGACTAAAAGAACAATTATTCGAAAATATCGCCATCAACCTCTACTGGTTACCGTTGCTCTCTAAAATTATAACTTTTTGAATTTATGCATTTTCTAGACACCCTATAAATTGAAACTTAAATTAGTGGACACTCTTCCTATTTTTAATACAAGCAAAAATATTATAAAGAACAATATTTCACATTTCACAACACATTTTCTCGAAAAATGTAAAATAAAAAAGCATTTCCTCGGTTTTTCCTTTTTTTGGTACACCCTATATGTTGAAACTCAAATTAGTCGATGCCATTCATATTTCTATTATTAGCAAAAATTGTTATGACGAGCAACATTTTCTCGAAAAAATGTTAAATAAAAAAGTTTTTCTTCTCGTTACTTGACTAAAACTAAAACACTAAATTAGGGAATCAAGTAATGTAAAAGAAGAGGCAACGCCATCTATGAAAATTTATTCCAATGCAAAGGCAGTCACTCATGAAGTTGGAATAATGTTACCAATGCTACACACGCCCAGTACAGAAAAATCAACAAATAACCTTCCAAAATCGACAAAGCCTAACCGACTAAAGCAGTGTATTTCAATGAGCGTAAAGGACAAACCCGTATTGTTCAAGAAATAGACAATATTCGAAAGATATAATATTTCGTTCATGCAAAAATCAGTTTCTGTTTCTCTAGGTCATCAAGTTCCTTCCTCAGGGCTTGCAGAATGTCTTTGTGACAATATTGATTTCAAAGAAAATAACTACCATTCTATTGATAATATCTTTACTTGATGACGAAGGTCCTGTATACTGAAACAACGGTTATAATTTATTCCTATAAATTATGTTAGAAATGTTTACTTTAAAATAACTACAATTTAAAAAATTTAGTCGCAGTAGGATATGACGATACAGTGCTCAACGAACTATTACTGATTTTTTAATGATCTTGGCTGTAAAACGGCAGGTCCTGCAGCTTTGTCAGGTATGTAAGTTCTGTTCTGTGTTACACTGTCCCTTATCGGCACTATCACATATTTCCCGCAGAAACACATAAATCTTACCATTGCTCTGAACGGCTCCCGCCAAACGGGACCTGCACAACGGGACAGTGTGACTCCGCACTTAGGTAAGCACACAGTCCATTTTTACCCTAAATAATGATCAAAAAGGTTCGGTTTAAAAAAAACTATGAAAAGTAATGTTTTTTGGAACATCTCAAAATTGTTTGTTTTTAAATTTAAAAGTATTTAGTGAATATGCTTGTTAACTTTTAATTTTCTAAAGTTTTATTATCCTTTAACTCTTGTAACAAGTACTGAGCAAAATCGGCTTCTTTGGCGTTTAGTAACCCAAAAAATGATATTGCCCTCTCACTCTACTCACTCACATTCTTTTCAAGTATTGAGCATAATATGATTCTTTGACCTTTAGTAACCCTAAAATGATACATACAACAGTTCTTCGCTTATCGACTCATCATCACCATTAAAAACACTCTATTGAACAAAATAATGAATGGTTTCAAAAATATCCCTTTAAAGTGTTAAATTTTCCTCAAAATTTAATTCAGTTATGGAGAAAATTTACAACGCTCTTAATAATAATAATACCAGAAATAACGGGGCACTAAATATCGCCGAAATGCAATTCAAACAGAAAGTTTACGAGGTTGCCATTGCGTGCTCCATCGTAACGATCGTTAATATCATCCTGAATATTTTCTATCGCCCTTCCTCTCGACTTCTCATTTAAAGAGGAATATGAAAGTCATAAACTGTAGTAATGCTTAATTTATATGGATATAATTCTTTTATCCAATTATCCGCACGCTTGGATAAAATTAATGGGTAGCTTTTAAATAAGTAATGGTAAGTTTTTAAATAACAATACGAAATAAGTTTTCCTGGCGCATTATTTTCTTAATCACTTTCTGATTATAAACTATTTTTCTATTTTGGCGTAAGCTTTTAAATATTAATTAACTAAAAAGGCAACTTTGAATATAATGGCTTCAATGATATTGGCAGGAATAATTTAGATCAAAGCTAACCTGCCCACTTTTTTTGATTGTCAATTTAAAATTCAATAATAATTTATGTAAATTACATTGAAGTCAGTCGAAGTTGCCTGGTTAGTAAAGTTAGGAATAAAAAAGAATAACAAAATGTTGTAACTCAAGATGACAGTGGTCCTTATAAATTATTGTTATTTCTCGCACTGAATTACTATCATCAGGAAGTATGCAGCTTCTTGTACCCAAAAAAATATTTTTTAAGGAAATACTAGTCGTATTTATAAAAATGTGCAGAAGTATTATAGTTAGAAAATATATGAAAAATCTCGCCTCTCATTATTTTATTTTTACGCATATTTTATTAATTCATAAGAATGCTAACAATAAACTGCCAGGAATAGTAAATGCCGCTTTCAACAATTAATAAAATATTAACTGCTGAGGATAAGGATTGTGTACTACTGCTCTGGAAGGTATTTACCTAAAAAAATACACCACTAACGACAGCTTAAAGTCAACCGGAACGTGAAAACAATTAAAAACACAAAGCGATAATGTTTAAGCACACTCCAAAGAATAATTATTATGTAACGAAATATTCGCCTGACATATCTTCCATAAAATCTTGAACACACGTTTCGAAATCTGGTAGGCGGTAGTTATAATTTATATAACTCATTTAACCTGTTCCCTTTGCCTTCGGCTAAGCCCCACAAATGTTTCACTCGTATGAAAGTCATTTTCAGAACTTGCATTATACAGGGTTATTCACGTTATTCGAGACGACATATTATAGCTAAGCTATTTGTTTTGGATAAAAACAAATATTCAGGGTGGATAGGGGCCTATTTTAGGTACATTTTAAAATTATTTTCATAATGTACAGGTTGTCCCAAAAACACGAAACGTATCAAAGTTGCATTTTTTTAAATGGAATGCCCAGTATATTATTTCATTCTCGGTTCCTACGATCAAAATAAATATTACTTTCATTAAGGTTTACCGTATATATTTCATATTTTGTCAAAATGTAGTAACAATTTTAATTATTAAATTCTCAACATGTATTTTGTTTTTTAAACTCAATTTCTTAGTGGACTCTACTCACTGATTAAGTTTTGTGTATCAGTTATGAAAAATTCACTAACTTATACATGGTGTCCAAAAAGTACTACTAAATAATTACAAGTTTGAAATGGTTATAACTTGCTTAATTTAAATATAACATCCTGCATTTTATGTCACTAGCAGATGTAGAATTTAATTGTCTATCAAAAAGTATTAACCTCTCCCATAGCTAATTACTCGCATTTTCATGAAAAATGGAAATATTCACAAAGCAGGCTAATTATAATCAATTTAATATTAATCAAGTCTCCTATGACATTTTGACAGATCAGATCTAGATTCTAGAGAAACAGAGGGTTTACAGTAATTATCAGTTATTTCTAAAAGTATTTCAAATCGTCTTTTAGTTATAATAGTAGTAGTTTCTGTTTTTATATTTTATTAGTTACTTAAAATGATAAGTTATCCAAAAGAAGAACGAATTGATATGATTTATATTCTTGGAGAATGTCTGCAAAACTACTTACTTGCTTCCCGAGTTTACGCTCAAAAATTTCCTAACAGAAACCATCCAAATAGAGAGGTTTTCGAAAGATTGTTGACTCAATTTAAACAAACTGAGAGTGTTCAGTATAAAAAACACACTAAAAGGAAATTTGTGACAGGAAACGAAGAAAATGAATTTGCTGTAATTGGTTCTGTAATCGAAAATCCTCATATCGGTCGAAACCAAATTGCTCAAAATATTAACATTAGCCAAGCAAGTATCTCAAGGATTCTTCAGAAACATAGTTTCCATCGCTATAAAATTCAGCGTCACCAAGAACTTTCTGCAAACGATTTTGATAAACGAGTGGAATTTTGTATGTGGGTGTTAGACAAAGTGGCAGATAATGAAAACTTTTTTAATTTTGTTATGTTTAGTGATGAATGTACATTTAATAATAATGGATCTGTGAATAGACATAATTTTCATTATTATTCTGATTCCAATCCACATCAATTTAATCTTAGGGTCCGTGAATTTTTAAATTTCCAATTTTAAAATCGATGGATTGGAAGAAATGGACCTCAGAATTGGCCCCCAAGATCACCCGACTTGACTTCACCTGATTTCTTTTTATGGGGATATGTAAAAGGAATCGTTTATAACGCAGCTCCAACAACACCGGATAATATGAAGGAGCGTATTAGAGAAGCTTTCCGAAACATCAGCCCAGAAATGCTGTCAAATGTTGCCGAAGGTTTTAAAAAGAAGATACGTTTGTGTTTAGAGTCGGATGGTCGCCATTTTGAACACTTGTTATAAATATAAACAATTGTTTGTTGTAGGTATGTCCAGTAATATTTTCTGTCGTTACATTTACTACTAAGTAATGCATTTTCCCTCTGTTTCTCTAGAATCTAGATCTGATCTGTCAAAATGTCATAGGCGACTTGATTCATATTAAATTGATTATAGTTAGCCTGCTTTGTGAATATTTGCATTTTTCATGAAAATGCTAGTAATTAGCTATGTAATAGGTTAATACTTTTTGATAGACAATTAAATTCTACATCTGCTAGTGATTAGGGTGTTAGATTTAAATTAAGGAAGTTATTACCATTTCAAACTTGTAATTATTTAGTAGTACTTTTTGGACACCGTGTATAAGTTAGTGAATTTTTCATAACTGATACACAAAACTTAATCAGTGAGTAGAGTCCACTGAGAAATTGGGTTTAAGACACAAAATACATGTTGAGAATTTAATCATTAAAATTGTTACTACATTTTGACAAAATATGAAATATTTCACAAACCGTAAGGTTTAAGTACGGTAAACCTTAATGAAAGTAATATTTATTTTGATCGTATGAACCGAAAGTGAAATAATATACTGGACATTCCATTTTAAAAAATTCAACTTTGATACGTTTCGTGTTTTTGGTACAACCTGTTCATTATGAAAATAATTTTAAAATGTACCTCAAATAGGCCCCTATCCACCCTGAATATTTGTTTTTATCCAAAACAAATAGCTTAGCTATAATATGTCGTCTAGAATAACGTGAATAACCCTGTATACTATTTTTTTATCACTATTATGAAATGTGTTTAGTGAATATATGCAATTGGTGAGAAATGTTATACATCATTTTCTTTTTTTATAACTTGCAGGGACCGTTAATCATTTCTGACCCATACAGGGCATTTACGGTCTATTATAGGTTATACGTATATGGAAAACAAGCAATAGGAATTTTTAAAATGTAACTTCTTATATAAACGCCTATACTGCATGGATATAAAATATTTTCGGCATTGTGGCGTTATCGTTTCTACGAAAAATTGTAGCACCTTTGTTATTTCAGAAGGAAAACTCCATATATTATTAAACATTTAGTATCTCCTCTTAGTTCTAATAATATTTTCTTATAACTTCCTATGTATGTATTCTCGTACTGTTTCCGAGATAGAAAAGTTATTTTTGTCTAATATTGTGCAAACCTTTATTAAACACTTATTAATTTGTGGTCTGAATTCATGGAAAGTTGGAATTTTGGTGAAAACGATGCGGCAGATGCTTCTATATAAGAAGCACAATTTTTGAAAAACGATCCTATTACTCGTTGTCCACATACCTACCATAGTCCGTGAAGGGTAGATCAATCGATAAAAATTTATTAGCGATAAACATACGCAGAAATAGTTTACAGTAGTCGAATTAAATTTGTAACGACATTTATCAAATTCTACTCAACATTTGTGAAGTATTTTAGGTGAAACATTAGACTCTTAAAAGTTCACAATGTAAAAAATTAAAAGATTCGCGTGAGAAAACATATATAAAAGTAACTTGTACTTCCTTATTTCAATTCTTTATGCTCCAACTGATAATTGTAAGTTTTGTTTAACAAACAGGATATAACTTTTCAATACTTGGTGTATAAGTAGTAGGGAGTGTTAATTTTAATATATAATATATAGTTTCTAAACAATCCACTGCATTCCTAAACTCTTTCCATATTACAGATATCCCATGAATAAAATTAATTCTTCAAACTTCAACGGATATCACATTGCATCTACGTTTTTTTCGTTTATGATTAACAAAACTTTATATAAAAAAAAACTAAGGTTAAGTCAAAAGTATCTAATATTCTCTTAATCTGATACGGTATCGTTAGTGTGTAAATATGTGATTATGCCTTCAATTAAACGCATAATGCGTTTAATTTATAATATGCTGCTGTTTATTAGGAAAAATGCAAATCATATGCAACCATATTGTAATAAAAATTTTGGGCTAGAGAAAAAGTGTATATCATATAACAATAAGTTAATTATACATTTATTTCAGGCGGTAAACAACAAATCGATGAAAATAATAGTGTTTTATTTAACGACTGGTAACGCTGTAAAACTAAAATCGCTATCTGGTTTTGCATCCATAGTTCTATATTTGTATTGGAATACATTTATAAAACGAATAGGAAGATAATAAACCAATTATAACTGATAAAAATTCATAAAGTAACTATAGATCATACAACGATAAAAGCTGAAAATATCTCTAATTTAGAAGTTACTAACCAACAAATAGATTGACTTGATAATCTAACGGTTTTTAACGGAAAAAAGTGTTATTTTGTCCAGTTATATGTTAATTAATCTCTGTCATTCGTGCAATGTTAATATATAACAGTAGTCGTATTGAAGTAGCGGCTAAGGTTACCGTACCGGAATATTATGCTAATGATCCATAACGAACATTGTTCACCGACTTTTGATCTATTTTACTAATTCTTTGACCGTTGAGTTTTCTAAGGAGGTAAAGTCCGCATTGAGATCAGTGCTATATATATATACCTTATAGGAATTTGGAAGCTTAATTCGCTGTCAGCGAAGATCGACGATGACGGTAATATATCAACAATGTTATATTCAGTTCCTGTATTTATTATATCAAAAATGTTTGGCATGCCATCTGGTTTAGTGTAAAAATACTTGAAAAGCTTGCTAATCTAAAATTACAGAAAATAAAATAAACATTTTTAAAGGCAGTATCAATTTCAGAAGAATCTACGGTTTCTTATAAGTAGCTAATGGATTTCAATAATTTAAATGACTTGATGAAATGGGTTGGGAAGGGAAATAAATTATAATGATAAGTTTGTAATCAGTGGTATTCTTTTAAAAATTCGTTCCATTCAATTTGTTGTAATATAGGTAAACGTTATAATTAATAAGTATACGGAAAAGTAGGAATTGTAAGGTTTCACTCCTTTCTTCTTTCGAGAGATTCATCTGTAGATGCGTTCTATTGTATCACAGCTCATCAGTTGATCGCGGAACGGAAATCGGTATAAATATAACACATAGCAACACATAGCGTAATTCGCACCAGCAAGGCGTACCCAAATACCCACCCCCCTATAAAACAAGATATTATAAAATCTCAGATGGTTTCACTATTCATTTCATTGCACTCTAGCACCATAATTACGGAAACCATGCCATAGATTGTCGTAATTATGGTATTATATTGCAATCTGTTCTAAACCAAACAAATAATAATGTAACAAAGAAGGTTGGATCTTTGTTCTTTTCGGCAGATCCATTCCAAATCGCGCTCTTTAGTAAGGTGAGGACTTTTGGGCCCCAACTTCATAATACCGAAAAGTCGACACATGATTGCAGTTAAACTGAGATTGATACTCTAGATAGAACGATTGTAGATTTTTCAAACAATTTTGGTTTGGTCTTAAAGGCCCGAATAGTGAGCTCAATAGGTATAGTGTATTTTCGCTTTCCTACTAAAAAGTTATTCAGACACCGAACCGAAGGTAGAAATCGCTAATAGTGCAAAATTATTTAGTTGTGAGTTCAGGAAGTACATTGTTTTATTAACTATTTTTCTCGTTTAGAGATATAAGCTCAATGTTTCCACATATTCTTGTACAGGGTGTTCATTTTTCGGTGGTTTTACGGGTATATCCGTTATTAGTAAAGATAGAAGACTGCCGAAAACCGCAGCAGTGTGCTACTTTTTTGTGAATGCCCTAATTATAATTTCTCTAGGCCTCCTCGTTTTTGATATAAGGGATGTTTGGAGAATTTTACATTTTGGGACACCCTCCCCCCATATGGCGGTTCCCTGTAAGTTATCAAAAATAAATTAAATGGTCTCTTTGTAGTTTTTATATAGAATCCAGTGACATGCTCAGATTTTTCTCCTTTCAAGAACAAAAATAAATTTGCTTTTTTTTAAATGGGTCACCCTCTATATTTTTTAATAATATAATTCAGCTTTTAACATGCTCCTCAGAAATATATAAGACTTTATTTTAATCTTAATATTATGTCAGAAAGTTACGTTTTTTAAAAAATATACAATTTTTTGAGTATGCCATGAAGGATATTTAAAAGAAAACAAAAGAACACTGTCAGTTGTGTCATAATGAAAATTTTTTCTGTTTCTGTTAGAATATACAGATTCCCTAAGTTGATTTATAATTTCTAATTACTAATAAAAAATCGGTTTCCCATAATTATTATAGCAAATATAAACTAAAATATGATATGCTCGTTTGCTATACCCAGTGTAACGAAATTGCAGATGGAGGAGCATTAGAAGTATATTGCAATTTCAAGCCTTTTTGTAGTATGTAACTTATATATTTATTATAACTTAATTAATTATTAATAAATATATATATAATAAAATAATTAACTTATTATAATATTTCTTAAATTACTTAAATATCTCGAAAGATAGGATAAAATAATTGTTTTAAGGATAAAATCAAGTTTAATTGAACAAGGTTCATTTTCAAAACCTCTGCCTAAAATCTACAATAAGGATAATCGCGATGAAATAAATGTGCTTTTGCTTCAATTGAAACAAATCCTATTATAATAATAAATAATAATAAGCCATAATAAAGAAGAATTTAAGAAATGTTTAGGAGAAATTTCCATTAACCGTTTTTTGTTCATATAATATTTAATTGCACCAGTAATTGTTAATGTAATTTTCGGGCATAATATTCCCAGTTGCAAGAAATCATTCGATAGTATGATATATTTGTTGTTAAAAACTGAAATACATTATTAAAAAATATATCGGTGACCCATTTTAAAAAAAGCAAGTTTGTTTTTTTCTCTTGAATACTATTGAACATAGAAAAAATATCGAGTCCGTCACTGGCTTCAACGTAAAAAAGCTATAATGAGAACATTTTATTTCTTTTTGCTAAGTTACAGGATAACCAAAATATGGGGAGTATCCCAAAATACCTATGAACTAAGACCAGTATTTTGTAGACTTTTCAACTTATCCTACAAAAACGAATATTTCCTTCGTGCTGGACGACGGCACGAGTCCAGCCTATACCAAAGAAAGGTAAGATATCACTGCACAACAACTTCCGAAGTACCTGAAAGCCCTCAACATTATCAGCAATCATCAATATGGTTTTCGGAAATCCAGATCAATGGGAGACCTTCTAGCCTCGGGCTATTGCACTATGTATTTCTAAAGCCGTTGATCGTGTTTGGCATGAGAGGCTTCTAAGTAAACTGCAATCTTGCTAGCTTTCTTAAGGATCGCTCTCTGCAAGTTGCGATGGACGGATTTCTTTCAGAAACCTTCACCATCAATGCCGGTGTTCCTCAAGGGTTCATATTCTCTCCAACCTTCTTCTTACTCTACATTGGCGACCTTCTATTGAAAACTAAAAATCCGATATTTAGCTTTGCTGACCATAGCACACGTGTCTCATCTTTCTGTTTGAATGCATAAACAACGGCTGCCGACGCACATCTTCGCAGACATCATGAAGTATCACGACTCAACAAATACCAGGAAGAAATTTTGGCTTGAGGTGACAGTAACCAACTAGAATTTAATGCTAAGAAAACCCAGGCAGCAGTTTTCTCTAAAAAGGTTAACATTATAGAACCGAATATAGTCATGGCAGAACACGAAATTCCACTAGCTTCATCTATTAATTTGCTAGGCGTCAATTTTGGAGGAGACATGTCTTTGTATAACCACGTTGTGGCAATCGCCAAGGTAGCTTCACAGAAACTTGGCGTACTCTTCCGGACTAAAAAGTTATACACACCTCAGTAACTTTTGATACTATGCAAAGCCCAGATTCAACCATCACTAGAGTACTGCTCTCATGTCTGGAGCTCTGCACCCAAACATACTCTTCGGTTACTGGGTTCCCTCGAAAGGAGGGCCATTCGTCTGATCGGAGACCATGAGCTGAAAAAGAGCCTCGACAGCCTGCAACATCGAAGACAGGTTGGTGATTTGACTCTCTTTTATAGATATTTCCACGTAAAATGCTCGGCTGACCTTGCCCTCTTAATTCCGCCCAAAGCGATGAATAGCAGAAATACACGACGAACCACTGCTCATCCATATGTGATTAAGCTTAGTACTCCTGGAACTTCAATATTTAAGAATTCTTCATCTACAGGTCATCTTTATGGAACGACCTTCCCGAGGTTGTGTTTCCCAACGAGTATAACCTTCAAAGATTCAAAACCAACGTGAATCGCTTCATGCGCACATGCACCATTCCCAGAGTGCCTTAAGAGATTTTCCTATAGTGCTTATGTTTAATCATAAAAAAAATATTAAATTCGCAAAAACATCCCATATATCAAAAACGAGGAGCCCTAGAAAAATTCTAATTGTGGCACTTTTTGTCTCACAAAAAAGTAACACCATTCTGCAAAAACCTAGAAAGTAACTGTCAGCATCATAAGTTGCCTACAGGTATAATAAACCATTTGAATAAGTGATATTTATTATACCATGAAAATTTAACGCATTTGAATCTAAAATATAATTCTTGTAAAGAAGAAAATAAAATATTTTTACGGAATGTTGATATTCATTATAATGGATAATTTAGAGATAAGACTCGTGCTAAATAAAATAATGAATGACATTTTCTTTTCCTTTACCATCTATAGTTTAAATTTTAATTTGGTTAATTCTAGTCTATTTTACTTTCATAGGTTATTGTAATTTGACTTGAACTCCATGATCGAATTTAAAATTTTTTATAAAATGATATATCAGTATTATAATACAGGGAGTTTCAAAATACAAATAATTTGATTGCTTGGAAATTGATAAAAAGTACGTTTTTCTTTAATGGAGCACTGTTTATTTTATCTGTGGTCCTAAAACTTCCGGATATTGTCTGACTTCCTATGTATAATGTATCCCTAGTTTATCCCTATGTAATGTATACCTATCTCGAACAGTTTACAGATAACCATCACAAATCAATTAGTAAATGTTAAGGTTATTTAAAATCTAACTTGTAGCATACAAGGTGATATTTTTTAAAAAAATTTTACAGAATTAATAAGTTTGTAAAAAAATATAAGCAAGATATATCTGATTCTGTAATAATTAATTTTACTAAATAAATGCTCATAAGTCAAAAACTGTTCGAAGTATTACCTAACTCCCAACTAAATTTCAGTGCGCTAATTTGTCAGAGTTTATAAATATCTCCCCTTTTTTAGGATGTTTTCCAAGAAACCAAAATTGAATTAATTATCTATATATCTATATATTATCTCTAGAACAATTGTTCCATTTAAATTATCAAAGTAGCTAATACTTTCTAGTAGACTCGGCGAAAACTATTTCTAGAATATCCACTTATATACGCCACCAAATTTTCAAAGTGATCCGTTGACTAGTTCTTCATAAATGTTTAATAGATCATCCACCATCAATCACCCGGTATAGTTACAACACAATTATAAGTAAAGTTTCAGACATGACTAACATAGAAATGTCAATTATTCTGGACAATATGAACTATGTTGAACTTTGTTAGAGCGATCGTGGCATTTGAAATTGTACTCAAGCTCAGAAGCCGCAAGACTAAAAGCTTTTAATTTATAATATTTCAGAACTACTATGATGGAGATGCTACTTATTTTGTTTATTTATGTTTATTATACTGAGTATATATTGCTTGCTATTATAGTGTAAATACATATTTCTTGTGTCAGGGTTCTGCAATAGTGCGTCAGACTTCCATAGCTCCTATACGAATTTCATTCATATGCAGTATATATATCATAGGGTGAATTTCAGGAAAATATTTTTCCATATACAGGGTGACCCAAAAAAGTGTCATAACTTAAAGTTATATTTTTTAAAATTAGACAGCCAGTATTTCATTGCACATTTATATTCGTATTAGTATCCTCTATAATTACCTAAAATGTTTTTTAATATGCTTTGGTAGTTTAAGAGCTATAAATTAGAAATTAAATAAAAAAGTTTTAGAGTTCTGGAAAGAAAAATCTGAAATGTATTCTAAAATATATTTTTTAAACACGTAATTGGATCAGCGTTGTAACAAGGCATCTAAAGATGCTATGAATCTAATAGTGTTTATGTATTTTATATGGTGTGTTCATAATAAGGTTACAAAAGCGACATACTTCAGAATCATTGTTCTCAAAAATTTAAGACATTTAAATTTATTTCAACAACGGCTGAAAATATCTTATATGTTTGTCTTACAAAGAAAATTACTTACGAATTCTATATTGAATAGCTAAATAATATATAGGGTGTTCCATTTGAGAAAATGATTTTGAAATGTGTCATTTTTGGAACCTTATTATGAACACCCTGTATAAAATAGACAAACCCTATTAGATTCATAGTATCTCTAGTAAATATATTTCCAATAATACCACACTTTATTATTTTTTGAAGAATTGGAAAGGTTGTTATCCGGAGTGGATTCCTAGGGACCCCTAATCATTCTATTAAAAGAGTAGTCAACACAATAACATTTTTTTAAATAATATCCTTAAAACTATAAATCTCGGTACAGGTAAATTATAATTAAATTCACTTATGGAATCAATATCAATATGCTTATTCCTCTCGTATTACAATTTGAATAGTGTTGTATCATCTTCAAACTTAACTAACATTATTATTTATTAAGTTCCTCTTAGTATGGTTTCTGATATAATCGCCCACATCGGATATGCAGCTAGGGAGATACCTGAGCCTAGCTTGTTGTTGACCCTGGGTTTGAGTGCATTTGCTTTGCTGCTTTGAGTCTTTCCGATCTAACTCATTGGATACTGTTGAAATATTAACCCTGCCGGGGACACATCTAATTTTAGAACGATATCATGATTTAAATTTTTTACTGTTGAAAAAAATGCCAAAAAATGCTCGGGAGGAACACGTGGTGTATTTAATGACTTGCGTCCTAGTCACTCTTCCTCATTAATTCTTATTCAAATCATTTCCTTTTTGTGTTTATGTTTCCCTGCTTATCGGGTTTTAATACAGTGCGCAGGTTTACAGATATGCTATTGTCAAATATTTTAAAATGATATGATTTGCTTCTGGTGTAATATTTTATAATATTGAATAAATAATTTGTTTATTCGTGGCAGATTGGTAGTTTTGAATATATGGGCTTGTGTTTTATATTGTGTCTCTTGTCGTTATGTTTTATGTTAGTGGGTCCGTTAGTATTTAGTGTGTGATGTGTCAGATATGAGTTTTGAAAAATAGTCTTTGATCCTGACACCTTAATTTTCTAGCTTGTTTAATTTATGAATTATTTATTTTTAAGGGTATGTTTATGAAGATATATATCAATTTTTTAGTTACAACAATGCATTTACATTTGAAATAATGTCCATTTTACATTTTTCTGTGATTTCTTAGGAATTACTACTCAAAAACAGTAAATTATGGTATTGTTGGAAAAGTTCTATAGCATGATGTACTACTTGACTTCCTTCGCTCAAGATTTTAAAGGTACCATCTATCCCTCCCGGTTGCTAAACCCCCAATATTCTTTAAAACGTCGTGTAAATTGACGGGTCTTTCCTTTTTTAATATTATTCACTGGAAGCGAGATATTGATGGTGGGATGTTATCAAATTGACACCCTGTATAAAAGTTTCAAATCTATTCTGTCAATAATATTATTACTTCCAATAATGTAAATTAAAAGCATTAACAGTCCATTTTTAATGGTATCTATTGTTTTACTTTTAAAGAAAATAATTACTGTTAATTTAACAATTTTTTTCTTGCAGTAAAAATGTTTGTTTCATTCTATAACACAAGCAATGCTCAGTATTATAACTTAACGGAAAACAGAGTCTACGGGCATAACCTGGATATCCAACAAGCTATAAGTAAAGTTCGAATGTGCCATTTCTGACATTAATTCGTCAATAGCTCTCTGTAGTAACTATTAATAAACTGTATAGTTTTTTATAGAAATTTCACTTCTCCTTTAACATACTACCTACCTACTTAACTTTCAACATAATCTAAACTTAGTAGAATCCATTTATTTTTCAATCAGGGGTTGCAAAAGTTTATCCAGGTAGTAGTAATTAGATTTCTTCAATGTAATAACGGCAACTTTATCGAAGTAGTTTACGCAGTTTATATAGAAGCTGAAATTTAATTTTCAATTATCTAGTTATTTACTACTCTTCTCTTTTGTTCTGTAAAGTTGATATATACACGATATATAAGCTTACTTTCGACATAAATTACATCATTGCATATGAAAACAAGTACAACTTTAAATATTTTTTCCACTATTGTATTAGCAAGTACATCAAAGTTGGCCATACACTCCTCAAATACCTGGATAATTTCGAGGAGTGGCCGCCCAAGTAGTATGATCTTGTTTTCTAACTGCTGAAATTGTTGTCCTAACTTTACATCTATCATTCGTTTCAAAAGTATATAAAAAATTCATGAAATGCCTCATGGATAACTGTGCGAGTGACTACTCAGAAAATATTTTATTGGTTAGACTTGAAAAAGTAAATAAATAAATTTTGAGGTACTGCGTGCTACTGTAAATAGTTCGTGACAAAGAAAAAAAAGAAGGAAAGAAATGGAAATAAACAGTTCATTTCTTTTCACCTTACTCAGTCACTGTCCTATGCACGACTAGTCCCAGTTGGCAGAGTGGTCGTGGGTAACTAGGAGAGTCAAACGGTACTATAAGAAGCTTCCGCATGTCCTATGAGTTTGAGAGTGACCGAAGGAAGATAATCTCCTACCAAAACGGGAAAATCCTGATATCTGAACTAGACAAGAAAAACTAATTACTTCAAATAGACATACATAGCTACTTTTATTAAATATATTACAAAATGGCAAAAAGAAAAAGAAAGAATTTACGGGGCGCAATATAAAGGTACCACCGAGTAACCTTAAGCATTCAATGGACCTCATTAAATCATGCTCATGCGTAAGCGCATGAATGTATCTGAATGATTGAACCTACTTTGTGTCTACTGCTGGCATCAACCACTAAGAGTTGTGCGGACCTTTAATAAGGTTTATTGACATTTCACATGCCATGTGAGAGTATAATAATTAGAATACTAAAAGGTAACGATATGTAGGGAAGTAAAATGGTGAGAATTAGAGTTACCTGAATGTTTAAGAATAGTTCAATTAATGAATATAAAATTCTACCTTTCCCGCCATACGCATGTCAGTTCACAGTAGTAGGTTTCAATTACAATCATTAAACCCCGCAAAAATATTGAAAGAGACACTAAAATATACTGTAATTATGCCTCATAGCCCTGATACGTGGGTGATAAAATCACATAGTCATTATGAATACTATTTAAAATAAACACAAATTGGTGAGGTGAACTTGCCGAGTCCAAGTGCAGGTCCTCAGGTCATTAGCTGGACTGGAACAAGTTAGACCGATCACATGAAAGTGGTCCCACATAGGATAACGTAGTGCCTAAGATAGACCATAGCTGGCAAATATTGCTGCGAAGCCGGTGTTCACCCAGGTAAGTGAGTCAGACAGACAGTGATAAAGATTTTATTGGCTGTAAATATTTTATTAACTCAAATTACTTTAGAGTAATATTATTCCGAGCATAACGTGTATATTTTAAATTGCCACGCGGCTCGTACTTTTTTGTTCGTAGAAAAAACATTATGCTCCAGATTAACATCATATTTTTTCTATAAACATAAAAATGACATATTTTTGTAAAATTCATTACACATTTAACGAAAGATAGAAATTTGTCAATTTCCCAATTTGTTTAAGAAACTTTCCTCCACACGATGCTTATCGCTACCTTTTAGCTTCTTGTTTGGTATTCACTAAGTAAATATTATATTCCTTGTTTAATAGTAAAAACAGGATGGAAAAGATTATAAATTTGGTATATACGTAAATATAGAACTCAAAATGTCAAGTTAGTGAAAGTAATGTCAAGTTAGTAAACCTACTATAACAGTTATATGAATAAGAATAGTATTTTAAACATATTTTGATACCCATTTAATGTTTGTTGGTCGATAAAGATGTAAGTCGGTACTAAAAACAGTACGTTCCAGATATTATTTTTTAAGATTTGATCTTTCCTTCATTGTGACGTAGCGAAATTTATCATTATTTTATACTATAATGTGAAATAGTGCATGTCGAAATGCATATAAGTTCTGGAAACTATAGAAATTATTATTTATAGGAGACTTTAACTTTATACATTTATAAGTATTAATTTATTTATACATTTATAATTTATAATTTCAAGCAAGCAAGATTGTTTGTTTGTCAGGTGGTACCACCACCACAGAATTCTTCATTTGATTCTAAAAGTCTATGCTTGTTTTTGCTCAGATTGTGTGGGGCTAATAAGAGAGGTGCTACTTGTATTTTTCGATTAAGATTGATAATATAACTTGAAGTAGTACAGTCTTCGCTGATGATAGATCGGATGTACGCTGTATGAAGTCCGCTAAGCAATAAAACCTCTCGAGCCGGGTAGTCGGTGGCTCTCAAACAATAAATTATATTTTAGGAATTTTCTAAATAAAATAATTTAAAGTAAATAAAAAATTAGGCAAAGAAAAATAATTATTTTTTAGCTTTTATAGTATTTAGGCAAATTAGTTTTAAGAATTCTTTTTTTATAAAGTTTTGGTTCTAAAAAGAACCGATGTCGCCATATTTTTGAAACATTATTGGACAGCTCGCAAAGTTCTTTTCTGTTGTTCGGTTTTTGTATTTGAAGCCCAGCTCTTTTAAAATGATGGACAAACTGGTAGTTCCAATATCGCAATGTTCTTTCTTCTTTATCTTTTCAAGAATAGCTTTGAGGGTAACATATTCCTTGGCTTTATACATATCATAAACAATATTCCTAATCGATAGTTTTATCCCATGGGATAAATCAAAGGTTTTAGAATGGAGTCAACCGCTTTTATATGGTCTGTTCAATTCCTCTTCACTCTTTTTTCGAAGTCTTCTTAAGGTCTTATCTGAAATGCCGCAAGCATCAGACGTTCGTTTTTCCACTGCCAAAATAGACACTAACGGGCCCGAGTTATCTTTTTCTAAGTAAAATAACGTTCCACTTTTAATACTAAACGTAAAATTCTAGGCGTTGTGAACCTTTTCCATAACTTTGCTTTATAACTACTTTTAATTCACACACAATGAGAAATAAACTAAACTTATTTAAAATAGAACAAACAACAATCCTGTACTTGAGCAAATTTTAATTATTTCTTGGAAAATAGTGATTATTATATAGATTTAACTATATCATCATCATCATCATCAACCAACCCCTTCCTGTATCCACTGCTGGATGTAGGTCTCCCTTAATTCTCTCCATGTGTTCCGATCTTGAGCCGCCTGCATCCAGTTTCCCTGACAACGCTTCAAGTCATCGGTCCATCTTGTCGGAGGGCGGCCCCTATTTCGATAGGCTTCCTGTCTCGGCCTCCACTCCAATATTCGCCTGGTCCATCTGTTGTCCGTTAATCTGGCGACATGTCCTGCCCAGTTCCATTTAAGAGTTGTTATTCTCTCTATCGCATCTACTACTTTGGTCCGTTGTCGTATTTCACGGTTTGGGACTCTATCTCTGAGAGAAATGCCCAACATTGCGCGTTCCATTGCCCTCTGTGCCATGCGGATTTTGTGTATTGTTTTTCTCGTCAGCGTTAATGTCTCTGCTCCGTAGGTCAACACGGGCAATATGCATTGATTAAAAGTCTTTCTTTTAAGGCATATTGGAAGGTCTGATTTGAACACATGCTTCAATTTTCCGAAGGCTACCCAGGTTAGTCTTATGCGGCGATTTAGTTCTGTAGTTTGGTTGTCTTTTCCTATGCAGATCTCGTGTCCCAAATATTTGTATGTCGTAGTTTGGTCTATTTCATCTCCAGCGACAGTTATACTTTCGCTTAGCACGAGATTTGTCATGATTTGTGTTTTGGCCATATTTATCCTCAGTCCGACTTCCAGGGAAGAAAGGTAGAGCCTGTCTAATAGATCTTTGGCTTCGTCCATTTGGTCAGCTATCAATTCCATATCATCAGCGAATCTAAGGTGGCTAAGCCTTTCTCCATTTATATTTATACCCTTCTCGTCCAGGTTTGCCTTTTTGCATATATGTTCCAGCAGTGTAGTAAACATCTTGGGCGATATGTGATCCCAAAATAACTAAATTCTAGGAAAAAGTACCTAAGAACATCTTTAACTTATTGACGCAAAACGTTTTTCATTTGATAAATAAAAAAAACTATGAGTGAGAAATAAACAAGATAAAAATATTTATCGCGGTACATAATTCTAAAATAATTTTGTTTTGGAATCGCTGATTTTGCACGGCTGACTACAGTAAACCAGTGGAATGTTCGGTACGATCAAGTATAGTGAAGGTATTGTTAACTTAACCGTTTAGTGTTTAACAACCTTTAATGATTTAATCCGATATCGGACTTCATAAAACGAACCGACTTTAGCCTGTATTGGCGAGAACAAAAGTGTTTAAACCGGTCTGCAGGTAGTGACATCCTATCAATAGAGAAGCTTCCCTTTCAATCTGAATTATTATTTTAATAGCTAACTGTGTTAGACAAAAATACGTCTTTATTATATAAGGTCCTTCGGGTGGTTAGGAAAATATTTTACCATGCATATTTATTCACTTACTTTTTAAAATATCTACCACGGTTCTATTAATCTTGGTTACCACATTAACGGTATCATCTACTGATGTTGATTGAACACAGTCTGCAAATAAATTTGGCACTCAAATTAAAATTTTTAACGTTTTAAATATTGTCAATAAATAACATGCTTGTTGTCGTTTAATGCCCGTGTATTTTTACTAGTCTCTGGAGGGCTCTGCGTTGCAGCCCTTCTTTTAAATTTATTGACAGGAAACCACCTAAATTATTTTAGACACGTTAACTAGATAAGAAACCAATTGTCAACTTGAAGTACATAGTACTTCACACATCACTGTTAATTTCGCGTAAAACGAAATCAAAATTCCCAAACGCTTATCAGTAGATTCGCAGGCTGTCCATAAAATTAAACAGTTGATTGGTGAGCTCGATAAATTATTTTAAACAAAGATTTTAATTTAAATCGACGTTGAGCTAAATGAGTTTGTACAAGCAGAATTAAATTACAAGTTAAACTCTCGAATGGTGAAAGTAGCTACAGGGTAAACTGCTTTATAAATTGCTAATTGAAATTAATTAGATTTGGGAATATTATAAATATTGTTAAGGATATATATTTAAAAACTGTACAACCGGATTATAATGATAAATATAATAAAAATCACAAATTGAGAGAACGATATTAGTTGCAAGTCGGCCCACAATGAACACATTTCGTTAATGTAATAAATTTTATCTTGGGATTTTTAGGCCATTTATTATACATTATACATTCTAAAATTTAAATCGATTTATTATATAGATATAAAAGAAGTGACAACTAATAGATAAGTTTCCTTTATATGAAACTATCACGCAATTATGGTTATATAGACACTTCGCTTTCGGACGAACCTTGAAACTTTTATACTTTCATTTCAGCCAACTTCACGTAATTTAAGTATACAAATTTTATTAGTGAGTTTCCAACAAGTGTCAAAATATCTTGCTTTTTAAATTCATTAAAGCGGTGTGTCAAACTGTAACAAAAACTATATAGTTCTAGTTAGTTGTTCTTTTAAGTATCTTTATTTAATTACTTTTCTTTAAATTTGACAATAAAAAAACTCTTACATGAAGCCTAAAGGAGTCGAAAAATATATTTGAAAAAGTTTACTAAAAGAAATTGCTTCTTCTACAATATTTTCGTACCAGTTTTAGTGGTAAAATGTAATTAATACTTACCCTTACACAAAGTTTTTGGCATCTTAGTACTTACCTAAAAAAAAATAAAAGTTCAGTACGTTCCAAACAACATTATTTCTTTTAATTTATTGCCGAAATATATACTACTACTAAAAATATACCACTAAAAAAATAACAAATAATTAATTTAGTTAGTTCGTTAATAATAAATTTATTTTATTGCGAAACATAACAATACAAACACAAATAAAAGTAAGGCACACTTAAGTAATGCAGGCGAGTCTATTGAACCTTACACTACCTACTAAAAATTAAAAAAAAAACTATTTAAATAGTTATAAAAATTAAGAGAACGTTAAACATAGTTTAGAAAGTTTATGACAACATTCGATACTGGAAAAGACGATAAGGTTTTAATTAATTTTATGCATTCTCGTAGAATTGATATAAATTAAAATTTGAAGAGAAGAAAAAAAATTGGAGGTGAGTTCAAGCCGTTTATTATTAACGTTAAAATTAAGCGTTTTGTAACTAGGTATATAGTTTTACAGAATTGTAGGTAAATAATCACTTGCAATATTTAACTTTACCGCTCCGATTTTTGTTATTTTATTAGGCATTAGGCAAGTTTATATGTTTGTAAGGACTGTATAAACTACTACTAAACTAAAATGCAAACTGGTCACTAGCCAGGTTTTAATATAACATTTAGATGTAATAAAGCGATAGCTTAATAATATCAAAAATATGTGTTGCCAGAAGTTCCTCAAAATCTTGTTAAAAATTTGCCGTGCAATTTCTGGTAATCTGCATAATGTCTGAATGCTGAACTTATTTATGCAGCGAGTGATAAACCGTGGATTAACTCTTTAGAAGTTGGGTATTTGATATACAAGAGGGGACGTTTTAATAGATAGGAAATATGAGTGTTTTTCAGAAAATAAAATAATCCAGTGATTCAAAAAATGAATTCTATTGGATTATATCCGAAAATATTGCCAAACTCTGCTGAGTTCAAAAGTTAGTAATAACCGAGATTTAGGCTGATAATTTTATTTCCTATTTCATAATTAACTTATAATCAATATTTTTTCATAAAATTTTGTGATTGGGTGTTCTGGAGGTGAGAAATTTGAATTTGTTAATAATTTTGATGTGAAACTTAGAAGACGTAAGCTGCGGCACTCCGGCTATACAGGGTGTTATGGAAATTACGTATTATATTTAAATAGACAATTCCTGAGATAAAGACAAATTAAGGAAAAATAGCCATAAATGGCGCTTTCAATTCATTCAGCGGTAAAAGTAACCTGACGTCAAACCAGAAAAACACCTGTGTGGCACTGCGATACATGTAAGCAATCAAGGAATTCTGGCCGGTGTTGTCATATGTACACCTTAAACTCTTTAGACAAAATAAAATAATTTAAATACTTTTCCATTCTGTAATACTTTTTTGTGCAATTAATTAAAGAACATTTACGACGAACTATGTTTTAAACAACCCGAAAAAACATATGGAATAGTAATAGCCAATGCCAATGTCCTCTTGACGCCTTTGAATATTGTTTTTGTTGATGCGTTTCTTCTGGACGACAAATTTCGTCGCGTGTAATAAAATCTAATAATCTGTAGTATAATCTGCATAATTGTATTTTCAAAAGCTAACTATCGGTTCTGTTTCACTATTACTCTGTATACATAAAGTGTTTCCAGGAGTGTTCCCATGAAAAAGAAAAAAAACTGATTGTGCCTGGATTTCCTCGCTCTTTAGATACAAGGATAAATACAAGTAGGTAGAAAATAATTTATTTTTATAATTTTATATGGAATTTCAGTTTTACATTAAGTTTGGCAACATTGCCATTGGCTCTGGTTGAAATGTTGTACATTAGCGCGAACTGACCTTTGAGCAAGAGTGTTTATTACTCCACTTTTAAAACGGTCGATTTAAAAAAAATAAAATATGTAGCGCTTCTCTAGGACACCCAAGGGGTCCCCCATTTAAATATAATACGTCATTTCCATAACACCTTGTATACGTTTGTATTTAAGTGCAACTTTTTTGCGCTTTAGTATATTTACGTTTTTGTTAAACATATCAATTCATCACCTTTACCAAAATGGTGTACCTCGCCAATGTCAATGTCAATGACTAAATGTTTTATCGGTTGTTTTTGTGTTTATT
This sequence comes from Barypeithes pellucidus, assembly GCA_963991005.1. Classification (NCBI taxonomy): domain Eukaryota; kingdom Metazoa; phylum Arthropoda; class Insecta; order Coleoptera; family Curculionidae; genus Barypeithes; species Barypeithes pellucidus. Next base: position 45,582,379 of record OZ022560.1, read on the forward strand.
CATGTAAAAATAAATTTTTTATTTAACTTATAAATATTTTCAATACTGGTTTTACTGTTTCTTATTAGCTTAGCATCATAAATTTTAAAATATATTAATATTATATAAAAAACATAGATTAAGTTAGAACCCCTGCTACATTCTGAATTATTTGTACTTAAATTTTACGCATAATGTAATAATAAATAAAATAATGTGTTATTTCAATATTTTAAAAAGCGTACAGGGCACAAAAAATGCAAAAATCTCGAAAACAGTTGCCCGGATACACCATTTTTGGATCAAAAGTGATGAGAAAATCGATATTTTCAATAAAAACATAAATACACTAATGCGCAAAAAGATGCAGTTGGTTCTATGTACCAGGAGTGCCGCAGCGTCCTCTTCAATCTACATCAAAATTATTAAAATTTAAAATTTTTCGCTTCATACACCACCAATCACAAAATTAATGCAAAAATATTGGTTAGAAAGTAAGTTAGTTAATTAGGAAATTAGAAATTAAAATTTTCACAATCTCGAACGTTTGAATTAAACAAAATTGTGTTAATTTCATTATAGGACCAATCTGCATATAGATCTGAGAAGTCGAGGTCCATATTTTAAATATATGAAATTATTTAATAATTTGATATATTAATATTATTTTAACTATTGAAGGGTATCTATATTTTTATGTTATGCTAATGATTGCAAATATATTTTAATATTAATATAAGTAAAGGGAATATATTTCCTTTAAGGAAACCACGAAAACATGTATATAACTCGAGGCATATAAATATGACAAAAAATATCCTAAATGGGATTTGCTGCTTAAGTTATACACTTTGGTCTTGAGGTTATTAGGGTGCGAAAGATAAGAAAAAGGGGGAAATGAAGGAAAGAAATAACTTGGCAATGCATTTTATTGAGTTTATGGTAAAAATAAAAGTTCAGCTGGTTCTATAGAGATTGCCCTATGAGGTAAAAACAGGATTTGTTATTTATAAGTTATTTTTATTGTATGATACACAACCCTAGCTTAGTTAAACTTGAGTGTTAAGCTATCCCCATTTAAAATAAATTGTTGTAATATTAACTACTACACAAAACAACTACCTGTCCGTAAGAAAACAATAAATTATACAACAAATTATAGTAAATGATCAAAAAGAAATTATTTTTATGTAATAATTATCGGATGCTTTGGAGGAATGTCAAAATAATATTTGAAATACATTTTAAAAATTTTCTAAAGGAAGCCTCTTCTTACTTTTAAGAACATTTTAGTCAAAATTGATACACACTGAATAGAAAAAGTTTAGTTTTATTTAGAATCGAATTATGGATAGAAAAGATGTTAGGTATAACATTAGTGAAATTATCGGCCTCCATCTCAACAAATTAAGAATAATAATATTTGTTATTGTAGCGGTATTTCCAGAACATTTAATGAAAATTTAGTAGTCATCGTTATGATTAAAATTGTACAATTTTACAGGACAAGGGTGGTACAAGTGAAGATGGGGAGATTGAACAATACTTTTTGTAAACGTGTTATACTACTTTTTAAAGGCAAAGTTACTGAAACTGTTGAGTTATATAACTAAAAAAAATGCATTTCTGTGAATGCGACTATGTCTTTACAACATTGAGTTTATGGTTTCGATGATATGAAGATTTAATTAGCGTGTTACCAAAGACTCGTATATTAACTATCTTTGTTAATTCAGCAAGTAAATTGACAATGTTTGGGACTGTTAGAGTTACTAGAGACTGGGAATTTACTCCCACATCCTAAAAATAATATTTCCCGCGATAAAAATTGTTTTTGAACTTCTATTTATCATTTATTGAAAAGTTCTGTATGTTACTTTTTAGTGTAAGGTTACGGATTAGGAAAATTAGGTAACTTTATATGATCGGAAATAGTATTTTTAGTATCGAGGACAGTAAGGAATGTTCGAAGAGAATTTTATTTGAGATCTCCTTAATGTTCTAGATATTTATACTGTTTCTTACATCTCGAAATGGGATTAATTAGAAAATAGGAATTTTTATTCAAAAATTAATATTTTGCTGGATCAACAATTAATTGATTTAGTGATCCTAGAATTGCTTTAAAATTATTGTGATAAGGCTTAGTTTTATTTATGTTAGCAACCCGAATGTCTATGTGACAGTTACAAAATAATTACTAACAAAAATTTGTGTTAATTAAGAATAGAATACGAAAAAGTTGGTCTTTTTATAGCTACACAAGTATACACGCTACACGAGTATTATCATTTCCAATTGCAATAATTGTACATTTAATTTTAATATTAATAAATATTAGTCAGAAACTTCATAGGTCTTTCCTTAAACTAGATTTGAATTTTACCTATCGTCTGCGGACTTGTAAGTACTGGAGTGAGTGACGACAAAATAGGCAAAAGCGGCCGATCATGCAAAAACAAGATATATATTAATTTTTTTAAACAAGTCACAATTTGCTTAATTAACTGTAATAACACTGAAATTAATTAACTCCATTTTATTTTGCTATTTAATACCGTTAAATTATATTCTCCCATTATTGTATTTCTGAAAATATTTTGTTAGTGTACCATTTTGAAAAATTCTCTTTCATTCCTAACTATACGTACCCTCGCCCTGACTTGATTTAATATATATTTAGAACAACTGATTTCTCTGGCCTAGATAATCCAGAAATGATTAACATATTTATACTATATATTCTTGTACAAAATATTATTTCATTCCCATTCCTATTAGCTACTTTTTAGATCAGCGTAATTGGTTCAAGCTTATAAATTTCGAATAAATTATTTAAATCGATATAACCATTCCCGATAGAGGTGTGTCAATCGTGAACGAGAAAGATTATATCAGTAGAGAGTATTGAATGACCGAATCCTTACCTTAGACTGAAGAATGACCGATAGGTAATATTGCAATGAAATACAGAATAACATCCAAACTAACAGCGACAGAGATAAATAATTCATTGATTGTTTCGCGGCGTCGAAACACTAGTCACTCTCAAAGGAAATATAATGCATACATTTGCGTATTGAATAAGGACAACTTTATGAAATTAAATTAAAAACATTATATATTATAATAATTATGAACAGCATGCATAATCAATCGTCGCTCGCTGAACGAAAGCGGTGAACAAACACAAACATGATTGATTTGCATACCGCTAGTTCCCGAGTAACAAATTTTTAAAAATTTTATTAAAAACGCCTTGTGGCAATCATGTTAACTAAATAAAATCTTGGCACTATTAATAATTCTAATTAATTTTAATGCACAGGTGTATTATTAAAAAAGCCATTAAATACCTGCGAAGCAAAAATAAAAACAGAATCTTTAAGGACGTTAAAAAGGGGAAATGTAATTAATTCCTTAATGATCCTGCTCTTTATTGTAAATCTCAAAAGGAAAGACTTAATTAAGAAGATTTATAATCCAATTTTAGTATCGAGAAATAAGAAGGTTGTTTTTATATAGCAAATAATTACGCAACAATTAAAATGTTCCTAATTAATTGTGTGAGAAATTGTTATAAGTGAAACAAAGACCTAAGAAAAAAAGTAACCATTTTGAACAAACAAGATTAAAATGAAAATAAATAAATATGAAACTTTTTTTAGATGTAGCATCAGTGACGCGTTCGCCATTTCGTTTTTTGATTCATATTACGTTATTAATAAGTGTTAAAAAAACTTATATTCTGGACTTAAAATATATTTAGGAATTGATTGACTGGACCATTGCATTGTGACAATACAGTCTTAACTATACGAAATGAAACGAAATTATATTTTATTACTTGTTACTAATTTATTAAAATTTTGGAATTATGGTCGTTTCGTAGCATAACTACATCGTCAAGACCTAAGGGCAAACAGGTGTAAATGAGATTAATAGCAAGGTTGTAATATCCTCAGTGATTTCATATTTTGGGAATTGTTATGATTGGGTAGGACGTATATTTTAAACAAATGAAAGTCATTTCTGGTTTAACCTGAAGCGCATCATCTTCGTTATTTTTAATGAAACACTCTGTATTTTTTAAAAATGTCTATTCTACATTAAATTCTAAATATAAAACATGTATTACTTCCTCTACCTATCTCTGACCGTTGTCGAGGAAATGACGATTAAATATGTTAAATTTATTAAAAATTATAAAGTTTTGACAAAAACAAACGAATATAGGAAAAACATGATGTGCTTATTTAAGCTTAGTTATAGGGTACTATCTACTATACTAATTTTAATGGAATGCCCTATAATAAGTACTAAATTTAAATTCTACATGCACATTTAGTACTTATTATAGGACATTCCAGAAAAATTATTAAAGTAATTTGAGAATTAAAGTCAATTTTCGTAGCACCACCGGTTAAACTGGAAGTGAAATGTTTTTAGTAGATAGCGCCAGATAAATAAATTTAAATAAGCACATCATGCTTTTCCTACATTCATTTGTTTTTTGTCAAAACGTTATAATTTTTGATACATTTAATATATCCAATGGAAATTTGCTCCACAACTGTAAGAGATAGGTATACGAAGTAATATGTTTTATATTTAGCATTTAATTTAGAATAGAAATAAAAAAAAAATACAGAGTGTTTCATTAAAAATAGCGAAGATTATAGCGCTTCCGGTCAAACCAGAAACGACTTTCATTTGTTCGAACATACATCCTACCCAATCATAACAATTCTCAAAATTTGAAAACGATTAGTTTATTCATAAGGATATTACAACCTTGCTAGTAATCTCATTGACACCCAGTATACCTAATATAAAATCTGCAGAGTACTAAAAAACATTAACTGGGTATAATAAATAATTTTTAACACAACAACAGTGTATGTAAGGATAGTGTAATAAAACTTAAATTACGAGACAAACTGATTGTTTGTCCTGCAATCTAAGAATGCAGGTGTCAGATCAGAGTGTTCATAGTAATTATAATAGTGAAGAGTAGTCACAGTGTATGTTTCTCTATGTGTAATCACTTGCACGTTAGAGCATTCCGAGATACGTATTCCGAAAAATAATTTATAATTTCAAAAAAAAATTGCAACTGAGACGGCGAAAATTGTCGTCCTATTTTTTATTATGAGAGTATTATAATCAAAACGTGGCTCGCCATTAATTTCACTTTCGAATTGGCGAGGGCGAAAAATTTATGAATACATTTAATATATCCACTTGGGGGACTTTAGCCACCCCTTAAATCTTAAATAGTAACCAGAAGATATCAGCTCATACATTTTTAATGGCTACACATCACTATTCAAATACAATTGTAACTTTTGTCTTTGTCCAAATCGTTATTGAATTCAAAACGTATTGCGGACCTTCCTCAAAGCTCTATTATTGTATTTACTTTTAAGTCTGTGATAAATAAAGATGGGATGTTTTAAGTCATGATGGACCATGATCCATGCACGGAAAGAAAAATTTAGTTAACTTTACTATAAAAATAGTAAAGATAACCATAATTTATGGCTCTATATCTGACTGAAATAACTTTTAATAAGACCTGCAATAATAATATAGCTAAATTTTAACAAAAATGTTTAGTAATAATTACCAAAAATATTTAGTAAACCATTTATATTTTTATAAAATTTACTAAAATCTTTTGTAAAATTTACAAAAATCTCTTGTATAATTTACTAAAATGTTTTTGTAAAATCTCCTGTAATCTTCCTCTCTTCTTCTTTTGCTATAATCTTGCTCTCCTAATGAAAGGCGACTTCTGTTCAGTTGCATCTGATTTAAGCTCTTGATTCTTGTAAAACAGCATTTTTATAACACTTTATTTAAACTTGGTGGTATACAATAAAATATACTTCAAGTACAATAATCGTCATCAGTAAAATGTACCATACATTTAAAAATATGAAACTACCGGATTTATAAATAAATTATTTTAACTTGTAGTAACTATAGTTTTTGTAAATTATGTTTACAATATAATTTTGATATGGATTATTAATGAAAATTGTAATTATTATTTTAACATTTTATAGGATATTGTACAATAAAATCTTTATTATAATAATTTTACTATAGTGTTTGCAAAAATTTACTATATATTTTAGCATTTACTTGATTTTACTAAATTTATTAGAAATTCTAACTATAATTTTTTAGAAATTATGTTTACAATAACAGATTACTAATAAAAAATTTCTGTCTTTTTTCCGCGTGCATCTATGACACACGTGTAAATTTATAACATATAGACTTATTTTTATTATTATGGTGTTCTTCATCTTAATAAATTTCAATTTTTCTAGTAAATTTAATTTATGAACTTTTGGTTCAGTTCATAAGATTTGTAGGTTGCTTATAATTCCGTTTCATTTTATATATTTGAGAGTTAATTTTTAATACAATAAAATACATAACTAACTATGCAAGGAACATTTTAATTGTATATCTTCTGTTCCAGATTATATAGGTTTATAAGACAAAGTTATCTGATAATAAGATAATGGTTCGAAACCTGTATGCAAGTACACCTTACGAACAGAAAATCATATTTTTCTTCATAGTATTATTCAATCTCAATTAATATACTGATAATAACTTTGTTTAGTCCGTATTCTATAAGTTATCTTTATGAGGTTGGTAAATAATTTTCGTCGTCTATTTGTATGTAACGCATGGGAATGGATAAAAGACAAAAAACTAAAGATTGTAAGTTAAGGCCATATTCCGTCTTAAAATTTTAATATAACTTTTCTGGGTATGTTAATTTAGTTTACGGATGTTCCTGAAGGAACTATGTCACTATGAAAAGTGCTGAAAGCATGTCTTAAAATAAATTTTATTAAGTAATTTCCAACTAAAGTTATAAAATAATACTTAAATTATGTATGTTTATTTGGAAAGATATATAAAAAATGTTAAAACTTCTATTTTTACAGAACAATTAGGTATTCTAAGTAAGTCTCCAAAAACCGGATTACCGTTTCACTCTACATAACTTATATAAAGGAGGTGTCCATGCAGTGTCTGGCCTCGATAGCGTTTAAATGATCAAAAATAGTAAAACAGATTATACAAGAGTTAAAGGGTTTACCGACTGGTATAACCCAAAAATACTTTTAAATACAATTACAGGGTGCGCGCAAAAAGTGTTTTTTAAAATTTGATTCAGGGGAACAGATGGATGTGTGGCATAATAGTTATTGAATTTATAAAGAAATTGTAATATGTGAGACTTACCTTGACGTTTTATAAATCATTTATGACGACTTTTGATGTACTGCCAGAATATAATCGGTTGCAACATTATGCTCGTATCTCAACGATCTCAAATCAAAGAATTAATTTTTATATCAAAGAATTAATAATCATTGGATACCCAGAGGAGGCCCAGAAATAACTAAAGAAGAAGTCGTTCATGCAATAAAGGCACAGAAAAATGGCAAAGCCACTGGCCCCGACAAAATCAACGCCGAAATACTCAAGTTAATCGCAGAAAACGAAAGTAAAAGCCTAGACTTGTTAACATCACTATTCAATAAGATATATAAATCGGTCAAAATACCATCAGACTGGCTGAAGTCAACATTCGTGACACTACCAAAAAAAAACTAATTCCTCAAAATGCGATGACTACCGGATAATAAGTATGATGTCTCATGTCCTAAAAACCTTTCTCAGGGTCATCCATACGCGAATTTACAAGAAGTGCGAATTTCAGATGGATGATGCTCAGTTCGGGTTTCGAAATGGATTGGGAACGAGGGAAGCCCTTTTCTCCCTAAATATACTGACAGAAAGATGCAGAGACATGAATGTAGATGTATATGTGTGTTTTATAGATTACCGAAAAGCGTTCGACTGCGTCAACCATCAAAAGATGATCGAAATTCTGAGATCAACCGGGATTGACGAGCAAGACCTACGCGTTGTCTCAGAACTCTACTGGCACCAAACGGCAACAGTCGAAATAGAACGAACAACATCGGAAGATCTACGAATTAGACGGGGAGTTCCAGGGGTGCGTCTTGTCCCCACTCTTATTTAATCTATATTCGGAGTCTATATTTAGAGAAGCATTACACGAGGCCCAAGGGGGAATCAAGATCAACGGAACGATAATAAACAATATTAGATACGCTGACGATACAGTCTTAATAGCAGACAACGAACAAGAATTGCAAAATATAATAAATTCCGTAGTGCGTCATAGCGAAATGTTCGGGCTGTATCTGAATATCTCGAAAACCAAAATACTAGTCTTCTCAAAGACGCCAAGAAATGTACATTTAAATGTCAAGGGACAAACAATAGAACAGGTAACCTCGATAAAATATCTGGGAGTAAATATCAATAGCCAATGTAACCCGAAAACAGAAATAAGGTCAAGGATTGAACAAGCGAGGAAAACACTTATGAGCATGAAAACGTTTTTTACAACATCAAACCTTAGTCTAGAGCTCAGAACCCGAATGGTCAGGTGTTACGTTTTCCCTGTCCTACTCTACGGGTGCGAAAGTTGGACAATGGACCCACAAACAGAAAAAAGAATAGAGGCTTTTGAAATGTACATATATAGGCGAATATTACGAATTTCATGGATACAAAGGATCACTAACAACAATGTACTCCAACGCATGGGTAAACAAAAAGAATTACTAAACACCATCAAAGAGAGAAAATTACAATACCTGGGTCATGTGATGAGAGGTGAAAGATATGAGTTACTCCGACTCATAATAGAGGGTAAAGTACAGGGTAAGAGATCAGTAGGAAGACGACAGAATTCATGGCTAAAGGACCTAAGGAGATGGTTCGACCGATCATCTGCGGAAGTGTTTCGCGCGGCAGTTAACAAGACTACAATCGCCATTTGGATCGCCAACCTTCGAAAGGAGAGGGCGGAGTAAGAAGAAGAAGGATACCTAAGTGAGGTTCAATATTATAGCCGGAAAGATCTCATGATCTGACCCTGCTTGCTTTTTTTATATGTAAGCATAAAATATGCATGCGCGAACTATGGAAGTTTTGCTAACAATTACTCTGACTATTTTGAAAAAGTATGCGAATCTTTTGAAAAAATAATTCGCGCTTTTATTTTCAAATTAGGCAGTCAAATTGAAAATGATTTATAATCTATTTAATTTGCTATTTGCCTGTAGTTAGCAAAATGCTAATTGAAATTGTTAAATTGTATTACTTAATTTCTCAGCCTTAGCGTAGCTCCTATCCTCGCTAGGAGCGCCTCTGTTAAGACTCCTTCTTGTTTTGTCAGTTTTATTGAAAATAAATGTGTTGTTTGTAGCTACTTTATTTCTACTCCGAAGCACTATTGACTAAATTATGTAATTATAACTTTTTTAACCGAATTCAGACAAATGTCAACAGATTTGAGATATTATAAGATTTAGGTATATTTATAAAAAAATTAATGTATTCGAAAAATAAATAAATCCGATAGAAATTATGGTGACCCATTTAAAAAATGTATTAAAGCATAATTAAAATCAGCTTGTTTCAGTTATAAAGAACGCGATACATAAACGAAACAAGGTAAATAAAAACATAAATGTTACAACCTAATATGTGGTTAGAAGGTGGCGGAAGAAAAAAAATGTTTGTAAACACAGTGTAGAAAAATCCTAAACCTCTTACCACCTTAAGTAATTCTTTATGTTTATTAATATTATAAATATTAAAACTTTGATTAAATTTTAAATAAATAATTTAGCAATGATCTTTCAACACTGTTTGAAAGCTCTCAAGTAAGTTAACTCTAAAAATTAGTTCTTATAGATGCGAATCATGAAATGATAATTGCGAATAATATATTATAATGCTCTCTGATTGGTCAATTTATGAAAAATATTTAAAATTGACCAATCAGTCATCAGCATTTCAATATTGGCATTAAGCCACCCTCAAGTCTTGATATTCATTAAACAAGTATCTTGGAGAAAATGGGATTTTGAGCTTGATAGCTGTCACTATCAAAAACAGTATGAATAATTGCTAATTTAGTTGTTGACCTACAAAGAGCGACTTTCTGACTTTTTTTGGGATCTTTCGCAGTAGAAGTTTGAAATTTTTTATCGGATTTCATTTTTATAAGGACTGATTTACGTAACATTTATATATTTTATTTAAAATCCATTGGGTGAAACAGACCCATTATTTTAAATTCCTGAATGCAAATATTTTTCATTTCCGTCGAATTACCCTTTAAAAACCTGCTACTGCGATTTTCACCTTAAATCTAATTAAGCTTCCACTGAGGCCTCTTCGACTTTCTCCCCTTTGTATCATCTTTCGCACCATAATAGTCACAATAAGAAGGAGAGTATTAAGGGAAGCATTATGGTTTATTAAATATAAGCGGTGGTACTTATTTTATAGCATTTGTATAGGTGAAGTTATCATGAAAAGTGGTAAACATAATATATAATAAAAATCATATTGATGTTATCATTTCAAAATTTTTCAATTTAGAAGACGGTTGCAAACATTTAAGTCATTAGAATCACCTCTGGTAAGTTTTATACACTAGAACAGGCAAACGTATCTAGTTTGTATAAAAATACCCACATCTATAACAGTGCTGATATATTAAATCATCATTATCATGATATTCCTAAATTTTAACAGATATTTTTGTTTATTTGCAATTATAATGAAATCATACAATTCTTTGAAGCTCCTCTTTGGATTTTAAGCTTTCCCGTGCAACGCTAGATGTGATAATAGTATCTTAAGTTTCACTTTTTAAATAATATGCTAAAAAAATTTCATAATTGACAATCTTGACGTGAATTAGTTATGCTTTTATAACATATCACTCATTATCTGCAACATTAACATTTTTTGTTTTTATTGGAATAATTTGACACTGCGGGTAATAGGATATTTGTGCAATATTAAAAAGCATTAAATATATAAAATGTAACTAAAGTTTACTTTGTTATTTGTCACTATATTAAAAGAGATTTGGCGTTACGGCCGTTTCGTAGTACAACTAGATCTTCAAGACGCTCACCCGAGAGTGAACCCAAACTAAGTGTATATAATATAGGTAGTACTAAAAATAAAAATTATTAATTTGGTATCATAAATAATGTTTGGCGCAATAGTGTAATGAACTTAGATTAGAAATTGGAATGATTAGAAAACATTGAAATTTATAAACATAAAAAATACAATAGTATTAACCTTATAAACACACAATTAGATCTCGGCAACTCCACGCTATTAAAATTATTGTAAAAATTCCATCTGGCATGTGCTTCCTTAGATTCTCTGAATATCGACCTGTTTGTCCCTAATTTAAGTTTATCACACTATTGTGCAAAACATGATTTATTATACCAAATGAATGTTTTTTATTTTTAGTACTACCTATATTATATACACTTAGTTTGGGTTCACTCTCGTGTGATCGTCTTGAAGATGTAGTTGTACTACGAAACGGTCGTAACGCCAAATCTCTTTTAATATAGTGACAAATAACAAAATAAACTTTAGTTTCATTTTATATATTATTTAAAATGTATTATTACAAAATAACGGACGAGTCAATCAATTCTTTAAAAAGCGTTGGTTAGTATAGTGATTCTATGGCATAACTCCTATTTGTATCGTCTTTCGTTCTATAACTAATGGTCAAAATAAGAAAAAAAGGGAATCTTTACGGTTTATTCAACATTAGGGAAGGAAGATGGTTAGGGTTTTCGTCTGGTTACAGTGAATACTATCGATTAAATATCAAATATCTTAACGAATAGTATAGCTACCATATTTGTAGCATACAGTGTAAATGTAATAATTCTTCGCAAAATATCGAAGGAGTAAATTAAGAAAAGTTGCTCAGAATTCAAAATCAATCAAGCAGCGTACCGAGTTTAATAACGATCAGCCTATATTATGTTTTTGTATTGTTTTTAAACCGCTAAACTGCAAAAAGATTGTTCATGGTATCGAATACATTTATTAGAAAAAATTATTTCAGAAATATTATTTGATGACCATATTTTATTTATTAGGCTACTATAATAAACGATGAGAAAATTGAATAAATTAAAAATTCCTAACTAGGGAAAATTTTGTATAAAATGAAAAAAATTAATGTAGGCGGATAGTTATTAAATTCGGTATACTTGCATGATTATGAATTCTGAGCAACTCCCTGGAACAAACTTCATTATAGATCAAAGCAAAGAAGCCCATAACGTTAGGATCAGAAACAAACTTTTTGACTGTCCAAACGGATCAAGGTCCTTTTGGTCAGTCGCTAAGGCCGTCAGCCAAAATTTTACCAAATCAACTATTCCACCTCTAACACGTCCCGATGGTACAATAGCATCCACAGCCGGAGACAAAGCAAACTTACTTGCTGAACTATTTTCTTCGCATTCCACTGTAGATTTCCAGGGAAGAACACCACCCGACATTCCTGCAGTTGAATCCGAAATGACCGAAATCGTGTTCCGTCAGCGTCCCGAAAGGACTCGACGTCAAAAAAGCTACTGGTCCAGACGAAATTCCTATTATAGTTCTCAAGACATGCGCCGATGAACTAACACCAGTATTTTGTAGACTTTTCAACTTATCCTACAAAAATGAAATATTTCCAGCCTATTCCAAAGAAAGGTAAGAGAACCCTGCCTAACAACTATCGACCAGTCGCATTGCTTTCAGTTATATCAAAAGTAATGGAGAAAGCTATTAACCAACATCTTCTAAAGTACCTGGAAGGCTTCAACATCATCAGCGATCATCAATATGGTTTTCGGAAGTCCAGATCAACTGGAGATCTTCTAGCCTATGTCACCCATATTTGGAACAACGCAATCGAACATCATGGGGAGTCTCGGGTTGTTGCGCTGGATATTTCTAAAGCTTTTGATCGTGTTTGGCATGAGGGGCTTCTAAGTAAACTGCGATCCTATGGTATGCCCAGTCGATTCTGTGCATGGTTGTCTAGCTTTCTTAAGGACCGCTCTCTGCAAGTGGCTATTGACGGATTTCTCTCAGACACCTTCACCATCAATGCCGGTGTTCCTCAAGGGTCCATATTGTCTCCCACTCTCTTCTTACTCTACATTAACGACCTTCTAGTGAAAACTAAAAATCCGATATTTAGTTTTGCTGACGATAGCACACTTATCTCATCTTTCTCTTTGAATGCGCAAACATCGGCTGCCGACGCACATCTTCGCAGACAGCATGCAGTATCACGCCTCAACAAAGACCTGGAAGAAATTTTGGCTTGGGGTGACAGTAACCAAGTCGAATTTAACGCTAAGAAAACCCAGGCAGCAGTTTTCTCTAAAAAGGTTAACATTACAGAACCGGAAATAGTCATGGCCGGACACGCAATTCCACTGGCTTCATCTATTAATTTGCTGGGTGTCAATCTGGGAGGAAATATGTCTTGGCATAACCACGTTGTGGCAATCGCCAAGATAGCTTCTCTGAAGCTTGGCGTACTCTTCCGAACCAGAAAGTTGTACACACCTCAACAACTTTTGACACTATACAAATCCCAGATTCGACCATCACTAGAATACTGCTCTCATGTCTGGAGCTCTGCACCCAAACATACTCTTCGGCTGCTGGATTCCATCGAAAGGAGGGCTATTCGTCTGATCGGAGACCACGAGCTGACGAAGAACCTCGACAGCCTAGAACATCGAAGACAGGTTGGGGATTTGACTCTCTTTTACAGATATTTTCATGGAAGGTGCTCGGCTGACCTTGCCCTCTTAATTCCACCCAGAGCGACGAATAGCAGAAATACACGACGAACCACTGCCGCGTGGTTAAGCTTAGTACTCCTCGAACTTCACTATTTAAGAACTCTTTCATCTGGAGGACTTCATCCTTATGGAACGACCTTCCCGAGGTCGTTTTTCCCAACGAATATAACCTCCAACGATTCAAAACTAACGTGAATCGCTTTTTGCGCACACGCACCACTCCCAGAGTGCCCTAAAGGATTTTTCCTATAGTGCTTGTGTTTGAACATAAAAAAAAAAAAAAAAGACTAATATATTTACAGAATATAAGTTTATCGATATTAACATATAGCGGAGTAAATAATGGGTAAAATTGTCCCGTTTTTTTTAATGAGCTTAGAACAAAATCAGACCCAATCAGTATTGTCAACAACATCATTATACACATAGAATCTCAAAATACAACATTTTTTGGTGGTCACGAAATTTTTTATTTTTAAAAAACTATACAATTTTCACTTTTTTAAAAGTAATGCTTTTTTGCATATCTACTCGTATATCTGAAAAACGAATTGAGCTAACAACGGATTTTTTAAAAGTTTTAAAGCACATACTTAAGCACTTCTTTTGAGGTATAATATTAATGGCATTTCATTTTTTTAATATGCTAAAAACGCCAGTGACCTTGAAAGCTTAGAAACTATGCAGGCAAATTTTCACTAATCAAGAAACTTTTTTGTTTTTGGGAATTTTATATAATATGCTACGAAAGAAATGTAGCCTAAAGACCAAAAAAGTTTTCAGAAAAAAAATTCCTTGGATATTCTCTATAGTTTTTATAATATGATTTTTTTAGTTTAGAGGGCAATGTCTAAGTTTACGCGCACTGTGCCATAATAGTGGATAATCGTTCTTCATGTTTGATTTTGCTGTGGTTATTGCCTGATTTAGGGTAATGTTCGAGTATATTAAAAACATAAAGAAGTAAAAATAACAAGCAATATGTATTAAGCTTCTTCATCTTTCTTTCCGAATCTGATACATCATCATTAAAACTTGAACTATTACTGCATAATTTACATTTACATTCGTTCCAACATTTTAATCCCTGTTTTACGCCAACACATTTACTACTATTGCAATTTTTATCAGAACATTTTATGGATAAAAGCTTCCTCAGATCCGCTGGAACCTGGGTCATTAATAGTTAACTGTGGTATCCAAACATCATCTTTTAATGCCCATCCAAATTTTGCGGGATTTTCATATACTGGTTCCGGTAAATGACTAGAATACCAAATTTGTAATTGATAAATACACTTAAAAAATAAAATATTAAAGATCTCGTTGTTAAGTGCTAAAATGCAAAATCTACCTTTTTAGGTGTAGCCTACAAGCATCTACTGTCGGCGGAAGTTCACAAGCAGGCTTATTTGAGGTTGTTGTTAGAATAAATCTTAATTGATTTAAGTTCTTAATTCTTCTATCCTTATTTTTATACAACAAAAAAATATATTTACTGGCAAGTTCCATAGCTTCATCTTCAGATAACATTGGAAGCCTATCTAGTTCGGAAAGACTCTCAATATTTCTTTGTAACGTATCAAAAGCGGGTTTTTTTACCGATTTTATAAAATTCACTCGTATTATCACAACCACTTAAGCAATGGCTAGCCAATAGATTTTTGGTTGTTAGGGCCAAGTTTCTTAAATAAATCGTGGATGGCAACGAAGCGTCTATTTTTGCTGTGTACCATCTCCATAAACAAAACACATTTTTGTAATTCTGGAGTAATACTATAGAAGTGTAGAAGTAATAGTAACACATCAGTGTCTACCGATTTTACCACAATGGAGTTGCTATTTAATGTTTCTGACAAAACATGAAGAATGATACGAGTGTCTGCTTCCTCTTGACTGCTGTTTAGTGACATCAAGTTTTCAGGTTCTCTATTGCAGGTAATTTGAAATACTTGTTTTGGATTTTCGAATCCTCCAGCAATTACTAATTTTTCATGAATATTTAACAGATTGGAACCATTTTGAAGAAAATAGTCGGTTAAATATACTAATAGCGACCTTTTGTTCGAGGACGACTTAAGAAATTTGTTAAAATTAGGGACTTTTCGCGTACCCGTCACTTTGAAATCAACAAAATTTGAGTCGCCACGTTTGCACCTCTCGGCATTCTTAAGTGATTGAGTAGCGTAGATATCAAACCCGAACAAACCACTATGATGCTTTTTGCACCATACTTTCTTCCATTACTTAAAATTTTTGTCAATAGCAGATGTCCCAAATCTTTAAAAGTTGAAAACGTAGATGACTTCAACTCTTGAGTTAGTACCATGCCATCAATAATATATGAATCTACTGGACTAATAAAGGACTAGTAAATGACTCTAACTTGTTTGAAAGTTCAGATTTTGTTGTTTTGCGCATTGAACCATCTTCGTGAAGCAACGCAGCTGGAACAGAGGAAAGTTCGTAAGACAAAATGTACGGCACATATAATTCTCCGAAACATAAATTCGGAGCCAAAAAATGTTTTTATCTCCGTGTAGGCTATTACTAATTTGACAAACCATCTCAAGATTGTGTTTGCTGGTGTAGCACTTTCTGCAGTCTTTATGATATTTTACTTTAATTTTTGCGTTTAAAATATCATCTTTAATTGCCAAAATTTTCTGTCCAAAATTATCTTTGCTCATTTCCGCAGCCCTAATTATTGTCTCTAACCCCTGCTTCCAAGGCTTATGCACAATAAGTTTATCTTTCTCCTCGACAACTACACCACACAATAAACATTCCCTTTTAATATCCAACTGGTCTTAAATATTGTTAAGAAGAATGCACCATTCGCTCGATCTCACGGGCCGCGGCAGCGCCATACATTATCGTACGAACCGCATTTATAAATTTCGAGCGCAGTAAAAAAATCATAACGCCTAAACTATAAAAATCACAATAACGGTTATGCTACTAAAAACTTTTTTAGTCTTTTGGCAACATTTTCTTCGCAGCATGTTATATAAAATTTCTGAAAATAAAAAAGTTTCTCGATTGGTGAAAATTTGCCTGCGTAATTCCTGACTTCCAAGGTCATCAACTTTTTGAGTATATTTCAAACCAAAAATACGAACCATATTATGATTTAAAGGAAGCGCTTAAGTGTGTGTTTTAAAACAAAAAAAAAATCATGTCGATAGCTCAATTAGATAGCTAAATATTAGAGTGGATATATAAAAAAGCAAGCTTTTTAAAAAAGGGAGTTTTCACTTTTTTTTGAAAATAAAATATGTTGTGACCACAAAAAAATGTCGTATCTTGTGATTTCTAATGAACAATGACCTGTACCATAAAATGATATATGTCTCAGTTTGTTCTAACGTAAAAAAAAAAATCGAGAAGGAAGCGACTTTTACCCTATTTTTTACTCCACTAATAAGTTTAAATAACTAGGTGTATATTTCAAGTTACAAAAATACTTTGAGACAGAATAGTCGTAGAAATCGTAAAGTTAAGTATTATAGCATTATTACTAAAAGTAAAGTATGTCATATAATATTTTTTATAATAGCATTTTAAATAATATGTAATTCTCCACTATTCCTTTCCCTTCTCGGAATAATTGTTGTTTTTAGCATAATTTCAATATTAATTTCTCTTTCTACCATTTACTAAGAATTTGGACAGTGCTAAAGACGTATTTCTTTCTAATATTCCGCTGGTAGTAGTAGTAGTAGTAAGTATAACAAATTTTATTAAACTCTAAGATAACCAACACTGTCTATTTATCAACATTGTTTTGATATGATATTACTATAATTAGTTTGCAACAGGTAATAAATTACGACTAATTAACCATAAATGAAAGCAGAAGTAAGCACGCAAAAAGAAAAAAAATAATTGATGAATTAACATTCGTAAATTCCATTTAGTTACAAAACAAAGCCCATACTCTGCTCTCTCGTAAGTAAGAAGTTACATATAAATTTTAATTTATCTCTAGATAAACCTTCCTTAATTTAAAACTTTTTTGATAATAAAATATAAATAATAAATAAAAAATATTTCAGGAGGGCAAGGAATGATTAAAATAAATACATAACTTGAATTATAGCATACAGCAGCCCTGCCACAAGATCGCTCTTTTTTATAGTCAATAAACTGAGAAGAAAGAGATTTATTTCATATTATATAGTAGATACATAATATATGCCTTTTACATTTTAAATTCGTTGACATAGGTTTGTTCGGATTAAGCTACCTAAAAGAATCCAAATCGATAAAATCAATACTAAGAACTAAATATACTCTATAAGGGTAAATCTCAAATTGTATAAATAGTTACCGTTTTCCTAGTTTCTGGTTAAAAGCCGTAACGCGTATCAGATCTGTAACAATATCAAAACTCGAAAACACACTGGAATAACAGTAATACATACCGGATGTCCCGCTAAGGTCGACGAGCGGCTGTATCTCGATAACTGTTTGTCATACGGCTTCCGGGGAAAAAAAATATTACAAAAGACTCCTAGAAGTATACTAAAATAATTTTTAGCTTTAAAATTTTACCGCTAGATTGCGTATTTTGAATTCAAAATCAAGAAATGATAATATCTCTTAAAATCGATAGTGAAGGTATGTCATGTGGAACTGTTTTGGATTCTCCAATTAATACTGTACAAATAATTTATTCGACTCCCCAAAATAAGGGGTGGGGGAGGTTTGAATCGTGTTGCAGAAAAAGTTCGATAACTCCCGAACACGTTAACCGATTTTATCAAACTTGGTCTTGTTTTAAAGCCACTTGACAGTCGAATTATAGTCTATTATAATACTTAAGTTTTAGTTTAAGCAAGAATCACCAGATGGCATTTTCTGACCGCCTTAGTAATTTACTCAATTTTCCATGAAAAGTTAAATGGAAGGCTAACATTTTAATTGATTAGTTATATAGTATTGCTCGTAAAATTATTTAAAAAGTGGTACAAACCGGAAGTCGATACCATTTTTCTAACTTAAGTTATGAGCAAAAATATATTTTTTTTAATATTTAAATTAAAACATGAAATGTTTATTAATAACAAGTAAGCCATGACAATCGAAGCAATAAAATTCACACTTAGCTGTCATTAGTTTTCGCCTTTAGTAAGTATTTATTTGCTATTTCGAATTCTAGTATTGTCCTTTGGTTGTTAAACACAGTGTATTGATAACATGTATTGGTTTCTTCGCTTATTTGTCAATATTTTGGAAATAATTAAATTTAGACAGATGGTTTATTCGGGTTGTTAGATGTGTTTGAACCGTTGATTTGAGTTCATATTATGTATTTTTAATTCTTGGCATTAGTTCACATACTCTTGTGATATTAAATTAATAAATTTAATTATATCAAAATATTTTCGTTATTATTAATTTTAGCGGCATGTAGTAAAGGATAAATTTTGTTAAGAATTTCATTTCATTTCATTCTTTATCAAACGGTTATAGCCGATATAGGGCATTCAATTAAAACAAATATATATATACTTTTGTTAATATCACGTGATTCTGACGTTCAATTGTTTTTGACATCATCATAATAATCAGCATAAAAAACTACACTACTTTCTCTATTTATTCTAGTCCAAAAATGTAAGTACTTAAACTTTTTAAAGACTACAAGAAAAAAAATGTCCTTGTTCAGATTAAATTTATTTCCTAGTAATTTAAGACCTATTGATCACAATGAATTTGTAAAATTAGAAACTAGGACTACGAGCCTGATATATTTCTGTCATCACAACAGTGAGGTAAAAATTATTTGAACAAATTAAAAACGCTGTCAAGTATTAACAAGTATAAACCTAATTATAAGGATGAATACTGCTATTTTCATTTTAACCTAAAATAAAATTAAATAGGATCGTTAATCTAGTTTAACGACAGAATTTTCTTAATACCTTAAAAACGGTATGTGTATAAAGTTTAAATCTTTCTGACTTTTTATTCTTATTATTCTCTTTAAACGTTTTAATATAAGTCTCCTTTAAAATCAACACGGAAGCAAATATTCGACCATCTCGAAATTTACATAAGGTCCTGTTCGGACGCACCACCGATGTATAGCATATGTGGTTCTAACGCGACAATCTATTGAAGATAATTTCTTGTATGTTGAGATGTTTGGGTTTTAATGGATTCGTAGAATATCTCTGACATATTTTACAAACTCTTGGTGTATCAGCCATGATATGAAGAGAAGTAAGAGTTTTATCATCATATGCTGGCTAGATATCGTTGCTAGTTTACGCATTAAATATTGAAAGCTTTAATGACTAAATGAGTTAGTTATATTATTGTATACATATATCCGATGGGTTTAAATTTTTTGCTACTAGGTGTGTGATTTTTTTTTAAATCGGTATATCTACGACAATAATTTGGAATATTTTCAATTTTAACATTTGATAATAGGATATAAAACCACATATTTTAGTTATTCTGGTCACTTCACTTAAGGCAATTATTTTTTTACGAACAAACACAAGCAGTATATTAAAAATCCTTTAAGGCACTCTGTGAATGGCGCGTGTACGCATAAAGCGATTCCTTTCGGTTTTCAATCGTTGGAGGTTATATTCGTTGGGAAATACGACCTCAGGTATACCGTTCAATAATGATGCCGTCCTTCAGTGAAATAATTCTAAAATAATGTTGTAAGGGTGCTAATCTGAACCACGATGGATTAGTTGTATATTTCTGCTATTCTTCGCTCTAGAGGGAATAAAGCGGGCGAAGTTTGTCCAAGAAGAGCGTGAAATCGCCAACCTGTCTTCGAAGTTCTGGTCTCCGATCAGATGAATGGGTCTCTTTTCCAGTAGCCGAATAGTATGCTTGGGTGCAGAGCTCCAGACATGAGAGCAATACTTTAGTGTCGAATCTGAGCAGCTTTTTCCAGCGGACCACATAAAACATATCTGTGGGAATACAAAATTTTAAGAACTGAAAATGAACGTTTTAAATGATTAACATAGAAGTCAAACTTTAAGTTCGGGACTAAAAATACCCCAAGATTCCTGACTGAGTTCACAATATCCAACGTTCTATTATCCAATTTAATATCAAAATTACCACAAAGACCTTGTCTGACGTTATTATTTCCAAAAACAATTAGGCATGACTTGACTGGATTAAGTTTCAAGTTGTGCGGGGCAGATGGTTTACTTATTTTATCCAAATCGGAAGTTATTTTATTTTCGGCATCTCGAACTTGAACTAATCTAAAAATCATCATAAGCTTGCTTCATTGGTATACAGTATAAATAATAAAGGACCAAGGATAGATCCTTGTGGGACACCAGAGGACACATCCCTTGCAGATGAGACACAACTGCCAATATGAACTTTCTGTTTACGGCCAGTAAGATAGGATTTTACGAAATTAGCAGCAGAAATAGAGAAACCGTAATACTTCAACTTGGAATATAAGAGATTAGGATTGATTGTGTCGAAGTCTTGGAAAAATTTAAGGCTACTAAAGCTATAGGAAAAATCCTTTAGGTCAGCACCACTACCAGAGGAACTACCAGAGGGTAGTGGTGCGTGGCGCAAAAAGCGATTCGCGTTGGGTTTGAATCGTTGGAGGTTATGCTCGTTGGGGAAAACGACCTCGGGAAGGTCGTTCCATAAGGATGAAGTCTTCCAAATGAAAGAATTCTTAAATAATAAAGATCGAGGAGTACTAAGCTTAACCACATATGGATAGGCGGCAGTGGTTCGTCGTGTACTTCTGCTATTCGCCGCTCTGGGCGGAATTAAGAGGGCCAGGCCAGCCGAGCACTTTCCATTAAAATATCTGTAAAAGAGAGTCAAATCTCCAACCTGTCATCGATGTTCTAGGCTGTTGAAGTTCTTCGTCAACTTGTGGTCTCCAATCAGACGAATGGCCCTCCTTTCGATGGAATCCAGTAGCCGAAGAGTATGTTTGGGTGCAGAGCTCCAGACATGAGAGCAGTACTCTAGTGGTGGTCAAATCTGGGCTTTGTATAGTGTCAAAAGTTGTTGAGGTGTGTACAACTTTCTGGTTCGGAAGAGTACACCAAGTTTCTGAGAAGCTATCTTGGCGATTGCCACAACATGGTTATGCCAAGACATGTTTCCTCCCAGATGACGCCCAGCAAATTGATAGATGAAGCCAGTGGTATTGCGTGTCCGTCCATGACTATATCCGGTTCTGTAATGTTAACCTTTTTAGAGAAAACTGCTGCCTGGGTTTTATTAGCGTTAAATTCGACTTGGTTACTCTCACCCCAAGCCAAAATCTCTTCCAGGTCTTTGTTGAGGTGGGATACTTCATGCTGTCTGCGAAGATATGTGTCGGCAGCCGATGTTTGTGCATTCAAAGAGAAAGATGAGATAAGTGTGCTATCGTCAGCAAAACTAAATATCGGATTTTTCGTTTCCACTAGAAGGTCGTTAATGTAGAGTAAGAAGAGAGTGGGAGACAATATGAACCCTTGAGGAACACCGGCATTGATGGTGAAGGTGTCTGAGAGAAATTCGTCAATCGCCACTTACAGAGAGCGGTCCCTAAGGAAACTAGACAACCATGCACAGAATCGACTGGGCATACCATAGGATCGCAGTTTACTTAGAATTCCCTCATTCCAAATACGATCAAAAGGTTTAGAAATATCCAGTGCAATAGCCCGAGACATGATGTTCGATTGCGTTGTTCCAAAGACGGGTGACATAAGCTAGAAGATCTCCAGTTGACTTCCGAAAATCATATTGATGATCGCTGATAATGTTGAAGCCCTCCAGGTACTTTAGAAGATGTTGGCTCCCACTATTATTCCCATTAAGAGATTTTAAACCATTCCATAGCTTTCTATTATTCTGGACTGAAATAGATCACTATAATAAGCCTTTTTTCTCTTCGAATAGAAGCAAGAGTAAAATTTCTCAATGTTTTATAATTTTCCCAATCAGTCTGCAATTTTGTTTTTCTATATTTCCGTAATGCAGCGTCTTTCTCGCGGATCATAATCTTAATAGCATAACTGAACCAAGGTGCTGAAGGGGAAACTCTTACTTGTCGCACCGGCGCATGATGGTCAAAAACTGAAACCAGGAGGTCCGAAAAATTTAACTTTATCCTCTATGCTACTTATTCGAAAAATATGATGAAATGGAGCTTGAGACAAATCTGAGAATGTTTCATAATTAAAATGCTTGAAATCCCTTATCGTTAGTATTTTGATAGATTTACGATGGATGTCAAAACGTAAGGTACAGGTAACCATTGAGTGATCTGAAAAATGTGAATCAAATACATCACTCTTAGCAACAAGTTCACGATTAGATATGAAAAAGGGTCAAGGAGAGTCATGGATTTCTTTGTAACGCGTGTAGGACCATTAATGACCTGATCAAAGTTAAGCGACTCAAGGAATCTGGATAGTACATTGTCTACGTTCATCAAGTCGATATTCATGTCCCTCAGGAAAATGACATCATCAACAGTAGGTATAATCCCAGTTAAAGAGTTCGCAATATTCTCAACAAAATCCAAACATTTACCTCTAGGAGCTCTATACATATTACCAATAAAAAAAACCCAACTTTGAATTTTATCCACATGTACTCACAGTTTTCAGTAATAAAAGAAGAAACTAGGTTAGAAGTGAGTTTATTACTGACATACATACACAAACCTCCACCACGTCTGTCCATACTATCTATAGTGGTTCCAGCGAATCCTCGCGCCAGATATGTCAAGTGTCACGTGACATAATGACTTGCCTGCTTATTTCTGGTTATTTATTTTGCCTAGGTTTGTATGACATTCCAGGACTTTCCAGGACCGTACTACAATAGTACGTACGTTTATTTTAAAAATGAAACGAGTCTATTTATATTTTTAAATACATCTTTTATTATTTATTATAGGGAATAAAACATAACACATTGTATTTTTTGTTATTTATTTATTCAAATATATAAAATAAAGTCATTATTTTATAATTACATGTCTAGTAGGTACCTCTATCTTCACAAAATGATAGGAAGTACGCATCTACATGCATGTCCATCTTTACCTACTGTAAACTGTATACAGTGTGTCTACACATGGACTTAACTATACCTGTAATAAATTGTATCTTCAATTTTTCGAAAAAGTCATCCTTGATCATTTATTTTCCCTGTTATGTAAATACAAATCACTTGGAAAAATTTCCATGTTTTGTACCGGATGCACAAAAAAACATTTTTGAAAATAACTATGGACTAAATATACGGTTTGCTTAAAGATTGTTCACTCTTGTTACCTCTGTTTTAACTTTAATGTTCACTAGTAACTTATAAGCGTATAGTATCATAACAAGCAAATTCTATATGCACCCTTCTTTTGTATACGTAGGCTACGTATACTGCAAATATGTAGGTTACGTAAGTCATATATGCAAAAAACTAATAAAATGGGTATTTCGGCCTTTCCCATTGGGATTTCGGGAAAGGTAAGAGTAAAGAGATACGAAGTCGGTTAAATTGGGACAATTTTGCGATTCGGTTTTTAGTTTTTTCTGACTTTGTTCGAAGAGATGTCCAAAAATAAATTTAACTTTCTCATTGCCACTTTTCATTCTCCCCAAGATGGCATTTTATGAAGGAATGAACAATATGAGCATGGTCGTTATTACCCATTATAATTAAACGATCCACTGCCGTTTTAATAAAATCAAAACGTGATACAAACTGCTTGCCAAGTAGTTTGAAATTTGAAATTAAGTGATAAAAGTCCAAGTAATCATACCCAAGCACCAGTGGTTTGTTTGTTAGTTCTGTGCGCAGTACTTAAACTCACATAGACGAATTTCGAGAAAGGATGGGCAAATGTGTCGACATTGGAGGGTTTCATGTTGAATAAATTTTACTGTTGCACTGTTACTGTTTGCAAAAATGCAAAAAACTGATAAAATGTATTTTATAGTAACATTAAATATCTGGCTGAATTAAAGTATTTAACATGATGTGAACCAACAAACCTTAGAAAGTTAACTATAAGTGTAACGAACGAATTATATATGAACCATTTTTGGGTCTATGTAGGCTACGTAAGTCAAATAAGGAAACAAGGACAAATTATATATCACAAAGAGAGAATATTAGAACCTATTACTTCAATACAGAAATATATTGAAGTTGGTTAATTTGAAAAATCATCATCATTGTCAGAAAAATCAACATCACTATCAACATTGATAATAATAGGTTCCTGCATATGAGCGATTATTGATCGCTCCGTCTCCCATGCTGCTTTAATAACCTTGTCAGTGTGCTTAACATAATTTGCCCATTGTTCCTTACTTACACCTTTTAAGGCCTTTTCCCAAGCTTTTCCGACGTCCTTTTCTTGTAGAATGTACTGATCATAAAGTCGCTTTGCTTGACTCCATACCATTTCAATAGCATTAAACTGACAATGATATGGAGGCAACCGCAGAACTTCATGACCAGCATTTCGTATTAGTTGGTCCACATTGTAGGACTTATCAGCTCTTGGCAACTGATCGATAAGCTGCCATAGGGTTTTTACTATAGCAGTAGCTGAGAAGATGATTTGCTTGTTTGTAAGCCACCGCTGTAGCTCCGCTTTTTTCCAGCTCTTAGCAGGCCACTTTTCAACTTGCTTGCTGTGATAACTAGCATTATCGAGTATAATTATTGAAGGCTCCTCCAAGTAGGGTAGCAAAGCATCAGAAATCCATTTCTCAAAATTATCAGAGTTCATTTCGCCATGATAGTCACCTGTATTACTCTTGGACTTGAAAATCAACTTTGCGCTTTCCACAAACCCATCTTGTCCGCCAGCATGTAAGATAATATATCTACAACAAATATAATATAACATAGTATGAGAAATTTTTTTTTTTAACAATTTTTTTGCAGACCTCAAAACAGCTTACAAGAACTGGCACCGAGGCCTTGAAAAAGTAAAATTATAAATAGATAACAAAAGTATAGTACTTTATGTAAATTCAAAAACATAAACTTAACAAAAAGAATTCAGTCACTGTTCCTTATAAATCTCTTAAGGTTACGACATAAAACGTTTTCTTCACACTGAAATAAAGTCTCTGGAAACCCATTGTAAATTTGTACACTTCTATTTATTGGCGAGTCTTGTGACTCTTTTGTTCTTTTTTTTGTTCTTCACAAATCGGTTTTACATGATTATTTTCTAAATACATACAGGGTGGCCTATTAGACGTTTATGAAGAACTAGTCAACGAATCACTATGAAAATTTGGTATCTTAAGCGGCCCTCACACGTTCAATAATATTGTCAATATTTGATGATATTGACAATAATATTGATTGTGTGAGGTCAGTGCTGCAGCTCCTACTAGAAAGTATTATTTTTTTTAGAATTCCTATTAATTTTTTAATATCCTTACATCTTTATCTTTAATCGTTAATATCTTTAACATTTTCGTATCCTTTCTGTTATCGCTCTCGAGATAATACTTAATTAAACTTTTTTTTATAAAACATATCCTAAACGTCTAATAGGCCATCCACCATCAATCACATATACATACCAATACATACATATATATTTTTTAAAATTTATTACATTTTACTCAAAACAAGTATTAAGGGTACTCCTCTTTCTCGGTAAGCAGAACTTTTTAAAATAGTAACTTTTCTTTGTAAAATTAAAGATAAAATAGATTTATACCCGTCTCCAGTGTGTTTCCTAACTGATTTAATACTGTCATCCTGCCATGACTTCCTAAACGACCCATTGGAAAAGATCCACGTTTCGTCCACGAAAACATATGGTTTCTTTTCGGCACCAAGTTGTTCATTTGCCATGTATATTTCCAGAAATCTGCGCCTCTTCTGAGCAACACAAGGCTTTTCCATTAGAGCTCGGCGATTATCATCAGCTCTATATATAAATCCCAAGCTTCTGACAAGTTTGACCAAACTACTTGGGCTTCCCTGGTACATTTCTTTTTCTCTGAGCAGTTCACTTAAAGATTTTATTGTCACTGGCTTTCCTACAATTTCTTTTTATCAAGTATACATTTTAAAATTGTAATTATGGTTTTAATAAAAGTAGATGGCACCTTGCAATCCTATCTCTGTAGACGAACCTGCTAAGAAAACAATAGGAACTTATGTTACTATCGAATTAAAATGAGCAGTAACTATTATACATCAATATCTTAATATACCTTGTTATACAAAATTATATTAGCATGCTTTTTATAATTATGTTCTGCAAGCACTAATATTTCATGGTAAAAGACATAATTTTTTCAGGAATTTGTACCTGTGTACATTAACAATGTTATAGGTATTAAATAACTTTTGATTTATTTTTATCTAGAAGGCAATTTTTCCTAATACCTTTGTTTTAATCAAGAAAGTGTCAGTGTGAACAAGTATTTACAGTTTATTGATTAAATAATATTTAAAATAAGTAAAAGCAGACATTTATATAAGACCGTAAAAATATCAGGATAGATATTTTGTATCATCTTGTGAACTTGGTTCCTATATATGCCAACCATACATATTACCTTACTTTTGACAGTAATGCAACTCTTTTTATTATAAAACCTGCATTTCTCTGCAATATGGATCCAGCACTGTAACTGAAAAAAGTTATACCGTTAATATTGTCATACAAAAATGCTTAAACACATATTAGCAACATGATTCACACTTACGATCGGCGTACATGTGGTAAATTTGATCCCGGATTTGCAAACGGACACCTTCCCTGAGATCATCCGTTAGAGGTTTAGCTCTTTTTTTTGACACCACCAGACGGTCTTCGATAGGGCCATCCTTATATCTTCTAACTGTGAAAGCAGATATTTGCATCGCTTTTGCAGTTTCCTGTAGGTTTAAAGGATAAATTTTATGATATAGTAATTGAAAAATTATAAAAAACCAACAGTTTTTTAAAATTATTTCTAAAATATTTGCCTGCCATTTGCTTAATTATTTTTCTTTTCGTAAAGTTAATAATGTTGGAAAATTAATACAGGTAATATCCCTCATATTATGCTTTAATAGACGAATAAGAAATGTAAGGAGAGTCGAGTGTGTAAGGTTAATTAAAAATAATAAATGTAGCTATATACACATATATAAAAACATTTTAAAATGTCTCACCTGAACAGCACTTAAGTGAGCATGGCATTCTTTAAAGTAGCTATAAACATTTTGAACGAACTGCTGGGCTAGCTCATTACCATGTAAATATGAATACGCCTTTGCCTAAGAAAATAGGAGCAACCCATTATTATTGGAACAAACAAACATAAACAAAAATGTATTTATCTTTCACTTGAAACCGTTTTATATTTTTGTAGTATTTGGCGTTTACATTATTACATTCAGGCTTATTGGGACTACCACGGGCCTGTGACCCCTCACCCCTAAAAAGACTTAAAAACCATTCGACATTTTTTATGTAGAATCTTATTGTGCAACCACTCATGCCAAGAACTGAAATTTCAACATCCACTTTAATAAACAATATATTTAGTATTCTCTGCAAAAAAATGTGCAGATATTTTCTACTTTCCCAGCTAACCAAACTGTCTACATTCAAGTCGCCACACAAAAGTATTACCTGATATTTAACTGAAACAAATCTCAACTCGATCAGAAAGAAATGAAACATCTAGAAATTTTTTTACTAATATTAAATTCACCTTAGTTTCTCTAACGGTGGCATCAGCTGAGGTAGAAGGCAGACAATATATATGCTCCATAATTATTATTTTCGCCTAAAAACAGATAAATGAAAATATTAACCTATAAATTTTTCATAACGTGACAAGTACTTACTGTGGTTTACCAGATATACAAACAACTCAATATGTAATTAATCAAAGTTTTCAACACAAAATAAACACTTCTAAAACGACAGAAATACACTTTTAAACGTATTAGCACTAATCAAACTCGAAAAATATAAAAAACAAACACGCTCAATACGGTTCCTATATATAAAACTGGGGTATTTGGTTAAGTCCCCAAACAGCTGATCGATGACATATTAATGATGTCAACTGTCGAAAAAGCTTGAGGATTCGCTATAAATACTATATCCTATATAATGAATATTCAGGTAAATTAATAGTGGCTTCACTGATATCCAGGGATAGCCATGACTTCGTAACAGCAATAATATCATAATATCTTGTCAGTTCCAAAAAATAATTAAAATAAGGAACCAGAGACCTGACATTTATATGACATATACTAAGGTTAGCCGTCATTGTAAAGCCAATTTATAAATTCTTAACATGAATGTATAGATATAAATTAATTAAACAATGAAATAGAATTTGAAAAATAACATAACAATATAAATAGACAATTACCGTAAAAAACCAAAAAAACAGAAAGAACCAGCAGTTCGCAACCAAAACAACGAACTTATTCTCTTGAGGAAATATAAAAACTGTTACTTATTATTGGTACCTGAGCAAGTCGTAATGGTTTTCTGCTTTTTCTGAAATTTGGTGGCACTTCCAGAAGCCTTAGATGGAGTATTATCAAGTTAACTTTTTTTTATCTGAATCCATAGTAGAATTTATTCGAATATTGTGGGCAGGCTGAACTTCTTCAGCCCCTACTTTCACCCGGTTATCCAGAGGATTGTCGGAGGTTGCAGTAGAGGTCGAAGATTCACTATGTGTGACCTTGTATGCAAGTGGCGAAGAAACTTCCAGTTCCAGTTGGTCAATAGTCACCTGTTTGGTCACGGTAGTGGTGTTACTTCTTTCAGAA
The DNA here is from genome assembly GCA_963991005.1 of Barypeithes pellucidus. Classification (NCBI taxonomy): domain Eukaryota; kingdom Metazoa; phylum Arthropoda; class Insecta; order Coleoptera; family Curculionidae; genus Barypeithes; species Barypeithes pellucidus. The sequence goes on from OZ022560.1 coordinate 45,611,940, forward strand.
CAATATGGATGAAAATTTAAAACCTGTGCGTTATATTCAGTACCATCTACAATCAGGTTATTTCCTCGTATATTATAGTGATCATATGAATTTTAGCCTCCTTTAATTTTTGTACAAGAAACTTGCTTTCTGCACACTCTTCCGGAATTAGATCTTCAGCAATAAATACTCTAGTACCTTTAAGGCTGGCCCGGTTTATAAGAGTCTACTGTCTTTTAAGTTTGGAAAGCAGCTCTAAAAGAATGGGTCGAGGCTTATCGTTTTTCTTGTGAAGCAGGAAACAGTTTGATATGTGTATTATGTTGAGGTTTAAGCCTAATTTATCTGGAATTATATTTACAACTTTTGACACCAATACGTTTATAGTTTCAACTTCACTCTCTACTTCTTCAATACCGTAAATTATGAGGTTATTTTTTCTTTCAAACCTTTCCGTTCTTTTAAGTCGGACCAAAAGAGCGTTATTTTCTTTCTCGAGTTTAATAAGTTTCTGGTTAACCTGAACAATTTCACTGTTTAGCCTTAAAGCAAGATTTTCGACGTATTTTTTTACTTCGTCGATCTTATTTACAGTGCAGAATTTCCACTCTGTATAAGCTTGTAAATATCATCAAGTGATATCTGTCCGCCTTTCATTCTTTATGTAACAAAAAACATAATCAGAAAAAATGAACAAACCAACCTGCCAACACTGTTCAATACCTACACGGAACAATCCTTATCGCGCACATGAATTTATCAATGTTAATGGTTTTTTGTGACACATATCGAGATGATCTTGTTGGCAATTCATGGGGTCCTAATCTTATTATTTTAATTACATATGTATATAGTGTATACCAACAATAAATATTTCAGCAACTAATGGCTCATATCTACTTTTTATCGCGAGGATCAAAATATATCAAATATCTAAATACATTTTTTGTGTTATGTTTATATAAATTTTCATCTTTCTACGTGACACAATCTCAACAAAAATTGTCTAATGTAAAGACACAGACTTGCTTCCATTTTTCGAAACTTTGTACTTCAAACCAACCGCATACATTTTAAAATAGCTTACTTTTTTTGACTGTTTATTTTTACATATATTATAATACATTTTCCATTTGCCATGTGGCTCAAAACTCACCCTTGTATAGGATTACAAGAATTAGTAACGTGTCTGGTAATATTGACTTTCTTAATGTGTCTGCGAAAAGTGGGAAGTATGTTAAAAAATGTGTAAATGATTTTGACTTTTAAGTTTTTTTCTTTAATTTTTCCTGTACTTTTCATTTCTGGCAATAATTATTAATGCGGAATATCAGTGAATGTATTTATGTCCTTTTATAATCATATATAATTCTTGCAGAAGCAATATTCGCATATATTTAAGCACTCTTATGATTTTTTTATCTTGTTTATATACTTTTCAAATAAATCATATGGATATTCCTGTAGGTATCTTTTACCTATTTATAACTATCCTATCCGACACCCAAGCTGCTCTTAAGGCTTTGAACTACAACTGGTTTACATCAAACCTCACAACCTGAAAGAACCTAAAAATAACCTGAAAGAAAAAAAGGAATAAGGTAGAACTCTTGTAGGTTCCTGGGCACTCATGGAAGGGCATACGAACTAGCCAGATCTTGTCAAAATTTCAAAGCCCCAGTGCCCTCCGTTGGAATTTCAAAGTCAACAGAAACAACATTAGATAGATGGGCGCAAAGACAACATCTTTCCCGATGGTATGGGATACCTGGTCAAACACAAGCACGGATTTTAAGGATTGTATTAAATATATTGTTAATAATATATGAATGTTATTTTTCAGGAGATACCTACTTTCACATACATTTACTTACATGCAGTATATACGAAAATATGCTTTCATTTTTGACGAAACTCTAAATAGGTTATTGATGAAATAAAAGGATGAAATAATTAGTAAATTAATGTAGATATCTATTATTTATATTTTAATTGACATGGTTTGATACAAAATTCAACTAACCTACGGAAAAAAATAAATTGTGCATTTTTATATTCGTTTATTATCTCCATCTCATAATATAATTGTTCATTTTTCGAGAGTAAAAAAAGGAAAGTAGAAGCGCTCAGCTGAAAACTTTATGGAAAATTGAAATTGAAACGAGGATGATATCATATAATACGATATAGCGAGGGAGATTTTTGATGTTGGAAATTATGTCGAGTTTTAGTTATATAATGTATAGTCACGGCCAAAATATATTTTTATATTCTACATATTAGGATCTCTATAAATCGAAATCTTATCATTTTTTACGAAAAAGTGATTAAATTAAGTTCTGCTTCCTGAAAAAATATTATTTATTTCTTAAAACTTCCTATATACGATATATCTATACAGGGTTCTGCATAGGTCTGGCTTGCATAGCTTGTATACGAATTAAATTAGGAATTTCATTCATAAACTGATTTATACTACATCGTAGGGTATATTTCATAAAACTATTTTCCCATATACATGATGGCCCAAAAAAGTGTGATATTATAAAGTTGTATTTTTTTAATAGGATATCCATTATTTAATTAATATATAAAAAATATTTAATTTGCTTTAGTAGTATAGAGGTAAAATTAAAAAAAAATAGTTTTGTAGCCCTGGAAAAATAATTAAAAACAAACTAAAATAATTTTCTGTCAACCACGGCACTGGATGAGATTTATGACAAGGGTTCTAGAGATACTATGAATCTAATAGTGTTTATCTATTTTGTACAGGCTGTTTATAATAAGGTAACAAAAACGACACATTTAAAAAAAATTATTTATGATATATGAACCAATGAGTATAAAATATATGATGTAGATTTAAAAAACAATTATTTTTTGTAATATAAGTATATATATGTTATTTCACTAAGTTTTCAAAATTATTGCATATTTCATAAATTATGTTATTGTATAGTTATTATTATTAAAATTAGATAGTAAAGTTGCTTATTTTTGACTAATTAAATCTAAACGACATGTGAACTATAATATGCGAGTTTCTATAGCTACTTACACCCTTCTAAAATGAATAATAGGCAATATTAATGGTAATTTAAAATTTCACGGTATATGGTTTCTCCTATAGGCAATGTTAAAACTCGAACTAACCTGTCGGAGTGACTATATCAATTCAAGCCGTGCTTTTATCAAATCGGGCCCGGTAAATATTTTATATCTGTGACAAATGTTGAGCTCATTACAGAGCTTACTACGTGACACTGGCAAATCTGAAACCGCGATACCCAATTCATTTCTGAGAGTGGTACCATAAGGTTCATTAACAAGATTTTCTAGGAAATATGTGCATTTTTCTTAGTCATTTTCGGTGCCTGCTGATAAGGAGAGACAATGAAAACAAACCTTTTTTACAATGGGATATTTATTTAAGTCAAATGAAAAATATTAATATATAGCCTTCTAGCCTATGTCACCTATCTTTGGAACAACGCAATCGAACATCGTGGGGCGTCTCGGGCTGTTGCACTGGGTATTTCTAAAGCCTTTGATCGTGTTTGGATCGCTCTCTGCAAGTTGCGATTGACGGATTTGTCTCAGACACCTTCACCATCAATGCCGGTGTTCCTCAAGGGTCCATATTGTCTCCCACTCTCTTCTTACTCTATATTAACGACCTTCTAGTGAAAACGAAAAATCCGATATTTAGTGTTGCTGACGATAGCACACTTATCTCATATTTCCCTTTGAATGCACATCGGCTGCCGACGCACATCTTCGCATACAGCATGAAATATCACGCCCCAACAAAGACCTGGAAGAAATTTTGGCTTGAGGTGACAGTAACCAAGTCGAATTTGACGCTAAAAACCCCAGACAGCAGCTTTCTCTAAAAAGGTTAACATTACAGAACCGGATATAGTCATTGACGGACAATCCCACTGGCTTCATCTATTAATTTGGATTTAGCGTCAACACATCGCGAGACAATACATCGAACGACAATTCAGCGCCGACAATTCATCGCAGAGACAATTCATCGCTACGACAATTCATCGTGCGACAATTTATCGTTGCAATTTATTACAATAATACAAATAAATGGAACAAAAATAGACGTTTAATAGCGATTAAATAATCATAATCATCATAAGCATCAATCATAATAATAACCAAGTAGTTGAAATAATAATATATGCATATGGAAATGCATACAATAACTTAATTAACATTTCCGATTTCCTTCTGTGTTCGGCAAAAGAAAACATAAAGAGTTACATAAATTGACAGTGCCCTGGGAAAACAAGTGAGAACCCGCCCCCGCTCCACCTTTTGTAGCCGATTTTCTGTTCGGAAACAGGAAACATAAGAAAGTTACATAAATTGACAGTGCCCGAACAAACCCATTAGTTTTACAAATTTACATTCCCCTTATTCAAGAAAAACACTAATTACTTTATTATTAAATAAGATAATGGTCATCCATTATATCTAGGAAAATACAAACCCGAACAAACCCCTTAAGAGGATTAGGTAATTATAGTATTAACTAATTATAGTATTAAGTAATTATTATAGTACTCAACCTAACCTAAAATGAATATATAATTTTGGTATTTCAAGGAAGAGGATTAAGTCATGAAAAATATAGAAGAATTTTCGACAAATTGACGCACGATGAATTGTCGTAGCGATGAATTGTCGCACGCTGAATTGTCGGCGATGAAAAGTCGTGCGGTGAAATGTCGTACGATGAATTGACGGGACACCATTAATTTGCTGGGCGTTAATCTGGGAGGAAATATGTCTTGGCATAAACACATTGTGGCAATCGCCAAGATAGCTTCTCAGAAACTTGTACACACCTCAACAACTTTTGACACTATACAAAGCCCAGATTCGACCATCATTAGAGTACTGCTCTCATGTCTGCAGCTCTACAGATGCAGATGTGTGGAGCCCTACATCCAAACATACTCTTTGGCTACTGGATTCAATCGAAGGAGAGCCATTTGTCTGATTGGAGACCACGAGCTGACCAAGAACCTCGACAGCCTAGAACATCGAAGACAGGTTGGGGATTTGACTCTCTTTTACAGATATTTTCATGGAACGGGCTCGGCTGACCTTGCACTCTTAATTCCGCTCAGAGCGGCAAATAGCAGAAATACACGACCAACCATTGCCGCCCATCCATATGTTGTTAAGCTCAGTACTCCTCGAACTGCCTTATTTAAGAGTTCTTTCATCTGGAGGACTTCATCCATCCATCATATGGAACGACCTTCCCTAGGTCGTTTTTCCCAACGAATATAACCTCCAATAATCAAAACCAACGTAAATTGCTTTATGCGCATACGCAACACTCCCAGAGTGCCTTAATGAATTTTCCTATAGTGCTTGTGTTTGATCATAAAAAAAAATACTTATTGTTTATTGTGATGACATAAAACAGTTTGTGTTCGAGAATTCTTAAATTTTTTAAAAATACCAACAACTTTTTTTTAAATGATTTTTTTTAATTAAAACTGTTGTTTTTATATCAGTAATCAATTATTAGGCAGTAATTCTCTTTAAAAATTAGGTTGTAAAAGTAATTTTAACCAAGACGATTTGAGTATAAGGAAAAGAACAAGCCATTAACTATAATTATAATTTTTTTTAGTATTAAGAAATATTATTTATAAAAATAATTAAAATCAAATTTTTGTTAGGGTTTTCGGGTTTGTTTGGGTTGGTTAATAATTTAAATTAAAATAAAATGGGTTTTTCTCATTGTTAAAAACAAAATTAGTTAAGAAACTCTCATGTTCTCCTATATTTATGAGAAATTTGTAGTAGAGCTGGCAACAGCCTGGAGACAGAACGCACTTGCATTTTTTAATTTTGATATTCTATAAAATATCGGTGGGTTTTTGACAAAATATCGTAAGCGACATGCCTCAAATTTTCTATTTGGATCTCATTATTTTCTTTTTGAATACGCCTTATTATACCTTTTTAAATAATTAAAAGCCGACCAAAAATAGTTTGATATAAAAACAGCATTTTCGAGAAATTTGTCGTTATAGAATATTAATAAAAACAATAAAATGTCATTAAAAATTTAAAACACTATTTAAAAGCCAGAAATTTGAAAAAGAAAATTTTTAAAAGGCCCATCCCGAGAAAATATATTAGTGGTAACTATATCTAGAGGTAGGATCTGAACTAAATTTTACTAAATACATGTGTCGTTAATTTCCTATGCAGTCTTCATTTTTAATATTTAATTGTTTTTTGGTATTCACATACTTTGCTATACTGTCCACTTAAATTAAAATTTTGAGAGGGTCTAAAAAATGAGTGTATAGGTTGTAGGCTCATTGGTATGAAGGACGGCGTTTTGAATGTGAATGGCTTATTTCATTAGTGCATTTCTTGCGATAACATCATCGATTCGAATTCGGATCCCCGAGTAACAAAATTTATCTGATTTATTATATTTTCAGGATTAATTTAAATAATTTATTTTAATAATAAAATGTATATAATAAAATTAAAACTTTATGTTTAGGGCTAATTAGAGAATTTAAAATATAACAAAGATTGAAGCGGCCGGAAAGTGTAAGCAAATTTCAAAATTCCTAAATTAATTACGTGTAACTTAATTAAAGGCAAAATTTCAGGATGTTATAGCGGTAATTGGATTTATTATTATCGATTTTCAGTTATAAACCACAAGACCTGCATGTAATATAATATTAGAAGTTTGTTTACATAGAGCCGAGTTTTTCCGGGCTAAAAATATATAGAATAATAGACGGGAAGAAAATTCCGCTATTGTAAAAAGTAGGGATAATTGGGATGTTGAAAAAAAAAGGTCCCGTAAGGTAGAAAAATCAAATATCAATACTTTATTGCTTTTATCTATCGGTAGAAACCATCCCGCATGAATAGTAATGAAATATGGTCACATGAACAGGTACCTTCCAAAGTCTTCACCCACATGAATTCCATATTTATGTATCTAGTGTAAAAAGTTATTATTTGATTGTTAAGTTTAGTTCACGTAGTCTTTTGCATATTTGAAAAAGATATTATTTACTTGTCAAGTTTAGTTATCGTAGTATTTTATCTATCTAAATATATATAAAATGATGCTTCTCATTCTGGAAAACCCGCGACCATTTCTAATTTTTAGAATTTAAGTCGCATTACGAAACAATGAAACAAATACATTAATTGTTATGGCTTATGTTTATTAAAACGTGATATCCTTTCTGTTTCTTAATACGTTTTATAACAATTTCAAATATTATATTATAATATTACATATAACAATTTTCGATTTTAAAATCAAAGATATTTTACTTTTGAACTAAATTCATTATTTTATTTTAGGGTTTAGACCTTGCAGAGCTTTTGGTGATGAGCAACTATTTTTCTTAATATTAATACCTAATAAAAATGTTTTCCATATGATTCCAACTTAAGTAGACACATTATAAGTAAATGAGTGTATGCACATTTGGTGGTTATTATACGATTAACGGATCTTCTACAGAATTTTAAAAAAAGTAATGATAAATCACGGGTTTGAGGGGTCCTATTATGACCTCCAATTTCGATAGGAGGACATGTGTTTTAATGAAAAGTTTAATAATTCTAAATAAACAACACCACCATTTGTAGAGATCTTCACTAAGTTTTCAGTACTGTACATTATGACCATTGCTTTAACACACAATTTCTTCTTCGGAATGTAATTTAATATTAAAATATTACTATTTTGTGTTTGTTATTGTATTTTTTAGTGTAGCTAAATGCTATTTAGAGACTCGTAAGTTAAAGAATGGGAAAAGCAAGAATATGATTATTAAATATAATTAGAAAAACTAGAATATAATCAAAATCTATATTTTAGCTTAAAATTAATGTGAATGATAAATAAGATTCCTAAGAATAAGACTATAATTATTATAGAAGTGAGCGCAATATATTGAATATTTGGTTCTGAATAACATAATAATAAATTTATTAAGTGCTGAAAATAAGGGTTTTAACGAATTTCTCACTCATTTTTTCCCATAAGAGAGGTGGTATTATCGAAAAATTACAGCAGAGCAGCAAAGTTTTATTTCCACTTTTATAACCAAATTTGACACCACAAAAATTTTTTTTATTGTAAATAAAAGATGCCGAAGTCCGCTGCCACGGATGTTTCTTGAAGTATTTTTAAACAGTTGTCAATATGTAGTTAACAATTACCAAAGGTGTACTTTTTATTATTCAATCAATAAAAATAATTTTTATAATCTTATTTAGGTTATGTGCTCATTTCAATTTTGAAATAAATAATGTGATTATATTCAATGTTCGTAAGATTATTACATAGTTTACAACAATAAATGTCAATTTGTTAAGTTGATATGTAATTATTGGATGTTTTCTTAATAAAGTTTATGTTTTTGATTCGTGAAATATTTTCCATAAATACCACTCGTGCTTTAAAATGAACCAGATAATAAGCACTTATGGTATTGATTAGGATAATCACGTCATATATTTACAAGTTTAATGAGTTTAACATAGATATTTGAATAGTGTCAAGGAAAGAAAAGAAAATTACATCATAGATGGCACTGTAGTAATTCTAAATGTTGTTATACAACGCCAATCTATGTGTAGGATAAGTATAATTATATATTATAGTATAATATTTACAATAACAATATGCATTCCTGTCTGTAAATTCCAAGATCGGTTAAGAGTTCTTGCTGTTTGAATTAACATCTTTATATTTTTCTTGGTGACATATTAAGAATTTGTTCTCTTTTGACAAACAACGATCCTCAATATGCCCCTGCAATACCCATAGTCTATATTCCATATCTAATTCTATATTCAAAATTAGAATAATATATGGCTCATCTTGTTTCTTAATTTATACAGTGTCATCATGAAAAAATGTTCGATTTAGGTAAAAATTGACTTCACCATAAGTTTTTGCTTCATTAAGGACCAACAATTACATAATTAAATGCGACCATGTGGCTTTTGTTATTTGTTAACCGTCACATTTGACATTTTCCCCACAAAATTTAAAAATTTAAAAAAAATATATTTGGGAAAGTTGTTTGCTTTGTAATTTTATGCCCACATAGCAAATTTGAATTACTTATGATAGCTTTTGTTCCCTACCTATTTTTGGTCAATATCTATTTTCATTGAAAACGCAAAACCACCGTAAATATATTTATTTATTCAATATTATTCTTCTAACTTCATTCTTGTACCAAAAAATCCTAACAAAATATAATTTTCCTGAAAACATTAAATTGCAGTTTAAAATGTTGCCCCTGTGGAGTAAACTCCTCATAACTTTAAAGATTTAGCCAAAGAAAAGTCTTATTTTTTAAATAATAAATACGTTGAAATAATTGGACACATTAAAATAATGGCGCCATGTTTATAATTATATCAATGGTGAATAGCATCAATATTAGGAATTAATTAAATAATTTTAATATATTTTTTATTTTGTTGAGTCTCTTGATTCCAAAAAGATTTTACTCAACCAGTCAACTTTGACCGTGACATAAATTACTATCATAAACCGTATTTCTAACTTGCATAAATCATTGCAAGGTTGCAGCTTTAAATGTAGCGAGAAAAATTTCTACAATATTTTATAAACTTTTAACACCAATTCTTCCTCTGACATGCATTCTATTTTCATGTATACCGCAATAAAACGAAAAATTTATCATTTTCAGCTGGTGAATACATAATTTATCATTTGCAAGTTCTTTATGGACTATTGTCAAAAAGTCAACTTGTTGTTCGTTCAAGGGTCGTTTGCCAAGAAATGGCGGAGAAAAGTTGACCATAAATAATTTTATATATCGTTGTGTGTCTAGAATATAGGGCAATATACTATTGTCATATTTTAAATAAAATAAATAATACTTATAGTAAAACTTTATAAACCTATAGGTGTAAATATAAAAATTTTGGAATAGAAATTTGATCATTTGGGATCCAAGGCCTGCTTGATTAGAAAATAAAATTTAACATTTGGATTTATTATTTTTATTTTCTGTCTAGGTAAAGTGCCTCTTCATCGCAAAGTATCGAAAAATTTCATTTAGAAAAGTTGCTCAGAATTCAAGATCATACAAGCTTTTTGAGTTTAATAACCACCAGATATTTTTCTTTGCATTTTTTAAACCTTCTAAACAGAAAACAAATCTTCATGGTATTAAATACATTTATGAGAAAATATTATTTCAGAACTAACATACTAACATTTTTGATGATCAAATGTCATATGACAAGGATGAGGAAATTGAAGAAATTAGAAATTTTTAACTAAGGAAAATATTATGAAAAAAACCAAGGATGCTGATATTATTAAATTCGGCACACCTGTATGATTTTGAATTCCGAGCAACTTTTCTTAATAAAATTTTTTTTTTATGGAATTTTGTGAAAAAGAGGCACTTTACCTAGACAAAAAATAAAAATAATGCTTTGGTCAACAAAGCCTGCTTGCTTTCATAAAAATCAAAAATGTTAAATTTTATTCTTATTATTATCAAGCAGGCCTAGATCCCAAATGATCAAATTAATTAAAATTTTGTGTCATTTACACCTCTAGGTTCGTCTATCTTCGTACACACTGTATAGTATAACTGCTATATGTGATATATCCATCACTTAACTACAAACAATAAAGTATACATTATTTAATTACACGTTAAGATTCAATATAATTTTCCCTTCTGCAAAAACGCACTGTCCAATCACATACATGCGCCAACTACGCTGTACAGTGAAAGATATTTTATTATTTTCATTTATCTGAACTGTATTCAATACAAAGGCTTTAAATTTAAAATAGGGATGATTATGAAATTTGGGAGTTTAAAATGCCAAACGTAAAGTAGGATATATATAAAGTTATGTTGATAATTGTAAAATTGAAAACATTGAAGTACACATTTAATTCAGTTTTTGTCATCAATTAAACCAAAATTATTTTTGCGTATCCCGGTAAAAATATGTATTGAAAAATAATAAAATGTAATAAAAACTAGTATGAAACTACTTTAAAAAGATTTTCTAACTATGCACCTATATATTTTTTGATATGCTTAACTAAGATCCTACGATCCTCTATCATTTCCGTTTAATCAGAAGTAGGTGTCTTCTGATATTTTAAATAAAACGTTCATATTTTTATTAGTATTTTGAATTTTATTTAAGATTCCAAACATACTGTATTTTGTAAAACAGTTCATACGTCTAAACTGAATAGTTTTGAAATAGGGGCATTTGACAAGCTATGGTATCTGTATATTATTTGAAAGGTTATATCACTCATGTCTTGTGTAGTTACTATTTGTGAATATTATATATTATAATAATATATAATTGACTTTTAGTTTCGTTTGTAAACCTATGGTCCATTCGTTTGGATATAAAATAATGTTATACTTAGTAATTACCTTATTCAAAATACACGCCTAATAGATAATTATACTTTGAAAGTCAAGAGCTGGTTAAAAAATATTATATGGATTGTCAGGAAAGGGACAGTGCATTTTATTTCGAACTTAAAGTTTTTATTTTAAATACCTAATATAGGGCCTTTTTAAAATAGTAAGAAAAGAAACTTTAAACTTGGTAATGTTAAAGTGACTTATGCTAACTTCGATCTTGTAACCGGAGCTTAGCTATCGTTGTTTCTGATGCAAGTTCGATGCCGCATCAAAGTTCCGCATGTACTGCTCCTATATTAAGCGATAGTTGCATATCCGAAGAAGCTCTCTGACATAAAGGGAATCTGTAGTTAATATAATACTGTAGAGGGTGAGTTGAGAGATGAACGGACAGAACTCCTAGAGTGTATTGTACAAATGTACAGAATGTAAAAACTCCTATGTCCTTATATTATGATTTTTATTTATTTTGAATACAAATAAACAAAATTTCATATATTAAAATTTTTTTAATCAATACGTTCTTTTAATAAATGTTCCAAATTATAGCCATTGTTTCCTGTATCGCTTTAATATCAGCTGCAATATTTCTAATACGCGTCGAATTAGTTCATCCCGAATATCGACTTTTACTTTGTAAATTTCATATTTGACCCAGTTATACCAAATCATAATTTAAAGAAATTTATAAAATTAAAAAAATAAGACATTAAAAAATTAAAATTTTTTTGTTTTCTTTTAAAATTACGTTTTAATCTTATAAATTTTTTTAAATTATATTTTTGTCTCTCTACAGATGTCGTTTCCATCTACAATATGTTGCTGTAGTATGTTTTAGAGCTTGTTTCTTCGTTTTATATTATATTCTTTTTTATTACGTGTGTTGATTGCTGATGATGACCTTCGGAAGGTCGAAATATGTCCTTCATCAACATTTCACCTACTTTGATGTAGGGTATTTATTGTCAACAATTTATTTTATTATTAAATATTTTGTGATTTTTTTTTTCCTTCTATCAAAATATAAGGTTTCTCTACACGCATATATATCGGGTTTGAAATATTAGGTGATTAAAAATATTTTTTACTCTCGTAATAGTTACTCTGAAATTATAAGATGAGTATACCTTCGCATTTACTGAAGAACTTACTTTAAGAATCTCCTCGTTCGGGTTGAACCCGTAGAATTTAGGCAATTCCAAGTTCAGAGTTTCTCGTAAATACCTCGGTAAAAGTTTCAAATCTATATTTTATCAGAATTTTTTAGAGAATATCTCACTTCCTGACAACACAACAACCCAAAACTGGCGGGCGATCCGCTTTGTGTTCAAAGATTTGCGTGCCTGATACTTTAAGGCTGGTGATAAATATTCTGAATAAGAAAAATTACTTTTTTATCCAAGGTAGCAAAAGGGGCCCACGTATAACGATAGGAATTTTCTTAATGTCAAGTTTAAGCCTAAAAAATGGCAAATTCATATATTAAAATTAATGTGTTGCCTGAATAAGACCGTGTTATATTGTTGGTTTATATTTTGTTGGTAAATAAATTTCGTTATATTTAAGATATTTATTTCAAATATCAGCTATTAAGTGCTATTTACTTTCATTTATTTTAATTTCCTTATATCTCTGATTTCTCTCTTCTCTTTATTTTATCTGATATTAAAAGCGACATTTTAAAAACGTTTATATAATTTTGTTTAACAGAATATTAACAAAAAAATACATTTCATATGTTTGGTTCATTATTTTATTATTAGTAGTTAATACTATCGTACATGTCTGATAAGTGTGAGTTTATTAAATCGTTTTATATTCCTATACCAACTATTCTGCCTGGTTTAAACCTACTGAAATTTTTTAATTGATCGAACGAGTTCGGAAACCTTCCTTTAGGCAAGATAATATGCGATGCGATGTCTTCGATTGCAGTAGCTCAATTTAATATGACGGTAGCTGGGAAAAATTGTCGAGTTCTGTTGAAAGAGCACCAAAATTACATTCGAGACTGAATTTTAAATTTTACGACGAACCGAACAGTGAGAAAAATGAAACAACATTTATACTAACCTAAATAATGGATTAAGTAGTGACAATTTAATGATAAAAAAGTTAATCCAATTGACAAATAAAAATATTTTTTATTCATAAATAAATTTTTGATACATAAACTGAATAATATTGTTTTATTTTCATTCAGTTTCCCATGTCATTTTCAGTATACTTTCATTAAAGATGTGATCTGTATTGAATTTATATATCTGTAAGAAACTGTCAAAAACGTACCTATATTTACTTAGAATAAAAACAAAATACTTCCTTTACTGTCCTTTCCTTCCTTTTATTAGTTTATGTTAGTAATTTTGTGTATATTCTACGACAATGAAAATATTTTGAGACCATCAGGTTTCTAAACTTGAAAGACCTTTAATATTCGAAACCGCGTTGTCTGATTGCTTTTAAATTTAAATTATATGCATGCATCTTGCTCTCGGGAAATTTAGGAAATACAATTTCTAAACCGCTTTAGCAAAATGTATATTTGAATGTATTATAATATTTATTAAGAACATTCTCAAAGCTTTACGCATTTTAAAATTATTCATACATACAATACTAGGAATAACGATATCGACTATATTCTCCTAAACATATTTAACAATAACAAAGAAGAACTATTCATATTCTGCGATTACTTTTTGTAATAAATTACCCATGAATATGGTGGATATTGAAAGAATATGTGTATTTAAACAGACTTTGCATTTTTATTTGTACAGCATAAAGCTGTAGACCGCAAATGAGTTTTTAAATTATATAGTACTTTAAATGTATTTTATATTTTGAAATATCTTATTTTGACGAATTTCGAACTCTATTTTCCTATAAATGTGCTATGAAATAATTGCTTCTTTTCTTGCTACGTTCAAAAGACGTACCTGCAGGTTAGCCAGCGCGATTCCGTGTATGATTTTGACAACACCTCCGGAGAACTACAGTGGAACTAAAGCGGATGGCGACGTGTACTGTGTACTTTATTCCTGTAATCACTCAGTATATTCGGGTTTGTTAGCTATATATAATTAATTCTCACCTCTGAAAGTTGTGGGATCGCTTTCACAATGATTTCGATAAAATAATTAACATCCTCGTCATATTTCCGTCCGCATACATAACCTAAATTATTTAGAACAACCGCGAGGATAAGGTGTGAAACGAAAGTTAGGATAGCAAGCGAAGGAAGTTTTGTTTAAAGAGATAATTGAAATTCTAATTAAAGGGTGGGATAATAAACGCTCTTAAGCCAGATTCTAAAAGCAATAAACAGCGATATGCACAATAAGTTATGAGGTTTCAGGCATTGTGAAGAGATTATCTGTCTAGATAATATGGAACTTAGAATAAACGCTCAGTTTGGCGCAATGGGCTATTTAAATTACAAGTTAAGATACAAGTTCAACGATATTTCAGCTAAGAATTGACCCACGATATATATATATGCCATAAGAATCGAAACCAAGTTTTCATTTTAATGCGTAAAACGTAATATATATATAAATGGTGGACAGAAATTTCTTAAAGTTATGTCTATATATTACATATTCACGTAATAAATAATAAACGCTTACTACTTTTTTTAAATGTATCTGTCGGTCGCGAGTTATTTGCATTTTTTTTACTTTTAATACTGATTTAAAATCAAAGGATATAGGAAAATAATGTATTGGGTACAGGTATAGGTTGTTCATCATTTGACTAAAGGTTGTTGGGTTAGGACACACAAAGTATTATACTTAATATTAAGAACATAATACACATATAATAAAAAAAAATTTTGGCGGTAGAATTTACAAAATGAATTACTGTAATATCTAAATTTGACTTTATAAGTGAATAAAATAAAATTTGTAAATAAAATTTAAAAAATCAATTATCACAAAATATTGCATACGACGATTTAAGAGAATGAAATAATAAAATTGTAAGAAGGGAATTTATGAGTAGAACTCTTCATGCTCGAAATGAGAAACACCGTTCCTAATATTACGTAGACATCTTCGTTTCATCTCTGTAGTGGTTATATTTCAATCTTCGTTATTTCTACTGCCTCATTAATTTTTTAAATAATATTGTCTCGATCTCGGATTTCCTCATTAGACACCAGTTTCTTTATTCGTCCCCAGATATGATTGTCGAATGGTGAAAATTATCTAGAAGCGTAACTACTACAGACATGCGATGAAAATGTCGACGTCGTCACTTAATAAAATCAAATTTGGATGTTTAAGAAATTAATTTTATAAATTCTACTGAGCCACAAAATTTTTTATCGCATGTAAGTATATTTCATTATTTGTCTTATATCGATGAAATACGTGTCTAACTTTACGGGAAAAAAGGATACAATCAGAGAAAATGATATAACTTTTATTATAACTTCTACGGAACTATTCACCAAGGTCGGTAAAATTTGGAAAAACGATATGCGTAACCCTTTTTATAATAGTATATATGGTTAGATATGTTCAAAATCATCTTACATAATTTAAGTTCTGGTTTTTGGTTCATTATGTTATATAGATAATTCATGGAAGATCACAATCAGCTATGACATTTTCGGATGTTCATATGTCGGTTAACCGAACACCCTGTACAAATAATAAATTTTTAAGAACAACAGTTTATGAAACCATTTTACCTATGTAAAATATTTATAATGTAAGTATGTATGTTGTTATTCAATCGTGTAAATTAACTGCTACAATTACTTCTAAGAATGCTTTTTCACTAAGAAACTACAGCTAAAATGAAGTTGTTATCATTATTTCCCTCGATATAGATATAATACGTCGTTTGGCATAAGTTTGTCGTTTCAATCTGTGGCTAGGCGGTATCCGTAAGGGGGAATGAAGCCAACAGGGTTTAAAATTAAATTTGAAAATCTTTTAATTTTTTTTTCGATTATAATTAAGTAAAGGCATTCAAGCAATGAATTGACTAGCTGTCATTATATATAAAATACATTTTTTCCCAATCTCTTTCGCCACAGCTCTCTATAGCACGAGCGCCAATGTCAACAATGTCTTTTGTGTGTCAATGTCAATGACTTTTAAAACTAATTATGCAAATAACTATTTGTACTCCTTTTAATTCATCCAGTATAATATAGTTCACATATGCCTAAACATATACCTATATAGATAATATTATTAGATCACATATTCAATTCCTTACAGTTTACAAGTTTATATTATGAAAAGTCTTTGCTTGATGACCTGGATATATCCATCGAAGCACCTTTTTGGTATCCATCGATTACAACAAAAGGTTTATTAGGTTGGGTACAATTTACTGATAAACATCTAAAGCGACTTTGATTTTGACCCTTTGAATGTAAAAGGCACTTCTAATAGACCACAAATACATGATAGTAATAGAGAAGGAGAGGCTTGATGCTCAGCAGGTAGTATAATATATGTGTATGTTTTGCCAAACCAATTATACAGTAAT
This sequence comes from Barypeithes pellucidus, assembly GCA_963991005.1. Classification (NCBI taxonomy): domain Eukaryota; kingdom Metazoa; phylum Arthropoda; class Insecta; order Coleoptera; family Curculionidae; genus Barypeithes; species Barypeithes pellucidus. Next base: position 45,628,922 of record OZ022560.1, read on the forward strand.
ATTAGTAATGTCTAGAGTTATACCGCATGATTTTATTTTGGGTACATTTTTTACAGCCTTGTTGTAACACCCCTTATCGAGGACAGATCCCAACGAAGTAGATCGCATATATAGTAATTAATTAATAACATTCTGGTTATAAACACCAGTGGCGTATCTACCCCGGTGTTTAATATATGCGAAGAACACGGGCCCGGCCCCGATAGGAGTGGAACCGCCACCAAACAATATTATATTTAGGGAGGTAAAGAAACTCATCATCTGCTCCACTAGTTTAAAAAATACCTCCCTATAACTTCACTCCACTTCGAGATGGACTACTTCAAAAAAATTAATATTATATTTGTTATTTTATTATTATTCTTTTTAAATTGTCCAGTGGAGTGAAATTATGAAGAGGAAAATAAAATCATAGTCTGCTCCACTAGTTTAATACAAGTTCACAATTTAATTTCTATACATGTTTCGAAGGCACATATCCTAATCTTCAGTAGAAGATTATTTAAGCATTATTTATGTAAACAAGAAAATTATGATTTTTGAGTTTAAACCGAAAGTTCATAAAATTAAGCTAGAGAAAAAGTCTAAAGTTACATTAATAAATTAAATAAATTATTGAAGAAAGATGAAAAAAAATCTAAGAAAAAACAATAGTTTTTATTTTATTTTTGGAAAATAGCTAAAGATAATTTTCCAGAAGGCCAAAATTGAAGGCACGAGCTCCATCCATTTTTTGGTCGGTTCGCCATGCACCATGTCTGTTTAATTTTGCCATTTTTGAAATTTATTTTTGGTTAATTTCAAAAATCAAATAAAAGACCATGATGCTAAATTTCTTTTTCAAGCTTTTTCAGTAATTCATCTAATATATTGATGTTAATTTCACAAATTAATTATTTTTTTCTTTTTTACTACAAAAGATAAGATTGTACTTTTTGTGTTGTTTCTAAAACGATAATTCTCTTTTTTACATAAAAAATGCTTAAATATGTTTTTCCTCTTTACAGTTTGCCTTAACAATGTCAAAAGTTTCTGCGTATGTATAATTTTTCCACTTAAGATGAGGGTAGGCGCCTTCCAAATATGTATGGAATTTAAAAAAATTAACTTTTATTAAACTAGTAGATCAGACTATGAAATCCTCTTTCTCTTAATATTCTATTTGATTTGGAGTCTGGCAAAGTTATCGCACAGATCCGTGGCTGCCTTATGCACCACTAATAAGCACATCTATTCTATATACCTTATAATAAAATTAACACAATCAGTTCCTCTATTGTGGTTACATGACTTACAACTGAATGACCTATTGTTAAAAGGGATCTAAGTCAGTTTGAATTATATGTGGATTCTATATCTCTAGGGAGTATCCGGATTGTTATGTATTGGAGCTGCTGATTGTATTAGTGATGTAGTTCAAGAAAAAACAGAGTCAGGTAGAAACTTACAACAGAAATATTATAAAGAAAAAGAAATTAGAAGACAACGATATATTGGACATTGTCTAGGTTTTGCCTTGGATTAATAGAAGTTGGTAAATTCGAAACTATGAAGCAGTTTTTCCCACATTCCCATAATCCTTGTGACCGAAAATTCGGGATAACTAAATGACTTATTACAAAATGTAACGAAGCACAACACGCCAAAGGAAGTTTGTGAACTTATTGCCAACGCTGAAAAAAATATTCTGGAACTCTTGCTCATGTGAAGGCAGATATGATTGTTGACTATATGTATAAGTAGTAACCTGCAATATATAAGAAGATATCAGTTTCATTTGCAAAAGTATGCATCTTCACAGAAATAAGAAGGTTGGGTCTAGTATTTGCAAGTATCATTATTTTGAATATTTACATCATAAAAAGACACAGAGGTCCACAACCATTGATCGTAATGACCATGATGACTAAATATAAACATGAAATAAGTTGATATTATGTTATTTTTTAAGTAATATTTATGTAATTTTGCTATTTTACATCTCCGATAAAGTTTAAAAAACTTAAATTAAAAAAACTTAAATATTTTTGCACACTCATGGATGCAATTTGTTAAAAGTTGCCTAAGTCATTAAATTAATTTATTTTTTTCTGAAAAAATACTGACTAAAAATATATCGTATAAAGTAGCGTTGATATATTCAACGATATAAAATGAAAATTTTTAATTTCTTTGAATCATTATAAGCGTAGGCAGTTTTATGCCTTTTCCACAATATTTCGTTAAACTGAGTAGATCCCTTTTAACCATTGGTCATTCAACTAGTCTATTTATACAGGGTGTTATGAGATGAAAATGAATTGAAAAACCATAAATGGCGCTATATAATTCCAGAAAACCGACGACGAAAGATGTTTTGCAATGTTTTGTTGATGTTTTGGTAATATTACACACAAATTTAAAATTCGGATTTGTTCGGGTTTTGTTGTGTAAACAAACCCGCACAAGCCACACAGAATCTAAGTTTTAGGAATAAACCTCTCACATAACCTCACAAATAGCAGCTATTCACATGGAAAGAATACACGGGAAAAATGCTTCAATTTTGGTCCTTTTTTCTCGCTTAGATTTATTTATTTAACTAATTTAAAAAACACACACTTTAAATACAATTCTTTCAATTTAAGAATAACATTTTATGTACGAACGAACGAAATGGTACGTGCAAAACTCGGAATATAGATGGGCAATATTTGATAGTTTGATATTTCACGGTCACGGTAATTGAATCCCAATAATATACGTTACGGGACGGGCTAAGATCGCTTAAATGCGTTTCTTATAGTGATAAACGAGATTCTTCCCTGAATTGAATAAAATGATAGTAGTGATATATCCTTCAATGAAGGTGAGGGATAATACTGCGACTGTACTTGAGAATCTCAAAAAATTAAATTAGCGCAGCGCTACTCCAAATGACAAGACCGAAAAAGATTTCATTTTCTTTCTCACACGGCAATCTCTCCATCTCTTTCACACAATCCACTGGGCGCCGGGGCAACGTAAGCCTAGGCGTACAAGCGTGCGTCTTTCAAGTGTCAGTATTAGAAGATTTGCGTTAGAATACGGTCGGTTCTGTTGCTTTCCATGTACACTCTCTTCTAGCCGCTTTGTTTTCAGAAGGTATGCGTATAATAATTGTTTTGTAATGAATTTCGGGCTACGCGTCCAAACTTATGTATGTATTTTTACATTGTTTTTATTGACGAACCTAAAACAAGTAGTGTGTTTTGTACGTTTGACTTGATGGAATGTTCCGAGCATAAAGTGTTTCCAAGAGTATTCCCATGAAAAAGAAAAAAAAACTGATTGTGCTTGTGCGTGGATTTCCTCGCTCTGTAGATTTAAATACAAGTAGGTAGATAAATAATTTATTTTTATAATTTTTTATGGAATTTCAGTTTTACATTAAGTTTGGCAACATTCCACGTAACACCTATTTTCTGACATGCCACCACATGGTGACGTATTACATTGACGTCTGATGAGCTGTGGGCTTATGGGGCTAGACCCCAATTTTAAAACGGTCGATTTAAAAAAAATGTAGCGCTTCTCTAGGACACCCAAGGAGTCACCCATTTAAATATAATACGCCATTTCCATAACACCCTGTATATATCTCATTTCCTTTATTATTTTCTCTGTTACTAGGTTGCTCCTTTTACAGAAGTTGTTAGCTTTTGACATTCACATTTCCTTTTATTTCTTTAAACTTCAAATATTCGTCCATTTTGGTACTCGTTTCATGCCACGCGGGAATATGTTGGTTTCCTATATTTTTAGAATCTTTCCAAAATCAAAGTAAAAATGTAGAAAGAACTAACAGTATTTTCTTCTATTTTCTAATTTTTTAATTTTTTTTTTCATAATTTATTAATTAATATTAATATAAGGTAAGAAAATCTACATTTATTTTCAAATTTTACATTGATATGTGTCCTAAAAGTTTTCTCTTAACATCTAATTTAATAAATTATTTTCTCTTTTACAGTTTACGTGACAATGTCATAAGTTTTCTTCTTATGTATAATTTTCCACTGAGAATGCACTTGAAATATGCATGGAATAAAAATTTAAAACAATATTTATTAAACTAGTGGAGCAGGCTATGAGTTTCTGTACCTTCTCACAATCAGTTATGATAAAACCATTTTTGCTAATAAGGAAACTAAAAAAAAATGTTTGAAATTACATTCTCAGTACTCTGTTCCACTTTTAATCTGCTTGTACAGAACTTTTATTATATATAAAATCTACTAATTGATCTTTTTTGTCTCAAACCCATGCATTAATATTGGACACATTGGGTTTCTGTTTTTATTTTTGAAAGCCACTGTACAGTAGCCATATATATATATTTTTAGTAGAGAACTATTTTCGATTTAACAAGTGATTCAATAAAGCTAAGGAAGATAAAACAGTTGTAATAGTTACTATTCATATGCTAATACAAATAATACATTAGTAAATCTTTTGTTAACATTTTTATAAAATTGAGAATTTAATAAGTATTAATAATTCATGTTTAAAATATTCACTTATGGCATTATTGAATTCAATATAAATTTGACGAACACATCATTTAATTGTTATAGTTATACGTCGCTGGACGTTTATACCGGTAAAGTCTGTACTGTTAATTTACACGTGCATCACAGATGTATGGTTCAAGGGCCATCGTGACTTAAAACTTTTCATCTTCTCTTATTACAGACTTAAAAGTGAATAAAAACATAATAGAGCATCTGCGAAGTTCCGCAATACATTTTGAATCAACATATTATACAAAGACAAATGTTACAATAGTAGTTGCTTATTGTTTGTATCCATTTAAATGTAACTAACTTATAGTTGTTTTCTGATTATATTTTGATATGTCAATCGTCCCGTTAATTGGATTTTATTCATGATTTCTCCGCTTCTCGCTATTTCGAAAGAGAAATAAATGGCGACCGAGATTTGATTATTTATTCTCATATTTTTCTTCCGCATAATTTTGATTGATTCGTATTGTTTTTATTAAGTGAAAAGGTCGATTCACTCATATCAGTGACGACACAGTGCCATGACCGGCACGTGAATTCACGGTCGCGATAAAAATGAAGTGCCGGCCACGGCTCTGTGTCGTCACTGATATGTGGCATGTCGACCTTAAATGAGCTAGCCCACTGAATCCGGTCAGCAAGGCAGTGTCGCTCGAATTGTCGCCGGCTTGTGCGGGACATGTGACTAAAACTATCGGCGACGTTTCGAGAAAAACTGTCGTGCAGTGCTGAGCAAGGCTGAGCGTATTCCTTATGTAATAACGCACGAATAAACATATACTGTGACTACTTTATTAAAGTCGTTACAGATTCGAGTTATTAGAAAAAATCCTTAAAAATATATATAATCTATACCTAAAAATGTGTATGTTAAACCGACCAAATTTGTTTGGTTCAAATATTAACACCATTTTTAATAATATCTCATCAAACAATTTTATTCAAAAAATTCCCATTTGGTTAATTTAAAATCTACATCCAAAACTAATTTAAGTTAAGAAATTAAAATAACATTAAACTTGAAATAGTTATACCATTATGCAAATAAATACGCTCCACGGAGTTGACACAACAAACGTTTCAGCAAAGTTGAAAAGTAGAACATACTACCGATAATGGTATTGCAAACTTTTTTTTGTTCAGTTTATATTTTATATTTATAATGATTTTCTATGAATTTCAAACGATATATTCTAGATATAAGAATATATTTATACTGTTGAAATAATAATTATTGATTGTTTAAGTGCAGGTTTATAACCTAAGACAGAATACAGGAACAAACCTACGGATTTTTTAAAATCTATGAAATTTGAATTGAATATATTTGTATAAGGCATTCATAGGCCTAATAATATGCTATAAGTTTATTCGTTTGATCACAAATACAGGCTTCCATAGCTCCTATACAAATTAACTTAGGAATTTCATGCATATGTCGATTTGTACTGTATTATAGTATGCATTTCAGGAAAATATTTTTAAATATACATGGTGGCCCAAAAATGTGTGGTAACATAATGCTCTCTTTTTTTAAATGGGACCCCCCAGTATTTTATTACATAATTAGGTTCGTATTAGTGCCCTTTATAAATGCCTAAAGTTTTATTTAAAAGTTAAAAGTTTAAGAGTAAAAAATTAAAAATTAAAATAAAAGTTTTTGGAGTCTGGATTCAAAAAAACTATCTAAAATAACTTTTTTAACCAATGCATTGGGTGGAATTTAAGACGAGGTCTAGAGCTACTGTAAATGTAATAGCGTTTATCTATTTTATACAGGGTGTCCATAATTAGGTTTCAAACACGACATATTTCAATATAATTTTTCTCCAGATTTTCAAATGGAACACCCTGTATATTATTTGATTGTTCAATGTAGAATTCATACGCATTCTTTTTTTATAATGGAAGCATATAAGTTATTTCCAGGCGTTTTCGAAATAATTACAAATTTCATAAATTATGTTGTTTAAAGACAGTTTTTATTATGAAAATTAAGTATAGGTGACTAGATTAGGAATTATAAACTACAGTAAATGTTCAAAATGCCTACCATGTTGATCTGAGCACAAGTTGATACGCTCTTCAAATGATCTATTTACATTCCTCAACATTTCGAATGAAATACTATCAAGACGGCTCATTAATGATGGTTATGCCTAAAAACCATGGTAGGCTTTGAAATAAAATAAGAATTCATTTGTTTATTATAGTTTAACAGTTCTTTAATTTAATATTGTAAAAAACATATTTTATGAAATTTGTAATTATTTCGAAAACGGCTTGCAATAACTTTTATGCTTCCATTACGAATGCATATGAATTCTACATCCAAGAGCCAAATAATATACAGGGTGTTCCATTTGAAAATCTGGAGAAAAATTATTTTGAAATGTGTCGTGTTTGAAACCTAATTATGCCTGTATAAAATAGATAAAGCTATTATATTCACAGTATCTCTAGACCTTTTTTGAATTTTTTTCTAAGACTCCAAAAACTTTTTTTCTAATTTTTAATTTATTACTCTTAAACTACATAACCAAATGAAATAAAACTTTAGGAATTTATAAAGGATACTAATACAGACCTAATTATGGAATAAAATAATTGATATCCCATTTAAAAAAAGACAGCATTATGTTACCACACATTTTGGGCCACCCTGTATATTTAAAAATATTTTCCTGAAATTCACCCTATAATACAATATAAATCGGCATATGAATGAAATTCCTAAGTTAATTCGTATAGGAGCTATGGAAGGCTGACACACTATTGCAGGACCCTGTATATGACACACTTCTTTATAGGTTCACAATTAATTCAATACCTTATTGAACAATTATTTTTGTAAAAATGAGAGAAAAAGATTTTGCAATACAAAGGAAGATTGTTGGCCCAGCCGGCATCGCTCGGTGAGATACCCGGAATGAAGTTTGCTCCTTGAGTTAACGCTTGCTCATTGAGTTGACGTTTCGTCGTTGTGCCGATGCTTCCGGTTATCAGGGTGGGACCCAAGAATAGCATGATGGAAGCTCGAGACCCAAAATACTCCGGAGATAAACTCGCCCCCATATCAGATCGCCGGGCGGGAGCAAATAACAACTATTTCCGACAATTTACTGGGTTCCTTCAATAACACTCAACGAAGAAATGGTGTATGTCTTTTTGAACACCACCCAATATTCATGCAGTTTAATACGAAATGACAGAAATCCTGTTCCGAAACTAATCCTGAAAGGGCTCGACGTCAGACGAAATTCTTGTTATAGTTCTCAAGAGATCCGTCGAAGAATTAACAACAGCATTTTGTAGACTTTTAAGCGGATTATATTAACGACCTTCTAGTGAAAACTAAAAATCCGATATTTAGCTTTGCTGACGATAGCACAATTGTCATCCTTCTCTTTGAATGCACAAACATCGGCTACCGACGCACATCTTTGCACACAGTATATAGGATCACGACTCAACAAAAACCTGGAGGAAATTTTGGCTTGAGGGACAGTAACCAAGTGGAATTTAACGCCAAGAAAACCTAGGGAGCAGTTTTCTCTAAAAAGGTTAACATTACAGAACCGGATATAGTCATGACAGGACACGCAATCCCACTGCTTCATCTATTAATTTGCTTGGCGTTAATCTGGGAGGAAATATGTCTTGACATAACCACGTTCTGGCAATCGCCAAGATAGCTTCTCAGACACTTGGTGCACGCTTCCGAACCAAAAAGTTGTAGACACCTCGACAACTTGATACTATACAAAGCCCAGATTCGACCATCACTAGAGTACTGTTGTCATGTGTGGAGTTCTACATCCAAACATACTCTTTGGCTACTGGATTCCATCGAAAGGAGGACCATTCGTCTATTCGGAGACCACGAGTTAACGAAGAGCCTCGACAACCTAGAACATCGAAGACAGGTTAAGGATTCTGTTTTACACATATTTCCATGGAAAATACTCGGCTGCCCTTGCCTTCTTAATTCCGCCCGGAGCGGCGAATAGCAGAAATACACGACGAACCACTGCCACTCATCCATATGTGGTTAAGCTTAGTACTCCTAGAACTTTATTAGTTAAGAATTCTTTCATCTGGAGGACTTCATCATTATGGAATGACCTTCCCGAAATCTAAGATATCCCAGGAGTCACTCTTTTAAAAATGGAAACCTTTTTCATGACACCTTGTAGAGAGCTTACCAAGATTAATGATTATAGCACAAATATGTGCGCTATAAATTACTTACATTATAATAAATTACTTTTTTATTAAGTTTATACAATTAACAAATGCTGTGATGAATTATCCCAATTTAGACACGCTTTTGTGAAACTCTAAACCTTACAGCTGGGTTAAATGAGTTTCTGTTTATTTTCACCAACTGCAGCATTATTTTACGCTTAAAGCTAAATTGCCTTATATTTTAACCAAGTACAATTTTGTTGAGAATGGCATGAATAGAAACAAAGAAAACAATTACGTTTCAGTATTTAGGCTTTGGGCATCGCCACGACGTCCTGATGTACGGAAAATGTGGATAAGTGGCTGCTGCTGTTCTTAGAGGAACGTCCTGATATATCCTATTTTATTTGTTTTATATATTGATGTTTTGTGATGTGGCAAATAATGGAACATTTATGAAATTTCTGATAAGGCAATAAATTATTTATTACATTCCTAGTATTACAACAAGTAATTATAACATTTTAAAATAATAACAAATTGACTAAATTCTCAGTGATAACAATCACATGAGAAAAAAATCCCAAAACGATGATAGATTGTTTATTATTATATTCCCGTTCTTTTTTACCATAAAAATAAAACGCTCTCGAAACATGTAACAATAAAATTGGTTGGCTTCTATAATTGATATTCATCAAGTAAAGGAAAATTCAATCTCATACGATAAGTTATTTCCAATAAGACGATAAGTTTTTATAATATTCTCGATAAGATAAGAAATTGCGGTGTGTTTTATTAAATTCTCAATACGACGATAAAGTATTAAATTTTGAAATACCAATGTATGGGAAAATTATTATTTCCCAGATCACCTGATGATACCTTATACAATAAGGGCGTATTTAGTCTACACAGTAGGACTTTAAAATACTATTTCAGATTGAATGGTACTACTAAGAAAAGGGAGCCCTTTGTATTTGATATTAATACCACCTGAAAAGTATAAACTTCTTGTATTTTATTAAATTTTCATTAAGAAGATCAGATTTTTAAATACGAGGGCAGAAGTTTAGTTAAATAATGGAAAACCAACTTAGTATTTTTATATATATTTCCGTAACACCCTGTACATTTCCAATTGAACTATTTTCAGGTATGCGGCATGTGACAATGAAAACTCAACTGTTCTTACTCAATATTTCGTTTATTGTCATAAACTTCACACAGAGTGCTCTAAAAACAAAAATGTATCAAAAAAAGGGGGTACCTACACACATATATAATAATTTTTTTTTTACAACAACGAATAATCACATTGACATGTAATTACCAACTTTTAGTCAGTCAAAATAAAAAAGAGACTTTGTTACTTCTTCTTACAGACATGTATTGTGTCTAATATTTTATTTCGTACATATTACTTCTGATCTTGAAAACTGTCCGGCCGCTATGTTTAAATATTTCCAAAAGTTTTTCTTATGAATAAACTATACTACAAATATATATAACACATTGATATAATTTAGTTTTTTCGTAGTTTTATAATGTTATAGAATTTCTATCGATTTATTAAAAATATCTTTTATGTTTTGGTATTTTCGTAACTGCGTAAGTCCATGTTTGGCTGTTTGGAAACGGCCGATGCCCGGAATTGAATTAAACTTTGTACTTCGGTTACTATAAACTTTCAATCTTCGGCCTAATCCTAAGATTAAGCAAAAATATCAACCATATGGTGTTGAATAGTAAAAGGACAAATTAATATTAAATTTGAAAATTGAACTGTCCTATTTAAAAATATAATATTGCGATGGAGGTATACCCTGTATATTTTTCGCTAACTTTATTTCAGTTTTGAAATACCCCGATAGCATTAAAACGAAACAATTGTTGATTCTCGTGCATATATCATCAATCTAGTTTGTGATGAATTAGCCATTAGTTTATCCCGTTTGTACGGCTCGAAAGCTTTTTGAGAATAAAATGAGCGGAATTACCTTTCAGCCTGTTTAACAAATGGAATTTTAATTTTGCGCTGGAAAGTTATAATTGACGTAAATATAAAGTTCCAATGAATTTATCCAATTACGGATCATCAGTCGTAAAGTCAAACTTTGTAAATTCAAAACAATAGTACAAAATATATATAAAAGTTCGAATGTGCTATAAAAATATTACATAAAAATATATTCATTCTTTTGGACAGCATTATAAGAATAGTAAATTCAAAATATACTGTAATATCTGAAATGCCTATTTAATATAAAAAAATGTCAAACTAAAATGTTATAATTCTTGTGTAACTAATTAACTTTAATTATCGCCGGGCAATCAAATTTTACTGAATTATTATGTGTATCGCAATCTGTGTTATAAATCGTTGCTTGTTATTACTAAGTACATTTCATTATCATCATCATATAGCAGCTTGTCTCGTCCACTGCTGGACATAAGCCTCTCTCGACCTAGACCATTTAGCTCGATCCTGGGTATCTTGGATCCAGCTCGGAGAAATCCTTTTTAGATCGTCTGTCCATCTGATCGGCGGCCGTCCCCTGTTTCTGTGTGCATCATCTTTGGGGCGCCATCCAGTATTCCTCGTCCATCTATTGTCCGACATTCTTCCGACGTGGCCGGCCCAGTTCCATTTTAGGTATGTGATTCTTTCAATTGTGTCCGCAACTTTTATTCTTCTGCGTAGTTCTTCATTTCTGATTTTGTCCCGTAGTGTAGCTCCTAACATGGACCTCTCCATTGAGTTGAGTTGTGCTTATTTTATTAAAATTTACAGTTCGATGTGTTAATGTGAGTGTTTCCGAACCATATGTTAACACCGGGACCGGGAGGACGCATTGGTCAAACACCTTTCGTTTGAGACACATCGGTATAGCTGCCTTTATTACGTGTTTTAGCCTGCCGAAGGCAGCCCAGGTCAGTCCTATGTTTCTGTTTAATTCGCAAGTCTGATTATCTCTACCCATTCGTAGCTCATGTCCTAGGTATTTATAAGACGTATTTAATTTCCTTTTCTTTCAGGTTTTGGCTGGGGACTAGGTTTGTCATAAATTGGATCTTGGCAATGTTAATTTTTAAGCCTACCTTTTGAGAGACTACGGATAGTTCTGCGACCATTTCATTTGCCTCCTCTAAACGGTCTGTGATCATCGCTATATAGTCAGAAAAACGTAGGTGACTGAGCCTTTCTCCATCCACATTTATGCCTTTATTGTCTAGGTCCATCTTCTAAAACATGTATTCTATCAGATTTGTGAACAGCTTTGGTGAAATTATATCACCCTGTCGAACGCCTTTTTCAATCTTAAACCGATCTGTTTCCGCATGTATTTTCACTTTTGCCGTTGCATGTTCATATTTATGTTGTAGTATGGAGATGTATCGATGGTCTACACGACAGTTCGCGAGAGCCTTAAACATTTCATGATGGTTAATGGAATCGAATGCCTTTTCATAGTCAACAAATATTGGTATTAGGGGCTTGTTGTACTCTATACTTTTTTCTATTAGCGAACCCTGCTTGCTCTCTTGGCTGGTATAGGTCCAATTTATTGGTAAGCCGTGCGCTAATGATCTTAGTGAATAGTTTATATAGATGTGTTAATAGACTTATCGGTCGATAGTTTTGTGTGTGTTGTGATGCTGCCTTTCTTGTGCATAATCACGATAGTGGCATTATTCCATATTTGTGGGGTTGTTCCTTCATCTAGGCATTTATTGAAGAGTTTGGTTATTGCTTTGAGTAGTTCTCTTCCTCTTAGTTTAATCGCCTCTACAACAACGCCGTCCTCGCCAGGTGCTCTATTGTTCTTCATTTCTGATAATGACTTTAAGACCTCTTCTTCAGTTATCGCTGGCATCTTCCGATCCTTGGTTTAGTATATGGGGTATGTTTTATAGTATTTCTGCTTGACTCTGGTTACTATATAGTTTGCTGTAGAAGCCGTCGACGATCTTCAGGATTTCTTCTCTGTTGTTTGTTATTTGTTCTCTCTCATTGTCCAGTTTAGTTATTTCAGTTTTTCCCTTACTCAACTTATTACGAAGTACCCTCATGTTTTTGTTCTCTTCTATAATTCTTGTCACCCATTTATTGTTGCAACTCCTGGTATCGTTTCTTAGAGCTATCGTTATATCCTTATTTAGCTGTTTCAGCTCGTCTTTATGTAGTGGATGTTTTCCTAGTACAACCAACCAAGTACATTTAAGAAGGAAATATTATTATTATTTTTTAAACATTTTTTATCTATTATTATCATTATTTGTTTATAAATTGCGTAGCCAACCAGAATATCTGGTAACACTAATATGCTTCTGGATCCAATTTATGTGTTTTAGAGGAACCTGGTTAAGAGTTCTGCTGTTGTTGACGTACCTAATATTTCGGACCATAGACTTGTGCTTTGTTATCTCGCCATTAAAGTGGTAAAATTGAAACCTAAGATAGTCACTTATTAAGATCTCAAATGTTTTAATCACGACTTATTCTACAATGATTTGATCTCTTTACCCTTTGATGAAGTGCTATATACTGGCGGTATCGAAAATAAAATTGAAATGTTTACTTACATTGTCGTTGTTGATGGATTGTCGGGTTTGTTCGGGTTAAATTCTATAGTTTATGTGGTATACTGTATCAATATATCAAAAACCCTTCTGTATCTTGGGAATAACCAGAAGACTGATCCGGTACGTAAAGTAATTAAGTCCTAATTGCTTCCATTGAAGAGTTATTATTGTTTAAATAGTTGGCCAATCAGGTGCAAGCATTTAATAAATTACGACTAGCCGTTCCGGTTCAACAAAGTAGCCGTCCAAAATAAATAATATGGCTGGAGGCTTTAGGACCACTAGTAGATCGATCGGGTGATGAATTAGAGAAACTAATGAAGAAGGTCTGTACGAATATTGCCAATTAATTGGAAGCTAAAATTGAAGCCAGGATTGGACAGTTTGATAAATTATAGGATCTTTAAATAATATTAAGGACAATGTTGCAAATAACAACAAAGTAATAATGTGACTTGCAGCAGCAAATTGAGTCCTTAAAGCAAAATAACAATCGTAATACTTTTCGCATTATTGGCATTAAGGAAGAGGCAGAAGAAAATCTTTTAAATGTTGCGTGTTTCATTTCTGATAAGTGAATCGTTATTTGCGTAAATGTTGACATAAATTTATTGTGTTAAACAGTAATAAGTTATCTCGCATGATAATTATCAATTTTATCAGAAACGTTAAGCGTAATGAAGTATTTTTTTCTAAGAAGCAACTTAAACGCACTACTCCTGTGATCTACATAGATCTTACATATGCGCGATACGAACTGCTCATGGCTACGAAAAAAAGTATGGAAATACTCGGGACAACACTCTTGAAATCGAAACCTGATCTCTAAGTACGATTTTGGAAATTCCTGATTATATCTTAGAACGGAGGGATAGAGACGACAGAGGGGGAGGAGTAGGTTTTTATATAAGAAAATCTTTAAATTTTAAAATCTTGTCTACACTTCCTTAATTAGTCCTCTCGAACATATCTGGGTGAGTATCAAAATCAATGGAATTAAACTATATTTTGGGTTACCTATTGTGAATTTAAATAATTGCATTGATGACATGGAAAAGCTTTTAACATTGCACTTATCGTCAAATGATCATGTTATATTTAGCGGAGACTTAAACGTAGATTTATCCAATGTCAATCTTGATAGAAGTAGGGCATTAAATAGATTATATTGCAAGCATATGACAAAAATTTGACAACTTCCTTGGTGTTATTGGACGTTAATAGATCTTTCGATACATTGGATCATTCAATGATTTTTATAAAACTCAAATACTTTGGTCTAGGACAGGGGTCAGCAACCTGCGGCTCGCGAGCCATATGCGGCTCTTTGGATGTGAAGCTGCGGCTCATTATTTCTATACCCAAATATTATTTATTTTATCGAAAAAAAACATTAAAAATTCGTTCTGAATCGATTAACGAGGATTAGGCACCGATTCTATCTCTCAGCCACTTGTACTAGCTTTTCACCGCACCCCTCACCCGTGGCACGCGTTGTTACTGTTGTCAGTCAGTCGAAAGCTCTCGAATGACGCCGTCGTCGGATGTTCCTATGCCCCTGGTCTAGGAGATAATGCAATAAATTTATTAATTAAAGAGTTATCTTGGTGATAGGAAACAAAGAGTGTGTATATTTGATGAGAAGCCTGACTTTATTTTAAATGGTAAAGGTGTGCCTCAGGGTAACATCTTGGGACCCTTGCTTTCTCTCTATATACGTCTGATTTTTGTAGTTTTACATCGGTACGGTGATGATATCCAAGTACACTACTCATTTAATGCGAATAGTATAGCTGCAACAGCTAAAAAAATGAATGATGATTTGCAAATAATTCTAGAGGTGTCTCGATGTCAGGGCCTGCTTTGGCCATAATAATCAAATCAAGTTGATATATTTTGCATTATTCTCACGATATTATCATTATCTTATAAAATTTAAGCATTTACTAAGCCACCCTTAATTTAATAATATAAAAATAATATCTAATTACATAATGGTAATCTAATATAAGTAAATCTATAATAAAATTATATATTAGGAAGATCATCCTTGTAATAGATAACTTTATATTTCAATAATAATTGCATCAAAGTTGCAAATTAAATGAAAGAAAAAATATTAGTAAGTATAAGTATAGTAAATAACAAATCTTTTCAATGAAATACTGTAACACTAAAGTAAATAATCAATCAAATATTAATTTATATTTTTCGATATTGAATAATCGATATATCGATTATTGATTAATGAAAAATACACTTCGATGGATCAATATTTTTTTATCCCCATGGTTGTTTAATTTAATTATCAATTAATCGCTTAATTAGCTATTTTGTCGACCATGAAGCCCCCACAGACAGACCTTTTTCATCGGTCCATCGGTGTTCGTTATAGTCCGCTATATCACGCTTAGTGATTTTTCAACGGTGTTCGTGACAGGCCGTCGTGCAACGCTTCATGACTTCGCGATTCGTGTTAACCGTTTACCCTGTATAGTGTATAACCATGGATATGCCCCAAGTAAAGTGGCCTAACTGGTATTTCGAGAACTAAATGAGATTTTATTTTGAAAATTTGGCTGTGGCTATAAGAGATGGTTTTCTACGTTTATAAAATATTTTCAATAGTGCGGTGTTGCCGGATCATACCGAAAGTGGTAGCAACTTCGGAATTTTAAATGAATTATCCTATATATTATATTTTTTTTAGAATCTAGGTAAAAATCTAGAACAGTTTTCTGTATAATATCCTTTTTTTTTTTTTTTTTTTCCTCATGTAGTTGGCCTTACAAGCTAGTGTATTGGCCACTGTATATATATATGTATAATATCATATACCTATCTTTAAGAGTTTTGGAATTATAAATAATTTTGTGATTTTTTAACGCCGTATCGAGACCTGAAAAGAAAATCATATCTTTTTAGCGGTTACAGCTAGAAAGCTGAAAATTTGAGAATAGTTTCACAAGACCAACGCGATTTTATAATTTTGAACAGTATTTAATTAGTTTTATATAGGGCGTCTCCATAACAATATTTCTGAGGCAGATAAATTATTGCAAAAATCTTCTTTTTTTTTTTAATGGGGCACCCTGTATTTGATATGTTTTGCTAATGGAGGATCGAAATTTCTATCTAATGATATTAAGTGTTCCTATACCTATCTTCAGTATTTTCGGAGTTATAGCGAAATTTAAACATTATCTTATAAAAAAATATTTTTTGGTAATTGGTAAAAGAAAATAATGAAAAATCCGTTTATTTTATATTCATGGGGAGTGTGGAAGAGTTTTATCTAGAACTTGCAGAAAATTTAATAAACTGCAGCCTGATGCAGCTCCTATGACTCCAAAAAAGTTAATTGGCCGAGGCGGTCCATGGAAATGGCCCACGGTCTCCGGATCTTATCCCCCTAGATTTATATCTATGGGATAGGATTAAAGAAATAGTATACAAGACACCCGTCACAACAAAGGAAGATTTAGAGAAGCTTTGGGGTGCCTAGAAGGGAAAGAAATGAAAAAGGTGAACATGTATGTTATAACCACAATTTATGATTGTTTAAGAGCCAAGCATTTTAAACAATTTAGTTATTAGTTATTTTATTGGTGTTGTTGCGTAATTTTCATTTTGTTTATTTATTAATAAATTCCTTATTGGTTAACCATTTTTTTTACAACAGCACATACATAACGTCACATGGATTTTTCATTAATTTCTTTCTATGAAGCCACAGCCAACTACCAAAAAATATATTTTTATAAGATAATTTTTAAATTTCGTTATAACTCCGAAAATATAGATAGATAGATAGGTATAGGAACACTTAATATCATTAGATAGAAAATTCATCCTCCATTAGCAAAACGTATCAAATACAGGGTGTCCCATTTAAAAAAAGAAGATTTTTGCAATAATTCATCTGCCTCAGAAATATTGTTATGGAGACGCCCTGTATAAAACTAATTAAATACTGTTCAATATTATAAAATATCGATGGTCTTGTAAAATTATTGTCAAAATTTCAGCTTTCTAGCTGTAACCGCTAAAAAGATACGATTTTCTTTTCAGGTCCCGATACGGCGTTAAAAAATCACAAAGTTATTTATAATTCAAAAACTCTTAAAGATAGATATATGATATTTTACAGAAAACTGTTCTAGATTTTTACCTAGATTCCAAAAAATATATAATATATAGGGTGATTCAGTTAAAACTCCGAAGTTGCTACCACTTTCGGTATGATCCGGCAACACCGCACCATCGAAAATATTTTATAAACGTAGAAAACCATCTCTTATAGCCACAGCCAAATTTTCAAAATAAAATCTCATTTATCTCTCTCGAGATACTTCTATTAGGCTACTTTACTTGGGGCACCCTGTTTACTTAATTTTATAGCTGTATAAAAAATTTATTTTTATATAACTGTGTAGAAAATGTATGTTAAAGTGTGAATTCTGTATTTGAGTACAGGTAATTTCGCCACCGGCGGGAAAAGGATCCTCATGCTCTTTTAATACAAAAAAAAAAATAGGTAATTTCGCTCCTATATGGGTTAAATAAAACAAATAAATCTTTGAACTCTATGTTCCAATAATTTCGCCCTTACTATAACGCTAAAGTGTATTTTCCTATAACTACTTATAGCTACAGGCATTTGCTTCCCTGGATTACTGACAAATTATTTTTACGTTCATTTTTTCACTTGCTTCCCTCACTTTTTGCTAAACATCGTGAAATGATGATATTTGAGAGATGAAAAATTAAGTACCGACCCGGTATTTTAGGTCGGGCGGTGGCGAAATTACCTATCCTTAATAGGAGACTTAAGTCATAATAATTAAACTTCAGGCTTGCGTAATAAGTGGCGTGAATAAATAAGAACTAGTTCCAGATATTTACAGATTTAAAATGAAACGAAAATTCATATTTCCTACAGCATAATTTTTAATTTAATATACTTTAGAACGAAAATTATGTCAAACTTATTCCTTAGCGTGTTCTAGTTTAGCCTTTAATTAATGTAAAATACTATCCGTATGAAGGAAATTTGAGATGAACACAAAATATTTATTGAGAATATATTTTAGTATAAATAAGTATTCTTAGAATGCCAACTATCGAAATAGTTATATTATAATTATTATTTTATATTGACTATATACAGGGTGGCCAATTAGTGCGACAAAGCTTAATATCTCTTTTACGCTAGGGATAGCGGAAAACTTTTTTCACGAAAATTATTAAGCGTTAAGAGGTGCAGCTTTTAAAATTATTTTCGACCATACAGGGTGCTCCAAAAGAGCGGTGTGATAAAAATTTCATATTTTTTAAATGGGACACCATGTATATTTTTATATATTTGAATTCACCGTAAAATTCTGTACATAGCACCTTAATTATTTGTACACATTTTTGCAACGTTGCCAAATAGATTGGAAAATTCCTAAAATTTGTGCAAAAACATGGTTCAATGAAATGTGTAATATTTCTTAACTTATAATAGTTTGAAATAAAATATTTTTATGTCGGAAAGAGGAATGTTGACAGAAGCCCCCTATGATAACACATATCAATATTATTATACAGGGTATTTTCTATGGATATGCCAACATTACGAACTGGAAACCTGAATTTCGTAAGTTTTTTAAATGAAACACCCTGTATATGATTACTTTATCTTGTAGATATTTTAATCTTCTCTAATTTTTATTAAGGTCTTTCTATGCCTATCTGTACCAATCGTGGTGGTATTTCAATTTTTATTTAAACTCGAGCAAAAAAAGTGGATGTATTTTACCATTGTCCTTTTTCTAGTCACCTATGACAAAATAAAAACAAAATGTTGTAATTTAAAAAAATATTATTTATTCATACGGGAGGATACGACACAAAAATATTTTAGCGATTCAAGCTTGTGGACAATTTCTAAAGTAAATTATTACCTAATTATTTGTTCATATAGTAACCCCCAATATTACTCGGCAAATGTCTCGAAACATTCTTTTGAAAAACCTATTGAATATGTGTTAAAGTTAATGGGGGTCACTATGAACAACTAATTAGGCAATACTTTGAGAACAGTTCCAAATGTGTAGAAACATGACTCATTCTTTTGAAAAACGTATTGAATTATGTGTTCAAGTTAGTGGGGGTCACTATATGAACAAATTATTAGGTAATAATTTACTTTAGAAATTGTCCACAAGCTTGAATCGTTAAAATATTTTTGTGTCGTATCCTCATGTATGAATAAATATATTTTTTTAAATTACAACATTTTGTTTTTATTTTGTCATAGGTGACTAGAAAAAGGACAATGGTAAAATGCATCCACTTTTTTTTGCTCGAGTTTAAATAAAAATTGAAATACCACCAAGATTGGTAGAGATAGGCATAGAAATATCTTAATAAAAATTAGAGAGGATTAAAATATCTACAAGATAAAGTAATCATATACAGGGTGTTCCATTTAAAAAACTTACGAAACTCAGGTTTCAAGTTCGTAATGTTGGCATATCCATAGAAAATACCCTGTATAAAAATATTGATATGTGTTATCATAGGATACTTCTGTCAACTCCTCTTTCCGATATAAAAATATTTTATTTCAAATTATTATAAGTTAAGAAATATTACACATTTCATTGAACCATGTTTTTGCACAAATTTTAGGAATTTTCCAATCGATTTGGCAACGTTGCAAAAATGTGTACAAATAATTACGGTGCTATGTACAGAATTTTACGGTGAATTCAAATATGTAAACATATACATAGTGTCCCATTTAAAAAATATGAAATTTTTATCACACCGCCTTTTTGGAGCACCCTGTATGGTCGAAAATAATTTTAAAATCTGCACCTCTTAACCTTTAATAACTTTCGTGAAAAATGTTTTCCGCTATCCCTAGCGGTAAAAGAGATATTGAGCTTTGTCGCACTAATTGGCCACCCTGTATATATGTATATTATTCAAGTTATGATCCAACCATATATTTTCTGCGTACTAAAGAATATTTACGAATATGAAGGAAATATATAGTCCTATAGTACATTCTTGAAATGAAAAGGCACTGCTAGTTTTCCTTTTTCCTTTATCTAAATGAAGAAACAGCTTGGAAAATAAGTCTGTCAGAAACAATATGAAACTGCTGAATACCCAAAAAGTTCTTAATAACCGAGGCAAAGCTAGACCAAGCAACAGCGTCAAGAGTCGTCATGTGATCTGTAAAATTTGAGTCCTTAATAAGTTTGCAGATTTGAGGACCTTCAAAATTATTCGCTCTTTGTTTTACATACTTAGCATAGGAAACGATCTACAAATTTATTTGAAGCAATCGCCATCTTTGTTCAAAGCCTTTACAAATTATTTCATTAGTCTTATCTTGATGTGGAGCCGTGGGGAATGATATTTCCCGGTTAGTTTGGTTGGTTTATGATATTCGCTGTTCCTACGATCAGATTGTCCTTGTTTCGCTCTACTATCCCACAATAAGATAAAACAAGATTATTTCGTATATCCACTTTGCTGCCCAGCAAGAAGTTCGCCATTTTCAGATCCAAACAAATTGAAAACTGAATTCATGTTCATCATAGCAGAGTTTTTCCAATACTAACAATCTTCCTTCTTTAAATTTTTTTAATTGGGCGATAGGAATCGAAGCATATCGTAGCATTATAAAAAGCACCCGTTATGGCTAAATTTCTTAAAAATTGATGGTGTCCACTATCTCAAAAACTTTGGAAAAACCACATTTATTTTTCAATTCGGCAGACCCGAATTACACTAAATTCATTTAAAAATACTTAAAAATTTTGTTCTAGCATCATTAATTATTCTTAAATATACAATATAGTTATGATAAAGAAACGGATCAGCCTTTTATAGTAGAAATTATTGAAAAAGACCGAAACCTCAATAAAACGTGCAACAGCGACCGCTACAGGGTATTCTTTGTTTTTATACAAATCAAAAACAAGAATAAATTAAAGGGAATATCCAATAATTGACGCCATTCAAAACAGTAAAATAATAAATCACATAAGTCTTAGTGTTCGTATAAGCGTGTATCTGAGGAAGAGAGGAATAATGTAATATGAGGGTGTATTTTATATCCTGATGGGTATCTGTGCTGAATGCTGGTGGGATATTGGGTCAGACCCGGAATGTATTATTTCAGAAAAGTTTTGCACCAAATATTCTAGTCTAAGACTAATGTCGAATAAATCCCAAAATCCTCGGCCGTACCTGCATTTTTCGGTACTTCGGAAAAGGTTCTTTGTTCCGCTTTAATTTCTCACGCCTGACAAAGATAGGCAATTGAGGGTTGGTACTTGCTGATTTCATGTCTATGATTTGTTTAGACGAAAGAAAGAAGATTTGACGCTGTAGCTTTCTTTGTTGCACGTTTTATTGCCATTTCGATCTTTTTAAATAATTTCTACTATATACAGACTACCCTTAATCAGGAATCGCTCGGATCCGGCAAACTTATTTATTTCAAATGCATTTTTTTAGAAAAAATATATTATACAGGGTGGATCACAAAATAATATGCTAATTGTATCAACTGAATTTTTTGAATGGAACATATTATATATATTTTCATTTTCACATTTTCAACAATCATGCCTGTATCTGTCTTCAACCGCTTACGAAATATTAATATGTATTTTAAGCTGGTATGCATGATATGTTTCTCGATATAGAAATTTGCACATTTGATAAACATTCATTTTTGTCTCAAACTTAAATAGCAAATTGTAATTGTAAATACTTTCAATATTGTTATTTGAGTTCACAACGTTGCTATGCCGAGAAAATTATCAATGGTGCATTTCCGCATTAAAGTATTAACGTTTCGTAAACGGTGGAATATAGGGATAGAACATAATTTATGAAAAATGTTTAGAATTGATTGTAGAATGTAGAAATGTAAAAATATTCAATATGGTCCATTTAAAAAATTAACGTTGATACAAGTAGTATTTTTATGATCCACCCTGTATAATATCTTTTTTTAAAGGCATTTCAAAAAAATAAATTAGACTGGTCCTTGGTTAAGTTGACAGTATTCTATATGATCCGTTTCTTTATCATAATCCTGTTAGGAGAACATATCACTACATCCTAATAATATCCCCTAACGATAAGTAGAGTTTTTACATAAATTACATTGCAAAAACTATTTTACAAAAAGGATAACTAAATTGCAACCTACTCCTTTACGTACGGAATAGAATTTAACCGTTTATTGACTAATATCTACGTTAATGGGATGACATTATATACACACATTGTGGCTCCAACAATATTTTTTAATATTAAGAGAAATCACCTGAACCAAAAAGAGAATATATTAATATGGTTTGGTATTTTGTCGAGGCGCATTACTTGAGTAGCCAAAAACAGATCGTCACTTCCTACTTTCACTCTAGACTCCCACCACCAGATTGTACATGAAAACAAGAAAGGGTCGCCGATGGTACAAGAGGAACCACTGATTTAGAACCTATGTCCAAAGTATTATAATTTTTGTTTGCTGTTAATTTACTAATCAATACGAGCAAAGGTGGTAATGTATATTTTATAGTCGCCATTTGATGATATCGTACGAAACTTACTTCGCTTGTCCTTTATTATTCGTTAAAATACAACCACTCACACAATTCTCGAGCATAGAATTCACTACTTGAACATACCTACATATATTATCAGTAGATACAATTCAAAATGAAAATAAAATTACTGATCACAAAACCTAAATCTTGATATGGTTCCGTAAAGTAGGTAAATAGTAGAAATGTCTTGATTTCAATTTTTTATGTAAAACTGTCTTCAAAAGATTATTTCTGCAATAATGGTTCAGTATTTAAAGCGACACTTTCAACACATAGCAAATTGGGTACTAGAAATAGAATCTGTTAAATCTTTCATAGGATGGTACAAACTGAGGAAGTAGGTGGAATCCTCTCATAAAAGTTTTCTACAATATTGATTTAAATCGGATTAAAAATAAAAAAAATATAAATATTTTATAAAAAATTAAATTTAATCAAAATGCTGGCGTTTTCTCGGGAAGTTTATATAATATAATGAATAAATGATTTAAGAAGGAAAATTGTCATTTTTTCAACCCTCAATATTTTTGACATTACTTATAACCTTTAAATAAAAAAAAGTTTAAACTAGGAAATAAACTTAAATTGATTACACATATAGAATTTAATTTAAAATAATGTCCTAAAATGGTAATAGGAAATACACGAAACTCATCTCCATTCGCATAGCAATAAAACTTCATTTTAATACTTCCCTAGATATCACGTTTAGAGATAATCGCACAGAATTCATATATATTCCATGCAGCCTCAATGCTAATATATACAGTGAACTTTGCAAAGACATATAAATGAGTGATAGCATTGTATAAAGTTATGGATATGAAATAAAAATAAAATATCGTGAATTTCTACTTAAAGAAGCAATAATTCCATAAAGGTTTATTACAGTCAAATGCTTTAACGTTTTCTCTTGCAAATTGAATGTACTTTCCGTTTATAATATCATAATATGAGATGATTCAAGTTTTTGGAGTAAAATCAAAAATACTGTTATCAATGCAAATTGCGCACTCTAGAAATTTTATTAGGAACTATCATGTACCGACAATTAAAAGTACTTACATTTCTCCTCCAAACAAGCTAAGGTTTACTAAAATTGAATAAGTCGTTTCGAAGCAATTTAAATGGTTACACTTTCAATAGCTTCCACTACTCTTATCAAGGTCGGTACGCCATCGCCAGGATTGTCCATACTTTCTAACGACGTTACCAAAGGTATATATATATATATATCTTAATTTAGGAATATTCGAAAAAATGTAGAATTTTTATATTTACTTCTAAATGGTGTCCCCTTGCTGTGAAATACAGGACTTAAAAATAATTTCCAGGATTTCCCTATGGCCACTTTATTGATGATTTATTATTATCTTGAATTTCTATGCCTAGTAGTTACCGAGATAAGGCCGGCGGCCGACCTTAATGAAACAACCTGTACAATATGTTATCATGCATATTGCCTAAATAAAAATTTTAATTGAATCAAATACCATAAACTAAATAATAAACAATTATTTTTATACAACATTTACCGGTGAAAGTAACAATGCAAGCAATCGTATGTAATTTTTAAATTATTTTTCGACGAATTTTCTTATTAACACTGAATATATACTATTGCATCTTAAATAATGTTCACATCAATTCTCGACTGATATAAATTCTAGAAGGTTTGTACACTGATGTATTTATGGTGGTAGAGATATATTAATTATTAATTACAAAGTACAGTTTGTAATCATATATTTATCTGAAATTATATCATGTATATCATGTTTATTTTAGAAAGTATTGGAATTTTTTACATCTGATCTGCCCGACAACCATAGACTATTTTGAATCTTGCTAAAAATATATTAATAATATTTTTTTTTGTAATCATTTAGGTTTCATCAAATTTTGCACTATTAAAAAGTTAGGACCAAAAAGTTCCTTAAAAATGAGACCCCATCCATCTTACAGCAATTCTCTGAGAGCTAACAAATGTGAAGATATTATTCTCAACGAGCTGGTGAAGACTCTCTAAATCTCTAAATTAACTGTTGGTGTTACGGATTTAAAAGAAGTTGTCATCAACAAATAAAATTTGTATTTTAATGTTATATTTATTTATGTTTATTTATTTAAATTGTATGATTCTTAAATGCAATATCAACATTACTTTTAAATAACACTAGTTTTAAAGTCTCTATAAATAAATGAATTCAGTTCATTCGTTCAGTTTTAATTTAGTTCATTTGTTTTACTTCAGAAAGCGACCTGAAATAAAACAAATGAACTAAATTAAAACTGAAAAACGTTTTTCTTGAAGTAAATGAGCCAAGCCAATCTATTTAAATATGTCATATATCATATTAACTCATGAATAGTCTTCACTTATAATTTCAAAATCAATACGGCAAGAATCCATATACCATAAATAAAATGAAGCCCTAGAGGTCGCTTTAACAACAACGCCATCATTTGTTTTTTTGTTTAAATAATTTACGAAGTAAATGATAATATGATTAACTATACAATTTTAACTACCAAAATAGACTATAAAAAAGACTATTCAAAAATTCTTAAACTATGTACAAATTTTATGATCAACTCTTAGAAAATCTCCTAATAATTTGTTTTAAAATTATTTTTCAAGTGCTTTTTTTAAATTATTATATGCTTAAATTAAATTCTGTTAGTGAATTGTTCGAAAATCATTTATTTAACCGTACTATACGGTAGCCTTTAATTTAAGTATATAAGTAATGCCAAGAAAATCTATGTTCTTGAAACATGAACATTATTTTTTCCCTGCATGAATGCAACTAAAATATAGGCACTAATAATGTTTTACCGTTAAAATGATTTACAAAGTAAATGTTAGTATGCTCAAATATAAAATTTAAAAATATCAACCTAGACTATAAACACTAAGTGTGAAACTACACGGGCGCGCATCTCTCGCGCACCTCCTTTTTCAGTGGAATGATTAGAGGTTGTTCGGGATGCATAGGTAGTCACTTCGGGTGACACCCTCGCCAATTCTCAACCGCATCAAAAAAGTTCTAATTACTTCCTGTTTTGGTACTCAATTTCTTGGAACATAGTACTTAAAAAATAATACATTAGGGGTTGTGTCTGGAAAGAAGTTTGAACGAACTTTAAAATTATATGACACTTTCCCAATAAAACTTGAATGGTTACATCTACCCATCCCAGGACCCATAAAGGCTGCAAATATTAACTTTGCTTTCCGATTTTTAATAGAATTACCGGAAGCAAGACATTAAGGATGGGAAGTTTCAATTCATGAATAATTCGGTTCGTTCATAGCGAGCAATAACGAGACTTTGACTTTGGATATTAAGTTAAAATATATTTTTTATTTATGTCAATTTGCTCGAGCGAAACTATACTAAATATATTTAAATTATAAATTTATAAATAATAGTAAATAATACGGCTTGATATTATTAATCATAAGCCCATCATTATCGTACAATTCCTTTTTAAGGATGCTATGATATGTTGATGTCATCGAGGATCAAAGATAATTTGGATTGCCTAGTTCGGGTTATTAGTTAAAAAACAATTATTTGAGTTATTTCTTAAAATCCTTTTCAGATAACTGATTAACTGAATACACTTAAGTATAGAAAAATATATTTTTTAACAAAATATGTAACTATAGTAGGTTAGTAGCTTACATATACATATATATTTTTTTTTATTAAAAATAACGCTTTTTTATTATAAGCTATTTAGTAAAATAACATAGTAACTTCATACAAATTAACGAAAGGAGCTTGAAAGTTTTTAAAATATTATAAACGTATATACTTTGGTTGATAGTAGGTAATGGAAAACTGATTTAATTTATTAATCAAAATTAACTAAAATGTGTAAAAAAATAACTTTTCCACTTTTGATTGCCGCAAATTGTTTTAAAATATCATACAGCATCAGTGTCTAGAAGTTCACATTCTATAGATAAAATACCAAGTGCATCATTATAGATCTTAAATAATTTTTTATTATCTTCAATTTAGAAAACGAACGTTCATCTGAAGCTACTGACACAGGAAGTTAAGAAGAATTAAATAATTTATCCCATTTGAAAACGTTGGTAATAAACCGGTTTCAAATATATATATTCTAAGATATCTGAGGAATTTCTATGCTCATCTGACAAAGCTTAAGAGCTTTTATTTCATTAAATAATACTTTTCCCTCAATATAAGATTCTTTTTTGGCTTCGTTGGTCAATTTTATATGTATTGTTTCACAGCGGGCATAAAAATTATGTTCAGACAAAGTCAGAATGGTGATAAAAAATATTTATTAAATTGACTTTTGTATAGAGCTATTATTTTTCTTACTGAAATTTTTTTTAAAAGACAGAAAAAGGCGGTTTGCCGCCTCTTGTCCAAGCCGACCGCTTGCGCCGCATACCTTTGCTCTTATGGTAGCGGAGGCATACAAATTGTTAAATTTTTATCGCTCTAATTTTTCTGATATTTTCAGATGTTTTCAATAGTTCCTACAGTGAAATTTTAAACTCAGATGAAAGTTTTCAACTAATCGCTAAACTATCTATTAACAACCTACAACAATGCTATTAGCAAAAGGAAATCTGATGAAAAATTCATCTGAAATATCTGATGATATAAAAGCTGGTCTTAAATGTTCTCGTCGTATTTGACATCGGTCATCAGTCATTAGCATCTAAAATTATAATATTACGTTCATACACATTTAAGTACCATTCTTTATATCAACCAACTGACACGTTAATATTAAAAAATAAAACAAATTCGACCAAATTAGTCTTCTCGTAAACCGCGCTATTCGAACAAACTCTGCAATCACAAAAAATGTTGCTCCCAAAAATTCCTTTAAAATTAGCACCCCCATCAATCATGTCGCCATTTTGTCGGAGTAAAAAATGTAAAAGCATTATTCTGAAATACTCGTAAAGACCCCTGAAATCCGTTCCTTAGTGTTACAGCTCAAGTTCAGAAAGCTATTATACTCTCGTCAACCTATTCAAGACACAACTTATAAAGGGAAGCCATATTTTAACCTGATGGGAAATTGAGGCCGCTACGTGGAGTTTTTCCGCATACACAAATTATACAAATTATAGTACAAGAGCCATTGGTCCTTTTTTCCTTAATCGAATTTAGCATATTTTTTTTCATGATCAAACACAAGCACTATAAGAAAAATTTTAGGGCACTCTGGGAGTGGTACGTGTGCGAATAAAGCGATTCACGTTAGTTTTGAATCGTTGGAGGTTATATTTGTTGGATTTGTTCGACCTCGGGAAGGTCGTTCCATAAGTCCTCCAGATGAAAGAATTCTTAAATAATGAAGTTCGAGGAGTCCTAAGCTTAACCACAGAGGGCAAGATCAGCCGAGCACTTTCGATGGAAATATCTGTAAGAGAGAGTCACATCCCCAACCTGTATTCGGTGTTCTAGGCTGTCGAGGCTCTTCGTCAGCTCGTGATCTCCATCAGATGAATGGCCCTCCTTTCGATGGAATCCAGTAGCCGAAGAGTATGTTTGGGTGCAGAGCTTCAGACATGAAAGCAGTACTCTAGTGATCCTAGAATCTGGGTTTTATATAGTGTCAAAAATTGTTGAGGTGTGTACAACTTTTTGGTTCGGAAGAGTACGCCACAACGTGGTTATTCCAGACTCCCAGAATGACGCCCAGCAAATTAATAGATGAAGCCAGTGAGATTGCGTGTCCTGCCATGACTATATCCGGTTCTGTAATATTAACCTTTTTAGAGGAAACTGCTGCCTGGGTTTTCTTATGGTTAAATTCACCCCAAGACAAAATTCCTTCCAGGTCTTTGTTGAGGCGTGATACTCTCACTGTATGTACATTAAAAAAAAGATGAGTCAAGTTTTCTATCTTCAGGAAAGCTAAATATCGGTTTTTAGTTTTCAATAGATGTAGAGGGTGGGAGACAATATGAACCCTTGAGGAACACCACAAACATATTATAATGCTTATGCTAAATACGAATGCGAAAGTTTTTTTATATGGTATGCTATCATGGCTAAAAGAGGGGAGGGATCTGAAGAAAATTTTGGGGAAAGATTCAGTTGTTATTTTCCCAGGACTGGTTAAAATATATGCTATTACTTATATTAACAAATGTGCAGTACTATATGTCCCAGGATAAGCGAATCTCTAGGTGTAAATGGCAAAAAAAATTCGAATTGAAATTCGTTTGGGATCTAGGCCTGCTTGATTAGAAAATAAAATGTAACATATTTTGGTATCTATGAAATCAAACAGGAGTATTATTTTTATCTTCTGTCTAGGTAAAGTGGTTCTTCTTCGCAAAATATTTCATTAATTAAAATTGCTCAGAATTGAAAATCATGCGAGCAAGCCGAATTTAGTAACATATATTTTTGTTTGTATTTTTTTAAAAGCTTAAATAGAAAAGAAATGGTATACATTTATTAGAAAATATTATTTCATAAATACCATTTGATGACTAAATTTCATTTCCTAGGCTAAGGAAAGAAAAAGTTCGGTACAGCTGAATGATTTTCAAATCTGAGCAACTTTTCTTAATAGAGTTTCTCGATATTTTGTGATAAATAGTCAATTTACTTGACAGAAAATAAAAATAATGCTCCAGTCAAGGCCTACTTGATGTCATAAATATGTTAAGTTTAATTTTATAATCAAGCAGGTCTAGATCGCAAATGGTCAAATTTCAATTCGAAAATTTCTTGTCATTTACACATAGGTTCGTTTAGGTGATATTTTTTTCGGGATTACAATTAGAGTAATCATTTTGCGCTGAGAAGTGCATTAGTCTTCACTTGTTTTAATTGCTTAAATCGGATTTCTATTGGTCTGTCTCTCCACTGGTCTTCAGGATATTAATATAATCATATACTAAATACACCAATATGGTTTACGTTAGCTTCATTTTAGATTTACCCTTAAAGTTCTTTGGATCTCCGCTACAGCATTTTATTAAACATCTGGATGTAAGAAAATGGTTATACATATGTGAATCTGAAACAGATGGCGGGTCGATTAATATTTACGCAGTGGCGCATAAAGTCGAGAATAAATCACCAAGTTAGTTTGCATTTAATATTAAACTTCAAAATTGTATTTGCGTTTATTTCAGACTTATATTATTACAAGCGAAACCATGTATAGAGATACATTTTATGATCTGATACATAGAAGTTTTACTGCTACCAAATATAAATACGATTTAATACTACACAGCATATTAGAAGTGGTTCTAATATACTAGGAACTCAAAGCAATACAAACACGATGAATTGTCATTTATAGCATAGACATGAGCGCGCGAAACAGCGGCTATCAGTTGTTGTTGGTAAATAAAACAGAAGTCTTCATTTATAAAAGCAAAGCCAGTAAAAAATTTACAAAAATTACCTTTTAAATATGTACCAAAAATTTGTCATCAACAAAAACAGGTAAGTGTGGACAGTTATTAGGCTGAGACGGATCGGAAGCTTGTCACATCTGATTTAGTTTGTATAAAACAGTCCTGGAAATGAATCGTGATTTGAAATAACAAACAACCAATTTTTTATTTCTATTTTCGGCTTAGTGTCGAAATTGAAAAGCACGTAATATTCAGTTGTTATCATCAATTAGGATACTTTAAAATTTATGTCTTTCGTAAAGTATTTTAATACAGTTTTAACATATTTAATAATATAACTCTTTATTTAAATAACCTCTAAAAACAATTCTGTATAATACAATATGTGATAGGCTATCCCAGCCTGATAATACAAATGAAATATTGAAAATTATTTTACAACCAGAGCTCTGGTGTAGAGACGTGCCTTCGCATCCATAAATTATAATCCATTTTCTTTTGTAGGTTCAGATTTGTAAATATTCTGTCAAAAACAATTGTAATTTAATTTGACCCATATTTTACCATAAATAAGGAAGGAATATTATTCCTTAGTCATCTGAAAAAGATACATTTATATAATTAGGAATAATGCCAAACAGCTGTTATTGGGACTATAGGCTTCGTCGAGTGCAAAATTTTTCTTCGTAATTCATCTGTGTCACAACGTCTGCTACAGAATAATTTTTTTGATATGGTGTCTTATCTGGGGCATCAAAGAAAACATAAAAAAATATATATGTATATTTTAAGATACTATTATACCTAAATGAAAATACTTTGTAATACTCAATGTCGTGTTTGTTCGAGTTTATT
The DNA here is from genome assembly GCA_963991005.1 of Barypeithes pellucidus. Lineage (NCBI taxonomy): Eukaryota > Metazoa > Arthropoda > Insecta > Coleoptera > Curculionidae > Barypeithes > Barypeithes pellucidus. The sequence goes on from OZ022560.1 coordinate 45,660,109, forward strand.
GTGCCATTTTGAATTTTTTTAATAATTTGCTTTATTTCTACTGGTACTAATGAGATATAAAAAAAATTTAATAACGAGATATGTTTTCTTGAGCAATATTTCCAAAAAGTCAGAGCAAGCGGAAGAAACACAAGATCTACTCGGAAAATACACTATATTAAAATTATTATTTTATTGTACGATTTCCTATAAAATATAGTATTAATTATATTTTTTATTAGTAGTATCAAAATAATACTAAATTCCCAATTATATTTTAAATTTTATAACGAATGTTATAATTGTTTTTGACAGATATATATGCATACAATAAATACTATGTCAAATTATTATATAGTAAACTTTTTATTGTACGATTTCTTATAAAATATTGTATTAATTAAAATTCTCATTATTAATCCGTACCAAAATAATATTGTAGATACACATAAATTCCAAGAAAGAATAGTTAGAACTTCTAATAAATTTAGTAAAATCAGTTTATTATTTTATATAAACTACATTACTAAAATATATTGTAAATTTTACAAACGAATGTATAGTATAATTATATAAAATAATTTATTTAACTCCAGTGGTTAAATATTTTAAAATGTATGGTACATTTCACTGGTTGCTATTTAAGTATTTTTTATTATAAAAATTACCAAGTTTCAATGAAATGTTGTTAAAATATTGTTACAAGAATAAAGGCATTAATGAGATGCAACTGATTCCTGAGATTTGTTCGTACAAACCCGAACAAACCCGAACATATCATCGATCGATGAAATCAAGCGACACAGGGCGTGGTTATAACTTGGATGAGTGACCGCTTGGCAATACAATGCGTCAACATTTTTACAAAGATTTTAGTAAATTTCACAAAAGATTTTAGTATATTTTACAAAAGATTTTAGTAAATTTTACAAAAATTTTTAAATTTTACAAAATATAATTTATGGTTAGTTTTACGATTTTTATCGTAAATTTAACTATTTTCTGTCCATGTAGAACTACATGCAATTTTTTATGACATAAAATATTTAAAAATTTAAAATATTTGATCTTTGTAGAAGAGCAACAACAACCTTTATTTCCGACCTTCCTGCTGCAAAAACCCAATGAAGAATATTATGAATTGAATTGCTTGTACATGTTGTATTTTACATTGTATGTATACATTTGTCTATGCCTTCACTAGTCCTGAGTTCCTGCTCTTAAGGAATGCAGTAATAAATATGGGTCGTAGACTGCAATAAAAAAATTCATTTTTAGGGCATCTAACGAAGCGAGTTTCGTATAAGAAAGTCAAGTTGTGACTCCATACAATATTCATAAGTAACTTTATCCCTTACATAAACGCGAGGGAATGCATGGCATTGATAAAATTATGGTTATAGAGTTGTGTTTATTACAACCACAGTACATATTGAAATCATATGTTTATTCGATATTTTATACCATGTATAAAACCTAATATTGTATTTGTGAACAATTAATGATAAAAATATATTATTGACGTAAAATTTCACTTACATAGGAAACTATTAATAATCAGTTATTTATTTGTTGTTGTTGTAAATGGGTTAGTGATTTCACTTTCATTATACTAATGAATTAAATTTTATGAAGAAAATGTAGTCAATTTAAATTAAATATTTTTGAAATACACACATAGTACTATAATGAAAAAAATACATAGTATCATGTAAAAATATCTCCATTTTTTTTTATGTACCGCTTCAACACTGCACACCGATTTTTAAGTAGAAAATGCACAATAACGAAATATTTTAATACGATTATTTCCATCGCCTGACAAATATACTGTTTTGACCAAGCAAATTCTTTCATTTGCAACACTCTCACGTGATTATAGTGATAATTTTTGGATCTTCCTTACAAGTGGTGAAACTGTCTCATTGGTCCACAACATTTTTAAAAAGCGTTTCTGAGTAGACCGGGTACTAAAGAATGAGTATTAATAAATGTAAAGTTTGAAGGACTTTTACACGTCAAGTTTATAAATCCAACTGAATAAGTATTTTCCAAAATGATATATGCATTGAATGCATGCATGAGTTTTTTAGATTTTCCTCATTATTTACCCAAAATAATCGGCGTACTACATTATTAAAGGTAGGATTTAAGCAAAAAGTGCCAATTACGGTTTATTTACAATGTAGTTTCCTATTCATAATGTAGTTTTTTTTTAAATTTTATTCTGATCGTTTGTTCATGTTTATTCATAGATTAAATCACTCAGACCAGCAATAATCAGAATAAACATGCCAACGACATTTCGTAATATTTCAGAATCGAATATGCATGTTCTTATGTATGAATCACTTTTATTCTATGGTTGTAAAGTGAACAATTACGCAAGTGATAAAAAATAATTAGTGCCCTAAATCCAATCCCAAAAATGCGAGGTTGATTGATAGCACTGTGCGAAAAGAAATAAATGGCCTTTCAAGAACAGTTGATAAATTAATATCCGTTTCGTTAACGTGATGCAGAATGTGGATTTTATGTCACTTTGCTGTTGTATTATAAAAAAATAACATTTAATCAAGATATAAACTTAAATACATTGAATATGTATTCAGCATTTATTTGAACTAATATGATTTAATAAAAAAAATAGCACCTTCTGTAATATACTGCCGATGCCATACTCATTGTAAAATGTATTACACTGGGATTCTCAACAGGAATATAAGTAAAATACATACAGGGTTTTCCATTTTCGACATTTTTAATAAAGATTCTTAATTATTATATATGTTAGAGAAAAACTAATATAGTAGCTACTCATTAGCGATTCTTTGGAGATGCTAAAGATGCTACTGACAGAACTCGAAATAGTATTTAATTTAAAGATACGGAAGATAATCCAGGAACAAAATGTTTGATACCGTAATCTGGGGTGAATTTGATCGTTAAAAAAATTAATTTTTAAGTATTGCCACGGAACTTAAAGTAATCTTTATGAACTTTTGTCAATTAGATTGCTTTCAATAAAAGTGAAAACTTCTGATAATCACAACATCGTGTGACTATAACTTTTCGGTAAAAAAATCTAAATATGCGCGATCAATTTCATGCGCTACTTGGGGTTAAATTGATCAGGGTATATTTAGTGCATTGAGATGATGTAAAATCATTTATACAACAGTCAATTTAACCCCCATGAATGTTTCTTAGTTTGTAACATTTTTGTTGCTTTATAACTGATGGGGGCGAAATTGATCATTACCTATTTGATGTTACGTTTTATTTAGTTTATTTTAGTTTATTATTATATCTTCTCTTGGAAGTTTATTTAGAACTCGCTCTGGGCAAAATGGTAATAAGCCTGTGGCCTCAAACGAGGAAATAATAATTCTTTTTACAGAACTAGATTCGTTTTCTGTTTGCGTTTTTTGATCCATATGGAGAAGCGTAGTATTAAGAAGTTGAGAGAAGTCTTTCTTATCTATGGAAGTCAATGTAGGATGAGAATTTTTCCAATTAGTTAAAGTTTTTCTCCAAGCCATTTGAAAAGGTCTGAAGAATCCAACATCTAAGGGTTGGGTTAAATTGGTTGAATTTTTAACGAGACAAACGAAACCCACATTGTTTTCTTCACATAAAGAAATAACCTCGTTAGTAAAATGGGAAGATAAGTTATCTCCAATTATAATTTTACGACCCTCTAGACGTTTAGCGTGCGGCAAAAATGTTATAGTAAACCAGTCGGTGAACGATTGCGCGTCAATCCAGCCATGTTGGGTACGATTGTATCTTGCTCCTGCAGAACAACATCTACCTGTACAACATGGCAAACCTTTGGGGCCATTTTCGGTCCACTGTAACCACATCTTATCGGCCTTGTATATAATATAGGGTGGCAAAAGCATCCCTGAGGCAGAAGAACACATCATGATAGTGGTCCCTGACTTTGTAAAATTAAAAACGCGTTCGGGATACTTGTACCACGTCGAAATATCGTTTTCTTTTGACCGGGATTATCTTGAACATTGGTCTCGTCATAATTGAAAATATTCGTAGGAAGACTATTTTCCAATTCTTTTCGAAGATTCTCAAAATATGTATTAAGACTTTCTCTTGAAACATCGGCTCCAGGTCGTTTAATATTTGTCGCAATTTTTTGGGTAACATCACTTTTATGTCTCTTTAAGAGAGAATATACCCAGTCACTGCCAGGTAGATTATTGGTCAAAGTGGGCACTTGTCTTTATAGGATCGTGTCCCAGGCTTTCTTACATAATTTCTTACCATATTTATTGCCTAAAAACCGAAAACAGCTAAGTTGTATAAATAAACTTAAAATCAAAGTGATCAAATTCGCCCGGACTCGAGATCAATTTCGCCCCGTATACATGATCAATTTGGCCCCACTATAAAAATTTGAATATACCGCTTAAAATCATATGTTTACAGTAATGGCGTCCATGTTAGTATTGTAGGAAAGCATTACATTATTGAGATTTAAGAAGAAAACCGAACGATTTTTGACCAGTTTTTGTGTACACGTGAAAGTATATAGCCTTAAAAAACAATTTAATATAAAATGGCTTTAAAAGCACCATTTTTTATTAGAAAAAATGTACTTACGGGGAGCAGCACTAGAAATCTGCCGGACACAAAATAACTTTAAATTGCTATGTTGTCAGATCTTTTAAAAATGTTTTTAACCCTGAGAAAATACGAAATATATTAAAAAGGTTCCAGATATCAATTTCGCCCCCAAAGATCAATTACACCCCGTTTTACGGTAGCTTCTTTGATTTGGAAGATAAAATTATACTAGCCCAATATATTTGTAAATTTAAATATAAAGGTCGATATATTCAATAATGGGTTAATTTCCATGACCTATTATTGTTCATTGGCATTTTTGAGGTGACAAATATTTGACTATTTTTAATCAATTTTAAAAATAACTGATTAGAGTCTCGATCTGTTCGAATATTTGAAATTTAAAAAAATTAAGTATGAAATACAGCGTGTGTGCAAATATTGGTAACATATGGAAAACTTTTTTATATGTGATTTTAGGAAAAAAACTGTTCCATAAGAAGTTTTGCTTAATTTTATAATTGAATTAATAAAAGTATATACCGAAACATTTGTGCTTGGTTTTTTCTGGATACTTTCTGTGCCAACTATAAGTACATTTATTTTTTTAACAATCAAACCTGTAACGTGTTGACTGCTGAGTAAGTAGAACTTATATTAAAGTGACTGATTGTAAATAGGATGCAAGAATAATTATCATTTTCTATCCACTTTAAAAATATTGAAATTGTAATTCCGTATCCGGCTTTCCGTTTCAATTCTGCTTTGAATAGGTTGACGAAATCGTAACAGGATGTTTAGGGTTGATCCCTATCAATATGGGGCGGATTTAAATGGACCTTAACATGGATTGAGAATATCTATAAAATTGTTGCAAGAAGATTATTGAGATCATTGTAAGCAGAATAATAAATGGTTATTTTGACATTTTGATACAATAATAATTAATATTAATTTATAAAAATCTTATCATTTATCATATATTTTCAAAAACATTTTTTGTTGCTCTGCAATTACTTCATATATAGGGCGGTTCTTTAATGCCCCCTCCCCTCGATATTTTTTTTTTTACAAAATTTGGATGTGGACTACAGAGGAAGGTAAACTACTTTCTGACGAAAGAACGATAGTTCTTGCTGTCAAAATAGGAAGATAGGATAGTTTACGATGCCAGAGTCTTTTTTCTCCATTCGTAATGAAAACAAAATAGCGGCATTTTAAAAATTGCATAGTTTCTTTATTTTTTATTATCCTTTATTTAACTTGATGTCTTAGAAAAAAAATACAACTTGGCAAAGTATAGTAGAAATCAGAGAGTTGAACTTTCTAGCATATTTGATGGTGCTCAAATTCAAAATGGCGGATGGGTGCCATCTTGATAACAAAAATTGAATAGGAATTGGGGTTTGACGTTACATCATTTTAAGGTTCTACCAAGTAGTTTACAATTTCAGAATAGTGTGGACATATTCACATCCAAAAAACACAATGGAGGCCTTTTAAAAAATAATATTTACTATTTTTTTTCTTTTTCATTTTAGTTTAGATTTTACCACTTTGTAAGAAGTCAATTTATCAGCGGGCTGATATTCACTGTTTTATGCAAAATTATACATTCAGTACTTTTGGTATACCATGTTTAATCCAAACCCCCATAATTTCAGTGGATATATTACCATCACAGCATGTTCAGACTTATTTAAGCTCGAATAGAACCTAGAGTTATAAAACTTTAAGAATGGTTCATTTTAATTTAGCCTCTAGTATATATCAGATACGTCTTTCCACACTGAAAAAATCTACGTATGTTGGTACGATGCGATGCGATGGTCCGATTCCTCAAATTCTTTCCTCCAAGTCTAATTGTAGGTATAACTTCAAAATACAGATTTGAAATAATTTAGCATTCATAAAAATAATATAACAATATTATTAAGTGATTAATTAATATAATAACTGATGAAAGATCAACGTGGCATATGTATAGAGAAAGATGAAACAGTCGATTGACACGAGCAGTATATGTCGGCTCCACTTTGAACAGGTCGATAAATTTTAAAAAGAATTTGCCGGAAAATAAAAAAATATTTTAGTTTCTTAGACACCTCTAGTAGTATAATCATGTGTAGTGTTTTTAAATTGGATTGTCACGTCAAGAAGACGTCCTGTTTGTCAAAAGAGAGGCATCTTTAGTAGTTTTGCCAAAAGATGTAAGGAAAGCTTCTAGAATCTATTAACAATAGATAAATATTTTTGTGAAAACTTTAATTCTATTTTCTGTTTAGGTTAGTCACATGATTAAACATTACTCCCTTATTCACATAGAGGTTTCAATTTAGAACAATATATTTAAATTTTATAGTTTTTATTCTTAATGATTCTATATTCAAAATGATGTTTTCGTTCCAATTTAATATTTTTGCAGTTAATTCGCCTTTTCGATAAATATTTTTATCTGAATACTGTGGCTATACGTAAAAGTTTTAGCTGTATCAATAACAATAACACATCCTCGAACTTTTTTCCTAATTCATAAATTAAGGAAAAAACTAAAAACTCAAAGAAGGAAAGAAATTTAAATACAAAATTTGGATTATTATTTGTAAGGATTATACATATTTGTTTAGTATGTAAAGCAGTGGTTAACTCTCTCTTTTCTATTTTCTCTGCACTGCTTAAGCACTAAATAAATTTAACTTTTCTAAATCTATTTAAGGTTCGAAAATAGTTTTAATTTTAATAAAAAGAAGTTTTTTTGAGTTTTGTATGTTCACATAGTCAAATGTATATTATACTTATAATGAACCGTAACATCGAACTATACAGCGTACTAGTACATAAAATAGATTGAGAAAAATTCCACAAATTTTTATGTAACTTCTAGAAAAAGATACCATGTATCTAATTAAGAAAATAGTCTGTTACAACTACTTTTCCTTAAACTTCATTCTAAAAATAGATCTGTGTACAGAGTGTCCCATTTTCGACACTTTCTGGTGGGTGAAGTTCTTATTGTTGCGGCTTTCACTTTCTTTTCCGACTTTTTAATGAAACGAAAGAATCCGGTGTCAAGTTTGTCCCTAAAAATTTTATTTTTTGAGATATTAACAAAAGTAAAAATTTTTAAATGGGACAACCTATGTATTATTTTTTTAATTAATTAAGCAAACTTTGGGATTTATATAGTTGATTATACTTATATAAAAAGGCGATATTTTTAATAATTTACGTTAGTTATAACAGTAGGCCTTTTTATTAGAAACAAATTCAAAATTTTGTTACACCTATTCTAAATATTAAATTAGATTATAAAAAATATACCAACATTATCATACATAATTATTATCATAAATGGCCATTGTTAAGAATAATTAAATTAAAAGTATATAAAAACTGACATAAGAAGTATTTCATAACTAATAAAAATATGAGTGGTCTGTCAAGTTTTCACCATTTGACCATTGTTTCTAATAAACTCACCATGGCCTACTAGTATAAGTAACGTAAATTATTAAAAATATTGTAATACGTATTAGGTTATTTTTCAATATAAATATATATTTAAAGAATAATTGTCCATTAAAAATTTAATTTTTTATTAATATCTCAAAAGGATGTGAAAGTGAAAACCGCAACATTATATCTTTGATAATAAGTAATAACCCCAGAAAGTATCGAAAATGGGATACCCTGTACATAACAAGTCGAGAATAATAGAATTGGTCGTTAATAAAATCAAATTTTTTTCTTCCAGCTGTGGTAGTGGCAAAATTTTTAAAAAATTTTGATTAAAAGTGAAATAATATGCTGTTCTTTTGACGAACCCTTTAATCGTTGTATAAGTTTTCGGGAAAGCTATTTAACTACCGGAAAACTCCTTTAGAAATGATTTCCTTAAAAGACCCCAACAAAACCGTAAACATCGTTATCAGTCAATTTACTTAACAGATTCGTTAACGTTTGCCCAACCGAAAAACTGAGCGGACAGTTTATAAATAGAAAACACACAAAAGGAAACAGCTGACCCTCCGTAAATAACAACAGAAAAAGGGACAAAGGAATCCCGAGTTTTGTATCCTGGAATTCGGAACACACTTCTTTTTAGGATGCGTTGACTGTATAAGAAAAAATAAAGAGGATTTAGTGTTTTTCTACGAAATCAATGTAGCAAGTACGAGAGAAGTAAAATAACATTTAAGCAGAGAAAAGACGGAATGTTCATAATTTGATTCTTTTCAAACGAGCTAATTTAATTTCCAAAACGGCACAACGCGTCCGGATAAGATCATATAGATTAAGCTATAAACAAATATTGTTTATTATATATAAAATAAAGGAATCTCATGAAACTCAGTATTTCCAAAAATGATTTAAATAATTTTTTCTAATAAAAATAACACCTGTATGTATTCGTACAGAGTCTCAATCAAAAAAGTCAAAAAGCGCAATATTTTCAGATTTTCTTCCTTTTCTTAACTCAAATACAAGTAGCTTCAATTAAGAGCGATTCAATTGTCTCCTATTGATTTATCAAGAAATGTTATTTTAATAATAGCTGGTGCTTGTGTTTCATGACACTAGTCATTGTCAACTCTCCAACTTCTCTGTTATGGCAAGGTAATTACAAGCAAGAACCTTAAAAAAAATATATCCCCATGGTCCCGAAAATCTTAAGTCTTCTGCGAGTCAGCGCTTCGCGGCTGTATATGGTGTGGGAGGCAGTTTCACCCTCTTCGCCGCAGAGTCTACATTCAGTGGGTCTATTGTAGATTTCAATGCGTTGAAGGTGTGTTCGTGGCCTGTTAGCAAAAAATCACCTGTTTTAACTATGGCTGCGTTAGGGGTATCATCCCCATATTAACTTCGATGGTTTTCCAATTGCGACCAGCGTGTATATTTGACTAGGTAACCCTTGTCATCGAGGAAGATGTTGTTTTCGCGCTCAACTGTCTAATGTTGCTTTCGTTGTTTGTTTTTTTTTCCCGAAGACCGGTTCAGGGCTCCTGAGATATTGAGCGGATCCAGCTCTCGCTAGTTCATTCGCTTTCTCATTGCCTATGCTCTGAGAGTGACCTGGAACCCATAAGATTTCTAACTTATTCCTTGTTCTTTTAGGATACTAGGGTACTCTAGTGCGTTTTGAAGTAAACCGATTGGAGTTCAGAGCCTTAAGAGTAGCTTGGCTGTCCGATAGGATGTATATCTTCTGGTCATGGTAGCCCCTTTAAAGATTCTGTTCGCACACTTGTATGGCATGAACTTCCGCTTGGTATACTGCGTCCTAGTTATCCAGTGGGATGATTATGTCCATCATGGGCCATCGATATGTATAATATGTGAAATAAGAAGTATATTCCCCCAAATACAAAATATTTATTGTTAATTGAGTCTGTGGTTTCTGTGATATAGGCGGTTGAAGATAGGTATAAGGGTATGATTTATAATAAATGTCTGATTGTAGAATGTGAAAATATAAAAATATATAATATGATCCATTAAAAAAAATTGATACCCGAAGCATATTTATGCTCCACCCTGTATATTATATTTTTTCTAAAAAAAAATTAATTTAAAAAAAATAAGTTTGACTGGTTCGAGCGATTCTTGATTAAGTGAGCGATAGTCTATATAAAAAGCTGATCGGCTTCTTTATCACAACCCTGTATATCTCCATTGTATACCAAAATGCTTCCGTTTCATTTTAATATTTTTATACAGAGCTGGTCTCTGTAGATATAGAATTGCTGCAAAGTTGGAAATTAAAGCTAAGATCCTAGACCGCATGCTCAATTACGAAATACCTTTCGTTTTAGATGACTCTATCAAATACCTCTGATATTCTACGACGGATTCCGTTACAACCTTTGCTATTTTCAGCTCTAATAGAAATACTCCTGAGTAAAATCATCCATTAATTATATCTGCGAGAGGTTGATCTACTCTATATCTACTAAACCGATTGGTTTAATATATTAACTGGGATTTCATCAATCCCTGTTGAATTTTATGTATTTGTGAAATTCATTAAACTTGAAAAACTTCTTCTCTATCAACGGAATCAAGAAAAGCAGCATGGTATCCATTACGTGAATTTCTACAGATACCATTAAGTGGCGTCTGGGAAAATTTAACTGCTTACAGATCATCTGCACTATTATCTCTGGGACCTCAATTAGATTATGATTTTCTGTTTTTATATTTATCATATTTTCGGTGGTTCAATTGTAAATTGAATTGTACTAAATAACATTGTTTCTTTATTGATGAGTATTTATGTAAATTTGCATATAAGAAAATGTGGATCCCTTCATCCTATTTTCTATTCTTATTTACGCAGGTTTTGCTGTTCCCCGTTGTTTGTCATGTTTTTCTAAACAGCCTTTCAGCCTTTGTTTGAATAACCATAAATAAATCTGCCAGGAGACGTAGTTGACGAGGTTTGCAAAAAATAATAAAGTAGTTTTTTGTTACATTTACTTCTTTCGTTATGCAAACATAAACCAATAAAAAAATTCTCACAAGACAGATAGAATACATGAATAATCAAAATTCTACAAGGCTGTCTCTGGTTTCTGCACTTAAACTTACACGTTAATTATTATTATTATTGAAAACATAGTATTTTACACAATTTTGTAATTTTATCACCTAATAGTAAATTGACTTAAGGTGTATATTAAAATTAACATTCCTTTAAACAAAATTACAATTAGTTTTCGTTGTCATCTGACAATAAACCACTACAAATTGACTATCTACAGTGTATATGTAGTTACAAACAAACAAACAAACAAACGAACAAACCAAAAAAAATATTAAATATAAGATCTCACTATATCTTTATAACTTAAGGTTTACTCTTCACGAAATTTCGGAAAATAACATTTGCTTCCAAACTAAATGCCGTACATAAAATCCGAAATTCTCGATTATTGTTTTAACGCAAGCACCAACTTTTATCAAAAATAATAATAATTGCTGAGAAACCAATAAAAAAGAAGTCTCCCATAATGTGTTGCATACACTTTTGGATATGTTTTATAATTATGCCGTTTTCTTAAGAAATAACTACTTTTATTTTAAATACAGCGGCTCCATAAGACGAACATACCTCAAAGAATATGTGCTTCCAAACTCCCGGAAATGAAATTCACAAATCCTTTTGTCCCTTTTTTACGACGGGTCAGCTGTTTCCTATTGTTTGTCCTCTATTTATAAGCAATCTGAACTTTTCGGTTGGGTAAATCTTAACTAATCCGAAAAGGCATGGCCACAGGAAAGTTTTGTCTTAATAACAAACTCATATCGCATAGATTGTGAGTTAGGAACAGTTTCTTTAGTCGCACCTGTACATAAAGAATTGTACGTCTTCGTTGAAGTATTATTGTATTCTGAATGAAAATTGTGGAAACATATTTTTTGACTAAGAGCGTGGAAATATTTATATTTTAAATAAGTGAGTGTATACCAGTGGAAGAGAAGCAAACCATTGTCTTTAAAGAAAAGAAATATCTAGCCACTTTGTGCCTTAGCATGGACATAAAATATCAAAGTAAGAAATAACAAAATAACACTAACTTGTTTCCTGATTCTTTATATTCTCCATTTAATTATGCCCAGTTTATTATATCCATACTGTATGATAGCTCTATTCTATTTCAATCAAGATATAAAAATAACAGAACTTTTTCATAATGTTGTCGTATAAGTAAATATGAAAATATGCGACATGTTTACATTGTAAAGCTAGATAAGATAAAATACTTAACTAAAAGGCATTCTCCTTCCCAACTCAAATATTGGCAATGTGCCAAGAAAAGTTTAATGATACCGTATAATTTTTGAAGGCGCTCCGCTCCATCCTATTGAAATACTGAAAAATATGTAATCCTTAATAGAAAATCAATAATATAATCAGTTATTTTATTTGTTTTAAGCTCTTATGAGCTATATATTAATACTTATTTTATTTTACGTAGATTGTTTATGATCTATAGTAGTGTGTACTGTGTTTTTAGGTATTTGAAATTAATTTCATGTATCATTAAAAAGATGTCGATAGACCTATACGAAATTAGCAGTGCTTCTTAAATTTAGATTGGTAAGTAATTAGTAATATGTAAGAAATCTTTATTATTTTATAGATTAGCCTGCCGAATTATTGATTCACTTTAATTGAACATGATAAAAATATTAAAGAAGTTAAATCAGTAAGCATTAAATCAGGCGGTAGTAAAATAAAATTTCATTATTCTTCCAATGAAAAGCTTATTACTGTAATTTTCAAGTCGATTTTTATTATATATATATATATAGGTTTGTGAAACAACTATTATAATCAGACGCCCAATGGGTTTGTTAGGGTTTGTTCGGGCTTGTTACAATCAGACGCCGAACGGGCAGAAAATAGAACATAATATACCAGCTGTAAATTAAATAAACAGATTTCCTTGTCACATCCTAATTCATTTGCTTTTTCCTCTACCATGGGTGAATTTCCGTACTAAGGCGTTTAGTTCATAAGTTCGTTTAGTAAAATTTAACTGGATCTAGTAAATATTTTTTCAATCTAGTGATTTAGTGGAAGCTTTTTCAAAAATGTTGTTTTCTATTGGTTTTTTTAATCACATCCCACGTACTCATTATTATAATATTCGAATCTTTTGTGTTGCCAGTTTTCAACATACAATACCTAAATCAGTGGCGTAACCAGGAACTGATCTAAATTAGATACGTAAAATCATAATTTTCAAATTTCTATAATTTTGTTCTTTAGTTTCTGTGCTTTTTTTATTTTGGAAATAAAGTGTTATATTATTTAATAGGATTATTAATAATGAAGCCTCTAGTTTTAAATCTAGTGAAATTTTAGTCAATTCTTGAAGCATTATCTTGTGGTAGTGATTTTTTACTTTTTACCTGACAAGTTTCGTAGGTAAGCATGAGCCGCTTGCAGGATTTCCCTTCCATCCTGCGCAATACATGACTGCGTCGCGTCATATTGATTAATAGTGGAAGAAGATATTAATGTGCTTAAAGATACGACATGGAATTTGGATTTCCTTTATTTAATACATATTGTGTATATATTGTGTTCTCTTTCCTATCCATTAGGCATCTGACCTATATAATATGGATAGATCAAAGAAGCAAATACATAATTTCCAATAGATCGAGAGGAATTTCTGATACATAATTTAAAAAATCAAGGAAAATAAATCATCGATGGATCATGTTAGTGTGCCTTGAAGCCAATTTCATTCTTTTTATAAATCCCTGGGTCCGAAACTGATGAGGTTGCAATAGTTGATTGAAATTTCCAAGCAGTCTGAATATATCAAATTATAAATATTTTTGTTATATATTCTTATTAAGGCAAGTAGATTAACGAATGTGATAGTAGCTGCTTGCGAACAACTATCTGTCTTAAACTAAGTTCATGTTACTTTCTGACCTGATCTAAGTTGTTTGTATCAATAACAAGGCATAGGAAAAAATGTATTTGTTACTGACTTTCTTGTTTAAACATTCTTAAGTACCTACAACGTGTAAAAATGGATGCCTCATAAAATCTATATAACCGGCAAGCTTCTCAGGGAAATTATTCCCTCTATTTTGAGTATTCAATATTTGGATGATGCAATAAACTACACAGGCGACTTTTATTCTCAATGAGTTAATTTAATTTTATGTTAAAAGTAGGTAATATAAAATGAGAGAGGACAGAAGAACCACGAGTGTCTTTGATATTTATCAACTGTGTATTTATATGTAAATAATATTTTAATCATACTAAACTTTCAAACGTTTCCTTAATATCATCGCTTCTTAGTAAACACGAACCATACTCTGCTTATATATAACATTACGTAAGTTTCACTAAATGGCATTTCATCTTCAAATATTGAGAAATAGTTAATAAGTTTAAAGACAAATTTACAATCAAACATAAATTGAGTAGTCATTAAGAAGCTTTAATTAAATGCGTATAGACAAATTTACAATCAAACATAAATTGAGTAGTCATTAAGAAGCTTTAATTAAATGCGTATATACAGGGTGAGTCGGGAGGAACGGACCAAATTTCAGGAGTGTATTATACACGCGAAAACAATGTAAAAAAACCCATATGTTCTTATCGGATATTCATTTGTTTTCAAGTTATAGCGGAATACCAAATAAAGAAAAGTTCATATACTAACGGTTTCCTAATCATAGCGTTCTTTTAATAAATGTTCAAAAATACCGCCATTGACTTCTAAACATTTTCTGCTTCGTCTACGAAGGTTGCTCTTCTAATTGCTTCATTTCTTTCTTCTTTAAAATTGGCTGCAGTATTTCTAATACGTCGAATTAGTGCATCCCGAGTGTCCACTTTTACTTTGTACACTTCATTTTTAAACCAACCCCATAAACAATAGTCTAGTGCTGTAAGGTCTGGAGATCTTGGAGGCCAATTAATAGGACCACCGCGACCAATCCAACGCCCTGGAAATGTTTCGTCTAAATGTTGCAGGAGCTCCATCGTGCTGGTAATACATTCGCCTTCTGATATTTACAGGAACATCCTCTAGTAGTCCTTGTAGCTCATGTTGTAAAAAATGTAGGTAGTTGTCTCCTGTGAGGCGATTCTACAAAATGAAAGGGCCAATTAAATAGCTATCGAGCATACCACACCACACATTAACCGAAAACTT
Organism: Barypeithes pellucidus; assembly: GCA_963991005.1. Classification (NCBI taxonomy): domain Eukaryota; kingdom Metazoa; phylum Arthropoda; class Insecta; order Coleoptera; family Curculionidae; genus Barypeithes; species Barypeithes pellucidus. Next base: position 45,675,372 of record OZ022560.1, read on the forward strand.
ATGTTGAAAATTACTTTCAACTGTTGCGTGGGGATTTTCGATTGACCATACATGTGAGTTACGAGTATTATTAATACCGTCACGGGTGAATGTTGCTTCATCTGTAAAAAGTATATGCGATACAACACGATGATTATTATTTATCCACCGACAAAATTCAATACGATTAGCATAATCTACCGGTTCTAGGTGCTGTACTCTCTGTACATGGTATGGATATAAGCCTTGCTCATGGAGTGTGTTTAATACTCTTTTTTGCATATTCTAAATTTGAATAAATATTTGGCATTTTGTATCACTTTAATCACTCAAACTTGAAAATAGACGTTTAATTACTGCCACAATAGACTGATACATTGTCAAGACAACATCGGTGTCAAATAGTTTAGAATCCTGAGCATGGCATACTCTAATTATGTGAAAATTTTGTTTAGAATCCTGAGCATGGCATACTCTAATTATGTGAAAATTTTGATAAAAGTGGAACGTAGAAAAAATATTGGATATTGCGCTATAACTTGAAATCAAATGAATATCCGATAAGAACCTATGGGTTTTTTACATTGTTTTCGCGTGTATAATACAGTCCTTAAATTTGGTCCGTTCCTCCCGACTCACCCTGTATAACGTAATTTTCGTCTTGTAGCAAATCGAAATTTTAGTTAAGTTTTTCTATAAGTGAAGTATATATTTTTTTATATAATTATTTTATTTTACAATATCCAGAATATATAATTATAGGATAACGAATAAAGTACATTATAATTGTAATACATATAAATATACATTATATATGTAATTATATCATTCATTAAGGTAATAGAAAATATTGTAAAATATCAATATAAAATGACAATTCTTAGGATTATTATTTGAGAACTATTAGTTTAAAGTATATGAAAATTAAATGGTATTGTAGTTTTTAAACATCTGATGGAAAGGAAATTATATTTTTGTAATTTGTTATAATCATATAAATCAAAGAAGTGCCATAAGAAAAATTCAGAAATAATAACAAATTGATAATCTACAAAGATTCTGAAGCAATAATTATCGAGATCTCAAGGATGTAACGAAACTTATTATATATTTATTTTTTTCAGAATGAACTGAAACTAACTCGCATAAGTGAAAGAAACCAACTTTTTAATGCAGCTGCAATTTAGAGAGCTCAGTGAACTTCTCATATTAATAGAACATGCCACATTCGTGCAAGTATACTCTGCCCCAAAATATGGATGAAGTGTTTTTTGAAGTAAGTAAGGGTATTAACTGAAGGGGGTAAGATGATCTTGAACATATTCAATAATAAGAATGATTTTATCTACACACTTCAGATAAGATATGTAGATCCTAGTACGTGCCTTATATCGATGAAATACGTATTCAATTTTATAGGTAAAAGGTTACACGCTGATAAAATCGTTGATAAAACTTATTACAACTTCTTTGGACCAATTCACCAAATTCGGTAAACGATAATATCTAGATATTATGCATTACACTGTATGGCAAATATGTGCAAATTGATCTTACGTATCATTCCGTTTCAGACATACATCGGTCAACCAAACACCTTATAGGTATCCATATGAATATATAAATAAAATAGACATAAAGAATATTTCACATGCCTTAAGCTAGAATTATTTCGCTGAAAGTTCCTGCCTCCAAATATTGAAATTTAGGCAGAAATTTTGATCGGTGGTCTAAAATTTTCAGAAGAAATTCAACGTATTGAAAAGTTTTAAATATACAAAAAAAATAGAATAAAATAAAACCTGCTATTTCAAAAATATTTTGGTGAAATAGGACATTGAAAAAAAGCTCCTAAGCGATACTGAACGTCCATTAAGATATCTAGATCTTATCGTCGCCAAGTTGAGTTTTCGCTGTGATATTATTTTTATATACCATATGACATTTGAAATTATATATTTTTACACTCGGTTCTCCGAAATATTTTTACCGGGATATTGGTTCCAAAATAGTTTTAGTTATATCAACGGCCTGAAGTACTTTTTTCTTACATTTGAAGAAAAAATTTAAATATAATTAAAATACATAACTTGGTTGACTCATTCATACATTGGGAGTTTTATACCTACAACTATCAATTAAAGACGATTTTAATTTATAACCCTTTAGCTAATACGATTAAACATTTTATTATTGTTTTATTTTAAAGTCCAATATTTTATGTACTCTTTCTTTACTGCTACATTTTGGCACTTTATTAACTTTCTAGAAAGAAATAAAATATCTCACGTCTTTACATTGTAAAGCAGTAAAAAGGATCAAGATATCCGAAAGGCGTTTTTGCATCCATCTTCAAATAATGACATGTGTCCACAAAATTTGATCGATACGCCATAATTTGAGGTAGTATTATTAAGGCCTTCTTTACGAGGTCATGTTGCGCAAAAATCAAAATTTCAAGAAATTCGGGTTTGTTCGAGTTGACTAATATTTTATATCAAGATTTACAATTTGCGGGGAAGGTTATTCAAACAGAACATGCTGCATTAATCGGACTTATATCTCATATATTTCGAGAATTTCCTGTTTGTTTAAAAAATAAACAGAGTGCAGTGACTCTGGATAGTTCTATCATCAAAAATATTCTGGTTCTAGAAATATAGGTATACGTTTAGGTGTTGGGAACATTATATCAACCTAATTTATTGGTGTTCTTGAAAGGGAAAAATTATATAAAATATTTCTAAAAAAAGTAATGAATTTTTTCGAAGCGTATTTCTGCTATTTTTTTAATGAATATTAAAATCCATATTTATAACATAATTTGCTGCGAAATTAAATACCGAATCTAATTGGAACATCCTGATTAAATTTAATGAACAAAATAAAATCGAATATAATTTAATCAATCGTTTGGAAACTTGTATCAAAGTATAAAAAATTATTTTAATTCAGTAAAAACTCAACTACCCTTAATTGAGGCACAAATGCAAATCTAAAATCATATTATAAGGATTCTATTTTTTATCGGCGAATCCCCATTGTATTTATTTTCGATAATTTAACGAATAAATGTGATCAATTTTTGTTTAGGAAAAATTCTCGGGGTTGGCATTCATTTTTCCTTTAATTTTTCCGTACCCACGAAAACATCTTATTTTGTTGGATATTTTAAGTTCATTTTAACAAAGTCCTATCTCGAAAAATATTCTAAAATAACTTTAGTGCTATTATACTGGGTGCAATATTTTTGTTCCGTATATATTCCTTCCTCAGTGACCAGGGATATACAGGGCCATTCCGATTAGTGTGCTATTAAAAGATCTCGAGAGCTAAAAAATATATTTGTGTGAAATATTGGTACTCGCGATTAAATATGCTGATCTATCTGTTTAATGAAGATATTTTGACGTACACTTTCGATGATACCGTAAGTCGGTACAACGTGCTTATTTTAAACGGAACACCCTATGTATTACTACATTTTTGGTCTCTACGCAAGATTCTAGACAGATTTCGTATAGTATGTTATATACCTAAGTTTAAGCATGTTTAACATATTTAAGGTTTTACGTCTAAAATAACTTTTTTTTTATGATCAAACACAAGCACTACAGGAAAAATTCTTCAGGGCACTCTGGAAGTAGTGCGTGTACGCAAAAAGCGATTCGCCTTTTTTTGAATCGTTGGAGGTTATATTAGTTGGAAAAAACGACCTCGGGAAGGTCGTTCCATAAGGATGAAGTCCTCCAGATGAAAGAATTATTAAATAATGAAGTTCGAGAAGCACTAAGATGAACCACATATGGGTGGCAGTGGTTCGTCGTCTATTTCTGCTATTTGCCGCTCTGAGTGGAATTAAGCGGGCAAGGTCAGCCGAGCACTTTCCATGAAAATATCTGTAGAAGAGAGTCAAATCCCCCAACCTTTCTTCGATGTTCTAGGCTCTCAAGGTTCTTCATCAGCTCGTGGTCTCCAACCACACGAATTGGCCTCCTTTCGATGGAATCCAGTAGTCGAAGAATATGTTTGGGTGCAGAGCTCTAGACATGAGAGCAGTACTCTAGTGATAGCCAGTGGGATTGCGTGTCCGTCCATGACTATATCCGGTTCTGTAATGTTAACCTTTTTAGAGAAACTGCTGCCTGGGTTTTTATAGCGTTAAACTCGACTTGGTTACTGTCACCCCAAGCCAAAATTTCGTCCAGGTCTTTGTTGGGGCGTGATACTTCATGCTGTCTGCGAAGATATGCGTCGGCAGCTGATGTTTGTGCATTCAAAGAGAAAGATGAGAAAAGTGTGCTATCGTCAGAAAAACTAAATATCGAATTTTTCGTTTTCACTAGAAGGTCATTAATGTAGAGTAAGAAGAGAGTGGGAGACAATACGGACCCTTGAGGAATACCGGCATTGATGGTGAAGGTATCTGAGAGAAATCCGTCAATCGCCACTTGCAGAGAGCGGTCCTTTAGAAAGCTAGAAAACCATGCAGAAAATCGACTGGGCATACCATAGGATCGCAGTTTACTTAAAAGTCCCTCCAAACACGATCACCCTCATGATTTGATGTCAAGAAAAGATCCAAAGGTCTAGCAAAATCTCCAGTTCGGTCTGGAATCAGCGTTGGTTCTTCTACGAACTGAGTTAGACCAGAACTCGCAAAGGATTCTGCTTCGCGGCCTTGCTCATCGTCTGTATTTGAGTATTTAAGCCAGTTGACATTGTGGACGTTACAGTCGCCAATCTCGGCATTTGAATGGTTGGTTTGAAAGAAGTCGATTGTATTGGCTAGTGATGAGAAAAGGGTAAGGGTATCACTTAGAGTATCACTTAGAGGACGGTAAAGGCAGCAGATAAACTTGATGATTTTCTGCGTTGATATTTTAAACCACATTGCATCAAAGTCTTTGTGGTTTGTTCGGGTTTGTTCTTGTTAGCAGGAGAGATCATCTCGAATGAAAATACATATTCCGAAGTTGGGTCGAAATCGGAAACGAAAATCGTATCGTATAAATAGCTGACGGTGTTTGTTGACGATCTGACCTTTGTCTCAGTCAGTACGAGCACGTGAGGCTTGGAAGATTGGTGCTGGTGGACTGAATTTATGTTCTTGTTAAGCCCTCTAATATTGCAGAAATCAATTTTGAAGTTGCTAATTCTGAACTTAGCTTCGCTTGATGGTGCCCCCAGACCAGCCCCCGCTAGGAAATCAGAATGGAGGGCGAGTTTACCTCCGGAGTATTTTGGGCCTGGAGCTTCCATCATGCTATTCTTGGTGTCCCACCCTGGTAACCGGAAACATCGACACAGTGACGAAACGTCAACTCAATGAGCAAACGTTTACTTAAGGAGCAAACTTCACACCGCCTAAACCGATGCAATGGTATCTGACCTGGCGATGCGGTTGGTTGCGGTGCGATGTGGTTTTCGAAATATTTTCCAAATATTGCCAATTTAATATTTTTTCTATGGCGATTTTACTGCGGATTTTAAGTCCGGTTACTACTACTTGGTTATGGGTGCTAAAAACAGTCAAATGCTAACGAAATCTATGAAGCCTGTCACTTACCATTTTAAAATTGTTAATAATCATGCCGGGGCGCTTAATTTAAACAAACGAAGATTATGTTTGAGAATGTGATAAAATAATAACAAGAACATGTGACAAATTTATTTCTTTAGCATTTGTCTGCTTTTCAACGCCGTTTTAAAGTTATCAACAAAATTGCACAACCTTATACAAATTTACCCTTATTTTTAATGCTAAATTGAAGATGTTTTAAAAAATTTTGGAGTTTTCATTTGAAAATGTAGATTTTTTTTAATTTCATTTTTAATCTATTTTTTGAACACCCTGTATTAATAGTTTAAAAATATTATAAAAATCCATTAAAGCAGGTCCTTTTTATTAAGGAATCCTAATCAAATTAAGTAATACAAGCTTCCTTATAGGAAATATTAATAATATTTTTGGTCATTTTAAACATGTGAAATATGCCTATAATCTTAGGTAGAATCCAAAAATGTAATAATATATAGTCTTCCGTTTAAAATAAGCAAGTTGATACAGACTTCCGGTATAACTGGAAGTGACAAATACGTCAAGATATCTTCATTAAAAAGACCATTATCTTTAATCGTGAGTGCCAATATTTGACATAAATATCTTTTTTAGTTCCCGAGATTTTTAAAAGGCTACTTGAGGGATCCTGTATAAGGTGTTTGAGTAAGAAAGGGAAATATTTTAATCTAGTATTTTAGAGGTCAATATAAGAAAAAAGGTCATATAAATGGAGGTCCGGAAATGCTTTCATTCCGATAAACCGGATGTCAAAAAATAAATATAACTAGAAAAACTCACGAGATTCTCTCTTTTAAGAAATGGAGGTCAATTAAAGAAACAAATACATATTTTAAACAATACCAGTGGCGTAATATTACTTTCACCAAAATATTTTTGTTTCTTGTTATCGCACAAGCTGCTGGTAAAACGATAAAAACTTTTTAAATCGGGAAAACATATTTTCATGTACATGGTCAGTGAAACATTATATATCATTTTCGAGATATTACAGAAAAAAAATTATATTATAACTTTTTTTGACATCCATCGGAAAGAAAGCATTTCCAGACCCATATTTATATAACTTATTTTCTTATATTAACCGCTAGAATATTTACTTAGCTTTCCTCCCAACATCCCTTGTATGCCTCTTTTTGGCTTTATAGTATTACCAGATATTCTACCAAATTGAATTTTTGTTAATATTTCCAAATATATTAATAATTGTGAAAACAAAACTTGATTGAATTAAATTCGTATGGTATACAACGCAACTGTATAGGGTGTAACCATTTCGTCCTTCACTATTATGATTTCGGAAATGGTAGAAGATACGAAGTCGGTTAAATTGGGACAAAGTTGTGTACTTATAGACTCAATAATATTCTGCAAGAAAATCAAAAATAAATACAGCGGCTTTCAATATATTTGGAAAAATTTAAAATTTTGCGTTTTGGTTCTAATTTGTTGGAAGAGATCTCGAAAAATAAATTTAAAATTCTCATTGCTACTTTTTATTCTCCACTAGATGGTATCATCAGATCTTTAATGCGACATTTCGTCTTTGTGTCACCATCATCAACTTAATTTATTTAAATAAGGGTCTAGAATGTTATATTTAAATTATGGAAGAGAAATTAAATCTACGTTCAGCGGTATATAATAATTTCCAGTTTAATGACGTTTTATTACTTAAATTGATCATATTCATTAAAATACCCATAGTACGTTCCTGTAATTTACTTTTTTTTTAATTTGATATAATTCGAAAATGTGAAACTCAATGCGTTTCTTAAAAGTCTTAAGAAAGTGCTAGCTTTCAAAGTTAAATTTCATTTGTATTAATAATAAATTATATTTTCGTAATTACTTACACTGAGTAGACATTTAGAAACAACTATTAGTTTGAAACAAAAAAAAGGAGTAGTAGTACGTAATAATAATAATTAAGGACAGGAATTGCAATAACAAAAGTAAATGACAGGAAAGTACTAGAGGTATTTTAATGAAGATGTACAATTTAAGGAACAAAAAGTCGGAGAATCAGTAATTCTTGTATACTACTGAACGTAGATTTAGGTCTTGTTTAATAATTTAAACAAAAAAATCCAGGACCGTATTTTAAAAAATTAAGTCGATAAAGGTGGTGGTTGATTATAGAGAATAAAAAGTAGCAATGAGAAAGTAAGATTTATTTTTGGACATCTCATGAACAAACCCGAAACGCAAAATTTCAGATCTTTCCAAATATTTTGGAAGCCCTTGTATTTATTTTTGATTTTTTTAATGAATATTATTTGACCCATAATTAGGCAACTTTTCACCAATTTAACAGACTTCGTATCTCTTACCGTTCCCGAAATTCCAATGGTGAAGCACGAATTGTTTTTGTCCTGTATATAATCAAAATTTTGAATACATTTATCAGATCAGAAATTTATGCATGCCTTTGGCAATAATCGTTAATACACCATTACAAATTTTTATTGTTTTAAATAAAATTTGATTCATATAATTGAAGTGAAACGTAGCATATTAATTTAAAAAGAGTAAATTTACTGGAAAAGTTCTCAGTCATAATTCATTTAGTCATTATAAGGATGGAATAAATATGTAAATTTTTAAATTTTTCGAACACGACAGATATTAATAGATTTGTAAGGAGAATTAGTTACAGACACCTTTAACTGGGACAAATAAAGTTTTAAACGCATTTATTTACAACTGTACGGTAAATAGCTACTAACAATACTGATGAAGTTTGAAAGTTTAGTATAAATAAAAATTTACAGTACTGTTATTAGCATGTGACTTTAAACCCCTTCATTATTTGATTGACGATTACCTATCGGAAGATTGATGGCCACATTGATTTATTGACTATTTATTTTAACTACAGCTATGTTCTTAGTAGATATTCTGAAAATACGGTTGTAGATAAAAATTTAAAATATTACGTTGCGCTAAAAATCTTTAACACAATTGCGTGATTTACAACACTTGCATTTTACTATTCTATTTGAAAATATAACCAACTGTGCGGTAAATACATATTTAGATAATATGCTATTAACTTGTGCTTTGAGGTTCATCTGGCAACCACGGTCAAAGGTCTTGTCGCTACCAGCAGAATTTAATACCGAAGGAATTTGCATCTCATTTTTCCCAGAATTAGGTCTGGCGTCTACCAAATATATTAGTCTCGTATTTATTAGAATAATAAAGGGGAAGAAATGGGGTGGCGAATTTTTTGTCATATTCTATGTTGAGTCCTTGTCCAATTTCTAGGTCAGAAAACCCAGTTTTAACCAATAAATTTGAAAGGTGGGTGGGGGTAATAGTAGCTAAATAAAATTTTTATATGTTGTTGTTTTCGGGGTTTCTGATATGGGAGTAACCAATTTTGCCTAAATATGTATACAGGATGTCCCACTAAGGTTGGCTAGGTACAATATTATTGAAAATTTATTTTAATAATGTAAACTACCAGCAACTGCGACAGGTAGCGTTTTCCAAGGGATGCTTGCGTTTAATGGTGTTAATTATTTACCAGTTAGTTACAGTCAAGTCAAAAGTTGTCACTTTCACGAGTCGATATTGTAATAGTATATTACAATACAAGTACGGTACACTTACCGTAAGTGTATTGTACGATATTTTATCTACGAGCGTGTTTTAGGGCACCAATATTAAAAACTAAAAGAGCATTGTTTTAATTTACCCCGTAGGTGCCTCGTAATTTATTGACTAATATGAAAACTTGTTTTTATAGTATGTAATTACTTAGGGCATTAGTGCGGTAAAATTCTACTTACCGCACTCAAATCAGTGCGGCAAGTAGTTACTTACCGCAGGCGAATAGATAAAAATTATTATTTTTATTTCTTTATGCAGAATATAACACCATTAGTACGAAAAGGGGATATTACTTAACGCTATCGAGTATTATTTAATAAATATTATGAAAACCATAAACTCTGTCGATCAAGAGAAAATGATATAAAACATTATGACGTTTCCAAAATTACTATGATATAGCTAAGAATTCAAATTTATTCGAACAATCGCTATCGATTTAACCCTTAAGTACTGACGTACAAGTTCTAGGACGTAGTCACTGATATGTCGTCTGTGAGACGACGCCATAAATTGGGAATGTTTTTTTAGCAAAATACATAAAAAAAATAAAAAAAATTGTTATCTTTTTATTCATTATAGATGTTGAGATTGAAAAAATCCTCTGAACGAAAAAAAATTTAAAAAACATTGTTTCGGACATAACATTTTTATTAGGTATAGCTAAGAAAAACCAAAAAAAATTATATTATCAAACTTTGCGATACTGAAACACTACTAATACCATTATCCATATTAATCATCCTTTAAATGGCTACGCATGCTCTACTCCAACAAATCAACTGCAAAAAAACATATAAAATTCTGCATAAAGAAGCTATTTCAATAGCGAAAAGTTCGAGTTTTTCACAGGTCTTCGGCATGCCGAAGACATATTTTCTTCACACACTGGAGACAAATTGGCTTATTGCATGAATGACAAAGATATTTCGTCATTGTTCTTTTTCTGCTAGGACAAATGGAGCATATTTTTCGCTTTTCCAGAATCTGTTCAGGAACAGGATCCAGGTTCTATGGACTTTTTCTGACATTGCAAGCGATGTGTCAGCAGATGTTACAAAGGTCAAATAAAATTTGCCATACTGATATAAACTGTTCGGAAACTGCTTATTAAACGTTCGTTCCGTATGCCTAGTTGCCCGACGAGTATTTTAATCTTGAAACCTACTTGAAAACATTTAACAATGAATGTGTTGAATATTAAAGTCTATAAAAACATGTTACGCTATAAAACGGTGTATCTCCTTTAATAATAGAGATAATGAAGTAAACCAAAAATGATAATGTTGGGGAAAGATGGACCTACCGTTTAATGTCAACGCAATATGCTTCGGTTGCTAATATACTCCACAGGGTGATACGAATTTTTGGAAAAAAACATAGCATTTTTAGTACACCCGTATAAATCGAAAATTAAATTTTTATCATAAACAGAGAAAACTATGACATTGTCAAGGAACCAACCTACAAGGCAAAAAAAATCATTCAAATCGGATCATAAATTCAGAAAAAAAATAGCATCAAAAATATGGGAAATTTACGATGTTGCGTTAATTTTGTCCAGGAGTTTATATTATTATTAAATCTTCGAGACATTTCCATATGAAAATGAAAGTAAAACTAAGTTAGGAATAATATTTTCGTTTAAAAGTATATCCAAAGAACATATCACTTGTTTGCCTTATAAACTAAGGAAATATATTGTCTACTAAAAGGAATTCTTGTTTCCATCTTTTAAAATAATGGCACGATGCCAGCGAAATTTGATCGATGAGTTATCATTTGTGCCGGCATTACCGCTTCCTACTGAAATACCTTTAATAATTTTAATAAAATCATTTAAATCAGAATAGTTTAGAAAAATTGAACTAAATATATTAAAATTTATTTTAATTTATTAAATTCAATGACCTTCTCAACATTAATTGGAAATATGTTAAAGAGAGGATTTTGCGATTGTTAATTTAACTCAAACACGGCATTATTCCATATTTCTACAAGAAAGCAGGAAACTAAACAAAGTTCATGAAATAGTGTTAGGTTCCTGATATGATATAATACGGCAAAATCCATATGTACATATAATGATGATGTTTCAGTTTTGGTCGTATTAATGTCCCTTTCCAGCTCTCACTTAAGTGGCAATTTAATTATATTGATTTGTGATTCCTCTTCACATAACCTATAAACATTTGCAATTATGTCAAGGGTCGGGCTGAGTAGGTTCTACCAGGAGTGTACTCATTCGTTATCAGGAAGTTCTAAATTTTAAAATAACACCCTAAACACGACACAATGAATACTTATTTATAAAACACAATACAATAATTATTGCCCTTATATCGGACAACGCCGAACTATCCCGATGGCCCATAGGGTGTCTCACGAGATACATCGCTATCAACTGTCTGCGATATAACCTATCAAATTACCTCTAGCTCCATGTAACCATTGACAATGCACGATGTTGTCATATTTTTAGATTAAAAGTACTTTTATTTTATCATTTAAATATCAAAATAAACAACATGAAAAGAAAGTTTTAATAATATTGAAACTATAATAGAATATTGGTTCCTAATATACCTTACAATTTATTTTAGATGCGTAAATGTAATTTTAGGGTTTTGTCGGTAAGATATTATAAAATTAAAATTTAATATAGTGACAACATTGTTAACCCCACAAATTTTATTGCCCGAATTCCTTTTCTGGCTAAAGATAAACTTATTACCTGTATGTCCTTCAAATAGAGAAGAAAAATAAACTACATTTAAAAAATTGTATAATTAGTCGAGTGGGAAAAATTGTAAATTCTGGTATAAAATATTACTTAACCTTTGAACCCTTAATATTTCGATTTATTTTTTGCAAAAGAAAATGTGATTCTTTTTCCTTTAACCCGTATTATTCTTAGTAATGATATAATTAAATTAGATACTCTGTTCTGGAGTTTCGGGCTAGTTTAAATTAGTATGCTGTAAGATATGGAAGTATAATTTCTTCAATTTCTTTAGAATTGATTTTTGTGGGATGTTTAATTTGTCTCACTTCATTTGTTTTGTCATTTACTTCGTTTAATTTTTTATAAGAATATAAGGAAATTATTTCTAGTTATACTAGTAGTTATACTTATACAAGATCATTTTCACTGTGGGTGGGTGGCCCATTAAAATATCTCGAGAACTAGATAACAGCGTTGTTAGAAATATTGGTACTCGCTATAAGAGATGCAAATGAAGTTATTTTGACGTATCTATAATTCCGGTTATACAAAAGATAGGCTTTAATGCAATTAAAAATTAGAGAAAATTTAGGAAAGGTATGGTTATTTTTATTTCACAAAAATACTAGACATTTATACCTTCTTGGTATAATATAATAAGTTCTCACAAGTCATTTTTTTTTAGATGGAACAACCTGTATTTTATTTTTTGTATTGAACAATTCGATAAATAATGTAATAATTGTACATATAACAGCATTTAAAACAATTTACTATGAGTATTTATTACACTATATGAGGAAGTTGTAATTTTTAAAATACGCCTGGAATGAAAGCCGTTATGAAATATAAAGACTTTTTTCTCAATTTTTTTAAATCTTTAACAGCATTATAGTTAGAAAACAAGGTCAAATTATATTCTTCAATTTTCCTTTAATGAATTTTATCTTCAATAAAAAGCTTCTATAGCGAGTACCAATATTTTACACAAATATCTTTTTTAATTCCCGAGATCTTTTAATCCATCGTGAATGACAATGTATATTTAAATTCTTTTTTGTCTTGCACAAAGTATATTTACCGTTTGAATTTACAACATTTTAAAAGCTAGGTGCATAAAATGCATCTTGGTACTATGTACGTAAAAAAGGCTGGCGAGTCTACTTAAGATTTGAAGCTAGTTGATCGTAAAACGATGTTAGAATTCAGAGCGACATAAAATATATATAGTGATAAATACATTCTTAATTTAAAAAGGTGTGTTCATATCATATTTAAAATAGTATTGAGCATTGTGTGTTTGTTACTGGCACAATCTAAATATGAAAATAACTTCCTTTAAGAAGCCATATTAAATAATTTCACTTTTTATTTCACCCTTAAGTTCAAATACTAGAAAATATCATTATTGCACTTTACAGCTTTGCAAATTATGAAGATTATAATACGTAAAATACTAGAATAAAATATACCTACGTTTTGTATTTTCCTTTTGTTCGGGTTTGTTTGGGGTTGTTCGGGTTGTTCTTCTAAAGTTAAAATATCTTTATTTAGACACAAAAAGACAGAACTTTCGTTTCCCTTAAGTTTTCCGTTTTTAATAATATAATGAATAATGAATTATTATTCACTATATTATCACCATCTGTTATACAAGTAGACACGAAATTAGAGACAATTTATTTTATCAGCCATAGTCGCATTAGCAGGAACATCTAGAATTGAACTTGAATTTGCGAAAAATTTCATTTGAATATCGGGTTTATTTGATATAGTTAAAGTAATCAATCGGCAAATAAGTACATAGTGTCAATTTGAAACTTTCCCACCCTTAATATGTCGTTTCTAGTAAGTACTTTTAACGAATATTTGCAGCCTTCGTTGTTTTACCCCCTGGAAACAATAGATGTTAGCCTTAAAATCTGAAATGGGAAGGGCAGACCAAGTAATAGATAACTTAAATCTCTTTCCAAGAAATCGCGTTCCAATAATGGAAGGAATTGTAATTTCTAATTTTGAGGATTTGGGTATTCAAAAAATAATCAATTATCATATTAAAGAAATGTAAACAACCTTCCATATTTGAAGGGTAACATCTCCCCTTCCAGGGGGTTAAACTATGTAGGCTACAAGTACTTTTTAAATAATTCTCCTTTCACAATAAAATTCACGTGATGTTTTTAATATTATTTACTTAAAGATATAAAGGGTAGGAAGTTTTCAAATTGGCACCCTCGAATCGAATCTTCTGATTCGCAAATGTTTACCAGTGCTTTAAATTTTTAAAATCGGTAGGGACTAGATCCAGTGCCAAAACAATAGTTAAAGATATTATTATTTTAAGTCTGACCAGCTAATAAATAAGTATCCCGTATTTATTGATGTTGTACTTTGTTATTCATTAAACATTAACATATTCTTCTAATAATAGTTTTAAGTTAGAATAAATAATATAATTTAGCTAAAAGCTCTCATTCTTATTCTCTTCCTAAAATATATTCCTGACGCCAGTTACATTAGATCGATATGACATCATTTGTGGCGGCATAAAATGCCGTCTTCTATTGCGAACATCTTTGGTAAATTTTATAAAGACGTTTAAATCAAATATAATTTAGTTCGCCATTAGGAATATTTTGATAAATGCATTCAAATATATTGTAATTTATTGAAATAAGGCTAATCTTAATCAGGAGATATATTTAGTATAATTTATAAAATACAACATTAACAAATGGAAGATGTTGGCCCACCCGGCATCGCCCGGTAGGATACCATTGCATCGGTTTAGGCGGCGTGAAGTTTGCTCCGTGAGTTAACTTTTACTCATTGAGTTGACGTTTCGTTGCTGTGCCGATGTTTCCGGTTACCAGGATGGGACCCCCAAAAATAGCATGATGGAAGCTCCAGGCCCAAATTATTCCGAAGGTTCATCAAACAACAACCATTTCCGACAATTTACTGGGATCTAACAACACTCAACGAAGAAATGGTGTGGCAGTGGCACCTGCAGTTGCTAACCAACCCAGAACTAGCAACTTCAAAATTGATTTCGGCAATATTACAGGGCTTAACACGAACATCAATTCAGTCGACCAGCACTTACAATCTTCCAAGCCTCACATGCTCGCACTGACCGAGACAAAGGCCAGATCGTCATCAAACACTGTCAGCTATTTACACCCTGGATACGATTTTCATTTCCGATTCCGACGTAACTTCGTCGTATGTCTTTTTATTCGAGATGATCTCTGCTGCCAACGAGAACTTACACTTGAACCGAAAGACTTTGATGTAATGTGGTTTAAAATACCAACGCCGAAAATCACCAAGTTTATCTGCTGCATTTACCGTCCCCCAAGTGATACCCATTACAGAGACCTTTTCTCATCACTAGCCAATACAATCGACTTCTTGCAAACCAACCATCCAAATGCCGAGATTGCTATCTTTGGCGACTAACGTCCACAATGTCAACTGGCTCAACTCAAATACAGACGATGAGCAAGGTCGCGAGGCCGAATCCTTCGCGATCAGTTCTGGTCTAATTCAAGTCGTAGAAGAACCAACTCGGATTCCAGACCGAGCTGGAAATTTTGCTAGTCTTTTGAAACTTTTCTTAACGTCAAATCCTGATCTATATACAGTCACCGTACAGCCTCCATTAGGATCTTCCGATCACACAAACTTATTTCAACTCTATGCGAACTACCAATTAATTCTGAACAATTTCCTAAACTTCGCAAGATATGGTATTACAGATCGGTCAAGTGGGAAGACCTGAAAGACCATTTTCGCACTTTTCCTTGGATGAGCGTATGCTTCTCTTCTGATGATCCATCCGTCTGTGCTGGGGAGGTCTCCGACGTCATTCTAACGAGCATGGAAGCATTTATTGTGATGTGCCGTCGGATCAAAAAATCTGGCTTACCGACAGTGGCGTCAAAACCCTACCACTGAGAATCGTGCAATCTTTGTTACCGCTCGAAAACAATGTAAGCTATCATTAGATCTAAGCAAAGAAGCCCATTACGTGAGGATCAGAAACAAACTTCTTGACAGTCCAAACGGATCAAGGTCCTTTTGATCAATCGCTAAGGCCGTCAGCCAAAATTTCATCACAACTATTCCACGGCTAATACAATAGCATCCACAGCCGGAGACAAAGCAAACTTACTTGCTGAACTATTTTCCTCGCATTCCACAGTAGATTTCCATGGAAGAACACCACCCGACATTCCTCCAGTTCAATCCGAAATGACCGAAATCTTGTTCCGTCAGCGTCCCATCAAACGAATCCTGAAAGGACTCGACGTCAAAAAGCCACTGGTCCTGGTTCCTATTATAGTTCTCAAGAGATGCGCTGATGAACTAACACGAGTATTTTAAAGACTTTTCAACTTACTCTACAAAAAAGGAATACTTCCATCTTGCTGGAAGACGGCGCGAGTCCAGCCTATTCCAAAGAAAGGTAAGAGAACCCTGCCTAACAACTATCGACCAGTCGCGTTGCTTCCAGTTATATCAAAAGTAATGGAGGAAGCTATTAACCAATATCTTCTAAAGTGCCTGGAAGGATTCAACATTATCAGCGATCATCAATATGGTTTTCGGAAGTCCAGATCAACTGGAGATCTTCTAGCCTATGTGATCCATATTTGGAACAACGCAATCGAACATCATGGGGAGTCTCGGGCTGTTGCACTGGATATTTCTAAAGCTTCCGATCGTGTTTGACACGAGGAGCTTCTAAGTAAACTGCGATCCTATGCTATGCCCAGCCGATTCTGTGCATGGTTGTCTAGTTTTCTTAAGGACCGCTCTCTGCAAGTGGCGATTGACGGATTTCTCTCAGACATCTTCACCATCAATGCCGGTGTTCCTCAAGGGTCCATATTGTCTCCCACTCTCTTCTTACTCTACAATAACGACATTCTAGTGAAAACTAAAAAAAACCGATATTTAGTTATGCTGACGATAGCACACTTATCTCATCTTTCTCTTTGAATGCGCAAACATCGGCTGCCGACGCACATCTTCGCAGACAGCATGAAATATCATGCCTCAATAAAGACCTGGAAGAAATTTTGGCTTGGGATGACAGTAACCAAGTCGAATTTAACGTTAAAAAACCCAGGCAGCTGTTTCCTTTACACTTAACTTCCTTTCCTGTTAACATTACACAACCGAATATAGTCATGGACGGACACGCAATCCCACTGGCTTCATCTATTAATTTGCTGGGCGTCAATCTAAGAGGAAATATGTCTTGGCATAACCACGTTGTGGCAATCGCCAAGATAGTTTCTCAGAAGCTTGGGTACTCTTCCGAACCAGCAAGTTGTACACACATCCACAACTTTTGACACTATACAAATCCCAGATTCGACTATCACTAGAGTACTACTCTCATGTCTGGAGCTCTGCACCCAAATATGCTCTACTACATCTACTGGATTCCATCGAAAAGAGGACTATTCGTCTGATCGGAGACCACGAGCTGACGAAGAACCTCGACAGCCTAGAACATCGAAGACAGGTTGGGGATTTGATTCTCTTTTAACAAATATTTTCATTGAATGTGCTCGGATGACCTTGCCCTCTTAATTCTGCCCAGAGCGACGAATAGCAGAAATACACGACGAACCACTGCCGCCCATCCATATGTGGTTAAGCTTAGTACTCCTCGAACTTCATTATTTAAGAATTCTTTCATCTGGAGGACTTCATCCTTGTGGAACGACCTTCCCGAGGTCGTTTTTCCCAATGAATATAACCTCCAACGATTCAAAACTTACGGTCGTCACCTAATTGTATTAATCGAGTATTTGAAGTGACGCATTTGGAAGTAATTTTTGATCGACGACGAAAATCAAAATCAATAGTGGATTTTCATCGGCCATTACAAGAAAAATATGAATATGGAACTTAAAGTCCTTTCCCCACATTTATAAAAACTTCCGAAACAAATGACTAGGTATACTATTACATTTTTATAAAATTCATTTAATTAAATAATAAAATAATATAATTTAATTACTTTAACGCGTCTCAAGGAAATCGCTACTTGAAAATCAATAATGTTAAAGATTCCGATTTATGAAATATGTAGGTGAAATTATTTCAACTTGCAGTATGCAACTTAACATTATGTTGTCCTATATTAGTCTGTATGGAAATGGTTCATTGTCATTTATTTATTCATACGACAATAACGGAACTATAAAAATATTAAATATAATATAAATGTGCATAATATTAATATTAACGAATTTATGTTGAAAGTATAAGTTTTCAATATAGTAATAACGTAATGTTTATAAACAGTTTATTACAGAAATTTGTACTTGAAAATGGAATGTATATCATACTAAGCAAATTGTAAGAAAATAAAGAAATGCCAATCATATCCAAATAAGTTGGGAAGACATAAATTTATGTTATAAATATTAATGCAATTATCACCAAGCTTTTGTTCCTTTATCAGAAGATTAATAAGTACGAAGTTTTTTTTGCAGATGTACTTTGGCGATAGAAATTAAGGCAATTAATGCGAATTAAATATGCTGTATTTATGCCGTTCTTAAGATTCTATCAGAAGGAACCAAACAATTAACATGAATATGTCCCCGCCTTTGATAACTAATTTTGCTGATATCAATAATGAAAACATTAATTTTTAACCAAAATAATAATAAAAAATAATCAAAAAAAACTTTTATTCAAATTTATTTTTTATTAAAACCAAGATTACTGTGGATCTTCTGATCAACTTAATAGGAAATCGCTACTTAAAAATCAATAATGTTAAACATTCCGATTTATGAAATATGTAGGTGAATATAACACAACAGTTGAATATCTTCATATTTTAAATATGTTTTTACTTTAGCTCACATCAAATCTCGATAATAAAAATAATATTGAAAGTCTATGATATAGACTAAAATAATATGCAAATAAGTCTGCTGTTACGAAATTTTCTGTATGAGAATGTGCGTTGAAGTTTATTTTAACCTATGAAATGATATTAAATCAATACGAATATTATTTGTTTATGTTTGTATTTCATTACTGACTGCTGGATAGTGAATGTTGTCAAAACAGTGTCAGTGAATAATACAGTTCTGAACTGTAAATATCAACAAGATCCTAAAGAACATTCAATGGAAAAAATAATTCAAAATAATATTTCTGATATAAACTTGCGAATAAAAAGACTTTTTTGCTAAAATATTTTAATTTGTATCACTATTTGTTAATTATTTTTAAAGATATTTTTCGATAAAATATTACTTAAATAGGATAAAATTGTATATATTTTATAGAAAGCGGTCAGATTAAGAAGTTGAATGAGCTCCGATCAAATATCCATTTTTAAAATATAGGTTTCTATAAAGTTCAGTGGGTTTGTTTCAAGATTTTTATTTGTCTATCGTATCGTACTCTCAAAATAAATCGTAACTTTTTCTTCATTTTCTTCTTACTTTCGAAAGAACAATAATTTAAGTTGAAATTATGATGGTACGTTGTATCTTGTTAAATAGACAGCTGAATTTTTGACGACAATGTTCCCTGCACTCTCACTTCTGTACAATGTGTCTACTTCAGTTGGAACCATATGGAAAACTTTTTATTGTTGGTTTTATAAAAAAATATATTCTTGATAAAAAGTTGTGCATGGTCCAAAACTTAAAATGTAGTCATCAGATATCAATTTATTTTTAGGCCATATACGAAGCTTGCCAAAAAATATCAATTTTACTCAAGAGTAAAGTACCTTTATTTTTACAATACAGAAGAATGTTATAAAGTAAAGCTATTTTGAATTATAAGTTATATTCAGATATGTAATTACAGCCATTTAGCATAAAAATGAAGGTTTGGTGATTATTTACGTATTAATTATTCTGGCTTGATACAATTTAACGTAATCTAGAATGCACTGAAATGAAATATTTGACAGTGAATGTCAGAGTGAGTTGGTATTTATAAAATTAGTAAATATCAGTAAAAATGGCAAATTTACTAATACAGATAAGAGAGAAAAATTCAGTATTGAAATTTATAATTACAAATAATTTATAAATAAGACGTAAATAATCACAAAAACTTAATTTTTATGCTAAATGGCTATAATTGCATATCTGAATATAATTCATAATTCAAAATAACTTTATTTTATAACATTCTTCTGTATTTTTAAAAATAAAGGTACTTTACTCTCTAGTAAAATTGATATTTCTTGACATACCTCGTATATGGTTTAAAAAAATTGATAACATTTTAAGTTTTGGACCATGCGCAACATTTCATCAAAAATAATTAAACCAACAATAAAAAAAATTTCCATATGGTTCCAACTTAAGTAGACATACATATCATTAAGAAATTTTAAGTTTTTTGGTTATTATAATTTTTTGAAGTAAATTTATGCAACTATAGATTAATATAGACTATTTTATTTTAACATGCAACGGGAACAAACCCGAACAAATAATATCATGTTCGTTACCATTCTTTACCATACCAAGCTTTTCTTGTCAGTTGGTAATATACAGTCCAGCAAGGTTTACGGCTGTGTACGTGAAAATTAAAAAAAAACCTCGGACCTGTAAATTTGTGTTTTCAGGGGGACACCTTTCACTAGTAATTTCATCCCTGTAACCTCAACCCCCCTAGCGGGGGCGGCTACTGCCCTTGTTTTTTCAAATGGGAATGGGTATATTGTGATACATCTTTTTAAAGGGCATTAAATTCTCTTTAAAATGGCGCTTCATTTTATAAATTTGAGCTACGCGCCGCCGAGCAAGGGAATTTGAACCATTTTACTGCACCTCTTATCAAGTACACAGGTTTGTGCGTAAACAATTTTTTTTAAAGTAATAAGTATCAGTCA
Source organism: Barypeithes pellucidus (assembly GCA_963991005.1). Classification (NCBI taxonomy): domain Eukaryota; kingdom Metazoa; phylum Arthropoda; class Insecta; order Coleoptera; family Curculionidae; genus Barypeithes; species Barypeithes pellucidus. The sequence continues at coordinate 45,696,174 of OZ022560.1, forward strand.
ATTTAACTTTATCTTCAGTAAAGTGGTTGATCCAGATCTACATACGTTATTTCTGCGCTATTATTTTCTTTTGATTTGATCGTGACATAAAAAATGGTTTATTCTATTGGGGAGAGAGTGCAAATTATTGAATTGTATTTTATGAATAATCAATGTGCAAGAGTAACGGCAACTTTGTTTAATGATAGACATCCAGATAGAAACGTACATCATGGTTATATCCTAGAATTAGTGGCAAAATTTCGGCAAACTGGTTCAGTGGCAAATTAAAAAATTTTCATTGAAAATCCGGTAAGAAATGAAGCAGTAGAAGTAGCTGTTTTGGGTCAAGTTAGTATGAATCCAACATTAAGTACCAGAAAAATGTCTGATCTAACGGGAATTTCGCGGGCCACTGTACAGAGAATTCCGAAACATTATAAATGGCACCCATACAAAATTCAACTTCTCCAAGAATTGAATGAAGATGATAATTACCGCCGTTTACACTTTTGTGAAGTAATGTCAGAACAAGTATTAAATTATCCGAACTTCCTTTTTAACGGCTGCTTCTCAGACAAATGTTCTTTTTTTCTTAATGGCACTGTCAATCGACATAACTGTCGTTACAGGTCCGGCACGAATCCAAGGATTTACCACGAGGTTCATACTCAAAATCCTCAGAAATTAAACCTTTGTGCTGGTATTTTCGGTGATCACATAATTGGACCATTTTTCTTACCGGGAAAATTAAATGGAGATACTTATTTAGACTTGTTGGAGAATGCTGTCAACCCAGCGCTGATGGAAATTATGGAAAACGACCAACGTTACCATGAAGAAAATCCAATATTTCCACAAGACGGGGCTCCCCCCATTATGCATTACCCGTACGCCACTTTCTGGATGAAACATTTCCTGGTAGATGGATTGGGAGGAGAGGTGCTATTGAATGGCCCGCGAGATCGCTCGATTTATCTCCCCTTGATTTCTTTTTGAGGGGACATCTAAAATTCAAAATTTATGCCACCCAACCCGAATCCTTAGAAGATTTACGGAACCGCATTAATAATAATGAATGTCAACAAATTACACCAGATGTTCTTCACAATGTCCGAGAACACTTTGAACAGTTGTTGTACTATTGTATGGAGGTGAATGGCGGACATTTTCAATATTTAATAAGATAACATGTAAGTATTACCCAATAAAATTACATTTTTTAAAACGCAATTTCTCGGCGGCGCGTAGCTCAAATTTACGAAACAAAGCGGCATTTTAAAGAGAATTTAATGCCCTTTAAAAAGATGTATCACAACATACCCATTCCCATTTGAAAAACAAGGGCAGTAGCCGCCCCCGCTGGGGGGGGGGGGGGGGGAGGAGTTGAGGTTACAGGGATGAACGTGTCCCCTGAAAACACATATTTACGGGTCCGAGGTTTTTTTTCAATTTTTACATACACCGCCGTAAACCTTGCTGGACTGTTTTCGATGGGCCACCCTGTATAAATATGTATGGAAAAATGTATGTCCTAATGACATGAAGAATATAAAACTAGAATAAACAGGAAAATGCCCGTTTAATAGAATTGAGTGATACTTCAGTGTATTTTGGCAAGAAAAACTTTCAAAAAAGAACAAAATCCAGAGCTGTATTTAAAAAATTGAAAAATTGAAATTGACCATGATATCTAAGTTAGAAAAAATAACGTCAAGAAAATTGATACAGCTATTTTCTAGGAAATAAGAAAAAATATTTTTAATTTTATTAAAGGATGTTTTTTTAAAATCAAAACCTGTCTAGCTATTAAAGAAATTAATTTTAAACGAATTTAACAAATCGCCCTGTATCTCATGAACAACATAGTGGTCAATTAAATAGTTGTCATCCTGTATAAATTATCACGTATGCCAATCTACAATATTCCTTGAAATTAATTAAAATTTACAAAACTGACTTATAATGAAACTTTTGCCTCAAATGCTGAAACTGGCTAAGTACTTATTCTATTTCTACTTTAAGTACAAAGTCGAAAACTAAACTGCTGTCCATTTGCTTTCGAGCAAGAAAAATTTCGCCTAAATTTAAAAGTAAATATTTTCTGAACCAGATATGACATCGATCTCCGGTTTTTAATGGTTGATAGATTAGTCCCTTAGGAAACAATTGTCAAAGTTGTATTGTCTTAAACTGTCAGAAAGTTTTATATACAGGGTGTTAAAGAGGACGATGATTTTTGCTCCAATTTCAATAGCATGTAACTTTCACAATAATATTTTTAAATTGTATCACTGTACGTCAATTGAATCACTGGTTCATAGCAAAGAAAGTAATCTGTCAAATTTTTGATATCTGCTATATTTTAAGAGATACCGATTTTTTTTGAAAAACTTTGCTTTTTTTAAACTTTTTGTTAGCTAGATCCCACTGTGCGTTGTAACGTGCAAACTTTGGAAGTGATTATTATACCTTATGAAAAGCTTGTTTATGTTCAGTAACAACAATTGTACCTAAATGTTGTGATGTGCAGTGGCGTACTTATAATCACTTATATGTCTATGCTTTATGAGTATCTCACAATTTTTTTGTATTGGAAAGTACTCGCCCCTAGATTAGGCAAGTTTTTCCTTATTTTTAAGTTTTTCATATCGCGCTACAGGTGGTCTCCGCTGAAATTATTAGTGCGATCCAGAGAAAATCCTCCTCAAACTTTGGAGGAACTGGCAGTGGCCATTGAAGAAGAGTGGCAAAATATACCTAGGGCATTTATCAACCTGTTAGTCCTCAGTATGCCACGGCGATGTCAAGAGGTCGTTAATGTACGAGGAATGCCTACAAGGTATTAATCCTATAATAATCAAACTAGCGTTATTTAATATTAAAGTGCCTTTCAATGTAAGTTTAATTTAAGGAATAGTGTCGTGTTAGAAAGTTAGAAATTAATAAATAAATTTTTTCAAACAATTAAATAAAAAAAAATATTTTTTAAAATTTTGTAGACACTGTATAATATACCTGCAGCGCGATATGAAAAACTAAAAAATAAGGAAAAACTTGCCTAATCTAGGGGCGAGTACTTTCCAATAGAAAAAAATTGTGAGATACTCATAAAGCATAGACATATAAGTGATTATAAGTACGCCACTGCACATCACAACATTTAGGTACAATTGTTGTTACTGAACAGAAACAAGCTTTTCATAAGGTATAATAATCACTTGCAAAGTTTGCACGATACAACGCATAGTGGGATCTAGCTAACAAAAAGTTGAAAAAAAGCAAAGTTTTTCAAAAAAATCGGTATCTCTTAAAATATAGCAGATATCAAAAATTTGACAGATTACTTTCTTTGCTATGAACCAGTGATTCAATTGACGTACAGTGATAAAATTTAAAAATATTATTGTGAACGTTACATGCTATTGAAATTGGAGCAAAAATCATCGTCCTCTTTAACACCCTGTATATAAAATTTTCTGACAGTTTAAGACAATCCAACTTCGGCAATTATTTCCTAAGGGACAAATCTATCAACCATTAAAAACCGGAGATCGATGTCATATCTGGTTAAGAAAATATTAACTTTTAAATTTAGGCGAAATTTTTCTTGCTCGAAAGCAAATGGCCAGCAGTTTAGAAGCAAAATTGTAGCTCTATAATAAAAGCAAACAGTCTTTAACGAAATATTCCTTCACCATCAGCTTATCGTGAAATAAATAAATTTTGCTTATCATTAATTAAAAAAAAGTTTGAATGGGGATATGAGGATATTTAATATATTATAATATACAACATGTTTAAATAAGGTGACGTGTGAACATATAATATGAAAATAAATGCCATCTGATTTGATCTTTTCTGAAGTTTCTAGATATTGAGAAAATAATTTTGTCTAGTACTTGGTCAAAAATGGTAACGTGGGGTAGAAGGGGAAGGGGACGAAATAATTTTATTGTTAAAAATATATGGCTTCAAGAAATTAGTAGGATGAATGTGGTAGAGAATTAATTATATTTGTTCTTATTAAGATGAAGTTGTATACTTTGTGGATTCCAGCTATGTAGCATATTATAAAGATATTTTAAAATAGGCGCCCTCAATAATGAACTCTTGTTGGTTATAAGAGTAATAATTTTAAGGCACACTCTGTATATTGAAAATATTTTTGAGGAAGTGCATATCTTCTTCTATCTTAAAGTACCCTTATTTCAGAAAATTCAGCGAAATGTTATTAAGAAAAGGTGTTTAGAATTAGAAGTTATGGATAGGTTTGAAAACGTGGCCTCATAAAATAAAAAACAAAAATTTTTTAAAAATATTAATTATTTCCCAAAAAAAAATTTTTTTTATTATCACCCTAAAAACCTTGATAAATTAAACAAAATCAAATCAATTTCACACATCTTTGTTCAAATTCAAGCATATTTGTAAAATTAACTTAGCTTTTTAATTTATTAAGGAATCACAAACTTCATGTTTGTTGCAAGGACATTAAACACAACTTTAAAATACCGTAAAAATTATTTTTAACAAGATAAAACATAAGTAATGATAATTTTCAAATTAAAAACTCCCATTTAAAGTGCAAAATTTTTATTTTAAATGTTTATTAGAAAATTGTACAAAATAATCGACAAACATGAAATTTTACTAAAAAAATGGCGTTGTGTGGCATTATTAACAAATTATCAACGCGTCTCCATATGTCCACCTTCACGTTCAATGCATTTAATTGTCCGATCATAAAATTCACTAAGCGTGGATCGCAAAACACTTGCTGGAATATTTCTGCAATGAAATCGTATCGAAATTTCAAGCTCCCCAACATTATAAAAAGGGTCGATCCTTGTACACTTTTTGCTTTAAATATCCCCATAAAAAAAATCTAGTGGAGTGAGATCTGGCGAACGAGGAGGCCACCGTGGATCGGTATTTCGTCCTAACCATTTATCACCAAATTCTCCATTTAACCATTCAGAAACAATTCTAGCAGAATGAGCCGGACAACCATCATGTACAAACCATAATTTACGTCGTTTTTGTATACTCATATTATCCAAAAAATCTGTTAGTTCGTTTTCCAAAAAATGTAAATAGGTAGCACCAGTTAGGTTTTGGGGAAAAAAGAACGGCCCTATTAATTTGTCGTTAATAATACTGCACCAAACGTTTGTTTTTTGGTAATACTGGTTTTTGTTGTCAATGACAAAATTTGGATTTTCGTCCGACCACCACCTACAATTTTGTGAAGAAACAACGCCATTTGTAGTGAACGTGGATTCATCCCCAAAAAGTATGTGTCTATGGAAATCACGTTGATTTTCTATTTCTCCTTGAATCCACATGCAGAAATCATACCGCAAGTCATAGTCTCGTCTTTGAAACGTGCAAATAAACATTGGCTTATAGGCGTGATATTTATGTTTTTTAAGAATCTCCTTAATAGAGGTTTTTTTTATACCCGTATAAGCATGCACTTCTTGGGTGGATCTTCTAGGGTTTTCAACAACTGCTTGAAGTACTTCTAATTGATTTTCTTCAGTACATACAGTTTTGGTACGTACTGTCATAATGTTTACTTTTTAACCCTTATTTGTTTTTTTTCTAGGTATCTGCGACTATTTTAGTAGAATTTCATGTTTGTCGATTATTTTGTACAATTTTCTAATAAACATTTAAAATAAAAATGTTTGCACTTTAAATGGGAGTTTTTAATTTGAAAATTATCATTACTAATGTTTTATCTTGTTAAAAATAATTTTTACGGTATTTTAAAGTTGTTTTTAATGTCCTTGCAACAAACATGAAGTTTGTGATTCCTTAATAAATTAAAAAGCTAAGTTAATTTTACAAATATGCTTGAATTTGAACAAAGATGTGTGAAATTGATTTGATTTTGTTTAATTTATCAAGGTTTTTAGGGTGATAATAAAAAAAATTTTTTTTTTGGGAAATAATTAATATTTTAAAAATTTTTTTGTTTTTTATTTTATGAGGCCACGTTTTCAAACCTATGCATAACTTTTAATTCTAAACACCTTTTCTTAATAACATTTCGCTGAATTTTCTGAAATAGGGGTACTTTATTCTTGTACACGTTTTATATTTTTTGTCGTACCCTGTACGTCATTTGACTTGCAACCATTCCAAGTGCACCAAATACGATTATCGAACATGCACCAACTTTTTCAAGAATAAAATTTTCTGAGAAATCGGTAATAAAAAACTTTCCCATATGTTGCACACTTAAACGGCCACACTGTATAGAAAAATATTCTTGGAATACATTCCCATCTCCCGATTATGTTTTTTTTTATAAACTAATTCGCTATTGTGCAACTATAAGTAAACTTAAATATTATATCCCTCTTTGAGTAACGTGAAAGTATAGAAAGAAAATTCACATTCTAGTCCAATCGTTTAATGACGATGCATGTTTATATTGGAAATGTAAATGTTTTGGAAGTAAAAAACCTATATCTTCAGTAGTCCAGACTAATTTAATGTCCAACGTATTACGTATTAATTACAACTCATGTGCTAGCCTGTAGTTAGCTGATCCGAAAAAAAATTTGCCACATAATTTCTATTGTATCCGTAAGTTATTATAATTAAAATATTCTATTGTCCCTTATATCATAAATGATGATTTTTCCTTTGTAGTTGTTGTGTTGTTTTGAAGAATGTAAAACTTAAATAAAAAGTTTTTTTAATTTGAACAAATTTTGTCTCTGCTATAACTATTTTTACGTTTGCAGTTTAGAATCCTAGGTAATTTCAAGCGGGAGAGGATTCTACTAAAGGACGAGGAAATGATTTATGATCATTAAGATCTATTTTATCTTCCACTGAGTTCATTGAATGAATTTTAACTAACTCCTACTATAGATCGCTAAACACTAAGCAGTAAACTTTTCGAGTTATGATTATAATTAAAATCGATTAGGTTGAAAAAACTTTAGAACTAGTACCTGGAGATAAAATCTTTGTTGCCGTCTTCTTCCAACGTTCAAAAATTATACTACACCTACTTTCTTAAAGATTTTATACTGCTTCATATTTTAGGGATCCCATAAAACTACCCGTATTAAATTTCATCGACATCTAGGAAACAGCAAAATGAGATATTTCAACCAAAATGGCGAAACCTTGCATAAAAATATTTTATGATGAGCCAAATTTTTATTACTTTATCCTTCACATACTTTACGATTTCATGTCATGTGTTAAGATATATAGCTGACGTATGGTGGATAATTTCTTTCACTCTTGGTGTCTATTTAAATAATAAATATTGTAGACTTGCAAAGGATAACCAGGCAATAAATACAAAAGTATTGTCATATGGGTTTTGTTTAGTTCATTAAAATATCATAGCGCTATGCTATTTACTGACTATAGGGAAGTTCCTTCAAGGCATTCTAGGGGAGGTGCGTGTGCGAATCAAGCGATTTGGTTTCAATTTCAATTGGAGGTGATATTCAGTTCAGGAAGGTCGTTCCACTAGGATGACGTCGTATTGTTTGACACATTAGTCTGAAATAGTGAAAAGAATGCGCGCACTAAATTTATTAAAAAATATTTATTAGAAAATATATTGAAACATTTTCTTAAATTATAAATCTGAAATCACAGCAACTGTTCGCCGTCGAAAGTGACGATACCTGTGTTGGATTCATCCACTCAAGAGGAAAAAGATATGAAGTACACACTGTAATTAGGCCTGGGCCGGCACCGGGCCCCACTTATGTCAACCACCAATGCCAGAGCAAAAGTCTCTTATTGTGTTAATACTACGTTTTGCTGTTAGTATGTGATAGAGGACGGAGGTCGATACGAATTTAATGAATTTTAGCACTCCTATAATTGGAAGAAAATTTGATCCCTCTCCTTTGGATGGATTCCAGTATCTAAAGAGTATGCTTGTGTGCAGAGCTCCAGATATGGGAGCAGTCATGGGTAAAGTTGGACTTTGTAGAATGTCAAAAGTTATTGAGGTGTATACAACTTTTCGGTCCGGAAAAGGACACCAAGTTTCTGCGAAAGTGCCTTGATTATTGCCACAATGTAAATATAAATGTTAACGGAAATAAAGATACGTACTAAAAGACTACGATGCGAGATGAATTTCTTTTAACTAGGGTTTTTTCTGTTATTTGTTCTGTTATATTTTGGAGCTTTATCCAATAAAGTTGTTTTAATAATTACTTTCTTATTGTTTGAGATAATGACGTTATTATATACACTTTGATAAGCTACTGCTCCTTTATGGTATAACAACAAAAGAAATACTTAAACCTAAGTTCTGTAAAATGTAAATCAACCTTTTAGGTCAATTAAACTTTTTTTTAGCTAGATTGATAATAATTAGGAAATTTCATAATTTTATGGATAATTAAACCTTCTTACTTCCAATATAAGTATTAAGTAGATTAAAGTACGCGAGTAACTTTTAATATGCAGAGGAAGCAGAAATGAGTAGATAGGAAGTTAAAAATTTATAAACATAAAAACACTATAAAGTTTTTAATCTATGTAACAATATAAATTTTTCATTGTGTCTTCAAAACATTTCTTAAAGTGAACTAGAGCTAAATATCGACATAATTTAATAATAATTTGAATTACTCAATGATTAGATATGAGAGAAAACAAGTAATATTTCTTTTCTCTAGTCACATATCTAAGGTAAAGATAGTACACTGTGTAACCAGTGCGTGAAAACAGGTTTTATATACTAGTAAAGAGTTTACATATAATAATTAGCTCGCGCAAGTATTGCATACTATACTTTTCCTACGACCATATATTTAGCTTAAAATCAAAAAAAAAAATCTAATTATACTTATCATTTTTAATAATGACAGTTGTCATAGCTTGAAAAACTTTATTAAAAATAGAACAAACAGTATATATTCATTCGAATACATGGGCAAATCATATGTAAACTTCACTCACCGGTGTGTAAAGTTGTACTTCACGCATTAGCAGTGTTGTGTGAACGGGTATTTTACACACGGTCGTAGAAAAAACTTATTTAACGTCGACCTTCAGCAAAATAATTGTTTTCCGTTATTTCCGTTCATAAGTATATACAGTACTACATATATTGGAGTTGCTCAAGGTATCGTCTTCTTGTAAAACTGGGGAACATTCTCTATTGAGTAAAATAAAATACCAAAGTAGTTACACTAGATAACATTTCCTGAATTATATAAAATCTTTATAAAATAATTTTATCATTGAGGATTAAGATTCTATCAAATTTCATTATAGGCCGACCTTCTTGGATTGATAAAAGTAAATAGATTCATATTATTGTCATGCATGGTAATATTTTTGGTTCATATTTTTAAAGTTTAATCATACAAAAACGTATAAAGGGCATGTGAATGTTTTACGTTTGCATTCTTTCCGGAGGTATATACTCGTTAAGCAGATTTTAGTTTATGAAGTATGTTCGGAAAATACATTAGAAAATTTATAAAAAATTAATTTATATTATGATAAAAGTTTTTTTTTCTATTAAAATATTGAATTATTAAGGATGCCGAAATAACCTAAACAAGCTTAAACATTTTAAAAATAATTTAATGTTAATTCTATTATTTTTCACTTGGCATTCTTATTAATTATGTAAACTTACCGGCGGATTTGTCAATGTCAATATTGCTGAATTTAAATGCTTCAAGTTCAGAGTATTTTTGTTCTGTTCCTCCTCGTCTAGCGCGATCTGAATAGAGCTTTGTCGAGTGGTCAGAGATTTCTTTAACTGGGTCTTCCCATTTCCTTTTTCACTTTTAACTCTTGAAAAGGGACAAGCCATGATCTTTGTTTCTTGAAGATGAATATCAAAATAATTATCTTAGGTATTGCGTCGATAATTAACCATTATAGGTATCCTGAAAAAAAATAAGTATTTTTCATTTTACATTTTAGATAAGAAATAAAAAAATATATATATTATGTTCCCTCATATTAAAATTAATCTGCATGCCCCGGAGGTAGTAAATTTAAAAGATTAAGTTGCTGGCAAATTTATGCACGTTCTGCCATTTAGTTTGTACTCTAAACACAATGTAATTTGTCATATAATTGAAAAAAATTATGTATATTATGCTTGAAACATTGTAAAATTTTATAATATTGTTGTAAAATCTCCATATTAGGTTCTCATACAATTATTTTAAACAAACTATTTTCTTCTTATCTACAATCATAAAGTAGTTTCCTAACTTTGTCGTAATATTTATATATATGATGATGAATAATGTAATGAAAAATCTAATTGACTATATTTGGCCCCTTTGTATATAGAACACGTATTACGTAGATTGTACTTCGGAATAGAGTGTAACTTTTCATTAGTAATGGATTATGTAATTTTAACTGTCCTTATACTTAATCCAATTGGGTTAATAATTTAATTTACCGATAAAAATATAAAATTTAAAAGTTCTAATTGAACAATAAAAAATAAGATATGAAGATGCTCCATATTCAGGATTCATAAAACAGCTAAAGTCTCTCTTTACCTGTGCGTCATCACTTACATGTTATTAAAATCATACGAATTACGCACAAGCAAAATATCGAAACAAAGACTGATTTTGTAAACATTATAATAGACGTACCTAGCGTCCTATATATGTACATATTCAAAAAAATTATCTATAATTTGAAAAAAAAATTAAAAACGTGACCGCGAAAAATTAGCGTTCTATTTTTTATCATAAGACTAATATTTAAGGTCGAAACTTTTGGGACTTGAACAGTTCTCAAGGCTTAATAACATCGAAATTCAGGGCATACCGGAGAAAAAGGGTGAGAACGTTATGACTTTAGTACGAACAAACCCGAACGGTTGCGGAGACCGTGCAGTTTGATGTAACTCAAAAAATTGATTTCGCTCACCAGAGTACAATCATTTAATAAAGACAATCCTAAGAGCATAGTGTGGGTTTGAAGTCACGATTTGACAAGGACGCATTTATTCTATCTCAATCTACTACCAAAATGTGCGTGGACTCAGGAGTAAAACTCACGAAGTTCAAGTTAATGCGTCGAATCTTAATGCGGATATTTTTTTATTAACGGAAACTTTTCTCAACCATAGTGTAAACGATGGTGAGCTTTTTGACAGTGTGATATATCAGGTGTTTAGACGCGACCGTCAGAGTACGTCGAGTGTCAAGATTGATGGTGGCGGTGTTCTTATGGCGGTCCATAGATCAATGAGCGTGCTTCCCAAGCCCCAGTGGCAGAGTGCAGCAGAGGACCTATGGGTCACACTCCAGACCGTAGATTCTAATGTGAACGTTCATGTCTGTGTGGTCTATCTGCCGCGGAGGGATGAGTATGCAAAGGTCTATTTTATAAATAAATTAGAAAGTTTGATTCCAAAATTTGGGAATGATATCGTAATAATCACTGGTGATTTTAATCTTCCTAATTTGGTGTGGACAGGGAAAAATACCTACTTTGTTCCATCGAGGGGGGACATGTCTGCCAATCAGGTGGTTGATGTTATGTCATTTGGGGAGCTGATGCAATTCAATCCGGTTAATAATAGCAACGATCGTAGATTGGACTTAATTTTTTGTAACGTCGAGTGTGTTAGAGACATGTAGCACCCCTGTAGTTGGTGCGGATTGTCATCACCCACCAATGGAAGTCAGTCTGTGCTGTGCTTTGGTGAAGAACTTAAAAACTAACTATGAGTTTAGGAAACTAAACTTTAAAAAAGCGGATTACGTTAGAATAAATAATAACCTCTCAAGCACGGACTGGGTTCAATTAATAAGCAACAAACCCCTGGATCAAGCTGTAGATCAATTTTACGAAGATTTAAATAATAATATCAAGTGGTTCGTTCCAGAGGTAAAGTTACAGTATCGCACTTTTCCACACTACTTATCTTACAACACCATTATAAGTATGAAAGAAAAAAATAAATATCGTAAGAAATATAAGAAATTTCATAATGAATTAGATTACATTCGGTTTAAAACACTCAGACGATTGAGCAAGAATTTAATGAATTTCAATTATAACACTTACATAGAATCAATATCTACAATTGAATATAAAGAAATTCTAGGGGTTTGCGCGCGGAATGAAACAAAAAAATATCCAAATTCCTCAAACAATGTCATTTTATAGCAGGCCATGCACAGGTGGATCTGATGTGTGTGAACTGTTTCCTTCTTTCTTTAAAACTGTTTATGTGCCCTGTATCCAAGGACCAGTCCAGACCAGATCAGTCGGCGAAAATAATGTTGATAATAAGGGTGCTGGACCTCTGGACCTGATGGCATTCCGTCATTATTTATTCCAGTTCCCAGTCTCTTGTGCAGCCGTTGACTATTATCTTCAATATTTCAATAAAAGAGGGCGAATTTCCGTCTAAATGGAAAACTTCTTATCTTGTCCATATATACAAGAACTCAGGGAATGTAGACTCAGTAAAAAGTTATAGGGGAATCAGTAAGCTTCGTATTTTTTGGTAAGCTATTGGAATCTATAGTTTGTGAGTTTTTGTTCGCTAAGGTCAACCCTGATATCATTCAAGAACAACATGGATTTTTCTCCAGAAGATCTATTGAGACTAACCTTTTAAGGTTAAGGTAAAGGCAATGGACCAGGGCTTCCAGGTGGACTCATTATACACCGATTTCAGCAAAGCTTTTGATAAAGTTGACCACAATACTTTGGTTTGTAAACTTGATTCGATGGGTGTGCAGGGAGACCTCCTCAGGTGGCTTGCCTCATATGTACAAGGTAGATCACAAATTGTTGCCATAAATGGATATAATTCTAAATCATTTCCAGTGACTTCGGGTATGCCGCAAGGCTCACACCTGGGGCCTCTGTTGTTTTTGATATATTTGAATGACATTAAATCATGTTCTAAATTCTGTAAGTTCCTTATTTATGCAGATGACCTAAAGCTTTATGCAATCATTAGGGGCCCGAGAGACTGTGAACTTGTTCAAGGTGATATAAATAACTTTGTTGCTTATTGTATAAATAATAATTTAATCCTGAATTTAGAGAAATGTTGTCATATTAGTTTTACTAAGAATACATTAAATGCTATTGAATTTAATTATAAAGTGGGTGACAGTATTATTAAGCATGTTACAGAAGTTAAAGACTTGGGAGTTGTATTCGACAGTAGACTGACATTTGGTCCTCATATCGACTTCATTGTTAACAAAACTAGTAAATTACTTGGATTCATAACTAGAGTGTGTAAAATGTTTAAGTCTGAACCAGCAATTAAAACCTTGTATTATGCTTATTTTATAGTAGGCTAAACTTTGCATGTCTGGTTTGGTTCCTCAAACAATGTCATTTTATAGCAGGCCATGCACAGGTGGATCTGATGTGTGTGAACTGTTTCCTTCTTTCTTTAAAACTGTTTATGTGCCCTGTATCCAAGGACCAGTCCAGACCAGATCAGTCGGCGAAAATAATGTTGATAATAAGGGTGCTGGACCTCTGGACCTGATGGCATTCCGTCATTATTTATTCCAGTTCCCAGTCTCTTGTGCAGCCGTTGACTATTATCTTCAATATTTCAATAAAAGAGGGCGAATTTCCGTCTAAATGGAAAACTTCTTATCTTGTCCATATATACAAGAACTCAGGGAATGTAGACTCAGTAAAAAGTTATAGGGGAATCAGTAAGCTTCGTATTTTTTGGTAAGCTATTGGAATCTATAGTTTGTGAGTTTTTGTTCGCTAAGGTCAACCCTGATATCATTCAAGAACAACATGGATTTTTCTCCAGAAGATCTATTGAGACTAACCTTTTAAGGTTAAGGTAAAGGCAATGGACCAGGGCTTCCAGGTGGACTCATTATACACCGATTTCAGCAAAGCTTTTGATAAAGTTGACCACAATACTTTGGTTTGTAAACTTGATTCGATGGGTGTGCAGGGAGACCTCCTCAGGTGGCTTGCCTCATATGTACAAGGTAGATCACAAATTGTTGCCATAAATGGATATAATTCTAAATCATTTCCAGTGACTTCGGGTATGCCGCAAGGCTCACACCTGGGGCCTCTGTTGTTTTTGATATATTTGAATGACATTAAATCATGTTCTAAATTCTGTAAGTTCCTTATTTATGCAGATGACCTAAAGCTTTATGCAATCATTAGGGGCCCGAGAGACTGTGAACTTGTTCAAGGTGATATAAATAACTTTGTTGCTTATTGTATAAATAATAATTTAATCCTGAATTTAGAGAAATGTTGTCATATTAGTTTTACTAAGAATACATTAAATGCTATTGAATTTAATTATAAAGTGGGTGACAGTATTATTAAGCATGTTACAGAAGTTAAAGACTTGGGAGTTGTATTCGACAGTAGACTGACATTTGGTCCTCATATCGACTTCATTGTTAACAAAACTAGTAAATTACTTGGATTCATAACTAGAGTGTGTAAAATGTTTAAGTCTGAACCAGCAATTAAAACCTTGTATTATGCTTATTTTATAGTAGGCTAAACTTTGCATGTCTGGTTTGGTCTCCTTATTATCACATTAATATACATAGATTGGAAAGGATTCAATCACGTTTTCTCAAATTTTAAACTTTAGAATAAACGGCGTTTATGAAATAGCGGATATGTGTCAAGTGAGACAGTGCTTCTCTATCACAACTCTTCAAGTTAGGCGTATGCAATCCCGCTTACTGTTTTTATACAAATTGCTTAACAATTTTATTGATTCACCTTTTCACATTCAACCTAGAGAAACGAGAACTAGAAGAATTATAGAAGAACAAATCTTGGGCAAAATTCACCTTTAGTAACACAATTTATAATAACAATTGTGAAGATATTGATATATTCAATACAACTCTGTTTCCTTTTATAAGGGAAATAAAGGGATTGAATCTTTGACCGGTCGAGTCTATTGCTTTTTGGATTTTATAGTCTATTGTTTTTTGGATTTTATAATTTATAATTTATTAAATTTTGAATGGTTCCGAATAACGCCTTGATTGGTGTATGGGAGTGGTCCCGAATAATTTGTTCATATTTTGATTTAGTTAGGACATAGCTTATAATGTACTTGTACACGTATCTGAAAATTTGTGGGTACATTTTTGGGTCTAGAACCTGTCAGTACCCCAAATCGTATATAAATAAAATAAATAAAAAAAAATATAATCAAACCCCTGTGGTCATTTATTTCGCTTTCGAAATGGCAAGAGCAAAAAAAAGGCGACCGCTGATTTGCTATAAAGAAAAATATGTCATTTTTTGCCTTATCGTTTAAATTTTAAAGATATTTCATTATTGTTTTGTTTTAATCAAAAAATATTTTATAGAAACTAATTAGATTTTACATAAAATTGTATAATAAACCCTCATACTGATTTTATTGAACGGTACACATACTTGGGATAGAAAAATAACCATGGTCATCGCATATATAGAATATTGCTGGAAAAGTTATTCCGGATCTAGGCGTAATACAGAAAAATACAAAATATCTATTGTATAACAGTTTTATTGAGCCACATAAAACATATTTATTGTCATGTTATGGCAGGGCAAGTCCAATATTCACGCTTAAAAGTAAAATAACTAAAAATGTTTGAACATGCTAAGTGTGATGTTGGGTGTGATGCATGTGGGAATAAAGCGATTCACATTGGTTTTAAGTCGTTGGAAGTTATTGTTATTTCAACTTTACTACAACTTTTAAGTATGTTATAATGAGGTTCACCAGAAATATACTTCAGACTTGTATATTTCAAAATATTGATTTTTTCATAATCCACTTTAAAATCATGAATACATCCATTTAACAGACAAGTACCCCTTAAATTTTCGACGTTTTATGACATGATTTTACAAAACAAGGTTATATCAGTAACAAATAATGTCCATAAATACTAACCAAAAACACAACACACCCTGAAAAGAACAGTTTAATGTTTTTAGGATTAAATTCAACTTAAGGGCACAAGAACTTATAAAAACCAATAAACCAATTCAACATCAAAATAATCAAAATAGTAACTTTGAGTTAACAACTGACGGACTACAAATCAATATTCAACTACGATTGTAATTTTTGTCTATTTTCTCTAAGTATTTAATTCAAAAAGGAATTACGGAACTTTTCAGACGCTCAATTATGATTTTAATCACATTGTAATAAATAAAGATGGGGAGTTTTAAGTTACGATACCGATTAATACACGATAATACACGATTACAGACTTTAGGTATATATTTGTGTATATATTCAGTCTAATAAGGTTGGTTCACTACTGATAAATATACAAGATCCTACTGATAATTATACAAGGTCAATACTCTGTATTATACATTTTGGGACTACAGGCCCCGTTGAGATCTGTATTACAAATAAAAAAATTTCTATAAAGAGTCTGTAGTATTATTCAATCTGAATTAATATTTTGATAGTTTATTCTATTAGGCGAAATACTGCCAATTTTTTATTTGTAATTCAGCGCTTGATCCGGGCATGTAATACCCCGAATGACTTGTAGCATTATTGGTTCATTTCTTATTGTATAAAACAGGCATTTGCTTAGAAAATAATATTCGTCACATGTTCGCATGTAACTAGCACTTTAGTGTGTAATATCCAGACCGAGTTCTACTTAGAATGTATGCGTGACTATTTAAGATGACACTGGATACAACCTAGCCTTTACTAATGAGAACAGAAGACTTCGAAGTCGGTATGCAGGTATTAACATCCTATTATTAACATCCTATCAATAGAGGTAGCATCCTACCAACAGATGAAGCTTCCTTTTCTTACTACCATCAATCTAATGTGTTAGACAAGATAATGATTTGTAATGAAAATGTAATTGAAAATAATTTTTTTACATCTTTATATGTTGCTAAGAGGCAATTTTGCCTTCTATGTTTTTACGAGAATAACTGAAATATTATTTTCTATTCTGTGTAGAAATAATTAATCCAGTATTTAAAATTTTAAATTTTCTGTATCCTTGATGATTGCTTTAATTTCTCTGTAGATTAAAGTGTTTCCTAATACCCAGATAGGTACATCTATGTAGATTGCAAAGTTTTTCATTTATCTCGATGCATGTTCCAATAGCAATTTTTTGAGTTTCCTCTTATTATGGTTAGAAATAAGACAAGCAACATTGTAGTACTATAATTTCTCTGTAAATTAAAATGTTTCCTGATACAAGATTTCAAGATTTACTTGAAGTAAGTAATATCTAACTCACATATTCAACAATATATTACCAATAAATTGGATTGCACCATTTATTGTAATTTTTGGTGACACTTTTTAACATGTGATGACTATTAGGTTGTATTGACTTCTGTATTCGAGTAGCTCTCCGCTATATGGCGTAAGCATGAATACGCGATGGACTGAGCCCTTTAGTTTTGTAACATGTTACGGTTTTCATCTGGATTCGTATTATTCGGAAGCCGTTTACACGGTTTGAGACGTATTAAGGAAATCAGAGGTGTCTATATGGCAAACGGAGCGTCTGATAAGTATAATATACTTCAATACACTGCAACTTGAGTAAACGGCTAGAGTAAAACGTAATCAAAGTGCTTAGGTCTTGGAATTTTTTAATTTGGCTGTACTGTTTGGTTACCTTGTGCTTTGAATATCGAAGGTTAAAGAAAAACGGATCAATCTAAAAACACTTATATTGGGAGGAAAACGCCTGTTTTACACGGATTTCGGTTTATCTCAGATTAACTGCTTTGAATATCCGTTCGCTATAAAAAGAAACGCCCGTTGAAACCACGTTGATTTGGGAGGTCATCGCTTTAGGAATTGGTCATACCTATCCGTCTTTCTTATAGTTCGAAATTCAAAGCATTGTGGGATGTAAGTAAGCAACAATATTTCCTGTTCCTGAATTAACACAATATTTTATTATAAGGAAAGCAGCAATTACAAAACAAGTATAAGAAGGTTTAGTATCTTTGATCTACATCAATACAAAGCAAATAAGTTTCAGCTCACCTGAACTTCACACCTTGGCGGCGGTTTGTATACTACATATTTTATTTCTTCCTTTAACCGAAATTAGTTCTTAAATTGATTGGTGGAAATTGGTAGTCATTAAAGACAAACTACCGCTTGTCAAAGTATGGAAAGTATAAAACTTTGTTATTTAATGATCTATCAATGACAATATTATATTATAATAAAAAAATAAATTTGTTTTCCTGCAATTCTCTAAATGGGTTTCAATTTTTCCCCAAATTATCTTTTCCACGTAATCAAAACTTATACATAAAGAAGTGAGATATTTAAGTGTTCCTTGATATATAATTCTCAACTTGTAGTTTTATTTTATTACAATTCTTATTGTTAATTTTGATATTTTTGAAAATAATATATTAATATTAATTAATTCTATTAATAATAGGCCAATATTTAAGGAGGTTCTTCTTGGGTCTATTTTCAGAATAAAACTTCATATGTCCTAAACGTCTTAACTTTTGAGATACAGGGTGTTAAAGATTTTCATGTTTTTAAAATAATTTGTTAAGGTTAATGACTTAAATACGTGATAACTAGACTAGGTAAACTGTCAAGACTGTTTATGTTTCACAAACAAATTTTATAACATTTTTGTCTGACTTTGCAGTTTTCGAGATATCTGGATTTTTTATTATTATTTGTCAAATTCATGGTGATGAAATAATCCACATAATTATTTTACCTTAGTTCTTTCACTAAAAAAAAATATCGACTATCTAGAAGATGATCAAACCTCAAAAATATTCCAAATCAGAAAATGGCCACAGATCAAGGTCCATTTTGAAAGAATTCAAAAATTAAAAACTTTCTTATTTTAAATGGAACACCCTGTATATTTTTATTTAATTTGATGACAAATTAGTTGTACTTTATAAATAATATTTATTGGTCTATACCTATATCAAGGCGTTTCCTCAAAAAATCAAATGTATTCCGAAATTACTATTTTTTCAATTGTGCTGAAAACAATTTTACATAGGTACTCTATACGGAGGAAAATCGATTGATTGCTTGAAAAAACAACTTTTTATTTTAAATTTATAATTTAAATAATTTTAATTTTTAGATTATAATTTTCAAACACATTTTTAATTTTTTTTTTTTAATTTAAAAAAAAAATCTATTTAAGAAATGTAAGTCTATGCTTGTCAGGTGGTATTAATATCAAATACCAATATGGAAAATTATTATTTCCCAGACCACCCGATGATCCTTATACAAAAAGACCGTATTTTGGTCTACACAGTAGCACTTTAAAATACTATTTCAGATTGAATGGTACTACAAAGAAAAGGAAGCCCTCTTCTTTGATAGGATGCAACCAACTGCAGACCGGTTTCGAACTTATTTGTTCTCGTCAGTACAGCGTAGGTTTGCATACCCATCATCAGAGAGGACTTTAAATTAACGCCGTACTATCGACGGCAGTCAATAAAACGAGAACAAATAAGTTCGAAACCGGTCTGCAGGTGGTTGTATCCTATTCATGGGGAGGGCTTCCTTTTTCTTGATAGTACCATTCAATCTGAAATAGTATTTTAAAGTGCTACCGTGTAGACAAAAATATGCCCTTATTGTATAAGGATCATCGGGTAGTCTGGGAAATAATAATTTTCCATATTGGTATTTGACATTTTTAATTTGACTAAAGTTTATAAACTGTCTTTGTTACTTTAAAAAAACATAATATTAAACCATTAAATTTTGATTGTGACCCAATATTTAAAATAATCAACTGCATTTTATTTATAAATTCAATGGAACCGCTTTAGGAAGTTGTTTCTTCAAGAAATTAATCAATTTTGCTCCGTATAGACATCAATATACAGCTATGTACAATTGTTTCCATATCACACTTGAAAAAATAGTATTTTCGGAATAAACTTGATTTAATAATCCAAAAATATAGTAAAAATTACCTTGTTGCATTTAAAACGAAAGTTGACAGTTACTTCCGGTATAACCGCAAATGACAGGAACATACGAATATTTTAGTTAAAGAGAGCCTATCGATAAACCAAAATCCTCAAAGTTTCCAAAACATATTTTAAGTAGTTCTGCATTAAGTTCTAATGAAAGCTCGTCGGGAATCACCCTGTTTATTTAGATAATTTATGGAAATGTAATTAACAGAAAGAATATAGAATAGATAGAGAGAGGAGTAGTACTTTCTTCTCACAGCTGCTTGAACGATATATTGAATTTATTATGAATGTGCAGTAGATATGGAAAACTGGTGAATTTTAATTTTAAATGAGACTTTGCATAAGTTCCTTAATAAGTGGAAATATCCACTTAAAATGCGAAATATCACCTCGGTGAACTGTGGGTTATCTGATATTATTAGAATATCATTTTTTCCGAAAACGTTATTGTGTTATGACTATAATATTAGTTACATTAACTACTTCAAATCAATAATGCAGTGCCCCATTATAGTCATAATAAATCAACATAGGTATACACCATATTTTATAATGTTCTCATCGAAATACTTTCAATCCAATGTCTTTACAACCCTTTTTAATTACAAATTGGCCACTTCGACAATTTTCTAAACAAAAATAACTTTCCTACAACCATACAAAATATGAAAACATATTTTTTTAAACGAATAAATCACGAGAAGGAAGCATAGCTATCAATTCAGTGATGTTTATTCTTCCGTTACAATTGATGAGCGGAGACTTATGTAGGTATTTCACAGCCTATTTATTTATTGTCGTTAAGCGTGATACTACATTTAATATTATTCATAATAATATAATCATTAAAAAAATAGATATACAGGGTTTCAATTTGAAAACTGTTCACCTTTAATATCTCACTTGAAGTGAATGATATTAATAATCGGGAAGACACATCAATTTTAAGAGGGATAACTTTAAAGAATATTTACAGCGTTTGTGGTTTCACTCCCTGGAATAGGTAGATGTTACCCTTAAAATTTGAAATGTGAAGGGGTCAAGTAGGAAATAATTTTAAGGGTGGTTCAAATCTCTTTTCAATAATACCATAATTTATTATTTTTTGAGTAGTAGTTTCAAAAATGAAGATAATTTCAACTTACATGCAGTTGACTACTGTTTTTGTAGAATTATTATTATAATTATATATTAAATTGTAAATCCGTAGGCAGTCACTCCGGTTTCCAGTTTTTTATCAACATATTATTTGTTGAAATTGAAAATTTAACTTTTTACCATGTAACTGGGTGTGTTCGGGTTTGTTCGGGTGTATCCAGTGTATCCGGGAGCCATATTTACCATTTAGTTGTTTCTGGAACAATATGCTTACAAAAGGTCGTTCTTTCCAATTTTAAACATGTTCTAACGTGTCTCCCAAAATTGCTCATAATATACTAATACTATAGTAACTTGTAAAATGGAAGATGTTGGCCCACCCGGCATCGCCCGGTGAGATACCATTGCATCGGTTTAGGCGGCGTGAAGTTTGCTCCTTGAGTTAACTTTTACTCATTGAGTTGACGTTTCGTCGCTGTGCCGATGTTTCCGGTTACCAGGGTGGGGACCCTCCCCAAAAATAGCATGATGGAAGCTCCAGGCCCAAAATACTCCGGAGGTAAACTCGCTCCCCATTCGGATCTCCGGGCGGGGGCTGGACCTGGGGCCCCATCAGGCGAAAATCATCAAAAAACAACCATTTCCGACAATTTACTGGGATCTAACAACACTCAACGAAGAAATGGTGTGGCACCTGCAGTTGCTAACCAACCCAGAACTAGCAACTTCAAAATTGATTTCTGCAATATTAGAGGGCTTAACACGAACATCAATTCAGTCCACCAGCACTTACAATCTTCCAAGCCTCAAGTGCTCGCACTCACCGAGACAAAGGTCAGATCGTCAACAAATACCGTCAGCTATTTATACCCTGGATACGATTTTCATTTCCGATTCCGACGCAACTTCGGCGTATGTCTTTTTATTCGAGATGATCTCTGCTGCCAACGAGAACCTACACTTGAACCGAAAGACTTTGATGTAATGTGGTTTAAAATATCAACGCCGAAAATCACCAAGTTTATCTGCTGCCTTTACCGTCCACCAAGTGATACCCATTACAGAGACCTTTTCTCATCACTAGCCAATACAATCGACTTTTTGCAGACCAACCATCCAAATGCCGAGATTGCCATCTTTGGCGACTTTAACGTCCACAATGTCAACTGGCTTAAATACTCAAATACAGACGATGAGCAAGGCCGCGAGGCCGAATCCTTTGCGATCAGTTCTGGTCTAACTCAACTCGTAGAAGAACCAACGCGGATTCCAGACCGAGCTGGAGATTTTGCTAGTCTTTTGGATCTTTTCTTAACGTCAAATCCTGATCTATATACAGTCACCGTACAGCCTCCGTTAGGATCTTCCGATCACAAACTTATTTCAACTCTAAGCGAACTACCAATTAATTCTGCACAACCTCCTAAACCTCGCAGGATATGGCATTACAGATCGGCCAAGTGGGAAGACCTGAAAGACCATTTTCGCACTTTTCCTTGGACGAGCGTATGCTTCTCTTCTGATGATCCATCCGTCTGTGCTGGGGAGGTCTCCGACGTCATTCTAACGAGCATGGAAGCATTTATCCCCTCCTCCCAAAAACGCCCTTCCAACGGCAAGCCCTGGTTTAGCAAGGATAGCGAGTGTGCTGTCAGATCAAAAAATCTGGCTTACCGACAGTGGCGTCAAAACCCTACCACTGAGAATCGTACCATCTTTGTTACCGCCCGAAACCAATGTAAGCTAACAATAGATCAAAGTAAAGAAGCCCATAACGTGAGGATCAAAAACAAACTTCTTGACAGTCCAAACGGATCAAGGTCCTTTTGGTCAGTCGCTAAGGCCGTCAGTCAAAATTTCACAAAATCAAGTATTCCACCTCTAACACGTCCCGATGGTACAATAGCATCCACAGCCGGAGACAAAGCAAACTTACTTGCTGAACTATTTTCTTCGCATTCCACAGTAGATTTTCAGGGAATAACACCACCCGACATTCCTGCAGTTCAATCCGAAATGACCGAAATCGTGTTCCGTCAGCGTCCCGTCAAACGAATCCTGAAAGGACTCGACGTCAAAAAAGCTACTGGTCCAGACGAAATTCCTATTATAGTTCTCAAGAGATGCGCCGACGAACTAACACCAGTATTTTGTAGACTTTTCAACTTATCCTACAAAAAAGGAATATTTCCATCTTGCTGGAAGACGGCGCGAGTCCAGCCTATTCCAAAGAAAGGTAAGAGAACCCTGCCTAACAACTATCGACCAGTCGCATTGCTTTCAGTTATATCAAAAGTAATGGAGAAAGCTATTAACCAACATCTTCTAAAGTACCTGGAAGGCTTCAACATTATCAGCGATCATCAATATGGTTTTCGGAAGTCCAGATCAACTGGAGATCTTCTAGCCTATGTCACCCATATTTGGAACAACGCAATCGAACATCATGGGGAGTCTCGGGCTGTTGCACTGGATATTTCTAAAGCTTTTGATCGTGTTTGGCATGAGGGGCTTCTAAGTAAACTGCGATCCTATGGTATGCCCAGTCGATTCTGTGCATGGTTGTCTAGCTTTCTTAAGGACCGCTCTCTGCAAGTGGCGATTGACGGATTTCTCTCAGACACCTTCACCATCAATGCCGGTGTTCCTCAAGGGTCCATATTGTCTCCCACTCTCTTCTTACTCTACATTAACGACCTTCTAGTGAAAACGAAAAACCCGATAGTTAGTTTTGCTGATGATAGCACACTTTTATCATCTTTCTCTTTGAATGCACAAACATCGGCTGCCGACGCTCATCTTCGCAGACAGCATGAAGTATCACACCTCAACAAAGACCTGGAAGAAATTTTGGCTTGTGGTGACAGTAACCAAGTCGAATTTAACACTAAAAAAACCCAGGCAGCAGTTTTCTCTAAAAAGGTTAACATTACAGAACCGGATATTGTCATGGACGGACACGCAATCCCACTGGCTTCATCTATTAGTTTGCTGGGCGTCAATCTGGGAGGAAATATGTCTTGGCATTACCACGTTGTGGCAATCGCCAAGATAGCCTCTCAGAAGCTTGGTGTACTCTTCCGAACCAGAAAGTTGTACACACCTCAACAACTTTTGACACTATACAAAGCCCAGATTCGACCATCACTAGAGTACTGCTCTCATGTCTGGAGCTCTGCACCCAAACATACTCTTCGGCTATTGGATTCCATCGAAAGGAGGGCCATTCGTCTGATTGGAGACCACGAGCTGACGAAGAACCTCGACAGCCTAGAACATCGAAGGCAAGTTGGTGATTTGACTCTCTTTTACAGATATTTTCATGGAAAGTGCTCGGCTGACCTTGCCCTCTTAATTCCGCCCAGAGCGGCGAATATCAGAAATACACGACGAACCACTGCCGCCCATCCATATGTGGTTGAGCTTAGTACTCCTCGAACTTCATTATTTAAGAACTCTTTCATCTGGAGGACTTCATCATTGTGGAACGATCTTCCCGAGGTCGTTTTTCCCAACGAATATAATCTCCAACTATTCAAAACCAACGTGAATCGCTTTTTGCGCACACGCACCACTCCCAGAGTGCCCTAAAGGATTTTTCCTATAGTGCTTGTGTTTGATCATAAAAAAAAAAAAAAAAAAAAAAAAAAAAAACTTTAATTGGGATGTCGATGTAATCACACTTAGTTTCATGAAAGTCCATTATTGTTAATGAATACTTCGTAAAAAAATATAAATTATTGAATCATCAAAAACTTTTAACGGAAAGATGATTAAGTTAATTTCGAAAAGTGTCCAATTTATTTATGGGGGATTACGAAGAAGTGGTATGGCTAATAGGTTAAATTACATAGTTAAATAGCTTAACAACTTTTACTGAATTACATAAAATAGTTTTGGATTGCATGTTAAACTGTAATCATGTTCCAATATTTCTATATATACAGGGTCCGCAAACGAAGCGTGGACGGAAGATTAAATCGTTATCGAAGAACTTATCAACAATACTGAAACAGCTTGAGATATTGGATTAAAAGCGGCATGTTTTAAAAATATTTTACATTATACAGGGTGGCCCAAAAAAGTGTGACAGCATAAAGTTATATTTTTTTAAATGGGACACCCAGTATTTTATTGCATATTTAGGTTCGTATTGCTATCGTTTATAAGTGCCTCAAATTTTATTTAATTTGGTTTTGTAGTTTTGGAGAAATAAATTAAAAACTAAAAAAAAAAGTTTTGCAGTCCTGAATAAAAAAATTTAAAGAAACAATCCAGAACTAATTTATGACAAGAGGTCTACAGATACCATGAATGTAATTGCGGTTATTTATTTTATACAGGGTGTTCATAATAAGCTTTCAAAAAGCCCACATTTTAAAATAATTTTTCTCAAGTTTTTCAAATGGAACACCCTGTATATTATTTGGCTATTTGACGTAGAATTCATAGACAATTTTTTTTTGTAATACAAGCATATAAGTTATATCTAGCCGTTTTCGAAATAATTGTAAATATCATAAATTATGTTGTTTAAATAGAGTTTTTATTCGGAAATTTTGTTATAGGCGACTAGACTAATAATTGTAAACTAAAGCAAATGTTCAAAATAGCTTCCTTTTCTTCCTAATTTAATGATTTTCCTCTACTGCCAACATAATTCATTTTCTTCATTAATAACGGGTTTATTGATTATCATCCTGTTTGTGTACCCAGTGCTTCCTGTTGCTACAAATCTTTGCAACAACTTCTCGAAGGTTCTTGGTCTCGGCTTTCTCTCAATATCTGGATATCTTTCAGCATACACTCGGCTCGCGAGGAGGCAATTTCTTGCACATTCACCCAGTATAAAAATCATATTTACCATTTCTAAAGTTGTAAAATTCGACATTTTGTGTAAGTTAGTACTTAATTTCGACGACTTAACAAATGTAAATAATTTTATTTGGCTGTCATAGTGACAATCTAAACAAAAAGAAATCATGGCAACTCGATTAAGAATAAAAAATAAAATTAAATAATAAAAGTAGCAAAAATGTATGCTTTTAAAATTTATATCGAAATAACTAAAATACGGTAAACTCTAAGAGTAACAGGAAGCTATTTTGAACTTTTACTTTAGTTTACAATTATTAGTCTAGTCGCCTATAAGAAAATTTCCCAATAAAAACTCTATTTAAACAACATAATTTATGATATTTATAATTATTTCGAAAACGGCTGGATATAACTTATATGCTTGTATTACAAAAAAAAATTGTCTATGAATTCTACGTCAAATAGCAAAATAATATACAGGGTGTTCCATTTGAAAAACTAGAGAAAAATTATTTTAAAATGTGGGGTTTTTGAAAGCTTATTATGAACACCCTGTATAAAATAAATAACCGCAATTACATTCATAGTATCTCTAGACCTCTTGTTATAAATTTCACTCAATGCCGAGGTTAAAAAATAGTTCTGGATTATTTTTTTTGATTTTTTTATTCAGGACTGCAAAACTTTTTTTTTTAGTTTTTAATTTATTTCTCCGAAACTACGAAACCAAATCAAATAGAATATGAGGCACTTATAAACGATAGTAATACGAACCTAAATATGCAATAAAATACTGGGTATCCCATTTAAAAAAATATAACTTTATGCTGTCACACTTTTTTGGGCCACCCTGTATAATGTAAAATATTTTAAAAATATGCCGCTTTTAATTCAATATCTCAAGCTGTTTCAGTATTGTTGATAAGTTCTTCGATAACGATTTAATCTTCCGTCCACGCTTCGTTTGCGGACCCTGTATAGTATATACATTAATCCTTAAATAGAAGTGCTACCGATATTATCTATTTTACACAAAGTGGACTTTTTAGTACATTATTTTCATTGATTGTTCTTTTGGGACTCATTCAAAGCATTTGATAGGTTGTCCGTTGGGAGTTTAAACAAACAAACCTGCATAGAGATTTTACATACATGAAAGAACAAGAGGAAGGATTCTTCAAATTTTTATGGATCCGTAATTTTTTTAAATTCTGTGGTTTCATTTCTTATACAAAAGATGATTTATACAAACTTACATACTACACATAATATATGTATAAATATTGAACTGTCAAATCAAGAAGATATTATTATACAGATTTAACACAACGTGTTGAGAAAGTTTGATGTTGAACATTAATTTAAAAGTTCTGTGTGTTAACCATTTATTTTTAATGTACAGATTCTTGCAGTGAACATTATTATTTAGTTTATGTTATTTTCTATGTAATTTAATAAAATATTATACACTTGCCAGATGAAGGTTTTAAATATGTTTTTCTTGCTTTAACATATCAGAACTTTTATGTTGGTGTAAAAGCATATTATTATGGATATCGTATATTTTAATAAAAATAAGTATTATGAATTTGTGTCCGCTGAGTAAAGAAATTCCTTAATAAGGTCCCGGTAAATATGAAATGAAAAGTTATATAAATAAACATAGAGTGAACTTTGTAATTTTATAATATAAGGCAGGAATACATCTAATATTACATTCTAAAATTTACACAATAACTTTTATTTTGTATCCTCTAAGATAAGTTATTCATAATATATTTGTTCACTAATTTACATTGTAAAAACTATTAATTTATATAATAGTCCAGGATAACAAAATTGCATTATGTATAATAACATTCATTTTTCAGAGTATTTATGTATTTTAAAATATTGTAATAATCACAATTATTGAATTTACTATAAAGTTTTATTTCAGGAGGAACCGAAAATCGGTTCCATGTAAACGAAAGTATCATATCCTAGAAGAAAACTGAGATTAGTTCCTCTAGTAAAATATCTTCGACGAAATCGTAAAAATTATGACTTAAATATAAATTATCGTGTTCTCAATTAAAATGTCTTAAATTAATTTCTTAAATGACAAACTTAAAATGCTGGTATATTCTACGCCAAATGCGAGATCCTTGAAATCCGTTAATCTGCTAAACATCCTTGAGTTTATCAAAATTGGTAATTATATCGTTTAAAATTTTGAAATATAATAACTAGGCTGGAAGTATCTGTCTGACGAGGATTAGATTATATCTTTGGACGTTGTTGAAATAATGTTCTATCGATTCAATATAATTTTCACCCTGTTAAAGCAGTACGATCTGCTATGTATTTTCGATTTTATATTAAAAAATAGATATTAAAAATAGTTGTCCAACAAAGTATATAAGTATAAATATCAGTGGCGGTTCTTCCACAGGAGCACATGCGCACGTGCACCCCAAAACAAAGCGAACAAAAAATGTTAATTTATATTTATTGAATATTATTTATCGTATAAAGTCCGACCCTCCCTAATATTTTATCTTCCCGTCAAACCAAACTGTATAGATCCGGCAACCGTGCCTCGGTCGAGGTACATAAATGACGATTATGATGAGAGACTTGCTCGCACGTGTGATTAAGTAGAGCAGTTTCTCTGTAGAAACAGGTGTCGGGTGGCAGCGGGGGATAGCGGGGCTATGGCGATTTAACATGGAAAAGGCGCATCTAGTTAAAAATTCGAGCGCGTATGTTTTAATATTTTAATATTATATATTTATTAAGTTAAAATTAATAGTTAACGGTGGATTATTTAAGAAATAACTTTAGCTCTTTGAGTTTGGAGCAAAAAATTGAAGTGAAGAATGCGGGAACACCTAAACCCTAAATTAATTTAACGCACTAACACTATACACACTAAGAAAACCTTCCTTATTTTCCAAAAGTTGTATTTCCTTGTGTAAAATTAAAAAATAAATAAAAATATGTTTTACCTAACGCATTTTCTTATTACTTTTTTTCTTCCTACATTTAAAAGGCCTAGAAAAATTTCACCATACTTGTGAACCCCCTCTATCATAGATTACGAGCCGCCACTGATAAATATACAAAAATAGTTCCTGCGAACTTCGTAAGTAATAGTAAGAAATTCTTCACGAAACAACATTAATGTTGCTATTTTTTGTTATTTATAATTTCTGTTGTAATTTATTCAAATAAAATAAACTTAAAAAGCTCTATAAGAACTGAATATAAGCGTCACAGAAAAATGGAAGAAATGCCTCAAGTTCCTTTGATGTTCTTATATTACTCTATTATAATATATAAATAATAGTTTAAGCTATATGCTATAGCAATATTTGAATTTATTATACATGTATTATTTTATTAAAGTAAGCACAATTTTTGGTCCGTATGCAACCAGGCAGTGTTTAAGACTAATTTTAGTTTTGAGTTCAGCGCACATAAAATAAAATAAAATAACACCATTCAAGTTTTATTATTTGTGGAAAAACCAACAATCATACTACTAATAATTATGGTTGGTTGGTTAATAGGTTAATAATTATATATACGCGTAATGTACTGGTTGATTTTTGTGTAACTAAATAGTATTTTAATATTATGTTTATTTCTTGGATAATATAATTGACGCCTGAAAAGGGACGCTCGCTCGAGCCACAACATAAATCGACATATAAAAAAAATTACAATCAAAACCGAACAAATTAATTAACATTAACGGATATAAGATTTTATCATTTCTTGCAAGACTTGACGTGAAAAATAACAAAATGCAATACTTTAATATTAGAAAATTTTAACAGAGATAAATATATCGTTCTTTAGTATAGAGATTCGAATATTATTATCATATCTTATTTAAGAGATTTTAATTTATTTCAACAAATTTAAAAGGGATAATTGTTCAAATTTATTAATTTTAAGGAGACTTTTTAATGAATATGTGTATAACTTTTCTTGATATGGATCAACTATATAGGGTGTTCGGTAAGTACCTACTAATTCAGGGGATCATACAGAGGAGGTCAAGATAAATCTAATTTGTCATAAAAAAAATTCCTAAAGTGCCCCTTAACGAAGATAATGGTTCCCAAAGGGGCACCCAGCGATTTACTTTTTTGACTATAAGCTATAAAGAGCCATTAAACTATACTACAGTAGATGTTTCTCGTTAGGGAAGTAAGCAACCGAGTTGCTAACATACTCGCTGGGCCAAAAGTTTGACCGGTATCATTTGGCAGAGCTGAAAATTGATTTATTAAATACTTTAGTCGTTCCTCTTTAAAAAGTGGGGCTCTTAATTTAGTGCGATAAAACTGGCGTTTTCGAGATAAATCAATTTTTATACAGTATAAGTTACTAATGCTAAACACAAACAGGTGCAAATAAAATTTTGCATTAGGGTATTTTAAAATTCTAAAGTTTGGCAAGTTATTTTTTTAAAATAAACAAACAAAAAATTAGTGGTATATTATTGCTAAGATATTAATTTTGCTGATGAATGAAATTCTCGATGTAACTTTTAGCATTACTAATCTTTAAGCATTTCGCATAAAATCAGATTTATCTCGAAAACCGCCAGTTTTATCGCAATAAATTGAGAATACCTATGTTTTCCAAAGAGGAATGACCAAAAGATGGGGTACCCATTTGGGGCTCTATATCTCTGTTAAGGGACACTTTAGGATTTTTTTTCTATTACAAATTAGATTTCCCCTGTATGCTCTCGAAAGATTAGGAGGTATTTACCGGCTGTGGCTGTGGCAAGCAATGGTAAGAGAATTATCATTACAAATCAAAATAATTAAATGTTTTTCACTGATCCTCACAATTTCACTGAACTGGCAAGTCTGACCTGCTCTTTTAGGTTAAGTTATGTAATATCAGATGCTACTAGGGCCACACTAAATTCATAATCTATTGATAATTTTTTCACTAATATATGTACAGTGTGTCCCCTTATCGACGCACGAATATGTGAAAAAGACTGAAAGTAGAGAAAGAGTATTTTATCTAGGAGATACGAAAAGTGTTATTGGAAAAAGATATTCAGAAGAGTATGAGAACATTCATTCCATCTTCCCTTCTGATGATATTAAAAAATTTAAAATGATCTAAATATCTAACAGATGAATAAAACTAAACCGACAGTGCTTAATTTATTGTTTTGTATATTTTTTCTTGAAGATATTTTTTATATTATAAATAATAACGTTTGGCTGTGTCTCCTTGATAATATACACTTTACTAGTGAGATTTTTTTTTCTTCAAAAT
This sequence comes from Barypeithes pellucidus, assembly GCA_963991005.1. Taxonomy (NCBI): domain Eukaryota; kingdom Metazoa; phylum Arthropoda; class Insecta; order Coleoptera; family Curculionidae; genus Barypeithes; species Barypeithes pellucidus. The sequence continues at coordinate 45,727,344 of OZ022560.1, forward strand.
TTCCAATTTCCTGATTTTTTGAAATTAAAATTATGACACAAATTAGTTCATATCCAAGGGCTAAACCCCAGAAGACAAAGTTTCAACTCAGAAAATTTTAGTCATGCGTCGATCCTGTAGATTATAATTATATCACGTTCAATTGAATAGCCTAGGATTGGCTCATCAACATGAATTCAAACGATATGTAGATTTACCATGTCGACTTTTCAAGAAGTTACAATGTAGTTTTTCTATAAAATGTACAATATTCAGCCACCTTAAAATTTATATGAGATTTTCTTTGTTCAACTTAGTATTACCCGATATATTATTCTATACAATTATTATCTTCTATTTATTGTAGATTTTCTATTTACATTTGCTACCATTATAGTAATTTTTATGAAAAGTAATTAATAAAATTTGAAGCTGAAGTTGAAGATTATATATAAATATACGTAAATAACAAAATTTCAGAAAATCCATTAAAATATTAAAATCCTGAAAAGCTCGCCTGTTCTACTTCAAACGTGAGATTATTTTTATAATTCGTTAAACTGCTTAAATATTTATTAAGGTTTTCCCCTGAGCAATTTATCACAATCAGTAATTATCCCTTTTCAAATTTTGAAATATAATGACAGGGCCAACAGTATCTGTTGGAGAAGGATACGATTATGCGATTTGTAACCTAAAAGTGTTTTGAAACAAACCCTCTTAAAAATTAACAAACGCAAATCTCTTTTAAAAGCAAAAGCGCTGAGGTATTATTGTAGAGAATAACAGATTTATAATTGAAATATAAACATTGCAGAAGTAATTCCTTAGATGGTGAGCTGGCGAGATTTGTCAGTTTATATTTATCTTAGATCGAGAACTTAAAGAATCTAGAATTTATATTCTTAGTTTCTTGTTCAAAAGAATTGTGAAATTTTGGAAATCTAAAAGATATACGTAGATATCAGGCCGTTGAATTGAAGTGCAGTCGCGAACGTTAACGTATACGTAGTCGCATTCGCTATTATAATGTGGAGCGATTTTTTGTCACATTACTCTAGATCGGCGGCAATAAACGAACGAAATAGAATAAATAGATTTCTGGTGAGTAAACCTACGACTGGATAATTTAATTTTGTTTTATGTGCAATATCCGAACGATTGGCACCGATCGGAGCGGTCTAACGTAACAAGCGTTATGTTGATTGACAGATACGGATGCACAGTAACCATATTTGGACTTACGCGTTTCAGACAGTACGGGCGTACGTGAAAAATCAATGTTACCCGAAGGACCTCCGTAACTAACCTATTATTTCCGAAATAACGTTTTTTTACGAATAATCCAATTATTTATGACTTTTTCTCTTGTTCTCTGTTTAATAACAATCAAGAGAAAAATACAAAATCCTAATTAAAATTACACGAAAGAAATGTATTATTAATAAAACGACAAAAATTAAACCCATAAAGACATGACAAAATGTCAAATTTACATTTATTGTAGGTTACGTTAACTCCTCAACTAACGTGCGTACATTTGATTATGTATTGTTTGTACTTGAACTACCGATCATTTCCCCATTTACGTATAATCTATGATTTTTTAGAAAATAAGAAAGTATTAGGTGGTGGTTTAGGTGGCGTGAAGTTTGCTCCTTGAGCTAACTTTTGCTCATTGAGTTGACGTTTCGTTGCTGTGCCGATGTTTCCGGTTACCAGGGTGGGACCCCCCAAAAATAGCATGATGGAAGCTCCAGGCCCAAAATACTCCGGAGGTAAACTCGCCCCCCATTCGGATCTCCGGGCGGGGGCTGGACTTGGGGCCCCATCAAGCGAAGTTCATCAAAAAACAACCATTTCCGACAATTTACTGGGATCTAACAACACTCAACGAAGAAATGGTGTAGCACCTACAGTTGCTAACCAACCCAGAACTAGCAACTTCAAAATTGATTTCTGCAATATTAGAGGGCTTAACACGAACATCAATTCAGTCCACCAGCACTTACAATCTTCCAAGCCTCATGTACTCGCACTGACCGAGACAAAGGTCAGATCGTCAACAAACACCGTCAGCTATTTATACCCTGGATACGATTTTCATTTCCGATTCCGACGCAACTTCGGCGTGTGTCTTTTTATTCGAGATGATCTCTGCTGCCAACGAGAACCTACACTGGAACCGAAAGACTTTGATGTAATGTGGTTTAAAATATCAACACCGAAAATCAGCAAGTTTATCTGCTGCCTTTACCGTCCTCCAAGTGATACCCATTACAGAGACCTATTCTCATCACTAGCCAATACAATCGACTTTGTGCAAACCAACTATCCAAATGCCGAGATTGCTATCTTTGGTGACTTTAACGTCCACAATGTCAACTGGCTTAAATATTCAAATACAGACGATGAGCAAGGCCGCGAGGCCGAATCCTTCGCGATCAGTTCTGGTCTAACTCAACTCGTAGAAGAACCAACGCGGATTCCAGACCGAGCTGGAGATTTTTCTAGTCTTTTGGATCTTTTCTTAACGTCAAATCCCGATCTATATACAGTCACCGTACAGCCTCCGTTAGGATCTTCCGATCACAAACTTATTTCAACTCTAAGCGAACTACCAATTAATTCTGAACAACCTCCTAAACCTCGCAAGATATGGCATTACAGATCGGCCAAGTGGGAAGACCTGAAAGACCATTTTCGGACTTTTCCTTGGATGAGCGTATGCTTCTCTTCTGATGATCCATCCGTCTGTGCTGGGGAGGTCTCCGACGTCATTCTAACGAGCATGGAAGCATTTATCCCCTCCTCCCAAAAACGCCCTTCCAACGGCAAGCCCTGGTTTAGCAAGGATTGTGAGCGTGCTGTCAAATCAAAAAATCTGGCTTACCGACAGTGGCGTAAAAACCCTACCACTGAGAATCGTACCATCTTTATTACCGCTCGAAACCAATGTAAGCTAACAATAGATCAAAGCAAAGAAGCCCATAACGTGAGGATCAAAAACAAACTTCTTGACTGTCCAAACGGATCAAGGTCCTTTTGGTCAGTCGCTAAGGCCGTCAGCCAAAATTTTACCAAATCAACTATTCCACCTCTAATACGTCCCGATGGTACAATAGCATCCACAGCCGGAGACAAAGCAAACTTACTTGCTGAACTATTTTCTTCGCATTCCACTGTAGATTTCCAGGGAAGAACACCACCCGACATTCCTGCAGTTGAATCCGAAATGACCGAAATCGTGTTCCGTCAGCGTCCCGTCAAACGAATCCTGAAAGGACTCGACGTCAAAAAAGCTACTGGTCCAGACGAAATTCCTATTATAGTTCTCAAGACATGCGCCAATGAACTAACACCAGTATTTTGTAGACTTTTCAACTTATCCTACAAAAAAGGAATATTTCCATCTTGCTGGAAGACGGCGCGAGTCCAGCCTATTCCAAAGAAAGGTAAGAGAACCCTGCCTAACAACTATCGACCAGTCGCATTGCTTTCAGTTATATCAAAAGTAATGGAGAAAGCTATTAACCAACATCTTCTAAAGTACCTGGAAGGCTTCAGCATCATCAGCGATCATCAATATGGTTTTCGGAAGTCCAGATCAACTGGAGATCTTCTAGCCTATGTCACCCATATTTGGAACAACGCAATCGAACATCATGGGGAGTCTCGGGTTGTTGCGCTGGATATTTCTAAAGCTTTTGATCGTGTTTGGCATGAGGGGCTTCTAAGTAAACTGCGATCCTATGGTATGCCCAGTCGATTCTGTGCATGGTTATCTAGCTTTCTTAAGGACCGCTTTCTGCAAGTGGGGATTGACGGATTTCTCTCAGACACCTTCACCATCAATGCCGGTGTTCCTCAAGGGTCCATATTGTCTCCCACTCTCTTCTTACTCTACATTAACGACCTTCTAGTGAAAACTAAAAATCCGATATTTAGTTTTGCTGACGATAGCACACTTTTCTCATCTTTCTCTTTGAATGCGCAAACATCGGCTGCCGACGCACATCTTCGCAGACAGCATGAAGTATCACGCCTCAACAAAGACCTGGAAGAAATTTTGGCTTGGGGTGACAGTAACCAAGTCGAATTTAACTCTAAAAAAACCCAGGCAGCAGTTTTCTCTAAAAAGGTTAACATTACAGAACCGGAAATAGTCATGGCCGGACACGCAATCCCACTGGCTTCATCTATTAATTTGCTGGGTGTCAATCTGGGAGGAAATATGTCTTGGCATAACCACGTTGTTGCAATCGCCAAGATAGCTTCTCAGAAGCTTGGCGTACTCTTCCGAACCAGAAAGTTGTATACACCTCAACAACTTTTGACACTATACAAAGCCCAGATTCGACCATCACTAGAATACTGCTCTCATGTCTGGAGCTCTGCACCCAAACATACTCTTCGGCTACTGGATTCCATCGAAAGGAGGGCTATTCGTCTGATCGGAGACCACGAGCTGACGAAGAACCTCGACAGCCTAGAACATCGAAGACAGGTTGGGGATTTGACTCTCTTTTACAGATATTTTCATGGAAGGTGCTCGGCTGACCTTGCCCTCTTAATTCCGCCCAGAGCGACGAATAGCAGAAATACACGACGAACCACTGCCGCCCATCCGTATGTGGTTAAGCTTAGTACTCCTCGAACTTCATTATTTAAAAATTCTTTCATCTGGAGGACTTCATCCTTGTGGAACGACCTTCCCGAGGTCGTTTTTCCCAACGAATATAACCTCCAACGATTCAAATCCAACGTGAATCGCTTTCTGCGCACACGCACCACTCCCAGAGTGCCCTAAAGGATTTTTCCTATAGTGCTTGTGTTTGATCATAAAAAAAAAAAAAAAAAAAAAAATTTATTTGTATAGGCTTTTAGACTTTAAATACTTTAATGTGAAACAAATCGCATGTTCATTAAAAAATGGATCTGTGACTAGAAAATTTGAAGCAAGAATATCGTCGTTATAACTTAAATTCAGTAATAATTCTCTATCACGAATAATTTGCTGTAATTTAGCAAATTGAAGGCTGCTTCACACTATCGTGCAAGGTACGTTCTCGGCATCGGCAAGGCACCGGCTCGTCAAAATAGGTTAACCATTGCGTCTTATGAATTTTGACGGGCCGTTGCTTGCCGAGACGCGCATAGTGTGAATTCATTGAAAGATTCAATGATAAACATACTTTGCCGAGCCGGTGCCTTGTCGTTGCCTTGCACGATAGCGAGAATCGGCCTTAAATATTTCGGAGCTTTAGTAATATTTAATGTGTCAGATTATTCTTATAATTCGTTAAACGGCATAAATATTTATTCAGGTTTTCCCTCGAGCAATTTATCATAAACAGTAATTTTCCCGCTTCCAGTTTAGAAATATAATAAGAAGGCTAACGTCTCTGTTTCAGGAGGATACGAATATAGGATATGACTTGAAAGCATTTTTAAACAAACCCTCTTAAAAATTAACGAACGCAAATTTCATTAGAAACCAGAAGTAGAATAACAGCATCATAATTTGAGCATAAACAGTGTAAAAGTAATCTCGGATGCGCTCGGTGGGAGGTGAGATGGCGAGATTGTTAGATCGAGTTCTTAAATAATCTATCTTACTTTTTATATTCTTAAGCAATTTTAGTATCAACTGTCTTGTAAAGTGTTAAGAAATCTCTATTGTCTCAAGTTTTTGTTACATATAAGAGTTTGTTGCTCTCTATAAGTTTATATAGTATTTTATTAAAGCAAAAATAGAGTTATTTTATCAAAGTCGTTTCGCCTTAAAATTATATATTGGATTGAAGTAGCCATTAGTCAGTAAAGATGATTTATAAATACTATGTAGTACATTATGTACAGTATTGGATACCATGAGAATTTATTCGACACAGCATGATTCAACTAAAAAAGTTCTAATTAAATACCTTGAAGCTTTAATTATAGAGATCTTGATTGAAATATTTAGGTAAAAAAATCTTCAGAGTAGGTTTTATGTCGAATAAGAACTGTTTGTATTAGAAAAACTTCATTTTACCATCTGAAGGAGCTACTGTATAGTTGAGACAATTGTCATTCATTATACTATATAAATTTAGTCAAGATCTCCACGACATATTGTCTTATTATTTAATTAATCCCTTTAAATTACACAATAGTTCGTTAAAAAATATTCTATATAGGTACTATTATAACTAAAATAATCTACAATAATTGTTGGTCGAAATCACCTAAAAAACTACTATATCCTACAACACCTAACATTTATAGTATTCGTTTCCGAAGGGCAGACGAATAATTTATTTTTGATTTCATTCTCCGTATAATGCCGCATCCACGCCAAACCAACAAAACAAATAAATTCACCGAAACAGGAACAAAACAAATTAGCAACTTTCAGGAAACAAAACGAAACGAAAACTTGGCGTCCACACTGGAGAGACAAAATTTAAACAAAGATCTATGTAATAACTATGTAGTTTTGTTTCGTGTTTTCAACAAAACCAAAAAAAGCAACATAAAGTTTTCAACAATTTAACAACAATTCGGAAACATTTTATCAACTTTTATGTTTAACGTAACAAAACCAAACCTGCATAGTTTACATGGTCGTAGTCACAGAAGGGTGAAGGAGGGCCATCGCCTTCTTGGCCTGGCGCCCCTTCACTACTTAAATACCTAACAAAAAACTATTGATATAAGGACAAATTATTGACACTCCATTTGTTTCAATCATCTTGAACTTTGGAATGACTATAATCTCGTATGATGAGTTGTGGAAATTAGTAGATCCAAAAAATACTTTCCAAATAACAAATGTGCGATGTAATGAAACGATACAAATAAAATAAAGGCATCGCACGCTACCACAATATTCGTTGTTAGGACTTGTTAAGACCTGTGTGTTAGATACAGCGCGACAATCTCCGTCGTATTTTATGCCGCAGTAGTTGAAAAAATCTAAAAATTTGGGTTTGTTTCTTATTTTTTCCCGACTACTCATTGCAACTTCTTATTCTTCACAAGATGGAAGCAGATCTCTATGCAACGTTTCGTATTTTGGTTACCATCATGCACTTATTTTTTTTAAATACGGGGCTGGACATTTTTGTTTAAATTATGAAAGAGGAACTAAATCTACGTTCAGCGTTATATAACTTACTGGTTTTCCGACGTTTTGTCCCTTAAATTGAACATCCTCATTAAAATAGGATTTAATCAATGGAAAATGTGAGATATCATTGAATCGGTTTAGGTGAGGCGAAATTTGCTTTTTAAGTTAACGTTTCGTCGCTGTGCAGATAATTCTTGTTACCAGGGTATGACGGAATTCATCAAATTACCTCTATTTCCGAATTAGCAACTTCAAAATTGATTTCTGCAATATTAGCGGGCTTAACACGAACATCAATTCAGTCCTCCAGCACTCACAATCTTCCAAGCCTCATTGTGCTCACACTGACCGAGACAAAGATCAGATCGTCAACAAACACCGTCAGCTATTTATACCATGGATACGATTTTCATTTCCGATTTCGACGCAACTTCGGGGTATGTCTTGTTAACTGAAATTATCCTGCCCCAACGAGAGCACACATATTTGAACCGAAAGTCTTTAATATAATGTGGTTTAAAATATCAACGCAGATAATCGCCAACTAGCCAGAACAACCATCCGAATACCGAGATCGCTATTTCTGGCGACTTAAATGTCAACAATGTCAACTGGCGTAAATTATCAAATACGAATGATGAGCAAGGCCTAATTTTATGGTCTAACTCAACTCGTAGAAGAACCAACACGGAATTTGCTATTCTTTGCACCTTTTCTTGACGTCAAACCCATATCTATATACAGTCATCGTACAGCCTCTGTTATGTTCTTCCGATCACAAATATTTCAACTCTAAGCGAACCGAACAAACCTAAAAGACCATTTTTGCACTTTTCCTTGGATGAGCGTATGCTTATGATGATCCATCCGTCTGTGCTGGGGAGGTCGCTGATGTCAATTCTAACTAGCATGGAAGCATTTATTCCCTTCCCCCAAAAATGTATTTTCAACGGCAAGCCTTGGTTTAGCAAGAAATGTGAGCGTGCTCTCAGATCAAAAGATCTGGCTTACCGACAGTGGCGTAAAGCAAACTTACTTGCTGAACTATTTTCTTAACATTCAACTGTAGATTTTCAGGGAGAAACACCACCTAACATTCCTGCAGTTTAATCGGAAATGACCGAATCCTGTTCTGTCAGCATCCCGTCAAACGGATCCTGAACTTATCCTATATAAAATAAATATTTTCATCATGCTGGAAGACGGCGCAAGTTCAGCCTATACCAAAGAAAGGTAAGAGAATCCTGCCTAACAACTATCGACCAGTTGCATTGCTTTCAGTTATATTATCTAAAAACTTCTAAAGTACGTGGAAATGATCATCAATATGGTTTTTGGAATTCAAAAGCAATAGGAGACCTTCTAACTTATGTCACCCATCTTTGGACCAACGCAATCGAACATTATGGGGAATCTCGGGCTGTTGTATTGGATATTTCTAAATCATTTGATCGTGTTTGGTAGAGCTCTTAAGCAAACTCCGATCCTATGGCATGCCCAGTCGATTCTGGTTGTCTAGCTTTCTTAAGGACAGTTCTCTGCACCACCCTCTTCCACTCTATATTAACGACTTTCTAATGGAAACCAGAAATCCGATATATCATATCGCGCATCAACAAAGGCCTCGAAGATATTTTGGCTTGGGGTGAGAGTAAACAAGCCGAATTTAACGCTAAGAAACCGAAGGTACCAGTTTTCTCTAAAAAGGTTAACATTACAAACCGGATATAGTCATGACAGGACACGCAACTCCACTTATTTAATTTGCTGGGCATCAATCTGAGAGAAAACATGTCTGCAAACATGGAATCGCCAAGATAGCTTCACAGAACTTTATTTGTACTCTTTCGGACCAAAAAGTTCTACACACCCCAATAACTTTATTTAATTTTTTTACTTTAATATGTCTTGGCATAACCACGTTGTAGCAATCGCCAAGATAGCTTCTCAGAAACTTGGTGTACTCTTCCGAACCAGAAAGTTGTACACACCTCAACAACTTTTGCCACTATACAAAGCACAGATTCGACCATCACTAGAGTACTGCTCTCATGTCTGGAGCTCTGCACCCAAACATACATTTCGGATACTGGATTCGATCGAGAGAAGAGCCATTCGTCTGATCGGAAACCACGAGCTGGTAAAGATCCTCGACAGCCTAGAATATCAAAGACAGGATGGTTATTCGACTCTCTTCTAGATATGTTCCTTTGGGAAGTGCTCTGCTCACCTTGCCCACTTAATTCCTCCGGGAACGACGAAAAGCAGAAATACAAGACGAATGGTTGTCGCCCATCCATATGTGTCTTAGTTCTCCTCGCACTTCATTATTTAAGAATTCTTTCATTTGAAGAACGTCATCCTTATGGAACGGCCTTCCCAACGTGAATCGGTTTATGCGCACACGCACCACTCCCAGAATGCCTTAAAGGATTTTTCTATAGCGCTTGTGTTTAATCATAAAAAAAACACTCGTAGCATTTTAGATTATTATATAGTTTATTATTATAGATTTTTTCGCGGCATATTATTAGGCCCCGATAATTACACAAGAAGCGTCAATTTGGTCGACTTCGTATCTCTTACCGTTTCAGAAATCCCAATGGTAAAGAACGAATTTGTTACTGTTACACCATGTATACATATTTCTCATCGTAACAATCCTCAAAGTTTACCTTTTTTCATTAAAAAATATTTAAGTGGAAGTACATTGTAGATGTGCGGATTTCGTTATTCGATGCCGAGTTGCCACTCTCAATGAATCAAAATTATGTATTTTATTATTATTATTTAAATTTTGTTTTCCTCCAAATAGAACATTCTGTTTATTTTAAATACTTTTAATCCATTTTATATCATATTATGATTAGATTTAAATGTTTTCGAGATATTGACATTGAAAAAATTATATTTATCGGACTACGTGAGTAAAACAGTTTTTTATGCCTATCTCGGTATCTGATTTTCCACTCAATAAGTTAACAAGGTTTGAAATCCTTAAAATCCAGGGTAAAAATACGGCCTTTTAAAGTAAGATAACTATTTGTTTCTAAATAATACTTACATACTTTAACTAATCGGAATATATTGTCGTTGACATTTCTTATATGGCTTTATTTTGGGAACAAATAAAATCCAATTAGTCCATATATTAATATATTTTTATTTATAAAAATTAAGAGAGCAACATTTTTCACATAGAAGTGCGCCATGTCCTTTTACCACCCTGAGCTGTATGGATAGTATCTTCTGTAATTATAGATTTTATTAAAACGGTTTTCGATTGACAAAAGGCGTCAGGTTACGCACTTCCAATATTTAACTTGAGTTTTGCTTTTTGTTGAGGAATCTGAAAAATAAAAGGCACGTTTGTTTGATTAGGATCGTTTGAAAATAAGGGCTGGAAAGATTTATTCAAAATATTAGTTCTAGTAGAATGTATATCTTAAATTGTAAACATTGCTTAGTATGTACACCTAGAATATATAATGAATTATTATAATGATTTGATATTAGAACAACGTATTTCTACTGTACTAATGGTGTAACCTGTTTTTATCTATTTACTTAGATAACTACCGCATCTAGCAAAAAGGATTTTTTTTCATGAAAAAACACAAGCACTATATGAATAATCCTTTAGGGCACTCTGGGAGTGGTGCGTGTAGGCAAAAAGCGATTCACGTTGGTTTTGAATCGAGATTATATTCGTTGGAGGTTACATTCGTTGGGAAAAAAGACCTCGGGAAGGTCGTTCCATAAGGATGAAGTCCTCAAGATAAAAGAATTCTTAAATAATGGAGTTCGAGGAGGACTATGTTTAACCACATATGGATCGGCGGCAGTGGCTCGTTGTGTATTTCTGCTATTCACCGCCTTGGGCGGAATTAGGAGCGCAAGGTCAGCCGAGCATTTTCCATGGAAATATCTGTAGAACAGAGTCAGGTTGGGACCTGTCTTCGATGTTCTAGGCTGGCGAGGTTCTTCGTCAGCTCGTGGTGTCCAATCAGACGAATAGCCCTCCTTCCGATGGAATCCAGTAGCCGAAGAGTATGTGCAGAGCTCCAGACATGAGAGCAGTACTCTAGTGATGGTCGAATCTGGGCTTTGTAGAGTGTAAAAAGTTGTTGAGGTGTGTACAACTTTCTGGTTCGGAAGAGTTCACCAAGTTTCTGAGAAGCTATCTTGGCGATTGACACAACTTGGTTATGCCAAGGCATATTTCCTCCCAGATTGACGCCCAGCAAATTAATAGATGAAGCCAGTGGGACAGTGGGATTGCGTGTCCGTCCATGACTATATCAAGTGTGCTATCGTCAGCAAAACTAAATATCGGATTTTTCGTTTTCACCAGAAGGTCGTTAATATAGAGTAGGAAGAGAGTGGGTGGACCCTTGAGGATCACCGGCATTGATGGTGAAGGTGTCTGAGAGAAATTCGTCAATCGCCACTTGCAGAGAGCGGTCCTTAAGAAAGCTAGACAACCATGCACAGAATCGACTGGGCATACCATAGGATCGTAGTTTACTTAGAAGTTCCTTATGCCAAACACGATCAAAGGCTTTAGAAATATCCAGTGCAACAGCCGGAGACTCCCCATGATGTTCGATTGCGTTGTTCCAAAGATGGGTGACATAGGATAGAAGATCTTCAGTTGATCTGGACGAAATATTCCTTGTTTGTAGGATAAGTTAAAAAGTCTACAAAATACTGGTGTTAGTTCATCGGTGCATCTCTTGAGAACTACAACAAGAATTTCGTCTTTACCCAAAGCTTTCTTGACGTCGAAACTTTTCAGGATTCGTTTGACGGGACGCTGACGGAATACGATTTTTGTCATTTCGGATTGAACTGCAGGAATGTTGGGTGGTATTCTTCCCTGGAAATCTACCGTGGAATGCGAAGAAAATAGTTCAGCAAGTAAGTTTGCTTTGTCTCCGGCTGTGGATGCTATTGTACCATCGGAACGTATAAAAGGTGGAATAGTTGATTTGGTAAAATTTTGGCTAACGGCCTATGCGAATGACCAAAAGGACCTTGATCCGTTTGGACTGTCAAGAAGTTTGTTTCTGATCCTCATGTTATGGGCTTTTTTGCTTTGATCTATTGTTAGCTTACATTGGTTCCGAGCGGTAATAAAGATGGAACGATTCTCAGTGATAGGGTTTTTACGCCACTGCACACTGACACTGACAGCACGCTCATAATCCTTGCTAAACCAGGGCTTGCCGTTGGAAGTGCGTTTTTTGTGGGCGGAGATAAATGCTTCAATGCTAGTTAGAATGACGTCGGAGATCTCCCGATCACAGATGGATGGATCATCAAGGAAAAGTGCGAAAATGGTCTTTCAGGTCTTCCCACTTGGCCGATATGTAATGCCATATCTTCCGAGGTTTAGGAGGTTGTTCAGAATTAATTGGTAGTTCGCTTAGAGTTGAAATAAATTTGAGATCGGAAGATCCTAACGGAGGATGTACGGTAACTGTATATAAATCTGGATTTGATGTCAAGAAAAGATCTAAAAGACTAGCAAAATCTCCAGCTCGGTCTGGAATCCTCGGTGGTTCTTCTACCAGTTGAGTTAGACCAAAACTGATCGCAAAGGATTCGGCCTCGCGGCCTTGCTCATCGTCTGAATTTGAGTATTTAAGCCAGTTGACATTGTGGACGTTAAAGTCGCCAAAGATAGCAATCTTGGCATTTGTATAGTTGGTTTGCAAGAAGTCGATTGTATTGGCTAGTGATGAGAAAATTGCTCTGTAATGGGTATCACTTGGAGGATGGTAAAAGCAGCAGAAAAACTTGACAATTTTCTGCGTTGATATTTTAAACAACATTACAATCAAAATCTTTCGGTTGAAGTGTAAGTTCTCGTTGGCAGTAGAGATCATCTCGAATAAAAAAACATACCCCGAAGTTGCGTCGAAATCGGAAATGAAAATCGTATCCAGGGTATAACTAGCTGACGGTGTTTGTTGACGATCTGACCTTTGTCTCGGTCAGTGCGAGCACGTGAGGCTTGGAAGATTGTAAGTGCTGGTAGACTGAATTGATGTTCGTGTTAAGCTATCTAATATTGCAGAAATCAATTTTGAAGTTGCCAATTTTGGGTTGGTTAGCAACTGCAGGTGCAACACCATTGCTTCGTTGGGTGTTGTTAGAGGAATCCAGTAAATTGTGGTTGTTCTTTGATGAACGTCGCTTGATCGGCCCACCCTGGTCGGCCCCACCCTGGTAACCGGAAACATCGGCACAGCGTCAACTCAAACATTAACTCAAAGAGCAAACTTCACGCCGCCTAAACCGCTGCAATGGTATCTCGCCGGGCGATGCCGGGTGGGCCAACATCTTCCATTTGCAACAATACTACCTACTATCTATATAAGATAAGCTTTGTGCACTGCAAATAAGGCAGCACTATTTAATTTCAACAAAAGTAAACATTGCGTATAGATATTCCTGTGAACTCTTTCGGCAATTTACACCAGCAATATGTCATCGATCAGCTGCTAGAGAAATTCAAAAAAATTATCCAGTTTTGTGGTGCGTTGTACTAAGCCAATGTGTTATTTATTCACAAGAAGGACCCTAAAGCGTTTAAAATTAATATAATAGTAACCTTTAAGGGCACCAGCCAGTTGTTGTACTATTATTTAAATGCGGATTTTAGCGACATTGTCTATGGTTCGGATTTCGTCGACATCAAATCGTTGTTGGAGCGGAGGAGGCGTGGTGCGAGATTCAATCGCTCATCTTCGTGGCAGCGAGCGGCAAATAAACACGGCTTATGAAAAGAGTGACAAGGAATTTCTTAATTTCTGAATATTCAAATTGAAACTGATTTGAGCAATTTACATTATGTTAGGAAAACTTTACGTGACACCACTGACAAAAACTGGTAATTTATATTACTTCGATTGTTAACTATTTTTATTTTAAGTATAAAAAGTAGACTATGTACAAATAATTTTTTGAACCGAAAAGCTATCATGGACAGTGAAAAACTAAAATTGTCAATATTTTGTAACATCACAACATATGTTTCAAATAGTTTGATTTTGAGAAATCTAAGTTTTTAGACAGTACAAAAAGTGTGTACGGTTCCTCTAGGACACCCAAGGAGTTATGAAATCTTACATTAAATTGCATATCGTTACCATGTGGATGCATGGGCCGATTTTAGATTCGAAAATTATTAGTATATTATAATATATAAGATATCTAACGATATATTTTCATAAGCGGACATGGGTAATTGGGTAAGTTATACGATTTATCGATTGATATTTCGAAGTTATGACTTATTAATAATTTATTGCAACGCAATTGGTTTTTTAATATAATATGTTTTTTATTTAATATATCATTGTATAGTCCTGTTTCGCCGATTGACTTGAAAATATGGAATTGTTATATTTGTCATTTTGGTCAGAATTACCTTCCGAAGGAAGAAGGTACTGGAAGTCTTCAATTTAAATAATCTAAAAGTATTCAAAAAAGGTTTCAAAAAGAATTTGTATCTTCGTATTTTCATCAAAATCTCTTATAATTAATATTTTATTTTTCCATGTTAACATAATCCCAACGGTTCCTAAGATGCTCACATAATCAAATACTAAAATTATATTTAGAATCTTCTCCATAATTATTTTAGACTACTAAGCCTGCATTGTATTTATCCCTCGATTTATCCTCTATTAATATTATTAACGGTCTACTAAACTAAATCAAACAGTTTTACCACAAAGAGCCGTAAGGTACAGAACAATTCTAAATTTAGGTCTCATGATAAATTAATCCAATATATTAAGATTTAGTGGATTAGCCGATAATCTAGGGTGTAGTCAAGCAATATACTACATTTGTCAACTTTTTAGGTAATATAAATTACAAATAGCAGGCTTATCAATATTAAAACTGATTCTACTACTACAACTATTAAGAAGAATTGTTTATGGCCATCATTGTATCATTATCAGAATACAAAATATGCTAATAATTAACTAATTAATTAGCAAAGAAGAATGAAAGAAATAAAAATACTGAAAAAGATCATAATAATCAATTTTTGACAAATATATTTTGCCGCCCTGTATAAATAAGACAACACGACTAATTGAAAAATCGATCTAGTTAATTTTTTCACCTTTTTCAAGTATAACGTTTTCGTCCATCAAAATATCGTGAATGAGTAACAAGTTTACTTAAGTAGGTACATTTAAAATTAACCTTTGTTTATGAATAATATCAAATCATTCTCAATTTTACTAAAATTTTAACTTCTTATAGTGATTATAATTTCTTTAAATCAATTACAGTACTATTAGGTTTCGTCATATCATATTTTGGTCCCTGATCGTGAAACAATTGAATCGATTATTTTTGTGGGATTAAAATTATGTAATAATTACTCTCCACGCTCCCAAATTATTGGCTACGACGACTAAACAATGTTTTATATTTCAATGCATCAAAAAATATTCAACTTAATAGTCATACCAACTAGCAATTTTAGTCGCCGCTACGTATTCGCTACTAATAATAATATTTATAGGTTCCCGCTACTAGTATCGGGAACTGTTCAGCATCGTTTCTTCACAACGTTTTTACTAAAATGAGGTGTAATTTTTTGGAAACGATTACGTGTTTACATGGTCGCTGGACCTAATATTCTTATATTACACTACCATTCTAGAACGTTCCAAAACCGTAATTATGTTGTAAATTCAACCAAAATGGGACTCCCATCATGCCATATTTTGATATCTCTCTCTTTCAACTAAAATAATATATATTTATTCCGTCTAGAAAATGAACCTCTATCCAAATAATATACCAATTAATATTCATGCTCTTAATCATAAAATAATATAAGCAGGTATACATAAATAGTTTAGAGTTTGATTTCGGTATACCCAAGATGCTACAACCCAAAGGCGTTTAATTTTTCTGTGAAAAATAAGGAGGCTAGATCTGAAAATAACAACACGCCCTTAAAACAAAGCCTTTAAGGCATCGCGATTTATCTATATAAAAAATTGAGCTACCATAAAGTTACCTCTGATCCATTAAAATCAAATTTGCTTTGTATACAGGGTGTCCGGGAACATGTGGGAAATCTCCCGGATATGAAGAAAACACGTGAAAAGAATACTATAGGTTCATATAAACTTCTTTCGTATCGGCCTCCTCTTCGGAGATATGGGCTCCCAAAGAGCACCGATGGAATCAAGTTTTTTACACATAATTATTGAACCACCTGGTATATTTCAATTATTTTTTTAATATGATGTATAACAGGTAAGACCCGTCAAATTACTACCCAAGGAACTGTTGTGAATTACTCACAGCTGCATTGACGGACTAGCTGTAACACTCATGGACCCATTTTTTTTAACGCCCTGTATGATAAGAACTTTGGACAACGTTTTTTAAATACCTTTAACTATTGACTAAATATTAAGTACTCTTCATTCCTGTCGTTAATCCTAACCGTTTTCGAGGAAACGTCATTTTATTTGCACTGATCCCCCTATCTTCTCACAAAGATGGATCTCTTACCGAGATACGACAAATACATGATGTAATTAAAATGACGTTTTCTCGAAAACGGTTAGGATTAGCGACATGAATGAAGAGTACTTAATTTTTAGTCAATAGTTAAAGGTATGTAAAAAACATTGTCCAAAGTTCTCATCATACAGGGCGTAAAAAAATGGGCCCATGAGTGTTACAGCTAGTCCGTCCCTGCAGCTGTGAGTAATTCACAACAGTTTCTTGGGTAGTAATTTGACGGGCATTACCTGGTATACATCATATTAAAAAATAATTGAAATATACCAGGTGGTTCAATAATTATGTGTAAAAAACTTGATTCCATTGGTGCTCTTTGGGAGCCCATATCTCCGAAGAGGAGGCCGATACGAAAGAAGTTTATATGAACCTATAGTATTCTTTTCACGTGTTTTCTTCATATCCGGGAGATTTCAAACATGTTCCCGGACACCCTGTATATACCTGTAGTTTTGTTCGTTGCATAAAATTTCTTATTTGGAACTTCAAAGTAGCAATGTTAGAACCTCCTAGTTATTTTCGCTACTTTAAATACGAACTTGGAACTTAAACTTTAAAATTACTTTTATTTTGTTTCAACTACTTTGTGTGTATTTTTACTCGTTTACAACAACTAGTGTAAAGGAAAGTATAAGATCATGGTAAAAATTACTTTCAAATTATTTAATATTATATAATAATAAAATTATTCCCCTCACTAGATAGTAATATTTTGATTATTTAAAAGATTACTATAGATTAAAGTTATATTATCAACTTTCTTTTTTTAAATACGGCCTTGTTTTTCTGATATTGGAATTTTAATAGCTTTTTTTCTTCCGAATGTAACGATATATTGTGGTTTAATGACGTTTCGAGGGTTTTTTTGAACAACATCAGGAAATTTTCGGATACGGTCCTGTATATCTCCTAATTTTATAAATAATATCTCATAAGTAAGCTCTAAATTTGTACTTATGTTGTACTAGTTCAATAAATAATAAATAATTTAATAATAAACAACAAATAAGTGAACAAAATACAAAAACATTATTTCAAAATTCTGTTCATTCGGAATTTAAAAGAAAAGTAGGCGTTTGAAACAAAAAAATTAAGATGACGCGTGATTTCTTTCACTTGACATTCCCATTGTGATCGTTTGAGAGCGTTTTAAGAGGTTTTCTATTTTCCAGAAAATATGGAACATAATTTTACAAATGCTGAAAGTTTGATATTCTATCGCATGTTTTATTTTATCTCAAAAAAACTGTTATGTGGCAGTTAGAAGATTTTATTTATACTTAGAGAATAACGGAAATCATTTTGAACATCTGATTATGTAGTTCCTTACTTTTTTCGTTGTTCGTTTTATTACTGTTTTGGAATGATTTTTGTTCACTTATTTGTGGTTTATTATTAAATTATTTGTTATTTATTGAACTAGTCGAACATAAGTAAAAAATTTAGAGCTTACTTATGAGATATTATTTATAAAATTAGGAGGAATACAGGACCGTATCCCAAAATTTCCTGATGTTGTTCAAAAAACCCTCCAAAGTCATTAAACCACAATATGTCATACATCGTTGCATTCGGGAGAAAAAAGCTCTCAAATTCCAATATCAGGAAAACAGAACTGTATTTAAAAAAGAAAAGTTGATAATGGCCCTTCGAAGACGACTTGTCGGATTACAAAACAATTAACGCTATTAGATAGAGCGGAAAAAGTGGCAATGCAAAAGTGCAATTTACTTTAGAATTCGATCTCAAAGAAAACCCAGGAAAACAATAAAACGATTTTTCAGAATTTCGGTTTTTCCGGATATCTCTGAAACTACTCGGAATTTTAAAACTTTCTAAACGGCATATTATTGGGCACGTAAAGGCGCAACTTTACCTCCATTTAACCGACTTCATATCTCTTAAGGTTTCCGAGATCCCTGTACTGGCCATTCTTATCTTGGAAACGTTGTATAAGTAGCTAAATGTTGACCCGCTGTAGTTCGTTTATACTGCCCATAAAGTAATGACACCATATAGTCACTATACCAAGTAAGTGTGATGTAAATTCTACTAATAATTTTAACTTAGTAGTAGTTTAAACTTTAGACTAATTAATTTGTTGCCAATTACTACGTTTTTATCAAGTCATAGTAGCAGTGTTATTCAGTCACAGTTTCTATAACTATGATGCTAGTTGGGTAAACCATTTCAACTAATTAAAAAGTTTCTATATCCTAATTGTTTATCTTCGGCTATATTTCATTTTTTTAATTAACAGAATGAAACAAAAGAGTGTCATTGTATAACTAACTGAGCCTTCAATTCGCAAGATGAAGAAATGAAAATTGGAAAAAGAGTTGCTAGCTGGATCTTTCGATTTGATGACTCAGTATTCAATCACATTTTACTTTCATACCTCAATAATATATTCCTTCCAATTTGAAGAACCTAGGGAATAATATGTTAATTTCGAATAGGTATTTCTTCAAAAAATATGGTAGAGCAATAAGTTAAAAAAATCTAGTGGAAAAGTTTGTTTAGTTACTTATCTGGATGGTAACAGTTGTATTCATACTTTAATAAATTGTATGCCTATCCAATAAGCATATCTACGTACTAGTAGAAAATTAATTAATCTTATACTTAAAAGTAATCCAAGCAATAATCGTAATAGCTGCAGCTTGATTAATATTGGAAACTGATGGAAAAGTTAATCTTAAAGGCTTGTGTCTGCTGGACACAATAGTATTTTACGTTATTATATTGATATATGCTTGGGTTTTCAGCGACAAAGCTTTCATACGTGTCAGTTGAAAGAAAAAATTAACATTTTTATTGTAAATATTCTTGTCGAATATGATGAATTTTTGTATCGGTAATATTTTCTCTCTTATGATATTATATATGAAAAATATATAAAATATTCTTCGTAAAAATATTGCTTTCAATAAGAAGGGTTTAGGGCGTTGGAAAAATTTTTACATTTAATTGCCTCACAGTGAAGACAATTTTTATTTATTTCCCGAATTGTTTCAGAAATTAATTTGTCATTATAATGCACATCCTTTAATTCAAATGCCTTTTCAGTCATTTATTTGAGTATTCCATTCTGGTATTTTAATTTAAATTAAAAATTAAAAGGCCATTTTCTCCAATTATTACTTTCAATAAAGCCATCCCTTGTAAGTGTAAGCGCTGCCGTCAGGCTATTTGATCTAATGGCCAAATTTATGTAACTTATGCCTCGCATTTTGAAAATCAATAAAAATTTAAGTAAAATTAGCCATATTTAACATGCAATAATATGATCCATATTATTAAATTGGTATTGCCTAGCAGGTATTCGGATCATGATATTTCATGCTGATGATTACAAACATTTATACAGGGTGATAAGGATACATGAAAAAATAATAAATGTTCATATGAATATTTGTTCGGAAACACTTCCTCAGGGAGCTAGGGTCCTTTGAAGATGGCCTTCATAAATTTGTTTTAGTTTTGTAGCTTCGGAACTACTTCAGCTATTGCGACCTATTTTGGGACATAAATCACTGTTATTAATTTCATCTATTTGAGCCCATTGGACAATGTATACTTTAACCAAGGGCGTGCGAACAAGAGTGGGGTATTTTTGATGTGACCCCATTGCTCTAAGACTTCAATTTTTTGTCGTTTTGACATTATATAAAAAATTTACTCTTTGTAAAAGTTGTTAAATGTCATTGTTGTTTTTTCCGAATTTCCGAAAAAACGAAGACATTTAACGAGTTTTACAGATAGTACCCATTTTATGTAAAAGGCATGGGAAAATCATAATGAAATGTGAAAAAGGTTAAACAAAGGGAGAGGATGGTGTCAAATTTACCCAAATACCTGTTTCGCATGTGATGGTTAACCTTAGAATAGCCATACTTAGGTTTAGCCTTAGGTGGAAATGGAAACAAGGTTTTTTTATATGAAAGATCGTCTATATAAACACTGACAAAGATAATAAAGGCGGTTATTAAAATACGTTCGTGTTCCAATACGAGGCCCTCAAAAACATTTACATCGCACGCCCCTGTCTAAAGGTTTAGATTATCCAATAGGCTCAAATAGATGAACTAACAGCAGTTTATGCCTCGAAATTGGCTGGGATAGCTGAAGTAGTTCCGGAGTTATAAAACAAAAACTAATGAAGGTCATCTTGGAAGGACTCTAGCTCCCTGAGGAAGCGTTTCCGAACAAATGTCCAGATGAACATTAATTTTTTTATCTACCCTAGAGGATTTTAATTTAATAAATGTCTCAAAGTGGATATTATAATATAATATATGTCTCTAAACTTATACGATGTATTCTTATGTCTACATCAAATAGTTCCAGCTTCATGTCAGCAATCAAATGGAATAGGAATAACGCTCCCTCGCAAATATGATTGGATCTATAAAAAAAAATTAAAATAACACCATGTGATGATGATCTAATGGCAGATTTAAGGTAGAGTTATCGCTAGAAACTGAAATGAGGAAAGTAATATTTACAAAAAATCTTCCTACTATTCGTTCTACTTTTTTTTCAAAAGAAGAATCAATAAAAATGTAACTCTTGATGTAAATACTGCCTTTGGAAACGTATATACAGTATGGATCACGGATTCAGTTAACAAGAGGAAAAAAGTTTTCTACAAAATATCCTTAAATTTTTTTGTTCAAAACAGAAATACGAATGGAGTCAACTTTCAAATTTTTGCTTCATCATACAGACTGTCTAGAAGAAGCACAAATCCATAAATGATAATTTAGAGAAAAACTGTTTGAGTTTCTATTTCGTTGAATGGAATAATATGGCCACAATTTTTTTAAAGTAGTTGCTATTAGTATACAGTATGTTCATGGATTATGTAAAGAAAAAGAAAAACTTTTTTCTACTTTTCGACAAAATGGTATTTTTAATAAAATATTTTACTTTTAATGAAAATATTAATGGCGTCGACTAATTTTAGTTTCATACTGGATGTCCCAAAGAAGGAAAAATCGAAAAATTACAAAAAGAACACACATAGCAAGGAGTAAATTGTAAACTAAATTTTTGTTAATACACTTTTAATAATTAAAAAGAAAAATTATTCGGTAAGATCGCCACCAACTTCTCCAACTGTAATGCTTCTCAAATATGAATTTTCAGTAAGTTTAGTTAAGTTATATCATTATTTAGAGGTATCTTATAAACTAATTGCTTTAAACTCCTCAACAAATAAAAATCCATATTTGTCAAATCAGGGCTGGCCGGGTTTGCTCTGTCAAATCAGGACTTCTCGGTGACCATAAAATTGGAACATTCCTCGCAATAATAATAATACCTAAGTAGGTACATACACAGAGTGGTAACAAATATTTTCAAAATAATATGATCATTTTCGAATTTGTGCTTCTTTTAGACAAAACTCAAATTAGTCGACGCCATTCATATTTTTACTACAAGCTAATATTTTTTTGAAGATTAACATTTTGTCGCAAATGCAAAATATGAAAGTTGTTCCTCGAGTTAACTCCATCCGTGGACACACTCTATATTTCTTCTCCTCTTACGAGCTGATAGTAAAGAGCTTGTCATAAAATGTGATATCGGTCACTTCCGAAAGTAGCTATCACAGGAAAAATCTTATATTAAATAAGCAGTATAATTTGTATTCAAGTAAATATTGAATTGGTATGGAACAATGAAATATTCTATTTAATCAATGATTATTAGTTTAATATTTTAATTGTTCGAAATTAGGAAACTTTTATTTCAAGGAAGATCTAATGAACTGAAATAAGATACTTTTCTGTAATATCATACCTAATATCTATTAGTATAACACGTAGAAATCCACTTAATATATTCTATAAGTATAAAAAATGTTCCTGTATTTTGTTGCTCTCTACTATCCGTTTACAAGATGATAGTCAAGGGATCGTTAACTCTACGTTAGTTGCATTACATTTACTCTTAAGTTTGATCGCATGGGGACAGATGTCAACCATTATAAAAACAGAGTTTAGATAATTTTTTTTCAAATATTTTATTATAGTGAAACAAATTTCGTAAAAAATAGTGAACAAGAAATAATTACTTTAAAAAAACATTGAGAATAATAAAATTGAACAAAAAAATCTTATTTATTCATTGTAGTTTTCGTATCAACTCAAGTATAGAAATTTCTTTAAGATGATCATTGCACATCCATTTCTTGCATTTTGGACTACAATTTCTAGTTGTCTTATGACGTATTCTTCTACCATAAAACAACGCTCCCTAGATCATTCCCGGCATTCTTTAGGTACTTCCGTTGTTGAATGTTCTTCTCCCAATATTAGTAAGGTTCTTCGACGAAGATGCCTTGGAATTTGTAGTAATTGAGATCTTCGTTGTAGGTATTTGTGACTTTATCATTTCCTAGGCTGCACTTTAAATAACCTCGCATCGGTTTAACCATCCCTCAAAATTGTGGTTTGAGATTTTGTTCTTACTTTCTTAGGAGGTGGCGCTTTAAGCCACTTAAATTTCCTGTCTTTGTCCGTATAAACATTAGAAGTCATGTTTTCAATTTCCTCACTGTCAGATTCAGGTTCCGTTTCAGGATCTGTTTGGTGCCTTCCTGAAATATCTTGTTCGCTAACTAATTGATGATCACTGTCTATTTCTACATCTTGCTCATCTTTGTTATTTTCATCTTCAATATCATGCAAGTTTTCTTCATCGTCGCTTTCTTTTTTTAAACCATTTTAGCCATACCTTAGCACCTGTTCTGCTTTCTCTTTTCCTTCTTTTTTTGAGTCTGCTATAATACCTAAAATAATATCTACATAGTACGCATTAAATTATCCAATTGAACTAATACTTACCTTCGAAAATCAACATTATACTAGATTAGAAGAGTTTAACGTAAACAGTGGCGTGGGTGACTTCAATCGGTCTAAATAAAATTCGTTGAATACTTAGCTTGTTAATTGTCTGCGAGGCTAATGCATCGTTTCCGAATTCACTTGCAACACTGATCTAAGAGGTCATAGTGGGTAACAGCTTTCACCAGATCGACTTAACTAGGGTAAACAAAGATGATAGTTTATACCAAAAAGTAACATTACTTTTATTTTAGTCGTAATACCTAAAATCTTATTTTATTACCATACTTTTATTTCGCATTATTCTTGGTGTTGAGGTCAAGTAGACAATGACAAATTCCTTTCAAGAAAATTATTATTTTCGGATGAGGCAATTTTCAAATAGATATTAATATTTTTATAATATAAATTTTTTAATTATTGATACATTAATACAATTACATTTAATAATGTTTTTTTCAGTGGAATTACTACACTCATTATATAGCTCATGCTGTCAATGTTCCATTCGTCAACTAGGTATATTTAGTATGATGCGCACGTGAGTAGCTACTATGTAAATAAAAAGTTATGGCACAACAATTTTTTAATTTATTTCCTGAATTTAAACCTTCTGTTAAAGCTCCGGAAAAATCTTGTTAAAATTACAAATCCTTCAGCAAGAAGTCAGATTGTTTTTATCTTTTTAGGTGGTTTATATTTCCAGAAGGCTGGAAAAAGGAAAAGGCAAAACAAGCTAACGGAAATTATGTCTCTGCATGATAATGAAGTGAAATAATTTAAATTTTTATTTCGCAAATTTATGACAGGAATTTAAAAATCCTCCGCCCAGTTGTTGTGTGGTAATTCCTCGCACTTTCTGCAACCGAAATATTATTAAACTGTTAAAAATAAAGTAATTAGATTGGAATAAACAAAACCATGAGGGTTTACTTTAAAAAGGATTCGTTAAGCTATAATTTATCAAATATTACTGTTATGATCAATTATCAGGGTATGTCCAAATCCCCAATATGTATTGTCACCTTCTACAGTGATTTGACTATGATGATGTTCAAGCTAAATTCCTTGCAAAAAAAGTTTATTAGAAGAATTTTTCTTTGAGATATTTGGTTTCATTCCGATTAGGCTTTAACGAAAGACATTATGAGTTTAATTTTCTATAGTATAGTAAAAAATATAGAAATAATAAATTAATAAAATGCAAAACCAAAAATAGTTTTTCCAGTTACATGTTTATATTTATAACTGATATTATATCAACTTAACTATAACTATTTTAATTAGCAATCGTATTTTTTATTTTAGGTATTTAACCTTGATAATCATTAAGCTCGACATTATAGTTATATTGTTTAACGATCATTTATTGTTAAATAATGAAACTATTAATCATATTACAAAATAATATGAGTTTATACAGTATAGGTTGTATTAAACAGTTGTAGGAAAAACAATTATTTATTGAATTTTATGGGTACATTAAGTCGTGTGCGGTTCAATTGATAAAAGTAGTAAACGTAGTATAAAGTTAAGTTTCGGCTAATGAATTTTAATATATATATAAATATTTTAGTTACTACTTTTCTCTACTTCCTGTTTTTATTTAAGATTAGGCTTATAATCCTTACTTTTTGTGCTTTTTATTGATATTTGATCAAGTTAATTTAAAGACAAATTTCAATATTTTAAATTTCTTAGTTACTTAAATACACATTTTTTTAAATTTATAATCAAAAGACAGGCGTTACTTTCTTCAGCTAACTGATTATTTAATAAATTTACTTAAGGTTTATTAAAATCAATTATAAAATTTTGTATTTTCTTGATAATAAACTTTATATTAAATATAAATAAACAAATAGATAGTAAACCATAAAATAATAATTAGAGTTCAAAATAATTATCGGAAATTACCACCGATTAATTATTTATGAGCTATATCGGCCATCCACAGATTTAATAACAGACAATAAACGAATCAGATCATGAATTTAGAAATTAAGCATTTGTTTTATAAATCTATATTTTGCTTGTCCAAATTACGAAACGTGACTCAGAGAGAAATATGTACATACTGATCTAATTCTGGTTTCTGACAAACTTTCCTTGACTAATGTATGATAACATAATACCTACCATACACGGAACATGATACCCTTTTTCTTGGCTATTATACCTACCAAAACTATTTGTCGTAGAGAATATGGCACGTAGTTGGAACAAACCCGCACAATGTGTTAAAATATAGAGAAAATGGAAGCATTATACTGATTTTGTAACAGTATATTATTCGCTGACCCGTAATGTAAGTTATGCAAGGTGTTTCTTAATAAAGCTTCAGAAAAAACATATGAACATACGTTCTAAACATCTTAACTTTTGAGATACAGCGTGTTAAAGATTCTCAAAAAATCTCCTATTTTATTAATATCTGTGATACTGTGTTAGATATTTTTGTGAAATTTGGTACCGCCACTTCTTTTTAAAATAATTTTTGAAATTCTCATTCCTTGCGGAGCAAATGTGTGTTTTTTGTCGTTTGACGTACTTTTTTCGTATAAAAAATTAAATTCATTCATTTGCACTCTATTATGAAATTAGGTATTAACAAAGATTAAAAAGTAGATAAGAAGTAGATTTTGTTTTGTAAACATAAACAGTTTCGACAGTTGTCTACCTAGTCTAGTTGTCACGTATTTAAGTAATTTACTTTAACAAATTATTAAACAAACATGAAAATCTGTAACATCTTGTATCTTAAAAGTTCAGACGTGTAGGACATTTTCATACAAAGTTTTTTTTTCCGGAAAAAAATCCAAGAATAACCTCCTTAAATCTTAACATGTTATTAAGGAACACCTTGTATATTACGATGATAACTGTCAATTGTGAAACTAGTAATTCTAAATAGTAATCATGACCGTAACTAGAATACTATAATTTTAGTAGTGTATACTATAATTTCACCAAAATATAAATCAATAAAGTAGAGATCTATCATTCTTCTGTGTATAGTTACTAAATAAAGTTGCACGGTACCAAACAGAGAAGACGGAAATTTAATATACATAGTGTCAATTTGAAAATCAATCCCTCTCATTTTCCAGTCAATAATAGAATAGATAAAGAAGATAGGAATGATTTCAATTCAATTTTATTGTGAAGGGGGACTTATAGCTAGGCGATCTCCAAAACTGTATTGTATTGTTGGGCTGATTAGGTGAGAATGCCAACCTCAGATCTAGTTGGTTAATAGGTGAACACCTCAGGAGTCTATCCTGGAGCCGTTGCTGTAGATTTTGTATACCAAACAAACTTAGACATTTCTTTTAGTCGTTGGGGAATTGGAAAAGGTGTTATCAGCAGTGATTACCAATAATCATTCGAATAAAAGAGAAGTCGACATAATAATGTTTCCTAAATAATAAATTGAAAGCCATAAATCTCTTGGAAACTACTTCTCAAACAATAATTGGGAACAGATTTAAACAACCGTTAAAATGGTGTACCTCTTGACCCGCTTACCTATTAAAATTTTAAGGGAAACATACCCCTTTCAAGGGGTTAAACTACGAAGGCTGCAAATGTTCTTTTAAAGCGCCCCCCTTTAGAATAAAATTTAAGTGTTATTCCGATTTTTGTTTTCTTGTAGTATCCCATATTCTTCGAAAACTTTATTAAAGTGAACCAACCTGATGGCGTAGAGTAAATTTTTTAAAAACAAATGTGCACATATTTTTAACTACAGACTAGTACTTTGTTAAATAATTTTGTGCATTGGTTTAACATAGAAATGGTGTATTTTTCTGATTTAATTATGCAGAAACTTTAAGCATTTTTGTTTTGTATTTTTAAAATATTGTACATAAATATTGCACAATATTGTTCCCGTTTTCAAAATAATTGATTTACTTCTTATATACTCGTGTACACATTATATGAAAACGTGCACAAGCGATGTAACTTCATTAAATAATTATACAGGATTATTGCGCTGTGTTTTCACCATATATAAACACGTTTTTACTCTTAATGCATATTATTGTAAATCTTTTTCAAATAATTATGTATATTTACTACAGTGCATTATGTTGTTTTTTTTAGACACTTTTATTTTCTATGAGTTTTATTGTCCACCTTTTATGTACAATTGTATATAACTTGTATACACCATGGTACGATTTTTTCTAAACATTCAGTTTTTGCAACCCATTGTGCACGTTGTTTTTAAATGTATTGATTTTTTCTGCATTCCATTGTTCACGTATTTTTTCAGAATTACTACACATTTTTGTGCACATTTCATTACGTACTACTGCAGTGTTTTCCTGAAAAATTTTCGATTCAAAGTTATATACTCTTTTATTATATGTATACTTAATATCTGAGTGGTTCCTACGGGAAAAGATTTTAAAAAAGATCGTCTATCGCCTAAAATATATCACATACCTAATATAGTATGTGAGACAGGTTTTAAGTTTGGAAAGTTTTACTAAAAGAGATACATTTAAGTGCTGTACAAAACGAACATATATTTCTAAATCCTTACAATAAAATAATAATAACATTATTTTAAAAATAAACAATTATTTTGAGTCAACATTTTTATAACAGTTTTCTCCCCGTAAAAACCTTTTTGTAGGCCCATTAATAAATTAGATGGCCTTCTTCTGAGGCATCCAATAACTCCTTTACACTCTAAAATGGCAAATCATTTTTAATTTCTTTAATTTCCAGATTATTCAATATCTGCAGTTTAGACGGATCAGTAAAATAAGCTCTTGAAACAGTGACAATAAAAAAATATTATTTTTATAATTTTAAAGGTATCAATTATGCCAAGCAATAAAAAGAACCGTTGGCAAGCTACATACATTTGTGGTGTCTGGAACGGGTTGAATTACATATGGAAGCCCTATTGTCGCGTTTTGGCTGTAACAACCTTCGCAGACAGCATGAAGTATCACGCCTCAACAAAGACCTGGAAGAAATTTTGGCTTGGGGTGACAGTAACCAAGTCGAATTTAACGCTAAAAAAACCCAGGCAGCAGTTTTCTCTAAAAAGGTTAACATTACAGAACCGGATATAGGCATGGACGGACACGCAATCCCACTGGCTTCATCTATTAGTTTGCTGGGCGTCAATCTGGGAGGAAATATGTCTTGGCATAACCACGTTGTGGCAATCGCCAAGATAGCCTCTCAGAAGCTTGGTGTACTCTTCCGAACCAGAAAGTTGTACACACCTCAACAACTTTTGACACTATACAAATCCCAGATTCGACCATCACTAGAGTACTGCTCTCATGTCTGGAGCTCTGCACCCAAACATACTCTTCGTCTACTGGATTCCATCGAAAGGAGGGCCATTCGTCTGATTGGAGACCACGAGCTGACGAAGAACCTCGACAGCCTAGAACATCGAAGGCAAGTTGGTGATTTGACTCTCTTTTACAGATATTTCCATGGAAAGTGCTCGGCTGACCTTGCCCTCTTAATTCCGCCCAGAGCGGCGAATATCAGAAATAAACGACGAACCACTGCCGCCCATCCATATGTGGTTAAGCTTAGTACTCCTCGAACTTCATTATTTAAGAACTCTTTCATCTGCAGGACTTCATCATTGTGGAACGATCTTCCCGAGGTCGTTTTTCCCAACGAATATAACCTCCAACGATTCAAAACCAACGTGAATCGCTTTTTACGCACACGCACCACTCCCAGAGTGCCCTAAAGGATTTTTCCTATAGTGCTTGTGTTTGATCATAAAAAAAAAAAAAAAAAAACAACAGTACACCTGAACATCATGCTTTTCAGTATCAGTGCTTTCACGATCGTCTCTACTATAACTTACTGACGGTGAAGGCATATTATTTTTCATAACTTCTTCTTTGTAATCGGTGGCGTAAGGGCCTGCATGTTAAAAAATAAAAGTTAAAAATAGTTCTTAGAGATTATAAGGCAATAGAATGCGATAACTTTTTAAAATTTATTCCCCTGTTATCTTAACAGGTTATTTTTCTGTATAAGTTAAATAAATATTATACCTATTGTAACACCTTATAATGCTCCTCATATTTGAGGTTGAATCTCTTTCTTAATCCCAGAATAGGAATTAGTTCCTTAATATCACCTGATGATAATGTTTTAAAAATGTCTTCCGTTATATACTGCTCTAAATCCAATACAAAAAATAACGTTATTTTATAAGAACCTATACTAAATTGATTTCTTAGACAGGCTAAGTAAGTACCTAGGTGTTGATTTAATTAATAAGAAATTAATGCCTACCTATAAATTTTGGAACTAAATCTCCCAAATCCCACTCCTTCGGAAATAACAATATTTAACACACGACACCAAAAAATAGGCTTTACTAATAATACACTTGTCTAAAGACTAGTGCATACTGAGATAATGGAGATCGGCTTCACTTTTAATAATTATTGTAGCAATCTACGACACGACAAAAGCAGCAACAAGGACAAAGCGAGCAGAATCTTAATAATTGAGAAAGAAGAGTAATTCAGAATTTGGTGGCAATATTATTATTTTAAATATGTATATATATAATGTAGTATGAAAATATGCATAAATTATAGATATATAATTGAATATTCCAATGTACCTATTCAAGTATTTTTTAAATAAACAATTGTGCATAAAAACTGAACAGTAATATATTTATGTTATTATAAGTACCCTAATATGCATAATATTGTGTAATAAAAAAGAGCGTCTAAATATTTATAATAAAATATGGACAATTGTACAAAAAAATATCTGGGGCTATGTTTTAAAATTCCACACAACTGTTTAATAAATATTCTAATTTTTTTGCAGTAAAATACTAATTAACTTATACTTTTTAAACATAAGTATTCAATTATTACATACACGGTGTCCCATATAAGAATGCACAGTACAGGAATCTCGTAAACCACAGGAGATACAGAGATGGTTAAATTAGAGAAAAGTTGCGCTTTGCTAAACCCTTCAAAGTCACGATTCGAAATCTAAAAAAATCCCATTACTTCCGAAGATATTTGGGAAAAATTGAATTTTCCCGATTTCGTTTTTATTTTTTTCTGACTCTATTTAAAAAGATATGACAAAATAAATTTCACATTCTCATTGCTACTTTTTCTGCTCTATAAGCTGGTGTTCTTAAATTTTCAATCCGACGTTTCGTTTTTCCGCAACGATCATCAACTTTGTTTTTTTAAATAGTCGGATAATTTAATTTTATGCTTAGTAAATTCTACCTTTTATTCTGAATTCAACGGTATATCACACTTAATATTTATAACATGTTTCGGACTTAAAAACGCATCATCAATATTATTTGATGATTATTACGAAGGAACGAAACGTCGGATCAAAAATTTTAAGTTTTAACTATTATAAGGGCAAGTAAGCAAAATGTTAGCATCAAATAATTAATTGCGAGTTATTTAATTTATATCGTATTGAAATAGTAGGCTTTGGAACGCATTTGTCTAAATAAATCATGGCGATCTGTCAGTATTGCCGATAAATCGAAATTTTTACGTAAAGAAGTAAACTTAGTTCGGAAATTACCGATTAAATTTAAAGTTTTTCTTGTCTCTTGAAGTGTTTTTTAATTATGGCACATTTTTCAAATGAAGAAAATTCGGACATGTTATGTTGTTATATTCAAAGCCATAAACATTGTTTCGACACTGAAAGGCAATATTTGCACAAATATCCAGAGCGACGCCAACCTAATATATCAATTTTCAAAAGACTTCTAACAAACCTAAGGGAATATGGCGCATTTCAAAAACCAGTGGCGCCTAGAGTAAAGACGAACGATCCAGAACAAACATTAACCATTTTACTGGCTGTGCAAGAAGAAGATACTGTGGGATTAAGATCAATCGAAAAAGAGCACAATGTTCCTAAGTCCAATGCTCAAAGAATACTTCACAAGGAATGGTTTCGTCCATTTAGATTCAGGATTTGTCATAGTTTAGTTTTAGTACCTGGTGATCAACAGCGCAGAATGATTTTCTGCGAGTGGCTGACTAGAGTGTGTGATGAAAATCGTGAATTTCCAAGAACTATTCTATGGTCAGACGAAAGTTATTTTTGTAACAATGGAATTTTTAATCGACACAATCGACATTATTGGGCAAAGCATAATGAACATCGTGTACGACCATTGAGGCACCAGCAACGCTTTGGCTTTAATGTGTGGTGTGGTATTTTAGGAACAAGGATTATCGGACCAATAATTTATGAAGGTACTTTAAATGCAGAAAGATATTTCCAGTTCTTAAAAAACGATATTGAAAATTTTCTTGATAACATTCTCGAAACAACATTGAATATCTAACAGAACGTTTCCAGAGAAATGTAATCGCCACTAATGGTCCTATAAGATGGCCTGCACGATCTCCCGACATCACTCCGTTGGGTTTTTTCTTGTGGGGCTTTCTCAACGATGAAGTCTACTGGAAAACGTACGAATGTAGAAGCACTTAGAGCCGATGTTCAAGCCGCTATTGCAAGGATAACTCCAATGATGCTAGAAAACGTAATGAATGAAATTGTTTACCGTTGCTACATTTGTTTAGAGAATGAGGGAGGACTTTTTGAACATTTGATTAAATAAGCTTGTTCAATGAACTTTTTGTAGCGTAAAATTAAAATATTTTGTTTTGTAATATTGATGATGCGTTTTAAGTCCGAAACATGTTATAAATATTAAGTGTGATATACCGTTGAATTCAGAATGAAAGGTAGAATTTGCTAAGCATAAAATTAAATTTTCCGACTATTTAAAAAAACAAAGTTGATGATGGTTGCGGAAAAACAAAACGTCGGATTGAAAATTTAAGAACACCGGCTTATAGAGCAGAAAAAGTGGCAATGAGAATGTATAATTTATTTTGTCATATCTTTTTAAATAGAGTCAGAAAAAAATAAAAACGAAATCGGGATAATTCGGTTTTTCCCAAATATCTTCGGAAGTAATCGCATTTTTTTAGATTTCGAATCGTGACTTTGAAGGGTTTAGCAAAGCGCAACTTTTCTCTAACCATCTCTGTATTTCCTGTGGTTTACGAGATCCCTGTACTGTGCATTCTTATATGGGACACCGTGTATAAGGCGCATTACACAATCAAA
Organism: Barypeithes pellucidus; assembly: GCA_963991005.1. Taxonomy (NCBI): domain Eukaryota; kingdom Metazoa; phylum Arthropoda; class Insecta; order Coleoptera; family Curculionidae; genus Barypeithes; species Barypeithes pellucidus. The sequence continues at coordinate 45,760,020 of OZ022560.1, forward strand.
TTTAGCGTTTACACAATACGACTACAATTGTATGAAAAATATTTACAATTTTTTCTGCTTTGTATATTACGAAAAAATACATCGTATTTTCTTCGTGTGTACGTACCCTTCTGACGGCCTGAATTTAGTGGTGTCAACTTATACTTTTCCATAATACATATCGAAATAAAGCGCCTAAACTGGGAGCATAGTATTTAATAATTTGCCCAGGGACTTGCCTCATCATCCTGATTTAATATTTTTTAGATCTTTTATACCATTCCCTCCTTTAATTTAAGTTAGTTTCGAGATCTGTTTATTTTAGACTAAGTTGTGAAGCGTCATATTTTTTTAAACTAATATTTATGTTATTAGAAGAATGTTCATTTGAAGTACTGTGATATCTTCGAAGATGGTAACATTTTAATTAGTTTCCATTTTTAGTGAATCGGCCATTTATAAACTACGCTGAATATGACACAAAAAGGTAACATAATTTCAAGTATCCGCCATGTATATCCCAATTAAAAGTAGGAACATTTAAGAATGTTTTCCTCGTATGTGTACATTTAAAAAAATCAAATCAATGTTTTATTATATGTAAATTTTTAAAAATTACATCAAAATTTTAAATAGAACAATATTCTAAATATTCATAAATACATTTTTTTCTACACCATTCTAATAATCTTCGTATTTAATTTATGTTTCAAATAATTAAATTTTCAGTCGATTTTTCAACACAAAATTATTTATTCACTACTTTTTCCTTTTTCTATTTCATAGCCCGTCGCCGTAATATGAATATTATTTGGTTCATACAGGGTTGGGTAAATGTTCCGGAACATCTTAACTACAGGAGAACGAAAAGTAATATCAGATCCAAGTTTTCGACAATCAATAGGACTAAAATTTTACTATTTGACTGTACAATCCATATGTCAGCAACGTCATCAATTGTCAAGGGGTGTTAGATTTATTTTTTTTAAAGTGGAATACCAATATTACTAGTTAGTCTAAATTCTTATTATGTTTAAAACATTTTTTCTCTAAACATACCATATGTCTAAATTCAATTGTTTCGGAAATATTTACAAATAAATAAAGAAAACCCAAACATTTTGTTTTAAAAAGTAACTTATTTTATATACCTAAACTAAATGTTCAAGATGTCCTCCTTTAGCCACCTGGCAGTGTGTAAGCATGTTTGAAAACTGGGAAATCACGTTTAACAAATGTTGATGAGCATACAAAATTTTGGGGTTTTCTGATTCTTACTTACATTTACCTCGAAATATAATAGTATCAAATTTAATTATTTTATACCATCATCCATATAATGATCAAATATTACGGAATGACATTTTGTTTCAGCAAAATGGAGCACCCCTGAATTTTGGTATACATATCCGGAACTATTTGGATTAAACGTTTCCTGGAAGGAGGATAGGAAGGCGACAGGGCATTTAATGGCCTCCCAGATCTCCAGATCTAACACCTGTAGATTACAACCTTTGTGGTTATTTAAGGACTGTCGTATATCATGCAAAAATTCTCTTTCTTGGAAAGAAAATTTTATATGCTGTTCAAGCATCAACATTTGCAAAGCACGTTTTGCAAGTTTCCAGAGAGGATTAAACACTATCAGGTGGCAAAAGGACGATAGTTTTGAACATTTGGTTAAATAAATTTTATTTTCGATTATGCCAAATCGTTACTTATTTTTTAAAATAATTTGTCAATATTTCCGAACCATATGGTACCTATGTTATAGAAAAAATGTTTTAAATTTATTGAGAATTTAGAATAACTAATAATATACAGAGTGTTAGATTTAAAAAAAATTAAAGATAACGTCACCCCTTTGCAGTTGATGATGTTACTGACATATGTAATGCAGAGTCACATAGTAAAATTTCGATTGTTCAAAACCCGAATCTGATATAATTTTTCATTCTCCTGTAATTAAGCCATTCCGGAACATTAGCCCAATCCTGTATGTAATATTATGTCCTCGACTATTGTATTAAATGTTCATTACATGCGTTTCCTTTAATATATGAAATATGACACATCAGGACTTATTTTTATTCAGTTTTACTTGAATTTAGAAATATTTAAATATTTCCCTTCAAGTTTAGTTTTTTCATGATCAAAAACTGGCACTATAGAAAAAATTCTTTAAAATACTTTAGAAGTGGTAGATTTGAGTACAAATAAAGCTATTCACGTTCGTTTTGAATTGTTTTTCATGGTTATATTCATTAGGGAATACGACGTCAGGAAGATCATTCCATAAAGATTACGTCTTTAAGATGAACGAATTATAATACAATGAATTTCGAGGAGTACTACATCTGCTATTCGTTACTCTGTGGAATTAAGCGTGCAATGTTAATCTAACATTTGCCATGGAAATATCTCTAAAAGAGAGTCAAATCACCAACCTCTCTTCGGTGTTCTAGACTGTCGAGGTTCTTTGTCAGCTCGTGGTCTCCTATCAGACGACTGGCTCTCATTTCGATGGAACCTGGTAACCGAAGAGTATGCTTCGGCGCAGAGCTCCAGACATGAGAGCAGTATTCTAGTGAGGGTCGAATCTGGGCTTAGTAGATAGTCCAAAGTTTTTGAGATATATACCATTTTTTGGTCCGGAAAAGTACACCAACTTTCTGCAAGGCTGCTATGGCCATTGCCAGAACGTGGTTATGCCAAGACATGTTTTCTCCCAGATTGACGCACAGTAAATTAAGAGATCAAGCCAGTGGAATTTTGTGCCAAAATTGGAAATGTTTACAAATTATTTTATTGTAACTTAATTATTACATATTTATAATAAGGAAACATTTTAAAAGTGAAAGTTGCTTACATGTTAAATACATATTTGCTTAAAAAAAACATATTTTGGACCGTAGGGTAACTAATATCTTAAAAAATACGGTAAATAACATACACTGCTGCATAGACGTTTGGGTTTTGATTTGTAGATTGGAAGGAGCATAACCGGTTTTTACCAGTTCATGTTGCTACACAATCTACCAACTTATATATCTCGCGTTTTTACCTTGTCACTGTTTTATATGCCATGATGAGGCTTCCATTCTAACTTAATATTTCTTTAGTTGATGCAAATTTTTATTAGACTATTCTTGCAAAAATAATTTTAGTTGTATTGGTTATAACATCACATCCTCCAATATATTTTTTCACTTTTACACATTTTGGTAGACTTTACGTACAGTTATCATTTTAAATCCACATATTTCAATTTAGGACGATTTTAGTAGTGAATAGGACTGACAATGCTCAAGCATTTATGACAGTTTACTTTCGGCATCCATTAAATCTGTATAGTAAACATATGCTATCTTACCTACTTGATATACAGTGTGTTCCAGGATAAGCGAACCTGAAATTTGGCTTTTTAAGATCTAGGACTGATTTATTATATGATTTATAATTTTTATGATATCTAGCAGGCCTTAACCGGAGAATTATTTTTATTTTCTATCTCTTTTCAACAAAATGTCGAAATATATTATAAAGAAAAATTGCTCGGAATTCCAAATCCTGCAGGTGTACCGAATTTAATAACCTTCAGCATAAATTAATTTTTTCATTTTATACTATATTTTCCCTAGTTACAAATTTATAATTTCTTCAATTTCTTCGTCGTTTGTTATATTAGCCTAGGAAATTAAATTTGATTATCCAGTGTTATTTCCGAAATAATCGTTTCTGATAAATGTATTTAATATCATGAAGAAATTTTTTTTCTGTTCGGAGGTTTAAAAAAAATACAATAAAATTATGTTTGATAATTCTTAAAGTCGGTATGATTGATTTTAAAGTCTGAACAACTTGTCTTAACGAAATTTTTCAATATTTTTAAGAAGAAGCACTTTATATATACAGAAAGTAAAAATAATGCTCCGGTCAAGGCCTTGATTTCATCAAAATGAATATGTTAAATTTTATTTTCTAATCAAGCAAATGATAAAATTTCAATTCGAAATTTTCTTGTCATTTACACCTATAGGTTCGCTTATCTTGGGACACACTGTATAAAGAAAGGTATATTCAACATATTATAAGCAAGTGCAATAGTTGCAAAACAAGACACTTTGTTTCTGTTATCATTGTGATGCGAGGCAGGTCATCAGTAATCGGTGCTACGTTGCTATGACTACGTTTCATAATTTATTTTCAATTTATACGTCAAGATCGCCATCTGGAAAATTATTTGGTTCTTTTGAAAAATGGGATGGAATATTTGTTTAGTCCGCAGCAATTGAAGGCAGTTAACAATTATTTAACTGGCATGTAATGATGGGTACCAGGATTTTAAATCAAGGAGGATACGGCTTTGGAACACTGTCTTTGAAAAATAAACAATTCAAATTCTTAGGTAGGTTGTAAACAACTTACCATAAATATAATCGGAGATCTATGAAAATTAATATAATTTTTCTTTGTCATTTTCTGTTAACTAGACAAGGACATTACGTCGCATTTGAGCGTTCGGAACATGGTTTTTATAATGCCCTTATTGGAACGGCCATCTTTCATATCTACTTTTACGTTTGACACTATCGGATTAACAATGGTCATACTTGTCGTCATTGTTAAATAAAATTCTTTGCTGTTTTTCAGTATATGTGTTAAATTTAAATATTGTTTCTGGAAAAAATAGTAATTTTTAACTCAATATGATAGGACAGTGCCAATTCTCCGTAAACTAAATATGAATATAGACTTTTCAGCCACGTCCGCCGATTGTTTGTTTATCCTAACCAAGACAGAAAATAAACAGAGATGGTGATTCTATATATTTATTGAAAATGGTCTTATAGATAAGTCGTTACTTTATTAATATTATGAACATTATATGAAACAACGAATTAATTAATAAGTTTATATTTTTAAAACGCGCTGCATTCTCCGAGTTCCTATTATTATATTATATATATATTAATTTTGGAAATAAATGAAACCAGTGAATAATTCAGTAATTAATTCATCAATTAACGATTGATACTTTGCCAATATTAGTTTTATTAACAGAATATGATTTATTTGCCTCTTGATTTCAGGAAACCCCTTTGATATTAAAGGCAACCGCAAGAAGTAATTAAATTAATTACCCTAGTTTCACTGGGGATGTTAAACGAATGTTATTATGGCAGAACATAAAGCTCAGTTATGGTAGATTTCTCTAAACCAGGAACACTGTAAATGTCATATTCCTGCAATTAATATTCCATAAAATATATATTATACTAATAGGAGAGAAATTCATCAGGATTCAGTGTTGTTTGCTCTAGGTTAAATAAAGTGTTACGCATTCAGAACATAGAATATATTGATATTAATGGCTTATATCAGGAGGTAACAAAAATGAAATAAGTAGATTCGGGAGCAAAGAGATAGAAGTTAGCAGTATTATATTAAATATGGAAATCTAGATAGGTAATCAAATTTACTGGCCAGTGAAAAAAAAAATATTTTAACCTCATTGCGGTCTACTCTCAAAATTTGCTTAAAATACCTAAAATTTCAAGTGAGTCACTTACTGAAATGGATCTAATTATCTAAGGTCGTAGCCTCTTCTATTATATTTTTAACAATGTTGAATTAGAGCAAGCAATTAAAACCCATTACTCGAATTTCCATAAATTTTATTCCACAGTTCTTAGTGTGCGCGAAAACAATTTTGATCATCGACATTAAAAATATTAAATTATTAAACTTAAATATTTTAATATCGTACAACAGTTTGATTTTGTGTTGAAAAGTTATATATAATTTAAGGGTTAAATTTCAAATATTTTAACTATTAAAAGTCTAAGTAAGCACAATACACAAGCTAAAAGTATTACTAAATAATAGAAAATATTTTAAGTATTTAAGGTAACAAATGTTTTCTAATATTTATGTATCATATCTATATATTTTTGGCAGACTTAAACATAGATTTTTTAATTTAATTTTTGTTCATATTTCGTTAAAAAATGCGTGTAAAGATTCCTAGTAGAGACGTACTATCATATGCTATGATTTTATAAACAATAAGACTTCGTTATGTCTAACCTTCTTTCTAAGAAAAATACGAATAAAAACTTACATAGTTTTTGAAGTTTTTGTGCAATATATTTTGCCACGCTATTGCTATTTTGACGAAATCTCGTATGTGAGGCTTTTTTGTGATGAGGAATACAAATTTGCCCACCGTTTTTTCCCATTTTGCAGAGGGCGCTACATACGAGCCTATACTTTAATTTGAATGGTCCCAAATTTTTTGTGCTACACTGTAAGCACATTTTGACTAAATTTTTTTATTTTTCTAACTATTTGATATTAAAAAGGTATACTACTTTTGTTTCGATAAATCTAACCGTTTTCGATGAAAACACTAAAATAGAATTGCTTGCATGTGATGACATTTTTGCTCATCATTTCCATGCACCCTGTATATTGTGTTGCTTATTTTTCAAAAATCATATATTTATTTCTAATCAATACATACTTTCATAAATTACGATATCAAACAATAATAAATTCCCCAGTTTTAAATTCCAGGCACAACCTAATTCATAAAGTATGTGGGCGTAGCGAGAAATTCCATTTACAAGCTTTTCCAGTTCCGTCCCTCGCATATTTTCCTTTATTTCTCGTATATCCAGGTTTATTAGATTTTCCATGTCCGTGTGAATGCGGTCTGATCAATCTAAGGGATTGTCACTAAATTATTTTTTTAAATTAGTCAGGAACACGCCATTATACATTTAATACAAGAAAGTATAGCTCTCTGATTCCCACTATCGTATTCTATCTTATTACTATTAAGCTAAGTTTTATTTATTTTTCTAAGACGGTAATTGAAATAAAGGATAATAAAAAAATAATAACTATGCAATTTTTAAAACGCCGCCATTTTGCTTTCGTTGGGAATAGAAAAGCAATATTCTGACAGCGTAAAGTACTAGATAGTACCTTCAAATAATGTGTCGCAAAACCCTTCTTCCTATTTAATTTTCTTTGTCAAGATGGCGACCATACGCCGCACTGTATACAGTGTCCACCAACAAAGCGGGGACGGAAGATTAAGTCTTTATCAAAGAACTTATCATAAATACTAAAAGAGTTTGAGATACGGGATTGAAAGCGGAATGTTTTAAAAATATTTTGCATTATACAGATTTTCCCAAACATGTGTGATAAATTAACACCGAAAATTGCGAACCACATCAACAACTTTCTAACAAAAGAATTAACAACCAATTTCAGATTTATCAAGAATATTATTTATAAATTAAATTAAAATAGCATTATTTTATATTAAGTTGAAAATAATTCTCTGAAACACTTGCAGAAATACCGCGATCCACGTTCTGATAGCAAATGATTAATTATATTGTATTATCACAAAAAATAAAAAAAGTTTAAATTAGAAAAATGGATAAACGAAAATCCATCAAGGAGCTATGTAAACTTGAAATATCGCATTGTCGTTGGAATATATCTTGGAGGATATTACAAGTGCTCAAACCTATCGCTACAATTGCATCTTATAGTAATTCTTCAGTTGCCTGAAAACAGTTTTCGGAAAAAAATTAACGAATAACCCGTAGATGTATTGTCTGCTATATTAAATTTAGTAACGTAATATAGGATGTACCGGAGAATGAAATAAATTGTTATTGCTAAGTTTATTTGAGTTTCAGTATGATATGTGTTTGTTTTTTTTAATTTTGTTAAAAATTTTGTATAATTATAATGTGCATAACAGAAGAAAATTGTACTTAATAAATTCGTTTTATAATAATTTTATTGGAAATATTATGTTGCCCGAAAAAAATTATATTTATGGGAGCTATTTCATAGGATATATTGAATTTTATGTATCAGACTTGTACTGAACTACTGTTTCTGTGAAAATACTGGCACAATATGGAATACTTTTTTTATCTGTAATTTTAAGAAAAAAACTATTCTTCACAAATAGTTTTGTTTACCTTAAATATGATTAATCTGCAGAAAAATCACAAATAAAATATACAAGGTCGACAAGGCAGAAGATATAATATGCTAAAATGCTAAATGCTAAGAGTGAAGTATTACATTAATTTAAATTTTATAAAAAAATGTTTAAAAAAAAAGCTGTTAAGAATCAAATTTAACGCCAAAATATAAAATAACAGCAATCTATAAAGAAGAAATACATTCATTTATTTTTTCTTTCCTAACTTTATTTCTAACAGTCAAGACATAAAGTCACCTACGAAACAAACAGGTGTCAAAATAAACGTCATTGTTAAAACTTAATTGCTTAAAATTTCGACTTATTAACTAAGAAATAGTAGAAATTGTTCTTATTCTGAGAAGTAACCACCAATGAATAAAATATACATAAGGCGGCAACGAATTAAAGGATTTAGAAAAAAAATCGTTAAATGCATTGAAAATAATTTTAGTTCAGTTGAAGAAGAAAAACAATTTTTAAATTCTACTTAAATCCTATGTTTTCCATATCTTGGTCAAGGAAAAATAGATGGAATTTTTTTTTGTAGCAAATAAAAAAGTTTTCCATATGGTCCCAATATTTTCACACAAGCTGTATATATTATGTATTTAAATATTCTATATTAATTAATGACAGCAGGCCTCGTTAACAGCAAAAAAATTTTCATAGAAACCTTTGTTGGGACATTTATCAGTTATTAGGGTGGCAAAAATGGTTTTATCATTCAACGTACTGTTTTTAAGAAAATTGTTGTTGAAAATTGAAAAGTAAATTTTTAATCTAGAATCTGTTAAACGTTGCTAAGCACCACTTTTAGGTCTTATGACCGCTTTCCCAACTCATCATTTAAATATGGAATTATTATGGAAAACGTAAAATTTAAGTTTACCTACTTTAAAATGAATTTGCTTACATCAGCTGCAAAATTTGAAAACTTAACAAAATTGCGAATAACCGTGACAGCATTGCACCACCAGCATTTTTTGCGAAATGTTTTGACATTTGGAAAAATAATCTGGTTTTGACTTTTGTAACATAAAACTACCAGGCAAAAGGAGCTCCAAATTTAACGGCAGAGGCATGAGAAACAATTATTTGAAATAAAAACTCGCAATTTCATATTTTTTTAATTGAAAATTCAGGTTATAAATCATTACTTAAAATTTTAAGTGCATAATTTGTCTACTTAACGTAAGAGACGTTTACATGTTGTTTATATGTCGGTGCAATGCAAAAAGGCAATTTTTCCCTACTTAACATAAAGGCTTCATTAACGTGTTTTTATTAAGTGTGGTGCAAGAAGGCATTATAACTGTAATAAGTTATTGTATGCTATGGGAAGGAAGAGAGACGTTTTTATAACTTAATAATTAGGTAAAATTATCAAGCAATAAATTAATTAATAATATTATTGATATGCGATATTGTACATACCTACGTATTTGTACATTTAAGAAACAATAATTGTTCATATTGTATAATTTTTATTTATTTTACCTTGAGTATACTTTCCTACGTCTATAGACTGTTCACCGTTAAACCACGTTGAAAGTAATGTATCTGCTCAAAAAAAGTTCAATAAATATCCCGCTCCCAAAACTATCACCGTTTAAAACTCGCGCTCACGTGAAGCTAAAAATATGGCAACAATGCAGCTGCCCTTATGATTACGGCAAAACAACTGAATAGCGGGAGGCGTCGCTTACTGCGAATTCTTGGATTGACGCTGGCGCGCTGAAGCTTTAGCTTCGCTTCTATTGTTTGAAGGTAACGAGGTTTTAATCTAGACCGATGATACACTACCTTCATGGTGGTAATTGGAAAACATATGTTCAGGATCATGACTCATCTATTGTCATGAAACAGGACTTTAACGATATAACTACGTTTTCTATACAGGGTCCGCCAACGAAGGGAGGACGGAAGATTAAATCATTATTGAAGAACTTATCAAAAATATTAAAACAGATTGAGGTATGGGATTAAAAGCGGCATGCTCTAAAAATATTTTGCATTATACAGGGTGGTCCAAAAAGGTGTGATAATATAACGTTATATTTTTTTAAATGGGACACCCAGTATTTTATTGCATATTTAGGTTCGTATTAGTGTCTAAAATTATATTTTACATAATTTATGACATTTGGAATTATTTCGAAAACGGCTTGAAATAACTCAAATAGCCAAATAATATACATTGTGTTCCATTTGAATATTTTGAAAAAAATTATTCTAAAATGTCTCGTTTTTGAAAGCTTATTATGAACACCCTATAAAATAGATGAACGCTATTATTTTATTTATTTATTTATTTTTATTTTAATTTACACCATTTCACAGTTCCAAAATAACCAATGGGTATCACAGACATATAATATAAAATAAGTAATCATAACAATACAGCAAAAAAATATTTGATAGCAAGAAATATTAAAGGTATTATATTAATATATAATGCAAATACTGACCAGAGTAATTAGATGCCTAAAGAAAACACTAATTTAATTTTATACTGGATAAGCTACAGTTGAGAATGTTAAATTTATGCTGGTGCAGATTTTAAGTATTGCAAAATCGATAAATGGGGGAATATTTACAGATATTGGTATGCACTGTTGGTATACAAAAAGTCTGGGAATGACGTGTTCTAGGAACGAGAAATTACAGGTGTCTCAATATATCACTGCATTCAACTCTATTATGCAAGATGTTATTCAAATATTTAAGTTGAGCAATGGTACGTCGATCCTCTAAGGAGCAAAATGAATGCCTGCGCAATAGAACAGCATCTGGAATGCCTATCTCAGGATGTTAACCATCAATTTGAAAACTCAGGAACTTTCGGAAACGTCGTTGGACCATTTCGATGCGATTTAGGTGCACCTGATAATATTGAGACCATACAACCAAGGCGTACTCGAATTTTGATCTTACAAATGCACAAAAAAGTATTTTTAGTGTATGGCAATTTAAAAAATCATGAGAATTTCTTATTATAAAACCTAGGGACCTATAACAAGCTGCAATAAGCTCATTTATGTGAGGAACAAAAGATAGTTTACTGTCAAATAACACACCCAAATCGCGAAAAGTCTCAGCTCTGTTCAGTGTTACGTTGTTAATTTTGTAATCGTACGAAGGGTATGTCGCTTTAAAGCAAAAGTCATTACGTTACATTTTTTTTTTTTTTATGATCAAACACAAGCACTATAGGAAAAATCCTTTAGGGCACTCTGGGAGTGGTGCGTGTGCGCAAAAAGCGATTCACGTTGGCCTTGAATCGTTGGAGGTTATATTCGTTGGGAAAAACGACCTCGGGAAGATCGTTCCACAAGGATGAAGTCCTCCAGATGAAAGAGTTCTTAAATAATGAAGTTCGAGGAGTACTAAGCTTAACCACATATGGATGGGCGGCATTTCTGATATTCGCCGCTCTGGGCGGAATTAAGAGGGCAAGCTCAGCCGAGCACTTTCCATGAAAATATCTGTAAAAGAGAGTCAAATCACCAACTTGTCTTCGATGTTCTAGGCTGTCGAGGTTCTTTGTCAGCTCGTGGTCTCCAATCAGACGAATGGCCCTCCTTTCGATGGAATCCAGTAGCCGAAGAGTATGTTTGGGTGCAGAGCTCCAGCCATGAGAGCAGTACTCTAGTGATGGTCGAATCTGGGCTTTGTGTAGTGTCAAAAGTTGTTGAGGTGTGTACAACTTGCTGGTTCGGAAGAGTACACCAAGCTTCTGAGAGGCTATCTTGGCGATTGCCACAATGTGGTTATGCCAAGACATATTTCCTCCCAGATTGACGCCCAGCAAACTAATAGATGAAGCCAATGGGATTGCGTGTCCGTCCATGACTATATCCGGTTCTGTAATGTTAACCTTTTTAGAGAAAACTGCTGCCTGGGTTTTTTTAGCGTTAAATTCGACTTGGTTGCTGTCACCCCAAGCCAAAATTTCTTCCAGGTCTTTGTTGAGGCGTGATACTTCATGCTGTCTGCGAAGATGTGCGTCGGCAGCCGATGTTTGTGCATTCAAAGAGAAAGATGATAAAAGTGTGCTATCATCAGCAAAACTAACTATCGGGTTTTTCGTTTTCACTAGAAGGTCGTTAAAGTAGAGTAAGAAGAGAGTGGGAGACAATATGGACCCTTGAGGAACACCGGCATTGATGGTGAAGGTGTCTGAGAGAAATCCGTCAATCGCCACTTGCAGAGAGCGGTCCTTAAGAAAGCTAGACAACCATGCACAGAATCGACTGGGCATACCATAGGATCGCAGTTTACTTAGAAGACCCTCATGCCAAACACGATCAAAAGCTTTAGAAATATCCAATGCAACAGCCCGAGACTCCCCATGATGTTCGATTGCGTTGTTCCAAATATGGGTGACATAGGTTAGAAGATCTCCAGTTGATCTGGACTTCCGAAAACCATATTGATGATCCCTGATAATGTTGAAGCCTTCCAGGTACTTTAGAAGATGTTGGTTAATAGCTTTCTCCATTACTTTTGATATAACTGAAAGCAATGCGACTGGTCGATAGTTGTTAGGCAGGGTTCTCTTACCTTTCTTTGGAATAGGTTGGACTCGTGCCGTCTTCCAGCAAGATGGAAATATTCCTTTTTTGTAGGATAAGTTGAAAAGTCTACAAAATACTGGTGTTAGTTCATCGGCACATCTCTTGAGAACTATAATAGGAATTTCGTCTGGACCAGTAGCTTTTTTGATGTCCAGTCCTTTCAGGATTCGTTTGACGGGACGCTGGCGGAACACGATTTCGGTCATTTCGGATTGAACTGCAGGAATGTCGGGTGGTGTTCTTTCCTGGAAATCTACAGTGGAATGCGAAGAAAATAGTTCAGCAAGTAAGTTTGCTTTGTCTCCGGCTGTGGATGATATTGTACCATCGGGACGTGTTAGAGGTGGAATAGTTGATTTTGTGAAATATTGGCTGACGGCCTTAGCGACTGACCAAAAGGACCTTGATCCGTTTGGACTGTCAAGAAGTTTGTTTTTGATCCTCACGTTATGGGCTTCTTTGCTTTGATCTATTGTTAGCTTACATTGGTTTCGGGCGGTAACAAAGATGGTACGATTCTCGGTGGTAGGGTTTTGACGCCACTGTCGGTAAGCTAGCTTTTTTGATCTGACAGCACACTCACAATCCTTGCTAAATCAGGGCTTGCCGTTGGAAGGGCGTTTTTGGGAGGAGGGGATAAATGCTTCCATGCTTGTTAGAATGACGTCGGAGACCTCCCCAGCACAGACGGATGGATCATCAGAAGAGAAGCATACGTTCATCCAAGGAAAAGTGCGAAAATGGTCTTTCAGGTCTTCCCACTTGGCCGATCTGTAATGCCATATCCTGCGAGGTTTAGGAGGTTGTTCAGAATTAATTGGTAGTTCGCTTATAGTTGAAATAAGTTTGTGATCGGAAGATCCTAACGGAGGCTGTACGGTGACTGTATATAGATCAGGATTTGACGTTAAGAAAAGATCCAAAAGACTAGCAAAATCTCCAGCTCGGTCTGGAATCCGCGTTGGTTCTTCTACGAGTTGAGTTAGACCAGAACTGATCGCCAAGGATTCGGCCTCGCGGCCTTGCTCATCGTCTGTATTTGAGTATTTAAGCCAGTTGACATTGTGGACGTTAAAGTCGCCAAAGATAGCAATCGCGGCATTTGGATGGTTGGTTCGCAAAAAGTCGATTGTATTGGCTAGTGATGAGAAAAGGTCTCTGTAATGGGTATCACTTGGAGGACGGCAAAGGCAGCAGATAAACTTGGTGATTTTCGGCGTTGATATTTTAAACCACATTACATTAAAGTCTTTCGGTTCAAGTGTAGGTTCTCGTTGGCAGCAGAGATCATCTCGAATAAAAATACATACTCCGAAGTTGCGTCGGAATCGGAAATGAAAATCGTATCCAGGGTATAAATAGCTGACGGTGTTTGTTGACGATCTGACCTTTGTCTCGGTAAGTGCGAGCACGTGAGGCTTGGAAGATTGTAAGTGCTGGTGGACTGAATTGATGTTCGTGTTAAGCCCTCTTATATTGCAGAAATAAATTTTGAAGTTGCTAGTTCTGGGTTGGTTAGCAACTGCAGGTGCCACACCATTTCTTCGTTGAGTGTTGTTAGATCCCAGTAAATTGTCGGAAATGGTTGTTTTTTGATGATTTTCGCTTGATGGGGCCCCAGGTCCAGCCCCCGCCCGGAGATCCGAATGGGGGGCGAGTTTACCTCCGGAGTATTTTGGGCCTGGAGCTTCCATCATGCTATTTTTTGGGGGGTCCCACCCTGGTAACCGGAAACATCGGCACAGCGACGAAACGTCAACTCAATGAGCAAAAGTTAACTCAAGGAGCAAACTTCACGCCGCCTAAACCGATGCAATGGTATCTCACCGGGCGATGCCGGGTGGGCCAACATCTTCCATTTACATTATTCCATTTACTTATATTTGGTAGTTTATTTTGAATACACCAGCTATATATCAGGTCAATAGACACTTGAAGAATTTCACAGTCCGCCAGGTTACGGATGCGAGCATAGATTTTCTTATCATCAGCATAAAGCAAACTATTAATGTTCAGAAAATTAACTATGTCATTAATGAATATAACAAACAGTAAAGGACCCAAAATGGGCCATTGAGGTACTCCCGATGTAGCATATATCTGGCCAGATGACTGATCACCACACTCCACTACTTGTTGTCGTTCATGTAAGTAAGAATAAAAAATGTTATAAGACCATCTGAAATTCCAAACGAACTGAGTTTATTAAGTAAAATTTTATGATCCAGTCTGTCAAATGCTTTTGAAAAATCCTTGAAATCAACATCAACCTGGCATATCTGATCAAAGGCTTCTGCCACAAATTGAGCAAAACAAATGAGATTGGACGTTGTAGATTTGCCTCTAACAAACCCGTGTTGTTTGTCCGAAAGTTTATTTTTTCATATACATTCATAGTATTTCTATTCTTCTTCTCATAAATCTCGCTTAATGCGGAGGTTAAAAAAATAATTTTGGATTATTTTTTTGATTTTTTTTTTAGGACTGCTAATGCTAAACTTTTTTTTAGTTTTTAATTTATGGCTCCTAAACTACTGAACCAAGTGAAATACAATTTTAGGCAGGACACTAATACGAACCTAAATATGGAATAAAAAATACTAGGTGTCCTGTAATGTTTGATGGGTTCAGTATTTTCTATACTTTCATACGTATTTGTGCCGATATATAAATAAAACAATATGGTCGTCTTCAATGTTCTATTGACTATGTGATCAATATAATAAGGGGCGCAGGTACCTGCTCATAAGGTTTATCTAGTAATAAGGTTCAGTTATGCCAATACATCAGTTACCAACTTAACTTCCTCTTATAAACTCTAAATACAGTACTCTAAATTGCCTATACTTAATAACATGAACACCTTGCGTATTCTACAGTCCCATTTAAAAAATATAACTTTATGTTATCACACTTTTTTGGGCCATCATGTATAAAGTAAAATATTTTTAAAACATGCCGCTATAATCCCAGCCCTCAAGGGTTTTTAGTGTTTTTTATAAGTTCTTTGATAATGATTTAATCTTCCGACCCCGCTTCATGGGCAATCCTTTTTAATTACTTACAAAGCATAATTTTACAATATTCAGCAACATTAGAAGTGCAGTATTAAATTTAATAAAATAAACAATAATCTTCATATTTACCATGTTTCGCTTGCCCTCTTTCGGATTTATTTTAATATATAATATGTAGAATACATTTTTATTATAACTAAATTTTTCTACAGTAATTGCTAAATGCTTTTTTCCATTTTCTAAATGATGCATTAATTAGTAAGAATAATTTCTACGGCGTAACATGATATATGTGGTTTTTATGTTTGTATTATATGAATAGGGTGAAATTAAAGTCTTGATGTAAAATAGTTAGAAACAAATTTTAATATATTAGACAACTTTTAATACAATTAATAAAAAAAAATAAAAGTTAAATTTAATTTTCTAGGAGCTTATCAGAAATGGGGAGTTGACGTCAAACAACTGTTTCACATGTGATATTTTAGGTGCCAACTCCTTTAAGATCTTTTCTCTATTTTCATGTTTTATACCTCTACACTGATTGACGTTTAGACGAGTAGGTATGTGTAAATTTAGGATTTAGAAACTATCAACTATAAATCATTATTATTTTTTATTTCTTGTTTGTAAAATAGAGATATTCTGAATTGACAAATTCTTATATCATGTCGTAAAGGTAATTCTGACCCCTGCTTCCTCGTCCAACGTCCATTTTGAAATTATAGGAAGTCTTCCGCATGAAGTTTCATTATTCTAACATTTCGACAGAATTTTCTTATAAGCTCTAAAAGATCCTGAAATATCAAAACTCCTTAGGTTTTATTTCATTTTATATCTACCCATGCATAACTTACTTGATATTACAATTATTGTAATATCCAATATTTATGCCATATCAAGTGTAGTGAATGAACTATGAATCTAGCATATAGACTTACTTGTTTTTAGTGTGAGACATTTTGAATACATAGTTTTTAATTTCCATCTATGAAAGATTTCCTCTGGTTTTTATCAAACCCTAAAATTAGTATGTCAAATTACGTTGTAAGTTTGAAAGATAATTCCCCAAAGGAAATATCTACAGCTAGATCTCAATCCATAGAGTATGATGACACAGAAAACTCGATTTTATAGTAAGTCGACTTACTAGGTTCTTATATTGCACCGAAGTATTGTTTTCCACAAGATTTTCCCTCCAATTGAAAATTAGTTTATTACAACTTTTCACAATCGAGACTATAATAATAGTTCGAAAACAATACATGGCACGTGTATTTAAGCAAGTAACTAAAAATTTACTATATAATTTACAATATGAAGGATTGGTTAGATTGTTGATTTAGAAAGAAATACATTTTTTGTAAGTTTTGGTCGTTTATAAAATACATTTTTAATTAAAACCCAAGGAACATTAAACTGTTCTTAACATCGTTTAGAGGTAAACAGTAATTAAATAACAAATGTTGCGTATATTTCATATTAAATCACTCTATACCTCTAAAGAATGTTTAAGACAGAAGCTATAAAACTATATTCGTATATACTGACATTACGCAGAACCACATAAATTTCTATATGTCGAAGTTAAATATAAATGTATCTAAAATAATAAGAAAATAATTTCCTCAACTGACACTCCGTAAATCAAATAAGGTTAGAAATACATATCGCTTCTTTATTTCGTAACCTATCACTTCCCTATTTTATACTATGTAACTACGTTTACATATAAAAACTTAAAACTCGTTTGATTTTCGGAAAAATTAAACAGCTGGCACTAACGCCAATATTGCTCAGTTTGTTAGATCCTCTTAGATAACTGTACCAAATTTGATTTAAATGAGCTAATAAATTGTTTACTTGTTACTAAGCCGTTTCCAGACTTTATACACATACTGTGTAGAGGTTCATAGTTTATTTTTAGTTCTTACCTTTCCGCCCCATCCTGTCCAAATCTGCCTAAATATGGCTATAAAGGGATACGCCAATTTTATGTCCAATTTAATTCTGCTTTTATATTGGTTCATATTCACTGTAGAATAAAGTCAAAAGGATCCCTCTTTGAATGTTCTTTTATGTGTATAGTGTGTTGAAAGATATTGCTTTGAAAATTGATATGAAATATAGGTATACTCACTCGCTTTTGTTATTTTGAGAGGTATTGAACTGGCAGTTGAATATTGTTTAGGCATTGACACACATAACACTTCTAGAAGCTTCGAAAATTAATTAATTATATTGCTTTTTCATACAGCAATGCTAAAGTATGGGATCCTTCAAATATTCAATTAATTATATTTGAGACCTGATAAACATTATGAAACTTTTTATAATACTTTTTAGATAGCTAGTTCATTAAAAATAAGTATACGCGTAAAAATTTATAGCATCCATTTTTTTCCATTCTAGACATTGTGTTGTTTAAGCAGTTGTCTTGGTTAACTAAAAATTTAGTAAACATTTCTACATATTGTGGTATTATTTATTTATTTTAAATTTATAATGAGTCTACATCAAGTAACGGCGGCTTCAATCGATTACTATAATAATGTAATTTTTTATAGTGCTGAACTTGCACAATATCTTGCATCATAATATAGAGCGTCTGCCCAGATTTGGTTACATAATGAAGAAATTTTTGTTTTTATATGGCGAACGCCATTTATTACATGATCAGCTGTGATTTTTTCATATTCTTATCGTATCCTATTTTTTAAATGAATACAGTTTGAGGTTTGTCGTTGTAAAGAACCTCATTAATTCATCCTAACAGGAAGAAATCATGCCATGTGAGGTCGGGGGACCTATGTTATACATTCTGTATAACACCCGAACCCGAACAAACCGCAAGGTTTAAGTATTTTGATGGTAAGAATCGAAAATGAAATTACATACAGGGCATTCCATTTAAAAACAACAAAAATACAACTTTGATACGTTTCGTGTATTTGGGATAACCTGTATGTAAAGCTATTAACCAACATCTTCTAAAGTACCTGGAAGGCTTCATCATTACCAACAACGCAATCGAACATCATGGGGAGTTGCCCTCTTAATTCCGCCCAGAGCGGCGAATAGCAGAAATACACGACGAACCACTGCCGCCCATCCTTATGTGGTTAAGCTTAGTACTCCTCGAACTTCATTATTTAAGAATTCTTTCATCTGGAGGACTTCATCCTTATGGAACGACCTACCCGAGGTCGTTTTTCCCAACGAATGGAACCTCCAACGATTCAAAACCAATGTGAATCGCTTTTTGCGCACACGCACCACTCCCAGAGTGCCCTAAATGATTTTTCCTATAGTGCTTGTGTTTGATAATGAAAGAAAAAGGATGTACATTATGAAAATAATTTTAGAAGTTAGATCCAATAGGCCCCTATTCCTCTGAACATGTTTTTTGACAAATAACTTAGCTATAATATATCGTGTCGAATAACCCTGTATAGATAGGTACAATACATTTAACAATACTTTTTTTTAACTTATTAACAGAGTTGAAGAAAAATACTTGTATAATAATATTTAAAACTACACACCAGTTAAAATACCACCAATTATTTTAATCATTGATAATAAAGAACTAAGCTTGTTAAACGATGTTAAATTTCTAGGTATCCAAATTTCTTTTCGGTTTTAGGCATTACTGCCTAGTTCCATTTCCATTATATTTCCTTAAATCTTCAAATTGCACACCCAAATTATCCAATATATAAGTCACGTGAAACATTTCTACTACGTTATTATTCTGATAACATTCAACTTCGGATATTGGTTTATATTTATTAACATTTTCAAGTAAGGTAAGGTTAGTCCTTAAAAGGCGAAGTTTTTTTTTTGTAAAATTTTTTAAACTTAATTTTATATTAATTTGGTCTTATTCAAAAGGTTTTAATACAAGTTTTTGTTTAAATATTTGCTGATTTAAAAAAAAATGCCCGTTACCATATGGTAACGCTAGGCTTTGATGTACACTTTTTATTTGAAAATCCAAAAATTTACAAAAATGATTATATTATGTATACTGACATTTGAAGATTTAAAAAAAGTTATTTGGTATGAAAATCATAGAAACAAGGAATGCAAAGTCCTGCATCACATTTGACGCACATTGTTCTGATACTTGACGAGCAGCCCTCGCCGGCGCATCTTCTTCGCTTTTTTCCCGGGGTTTCAATAAATAGGTGATTCTGTCCATCGTACCGTACATTATCAGAGATTCTGTTCAGTGAGACACTTGATTTTGAAATTTTTGGTCTTCCTCCCGGTTTGGCCGAGTTTCCAAAACTTTTTAAATAGCTCGAAGCAATATCCCTTCGAAATTCAAGCTGTGTCAGATTGCTACCGGATTTTTTGTGGATTTGCCACGCATTGGTAATTGTAACATCGATAAAACAGCTAAAAATAGACCACCACCATTTCTTGCTTCTTATGCCTATTCGGTACCGTGACAAGTTCTCATCCATAAGATCTGTACCTCCCAGTTATACTCACCAATCATATATGGACGAGGCACCAGGGTAATTTTTTTCCGGGTAGAACTGTAACGTTTTATCTGAAATAGGACAGCTATAGTTTTTTTAACTTTTGATGAATCATGATGATCAACTTCCTCCGAATAGGCCAGATCAAGAGCTTCTTGCAATGTAAAACCACGTCTAAAATAATAAACACCATTGGAAAACCAGAACAAAATTTTATAGCGTATTGTCCTAGCGTCACCATATGGTAACACCGAAAAACATCCTTGCTACCAGCAAACACACCACATCCAATATACAAATCAAATTATTATCCAAAAGGTTATATATTTATGTAGCACATTTGCAAAAAACTTCCTAATATTATAAAAACTAAGAGAAACAATACTTACTCGAAATTTATGTCCTCCATTTTTTTACGTTTACGAATATAACCATAACAAAAACAATATTTGCAAACAGCCGCACGCTAGCAAAGTCAAAACTTAACTAACAAACCCCAAATCATATCTTCCAGGACACAGGGGGTTGATATTTCCGCTCATCGAGACTCTTCTATGGAGATAAGTGATTCTGTTATATATTTTGAGTTTGAAGTACTGCGGCACTCATCGGCATGTCTTGATATTTTCTTGAAACATGCTCTTTTCTACTTTTTAAACTACTATCAGAGTCAATATTTTCAATAAAATAGTTATTGCTTGCTCACTCTTAATATTTCAAATTCGTTCCTGCGGGAATTTTCGAAAGTCGTAAAATTCCTAGCGAATTAGGTCAGAGTTACAAAACATTCAATCAAACTTGCCGGAGAGAAAAGATGAGATAGCATGTTCATATATTATATCCTAACTTTTACTGCGGATTTATGATGTTAGAAGTGATTTTTCAGACAATAAAATAATTTACGAGATAAATACTTTCTCCGTTGCTGCCTTTAGAAAAAAATGGAGAAAGCCTTTATAAATTATATTTCTTATTCTAAAAGTGATTTTCATCTGTGTATTTATATGGAAAAAGACTATAGTAAAATAAAGATTTTATTGTGCGATTTCCTATAAAATATTGTAACAATTACAATTTTCATTATTAATCCGTACCAAAATAATATTGTAAACATAATTTACAAAAAACTATAGTTAGGATTTCTCAGAAAATTAATAAAATCAAGTATAATATTTTGTAAATTTTACAACGGATGCAGTAAAAATAATTTATTTATAACTGCAGTAGGTAAATATTTTTAAATGTATGGTACATTTTACTAACGAATATTATTGTACTTTAAGTGTTTTTTATTGTAAAAAAGTTTAATTAAAGTGTAGTAAGAATGCATTTTTAAACAATGAAGACCTTAAAACAGATGCAATGGATCAATCAGAACTCGTTTTTCGTTAGGTGAACATGTGGGGAACTTAAAGGAAGCGAGGAAATCGATCACCGAAGTCAGGCGGCGTTGGGCACGGTTACTACTTGGATGGGTGACCGCTTGGTAATACCATGTGTCGAGGTTTTTACAAAAGATTTTAGTAAATTTTACAGAAGGTTTAATTAAATTTTACAAAATATTTTAGTAAATTTTGCAAAAGATTTTAGTAAATTTTACAAAAATATAAATAGTTTATAAAATATTTTTGCAATTTTTACTAAAAATTTTTTGTTAAAATGTTTCTATAATTTTATGGCACTTCTTAATAATAGTTATTCCAGTTACATATAGAGCCATAAATTATGGTTAGTTTTACTATTTTTATAGTAAATTTAACTAAGTTTTTCTTTCAGTGTACAGTAACCCATCTTATTGTTCACTCTAAGCTGAAGGGGCCTATTATTGTTATCACCTCGGTTTATTTAAGTCTTTAAGCCAGGAAATTCGACATCACCGTGTTAGCTTAGTTCGAGAAGTTGATAATAAATTATTAATTTAGCATTAATTATCTATACATGGTTCAGGGAAAAAGGAAGACAACCCGTTAACAAACTAATATGATTTGAATGCCAATTTCCATTTTAGACCCACATGATCGATTACACTACTTTTCAATGCTGCCTTATCTAATGCCACATCGGCGGTACGTACCAACCAAGCACCAATACATTTTGAATTATCGCTAAAATAAATCATTATATCGGTAAATTTCTAAGAGAAAAATAGGCAGAAATAAATGGTTATCCTAAGAATCAGTAAGTACTGGTACCAAATTCATTCAATTCATCCAAACAATTCAGTTTTAAGTTTCACGTTCTGTATAGCAAACATGGGGTCTAAATTGAAAAGGCATAATATTTTTGCTCAAGAATATGTGATTAACGATTGACCTCCCTTTTTCGGATATACAAGGGTGATGTAATGGATGGAATAAATTCAATATTTTTAAAAGGTATAATTTTTTAAACGTCTCTCATGCAGTTTGATTTAGTATTTTTGCTTCTTTATAAACTTAATTTTTTTTTAAATACATATCAACCTTCTTTCTTCTTTTTTGATTCATTTTAAATTTCTGAAAAGTTTTCGTCGTCGAAAATAGGTCAAGCATCAATAAACTATAAGTTATGTATAAGTTAAGTAGGGTCAATTATGAGTTAAGTATTAGTCAACTAAAGGTTAAGTATAAGTTCAGTATAAATCAAGTGTGATTCAAGTCTAGAATGAATAAAGTATACGTTAACTATGAGACAAGTCTAGGAAGTGTAATACAAGTGATAACTGGCTACTCACAATGTGCTTATGTTCGTATCATTTTACCCATCCTTGAATTCTTCTGATTTTTTTTAAATTTATTAGACAATTAAGGAGTATGACGTCAATATTAATAATAATGATTTTAATATAAAATGAATGACAAGACCAATTTTCTTATACTAACGTAACTTGTTCTTTAGGCACTATATTTTTAAAGCAGCTATTTCTATATTTAAAAATCATAACTTAATAATTGTTATAGTGCAATGTTTCTCATCTTCCTATAAAAAAAAGCCACTCATAAAACTATTATTAAATAGTGCAATCTCCTACGTAAATCTCCTACGTAATCTGTTATTAAAACTAAGAAAAATATTTTTGTGTGAAAGTATTTCTCATGCATTTTATAAGAATTGCTTAAACCTAAACATATTATGTATTGGTTTATACACATGTCACAACACAAAATAAAAAATAACTATGTGTTCTCCGTTTAAGCTTTTATAAAACACTACCTAAAATATCTTTGAAACAAAAACGCCTTTAAAAAGTTGCATTACTGCTTGGTATGACAGTAACTTGGTTAATATCAGTTTGTTCTTACAATTTAATTTTTTTTTTAAATAAAATGGGTTTAATAAATACATTTTAAAACTCATAATATATTATAAAATTCTATAAATTATTTAAATTATTCAGGAATTTACCTTATATGAAATGAGAGATGTTAGAATGTGCCAGAATACTTATTTACTTTCAAGAATGGTAAACTCAACATATATCTTTTAGATAAAATTAAATGAATTAACTGCTCTAAAGGTTAAAAGAAAATTCTCTAAACTACTTCCTAACGGTTGACAAAATATTGTCTTCCTTCTTCCTGTTTCCAGCATGTTATTAAAATGATATTGATATTTAAGTCCCAAATCCTGATATGAAAATAAACTACAGGAAAACAATCTTAATTAGATCTTTGCAATAGTAAGAAACAATAATCGTAATATATATTCCTATTGAAAGCAGTACCACTGCTCGATTTGTAAACAAACCTGTATTGATAACGCTTGTTCTTCAGTAAACAAGTGACGGCCGATGGTCTGATTTTATGAATAAATACATATATTATGAATTAAAATTAATGGTAAATTTATCAATGCAGTGGTTCTCTAGGACTCTAAGGGGTCACTCATTTAAATATAATAAACCATTTTCACAACATCCTGTATTTATAAATATCCACTGATCTCTATATTTTCTTTCTTTGCATTATTATAAAAATAACAGGTTAGCGACGTGCCGACAACAATAAAGTTGCTTTATTTATATTTAATACTGATAAAACTAATAATTATTAAAGAAAATTACATTTTATGTTTACCCTTAAATATTTACCAGATGAGATCAAATTAATCAACAAGAAACAGCTCAAATCTGTTTATCTCCCGCAACACGATCGCATATCCCATTTTCCTTATTTATCTCGTCCCATTGTGTGTTACATTAGTGATAATGATTTTCCCGAATTTCCGCTCACAGATTCCATAGCAACACAAAGAGGTTTAAGTCGGTTTCTGACATACAACAGGGAATGGTCAATTAGTGAGAGGAAGTCGATAAATGGGCAAGATTTAATGTATTTAAATAAATCTAGGGACATAAAGGATATTTTCTATTTCAACATAAAACTAGTAATTATTTATAGTCTCGCGATCTATATGGTTTAATTCAGCGTTGAAACTCAGTGCTGTTCGATTCATGAAGCCACTTTTGGGTGGTTCTACGGGGTATCTCCGCTACTAGTAAAAATAGAAGTATACGGTTTTGTCAGTACTGTGTGTTATGTAACAAAAGACGCCCCAATTAGATTTTTTCTAAACTTCCTCGTTCTTGATCTACGTTTTAGAGAATTTTATATTTTTGGACACCCCATATATCGGTTACCCTGTAATTTATCACAAAGAAATAAAATGTTGTCTCTTCGTAGGTTTCTATGTGACGTAGTCAGATTTTTTCTACGTTCAATAGTTTTCACAAAAAAAACACAAACTTGCTATTTTTTAAATGACTTACCCTTAATATATTTTTTAATAATGTAATTCAGTTTTTAACAAGCTTTCAGAAATATATAATACTTCATTTTTAGTCTTAATGTTATGCCGGAAATGTATGCTTCTAAAAAAATATACAATTTTTTTGAGTATTCCATGACGGATATTTAAAAAAAATAAAAGAATACTGTCAGTTGTGTCATAGTGATAAATTCTTCTGTTTCTGTCGGCATATTTAGGTTCTCTAAGTTATTTTATAATTTCTAATCAATGAAAAAAATTAATGTGTCCTAATTATTACAGCCAATGTAAACTAAAATATGACATGCTCGTTTTCTATATGTTGTGTATCGAAATTGTAGATGGAGCATTAGAAGTGTATTTCAATGAGGAATATAAGTATTTTTGCAATATATAATTCTATGATGTTCTTGAATTACTACTTGTAGATATGTCGAAGATTACAGCCGGATATTTTTGCAACGATAAAATTAAATTTAATTGAACAAGGTTCATTTTCAAACCCTTGGCCTAAAATTTGCCCTAAGGAAAATCGATACAGTTATGAAATAATTGTGCTTTTGCTACAAGTGTGTGAAACATGTCTAGAGCTTAATGGAGAACAACTTGAGAAATATTTATGATAACGTTTCATAAACTTTTAATTTTTATTTCTTATATTTAATCGCGCCAGTAGTTGTTTTTTTAAATATCCGTCATGGCCTGCTCAAAAAAATTGTATATTCTTTAAAAAACCTAAATTTCGGGCATAATATTAAGACAAAAATAAAATATTATGTATTTCTGAGAAGCTTGTTAACAACAGAATTGCGATATTAAAAAATATACAGGGTCCGCAAACGAAGCGTGGACTGAAGATTAAATCGTTATCAAAGAACTTATCAACAATACTAAAACAGCTTGAGATATTGGATTAAGAGCGGCATGTTTTAAAAATATTTTACATTATAGAGGGTAGCCCAAAAAAGTGTGACAGCATAAAGTTATATTTTTTTAATGGGACACCCAGTATTTTATTGCATATTTAGGTTCGTATTACTATCGTTTATAAGTGCCTCAATATTTATTTATTTTGGATCTGTAGTTTCGGAGAAATAAATTAAAAACTAAAAAAAAAGTTTTGCAGTCCTCAATAAAAAAATCAAAAAAAACCAATCCAGAACTATTTTTTTAACCTCGGCATTGAGTGAAATTTATGACAAGAGGTCTAGAGATACTATGAATGTAATTGCGTTTATTTATTTTATACAGGGTGTTCATAATAAGCATTCAAAAACCCCACATTTTAAAATAATTTTTCTCAAGTTTTTCAAATGGAACACCCTGTATATTATTTGGCTATTTGACGTAGAGCTCATAGACACTTGTAATACAAGCATATAAGTTATATCCAGCCGTTTTCGAAATAATTATAAATATCATAAATTATGTTGTTTAAATAGAGTTTTTATTGGGAAATTTTGTTATAGGCGACTAGACTAATAATTGTAAACTAAAGTAAATGTCCAAAATAGCTTCCTTTTGCTCTTAGAGTTTACCGTATTTTAGTTATTTCGATATAAATTTTAAAAGCCTACATTTTTGCTACTTTTTCTTAAAATCTAGCGGTAACTTTTTAATGGTTTACATTTGTTATGCATAAATTCATTTGCAACAACTTCTCGAAGGTTTCTGGTCTCGGCTTTCTCTCAATAGCTGGATATCTTTCAGCATACACTCGGCTCGCGAGGAGGCAATTTCTTGCACATTCACCCAGTATGAAAATCATATTTACCATTTCTAAAGTTGTAAAATTCGACATTTTATGTAAGTTAGTACTTCATTTCGACGACTGAACAAATGAAATAATTTTATTTGGCTGTTATAGTGACAATCTAAACAAAAAAAAATCATGGCAACTCGATTAAGAATAAAAAATAAAATTAAATCAATAAAAGTAGCAAAAATGTAGGCTTCTAAAATTTATATCGAAATAACTAAAATACGGTAAACTCGAAGAGTAAAAGGAAGCTATTTTGAACATGTACTTTAGTTTACAAATATTAGTCTAGTCGCCTATAACAAAATTTCCCAATAAAAACTCTATTTAAACAACATAATTTATGATATTTATAATTATTTCGAAAACGGCTGGATATAACTTATATGCTTGTATTACAAAAAAAAATTGTGTATGAATTCTACGTCAAATATCAAAATAATATACAGGGTGTTCCATTTGAAAAACTTGAGAAAAATCATTTTAAAATGTGGGCTTTTTGAAAGCTTATTACGAACACCCTGTATAAAATAAATAAACGCAATTACATTCATAGTATCTCTAGACCTCTTATCATAAATTTCACTCAATGTCGAGGTTAAAAAATAGTTCTGGATTGTTTTTTTGATTTTTTTATTTAGGACTGCAAAACTTTTTTTTTTAGTTTTTAATTGATTTCTCCGAAACTACAAAACCAAAATAAATAAATATTGAAGCACTTATAAACAATAGTAATACGAACCTAAATATGCAATAAAATACTGGGTGTCCAATTTAAAAAAATATAACTTTATGCTGTCACACTTTTTTGGGCCACCCTGTATAATGTAAAATATTTTTAAAACATGCCGCTTTTAATCCAACATCTCAAGATGTTTTAGTATTGTTGATAAGTTCTTCGATAACGATTTAATCTTCCGTCCACGCTTCGTTTGCGGACCCTGTATAGGGTCGCCTATTTAAAAAGAGCAAGTGAATTTTTTTTCTTGAAAATTATTCAACGTAGAAAAAAATCTGAGTACGTCACTGGATTCAACGTAAGAAACTACAAATAGTACATTTTTTTTTGATAATTTACTGGGTCACGGAAATATGGGGATGGCGCAAAATGTAAAATTCTCAAAAACATCCCGTATGTCAAAAAAGGATGCTACCCCATTCACGCCAGGTCTTATGAGATTGGATATCTCGTGGGGTACAGGGGACCGTACGCACTCTACAATTGATAGGTCATACCGCATCCGAGGAACCACGGATTGATATCCTTTAGGAAGCAGCTTATGATCAAGGATCACGGTTCGGTGCTCACGTTAAGCTGTAGGTTAATTGAGAAAAACTCAAAGCATTATTTATGGTTATTTTTCTGCAGTTTAAATTTCTGCAATATAAACATATATATATTTCTATACCTATATAAAATATAACTTAACTTAGCATTGGGATAGTAAAATCAGAGCATCAATAGCGATAAGAAAATATTATTATGTTCGTATAATATGATATGTATTTTGTGTAATATATGTAATTGCATTATATTTTAAATGGAAGATGTTGGCCCACTCGGCATCGTTCGGTGAGCTACCATTGCATCGGTTTAGACGGGGTGAAGTTTGCTCCTTGGATTAACATTTGTTCATTGAGTTGACGTTTCGTCGCTGTGCGGATGTTTCCGGTTACCAGGGTGGGACCCTAAAAATAGCATGATGGAAGATCCATGCCCAAAATACTCCGGAGGTAAACTCGCCCCCCATTCGGATCTCCGGGCGGGGGGTGGTCTTGGGGCCCTATCAAGCGAAGTTCATCAAACAACAACCATTTCCGACAATTTACTGGGTTCCTCCAACAACACTCAACGAAGAAATTATGTGGAACCTGCAGTTGCTAACCGACCCAGAATTAGCTATTTCAAAATTGATTTCTGCAATATTAGAGGACTTAACACAAATATCAATTAATTAATCAATCTTACAAGCCTCACGTGCTCGCACTGACCGAGACAAAGGTCAGATCGTCAATAAACACCGTCAGCTATTTATACCCTCGATACGATTTCCATTTCCGATTTCGACGCAACTTCGGGGTGTGTCTTTTTATTCGAGATGGCCTCTGCTGCCAACGAGAACTTACACTTGAACCGATGTAATGAGGTTTAAAATATCAACGCAGAAAATCATCAAGTTTATCTGCTGCCTTTACCGTCCTCTAAGTGATAACCATTACAGAGCCCTTTTCTTATCACTAGCCAATACAATCGACTTCTTGCAAACCAACCATCCAAATGCCGAGATTGCTATCTTTGGCGACTTTAACGTCCACAATGTCGACTGGCTTAAATACTTAAATACAGACGATGAGCAAGGCCGCGAGGCCGAATTCTTTGTGATGTGTTCTGGTCTAACTCAACTCGTAGAAGAACCAACGCAGATTCCAGACCAAGCTGGAGATAGGTTTGCTAGGCTTTTGGATCTTTCCTTGACGTGAAACTCTGATCTATATAAAGTCCAGACGAAATTCATGTTATAGTTCTCAAGAGATGCGCCGATGAACTAACACCAATATTTTGTAGACTTTTCAACTTATCCTACAAAAAAGGAGTATTTCCATCTAGCTGGAAGACGGCGCGAGTCCAGGAAATTCCCAACAACTATCGACCAGTAGCATTGCTTTCAGTTATATCCAAAGTAATACAGAAAGCTATTAACCAACAACTTCCAAAGTACCTGGAAGGCTTCAACATTATGGTATACCCAGTCGATTCTGTGCATGGTGGTGCTTTCTTAAGGACCGCTCTCTGCAAGTGGCGATAGACGGATTTCTCTCAGACACCTTCACCATCAATGCCGGTGTTCCTCAAGGGTCCATATCAGCGTTACATTATACAGGGTGATCCAAAAAAGTATGATAACATCAAGTTATATTTTAAAATGGGACACAAAGTATTTTATTGCATATTTATTATTATTTGTGTCCTTTATAATTTCCTAAAATTTCATTTAATTTGGTTCTGAGAAAAAAAAATTTTACAGTCCTGGAAAAAAAATTAAAAAACAATCCAAAATTATTTTTTTAACCTCGGCATTGAGGGAGATTTATGATAAGAGGTAGAGAGATACTATGAATAGAATAGCGCTCATCTTTTTTATTCAGGGTGTTCATAATAAGTTTTCAAAAACGACACATTTCAAAATAATTTGTCTCAATATTTAAAAATTACACCCTGTATATTATTTCACTATTTTTTTGTAACACGAGCATATAAGTTATGTTGTTTAAATAATATAGGTGCCTAGATTAATAATTCTACAGCATATTGAAATTGTTTCGAAATTCTTCTTCTTCTTCTTCTGTAGCCGCTACAACCCTGGTTGGGTCTTGGCTGACTTCACAATTTGCCTAGAATAAATGGGTTTTTAAAAGTTTTTCTTGATTTAGATCCTTAACATAAAGGTTTTCAAAAAGAAAAAAGTTTAGTAGCATTGTCTCTTAACAAAACATTCTAGGGGAAACCCTAAATAACGTGATGGATTATTTATCTGGCTCTAGGATATAATGAAATCCGATATGAATTCCTGAAATGTTTTTTCTTAATATAGAATTATTTTTGTATCTCAGGTAAAAGCTGATCAAAATAGATAAAACCAAAGTTATAATTATGTTGTAAAATCACAGAACTTAATTAAAAAATAACCAGGGTGTCATAAATCACCCCTGTTATATTTATATTATGGCCAACCTTAAAATTATTTCAGTTCATTTCAGTAAATTAAACAATTTTTTTTTTAATTTTGTATCAGGCAAAATGTAAAAAACTAAACTATTTGTTTACTATTCTTTGAAGGTTCCTGAATAAGGTCCAACTGAGAGTTGCTGCGACAATTTGCGACCTTGCCGAAAATTGAATTTAAAAAAAAAATTTGTTAGGTACATTTTTACAAATATGTGATTAAGACATCGAACCAATTTTGAATAACTTTATTATTACTAAACTGATTCCGATAAAACGTACATAGTATCATGGAGAATATAACATACTGTTAAACAGGCGAAAAAAAATTTTCGATATTTTTCAAAATGTTGAGAAAAGAGACTGTTCATCCAAAAGCGCTAAAGTACAATTAAAGAAACACCTACTTAAAATGATAACAATTATTAATTATAATTATGGAAGCAGGTAAATAAAATTGTTACCTCTCCGGCTCTGCCCAATATGGAACATTGTATGATGATAAGGGTGACAATTAAGGTTTTATGGGATGAATATATAGTATTTTAATGATTGTTAATTATATTAATGAACAAGTAAATTCAAACATTTCATAATTTTCTAAGAATTTTCGGAGTTTTAATTTATTACTATCCTATTTAATGCTATTATCATAATGGAAAAAATATATATTGTTTAGGGCTCTTCCATTTAGTAAGGTAGAAATGATCTTTGCATATGCATAATGACTTTATTGTGCTCTCAATAATTTTAAGAAATTGATTATATCTTGAGACATACAGTTGTATTATGCACCCGATATAGATTTGGGTATACCCAGAACTCCAGTGAATCAAAATTTCTATTTATAAAGAAATAATTTTGTTTAAAAAAATTAGATATGTATTTTGGGTTATCGTTGACATGAAGTTGGAGTTTAGGGTTTCAAAAACTTATTTATATGAAATTTATGCACATTTCTCTACATTAAAATTTTTTATCTCTAGTGAAACATACCTTATTGTTCAACGTTCAACAATATCATTATTTCCAATTTTTCAATGAAAATTATTTTTACAGTAGTTCAAGGGTATAATTTTCCATTTCCTTCGTTTCATTCCAAGAACTAAATCATACTGTGCATTCAAGGCATTCATAATATAACGAAAGCTTCTTCTCTAAAAACCAGGAACGTTGTCACGAATGTATATATTCGAGAGAGCCGGGTGTTCTTTAGGAATATTAAGTGTCAGTTTATTCAAATATCATTCTATAGGTCACACTAACATTCTAAGGAAATTTTATATGCTTAGAATGTTATTATAATAATTCGCAAATATAGAAAAATGGCTGCAATGGAAAAAATTTAATATATTTTTTTATGAACGATTACTTAATAGTTATTTATGAAGTTTTAACGGTTGGATCACCCGCTACGATCGTTATATAAGTTCTCTTCTCACAAAATAAAAAAAATTTTAACACACACATCATACAAGATGTTATGCACAAACACTATGAAACCAGACACTCAAATGAACAAAAAAGAATTAATATATATTTTAACAAATTCAAAATTAAAGCCAAAAAACTTAAATCAATATTACTTCTTTGTTGTATTACACAAACTTAATCAAAAGAGCCTTGTATTTATTTTTAACACTAGTGTTCAAAGTAATCAACTTTTAACATTAACCCTAAGTACTAACATACAAGTTCTAGGACGCAGTCACTGAAATGTCGTCTGTGAGATGACGCTATAAATTGGGAATGTTTTTTAGCAAAACACATAAAAAAATTAACAAATTTGTTATATTTATATTCATTGTAGATGTTGAGATCGAAAAAATCCTCGGAACGAAATAAAATTTAAAAAGCCTTGTTTCGGAAATTACATTTTTATTTGGTATATAGATAAAAAACAAAAAAATCATATTATCAAACTTAGCTAAACTGAAACACAACTAATAACATTATCTATATTAAACATCCCTTAAATGGCTACAAAGGCTCTACTCCAACAAATGAACTGCAAAAAAACATATGAAATTCTAGATAAAGAAGCTATTACAATAGCGAAAAATTCGAGTTTTTTACAGGTTTTCGGTAAACCGAAGACATATTTTCTTCACACACTGGAGACAAATTGGCTTATTGCATGAATGACAAAGATATTTCGTCATTCTTCTTCTTCTGTTAGGACAAATAGAGCATATTTTTCGCTTTTCCAGAATCTGCTCAGGAGCATGATACAAAATAAGTTCCTCTTCAATGCCAAGATATAGTTACATTCGTACTGACTCGTAGTCTACTGGACGACGCTGAAATTTCGGTTACACTAGACCGAGGCTGCTCTCGCCTAAGCAGCATACTTGACTAACCTTTACTTGAGAGTACACTGACAAATAATTATTAAACATAATAAATAATGGAAATATTCTGATTTTAAAATTACGAGTAGTCTGCTGGACGACATGTCAGTACTTAAGGGTTAATGTCATACAATTACATTTTGGACTCTAGATCTACTAGATTTAATAACTTATATCATTCTGGCCGTTCTTAAAATTTATATATTATTTTCTAATTGAACAAATTTTTTTTTTTGTAAAAACTTGCATTTCTCCAAACTAAAATACATCTAACAAAGTCGAAAAAATTCTTCTCTCCGACCAGTTTAATTTTTAACTGGCAAAGTGGCAAATACAAAGTGGTACTCATCATTAAAATTATTATTTGTTTACCTGTTAAAAGCAAAACTGTGGTTTTAACATGCGTCCTAAAGGTTATGTCCTTTTTTTGAAGCATAGAACGTAATTTTTTGAGTAATCTCTAAAACGTCACTGTCTCCATTCGATAGAAAAGTTTAAATTTATTGTCGTCCAGATTCAGATCCCATTTATCAACATTAAAAATTCTAAATGTTTCTGCCTGAGAAGACGAGCCCAATATTTTTTTCTTTTTATTATTTTGAGTGTTAATGTTAAACGATACAATTAAAAGAGTATCTTCATCATCTGAAGAGGCTATTTTTATAACTGATTAATGGGTGAGCGATAGATGTATTTTGACCTTACATTGTCTTCATTGATTTATTATACAACGTATCAACTAGTAAACATTTCCAGTCGTCTTCTAGTGAATACTGATGATGATGTGAATACAATGGTTAATGGGTGGTACGATGTATTGCATTTTGATGCCACTTCGCTGCAGTTTCACTGCCACAACGAGTTTTGGCCATTTCTACGCCACGCACCTTTCCAAATCTTCACTACTGCCATACTACTTCGGTGCGCGCCTCACCTAGAATTGATGTCAATTTATATAGACATTATATTTGGCAAATTGTATTAGAGAAAAATTAACCAAAAATTTAAAATATCTTAAGATCAAAGATGTTATGGCGATATCTAAGAAAATTGTAAATTATTGAATATTCTTGATAAACATTTTATTTTATTTTCTGAAAAAAAAAATAGAAATCAAATATTCATTAAATAAAAAAATTAAGCCCATATTTTCAAACATTTTTTTAAAATAAATAAATGGGCCTTACGATTTTCTCTTCTTTGTTATAGGACTGTAAAATTCGAAATGATGTAAAAACGTTATTTTACTGGAAAATTTCTAATTTAGTACACGATATGTAAAATGCAAGACAGGATCGCTATACTCGAGCTTCTTTAGGTGACAAAGTATAAGAATCTTGTTAAGTCTGTTTTGTAATATTATGGAAATTAATATATATATTTTTTAATAATGATAATAATATTCATTTAAAGGATATAATTTATAGACGAACTGAGCATCATTAATTCCTTTTAATACTTTAATCCCTTCACTTTATATTAACCGCACTAGGCCCCGTCCCCTAACATCAACAACCCAAATTATCAATAGTTTGACCTTGAGGTACTTATCCATTACATACTCAGTTACTTGCTAATGAGCTGCCATACAAGTTGTTGCTAACTAGCAAGGCTCCTTCACGGGACCCCTCAACTTTTTTCGTGCCTCATGTCCCCGTCACTTAGCCTACGCCATCGCAGAACCTCATCACATTATCCTAAATACATTATCCTATTTTGTTGTTTTAAGTTAGAAAAGAATACAGTAATATTAAACAGTTTCTACAAACGTGTTGCTCAAGAATATCCGGAACCAAACAAAAAAATCTTGTCTCAGGACCTAGCCGTTTCCAAATGATTTGTGTTAAAAGAATCAGTCAAAGTATTGACAAAATTTTTTCAATTAATATGTTTGGATTACGGATGTAATAAACATCAAAGCTGATAATTTATTCTATTTTTCATTTTAAAATACAAAAATATTCCCGAAAAAGAATTTAATTTTTCTTTCTGTTATGAAAAAACTTTCCATAAAAAATCTTAAAGGATTGAAGGGAATATTTGTTTTCCTGTGAGCTATATAGGAATCAAATATGGATTTCTAAAAGGTTTTTCTTAAAATATTAAGATTTTTTTTACTATACAGCAATGGCTTGTCAACGTGGGCTATTGAAACATAACATGTTTATTTTATAAAAGTTTTTCATCTTATGTATGTATTTTAAATAAGAATAATATCTGCCTGTCTGCTATTCTAGCAAACCCTATTGTAAGGTAGATTGATGACGATATAGTAATTTATCGTTTGTTAAAGGACTAGAACAGTAGTTTAGCATTATGGTAGCATCGTTATATAAGTGTTAAGAATGATCTTATTCGACACATCAAACATTTAAATGGGGAAGACCAATATGTAAAAAGATATTTTACTATACAATTAATATGATGGAGCTTTAGAAATAATAGAAGGCAAACTCTTAGACCTGAACTCTTAGACCTGAAACCCTTAATAACAATGCGTTGGATCCTCACGAATAAGAATGTAAGGAATTAATTATATTCTAAAGAAAATTGTTCAGCTAATCCAGTGTTCTAAATAAGGCAGCTTATTAGAAACGTATGGATAAAAATTCTTTTGTCATACATTCAAGCACTTTATAGCTTCATCTAAAGATCAGTTATTTATAATTTGTATTGATCTTTTGCTTTTAAAGAGACACGTAACGAGCTAAGCTCCAGATCAATGACTTGCACAACTTTACGTGTAAATTTTAAAACTTTCAGTCAAGATAGATGATATTAATAAATATAAA
Organism: Barypeithes pellucidus; assembly: GCA_963991005.1. Lineage (NCBI taxonomy): Eukaryota > Metazoa > Arthropoda > Insecta > Coleoptera > Curculionidae > Barypeithes > Barypeithes pellucidus. Next base: position 45,795,478 of record OZ022560.1, read on the forward strand.
AAGAATATACTCCTTAGTTAACTGTTCGTACGTATTATAGCAACTTTACAAAAAATAGAGATAATAATAGCCTTATTTAAAAAAAACACCAAAATAGGAGGAAATTCAAAATATGAAAGAGACCAATAATCACATATGAATAAGCTTCTGCACCAATTACTATATCAATATAACTACCCGAACAAACCCGAATACACCCTTCGCATAGTTTATATTATTTAGTTTAGTAAGTATATTGGAAATATAGCCAATCATGATAGATGATGATTCAGGATATTAAATAAATTCCAGCAAAATTACAAAACGAAAAAAATCAATATAAAACATCACAAATAAATTTGTGTCTTGTGTATACAGGGTGTTAGAAATTCGATGTTCATCACTGGGACTCATAAACGGTAATAGGTACAGCAAAGGTTAAATTGGGACAAAGTTGCAATTCCTAGCCGACCAATATGGCATGAAGAAACTATGAAAATTCCTAGTACTTCTAAAAATATTTGTAAAAAACCGAAAATCGCAATTTTGGTTATAAATTTTTTCAGGCATTATTAAAGAGATTATGTAAAATATATTTCACACGTTCGTTGCCACTTTTCATCTTCTATAAATCAGTCGTCTTAGATGTCGTGTCCGACGTTTGGTTATTCAGATGCCATCATCAGTATTTTTAATTACAGTTAACAAAATTACTTTTCAAATATCAATGTTTCTACCCCATAAAAACATATTCAGTAATATTTTATTAAAAAAACTTTTTTATCATTGGAGATAAAACCCATCCTTGATAATGTGCACCAGAGAGAGAGAACTCTTTCTTTTCTTAAAAACACGCATCGAGAAGGCTGTTGCATATAATTTTTTAAAAGCTTTTGAGTTTGTTACAATTAATTAGAGTTCACCCTTTTATTTATAGTATTATAGTTAGTCATGAAATGTAATATTTGTTAGATATTATTTTAGTTTAAGCTTCCCTTCTATTTATTTAATTAATGTTTCAAAAATTTTGTTACAATTTTTAATAAATGCCTAATCAAAAACTTATTTAAATAAAATATTGTTGAGGCTATTTTTTATGGAGTGGAAACGTTGATACTTAATAAAAGTAATTTTGTATTAAGATTACATCCGATCTCAAGTTTACATAAATGAAATAAAACCCGAACAAACCTGAAGATCGCATCAGAAAGACAAAACGTCTGCCATGAAATTTAAGAACACTGTCATTGTCATTACATTGTATTTTTCTAGTAAGTTTATTAGAAGTAATAAATTTTATTTTAAAACATATTGAGTTACTATGCGTTTATCTTTAACACAAAGAATAGAAATTCTTATGATGATTGGATATGGTGATAGGATCCGTACTCAACAAGAAGTTTGCATTTTGTTTAACACTAAGTATCCAGCAAGACCAATTACTAGATCAACTGTGTGTAAACTTGAAATAAAATTTCGGGAAACGGGTTCAGTGGAAGATATTCCCAGAATAGGCCGTCCAACTATTCCGGATGACAAGAAATTAGATATTTTATTGGCTATGGAAGAAGATCCCCACAACAGCGTCCGCCAGATTAGCATTGATCATGGGGCGGCTGCTATGACCGTTCATAACCTATTGACGGTAGAAAAATGGCACCCGTTTAAAATCCGATTGGTTCATGAGTTGAATGAAGATGATCCAGATCGTAGGATGGAGTTTTGTCAAATATTAATGGAAAGATGTAACTTAGATCCTTTGTTTGTTGAAAAGATCCTATTTTCGGATGAATCTACCTTTAAATTAAATGGAGAAGTGAACCGGCAAAACTGTAGATACTGGGCAAAAGAAAATTCCAGGTGGATGCGTGAGCACCATACTCAATATCCTCAAAAAATTAATGTTTGGGCTGGTATTGTGAAAAACAAAATTATTGGGCCATATTTTTTTGACAACAATGTAAACAGGCTAAATTATCTTCATTTTCTTCAGAACTTTCTTATCCCTACGCCAGTTAACTTATACCCTAGTAGAAATAATCCAGGAATTCTAGATGAAAATTTGTGGTACCAACAAGACGGCGCACCTCCACATTATGCACAATGTAAACGGGCTAAATTATCTTCATTTTCTTCAGAATTTTCTTATCCCTACGCTAGTTAACTTATACCCTAGTAGAAATAATCCAGGAATTCTAGATGAAAATTTGTTGTACCAACAAGACGGCGCACCTCCACATTATGCAGCAGTAGTGCGCCATTACATAAACAAAGTTTTTCCGAACAAGTGGATTGGAAGACGTGGGCCTGTTGAATGGCCGCCTAGGTCTCCAGACCTCCAGATCCCGCATTGAATGACAGCACTAGAGACTGTAGATTTAATTTTTTTATAGACAATGATAGTTATACCTGTATCCAACCATAACAGATATGAAAGTAGAATCAGCTATCATGAAAAACAACAAAGCTCCTCAACTAGATGATACATGGAGAAATTCTCAAACTATTGGACTCGGAACAAATAAAACTGCTAACGACCCTATCAATAAAATTTATTCAAACGGTCAAAGGCTAAATGATTGGTTACTGGCAACATTCTTCCCTCTTCCCAAAAAGATAATCGCCACTAATTGTTCTGATCATAGAATAATCAGCCTAATGATCCATGCTTTAACAGCATCCCTCAATATCATCCAAGCACGAAAGGTCGATGAGAACATAAGTTACACACAGCTCGACTTCAAGAAGGGACTTGGCATAAGAGAGGCCAGGCCTTATTCCCCATGCAGGTTCTGATACTCGAGTACGTGAAGTCAATGTAGACATTTTTACATGATTCATAGACTTCGAGAAAGAATTTGATAAGGTCCAGTATGGTAAACTCATATCAATCTTACAAGAATCAGGAAACGACGACTGAGACTCAGCGGTGATATCAAAGGCCTAGTGGAAAATGAGGCGTCAGAAGAATGTAATGTAAGAAGAGGAGTAAGTCAGGGTTGTATACTGTCGCTTCTCTTACTCAGAACATATATTCAAAGAGGCATTAGACAACACAGAACGTGGAAATAGTAAACAACCTCAGAAATGATGATACAGTTTTTGTAGCCAACACTGTTAAGGGGCTTCAGAGGCTCATAGACTGTGTACTGACTGTATGAAACCGATATTGTATGAAGATTAACTGCAAGAAAATGCGAACGTTAATTATCCAAAAATCACAACGACAATATACAGTTCACTGCTAACAATGTGGCTCTCACAAGGGCCGACACGGTTACATATCTGGGATGCACTCTGAATAAATACTGGGATCACTCTTGAAAAATCATGGTGCTGAATTGAGAAATACAGAGGTGCATTTAATAAGATGCGATGCAGCTGATCATTCAGCATCTGCACCAGAATCAGGGGTTTAAGATGCCTCCTATACGGGGTAGAAGCGTGGGCTCTTACTGAGGTCTCATGCAAACGCATTGATGCATTTGAGATGCGTGCTATCGACGCATGCTCGGAGTTTCATGGATGAACCACGTATCAAATGAAACAGTATTACAACACATCGACAGAGAAGTGGAAATTTAATAAATGTCCATCGCAGAAAACTGGAGTACTTCGGCCATATTATGCGAAATGAAAAATCCATCTGCTAAAACTTATCATATAGGAGAAAATAGGAGGTAGAAGATCAGTAGACGAATATCATGGCTGCGAAATTTACGAACATGAACCAGAATGATATCAACAGCTAATCAGGATAGATATGATAACCAACATTAATAGAAGATAGGCACTACAAGAAGAAGAAGATAGTTATAATTTCTAAAATTATTAGAAATGTGTCTTACTTATATTTTAAAAGTAGTTTTGTAGCAATAGCTAATTCACTACTACATTTACGAAACTCGCTTGTAGCTAGTGTTAAAAATTTCTGTAAATAATATTCGATTACATTAACGCTGAAAGTATTATCACGTCAATTATTCAAATATTTCTTTATCCAAGATTTCAGAAAATTGCATTGTATATTTCGGATGCATTAGACACCCGTTTTCAGATCAGGAAAATGTGGTCGGGAACGATCACCCGGGAAATGCGAATGCTTCTCCGAATACAAATTGTCACTTTATTGAATTGTCACGTTTAGGCATGGTCATCATTTATTTTTATGATTATCTTATACCCTGTGGTTTTCTTGGATTTTGATCGAAAAAGAGGATAAGTCAATATGAATATTTTATTAAAACTGAGAAGTATGATGTGATCTAAAGATTTATTTTAACAATATAATGATGAATGCGAGAAAACAATGAACATATTAACACAGCTTATTATTATTATAAGCATATATAGGATGGGTTAATGAAAACGAAACAAGGTCGATTTATATTTGTCGTTTGCAAAAAATAATCGCTCGCATCTGTAGATTTTTATTTCGAGGGGGAAATCTTTTGTGCATATTTTCAAGCTTATCACATACTTAATAAGTTCATTGTAGCTTCGTATCACTATACTATACGTATCTTAGTTTTGATAAAATATTCATATTGACGTATCCCTTTTTCCATCAAAATCTACTATAAGAAAGCGTTTGACAAAAATACTGATGTGATCAACACACAAAAAAGAACTTTGAAAGTATTGATTCCTCTAAGAAAATAATATTCAGGTCATTCAATGGACATTGTTCGCCTACAGTAAATAAATACACATATCCCTAATTTTTGTAACAAACATTTCAAATTGAAAAACACTTTATTCGTGACAGTCATTCTAAATGCTGAGATCAAATGAAAGATTTCAACTGTTGTTTATTAATGGTGCATTAAAAAAAAATGTTTTTGCTTCATTTTTTTATTATCTAGTAATCCGTACCAAAATAATATTGTAAACATAATTTATTAAAAAACTATAGTTAGGATTTCTAATAAATTTAGTAAAATCAAGTAAAAAATAAAATATATTTCAAATTTTACAATGACACGGAACAACCACTATAGTAAAGTTTTTATAGTTAAGATTTTATTGTTCGATTTCCTATAAAATCTTACCACCACGTTTCCACATACACTCGTAGGGAACATAGCCCCAGTAAAAAGTAAAATAAAAACCCAAGCTGTCGCCGATCAAAATAAAATAATTAAGTTGGGTCATCTATTGCTAGACTTTACTACATGAGCTTGGAGGGATGACATTATGAGGGATAGTGTTACCACGAACTGCTGAGTTAAAAACTATACATGTATTTGGTACAAGGATGATATAAAATATATTCATCATAATGCGCGTTTAGCGCCATCGGTGGTTGCTATGAATTTATGGTCACTGCATGGACGTCTTAATTGCAATTTTCATTATTAATCCGTAAAAAAATAATATTGTAGAATTTCTAATAAAGTTAGTAAAATCAAGTAATTACTAAAATATATCGTAAATTTTACAACGAATATATAGTGAAAATAATTGATATTGAACTCCAGTAGTACATGTAGGGTATATTTTCTGGCTAATATTTAAGAATTTTTAATTGTAAAAATTACCACGTTTGAAAGAAGTGTGGTAAAAACATTTCTACAAAAATAAAAGGCATAAATGAGATGCAACGGATTCCTGGGATTTCGTTTTTCGTAACAAATAATATGTTGAGAACTTAACATGAAACATACGTCAAGCGAGGGATTGCGAAGATAAAGCTTGGATTTTTTTATGATCAAACACATGCACTATAGAAAAAATCCTGTAAGGCACTGGGTTCACGTTGGTTTTGAATCATTGGAGGTTTGGAAGTACGACCTCGGAAAGGTCGTTCTATAAGAATGAAGTCCTCCAGATGAAAAAATTCTTAAATAATAATGGATGGAATGGATGGGCTACCGCTTGGGAATACCATGTGTCAAAATGTTTACAAACGATTTTAGTAATTTTCACAAAAGATTTTATTAAATTTTAAAAAAGAGTAAGAGAAAACTCCGGAGGTAAACTCGCCCCCCATTCGGATCTCCGGGCGGGGGCTGGACCTGGGGCCCCATCAAGCGAAAATCATCAAAAAAACAACCATTTCCGACAATTTACTGGGATCTAACAACACTCAACGAAGAAATGGTGTGGCACCTGCAGTTGCTCAACCAACCCAGAACTAGCAACTTCAAAATTGATTTCTGCAATATTAGAGGGCTTAACACGAACATATTATGATTCCAACGATTCAAAACCAACGTGAATCGCTTTTTGCGCACACGCACCACTCCCAGAGTGCCCTAAAGGATTTTTCCTACAGTGCTTGTGGTTGATCATAAAAAAAAAAAAAAAGAGTAAATTTTACAAAATATGTTAGTATATTTTTCAAAAGATTTCAGTAAATTTTACAAAATATTTTAGTAAATTTTACAAAAACTATATAATTGGTTTACTAAATATTTTTGCTAAACACTCAACCTTAAGCGTGAAAAAGTGCCTAACGGCACTATCACAATATCGCGGGGAGTTTAGTCGGTGGGCGATATTCCTTCAGAATGATTGGTCTCTCCCCCAGAGAGAGACGTTTTCTCAACCAGAGAATAGAGTCAGCCCGATACTACTTTGTACTCCGCGTGCATCGTGTCTGTTTGCAGATTCTCCTCACATGTCAAAAAAAAAATTAATATTTTTGTAATTTTTTATAAAAAATGTAGGTTAAAATTTTGCATAATTTCATGGTCTTAATAAAAGTTATTATCCCAGTCAAATATAGAGGTTAATTATGGTTAGTTTTACTATTTTATAATAAATTTAATTGAGTTTTTCTTTCCGTGTAACTTATCAGAATTAGAATATGCTTTTAAACTATCGAATGCAACTAAAAATAACAATGAACGCATTGTTACTTCCGTAATCCATTGTTGATATCCATAATTTTTTTTAAAAATAATTTTATCTTGGACCTCCTATCATTGGGTCAGTCGTTCTGCACGCACATACTAAAAGGAGAATATACAGTTCCCTAAATGAGAAGGGATTAGTTATTTGACAGCGGACTGAAATAAATTGGACTTTGCGGTTCATTAATTTGATTCAATATTTTAAGTTAGAATATTTAGTGGAAAATGCTATATTACTTAAAAGCAAATTTATTCTGAACAAAATGCTTTGGTGACTATGTTGGATTTATTGTATTAATATATTACATAAGTTCACGGGGATATATATTCCTCTAGGAATAGAATAATTTACATATTAAATTTATCATTAAGTGCCATGACATTTATAGCTAATTTTAATAATCATTATTCACTGGTAGTTAGTGTTCGTGAGTCATTCATTACTAAAAGATGTGACACTTAGAAAAAAGCAATTTTAACACTTGATTCTCTACAGTCAATCGCATAGGACTTTTAATCAAATTTTCGAAAAACCATTAATTTAACTAAGTGCCAATGCCACCAAAAATTAATTTTCTTCATTTCCTTTTGATGACGTACAGAGGAATAATATTTAATTTTTTTATAATTTTTAAATTAAATAGCCATTGAAAAATATGGGATTATGCCCGCTGAAATAATTACTTTTACACTGCAGTGATTAACTGCACTCGTTTGACTGGTAAAATTTCAAAATTTGTTGTTTTAAAAGAAGTTAAAATTGTCGAACCTGAAATATATAATTAAAAATCTTACTGGCGGAAAATTCTAGTAACAGGTTTGAAAATGCTACGAGCTGATACAAATATAGTAAAACAATCAGAACTATATCGGAATTTAAAAATATTCTGCGTCCTGCTTAGAACATAATGTATAAATAATAAATATTTTGACTAAGTCTACATACTTTTTTTTTAAATCGAATATCTAAATACTAAGGTAAAAACCCTTTTTACCCACATACCTTCGCCCCGTTCCATCTGGATTCACTTAGCAACAATGTGGGTCACTAGAGTATACTAACAGTGTTGTCAGATCACGTCTCGTAAAGTTGTGTGGCCAAATCATATGACAACAATAACATATCTGTGCAATGGTCCATTTAACTTTATACGTTGGTATGACTCCCTGGACTGGAAAATTATAAGAATAATTATAAATCAAATTATAAATTTATGAAATAAAATAACACATCTAATATGATAATTTGATAGTTGCAGAATCGGAACTTTGGTCACAGCTCCCTACTATAAATGATAACCAAGAAAATCGATATCTATACTTTTACAGTTAATGACATATAGATAATTTACAAAAGAACGTAATCAGATTATTGATCTTTGTGTCAAAATAAACATTTGTGTAGACAAATTGAAATTTAGAAACGTTCTTACCTGGCACTACTGCTACCAAAAAATATTTTAATTTATTATTCTATTTATAACTCGTAAACCCTAAAATACGAAAAAAAAGTTCTTTTAAATGTAAATTAAATGTAAAATACAAGTGTGTCTTCTCTTCTGATTTCTAGCTTCTATACAGGGTGTAACTAAATAAGTGTAAAACATTTAAGGGGGTCATTCCTCATCGAAAAAAAGATAGGATCTTTCATATAAAGAAACTTCATTGGAGCATCCCTTGTTAAGATACAGCCCCTTAGAGGGGGTACATAAAATTTATAAATAAACAAAACTAATTTATTAATAACAAAACATACAACATCTAGAAATCATAGTAAATGTTCAATATGTCTACCTTCAGACATTACGCATGCGTCTAGACGTCGGCGCATTGAGCAACGTATTCGCGCGTTTTATGGCGATATGTATCTTGTTAGTAAAATAATTTTTTGCTGCGAACTGGTTTATTTTGGGCAAAAAATTCAAGAGACATTTTTTGTTTAGAATGAAATAAATTTTTAGATGGTAAACAAATAATAAGACAAAAACTTACATTGGAAATAAATTTTAGGGGTTGCGTTTTCCATCCTTACAACCATGGGGTAAACCAAATAAATTACTGGCTAAGTGTCTTTTTGGTAGTAGAAAATGTCAGGTTACTTTCAATATTGTAACTTTTTTAGTGCTTGTGAAAAAAATTGTTAAACACATTTTATGTACCCCCTTTAAGGGGCTGTATCTTAACAAGGGATGCTCCAATGAAGTTTCTTTATATGAAAGATCCTATCTTTTTTTCGATGTGTATACTATATCTATAATTATGAAAAATGGTGTAGTGTTTTCCTATGACTGTTTCACTTCTTCCCGTGGGATATGACAACTTACCTATAGCAATATTCCTGGTACATTTAAAAATTCATATAATTTCTCATATTCTCGATAAATATCTCCCAATTTTACCAAGTTATCGATCCATCCGAATTATTGCGATAATGTGCTTAAATGGAAACAACGATTTAAAAGATTATTTTAATTAATTTTAATCGCAAACATTAAAATTATATATGTTCCATATTTCCTTAATTGGAACATCTAATAAACGCGTTATATATTTCAGATGCGTTGATGGAAACCTGTTTTACCAATGCCGGAATGTGAGGTCGAAAACGAACACCCGGGAAAACCGAACCCTTTTTAGAATGCAAATAGTGGCTTTATTGCATTGCGAGGTTTAGGCCTCATAATAACTTATTTCCATGATTATTTTACACATTGCCTGGGATGTTTTTAAATTCAGTTGGGAGTACAAGCAAAGATGATGGGAATGTATATAACTTGACACTTATCAAGAGAGCAAATTTCAGTTTCAAAATGACATGAGACGTATATAAATATAGAATGAATTTATGAATTTTTTATAAATAAGAGCTAAATGTGCACTAAATTTTTCATAAGGCTACAGAGGCATTAAACTAATTTAAATTATGGATTCAACAAGGCCGAGGAAAGAATGAACGTGAGTTATAACTTTACAGAAATATCAACTAGGTAGGTACCTGTTATTTATAATCTATTTTGTTTCATCATTAATGGAAAAAGCTAATTCAGACTTGTAACACTCCCGTTAAATAAAGAAAATTTTCTTAAAGAATTAAATATCATAAAACAAATTGCAATTAATAATGGATATACTGCTAATTTAATCGACCAGATTTTAAGGAAAAAAACATATAAAAAAGCTATTGATTTAGTTTACCCAAAAGTAAAAGACTCTCCAAATAAATTCAAAGTTATCACTTTTACTGGCTTACCAAGTAAATCGATAGGTAATTTTTTAAATAAATTTGACATCAATATCGCATACAAAACGAACAATTCCTTAGGCAAATACATCAGAAACAATAAAACCAGAACAGACAAGAATAAGAAATCAGGAATCTACAAACTAACATGTGATGACTGCCCAAAAACGTATATAGGCCAAACCGGTAGAAATTTTAAAAAAAGAATACAAGAACATCACAATAGTTTTATCAAAGATAAAAAAGATTCCAATTATGCTATCCATCTGCTGGATAATCAACATAATTTCGACCCTAATTATAAAATATTACATATCGAAAACAAAGGCTTTAAACTAAATCTGTTAGAATCTATGGAAATAAATAAACTTAAAAATACCCAATTACTACTCAATGACCAAATAGATCTTAATAACTCCCCTTTATTGAATCTGTTCAATTAGTATCAACTATAATAAACTGTAAAATCCTAATTTAATATGTAAATAACCCATCTTTGTGTTTTACTTTTATACCCATAAATACTAATTCAGAATCAAATAACGTTTTCCTTTGTAATACAATGCGAGTGTATTAGAAGGAGTTAGCAAAATTAAAACATTAACATGTCATTATTTCTCATTATTGACATTTTTATTTTGTATTTCATGTGGCTCATCAATGTTTCATGTTTCTAAACGAAAGAATAATCAGTTTGTATAACAACTATTAGTTACAATTTTTTTTCCTCTTCGACAAATAGTGTTTCAATAACCTATAACAACCAGTGTTGGGAACAGGAAGTGTCACTATCTCATCGGTTATGTCAAATATTTCATCACTAAGAGCTTGGTTTCTACAAAAATAGTTTGAATATCGCAATAGTATTCATAAACATGAAATTATTTTTCTAGATCAAACCAAACATTTTCTTGACATTTGGTTAACTTTGACAGAAATATTATTATATTTCAAACAATAAATCATATGTCAATTAACATCAATTAAATATAATTTAAAATACGTATAATCAACTTAAAATTACATTTTTTACTTTAGTACAATAAAGACATTTTAATATCGACGGCCTTCATCACATCCATTAGCAGGTGGTTTTGTTTGATTTGATCTACATTATCTCAATTTGAAATACAATGACGCACGTTCGTTCTTTTCCGGCTCAACTGAATATGATTCGCTTACAATATAGTTAAAGCGCTATTCAATTCATGTCAAATTTGAAGTTTCCTCGCCAACTATACTTAAAAGACATCCTTGCTATTTAAAAAGAAGTCGCGAATATGAATACTTGAAGGCTATATACGTCATATTTCAAATATTCCGTCAGAAATTAATTACAATTTCCACTTTCTAACAGTTATGTTAAGGTATATTCTTTTTTGGGGATATCATCACAATCATTTTGTAAGCAGAGAATAGATATAAATGAATGTACCGCTTAAAAGATAGTTGAAAGTTCCATGAAAATTAGCAAAAGTCAAAATTAAATACAATGTGCACTTTCTGATCTAACAAATATCATCTTTGCTGACAAGCATTTGATTAGCATCTTGTAAGCGTGTAATTGTGATTGTATTTATAGTTCTAACTAACCTTAGAATACAGCAAACTACAGTATTTTGTAAAAATGCAGTACCGTTGATTCAAATATTATTTGGAACAAGACTTTATTTATATGTTATCTAATTGGCTTTTACTTCTTTTATTTATATATCACCTAACTAAAATATATTTCATTCTTTGTTTTGACTAGTTTCTAAATTTACTTTTTTTAAACTAACCCTCATAAAATGCATGCTTAAAACGACCACTTTCTCTACAATAACATCATAAACTGAGTCAAGTACTATTAAGTGCAAAGAATGCCATAAACCTGAAGGGCAGTTTAGATACAGAACCACTGTTTCTATCTATCCTAATAAATTTGATGAAACGCACATTGAGACAAACATATTCTCCATATTCCAGAGATATATCTCTCTTTTTCCTCAGCATCAGTGACAGTGTAATACTTATATGTAAGATATACCCTTAAACTGTGAGCCTCTACACTTAAGCTGGAACCACCATAGCAAAACGCAATTGTATATGGCCCCATGTATTAGAAGTTAGATAATATGTTATAGCCGATAAGGAAATAAAGGTACGACCTGACGGGCTATTAGGAAAGAACAACGTGGTTCTTAGAAAATATATTTAGTCGACTTTGTTAGTATTATAGACAGATTATTTTAAGGAGCGACACGTATCCTCCGTTTGTCACTTGGAGTGCATGTCGCTTTCCCCGACGTGATTTTTTTGTTCTTAATTGGGGAAAAATACATATTTATTTGTAAACTTCAGTGTTTTCTTACATCAGAAGTGGGATAGAATTCGCGACTTTGAACGAAGTGCTTTACTAGCGGCCATCCAATTCTAGTGAACTTATTCATTTTCGCAAGTTGTATTATAATGGAATAGTTCGCGAAAATTGTATTAAATTTTATCAAGGAATTAAGAGACGCAAGTGTGCGACCAACTATCTCAACAACTTTGGATGTACCATATTTCGATCCGAATCGGAATGACGACGGTACGGAAAGTGGTGTGATGAGATGGAAAAATTAGGAGAGACTTTTAACTGGTCCAGTCACAGAGGAGTTCTACCGGAGAAGCCAATAGTTTTCTATGTGGAAGCCATTGGAAAAATCTTGGAAGGGATTCCGTAAGGAGTTATCCAGCCTTTATTCTGCCAAACGAAATTTGGGTAAAGAATTTCGCAAAGCTAGCCAGTACACCAGTAAGAAGGCAAAATTCTATTGTGAGTATGCTAGAAACAAATATTTCTTATCAATTCGTTAAATTTTGTGATATCAGCGGTATTTCAATAATAGGTTAAGAAAGTAAAAAAAAATTACCGCGCGACATCGGAAATAAAACAAAAGCTTCAAGAGGGTCATTTAACCACTCAATATTTCTGTCAAAATAATATCCTGCTCAGGAAAATAAATCTAAGTGAGAACCCAGAGATTTATATGGCTTTTATACCCAAGGGTAGTCGTTTAGGGTTGTTACGGTTATTTCACAATGAACAATGTCACGTGGGGCCAAACAAAACGCTTTCCAAAATAAATCATTATTTTTGGTTCCTCAAAATGCCCAAGTTTGTTAAAGAGTATTGTGACCATTGTTTCAAGTGGAATCGGTAAAGACCACACTGGACCTAAACAGAGACGATTACAGCCCATCGACAGTAAGCAAATCCATTCTCAGGTAGTTCATTATGTGGGTCCATTTCCAGTATCCGTCGATGGTTTTAAACACTTGTCGCTATTAGTAGATGCTTTTACGAAGTTTTTGTTTCTGATGCCCTTATACTTCGTATATGGCCCGGATAATTCTTTGATGTCCATCGGAGTAGTAGCTAGGTGAATATTATAAAAAATATATGAAAATGTGAGCTAATAGTGAGCAACGATAAATGATTGTTTTGTAAGAACTATTGTTCTCATTTTATAATGTTGAGGTCAATTAGGTTACTTTGTAAAAAGACAGGGGAGTTTATTAGAAACCATAATTAGATTTAAATCCTCCGATGATATACTTTCAATTCTACGATGATGTACTTTTAATTCTACGATGATATACTTTCAATTACACGATGATATACTTTAGATTCTACGACGATACACCTTAAATTTTATGATGATATCCTTCGAATACTACGATGAAATACGTTCTATACTTCAAATTCTACCTTTATATACTCTGATTCCTACGATGATGTATAAAAATATATTTAATTATGTTGTTCACATTCAGCTCAGAGGGAAGAACAACGTGGTTCTTAGAAAATATATTTAGTCGACTTTGTTAGGATTATAGACAGATTATTTTAAGGAGGGGCACTTATCATCCGTTTGTCACTAGGAGTGCATGTCTCTTTCCTCAACGTGACTTTTTAAAATTACATATTTTTTTGTAAACTAGCCTCTCGACAAATTTTAATTAGGATATAAAGTGGAGCTCACAATTACAAAACAAAAAATACTATTTATGGTTAGAATTTGTAACCCTCAACTACCGACGTGCGACATTTGCAACTAACTAATGACCGTTTCCAAAATAAGATTAATAAAAATAACAACTTGTCTTAAATACCTTAAAAAACATAATTTGAAGAATATCCATGAATTATTCCATTATTGGCGTAATTTTATATAATTCAAGAACAAAAAATAAATGTGTTTTTGGACAAAAATCTCAAAATAATCTTTTCTTGGCGACTGACGTAACCTCGTACCCACGGACCTACCTATCTTGGTTTTCTTCATAAATAATCTTTTACTTAGGGATCCCACCGAGGGATAAACCACCACCTAAAATTTTTACAATAAAATACCCTTTTTTTTTAAATACCTTTAAATAACTACAAAGATATGCATTAAATATCTTAAAATACTCATAAATACCAAAAAAAATTTTAAAAGACAACCGTTTTAAGATAGATTCCCGAAAAATACCCTTCAATGGTACAATAAAATATCCCAGTGGTCCCACACATTAGAAAATAATTTATAGGTCAAACAGAACTTCTTCAGGAGCCAGCCATAATTTAGTTCCACTAGAGGCGCCAAATCCCTTTGAGCTCGAGGTAAAAACCGAGAGGAAATGGATCGCTGCGAGCCTCGGACGAGCCTTCCTCGAGAGGCTCGTGGTAGGCACGCCTGAGGCTCGCAGCCAGTACTAATATGCCTAACCAGGCTCGTTGTTGGTGCGGATCAGGCGCGACTTTGGCCATATTTATACGTACCTTGTAGGAAACGTGCATATATTACGAAACAAGTGCTAGACTTCTTCATTCTGGAAGGTCTGCTGAGAATATAACCGCAAGCCGTGAGTACCAGTGTTACAGAATATCCAAGCACCTCTATCCGGTATCGCGACTGAATTAAACGTCACCCGCCATTTGGGTGTGTGGGTATTTCATGTTTAATGCCACCCTTGAAATACCAATAAAACTAAAAAAAATCATTTATCGCTTGTATCTGCTTGTTTAAATTAAGAGTATGAGATTGGGAAGTAAATTGGTATGGCTATCGACTTTCGGTCAAAGACCTACTCTCTTATTTCACTGTATCTTTAAAGTTGTACATGTATACTGCTGTGCAAAAAAAAGTAGTACAGCGCATTAGTTGTGTTACTATATCTTTGATTTCAAATAGTAAATAAAACTATAACAATTTTACAGGTAATTATTACAATTAGATTAAAAATTATATACTACACTAGAACATTCTTCTGCATTCCATATTTTTACAATGACAATTTGTTTATCATCATATCTTTTCTTGTAAGTTTAATGTTTGTGATAAATAATTAATTCACATTTAAGAGTGCTTAATCAGTATTAATCGATCTAAGCTGAAACCAAAAAAAAAATTGATTAGAAAGAAGACTTATGTTGAGAAAAACAATAAGGAAATGAAAAGTTCTGATCTAAATATAAAAAACATTGTTTTATTAAAAAATCAATAATTTAAAGAGCATTATTCCAATTCAAAAGTTTTATAATTGCAGCATTTCTTACAAGAACGTCATTGAGTCGTTGTAAAATTGAATAGCAAAGATTTTATACAACGGATTCACGTAGATCCATAGACAAAGGAAGAGAGGGGACGAATAATTCCGGTTTACGGGCCGTCGCAGAAAGTGTTACCTAAAATTGATCCACCGCCATTGATAGGGAGCCAGACAATCGAGGTGGCACCCAGTGTATTTTGGTGATTTGTGGTGAGAAGAGCTATTATAAGAATTCAGTTTATTTACAGAAAAATGGTGAATTATTGTGCGTATAGCTGTAAAAGCCGTAATGAACGAAAGAAGCTTGGAATTACTTTCCATCGGTAAATATTCAAATTGTATTTTTTGCATGCATTGATTTTATATTAGATATCTCCCTTGTAAGCTTCGCAGTATATATTATTTGAAACTATGATTAAGGCCATAGTTAAAGCTACCTTTCTTTGTAATTTGTACTAGATTTGTTGCACTTTTCATTCAAGATTTCTAATAAGAACCAGGTAATTTCCCTTGGAGAGGGTGTGTCATACAATGGCGTACCTGCATGATTTGTATATTTTGACATAATTAAATTATTTCTTATTTAATTTTGGTTAATTATTAGTGAAAGCATTATATTATTTCGAATGTATACCAGTGTCTTGAATCGTTGAAGGTCATAGTCTTTGAGAAACACGACTTCAGGCGAAGGTCGTTTCACAAGGATGGCGTCCTGTTAAAACTTATTTTAAACCACTAAGCTCACACATTGTTGTATTGTTTTTAGATTTCCGAAAGATCCATAAAAAGCAAACACTTGGGTGCAGAACATGGAACTTAATTATTGGACACCTTCTCCTGCCTACAGGATTTGTTCAAAGCATTTTGAGAAGTCCTTTTTTATAAAGTTGAGGAAAGAATTCGATTACTTGGAGGTGCTGTGCCAACAATATTTTCAAAACTACCAGTAATTACATTTTGTTGCTTCTTTGTAATAAATTTTGAATCGACCAATTTTGTTTTTTATCTTACATTTTCCCTAAAGTTGAAAGATATTTAAATTTCACAACATTTCCTACATGAAATTATATTATTGGCTAATAAAATTAATATTTACTAAGCATTCATAAATTATTGAGAAGCAGAAGAACATTTGTACTTAGTAAGGGACACAATATACAAATTCAATTCAATAAAAATATTACTTCCATATTCCATAAATAATAATTTTGTACTGGGATAATACTAAAAAAATATTCATGTAACGCCACTGCTAAATCCGATAAGGAGCCAGGCGGTAACAAAATAGCTTCTAGTTTTACGCGTCCCATCTCTTCCTTTGTCTATGCGTAGATCATTGTTTTGACACTCTTGTCCTTCCACTTCCACGTATTTGTCTAATATTTGGTCCCTCTTGAACATTTAAAGTTATTTGTACCTTGAATAACACATTTGATGCCATTTTGACAATTGTGTCAATTTACAACAAAGAAATATACCACGTAACATAAGCCTAAGTGACAACGACCAAAAGCGGTGTCCTACTTTTTTGCATAGCAGTGTACATATTTTAACCAGAGGAAAATTTAATGTGTTTCTTAAATAATTAAATAAAAATCTATAAAAATAAAAAAATGCATTCTTTATATAAAGTTTAAAAACTTGTTTCTTGTTACCTTTTAAAAAAATTATATTTAAACCATTAAATTCAAACCAATATAAAATAATCAACTGCATTTTTTGTTTTTTTCAACCAATCAATCAATTTCCCTCAGTATACAGTACCTATGTACAATTGTTTTCATAACACACTTGAAAAAATAGTATTATCGGAATAAATTTGATTTTTTTGAGGACACGCTTTGATATAATTATAAAATAAAGTATTCATACCTACTCGTTAAAAATGGATTTCACTAGTTAAAATGAATTTTTACTAAGGTACCTACCATGCTAGAAAAAACTAATTTTGACTAAATTATGTTTAGCCAAAACTAATCAAATTAAACCTAATAAAATCTCTATTAAGGTTAACAATTTACAAAATTTCACGTATGTCACAATTATGTTAAAACATACTTGAAATTTCAAGATGGTTTTAAACTATAAACATATAATTATAATTAATACTAAAAACTAAAACTTCACCCATATAGATATCACAAAACAATACTACAGGCTAAAATTTAATTAAAATTGAAAGTCCTTAAAGTCTTAAATACTAACTAAAACTGTTACAAATTCTTTTATTTTAAATTTAAACTTTTGCTCTGTAAGCTCATGGTAGTTGGCTGGAAGTCTATTGTAAAATTTGATTGCATGATAGCCTGAACCATTCTGACGTTCGTATTTCGAGTTTCATAGCTCTGGACCTCCACATGTATACTGTATTCTTCTTCCCGGTCTTTTATGTATATCAGGTTTTCGAAGATATATTATGCAGAAGGAGAAGTAAAAATTTGAAATTGTTTAAAACATCTCTATAGTTTTCTCTGAAACGCAAATCTGCCCAAATGCTACAACCCAAACACTATATCAGTATGTGCGGCATATCCCCACACTAAGTGATGTTACACACAAGCGTTAATTTCAACGACCGTCAAATTGTGCGCTAGTTAAAACTAGTTTTTCCTAAGAAACTGACTGAAATACGACTATTCGTCTCTGCGCAGTTTTATCGTCCTACACTTGGAACACAATCCAAAAAATTTGTTATATATTAAATTCTCCAATATAACCAATAATTTATAACGTGTAGTATACAGGGTCATTCTTAATAACATGCTAATTATTAAGAAGGTTATTCTTGGGTACATTTTCAGAAGAAAACTTCATATGAACATATGTCCTAAACGTCTAATCATTTTTTCATATCAAAAAAATATTAATTTTTATTAATATCTGTGTTACTGCTCTAGATATTTTTGTAAAATTTGGTATACACTTTCTATTCATCAAGAGGCATTTTGTGATGTAGAACATTTTTATTCCGACCAGTGGCGTTCGCGCGGGAATTGGCGTCGGTATTTTTGAAGAAAAGAATGGTACGGCACTTCTTTTTTTTTTAAATAACAATAATTTTTGAAATTCTCATTCTTTGCTGAACAAATGTCCTCTCTTGATTTCTTGTCGTTTGACGTACAGTTTTCGTATAAAAAAATATAATTCATTATTTTGCACTTTGTATTGAAATTATGTATTAACAAAAATTAAAACGGATCTTGAAGGTAAGAAGCAGATTTTGTTTTGCAAACATAAACAATTTTGACAATTGTCTATCTAGTATAGTTGTCACGTATTTAAGTCATTAACCTTAACAAATTATTAAGAAAACATGAAAGTCTTTGTATCTTTGCACCCTGGGATTTAATAGTTAAGATGTTTAGACATATGTATGTCCATATGAAGTTTTTTTCTGAAAAAGGACTCAAGAATAACCTCCTTAAATATTAGTATGTTATTAAGAAACACTGTACAACAAAGTACTGAACGATCGACTGGTATGCACAGAGAAATTATTGGATTGATTTTCACAACACTTACTTGCAGCTCGTATCCAATGCTATCTTTCATTACCATATCTATATAGCTATATTAGAAATTATTTTCTATAGAGCTCCAAAGTTCCCGTAAAAACCACCACCAGGAAAAGTCAAATACTGTCTGGAATGCAGATCGTTACTTTATTGCTTTACTTATAATAGAATTTATTTTTATAGTTGTCTTTGATATGCTTTGTGGTTGGGTTTATTTAAGTCGAACCAAATATACCTAAATAAACAATATACTGGAAATATAAATACTTGTCAAATGTGAAATCACTTTTTATATCGTAATCCTTTCTGCTATTCGTCGCTCTTCGTGAAATTAAGCTAGCAACATTTGCCATGGAAATATCTATAAATTAGAGTCAAATCACAAACCGGTCTTCAATATTCCAGACCATCAAATTCTCATGGTCTCCGATCAGACGTATGATAATTCTGTAAAAATAAGTAGATAATGGTAAGGCCTTCCAGGTACTTTAGAAGTTGTTGGTTAGCAGCTGTCTCCATTACTTTTGATATACCTAACTAAAAGCAGTTCGACTGGTCGATAGTTTAACTGGCATGGTTCTTTTGGTATCGGCTGGACTCGTGTCGTGTTCCAGCAGAATGGAAATATTCATTTTATGTAGTATAAACTTATCGTAAAGTCTACTAAGACTGGTATGAGTGCTGGATAGATTGGCTGATTCAGGACAAAATAAGAAGTTATTTCATCGCCGACGTTTCGTTTCATATTACCTAAACTGCATCAGGGCTCAATAAATCAATCAAAAGACAGAAACATAGAACTGTAAAATTTCCTTTAAAAATACATATACAAATAAGCAAGTTCAACTAATGATCGGTTATAAAGAGCATCGAATACTAATTAAGCTTAAGCAATATTAAACTAGACATCGATTCTTTATTATACTAAGCTTTTTGATGTCGACCCAAAGCAAGATTTTTGTAGTTATTTGTATATCCGTTGACATTGCATGCACTGGTATCAAGAAGCCAAGCATAAGAACTTACTAAGTTAAGTATTATATATTATTATTAAGGAAACATACGATACGGCATTGTTGCAATAGGTAAATAATAAACTAAATAATATAACTAAGTACAAAATATATTTGTGTTAAATTATCCGTCTATTATCTGTTTTCCACTTTCCTTCCTTCCTTTATTTTTTCATCAAATAACGGTATTCTCCTTTATTAAATTTTCAACGAAATTTGTCTATACCCCTAAAAACTCCATTAAAAGTTTTAGAGAGCTATTTAACCCTTCTTAGATAATCAAAATAATTATTTATTAATAAAGTAAATTGATTTTAGTAGAAGTAACGTACCTCCTTTATTGACAAATAAAACTTTTAATCCCGTTAAAAATGAATATTTACCTTAGTAATTAAGCTTGTTTAATTTTCTGTAATTTAATTTTCCGTTTTTTGTCAATTTTTCTTTAATAACTTGCTAACTTTGTCAAAATTACTTTTTTAAAACTATATTATAAAAATTGTTAAACTTGTTCTCAACTTGTTGTTGTTTTAAGTAATTATATTAATGCAAATTACTAATGGAGAACAGTTGTGTGGGTTTTTAAACGTTTTGACTGATCGAAAGGTTAGGTTGTTCTCTACAACTTTACACTCGGCTACTTCAAAAAAGGCATATGATAGCTAGTCAATAATATTTTTTCGAAGAAGTTACAAAGTCATCTCTAAATCACCAGAACCGGGTGATGCATCGTTAGTTGAATATAGCAAGTCACATGTAATTTTTGAGATGGCTGAATATTGGCTAACCTGTACTGTCATGTTAATTCAAAAGGGCGTATCTACTGAAAATTTAATTATGAAATATATCGATTATTTATAAAACTTCAATAACGCCCATATTTGTAGTTATTTCAGCTCATTCATGGCACGTTGCTTGAACAGAATAACGAACATTTGATGACACTTGCAGAAATGCCCTTTCCTCGGCAGTGTTTTTTCTGAATAAAATTTCAATGCTCCACTTCCCTAGCGGAGATTGTGTTTAATATGTTGTTATAATTATAATCACGTCCATTTTTTATAATTTTTACTCCTCAACCTTTTTAAATTCGATGGAAAAAATGGTTTCCGATTTCTCATTTTGCTGGTGTTTGTTGTATTACCTGAAATAAGAGAAATTCGTGGTTTTGCCATCAAGTTTAGTTGAATAGCTTAGGATTGGCTCACCAAAATGGATTCAAACTCGGAACATCAGTTTACCATATCAGAATCTTCAAGACGTTATAATGCAGTTTCTCTATAAGATGTACAAGGGAGCCAAAATTCAGCCACCTCAATAATTACATAGGATTTCCTATGTTCAGCTCAACGATGCGTCATCCTGTATATCATCATGATATGATATATAAATCAGACTACAATATAATCTGTGCATTATTGTGAAATAAATGTTAATATTAAAATTCACTGTGATTAATGAAATTTTGATAGTATATTATTTATTGATTTCTTTATTCCATATTTTTGTAATGGTTATTTTATTTCCTATTATTTTATTCTATTTATATACAATTTCCATTGGAAACATTATTATATCATACTATCAAGTGCACCTATTTATCCGAATATGACTGGAGATATAAAAGAAATTAGCTGGCATTAATGAAAATGAACAGGTAAAGGAACACAAAGTATGTTCCACTAGTTTAATAAACAATAGTTCAGTTTTTAATTTCCATACAAGTGTCGAAGGCACATGTTCAGCAGAGTAATTATGCAGACATTTTTGACATTGTAAACTTTTGTGGCAGAAAATTTTTTATGAAAATTGAATTGAACTAAAATAAATTACTTTTCATAAAAAAACTATTTTGGAAAAACTTGAAAAAGGAGAAACATTATAGTTTTTGACGTTGATTTTTGGAAAATATCTGAAAAAATAATTTAAACTTTTTCAAAAGTGAAATGAGTGGAAAATGTATCATCCACCATCCCTAACCTATTCACGCCAACGACCAGGACGCACTCCCCAATCGGTAGGCCATAACGCAATCCAAGAATACAAGAGTTGATAGGCCTTGATGGAGCAGCATGTGATCGAGGATCGTTTGTTCGAAGCCCACGTTAAGCTGTAGATCCCCTCGGGAATGGCCCTTTCAGGCAAAAATTTAGGAATAAAAAAATTAATGAAGCATAAATAAAGGAGTTATCTTTGAAATAAGCGCTTGACTCCCTGTCCCATAACAATCGTTTTTTTATGATCAAACACTAATACTAGAACAAAAAGCACTCTGGCAGTGGTGCCTGTACAAATGCTTTTAAGTATGAATTTTCGACTCTTTGCTAAATTAAAAAATATATATTAATTAGTTCAAACTATTAATAAAATACGTAAAGGTTTATTCTTAAAGTTGCTGGTTGCCTAAATCAATTTTTTTTGCATCGTATTAAAATCATAATACAATTATTCTGTTAGTCGAAACTTGATTGATGATTTATTAAGTTATTTAACCCTCCTCGAGCCATCTAAATTAATTAATAATTTATTTTGGTAATTTCATTGTAGTAGGCGGAACGCAACTCCTTTTCAATAATGCTTTTAATCCTGTTAGATAGATACATTATTAATTACATTAATAAAATCTTCATTGGCTAATTATCTTAACTTACTTTTCAGCTCTTTACTTAATTTTTTTTTCTAAGCTCCTGTAATGCGGTAATGCCAGTTACAATGATCCACAAAATATCAACTTTGCAAATCCATGGAATGTTTTGTCATATACAGGGTGTCCGGAGTTCTCTTGGGAACATAAAGAGGTAAAAATAAACCTAATTTGCCATAGAAAAAAGAATTCCTAAAGTGCCCCCTAACGGAGATATAGAGCCTCAAAGGGGTACCCAGCAATTTACTTTTTTGGGTCTAATTTTTGAACCCGGTATAATTTAATGAAATTTCAATATCTTATAGAAGCCATAATGCCATCACACTCGTTGGGAATGATGAAATTTACCGTTGTCATTTGACAAAACTGAGAACTGATTTTTTAAATACTTTAGTCATTCGTCTTTAAAAAGGGGACTTTTAAATTATTGCGATAAATCGGTTTTTATGCGAAATACCTTGAAGCGTGATCTTATGTATCTGCAGTGTGTCGGATTCTTACCGACTAAATCCATGAAACAGTATCAAAAGATATGCAATCACGTTGGTGAGTAATGTAAAATCACTCACCAGTCACATCATTGCGCGCACCAGACGACAACATGATATCGCAAAAAGGCCACGGGTTAGTGACGTCAAATTTACATCAGTGCGCGGATCGAATGATTTTGAGATGGCTAGATAGCTTACCTCTTGTCATTTGTATCATTGGCTAAACCCATCCCTCTCTTGGCATCGTAATGGAAATATATTTTTGGAACTAAGTACATGGATGTTATTTGCTCGATCAAATGTGATATAACCAGTCAGATATGTTATCATCAAGTGGTCTTTATTTAGGTGATTTCTATTTGGAATTCTATACCATCCGTTAATAAGTGGATAAGTTAAGTTTTTTGAAAAATGATCATGAATCAAATTTCCACCGTCAATAAATTGGTAACGCAAATTTATCAATAAGGTTGAAGTGCGAGGGGTGATATTACGTACACACATATTTGTGATCGCTTTAACCTTCAAATCGACAATTTATGAGTTTGTGCGACAGAAATCGGCATAGTTCGGAAAAATTCCATAATTCTGTCAACATCTAGGGACAAATTTTGCAATTTTTGTGCAAAGTTCGAAATGTGTCAATTTTGCATTATAGTTTCATTACACACACTGTATTAAGCTCGATCCGTACTATGCTTGCTCACCGTGCAATTTTGAATCATGGCTGCATCAGCTGATTTTATGATTTTTAACGCACATGCATCAAAAGTCCTAATGTATCCACATTTATGATTTTTTATTTGAAATTTGAATGCTGATAATCGGTTACTTTTGATACAGTTCTACAAGTGCAGTGACGGAGCCTTTATTCCAGATAATCCCCTTTTGCACCCGTATTCAAATTAGCAATCCCCAAAAGCAGTAGGAAAACTGATGGTTTTCTTCTTTATGTGAATCCAAAATCGCTTGCAATTCTAACGCAGGGTTAAAAATGCAGAGTGAACATATATAGGGGCGGATCGACCTTAAAGGAACTTTTATACTGCATTACACTGCATTAGAATAATAGATACGTCTCTCTAGCTGTTTTATTTTGAATATTTTAATTTTTTCGATGTTAGACGGACTGCTGAGCAACATGAGGTCATATTAAATGTGGCTGAGGCCCACCCTGAAATTATTACAAATAGATTTGTTGGTCTGGTTATACCGACCTTTTCAGCTATAATTTTAATGGCAAAACTGTAATAATATAAGTATGAAACTTATGGATCGAAATTTCTTAACAAACTAACCTTTTGATCATCAAAATACCTTAAAACTTGAAGATCCAATGAAAAATAAGAAGTAATTTGGTTTTTACCGGCACATTTTCCGTCACGCAAAATATGTAAAAAGTTAGACGTGTTTTACCAAAAATAAAGCACAGCAATTAAAACATTTACTAAAATGGATTCTTATAAGACCAAGTTGCATCCCCACGGGTCAAAACTTTTAAAGCTTTTAAAGTCCCGAGAATGAACCGGTTTTATTTACAACGCAAATAGAAAGCGGTGTAATCGAAAGCGCCTGATTTGTCAAAAAACTTTTTCAATAAACTTGGGGTGACTCAACGGAACTCTCTAATTTTTAGGTCGGGCAATAAAAAAAATTGTGTTACATAAAATTTATAATTTGACGAAACGAAATATCTGCTAAAAATTATATTTAGAGAAAAAACTTGCTCCTTCAAAACAGAATATAGTAAAACATAGAAATGCACACATTTCACATGGATATGAGAAATATTTTGTTTAAGTCATTTGTAAAATTACAGGGACGTAAATGCAGATTCAGTCTGTAAAAAGACAGCATTACGATGTAAATTAAAACAAAGTTATTTTAAAGTAAGTTATTTTAAAGTAATAGTATTATAATTTTTTTTGAGCAAACAATGTGGTATTTTTGGAGTTTAAATAGGTGCGCATAAATATAAAGATGTATTATTAAAAGACACTATTAATACTATAAGTATCAATAATTAAAGGCACGCCGAGGCTTAAAATACTTTGTAAAATAAAAAAATTACACCTTTGGTTTATAACGAAATATTAGCACTTACTTAATCAATAACTTTACCGACCTTTATCGATTGTTCCTAGTTCATCCGATCACGAGCGATTTCAAAACTTCTTATTGATAAAGTTTAAGTATTAGTGCTGCAGGTTATTTTTGATACAAATCTTTACTGATTTTACCGATATTCCAATATTTTTATTAGATTATGGCCGCTCGTAACGTAATTTGGGCTTAAATTTACAACACAAGTTAGTGTCCTGAACATTTTATAAAAATATGTGAAATTATCTATTACCTTAAACATAATTAAAGGGGAACGTTCATCTAAAAGGAGTATATATTTGATTCGATAATATTTTTCTATAAGAATAGAGATAGGTAAGACCAGTATGCGGCGTGAACACGGCACTCGCTCGTACAATATCATTTACCCTGCACATCGATTAACTCTGTTTGAGAAAAGTCCATACTATGTTTGCATAAAATTCTTTAATAAGTTGCCTCATTACATAAAGCAAGCAGTTAATGAGATAATTTTTAAAACGAAACTGAAACAATTACTTATAGAATTAGAACCATACAGTGTGAATGATTACTTGAGCATGTAGTTTTCTCGGCGTATAAAAGGTGTTTTTGACGTCATTTCATTTTATTTTTGCATTTAGGAATGTAATTTGAAATAAAAGAAAATAAATAAATTAATAATCCTATTTCTACCAATTCTCGCTTGAAAAATGATTCTGAGAAGAGTTCGCTAAAACGAAAAACAGGAATATAGTTTTTCCTTTTAAACATATTACAATTCGTTTTGGTCGACTAGTTTAAAATACCTATGCCTGACACACAAGAATATACATAAACATATATAAGTTTATTTTGTTAAATTATGCGACAGCAGACAGGTCAAGAGAGGACATTATTAAATCTGGAAAACACTTAACAGAATAAGGACGAATTGCGGCAGGTGCTCCGACTCACTCTTCAGGTGGGGAAAAATACCTTCCCCAAACTGTGACTGCGGCGCTGAAAGACAGACTATTAAACATCTGGTAGAGGACTGCCCAATTAGTTCCTACAGTGGCAATCCATCCGATTTCCTGATTGCGACAAGAGAGTCAATAGAATATATTTGTAATCTTAATGTTTGTTTGTGAAATTTTTGTTATTTTGTTGTGTACCTACCTGTGATTGTAGCCATACGCTAAATAAAATAAATAAATTATTAAACCATTTCGAGATATTGATTTGTATACATCAAGAAACCAGTTGTTTTATAAGATGAACATATTGGGTGTCAAAACTTCCCACCCTTAATATCTCGCTTTCAGTAAATAATATTGAAAGAAGACACGCTAATTTTAATGTCAATGGGAACACACAAATATTTGAAGCCTTCTAGATTTAACATCCTGGAAGAACAAACCTCATAATATCTTAAATGTAAACAGGCTCATCATTTAAAATATCGTTCAAATCTCTTCCTGATACTACCATATATACATACTATACAGAGTTATTCACGATAACTGGCCTATTAAAAGATCCCGTGAACTAAAAAATATATTTGTCTTAAATATTGGTACTGCATAGCAGAGCTTTTACTTTCCTTCTAAATCTCTTAAAACTATTAATCCTTCTAATACGTAACGGAAAATTATTAAAAATTTGATTACTCGTGTACACAACAGAGTTCCTGGTTTGGTTAGAAGTTGGTATAGGTAGATAAGTAACATTTATGTCTGATGCGTAGTACACTGAAACCGAATTAACCTTATTCCGGAATTTGTTATGTACGAAACATGACGACTCCAGCAAAAATAGGCAAGGAATGGTTAAGATATTATGTGAAATAATCAATGGGCTGCCTGAGTCATTAAATCTGGCTCTAAACATATATTTTACTGCTCTCTTTTGCAGAACAAACAACATATTAAACAAATAATGTGAACAACCCCCTTAAAAACATATACTATACTGTATCTACGAAGAGATTCTATCAGTGCTTCTCACCACTTCCAAATCGAAATAATCTGCTATAATACTGATCGCATATCAATTGGATGCCAGTTTCCTGACCAGATTAGTTATGTGTACCTCAAACTTCAACTTATTGTCTATACAGGGCGTCCGCTAATTAATGGTACATGTCCGTACAAGTCCGGTAACCTTGATGGACATCTTTTAGGTCCATTAGTTCCAAAACAGTGGGAGTTTTCCAGAATTTCCAAATATAAATAGTTTATTTGCATTTAGGGTTTCTTCAAATAGGCAGGTTGTCCGCTAATTAATGGTACATGGAAATACCACAGACTTCTTATGTAAAAATATTAGGAATTAGTTATACTACATATATCCGACAGTTGATATTAACTGAGATACAGGGTGTTAAAGTTAAAACTTCATATTTGTTTCTCGCTAATAATGTTTTTTTACAAAATTTGGCAATTATAGTTTCTTGAGGACGAGAAATTGATTTTTTATGAAATTTTAATGTACAATGTAGGGGGGGGCGCTGTCTTTGGCAATATTTGCACATTTATTAGGTCAAAACTTTTTCTGCCTCAGTGTGTTTAAGTTTTTAATGAAAATAATACTTTTCTCATATTTATTACGTAAAAAAGGTATACTAAGTTCAGGTCGTCCAGAGTTACCGTTTCGGAGATATTTGAATTTAAATTGTTTAGTGCACCCTGCCCAATTATTATTAATTTGCTAACAAAATTTTCTTCTTAAAATAACCTATGAGAAAACAAATGAAATTTAGAGATGTAGTTGCTATGATACCTCAATGTTGTTTTTTGTTTGTTGATTATTGTAAGATAGATTTGTCAGAAAATCTTTCATTTTTGAGTTTATCGTAAGTTTGTGTTTTCATTGTTGTTGGTTTTTGTCGACACGATATTTTCTAGGACTAAGTTATTTTAATTTAAGTAAGTTAAAGAACAATCCAATTGTTGTATTTATTATTCCCAATTACCATTACTAGAACATTAATTATCATGTGAAAGTTAGTTCATAAGAAGTAACAAAATATTATTTGCTTGTCTAAGCTAACGCCCTAAACAATTTAAAAAATTATAATATCTCCGAAACGGTAACTCTGGGCGACCTGAACTTATATCTTTTTTACGTAATAAATATGAGAAAAGTATTATTTTTATTAAAAACTTAAATACACTGATGCACAAAAAAGTTATGACTTAATAAATGTGCGAAAAATACATCGTACATTAAAATTTCATAAAGAAATCAATTTCTCGTCCTATAATTGCCAAATTTTGTAAAGAAACGTTAGTTTCACTCAAAGTTATTAGAGAAAAATAAAAATGAACTTTTAACTTTAACACCTTGTATCTCAGGTAATATCAACTTTCGAATATATGTAAGTATAATTAAATCATAATATTTTTACGTAAGGAGTCTGTGGTTTTTCCATGTACCATTAATTAGCGGACACCCTGTATATAAGCCTAAAAATCTATTTGCACTCTCCCTGGCCACTGACTAAAACTACTAAAATATATATAATATAACTATATAAAGTATAGATTCTGTTAAAATTTAATTCGCAATAAAAAAATATTGTTTTGTCGATTGGTGTGTACTTATATTTTCGATTTTGTATAGATAGGCAATATGCATCGTATTTATCTGTATAAGAATTACTATCACCGACAGTTGCCATCAGATGATAGAAAATACCCAAATATACACATTAATAAGTTGTAATTTGCCATTTTATATAATGCTAATGCTAATTGCTAATGCTAAACAACAAAAAAAAAATGATATTTGTTTTAATAAATCAAAAGTAGAAAGTCTATACTTTTCAGGTGGTTTTTTAATATAATATGTATAGAGAAATTATTATTTCCAGACCACCTGATTATACCTTATACAATAAGGGCGTATTTAGTCTACACAGTAACACTTAAAATACTATTTCAGATTGACTGGTACTATCAAGAAAATGAAGCCCTTTTCCATTGATAGGATGTAACTACCTGCAGACCGGTTTCGAACTCTTTTGTTCTCATCAGTACAGGATAGGTGTACATATCTATCACCAGAGAAGCCTCGAATACTTCACGCTGTATTATCCTCGGTAGTCGAGAAGATACAGCGTGTCGCGCCATCTCTTAGTAGTCGCACACAATCTGAACAGGCGTTATTTGAATAAATCACAAGTAAAAGTCTATACTTTTCAGGTGGTATTAATATCAAATACCAATGTATGGAAAAATTATTATTTTAAGTGCTACTGTGTAGACTAAATACGCCCATATTGTATAAGGTATCATCGAAACACGTAAGAAGGCGTTGGAAGTGATGCTAAGCCTTCTCTGCTCCATGCATTCACAAGTAACCTATTTGTATCTATCTGTTTCACTCTATCATTTAAGCGTCAATATCAGACTTACATAGAGTTAATATGAAATGCCAAAGAGTGAGTGTTTATGCAGGCGACTTGAGCCTGGTCATATTTGTCTCACTTTACTGAATTAGGGAAGGTTGCTGCAGGCAGAGACACGCATAAAATGCGAACAGCACGAATTGTTAAATAATTTTACAAGTCAATTTTCTTAGTCTGGCATGGAATATAATCAAGCAACATATGAATGATATGTAAAGTGAATGAAAATGGCGAAAGAGAAGCGTCCTTAAATTCTAAAATAATTTTTAATTTTCTAATCTTTTCACGAGAAACGTCGTTTCCTTTTTGGTGCAAGTGAGTAATTTGTAATTGAAATATTCATTTAGTCATCTGTACTAAGAGTAAGCATCGATAATAATTTATTTTCATAAATCATATGGGGCTCAAAAATATGCTCGCACTTGAAGCCTGAAATATTTGCTAGGACCTAGGAGCCCAGTTGAAGATGGTAAAATATTTTATGTAAATTATGATTTACTTCCTATTTTTTAATAAAACTACTTATAATCTTATTTCTGAAGTTTAATTTTTCATTTGTAGTTAGGTTACTAGTTCAATAAATGATATAAGAGTGTGTAAGGATTATATTAAAGTGATATTTACAGCTTAAAACATGTCAGAATCCTATTATTTGATTTTCACTACTTAGTAAATCAAATAAAAGGGTTTTGAATGTTTTTTGTTGGTTGAATGTCACTTTAAAATATAGACAGTAATAAAAATTAGGACAAAAGTGACATTTGAAAAGCACGTGCGTTTGTCAGCTGATGTCAGACGTAATGGATGCCGTTTTTATTCGTTTGTTCAGAGCTGCTTTGATTTGTTAACACGGCTGTTTGTCTTCTTCCTGTTTATAAGTATTCGTTGGTATAAGGTATCATCGGGTGGTCTGGAAAATAATAATTTTTCCATACATTGTTATTTAATATTTGTTTTGCTAGGGCGCTAATCAAAATATTAGCCATTTAAAAAATTAAGTATTATATATTTTCCAATTCTCATCTGGATAATTAATTAATAAAAGTTATTATTAAAGTTTGTTGTAAAGTGCTAATTTTTACAAAATATACCAGATAATATTATTAAATTAAAGTAAAATATATGTACCTTCCCAAAATGTACTTAAAAGTTTGTACACTTATTTTAATAAGGAAATTTAAGTGTTTCCCATAAAATTGACGCAGGCGTTTCCATTTCAATCGATCAGAACGTTCTTGGCGCTTCCGTGAGATTTCAGTCGCTTTCCACAATTCTAGGCAACCAGCTAGGCTTTCCGCAGTTTCCAGTTTGGGACACACGAAAAATGGTAAATACTAAAATTTTGTAGTTAAAAAGAATTACTTAATTATTGATTTAGTAGTTTTGTTTATATTTTATTTCAAATAAATACCGAAATACCATATTAATATGAAATTACCTACCGATATATGTTTCGGCTTATTATTTACTAATTTATTTAGATTATGAAATAATTTTAATTAAAAATAATAACACGAAAATAAACAATTGATACCAATTTTTTTTTAAAGAAGTTAAATTTTTTTAGTTTTTGCTAAATATACTGTAAAATTATGCTGGGTTAAAATGTTTATCTAAATTGCATAATACCAATGAAGATATTCTTCTGTTTTAATACTTATATAAATCTTTAATTCTCGTCATACTAGTTAGGTGTGTATATTAAAATGTTAAAGATTCTAAAAGAATATGTTTCCAAAATATTATCAGCGATAACGGATTGTTTTTTTTCTAATTTATTAATAATATCAGTATGTTTGAAGTAGGTAAATACATAATTACTTATTGTTTTGCTCGCTTTTATAGAAACTGTACCATATAGTAAAATATTTTAGAACACTATATAATTTTCCGATATCATTACTTCCTGTAATATATTATATACTATATAATATTTTTTAATAACCAAAATATAAAAATTACATACTTTTTAAAAATATTAGAGAAAGTAAGAAACATTCTTACAACAACTTTATTTAATATTCTTGGTTGGTAACCTACAAAAAAGGGCTTAGTAAATACGTTGTTTATTTAAAATAATTTTTGTGAATAAAAGCTAAACTACGAACTATTTATTGGTATTCAACAGTGGACGTCGTCAAGGTTGCAGATAAATATTTTTTAATATTTTATATATTTTTTAGGTACGTATTACTTCTCTAGTTTACTTTCATTAATCTAAATTTAATTTAAAGAAAATAATATAAAACAACTAACCCTTTCCCATTGTAATTTTTGTTCTAATCTACAATATACACTTAATATTTCCTTTAGTCCTTGCATTAACAAATAGAAGAATCTATTTAAAGTCGCTATATTTACATTAAAACTGTTTGCGTATGATTACATTTTACGGCTCTGATTAATTCAATTGGTCAGTTATTCAAAGTTATATTATTAAATTTTCAAATAATGTAATATGATAATTTAAGTAATTAGTGCGATTATTAAGTTTAGTATAGGCATAGAATGACCACCAAGCCAAAAAATGTGGGTTATCGTTACGTGCCGTCAAAGTTTGTTTAAGGACTCTAGACATGACAACCTCCAGAATATGCTCCGGAATTATTTTACAGCCTGTGTTAAGCCAGAACAATTTCTAAGTGTCGGTGACGTGGTCTGGTGAAAATCGCCAATATATAAGCATAAGTGAAGCCCTCTGCGTTAATTCGCAGTGAACAGTATACTTAGATTTATTTAGTATAAGGTATATGTGATGAGTTCGATCTTGCAAAATTTAATATTATTTTTATGTACCCGAAATACATACCATTAATACAACTAAAACTCTTTTGGCAACAACATTCCGCCAAAAAATATTCATCGAGAAAGGAATTAACAGCAAAAATATTCAATTTTAAAAACACAACTGGGTGACTATAAGGTATAAATATTTTGATAGACTAAATTTAAACCTCTTTAGCGAATAAGCTTTTGCAAAAAATCATATATAATTTATTTTTCTAAAAACCAGCTGGGCTTCTTATAGAATAATTTCAAAATTAATTAATTGCTTGTAAATCAAGCGCTATAATAATTTCAAAAGCAAACACAGAAATGTACCCTCATATCAAAAATCAGTGAAAATAATGAACGAACTTATTAACAGATTCTTTAAAAAATTACTTTGCTAAAAACTACGGCGACAGAAGTATATGATAACTACTTAAGGGCACCATAAAAACATAAAGCTGTAAACTTTATTACAAAATCGTACATTATGTATGGTACCATTGTATCTTTAATTTAATTGGTTAACGGAAGAGACACGCACGCACACACACATTTTTATTTATATTGTGATAGCGCGTTTTGAGGTTTCTGGATGATACTAATTTTCGCAACTGTATTTGTAAGAACATCTATTCTTCTGTCTGTTGGTATGTCCATTGATGATAGACTTTTTAACAAAATAGAATTAAATTTTATTTGCAAATCACATATTAGCACGGTATAGCCTTATCGTACCAGATCTGCGCAAATGATCAGGAACCTTTTTAGAAGCATATTGAGTAAATATAACATATTATTTACAAATAATATTTAAGGAACCGTCAAAGAGTGAAATAACGACATAAAAATTTAACAACCATTGTTACAGTATTCGTTTCTAGGTTATTATATTTAAAAATTTAAATTATCATTACAAAAAAACTGCGCAATATTGTTATTAATAACCACTGCATATAGGATACGGATATACTTGTTTGTCCTAAACGTATAATTTATGCATAAGAATAAAGGTCGATTCACAGACATCAGTGACGGTACGACACGGTGACCTGAACGTGATTTCACCGGCAAGATAGAAATCATTCTTATAGAAACTGGTAGGGGTCTATTCACACCTGTCCGACGTGCGATCGTGCAAACGGTGCAGCGAACGACACCGTAACGTGCACGGGATTATTACTGTGCTCCCTCGAACCTCGGGATTAGTCCGTTATCTTCGGTTGGTTATGTACACGGCGTCATCTAAGCCGGAGTGCTAGCCTATTATAGTAATAACAAACCAGCAGTTTGAAAATATAATGATTTTTAAAATCACGCCCCTCATGACGTCAGACTTCCAACAGATCCAGGATTGCGAGAGCACAGCTAAATATAGCTCTGGGTAGACGTTTGTTTGTACAGGGTGTCTATTTTTCGGTGGTTTTACGGAGTATCTCCATTATTAGTAGAGATAGAAGAATGAGGTTTTCGCAGCACTGTGCTTTATAAAATTTCTTAAATTACTTGTAGATCTTTCGAAAATAGGGGTCCCGGGATTTCGATATCCCGGGAGCCCGGGATCTCGAGGAAAAATTTGTCTAGAAAATCCCGTGATAAATTATATAGAAGAGTTCTTTAAGAAATTAATTTGCTTTTTAAATATCTATTTTAAAACTAACAATTTTATTGTAAATTATATTTTATTAAAAAATTCTTGGCAACATGTTTCGATAGCCCCTAATAAAAATATTATACAGTTTACAAAACACTGTACATTGTTTTTTCACTAAAAATCATTAAAAAAGGGGATTGAGGCTTTAAGTGTAGAAACAGAACATATTTTTTCAAGATTTTTTTAGAAATCTTTAATATGTTTTTTTTCATTTTGTTAATAAATAACAGTAGGTAAGATTTCTATTTAGTGTAATTAGTAAACACAAATAAACTGATCTTTAACCTTCCATGGCAATTTTTGGGATTAGTACCGGGATCCCGGAAGTATATACTCTGTATCACGGGATTGGAACAATACTTTGGGACTGACATCGTTACTTGAAAGACGACAGTCGGATAAAATAATTTTTCCAAGGATAATATCAAATGGCCTAAAATGTACCATAAGGAAAATCGCGAGACTGATGAAGAAAATGGGCGCTTGCTTCAATTGAAACAAATATTATTAAAATAATAAATAATAAATATGAATAGAGTGTTCTCTATTTCGGAAATATATGAAAAGGGCCCATTGAATGTAGAACAAATCTGAGCACGTGAATGGATTCTACTTCTACTACTACAAGATAACATTTACTTTGTCTTTGATAAGTCGGTCGCAGCACTGTCAGGGTCGCACGTCGGACAGGTATGAATAGGTTTGCACAAACGCCTACAAAAATATTTTCTATCTCGCAGGAGAAATCACGTGCCGTCACTGATGTGTGTGAATTTACCTGTTTTACTATCACGTTATGATATCGGTCGCAGAACTGTCATATAGCGCGTCGGACAGGTATGAATAGGCCCGTACAAATGACTACAAGAATAATTTCTCTCTCGTCGGTGAAACGAATTAAGTGCCTCAAATCACGTCATCGTCACTGATGTATGTGACTCGACCTTAACAGTTTAATGACTCTCTAACATACAGTCAGGCCGGGGAAAGATTGAACATACAGTAGGTATAACTATACAGTAATATAAAAAACCTGTTGTTTTAATGCCCTTTTTGTTTTATCAGTTAATCAAAAATGATAAAACAAGGTTATTCTTTGAAAACAAAATGAAATTTCGTTACCATTAGACGGAAATGGCAAAATTAAAATATGGATAATGACGAATAGGTATACCTTATTATACAGAATTTAATCATCAAAATCAGTTCACACACGAGAGTGAGTGTGAGCGTCTTGAAGATGTAGTTATACTACGAAACGGCCGTAACGCCAAATCTCTTTTAATATAGCGACATATAACAAAGTAACCTTTAGTTTCATTTTATATATTTAAAATGTATTGTCACAAAGTAACGGACGAGTCAATCAATTATTTGAAATATTTTTTACTGAAATCATAACTTTAAAGTTTAGTTTTCCGATTCCTTGGGTAAACAATGAAGAAAATGTAAATATATTAAAAGAAAAAGTCATTCAAACTTGACATTTAATAAAACTCATTCTCTAGTACTCGGCCCACTTAGAACCGCTTTCTAAAAATGTTGTGAGCCAATGACAGAGTTTTATCATAAGGAACATGTAAACTATATCAAATCACATGTGATTGGTGTAAATGAAACAATTTGATGATCGAAACAGTATATTTGACTGGCGATGGAAATAATCAAAATAATTTCCCTTAACATTGTTGAACTTAAGGTGCATTTACACATGCATGGATTTAGTGGTCCCAATAAAAACTGATGCGCCAGTAATTAAAATTAGCAAGTGTAACCATCGGCTTGCATAAAAATTTATTTTTGCATGCATAAACCAAAAAAAAT
This sequence comes from Barypeithes pellucidus, assembly GCA_963991005.1. NCBI lineage: Eukaryota > Metazoa > Arthropoda > Insecta > Coleoptera > Curculionidae > Barypeithes > Barypeithes pellucidus. Next base: position 45,831,502 of record OZ022560.1, read on the forward strand.
CTGCATCCTTCTGAAATAACTGGCATTGGTCACAAATTCGTACAGAAAATCAAAATTTACAAGTGTAAATAGTAGGCGACCGCTCGCCAGTTTCTAGTTTGATTTTCGTTTAGGTTGCGCTTCTAATTTCTAAGTTTATATAGTTTATTATGGCTAAAAAAAAGTGGTCAGCAGAACTGACAATCAATTGAAGGGTATAAATCTTATCCGTGTTTATGGGATGTGCACCAAAAGCAGGTCGAGGATCAATCCATGGTTTAATCCAGACACAGCCTTTTCGTCATTTCTTTTTCTGTATTTCTTTTATCTTTTTTTCCACTAAAAGTTCAGCGATTATTTTACAGTCTTTGGAAAGTTCACTCGACATAGTGCACAGTGTGAAAAAGACTTTAAAAATTAAACTGGCGTGCCACTTATTTTTGTTGACTCAACAAAGTGTAAACCTTTACTGGAGTGCAAATAGAACTGGCGCGACCACTGGCGCGAACACTGGCGCCACTAAATCCATGCCTGTGTAAATGCACCTTTGTGTCATCAGTGCCGAAGCGATTCTATTCCAACAGAAAAATATTCTTCTTAGCAATCAAAATGGGAATAAATATCATTTTTCAATTATTGCACTCTGCAAAATTATGTCCCCCGAGGTAATTTTTCAGGTTTCTGATTGAGAAATTTCAGATATCGGAGAGGACTAATATTCGTACTATACGACGGGTGGTCCAGTTCAAGAAAATTATATCGCATGGGTTAGACTTTGACTCCTTTGTGAACTCGCGCCGTGTAATGAAAAATTAGGGGACATTTTTCTAACGCAAACCAGAACGTTTCTAGTAATTTTGTTGTCGTAGTGTCAATGTCCGAAATACTTTTTTTTTTACTTACTATTATTACTTCAAGTAATTCGTAAAAGTTTCTCGATTTGTTCTGTATTACTCTCAATGGCGTAACTTGAAAAATTTGGCCCGGGGACAAGATTTTGTTCAAGGCACCTAGAACAAAAGCTCGAATTTTTTCGACCACGCCCAAATGTTGCTAAATTTGGGCAAAAATTTATGGTAAATATTAAAAAAACCGATGCGGTAAGGTGCGAAAATTGCTGAGGAATCTTGTCCTTTCTGGCCTCCTGCGAGAAATTGCTACTGGGCCTAGGTACTACTATGGAGTAGATAATGACAAATACCTGTATTGTCAACATATTTTTATATTCAATTCATTCATATTTTTACAATAACATGCGACAGTTTTTTGCCTCCCTAGTTTTGTTCGGGTTATATTTTTATATATTTAGGACCAAACAATTATTTTTGATGGATAACTAAAGTTACACAGGTGGCAAAATGGGATTTTTTAACATCCTCCTCTGAAATAGACTTTGCGCGCCCGGGGCAATTGCTACCTCTGTCCCCCGGTAGTTACGACTCTGATTACTTTACTTTCCTCAATGGTGACTGCTGGAATTAGCTTATGCCCATGTACGGTATCATTTCGTACCGCGATCCCTAATTATCCAACGTTGTACAGCTTCCACAGCGTGGCTAGTGTCTTTTCGTATGGCGTATTATACTAAACGAGGCACGAATGATTATTTCAAGAACTTACATATTCTGTCGAAAATGAATAATATTTATTTAATAATAATGGTTTTTTTACAATATATTGTAATTTTTTCAAATATGATCCAACAAAATATGCAGTTCCTTCTACAAATTCACTGACAGTTTGATGTATTGCACACTGAAGATTCTTGTATACCGCTAGAATATTCTTTCAATCCTTTGGGGTAATATTAAGCGTACATGCTTGCGTATGTCTTCATTTTCTTTGTATAAGACCGACAGACTTTAATGCACAAAGATATAATAAAATTAGTGTATTTAATGTTGATAGGCGACAATGAATACGTCAATTTTAAATAGAGAAGAAAAGAACTATATTATTAAGTTTCCAATTTTTTTTTCCAATAAATTCAGTTTATACATTTTTTGCAATTAATTTGGAATGCATAAATACAAATCTATAAAACAATTTAACTTATGTGCCGACGAGGTGGCGGTATAAGCCTATCAATAATTATTTTGGGAGAGATGGTACAGACTGAAAATAAAACAGGTATAATTTTTGTATGGTACTAACTGATATGGTACGAAGTGAGACGACACCCCTAGAATATGACCACTGAGGCAAGGGACCTATCTAAATTGCTCAGCTCTTAAAAAAATATTGTTATTAACTTTTTTGCAGCTTTTAAATAAATTGTAATAATAAAATAATAATTGGTTCATATTCAAATTCAATTCAGTTTGTTTTTAATTAAAAAATCTCGTAATCGTATCGTAAGGGTCGTTTTTTCTCTCCCTCATGAAGAATATGGGAAGCTACGTCAAACATTTTTAATATTGAGGTATATCATAGTATATAGCCGACTGGGATTTAATAAATTTTTTTTATATATTTTTTTGAAGTAGTGATTGAAAATGATAACTGGGGAAATATTTGGGGTTTCTTTCCCCATTCAATTTTTCAAAAAATGAATGTCACTAACAAATGTAAGCTAAATGTATTATTAATTTTGTTTTATTTCAGTATGGTTTTGTGAATTATGCTTTAGAATTACTGGTTGTTCAAACATTTGGTGAAGAAACATGGGAAACAATAAAGTAAGTCTAAAGTTAGAATTAATCTCTAAATTTGTTGAGACGTTAATTTTTCCAGGTGCGGTAAAGCTGTTAAAATAGGAACTGAACTACTTTTATTTATTACAAATTACTAATCTTTACACAATACAGGATAGTTCTAACATACTAATATTTAAGGAAGTCAATTTTGTTTCAACTTTCAGAAAAAAAATTCATATGAACGTATTTACTAACATCTTACCTTTTGAGGTACAGGATGGTAATTTTCAAAAAAACTTTCTTATTTATTAATATCGGTAATACTGCTCTAGATATTTTTGTGAAATTTGGTACACCCTTCCTCATTCATCAAAAGGCATTTTATGATGTATAACATTTTTTTATATGACCAGTGGCGTTCGTGCGTGAATTGCCCTTGGTATTTTTGAAGAAAAGAATGGTACGCAACTTCTTTTTTTTAAAAAGAATTATTTTTGAAATTCTTATTCTTTACTGAGCAAATATCGTCCGTTGATCCTTTATCGTTTGATGTACAGTTTTCGTATTAAAAAAATTAAATTCATTCTGCTGTGATGAGATTAGGTATTAACAAAGATTAAAAAGGATTAAGTCATTAACCTTAACAAATTATTAAAAAAACATGAAAATCTTTAACACTTTTAATAAGAAGTTTTTTTTCTGAAAATGGATCCAAGAATAACCTCTTTACATAAGAAACACTCTGTATTCGCACGATTCATTATATCCCATTTCCAGATAACTTTAGTTTTTGGTGTATTTTTAAAAAATCTTAAATCAATGGTCTACGACCACTTGCAAGATTATTTTCACATTTATTAAAAAAGTAGTATTTTAGGATGTAATATTGTCGTTAAGAACTAAAACTATTTTGGCAATAACATTGCAGTAAAAATATTCATCGAAAAAACGGCAAATATATTAAAATAAATCGAAAGCATAATATGCAATATAGAAATAATGATGCGTTGAAAACACAACTGGCGACCAATTTCTAAATATTTTGATGGACTTAATTTAGACCTCTTCAGTGAATAAGTGGTTAAAAGCTTAAGTTCCTACCCGTGTAAAATGGTCGGAAACTGGAGTATCTTGCAACAGGTTAGGTAAAATCTATAACCTACCAAAATAATATGTATTTTTCTGCATTCCACATATATATTGGTATTTTTTTAAATTTTTGGTGTGAATTGGTAATATTTAGTAACAATTAAACCAAAGTGTAATTACTTTTCAATATTAACCTTAACCTATAATACCAGTCGCGGCTATTCATAGGAGGTAGGTTAAGTGTCACTTCCTCGCCTTTGCAATTTTGGCGTGAATTATATTACCGATAGTCTGTGTGTTTAAGATTATTCTGGGTTGGCTCTTCCTCTATATTCTCGCGTACGAGCCACCACTGCTTTATACTGAAATAATGAATCCGTTTCACACTTTTTAAAGATCTAAATATTTTGTTGGGCTAAATTTAAACCTATAATATTAATAATAAATAAGACTATAGAAATATTATATAATTAATAGAAGATAATTAAAATATTATTGTTTCGTTACCGAAAATCCATTAGCAATATTTTAAATTAGTTTTGCTCCTAGACATTGTCTTAAGGATCATTTTCTAAATTTATGGTGTGAGCATTATCGACACTTATGACAATGGTTTATCTTTCTAATATAAAAACCTGAAAGACCCCACTTAATGAAAAAAGTTTAGTACAAGCTTGAAGTATATAAATTGACGCGAAATTTAGCAATTTTAATATAAAGATAATAATATGCAGAGCGACGAGCAAAACAATTCTTATCAACAATTTTATTGTTTTTATTAATTAAATTTTTTATTTTTAAAAAACAATTAGGAACATATTATTGAATACCTAGGGGTCGGTGTTTAATCGATATGAAATTTTAATATTTTTTAGCTCATAATTAAGCTAATCAGATAACAAGTCCCTAACAAGCCTTTACGATGCGATGGCCAAATTCGTGAATTTAAATATTTTTTTTGCTTCCCTTTATACAGGGTGTCCTACCGGGAACCGCCGCGCATTTTTGAAAATTACACAGTAGGCTAATGTTGATTGGGGCCACTCGGCCAAAATATATAAGGAGAAAACTGCAAAAAAAAACTACATGTTCAAATGGAAACCCTCAAATTTTATAATTATGATTTATTTGGCATTAAAAATAAGTTTATACACGGTGTCCCATATAAGAATGAACAGTACAGGGATCTCGTAAACCACAGGAGATACAGAGATGGTTAAATTAGAGAAAAGTTGCGCTTTGCTATACCCTTCAAAGTCACAATTCGAAATCTAAAAAAATCCGATTACTTCCGAAGATATTTGGGGAAAATGAATTTTCCCGATTTCGTTTTTATTTTTTTCTGGCTCTATCTAAAAAGATATGACAAAATAAATTTCACATTCTCATTGCTACTTTTTCTGCTCTACAAGCCAGTGAGTGTTCTTTAATTTTCAATCCGACGTTCCGTTTTTCCGCAACCATCATCAACTTTTTTTTTTTAAATTGTCGGAAAATTTACTTTTTTGCTTAGTAAATTGTACCTTTTATTCTGAATTCAACGGTATATCACACTTAATATTTATAACATGTTTCGGACTTAAAAACGCATCATCAATATTATTTCATGATTATTACGAAGGAACGAAACGTCGGATCAAAAATTTTAAGTTTTAACTATTATAAGGGCAAGTAAGCAAAATGTTAGCATCAAATAATTGCGAGTTATTCCATTTATATCGTCTTGAAATAGTAGGCTTTGAAACGCATTTGTCTAAATAAATCATGACAAAGTATTGCCGATAAATCGAAACTTTTACGTAAAGAAGTAAACTTAGTTCGGAAATTACCGATTAAATTTAAAGTTTTTCTTGTCTCTTGAAGTGTTTTTTAATTATGGCACATCTTTCAAATGAAGAAAAATCGGACATGTTATGTTGTTATATTCAAAGTCATAAAAATTGTTTCGACACTGAAAGGCAATATTTGCTCAAATATCCAGAGCGACGCCAACCTAATATATCAATTTTCAAAAGACTTCTAACAAACCTAAGGGAATATGGCGCTTTTCAAAACCCAGTGGCGCATAGAGTAAAGACGAACGATACAGAACAAACATTAACCGTTTTATTGGCTGTGCAAGAAGAAAATACTGTGGGATTAAGATCAATCGAAAAAGAGCACAATGTTCCTAAGTCCAATGCTCAAAGAATACTTCACAAGGAAGGTTTTCGTCCATTTAGATTCAGGATTTGTCATAGTTTAGTACCTGGTGATCAACAGCGCAGAATGATTTTCTGCGAGTGGCTGACTAGAATGTGTGATGAAAATCGTGAATTTCCAAGAACTATTCTATGGTCAGACGAAAGTTATTTTTGTAACAATGGAGTTTTTAATCGACACAATCGACATTATTGGGCAAAGCATAATGAACATCGTGCACGACCATTGAGGCACCAGCAATGCTTTGGCTTTAATGTGTGGTGTGGTATTTTAGGAACAAGGATTATCGGACTAATAATTTATGAAGGTACATTGAATATCTAACAGAACGTTTCCAGAACAATGTAATCGCCACTAATGGTCCTATAAGATGGCCAGCACGATCTCCCGACATCACTACGTTGGATTTTTTCTTGTGGGGCTTTCTCAACGATGAAGTCTACTGGAAAACGTACGAGAATGTAGAAGCACTTAGAGCCGAGATTCAAGCCGCTATTGCAAGGATAACTCCAATGATGCTAGAAAACGTAATGAATGAAATTGTTTACCATTGCTACGTTTGTTTAGAGAACGAGGGAGGACTTTTTGAACATTTGATTAAATAAGCTTGTTCAATGAACTTTTTGTAGCGTAAAATTAAAATATTTTGTTTTGTAATATTGATGATGCGTTTTAAGTCCGAAACATGTTATAAATATTAAGTGTGATATACCGTTGAATTCAGAATAAAAGGTGGAATTTACTAAGCATAAAATTAAATTTTCTGACTATTTAAAGAAACAAAGTTGATGATGGTTGCGGAAAAATTAAACGTCGGATTGAAAATTTAAGTAGGCTTGTAGATGTAGAGCAGAAAAAGTGGCAATGAGAATGTGAAATTTATTTTGTCATATCTTTATAAATAGAGAGGATTTTTTTAGATTTCGAATCGTGACTTGGAAGGGTTTAACAAAGCGAAACTTTTCTCTAATTTAACCATCTCTGTATCTCCTGTGGTTTACGAGATCCTTGTACTGTGCATTCTTATATTGGTATAAGGTTGGCTATTTTAAAAATTTGTAGTTCTCGAAATATTGAGGTTTTAATATTTTTATATGACTATTTAATCCTAGTTGGCTATGCCGTCGTTGAAAAACAGTCAAATGCTAAAGAAATAAATGTTCTTGATATAACTTTATCATACTCCATAAATAATAACTTAGTTTAAATAATATTCGGTTGTATAACTTAAGCGCCCCGGCATGATTATTAATAATTTTCAAATGGTAAGTAATTAAGATTACAACTTCATTCAGTTCTTTAGCACTTTACTGTTTTCAAAGCCGTTATAGCCAACTAGGAGTAACTGAACTTAAAATCTGTGGCAAAATGGCCAAATTGGCCTTGCCCTCTTAATTCCGCCCAGAGCGACGATTAGCAGAAATACACGACGAACCACTGCCGCCCATCCATATGTGGTTAAGGTTAGTACTCCTCGAACTTCATTATTTAAGAATTCTTTCATCTGGAGGACTACATCTTTGTGGAACGACCTTCCCGAGGTCGTTTTCCCAACGAATATAACCTCCAACGATTCAAAACCAACGTGAATCGCTTTTTGAGCACACGCACCACTCCCAGAGTGCCCTAAAGGAATTTTCCTATCGTGCTTGTGTTTGATCATAAAAAAAAAAAAATACGAAATCGTCAATGTTTCGAAAACTACAAGTTTTAGGTTATGTTTGATGCTAAATAGCAAATAATTATAAAACCTGGGGTTTCCATTTGAAAATTTAGATGTTTTCAGTTCACTCAATTTATTTTTTGAACACCTTATACAAATAATGGTTATCCAAATATTATAAAAAACCTATTAAAGCAAGTCCTTTTCCAAAGAAAATGTTAAATTAAATAATAAAGACTTCCTTATAGAAAAAATTAATAATTATTTTAAGGTGTAGACCCAAACATCCTTAGACTTAGGTATAGGATATGATATTATGAAATCTTCCTAGAATCTTGTGTAGAATCCAAGAATGTAATAATATTCCAGGATGTTTCATTTAAAATATGCAAGTTGTCACCGACTTCCCGTATAACCGGAAGTGCGGCCATATTGAAAATATTTTAGCCGAGTTGTCCCCATCAAGATTAGCTTAAAGACAGATTTTCAAAAATTTCCTATTGTATAGTTTTCCATATTCTCGTTATGTATATAACTATATATGTTCTCCTGTGATCTAATATTGATGAGGTACTATTTGGGAATTTACCATATAAGCAATTCCTTGAGCCGTATATTGGATAATCAAAATAATTTGAAGTCATGATAATGGATTTTTGATAATTTAGGGTTAAAATTGAAAAACCTTTTAGGATATAACATAATATTTATAGAGCTTAAGAGTACTTTAAGCTGTATTTAAATTTCCATATACGTATTTAAAAACAATAACTGATTATGAGATACAAAATGGATCGTTTAATTTTTAAACGAATAGGGTAAATGCTACAGTTATTGTTATATTAAGGGGGGTTTGTTTATTTTACACCCCACTTGCATCCATTATATGCAATATTTTTTTATGAAAGATATAAAATATTTTTTCATGGAACTGATGTCAATATCGTCTTTACTCTAAGAATGTTTGAGATATATTTAAATTTGTTTTTAAAAATATATTGCCGACGATATAGTCATTACCCATGGCGCTATAATAATTGACCAAGCTATCTACAGTTATTTTCCATAACTGGAGCTGATTAACGTTTTACTAAATTAGGTAAGCAACCTAAGTACCTACTTACTTAGTTATACTTGCGATTAAAAATAACAAAACATTTTTTGAATAAATATTTATTATTTTATTACAAATTTCAAAAAACACTGGCTAAAAAAGAACTACAAATTAAATTGTGGAATTCTTGCAATTTTTGTGGCAAGAATCACAGAAAAATATTTTCGCAATTGAACGGATCTTTTGGGCACAATTCTCGTGATATAGTCTTGACCAGGCTAATAACTAAAAATTTCTTATTACCTGTTGGCCAGGCCTAATTTAAAAATTATTACTTAAAATTTTACATCTTGCAAATAAAATCTCGATTATAAAACATATATATTACCACCTAATAATAATACGAATAAATTTTTAACAAATTTAGTTTTTAGAACATACTTCTTTCCATCTCTGCTTTCAATAAAAAACACACAACAATAAACACATGTATGGTCAACTTGACGCCATTATGAAATAAAGTATAATCGTTTTATTTCAAACTTTGACAGCACGTGGACAGATGTTTCAAAATTACTAATCAACTTATAGTTGCAACATATTATTAATTTTGCCCATAATTACTCAAATGGGCCAATAACTCTTGCATTTACCCTACTATAATTTTAAAATTAATGGCGTAAAAGAATTTTAAAAAAATCCCAAAATATCTTCGGTGGTAGAATGCGGTGTGCGCTATTAAGTACCTGTCTTAAAAAGTTTGCCCGAGTTGCTACTTGCAAACTTTATTGAAAAGTTTCCTTGCTTTTGACGCTTATACGGGTTTATAAGGATTTATTTTATTTTAGGAAGAATGCCGATGTTCAAATGGAAGGGCAATTTTTGGTGCGTCAAATCTACGAAGATGAACTAACTTATAATTTAATTTCTGCGGCTGTAGAAGTTTTAAGTAAGTTATTTTCAACTTTCCTTGTTACAGAAATATTAGATTTTCTATCGATAACTTAAGATTATTAAGTGTTAAGAATGATTGATATATTATTATCAATCTAAGGTTTAAAATTTGACTTTGAATCCAGTTTTTTCATAAAATAATTATTCTTAAAGTTTCAACCGTGCCTTGATGAATATCCATCACAAAATTATTGACTTTTCTATTTGTTAATTTTCACTATCAATTGTCAACATGACACATATTTGGCCGGCACAGCAGCTTTATCTTATCAAGAAGAATAAAATAATTTTAAAATAATTAATACTATGTAAGTTATAAAAAATAATTTAATGTTTACGAAGGATAACTAATTATTTGTTTTTTAAGAAGTTTCGACTTTATTTCAACTTTTCTTTCTGGCATAGTAGTGTTATACCTATAAATATTCAAAACAACTTTGTGCGGAACTTTCATGGAAATTTTTGGTCAATCAAAAGTTCACCATATTGTATCATCGATGTCTTACTGTTACTCCCACTTCAGCTAGATATGGTAGGTTTTCCTTGGCTTTTTGTGTTTCTTAACTCACCAAAAGGTTACGCTCTAATGTTCGACAAAGTATTTAGTCTTTCTGAATAAGTATGTAATTCCATTTCAATACTTACTTACTATTTTACCTATTTTTATTTCAGATATTCCTGCCGCCGCCATTCTGGAACTCTTTGGTAAAACATTTTTTGAATTCTGTCAAGATTCTGGATATGATAAAATTTTGCAAGTTCTTGGAGCAACACCACGAGATTTTTTACAGGTATTTTATTTTAATTTCTAATAAATGAAATCCATATCAAGCTGTTATACTAAAATATTAAACTATACAGCAGGTATTATAGCAAGATATGTTATTATATTTACTTATTTATTCATTTCTTTGGGACACAAACAGGATATACCCAACAGGAGGTCCACAATTTACATTTTAATTTAAGTTCTATAACTAACAATAATATGAAAGGTCTCAAAACACATTTAATGTAATAGTAGAAATGATACATGAGAAAAGTTTTTTTATTGAATTACACAAAAAAATCAAAATTATATTTCCAGAAAAACAGATTTAAATGATTTTTATAATTACTTATTACGCGCATTAGTGTGATAAACTTAAATGCTGCACCGTGGTAAGTACTACATCAATATCATAGAGGAAAATTGTACAAAACTGCAAAGTGTACATTTTAAGGATTTCTATTACATATTTTAATCACCGACCTATATCTATAGATAGACAAACTCTAAAAGCAAAATTTGCAAATTAATGGCCTCGCGCATGTAACGGAGCTGATCGTAATGGGTCATGGGCAATGCCGACTGATAAACGGTTAACCTCAACCGGCAAACAGGACCGTATTTCGCCCTTAATGAATATGATTACGCGGCAGTATTTTGGCACAACAAGACCTTCTTCACTGGGCAATAAAGTATCTATTCTCGCATAAAAGAAGGCCTTGAGGCCATCATTAAAAAACCAATTTTCGAATTTATTTTGATTCCCATTGTCCATGTATCGATAGATTTTTTATCACGTTACATCTCTACGATTGATTTCGGTTTTGGACGCTTGTCGTTGGTTCACGCTGTTAGGTGTCGTTGGTTCACGTCCTTGGGTGGTAACCAAACCGGCATCAATGCCGGCCTTGTTTCCTAATAAACAGCATATGACGGCGGCAACATTGTGCGCAAGACGAACGACGAGTCACCTTTAAAAACATGACCGATGAAACGTGCGCACCAACCGATTTTTTTCACTGATTTAACTTTTTACTGAGTACCCCATACCATAAGTTGTACGTATCCATAGATATAGGTTGGTGATTTTAATTGTAGAATAAGTTATATTACTGTAATATTTCCAAAACCTAGTCCATTGTTAAAATATCCACAGTGAAAATGTTATTTGTAGCACTGAGACAGGCGACATAAGCCTTGTGGTACAGTTTAGATAATAGCGTGTGCATTTTCCTTATTATTATTTCATTCTAAACAAATCCGAAAAGGAAATGAGAACTCTTGATTTAATTATTAACGAACCCGAACAAACCTGTATAACTAGTTGTACAGTTTTTTCTTTAGAGGAGCGGTTAGAATAATGATCATTTTACAGGATTGCGATTTTGATTAAAAGTCGAAAGACTTGGACTGGTTCTGTAGAATTTATATAAGAAACGCGTATATAAACCATTATCACAAATTTGTTACTTTTAACGACAGAAATTAAGAAACATTTGCTATGTAATTTTTGTAATATTTTCCCTTATATTTTTCGCCCATTGTAGCAATCTCTGGTGTGCCGACAGATTCAGGTGCAATCACCAGTAGATTTTGAAAGATGCTACATCACGCTATAGGAATTTTTAAGCAACCCGTGTATCGTGTACTTCCTTGGCTGGCATTAAAAGTATTTCTTGAATAAACCTGGTATTTCTACAAGAAGAACCTACGTCTGCCATCTCTAGTCCATTCATTCAATCTTATAATGCAGTAACTCTATGTTTTAGAATCTTGATGCTCTGCACGATCACTTGGGAACTTTATATCCCGGAATGAAAGCTCCGTCGTTCCGGTGCACTGAAAGACCGGAAGATGGCGCTTTGATACTACATTATTATTCTGATCGACCAGGATTGGAACATATTGTAATCGGCATAGTAAAGGTAAATGTGCGATTTAAATTTTAAAAAATACATTTGGTATAATATAAGACGGTTATTTTATACCCGGTCTAACATGGAGACTAAAGAAGTGAAAGAAAGAATGTTAATTTTTTAGATTGAGGCCTTGGAAAAATTGTTACTTGGTATGAAATAAGAACATTTCACAAATTTAACTTTTTGATATAGAGATTTAAAATCAGGAATGTCCATGCATGACCCAATTATAATAAGAAATCTGTATTATTAAAATTATTTGATTAACCTTCCCGAACAAACCCATATTATGTCTTTTCTGTGGTCTAGAAATATTGCCAGAAACGAGAATTCTTGTTATCTGAAGGTAATTAAGGTTCCTAGTTTAACATATTTATTGTAATTATTTTTAAACAAAATAATCAAATTGCGAATTAAAAGTAGAAGAGAGGCAATAGGATGCAATATGAAGTAGGCGCCTATAAAGAGTTTTGAATTTTTCAATAATTCATATCTTTGCAGAGCTATTTTATCGAGATGTCATTAGTGAATTGACCAAAGAGCTATCTTTGTGGTTAAACTCCAGTTTTACACAGAGAAAAGATGGCAATTAACGGCTGGTCTTGACTGCCAGACGTAGCGGCAAGGCTGTTCTACCGAAACCATACCTTTAGCCTCCCAGCTTTTCAGTTAAAATAACTTTAGTTTAAAACTTTTGTGAAATATTTGATGAATGAAAAACTGTTCATCCTAAAAACATGCTTTCCTTAAATTGTAATTTATATTTCATTCCTGTATTTTTCACAATTTTTTTTCTATCACTTGTAGATCCCATTATATATCTATAATCAGATAAAATGTTTGACATAACATTTATTACAATTTCTATGAACTATTCATCAAATTCGATACAATTTGAAAAAATTATGATAATATGCCGATATGCGCAACAATTTGTATAGTGCTTGGTTTGATCATATAAAAAAAATAATATATGATATAAATAAAAATGAAGTCCAAAATGCTGAAGTCCAAAATATGTCTATTGCTCGTGCTACAGTATTGTCTATAACTTTCAAACAAACACTTTGTATAATAGTATAACATATCGTTAAATATGTTCAAAATCATATTACCCATCACCCCCATCACACAATAATCAAAAAATGGGAAGAGCCCCCTTCGTCTTTTTTAGGAGCCAGGAAATTTTTATTTTTTTCCTTATCAATATCATTAAAATATATGATTACTCTTACATAATAAGGTCATTATAATACCATGCACTAGCATAAAGAGTGTTCTTTGCGCTTTGGTAAATTGCTGCAACCCACGGGTCAAAAACTATCCCTTTCTGACATTTGTTATTGTTTTCAGACTGTTGCCAGTAAGCTTCATGAGACAGAGGTTGAAGTGGAAGTTATTAAGACCAAAGAAGAGTGTGATCATATACAGTTCTTGATTACAGACAAATCGGGTCCAAAAAGACCATTAATCCCGGAAATTGATGAAATCGAGACACTTTCTCTAGGTAAAAATATACTAATAGGTACCTACATACTTACGAAGTATCAAAAAAAGTATATTATTTCCAATAGTATAGGCCAATTCTACAATTTTAATGTACTTTAGGGGTTCTTTCATTAAACATACATATTCTTTATAATTTTTCTAATCGAAAAAAAAAATTAATAATAAAACTGGTTGGCTAAAAATACCTAATGGAGAATAAAATAAGCACACTATGTAATTATAATGTATTTTTGGATCGAAAATAATATTTTAGCAGGTAATGTATTCAGTAATAAATCTAAATTTACTTTTACAACAACTTAACATTAAAAAAATATTATACATAGTGGTAAAGTAAAAAATAATAGAACTAAGAGAAAGTTTGAAATCAAAGTCACAAGTTTTAAATGATACCAAATACTATTATAGTTACGCAAATGATATCTAATCATAAATTCAATAGACCAGAAATCTATATAAATTCTTAAGGTATGTTAAAATTTGGAAAAAGTATAATAAAATTGAGTTCTAGCGAGGGAGTTCTTGTATTTGGGACATTTTTATTTAACTGACCGACTAACCCTGTAAATATTTTGGTTATTATTTCAAGTAAATACAATTCTAAAATATTTAAAAAAGTAAAACTACTAATTTGAAATGTAATTAATGTGCTAATGTAGGCCAAAATTCAAGTATGGAATTTCTTACATGTAACCGATACTTATTTACTACCGATATTCACTCAACTGTAACATATTTGGAAAACTATAATTTTTTGCTTATGGACATTGCATACATAATTAGAAGGTTGTAATATACTGTTTCTACTATTGGTGTTCTAGATTTCATTACCTCATCTTTTTACATACTCTAATAATATGTAACATGGTGTGTAAAATCAAAGATAGTGATGGTTTTAATTAACGAAATACTGCTTAGCTTCCTGTTTATCATTCTTTAATGATAGTATCATGACTCATCATGAGTTGCAATATCAATGTTGGAAACTGCCGTTTTAATTCAAAGGGGCATATCTGCAAATGTCCACAAGGTTTGTTCGGGTTTGTTCTTTACTTATACCGTTCAAGCAACGTACCATGAATGAGCACATCTAAATTTCTGTTAAATTCGAAAGCAGTGTGCTACCAAAAACTATTAATACGTTTGTGATTACAAATATGGGTTTATTGAAATATACAGCTATAGTGAGCTCAAGATGTCCTTCCCTCTAGTTGGTGATTCTTCTGGACACTTAACTTTCCGAGTGCATTTTCTTTTACATGTAAGTCGATTTTCGTTAGATGGCCTGAGTTAGCCCCATCAGAACCAATAGTTTGTGTTGGTACAAAGTCGAGTCGTTATTACGACTCGTCCTTATTAGGACGAACGAATTTTTATAGTCTATGGGGCAGTGTTACTAGAGGTAGTATACTATACTATATTACTCGCGACATTCACTACTTTAGTACCGTTGATATGAAATCTAGTACTTTTTGAAAATAATGAAATGATATGGGTTCGTTGTATTATTATTGTCGTCAGTTAGGCATAAACGAACAAACCCGAACAATAATCTAGTACCTAACTAAAATAATTTCTGGCAACACTACTAAGGGGCCGAAGAAAGTTGTAAACTTAGAATTTCCTTTGAAATCTTAGTTTATATCCTATTTTAAAGCAGATATTACAACTATAGTTGAATGTACAAATTATTATCCAACAACATTATGTTAAAATCTATAAAAATGCTAGTCCAACCAAATAAGGATTGCAATAATTCTCCACTCTCACTACCTCTAGATAAAGATAAATATTGTGATAGTTAAAAAGTCGGCATGAACCAGAGTTGGGCGACGCACTGGGTGTATTAGAAGCACGAAGCACTGGTGCGTATTAGAAGCACGAAGCACAAAAAATTTGACTCAGCGTTGACAGGTCTGGGGAAAATTATCTCACGACTTTTGGGCAATGCTGGGAATTTGGGGAAAACTTCTTATAAGACACATATTCTGCTAGCGCTATCTAGAAACATTTAGTTATGGAAACATGCATGTACGTATGCGATTGCAATAGACCCGATTGTAATTCTGCTTTTTAGTAGATCTTCAAATCCATTAATTTAAATTTTATATTACCTACCACGTCCACCATGTCTTGAGAGAATTTTCAGTGCAGTTATTTAAATAATCCTATTCATAAACTTTTTTTTATACTACCCCTTCCCCTTTATAAAAAATTATTTAAAAGAGAATCTGGGGATTTTTTTTATTGAATTTAGAAAATTTTCTGAGGATTTAATTTTTTTCCCCCTGGTAACACTGATTTGACTAATTTTCTTGTAAACACCAGTAAAATGACCAAATACTGTACCTAACATTTTTCTATTGCGCTTCAAGCGAACAATATATTAAAAAATATTTGAATTATTTACAAATACTATTTATTATTAATACGTCACATTAGACTAAATGAACTCCGGATATTATATCATTGAAAGATATGAAAGCTATTATGAGGAACAAAAAAAACGTAACAATTATCATGGTCTACCTGGTAATGGGAATGTACATACATCCTTAACGTTCCCTTTGTCCCTTAAAATTCATAAACAGGTACACACACATACACACACATTGGTCCGTTAGCCACTAGTCAATACTATCAATTCCTCCTAGAACTGAGGAGAAAAACTCAAGTGACCGTTTTCATGTAGAATTGACCAGACCAATCTAAAAAAATATCCATATGGAAAAATGTCAGTGGTGTACCATCTTTTTTGTAAAAAATATCAAAAGACAGCAGGGACGCCACTGGTATAACAATTGAATAACTTTTCTAACTGAAATTTGTGGTTCTATATCCTATTAACACTTCCTACACAACTTTTCTTTATAAAATGGACCTATGGAATCACACCCTGAAATATTAGCACGTCATTAAGGAACACCCTGTATATTATTATATTTTTAAATTCAACGTAAGATTCTATGCATATTTCGGATATTATGTCATATACCTAAGTATAAGCGTATTTAAAGGTTTATGTCTAAAATTACATTTGCGGACATTAAAATAATTATTAATTTTTCCTATATAAGTAAACCATTTTTATTTAAGTTGAGCTGAATTCCTTGCTGAGAAGACCTGCTTTAATAGATTGATAATTATTAATAGAGGGTGTTAAATTAGCATTAAAAATAAGGGTAAGTTTGTATACGGCTGTATATTCCGAAATATTGTAGTTTTCGAAATATTGCCAAATATGTGGAGATTTTGCTGCGCATTTTAAGTTTAGTTACTCATGACTGCGTTGAAAAACAGTTAAATGTTAAAGAAATCTATGACGCTGTTACTGACCATTTGAACATTTTTAATAATCAGGCCGGGACGAACGAAAATTATTTAAACTTATTTATTTATGGAGAATGTGATAAAGTAATATCAAGAACATGTGGTATATTTATTTCTTTAGCATTTGACTGTTCTTTAACACCGCCATAGCCAACTTACTCCTAGTTGGCTACGATGGTGTTAAAGAGATGAACTTAAAATCCGCAACAATATCAACATACATACATATAATAATATTAAATTGGCAATATTTCGAAAACTACAAATTTTCGGAATAGGCAACCTCATACAAACATCCTTCTTTTTAACGCTAAATAGAAAATAATTATAAAATTTTGAGGCTTCGATTTGAAAATGTAGATTTTTTGATTTCTCAATTTAATTTTTAATCTTATTTTTGAATGCCCTATATAAATAGTTATGAAAATATTATAAAAACCTATTAAAGCAGATCCTTTTCGAGAAGAAATCCAAGCCAAATTAAATAATGAAGGTTTCTGTATAGGAAATATGAATAATTATTTTAAGGGCCGCAGACGTTATTTAGACATAAAACCTTAACTATGTCAAACATATTTAGACTTAGGTATAGGACATGATATACAAAATCTGCCTGATATAATAGTTAGAGAGACAGACTGTGACAATAGCGGGTCCGTGAAGTGGAATATCAGTAATTTGGTTTTTTGTGCAGTTTTTATATCTGATGTAATGCCGTAGAGCGTTGCTGAGAGGCGCTGTACCGCTTTAGATCGGAAATTCTCAATAAATTCAAAATTATATCGAGCCATGTCTGAAAATGAATTTACAGCATCTGCGTGACCCCAAAGTCACGGGAAACACATTTTCTGACAAGTCAACCCTTGTATATACTTTTCCGAGCGTGAAAAAAAAATGAAAATTAAAAAAAAGCGAATTTGAAGTTGAAACTTTCTAGAATGGAACATTGTATGTTAAAGATTATGTGAAAAAAATGTTGTCTTTCCAGGTCTCGCCGTTTCATTATTGCAATTTTTTTAAAATCTCCTCGGAGGAAATTCGGAAAACGATTGTGACATGTCAGAAAATTGTCACACTACGTTCCTTGACACCCAAATATTGTGGAAAAAAAAATTCAGAAAAATCGCACCTGGCTAGGCAGAATTGTGACAATAATACGCAGAGATACTGGAAGGCAGGTATCGTTCAGTTGTATGACGGGAAAAATGATTCGCAATACCTATTCTTTCTATCAGAAAAGTGTATACGAGTCATCTCCATGTGAATACAAATCGATTAAGCCCACTTGGACCATGTCACTTAAGACTTTATAATTTTTCAATTGATTTTTTTTGACACGCTCAGAAAAGTATATGCAAGGGTTGACTTGTCAGAAAATGTGTTTCCCGTGACTTTGGGGTCAGGCTAAATTCATTTTCAGACATGGCTCGATATAATTTTGAATTTATTGAGAATTTCCTATCTAAAGCGGTACAGCGCCTCTCAGCAACGCTCTACGGCATTTCGTCAAATATAAAAGTTGTAGAGGGGGACCTAAACTCCACGAAAAACCAAATTACTGATATTCCACTTCACGGATCACCTATTGTCACCGTCTCTTCAACTATAATACGTAGAATCCAAGAATGTAATAATATATAGGGTATTTCAGTTACAATAAGCAAGTTGTTATCGACTTCCGTTATAACCGGAAGTGATAAATACGTCAAAATATGTTTATTTAAAAAATATTTCAAAAAAATATCTTTTGAATTTCCCGAGATAATTTAATAGGCTACTCACCATGAATGACCTTGTATTATTAGCCAAGGTTTAGAAATACGCCGTCACTGGTCGATCGTCGCGTCGACGAGACGTGAGGGCAATAATGGCATTCTAACCCGTGGTTAATATACTATTTTTTCCATTAATACGCCAATTACAAAATGTTGTTATTGTTATTAATTTATTATTGAAAACAGATCATTTTGATACCGTAATTTACTGTATTTCTGATATTAATGGTTTACCAAGTATTAACCCAATTTTGAAGAAAATGTAGGCTAAACCTTTAATATGGAATTTCTTACGCATGTACTAATTTATTACCGCTATTCACATAACTGCGACATATTAGGAAAACTATAATCTTCGGCCGATCGATTCGTGCGTAACGAGAAGTGTATTGATATAATATACAATAAATTATAAAGGTCATTTCTAGGTAATGGGACATTCATATGTCCTCTTCTTTATTTTACTTTTATGGGGGCAATGCTAGTTTAAGAAACTCCCATCTTTCACTATATGAAGTTGTTCTGGTTTGGTAGTATTTGGTATATTATTATTTCTAAAGCTAATTAAGATAAATTTCAACGTCAACGTCAGAATACTTGTTCAACTAGACGAGACCGGGCGGATTATATAATATGTCGGATTGACTATAGTCAATTCATTTTCCCGATTCTGTAGACCGAAACAAATACACGCTAGGAACACGCGAGCAGCACGCAGCATCGCCTTAAGGGCAATATAAGTGTAAAATCTCGGGCTGTGGCTATTACACCTTGATGTTTGTTTATGCTCCTGAATTGGTAAAATGAATAGTTACTCAATTCATTTTACCATGCAAATATATGCCGGACTTGCCTGCGAATCTTTGATGTTACCGTGAAGTACTACACACACAACTACATTCCTTTCCAAAAATACGTTAAAATATAGTTTTTGCTTAGTGGATACAACATATGTATATTTAAAATAAAACGTTTAATTCGAATATGTTAAAAAATATATTTATTGGCGGAACAGTTATTTGTTCACTGCATGTTAAAATTTAATTTATTATTAAATTTAGAACTTGCAGTATTTTACAGTGTGTTAACTTATTTATGTACATAGCTTTCGAATTAAGTTGATATTTTTGTGATGTAATATTTTTATAAATATAAAAACTAAATAAGGCAAAAATCTTATTGGTTATAACACAAAACTATGGGTACAACTAGTATGGGAAATATTCGTCATTTTCAGAATAGAGTACACAAGAATCGGAAACTTTCAAGAATCGAGTACTGAGTAGGTACCGAGTACAAAAGAGACCGATTCTCTTATTTCATATTTCGATAGGATTAATTCGATTTGACAACATTACACCGACATCGAGCACTACCTTTGAGCATACTAGGTATTTGTCGGAATCGATATTATTCCTGTTCGATAGCCAATCACCGTCGGCTTCGGCATCCCGCATAATAAAATGCGGTGCGGTGTAGCGGTTGGGGTGACTCTAGGTTTCTGTTTGGTATGAAGATGGAAAAGAATCGCTATTTTTAGAATCGAGTACACAAGAATCGAAAACTTTCAAGAATCGAGTACCGAGTATCAAAGTGACCGCCGACAAAGAAATCGACTACTACCAAAAAATGTATGATAATATTTTTAAATTCTTACTGTCCTATAATCCATCCCTATTTCCACTCAGGTTCTAATTCAGACGCAAAAACTGACTTTGTTTTGCAGGTAAACTAGTTAAAAATCGAATCGACCGATAGTTGAGTTAAAAGTGAAAAGTAGTAATTTAACTCCGTACTCGAATACCGTACTCGATTCTCAAGACGAGTATCTGACTACAGCGAATATATTAAAGAATCGAGTTCTTCTTCGATTCTTGTACTCAGTACCACCTCACTAGTTACAATATAAAACTATTATATTTATCATTCTAAGCCCATCGGGTTTGTTCGGGTTTGTTCCACAGGGAACGAAGAAAAAAATTGAGAAAAAAACATTTTAAGTGAATACCTACGACAGACAAGAAGGTCTTAACTGTATTTTCTTCCTAAATAAATTAAGTAAAAAATATTTATATCTATAATTTAAAAACTAAATCAAATTTTCACCACCTATTTAATTCTTGTTGTGTCATAGCTTATCGCCAGAATATATTTATTTTCAGTAAATTTTGAAACATATAATTTACAGGTAGATATATTTTTCATTGACATTTTGCCATGATGTACAAAAATGATTAAATCTTTTTAAACATTTTTTATCCAAAATAAAAATTAATTATTATATTAGCTCAGAATAACCCATTTGTAATAACATGCTATAAATTATAAATGATTAAGTTAACGGTGGATATTTGTGATGCATTTTAATTAGCTACGTTCCAGTTAGGTAAACTCAACTATTAAACTCATTGTTATCTATTAAACGCAACTAGATGTTTATAACGCCATTTTAAAGCAAGAAAATTGAGTAGAATCTTGTGTATCGGTTATCTTCGAAAATAAGTATTATTGCAGAGATTGTTATTTATAAGGAGGTACCCGAGTAAAGAATATTCTACTGTTAATAAGTTATTAACTATTAACTATTATGCCCCGGTAAAAATATTAATCAGAGAAATGAATAACGCACAACAAAATGTTTTTTAAAACTTTGATGTTCTGTATTATCGAAATTGTTGGTCGTTTCAATTAATTTTTGTTTCTTCAATTGTAGATTTATTTTTTGTTAATAATATCTGTGTTGTTTTGGGTTTCAAAGTAACTTTAGTATTATACCGGGTGTCGTATTTTTTACGACAATTCAGATCTCCATGTGCTTTTAATACAGCCAAATGAGAGTTCTATGTTTCCTGTACATTTTATTTTTTGTTTCATTTATTTATCTGTTACTTCATGAAATACACAATTTTTATTAAATTAACAACAATATATAAAATTAAAAATACCCAAAATTGAAAGTAAATAAAGAATCACTATCTGGTGGACCAATCTCTGCCCCGAATCTTTGATTTATACTTAAAATGAAGGTTCTTCACATTTTAATCTAATCCATTCCATAATTCGATGATCCGTTCACCCAATTCTTGTAAATTTTGAGATTGTCGTTCTCGATTTTGTAACAGCTTACTCATAAAATCCTTAATATGTTCAATGGAATTTAGGTCGGGGCTTTTATTTAAAGAATCTAAACATTTATTAAATATTGCGTCTTTCATGAAGTAACTTGCAATGCCTAGTATACTCCATAGGATGTTATGAGTTTTTGAAAAAAAAAAACAACAGTTTTATAACACCAGGTATAATATTAAAGTTACTTTTTAAACCAGAACAATAAAGGCAGTGATATTCTCAACAAAAAAAACTACAATTTTTAAAAAAATCAATTAAAACAACGAAAAAATTTCGAAAATATATAACATCAAATTTGAGGCAAATTTGCCCAACAATTGTTGGTTGTGCGTGAAATAAATAAATTGCCCAGTGTAGTTGCAAAAATATTACATTCAGACCCCAACGTCTTATGGCATATAAAAATAATGACACGGTGAAAACACAAGACAGTAAGATCTAAATATTTTAATGCACTAATTTCAAATAATTTTAAGTGAATTAGGGGTTATTTTTTAAAGATTTGCAACAGTCGTATCATATCACATCTGTATCCGTCATTATATTATAGCTATGTCCCTTTCCCAATTTACATTTTACGATTAATAGTCGCGAAATTTACCTCTTGGCTGCAAATGCTCATTATGCTGGTGCCGTTTCCTGATAAAATATTTATTTTTAGAACCCAAAGTCAGCGGAACGACATTTTGCAAGATATTTCCATTCCATATAACGTTTGATAGAAACTTGCAAATTGTCCAGACCGGTACAACTCTTGCAAGAATCATTCCGAAAGTGATGGATAAAGAATGTCTTATTACAGATATTTTGGATGCTGTAAGTAATAAACTTTTTATTAGGTATCTTGCGGCCAAATATTGTTTAATTTAGTTGAATCCTAATTATGAAGAAGCTCATTTAGCATTATTTCATTTGAACTGTTAACTGTGTAAATGTCAAAAACATTTCGAATTGAAATATGATGATTTTTAATCTTGACCTGCTGTATTAGAAAATAAAATTTAATATATTTTGATTTTTCTGAAATTAAGCAGACCTTGACCGGAGCATTATTTTTATTTTGTGTCTAGTCAAAGTGCCTCTTTCTCGCAAAATATCGAAAAACTTCATTAGGAAATGTTGCTCAAAATTCAAAATCAATCTGACTGCAATACTGAATGTAATACCCATCAGACATAAATTTTTTGCATTTTCTTTAAACCTCTAAACAGAAAGGAAACATGATATTAAATACATTTATTAGAAAAGATTATTTCGAATATAACATTTCATGAAAAAATTTATTTCCTAGGCTAATATGATGAACGACGAGGAAATTGAATAACTTACAAAATTAGCAAGGGCAAATATTGTATAAATTTAAAAAGACCATATGTAGGCTGATACTAAATTCAGCACACCTGCATGATTTTGAATTTCGAGCAACTTTTCTTAACAAAATTTTTCGCTATTTTGCGACAAAGATCCCTAGAAAGAAAATAAAAATAATGCTTGGGTCAAAGCCTGCTTGATTTCATAAAAATCAACATTTGTCAATTCGACAATATTGTGTAATTTACACCTAGGTTCACTTATTCTGAGACACACTGTATAGGAAGAGAAACCCTCAAAATATTTTACAAAATGAAGGTTATGGGTCGCAAATGTAATAATTATATACAGTGATCGTCAGAATTCCCGTTCCTATTGCAAACTTTTTTATTATTCATTTCTTAGACTATTTTATTTTTGACAAAAGTTTCTGCGTCCGCTTAAACTAAAAAGGCCCTCATTAAAATCGAAGGTATGTAACCTAAAAATTTTATCCATTCCATTTAGCATTCAAAATAAGGCTAAGTTTGTATAAGGTTGTCTAGTCCGAAAATTTCTACTTTCCGAAATATTGCCAATTTTATATTTTTATATGACGAATTTGGCTAGTTTTTCTACGTTATCAATCATTTTCAATAGTAAGTGACAGCTTCATATATTTCTTTAGCATTTGACTGTTTTTCAACGCCGTCATAGCTAACTTAAAGTAACTGAGCTGAAAATCGCCATATAAAAATATTAAATTGCCAATATTTCGAAAACAATAACCTTATATAACCTGACCCTTGTTTTAATGTTAAATATGAAATAATTATAAAATTTGTGGGTTTGCATTTGAAAATGTAGTTTTTTTCCAGTTCTTTTCAACTTTCTAATCTTATTGTTTCTTCATCCTGTATTAATACTTACCAAAACACTATAAAAAATCTAGTGTGACAGGTTTTTTTCAACAAGGAATCCAAATTAAATAATAGACGCTTCTATACAGAAAAAAATAATTATTATTTTAAGATCCGCAAACGTCATTTTAGACATGAAACCTTAAATATATCAAACACGCTTATACTTAGGTATAGGACATGATATATAAAATCTACTTAGAATCTTGCACAGAATCGAAAAATAATAAGAGTATATAATAATATACAGGGTACTCATGTAAAATTAGCAAGTTCCGGTATAACTGGAAGTGATAAAGTTGTCAAAATATCTTCTTAAGAAGATCGGCATCCTTTATAGAGAGTACCAATATTTCAAACAAATATCAATTTTAGTTCCCGCGATCTTATGATCGTAAATAACTCTGTATATTATCCTTTTAAAGTTATGCAATATTAAAATAAGTATGTGTCCACCACAACTTAAACAAAAATATGTAAAATATATATTTTGATTAATATTTCTTATAGTTTTTGGTTTAATCAAATTCGTCTTGAAATACTTTAATCCAATGTGCAAACATACCCCACACGAATTGAATATGTTTGTTTTGAAAATATATCAATCTCATTTTAAATATTTAAAAAAGGTATTTTTAAACGAAAAAGATATTAAAAGGTCATGAAATACATTTTCATTTTTCTTATTTCACAATGCATATTCTAGTTGAGAGAATATCCGAATTTAAATGTAAATTTATGGTTTGGGTTCAAATAACAACTAGTTATAACTCTGATAAGGTTTTTATGTTAATCGAAATAAAAATATTTATTCAAATTGAAACAAAAATATGAGTATTTTAAATATTACTGTTGAAAAAATGGCTTCATTCAAATGGAATATTTTTCATAGGAATATGTATCCATATTTTCAAATTTATTAAAAGTTCTGAAAGGAAAAATTACATAAAGTGCATATATTTCTTTTTGTGAGGACGAGAAAGATTTAATTTTTTAAAAGTTGCTCAAGAGTCTAGTACATATATTTTAGATACAATTTTCATTTGTAAAAGTTGTTTAGAATTAAAAGCTAAGTCCCAATACGAAGCCTTTTATTTAAAAAATTAAAATAATACTTTTTTCTGTCTTACCGCGTACGGAAACTAGATTGAACACATCAAATTATTTTTGACGGTTCTTTTTAATGTTGACTTGAGAATATTGGTCAGATTTTTAATTTCTCTCATTTCTAATTTTTTTTTAAACCGTTAAAAAAAATTAAACCAAAATTCCGCAATTTCAAAAGCCGCAATTTGGTTTAAACCAAAATTAATTTTAGACAATATGTTCACTGTAATTTACTTTACATTTATAATACATTTAAAAAAATTGTATCAAATAGGTTTGATTCAATCTGGTTTGAAAATTGTATCTAAAATGAAAAATAAGAGTATTAGTTGAATCTCAATCGTATCAAGAATAAAATGTGTTCTGAGAAATCAATAAAAAAAAGTTTTCTAAATAGAGCCAGAATTCTGACGATCACTGTTATAAGATTATTAAAAATTAACATGCACTTCTTTTTTTTTTGTGAATAAAAATTATTTTTGATATTCTCATTCCTTGCTGAGCAGTTCTTTTCAACTTTCTAATCTTATTGTTTCTTCATCCTGTATTAATACTTACCAAAACACTATAAAAAATCTAGTGTGACAGGTTTTTTTCAACAAGGAATCCAAATTAAATAATAGACGCTTCTATACAGAAAAAAAAATAATTATTATTTTAAGATCCGCAAACGTCATTTTAGACATAAAACCTTAAATATATCAAACACGCTTATACTTAGGTATAGGACATGATATATAAAATCTACTTAGAATCTTGCACAGAATCGAAAAATAATAAGAGTATATAATAATATACAGGGTACTCATGTAAAATTAGCAAGTTCCGGTATAACTGGAAGTGATAAAGTTGTCAAAATATCTTCTTAAGAAGATCGGCATCCTTTATAGAGAGTACCAATATTTCAAACAAATATCAATTTTAGTTCCCGCGATCTTATGATCGTAAATAACTCTGTATATTATCCTTTTAAAGTTATGCAATATTAAAATAAGTATGTGTCCACCACAACTTAAACAAAAATATGTAAAATATATATTTTGATTAATATTTCTTATAGTTTTTGGTTTAATCAAATTCGTCTTGAAATACTTTAATCCAATGTGCAAACATACCCCACACGAATTGAATATGTTTGTTTTGAAAATATATCAATCTCATTTTAAATATTTAAAAAAGGTATTTTTAAACGAAAAAGATATTAAAAGGTCATGAAATACATTTTCATTTTTCTTATTTCACAATGCATATTCTAGTTGAGAGAATATCCGAATTTAAATGTAAATTTATGGTTTGGGTTCAAATAACAACTAGTTATAACTCTGATAAGGTTTTTATGTTAATCGAAATAAAAATATTTATTCAAATTGAAACAAAAATATGAGTATTTTAAATATTACTGTTGAAAAAATGGCTTCATTCAAATGGAATATTTTTCATAGGAATATGTATCCATATTTTCAAATTTATTAAAAGTTCTGAAAGGAAAAATTACATAAAGTGCATATATTTCTTTTTGTGAGGACGAGAAAGATTTAATTTTTTAAAAGTTGCTCAAGAGTCTAGTACATATATTTTAGATACAATTTTCATTTGTAAAAGTTGTTTAGAATTAAAAGCTAAGTCCCAATACGAAGCCTTTTATTTAAAAAATTAAAATAATACTTTTTTCTGTCTTACCGCGTACGGAAACTAGATTGAACACATCAAATTATTTTTGACGGTTCTTTTTAATGTTGACTTGAGAATATTGGTCAGATTTTTAATTTCTCTCATTTCTAATTTTTTTTTAAACCGTTAAAAAAAATTAAACCAAAATTCCGCAATTTCAAAAGCCGCAATTTGGTTTAAACCAAAATTAATTTTAGACAATATGTTCACTGTAATTTACTTTACATTTATAATACATTTAAAAAAATTGTATCAAATAGGTTTGATTCAATCTGGTTTGAAAATTGTATCTAAAATGAAAAATAAGAGTATTAGTTGAATCTCAATCGTATCAAGAATAAAATGTGTTCTGAGAAATCAATAAAAAAAAGTTTTCTAAATAGAGCCAGAATTCTGACGATCACTGTTATAAGATTATTAAAAATTAACATGCACTTCTTTTTTTTTTGTGAATAAAAATTATTTTTGATATTCTCATTCCTTGCTGAGTAAATGTCGTCTATTGATTTTTGTCATTTAACGTACAGTTTTGGTATAAAAAAATTATATTCGTGTATTTGCACTCCGTTAAGAAATTACGTATTAACAAAGATTAAAAAGGATGTAGTAGGTAAGAAGCAGATTTTATTTTGTAAACATAAACAGTTTTGGCAGTTGTCTACCTAGTCTATAATATGTTGCACGTATTTAAGTCATTCACCTTAACAAATTATTGAAAAACACGAATTCGCATGAATAAATAAATTCTTTATGAGGTCATAAAAAATTAAATTATGGGGGAAGGGAAGGTGCATTATAGATTGGTTCAGCTTTGTTTAAAGAACTGGAGATCTATTTAGTTAGAAAAGTTATGACCTCTTCCTAGGTAGCGGGGATAACCCAAAAAATGTATTAACACTGACAGTTTATCGCATATAATAAATAATCTATCTTAATACAAATTGGGAACATTAAGTTGTCGAACATGATTTTTCAAACAATTTTCTTCTTTGAATCCTATTCTCAGACCTGCTCAGTTGTTAATTAATGACAACCATTGAGTACGGATAGCTGGCTATAATTTATAATATATCATGATCGTAATAAACTTGTTAAAAACTATATTTTTTAACGAAATTTTAATTTTGTTATACTCTGTAAGGCTTAGTTAATTATACATATTAAAAAAAAATTCTCTGTAAATTGTAATGATTAAGAATTGACTGTTTGAACTGTTAATTATATTTATTTTAATTTATCCCTGTTCGACGACCTGACTAAATGGAATAATAAATTTTATTTGATCTTGTTTAACAATACAAGACAGTTTTTATCGTTAATAGATCTAGAAACCCGAAACCCGTCGTTAATAGATCTAAAAACCTGAAATTTTGTCAACTCACATTTTCTATTTAAGGGAATATACGATTTATAAAAATTTTTATGTTGAGTGTAATTTAGGAAGAAAATTACTCGAATTAACAAAGGTTAAAAAAATTAAAAATTATATTACATATCTTATTTTGATAAGATAAAAATTTAATATTTATTAATATACCAATTTAATTATCGAATATTAAAAAATTCAAGTCCCAATTAATAGGCTGCTATTTCGTTAATAATGAATCAATTTTAATAAGCAGATTAATAGGCAGATTAGTGTACGTCCTGATATGTGTAATGGTACGGGGTAGCATATAAAATTAAGTTCAAAGTATTCCTTAATCTGATTATTTGGACTTGGTTGACGGATTGCTGAGGGGCAGGAAACTCCCTAATTTGATAATTTTAAACCTTTTATTACTATTAAAAACAGTTCTAAAACAAAACATAACTTCAATTTAATAACACATTTTTAAAGCAGAAAACGGGTTTCGCAATGGGGGGGGCTTGTCTTTCCCCATTTTTAAGTTAGAATTTTATGAATAGTTTGGAAAGCGTAATGATGAAGAGTGACATCTTAAAATTTTATTGGCTTACAGCAGATATGTGGACGATGTGTGTATTATTTGGAGTGGAACTGATGATAAATTAATTGATTTTCTAGTTTCTGTCAACAATTTTCATCCAAATAAGTTTTACCCTTGAGATGGAGACATATGGAAAATTATCCTTTCTTGATGTTCTACTAACTAGAAATAGCAATAAATTAACTTTGAAGTTTATATAAAACCTAAATCTAGTGATTAATATAATCCAGTTCACTTCAAACTAATTCACATAAATTTACGGCTTTCAACTCATTCTTTTAAAATTATTTAAACTGCCTTTGTCAAAGGATGCATTTTGTATCGAATATGAAACAATGAACCAAATAGCTGTAAACAATGGATTTCCTATGAAATGACATAATATCTGAGTTAGATACTGGCCCACAAGAATCGCCATGCTATTCGATGTAACAAAAGAAATTTCGGCATGTTGGAGAAACCTGGGATTTCTTGCTTAAAACATACCTTCTCTCTTCACAAAACATCATAAATTGATGCCATATCGATTGCTATGTTTAGTGCTTTTTAGGACACTCGGTGCGATCTTTTTTTGTATTAATTGTATGAATTATTTTCCAAGCGTGACGTTTTTTAAACTAAACTTTGGAAAATGGGAACATCAGACTGACGTATTATTCAAATAAAGGCATAAATTCAGCAGATTTTATTTATGTAAACTTACCTTCAACGCTCTTGTATTTTCCTATGCAAATATAAACAGTACTTAGTTGATTTTGATAGCTGTGGTTGGTAGGTTGTTTCCGATGTAATCAATCCAAAACAACACTCCTAGCTAAATCTATTAGGATAATTTTCAAATAAAGAATATAGCGTATTTTAAAGAATGTCAACATGTTGTTTCGAATGGTAAAATGCGATAATGGGACATATTGCTATAATTTTTTTCTAAGTAAAATTAAGGAAATAGACACATTTCATAGAGTTTTTTGTTAAAAAATTTTCCAGCATATTAAGACCTTTAAAATTGTAGGACCGTCGTTATTTTTCGAAAGAGACCGATATTACAGAGCAGGGCACCGTCGTAACTATCACAAGATAGTGAAGTTACAAGGACGATCATACATATCAAAATGAACACAAAATGTATTATTTAATTTCAAAATCTTCTTATTTTTTAAATTTTTCTTGCTTATAATATAATTTTTTTAAACTTGTATTAATCCCTGAAATATTTAGATTAGTTAAAATTTTTCTGATCGATAATTAAATTTTATATTATTATACAGAGGGTATTTGGATGATTATGACGAACATCCGCAACTACTCTCAATTCAATTATGAAACACTCTGTATAATGTGAGTTTTGTGGCGTAGAAATACACCAGAACGTTGTTTCTTCTGTAGGATTGTAGAATAATTATTTTTTATAGATTCGTCCCCATTTGGAATTAACATTTGAGAACATTCTATCTCACATCAACACAATCTATGTTCTCAAAACAAAATATGGCGTGATGGAAGTCGATGCTCCACCAGAGGGCCGTTTCTTGCGTTTAAAAGGACAAATGTTGTATGTTCCTGAAACTGATGTGGTGATGTTTCTATGTTATCCTAGTGTTGTTAACTTGGATGATCTTACCAGGTAAAACTTATTATATGATATTTATAATCGGGTCTAGATTATATCTGTACCGTACATTACTATAACTTTTATTCTATTGTGTGTATTTTCTTCCCTTTCAGTAGCTTGAAAATTTAAATTGACTTTCTTCCAATTCTTCTTCAAAATATCTCAATTTCTAAACTTTTGACCCTGAAACCATTGTGACCATCACCAATTGACTACTGATTACTGCAAAAATAGGAAGTCATATATTAGAAAAGTAGACAAAATACTTACTACAGAAATTTTTAGATCTTTTCTTGCCTTGTCTGGTTGATATGACGCAATATGACTTTTTTATTATTTCAAGTTCAGTGACCAATACCGAATATTGAATTATTATCAACGATTTATAAACATCATGTATGGTTGTTTCTGTTTATTTATCATTAAATGAATTCGAATTTTTTCTTGTGATTTATCATCTACATTCTACATGGTGAATTTTTTAGAGCGTTACAAGCGATTGAAGTATTTTCATGAAATTTTGGTGAATAATTGTACGTTTATCCACTTTACTCCATCTTTCTATTTTGAGGAGGAACAAAATATCATTTACCGTATTAGACTATGAAGATATTTGACAAAGATCTTTTATAAAATATTTTGTAGCCAATTCTTCGATAATATTTCTTTTATAAGAAATTATGAGCACTATCAAAGAACTTAGTCAATTTTAGAACGAAATTGCAACGTGTTTACAATTAAAAGTTAATGAAGCATGTGGGTTAGCTTGCTCAATGATGCGTGCTGCCGTAATTACAATCTTTTTTATGTTAAAAAGTAGCCCTTGATGGCAAGACTTAATTTAACCACCTTAATCTACTTCGGGAGTTACAATCGGAAGATATTAGGAGTTATACACATTATTTAATAGTAGACGAGGAACTATTAAGTTTATTGTTTTAAAGATAGCACCATTTATATCCCAACAGAATACAGGATTGAGGAATCCTATCAGCGTTGAGGAACGCCTTATTGCATGGGTTCCCAACCTGATGCTTTTCTCGTGGAGGTGTGGCCCCATTTAATAGTAACAACCTCAGCACTCTGTGTACCATAGGCGACCTTCTTGTGTTTTTTATGTTCAATCTAGTGGTCAAAATATATTTTATAAAATATCTTTGTCAAATATGTTTTCTAGTCTAATACATGCAGTAGAATATTAAATACAACTTGGCGTAGTATAGTGTGGTCGGATGGCTACACTTTCTTGCATATTTTATTGTGGTAAAACTCGAAATGGCGGATGGGCGAAATCTTGATAAAAAAAAATATGAAGTGAGGTCTTGCGATACATCATTTTAAATGTCCTATTGAGTATTTTATGATCCCAGGTTCTTGTGTCCTTATTTGTACTCAAAACAGAATGGCGGCTTTCTAAAAAATAATATTTACTATTTTTGTGCTATTTTAGTTTAGATTTTACATCTTGGAATAACGCAGTGAGTATCCGCCAGCTGATAAATTGACTTTCTACAAACTTGTAAAATTTAAACTAAAATAGCAAAAGAAAAAAATAGTAAATATTATTTGTTAGAAAGCCGCCATTTTATTTTGGGTGCGAATAGGACAATATTGTGCACAATATTATGGATCGTAAAGTATTCGATAGGATCTTTAAAATGATGCATCACAAAACCCCTTCTTCCTATTTAATTTGCTTCATGCTAAGATGGAGCCCATCCGCCATTTTTACAGTTTGTACTATCATTCTTCCGTCAAAAGGTAGTTTACCTTTCCCTATAAGCCATACCAAAATTTTGTAAAAAAAATTAGCGGGTTAAAAGTTATTGACCCGTTTCCAGACTTTATACACAAAGTTTATAGATTGTATACATTTACTTCTAATTGATAGTAAATTTTCCATACTTATTACTACAAAATTGACTATGTCTTTAGGGTAGATTATACAGTTCATAGTTGTGTTCGTAAAACTGTTTTACAAATTTTTTTTTCAACATGTCTACCTACCATTTCTAACAATGTATTGGACAAGTTATTTTAATCTTAGATCTTAGGAATTTGATTTACATAACTTCACGATCGCTGTAGAATAGGTTAAGGAACACAACTGTATGCATTATATTTTAGGAGGGGACTCTACATTAGTGATATACCACTTCATGATGCTACAAGAGATTTGGTGTTGATGTCCGAGCAATTTGAAGCCGATTACAAGCTTACCAGGAATCTGGAGATTTTAACTGATAGACTGCAACAAACTTACAGAGAGCTAGATGGTGAGAAGCAGAAAACTGACCAGTAAGTTAATTTGGTTATACCTTCCCCATAGTTTCACTGTTTGTTTCCATCTGTTAATGTTAAATTTATTTTGGAAATAACTTAACTAGTGTTGTTAGTGCTATAAATATTAGTTAAAACCTCATGCGATTGATGTTTTAAAACAATTATGAATTACATAAACCCTTTTTATTTTGATACACTAAATTAACCTACCTAATAAAGTATGTGATTGTACAATATCTAAGTAAACGAGTCTATGTATATATTTCCTAAGATTCTACGTACAATACTGAAATAGATATGTCCTTAAATGTATTTACTAATATAATATCTTTTACATATCAAATTCAAAATTAATTAATATAGTAAATTACTTAACTTATTATTTCTGTGTATACATCGTTTATGGATAAAATCGATTAAATAACTAATACGATAATATTTATATTGTTAATTTATCTAAGCGCAAACTATGTATATGTGAGCCTAGGTGAACTATTATGAACATGAAATCATTATATTTTTTATCGTTTAATATAATTAATTTTAATAAATTATGGGTATGCTAATAAATATTATGCTATTAAATAAATTATAAGGACAACAAAAATGAAAATACCAAGGGTAATATCTTAGTTAGATGAAAAAAGAAAAGGTGATGCGATAAGTGTCTATAGAAAGATGTTCCCTTAATCGAAAATTAAAAGTTAATAATAAGTTCCGAAAAAAACCGAAGTATAAAATATTCTCTCGAACTCATATATTCTGTGATTCAGCAATCCTAATTGTTTTTTTTAATTGGACCTAGCTATGAAGTATGTATATATTATTATTATTGTTGCCGTAAAAACTCGATTATATTTTTTTAGGTGGCCATAAGAAAATATATTTTCTTATGCCAGGTTATGTTTGGTAACTTTTTAAGTGTTTTATTCAAAATGTGTTCTACAATATATACAAAATTCAGCAGAACGTACCTTTTCCCTGTTTAATGTTATTTTAACTAGTTAAATCTAGAATTGATTAAGGATGATAGTTAAAACTAGTTTTTCTTAGTAGGATCGAGTTTTAACTGAAATCGTGTCTGTACCGGGTGTCCCACTAAGAATGGCTCTCGGCCGTATCTCTGAAAGTGTTAGTCGTATGGCTTGCGGAAAAATTTTTTAATATGAAAAGTGATCATAAGAAATTGCTGGAAATTATTTTCAAGTTTCTCAGTCAAGCGCTAGAGGGCGCAACCGTAACGGTAAATCCGTAAAGCTTAGTTTTTTCAAAAGTTTCCGCGTTAAGGTATATTGAAAATAGCATTTTCGTATACTTTAAGGTTTTATGAAGAAAATTTACTTATAACATATTTTTGTCACTTTTAAAATAAAGTGGTGGGGGAAGGTTGAACATTATTTTAAATAAATGCCTACAACTCCGGGTTGGCTCAACAGAATTTAGTGAACTTTGTTTTGTTAAAAAGAGGTTCCCTTACTCTATACCTTACTGTATAAACTATGACAATATGACTTTTAAAGTAGGCGCTAGAGGGAGCTATTTTACAACTTAACAAACATTGCGCATTTTTTAAAAATTTTAAATACAACAGTATATTTAATTTTACTTCATCACAAAGATTAATAAAAGCCTAAAAAACTGGCGAAAACCACAACTTGATATCTTTTTTCAAACCGGAGATATTAAGAACAAAAATAAACACGGAAAAATATGATTATATTTAAGTTTCAACGGTACAGGTTTTTCAAAAGTCAAATAGGCATTGGAAAAACAAAATCTAATTTAAAATTAGGTGCTTTCACGTCAAAGTTTTTATTTAACTTTTGAAAAAACCTGTACCGTTGAAACTTAAATATAATCATATTTTTCCGTGTTTATTTTTGTTCTTGTTAATATCTCCGGTTTGAAAAAAGATATCAAGTTGTGGTTTTCGCCCGTTTTTTAGGCTTTTATTAATCTTTGTGATGAAGTAAAATTAAATATACTGTTGTATTTAAAATTTTTGAAAAAATGCGCAATGTTTGTTAAGTTGTAAAATAGCTCCCTCTAGCGCCTACTTTAAAAGTCATATTGTCATAGTTTATACAGTAAAGTATAGAGAAAGGGAACCTCTTTTTAACAAAACAAAGTTCACTAAATTCTGTTGAGCCAACCCGGAGTTGTAGGCATTTATTTAAAATAATGTTCAACCTTCCCCCACCACTTTATTTTAAAAGTGACAAAAATATGTTATAAGTAAATTTTCTTCATAAAACCTTAAAGTATACGAAAATGCTATTTTCAATATACCTTAACGCGGAAACTTTTGAAAAAACTAAGCTTTACGGATTTACCGTTACGGTTGCGCCCTCTAGCGCTTGACTGAGAAACTTGAAAATAATTTCCAGCAATTTCTTATGATCACTTTTCATATTAAAAAATTTTTCCGCAAGCCATACGACTAACACTTTCAGAGATACGGCCGAGAGCCATTCTTAGTGGGACACCCGGTACAATAACATATACATTCAACGTGTCCAAGATAAGGAGGGCCAGTACATCGATATCGGAAACCGTAAGAGATACGAAGTCGGTTAAATAGAGGTAAAGTTGCGCATTTACATGCCTAATAATATGCCGCTTAGAATGTTTAATTCCGAGTAGTTCCGGAGATATCCGGAAAAACAGAAATTCTGAAAAATCATTTTATTGTTTTCCTGTTTTTTTTTTTTAGATCAAATTCTAAAGTAAATTGCACTTTTACATTGCCACTTTTTCCGCTCTATTTAACAGCGTTAATTGTTTTGTAATCCGACGAGGCCATTATCAACTTTCTTTTTTTAAACACGGTCCTGTTTTTCTGATATTGGAATTTGAGAGCTTTTTTCTTCCGAATGCAACGATGTATGACACATTGTGGTTTAATGCCGTTTCGAGGGTTTTTGAACAACATTAGGAAATTTTGGGATACGGTCCTGTATTTCTCCTAATTTTATAAATAATATATCATAGGTAAGCTCTAAATTTTTACTTATGTTGGACTAGTTCAATAAATAACAAATAATTTAATAATAAACCACAAATAAGTGAACACAATTTAGAAACATTATTTCAAACTTTGTTGATTTGGGATTTAAAAAACAAGTAGGCGTTTGAAACAAAAAAAATTAAGATGGTGACGCGTGATTTGTTTCACTTGACATTCCCATTGTGATAGTTTGAACGCGTTTTAAGAGGTTTTCTATTTTCCAGAAAATATGGAACATAATTTTATAAATGCTGAAAAGTTTGATATTCTATGGCATGTTTTATTTTATATCAAAAAAACAGTTATGTGGCAGTTAGAAGATGTTATTTGTGCTTAGAGAATAACGAAAATCATTTACAACACCTGATTATGTAGTTCCTTACTTTTTTTTTCGTTGTTCGTTTTATTACTGTTTTGGTATGATTTTTGTTCACTTATTTGTGGTTTATTATTAAATTATTTGTTATTTATTGAATTAATCCAACATAAGTAAAAAATTTAGAGCTTACCTATGATATATTATTTATAAAATTAGGAGAAATACAGGACCGTATCCCAAAATTTCCTAATGTTGTTCAAAAACCCTCGAAACGGCATTAAACCACAATGTGTCATACATCGTTGCATTCGGAAGAAAAAAGCTCTCAAATTCCAATATCAGAAAAACAGGACCGTGTTTAAAAAAAGAAAGTTGATAATGGCCTCGTCGGATTACAAAACAATTAACGCTGCTAAATAGAGCGCAAAAAGTGGCAATGTAAAAGTGCAATTTACTTTAGAATTTGATCTAAAAAAAAAAAACAGGAAAACAATAAAATGATTTTTCAGAATTTCTGTTTTTCCGGATATCTCCGGAACTACTCGGGATTTTAAAACTTTCT
Organism: Barypeithes pellucidus; assembly: GCA_963991005.1. Classification (NCBI taxonomy): domain Eukaryota; kingdom Metazoa; phylum Arthropoda; class Insecta; order Coleoptera; family Curculionidae; genus Barypeithes; species Barypeithes pellucidus. The sequence continues at coordinate 45,868,230 of OZ022560.1, forward strand.
AAACGGCATATTATTAGGCACGTAAATGCGCAACTTTACCTCCATTTAACTGACTTCGTATCTCTTACGATTTCCGAGATTCCTGTACTGGCCCTCCTTATCTTGGACACGTTGTATACAAGAAATATACTATATCAAAACCGGTTTAGATGATATAAAGATTATAATAAAATAGGAGGCAGCACAATATTTTGTGGATATATTCTATCGAAGTTGAATTAAAAATACAGCATCAATGAGTCACAGCAATTAAGAGAGGAAATATCCTTCTTATCGTAGATGAAAATGACCAAGAACTATCCAGAGGAAAAATCATCAAAACAAATCGCTATTTAAATTCGATGGAAAAATGACGCCAGACTTCTCGTCGATTTATGAAATCGATTTCTTTTTAATGCGTTCAGCGCAGAGTATTTTCAGCACTAGATCTGAAATATCGATGTTCAATTGACGACTGACCTTTTTTATGATGTGCTGTGTATGTATGTTAAAAGTTGCCAACAAGTAGTTGTTCTCTGTCCGGAAGAAAGGATTATCTTCTGAAAACATTTTTACACCTTTATTTTCTCGGGAGTTTTATACCTCCCCATAACAGGAAACTAAAGCCGCTATTTCCTAGATGAAATCTGTGGGTGATAAATTTTCTCTATATAAGGAGAACGGAGAAGGGAGAAAAGAAGGAATTCTTTCTCAGTCAATATCAATTCGCCAAATCGTCAAGCTGGTAAAACTTTAAAGTTATGTAATAGCTTCTAAGAGCAAAAAAAAGTTTTTAGGAATAATCATGCCACCGAACCGTGGCATATTTCTAGTTTGTCTATCGAAAAATAATTAAAATATGTCGAGCTATTATAAGAACGATCTAAACTTGGAAGAAAAGTTCAAAAGATGAAACAAAATTCGCTGCTTCAGGAAAGTATGGTTTGTCCGAGTTTGTTCATTACGACGTTACGACAAAACCGTGTGGAAACTGAAAAAAACAGGAAGAACTAGAACCGTTCAAATATCAACGGTATAATGTAACTTTTACTATACACTTTAGTCAATGTACGATAATATAAATAAAGTCATATTTGCACAGTCGCTCACGGATACTTGGGCAACTAATCTGAAACAGCGAAAGTGCTCCTCTTTCAACATCACGTACGATCCCCAATCTAGTTTCTTTGGTAATTATAAATAGGAATAATACGAGTGGAAAAAATCAAGAAATTAACGTTCCAACTTCCTGACATACATCAATAGGGGTTTTTCCAAATATTTTTTTATTATACCTTCTTGAAACCACATTCTCTTTATCTGTCCTTGCAATGAAGGTAATAGGGTCTTTTTAGGACACTAAAAGTTAGGAATTAGCAAATCATATGACAGCAATAATTTGCCGTATGATATTTTGTCTAGTTAGCTATCAAAATATTAATTCATATTGAATGGTAACATAAAAAAAATCAGCTTTTTTTAATGGTAGAATGCCACTCTTTGCATATCGATCTCAAAAAATTCTGCTTTCAGTAGAGGTATTCATACCTGACTAACAGAGGAAGCCTAGAAATTCAAGTTATCATCTTGTTTATTTCTTATGGTATAAAGTATCTTCAGGTGGTTAGGATTGCTATAAAGGTGGTCACAGTAGACACATAGCTCGTGAAGCACGATGGTCTCCGATAGTATGTAGGGACTTTGTTAAGATGGCGTTATTGCATTTTACCAACGGTTGATATGATAACATGACGATCGCAGGATTCTCTGATGGTATGAGATATGAACACTTACTCTATACTAATAAGAACATAAAATTGGAAACCGGTACATAGGTAGTGACATGCTCGCAAGAGAGAATCCTCCTAATCTTAGTAGTACCATTCTATCTGAATTAGTGTTTTTATATCAAATTGTGTTAGACAAATTGCGGGAAATTTTTACTCCACAATTCACCGCTCCATCACCAGACAAACACATCACAAACACAAACACAACATAGTTTGTTGTTACGATTAAAATATAAAACTTATTTAGTTGATTATTAGAACAGATTATATCTACGTTAATGAAGCCGCGGACACAAGCTGATATGATACAAATAACAATTTGAAGTTTATCAACAAATCTGATACTATCGTATTTCTTTGAAGTTGAAAATTATATAAAAGTAAAGTTAGATTCAAATCGGATAAGTGCTTTTTGAATTATTCTACAGACAAACGGATGGACAAAATATTTTCTTCTATACAGATCCTAACTTTAAAAAGTATGAAAAGTAAAAAAAATAAAAGTATAAAAATTCCGTCAGCGTACCGTCAAACGAATCCTGAAAGGGCTCGACGTCAAAAAATCTACTGGTCCAGACGAAATTCCTATTATAGTTCTCAAGAGATGCGCCGATGAACTAACACCAGTATTTTGTAGACTTTTCAACTTATCCTACAAAAAAGGAATATTTCCATCTTGCTGGAAGACGGCGTGAGTCCAGCCTATTCCAAAGAAAGGTAATAGAACCCTGCCTAACAACTATCGACCAGTCGCATTGCTTTCAGTTATATCAAAAGTAATGGAGAAAACTATTAACCAGCATCTTCTAAAGTACCTGGAAGGCTTCAACATTATCAGCGACCATCAATATGGTTTTCGGAAGTCCAGATCAACTGGAGATCTTCTAGCCTATGTCACCCATATTTGGAACAGGGCAATCGAACATCATGGGGAGTCTCGGGCTGTTGCACTGGATATTTCTAAAGCTTTTGATCGTGTTTGAGCATGAGGGGCTTCTAAGTAAACTGCGATCCTATGGTACGCCCAGTCGATTCGGTGCATGGTTGTCTAGCTTTCTGCAAGTGGCGATTGACGGATTTCCCTCAGACACCTTCATCATCAATGCTGGTGTTCCTCAAGGGTCCATATTGTCTCCCACTCTCTTCTTACTCTACATTAACGACCTTCTAGTGAAAACTAAAAATCCGATATTTAGTTTTGCTGACGATAGCACACTTATCTCATCTTTCTCTTTGAATGCGCAAACATCGGCTGCCGACGCACATCTTCGCAGACAGCATGAAGTATCACGCCTCAACAAAGACCTGGAAGAAATTTTGGGTTTGGGTGACAGTAACCAAGTCGAATTTAACGCTAAAAAAACCAAGGCAGCAGTTTTCTCTAAAAAGGTTAACATTAGAGAACCGGATATAGTGATGGACGGGTACGCAATCCCATTGGCTTCATCTGTTAATTTGCTGGGCGTCAATCTGGGAGGAAATATGTCTTGGCATAACCACGTTGTGACAATCGCCAAAATAGCTTCTCGGAAGCTTGGGGGTACTCTTCCGAACCAGAAAGTTGTACACACCTCAACAACTTTTGACACTATACAAAGCCCAGATTCGACCATCACTAGAGTACTGCTCTCATGTCTGGAGCTCTGCACCCAAACATACTCTTCGGCTACTGGATTCCATCGAAAGGATGGCTATTCGTCTGATCGGAGACCACGAGCTGACGAAGAACCTCGACAGCCTAGAACATCGAAGACAGGTTGGGGATTTGACTCTCTTTTACAGATATTTTCATGATGGAAGGTCCTCGGCTGACCTAGCCCTCTTAATTCCACCCAGAGCGACAAATAGCAGAAATACACGACGAACCACTGCCGCCCATCCATATATGGCTAAGCTTAGTACTCCTCGAACTTCATTATATAAGAATTCTTTTATCTGGAGGACTTCATCCTTGTGGAACGATCTTCCCGAGGTCGTTTTTCCTAACGAATATAACCTCCAACGATTCAAAACCAACGTGAATCGCTTTTTGCGCACACGCACCACTCCCAGAGTGCCCTAAAGGATTTTTCCTATAGTGCTTGTGTTGGATCATAAAAAAAAAAGAACAAAGGATTGATAATATTTAATTTGTATAACCATATATGATGAAAAATTGAAAGTTTATTTTCAAATGCTATAAAAGTCATCGATTATGCAAAGTAAACATTTAATTAACGTGAAGAGGACTTTGACCACAATTAATAATTACTTATAATAAATGATCTTACATAAGAAGTCGTAAATTCATTTTATTTGGTGAAATTGAATTATGCAAATACAAATTGCGGAAACTTTTAACGGATATCCGGCCCTTGTCAATACCTAAGTGATGTAGATATAATGTACTTGGGATTTAGATTTTAATGGAATCCTGGCAAAATGTAAAAATTGTTGTTGAAAGATATTATATTTCGGTTTGTTTGTTTAAAAACAAACCCGAACAAATCCGAACGAACCGGCGATGAGTCCGCTATTTAATTTTTAAATTAGTATTTCTACTTTGTCTTATGTATCTTATTTTTCCCTCTATGGCGGCATTGTGATTATATTATCTGTAATTTAAAGTTAAAAAGTTTAAAATATACAGCTTTTATATACAGTTTACAGTTAATCTCCTTAAATTAATTTATAATAAAATATTTATATACCAATTTTTATATATTACTAATGCAAAGTATACAATTTCCATGTCTGAAATATAAATAAAATGATAACGATATCTATTGTCTAATGAGCAAGGGCTTATTAAAAAAGATAATATAAATGTATTTCATTTCGGCCATAATATCTCTTCTACTTAAACTTTAAATACCATGAAATATTTATTTTGTATTATGGATTATTTTAATAGTAAGTGAAGGTTTCGGTTTGAAGATTTTAAAATCGAATTTTTTTAAATGACTTGTGCTAACATTTTCTACTCTCTTGCTCGGATTTATTCGCAACTGTGGTTAGCGCAACATAGCTCGCATTATGAATTAATCAGGTCACCATATTACGTGGAAAAACAACGAACATTGACAAATTCCCAAAGGAAACACTGCAGTTAGGAAATCTTGATACGGCATCGGCATAGCCAAAGAATTAGGAAGTGCTGATATATTATGTCTAGTGGAGATGCAGCCACGTCTGATTCCGCTTCCGTCGCTGGACAGATGGACTTTGCGGAAAGAAGAACAAGAAACCTTAACCAAATAAAAGTAATGTTTTACCGAATAATTACATCTGCCGGTAATAAACTAGCTTGAAATGAACATAATAATGTAGATCACACATAGGAAAAAAGAGCAATCCTTGTCTTACTTGCTTGAATTAAACTTTTCATGTTCTACTGTTACAACTACAACATATTATTGGTTACTGGCACGTCAAATAATATGGAATTATTTCAAGCGAGATATTTTGGGAGCAAAGGGAAAATTATGTATTTATGTGCAAACATAAATAAAGTGTGACTTAAAAGCATTAGGGCGTGGGAGAGGTGCCGCCGCACTTTTACAAATATGAAATCGTAAAATCGTTTGTTTCATCTTATATTTCTTACAAAAGTGGCAATATAAATTTGACACCATCCATAATACATCGTCGGTACAATGCCAAACGCACGAATGTGCAAAATTAATTTTAGGTTTGAAAAAAAGGGGTTATAAATATTTACGATAACACGTTGAAATGGTAAATTTTGGAACTATCTACTTTTTGTGATCAAAGATTATAATATACTACAGATTTGATTTTTGCCTATTTAAAAAGAAATTGTTTTTGCGTCACAAAATAAATGGAAAGGTATAATTTTCTTTATCTGGGCTAGACGGGGTAAGAGCTCACGAAGACATTCGTGACCTTAGCATTCAAATCTTTCAAGGTTAATACGTTTGCCTGTGTGCACAGGCTAGAAACCCCAAATTTGCGCATTCGTGCATTTGACATGGTATCGACAAATATATAAATATAAAATAGCGAAAAGAAATTACTTAGAAAAAATACTAAAAAAAACTGGCTTTTATGGCGTCTCCTTCCCCGGGATGTGAGGGAGTTTCCTTCCTTCCTTCTCCATCTCCATTTAATCTTATTTATTTCAATTGTTTCCGATTGCATATGTTGCATATGGTGAGGTACAGGTCTCATGTAGCCATTTTGCACATCTGACACAACAAATCAAATCCACAGTTTTAGTCATGCAAGTATATTCATCGAATCATTCCACAGTAATATCGTTGATTTCAGTTTTATGGGCATTGTAAACGTATAAAACATTATCATTTTCGTTTATTCCGCAGGTGCATGGCTATTAGCTATTACTTTCACCTAAACACATAGATACAAGGTGTGGCAACTCTCCCACTTAAATAGTAGAGTCTATCCTTTTTCGTAGGAAGAGATGCCGCATCACTTCACAAAGAACCAAATTACTATAAAAACGCCTATCTAACTGGAATACTACAAATAAAACTAGATTTTCCTTGAAATTTAGTATGCTTGAAGTTATAGGTATAATATATTAGGGATTGAAAATGCTGCTTACCGTTTAAAGACCGCATACATAACTAGTACTGGCCGACTGACTTCAGATGTCACTTCTGCCAACGTGTCGTTTTATTGCATGTGCCTACCACGTGAGGTGCGGCATCTCTCCTACACGAACAAACCCTATTTGTTGTTCAATAAATATGTCATCTCATATACTCTAGGTTCGGGACTTCACTATTAGCATAGTCTGTTAGCATAGTCTATTAGCACTCTGTACTGAAAAATCATACTAAAGTCATTGACTCTCATTTTGTAATGTGCTAACTATGTACATACAGACATATCAATGGAGAAGGAAGAGATTGTTGTTAATTTCTTTTATGCTTTATGATTTGCAGTGCAAATATAAATGATAAAATTTTATGAATATTTATCTATTATGAGAAGAAAGTTATGCACCTACTCATGCTGAACTTAATAAAAACAATAAACATGCCAAAATTGGTAAATATAATAAAACCATTTGGAAATTTTGTTTCTTTGTCTCGCCGATAATACAAGCTTTTGGCAGAAATATTGCAATGTCATAATATTTTATATTATATATACAGTATGTCCATGGGGTTTACAAGAGGACAAATGGACTAAAAATTTAAAGATACGAAAAAAAGTCACTCTTAATAAACGTTTTTACTTGAATAGGTGATACTTGTTGTCAATGGCTTTATTTAATGAAGTAATTATAATAATAATAATAATACGAATATTTTTATTAACATGAAAAGAATACGATAACGATTTCATAATTCAAAAACTCCACCCCCCTACTCGACACATTTTTCTAATTGCCTTCTCAAATAAGTGAAAGAATTTCTGATTTCTTCCTGAGATATCGATTGGACAGCCTGGATAATTCTGACCTTCAGCACTTCAATATCATTTGGTATTGCGGTTGCAAAAACCAAAAACAATTTGTTCGGGTTTGTTAGGCCCCATAAAAACATATCGGCCAAGGTTAAGTCGGGACTTCTTGGGGGCCACAAAACTGGGCCATTCCTGCCAATCCACCTTGGATCAAATCTGCGGTCAAGCCATTCTTTAACCTCACGAGCGAAATGGGCTGGATAACCATCTTGCTGAAAATACATATTTTGTCTAAAATGTAATGGTATATTTTCGAGTTCATCATTGAAAAATGTATCAAGCATTTCTAAATTTGATAATCTATTGCACGTGTTATCAAAAAAATATGGCCCTGTAATGCCATGGATGGATATCGCACACCACATGTTCACTTTTGTGAAATATACATTTATAAAAATCAACATTTCCACTTAAAATCTTGTCTGAATCTTCTGAATTTTCTTCTTCCAACTGAGTAACACGATTTCTAAGGGACGTCATAGGATTTTCTTCAACAGAATGAAGAACTAAGACTGTAGCAGCATCATCATGGTCTTAGTTCATCTTTTTTTTTGAGGTCCAAAACCGAACCAGTTCTCTTGAACATTTTTATTAACTTGCAGATTGCCATCCTAGTTATAATATAATATAATAATTTTTACACAGGTAAACCTTTTAATGAATTGTTCTACTTCGGTTTGTTGTGTATAAAACACATTCATTAAGAGTGACTTTTTTTCATATCTTTCAAAATAAAGTATGTTTACTCTTAAGCAAAATAACATTTTTGCAGTTTTTACCCACCCTGTATAAAAAAAGTTTCTTATGATGAATCGTATTTTCTAGACAAGCAAAAACGTTTATTAAGAGTGACTTTTTTTCGTATCTTTCAATTTTTAGTAAATATTATTAAAAATTTCTTAAAAATACACATTAATTTTGTTTTGAAGGGGGACGCGTTTAAAGAATATTTGCCGCCTTAGCAGTTTAAACCCATGGGAGAGGTAGATATTATCCTTAAAATCCTAAATGGGAAGAATGAATGTCGTTTAAAGCTCTTTCCAATAATACCCTTATTTTATTTTTTATATCAATTTAAAAAAAATCGCGTCCCAAAAATGGAAATAATTTGAACCTTTTTAGGCGGTCACTTTGCCTCTGGTAATGAATCAGAAATGGTATCACTCGAAGGGACTACCTATGGACATCTACTCATTGTACAAAAAGAGGATTCAACATAATAATGTTTTTTTTTCAATAATATCATAAAAACATTTGTTGGCAGTCGGCTAAGGTAAATTATTTTTTTTGTAGTGTTGATTATTTTTGTGTTTCTCCAATTGATGTTTAGGTATTTTGTATTATAAAGAAATCTCAATATTTTAGGTTTTTCCCGATATTTTAACGAAAACCTTGATTACATTCGTAATTAATTATAGTAACAGTAACAAATTAAAATAATAGTTTACCGAAATATATGGACAAATAGTCATAATCTAATTTTAATGCCAATGTTTCTGATAAAGTCTGTTATTTTTTAATAGAACACTGTGAAAAATAAGCGGTTGGAAGAAGCGGACAGCGTGAATCCGCTCCGCAGCCTCTTCGGATAATAGCTTTCTTGCTCTGCTATCTGCTCTGCGAGTTCTACTTTTATTGAACTAGGTTGCGCGGCGATAGGTAACAGCTATAATTAAAAACGAGTAGCAGTGAATAACTATTATAAAGAAGCAGCTTATACTTACACGATAGCGACCCACCTCTATCTCAGGAGGTAAACCACGAAGGCTGCAAATATTCTTTGTAAGCGTCCCTCTTTATAACAAAATTAATATATCTTTCCTTCCTTTATGATTTACTTAAAGCGAGATATTAAAGGTGGGAAATTTCAAATTGGCACCCTCAAATTTTATAATCATTTTGTAACCATTCACACTAACATGAGTATAAGGAACGTTAGAAGTGATGATTACTGAATGAAGCTTCGACAATACTTAGTGAACTAGTTAAAATGTGACAACTTTTGCAGTTATATTAAATTAGAATGAACACAACTATAGTTAGTAGATGTATTTTATATTGTTTAAACTATTGCTACTTGTATAAATAGTTGTTTTAATATTTCATTATTGATAATAGACTAATATGTGATTGACCACTAAGTTTTTGATTAGTATTTCTTTGTAGTTTCAGTTATACAAATGTGCACTCTATGGCGGCCATTGTCACTATATTACCTGTATTTTAAAGCTAAACATTTTTATAATATACAGTTTTAAACACAGGTGTATCGATTTTTTAAACGCAAGAATCTCCGATTATGGAGACGCAATTTAACAGCGCGTACTAATCAGGAGAGAACTTCTGTCAACGGAACGAAAATTCCTTGTCAAAATCTAACGGATCTCACTTCATTTGCGATTAAAAAATCGGCTGAATTAGTCACGAGAAATAAATCGACTTTATTCAAACTTAAAATATATTTGGTGTGAAGAACGTCAGAGTATACATTTTCGTTTTGGCGGAGAATTAATAATCACATTAAACAAAACTGAGTCTATATCAGTATAAAATCGGGCAATAATCTTAAAATAAAACGTACTCCAAAACGTGGAAAGGGAAGGAAATTAACTGATTGAAATGCAAAAAATAACGGATAAATGTACACAAAGTGAAATGAAAAATTGTTTTTGAGTTTTAAAATATTTCTTCTAATGCAAAGTAGGACCCATCTCATATATTGAAAAAAATGGAAACAATATTATAAATATGCAGCCCTAATAACATATTATTTTAATGCAACAGAAATTTGACTTGACATTTTGTGTTTAGATTTTAAAGAAAATATTGAAATATATGTTTGTTAAAAAGTGGAGAAATTTGAATTTCTTTACAATTTTTTATCGAGCTTTTTCACAACAATTTATTTGAAAAATATCCAAAATATTTAAGATTAGGACTGTAGGAACTGGTTAACACAAGGTCAACTTCAAAACACGCAGTTTCAAGTTCGTGTTAATTTACCTCAATCTTTAACACTAACTTTGGTATAACACAGTCATGGATAAACAGAGTTACACTTTGACTCTAAGCTAAATGACCTTAACACTTCATTGATAAACCATTCCTTAAAGTGGTTGTTCGAATTACACCTTAACCCGGTCATATGTAAGCAGATATTGTACCTAGAAAAGACGAAGAGAAACTGTACAGTTTTAATTTCTTAATAATTGAGGATAAAAATGACGAAGAAACTAGATCTGGCTCTTTATTGACTATGTATATTTTTATAGCTTGTGCACTGTCGCTACACATATATATTACTGGACGGAATGGTAATATATGAATATCTTTGTTTTCATTACATTAAATTTAAAAAATTACTTAGTTCTCTAAACTGATTACATCGATCTATACATTCCATATTTAATCTTCAATGTATTTGTTTAACATTGTTACCATTGTAGTATTTCTAATTTGATGGTAATCTTTAAATTAACTAATTATGCAGGGTGATTTATTGCATTAGAACTTTATAACATATGTTTCTGAAACTTTGGGGATTTAAATTTATCGATACGCTCTCTATAACTAACATAATCACATGTCCCTGTCATTTCCAACTATACCGGAAGTAGCAGTCAACTTTCGTTTTCTAAATACAACATGGTACTTTTTATTATATATTTCGATTAACCATTAAAAATTCCAAGCAAATTTTATAGAACATCTTTTTGTTTGACTTTGCCAACTATTGAGATATCTGTAGTTTTTCTAATTACACTGACGAATATTTAAAAAAAAATTTTTCCTCCCTGGAATGATTTTGGCTGGATTTTATATATTTTGGCCTGCTGAATCCGGATCTGGCCTCAGATTTTCGATATCAGCCTCCAATGATACAATGATAAGGGAGGGACATATGCTTTGAACAATTAAAAACCTATAATATATTTTATTAACAGTTAGCTTAGGTACATTATAAACATTTATAAATAATTTAAAATTTAATATTTACTTCCCTAACGTCTTTCTTTTATAAGAACTCTTGGATGTGTCTCGTATTAGGGTCCAGCAATAGTCGTCTAACATATTCGGGCTCCACTTTCTTGTATACCTTTTCTCTATGGAGGCAATAGCTTGGTGAAATCGTTCTCCATGCTCATCTGATACTGCTCCTAAATTTTCAGGAAAAAAGTCCAAATGAGAATGAAGAAAGAGGAGTTTTAGTGACATGTTGCATTCTAAAATATGATAGGCCGTGAGTAGTTCTTCCACGAGTTCACGATAATTTTCTGATTTATTATTTCCAAGAAAATTGTTGCAAACACTTTCAAATACATTCCATGCCCGCCTTTCATTGTCACTTAAAATTTGCCTGAAGTTCGCATCTTTAAACAATTCCCTAATTTGGGGACCAACAAAAATTCCTTCTTTAATTTTGGCCTCACTGATACGTGGAAATTTGTCTTTTAAATACTTGAAAGCATTTCCTTCTCTATCCAGTGTTTAAAATTTTTGATCAGACCCAGCTTAATGTGAAGTGGAGGTAAATATATTTTTTCTTTCTGAACTAATGGTTCTCGGACCGTTTATTACCTATTAATGGGCCTATTCGACCCTTCCAAGAAATCTGAGGCCAATATAAACATTTGAGGGTCAGTTGTATATTAGTTTAAGTCCAAATGTTACAAAATACACGATATTTTTATAAAGAGGATTTTTGTGTTGATTAGTGTTATTTGGCAAATGCATGGCGATGAAATAATCCACATCATTTTTTTACCTGCTTAGAATTTAAAGGTTAATCGAAAAATATATTAAAAATTGCCATGTTGTATTAAAAAAAAACGAATGTGGACAGCTACGTCGGGTATAACCGGAAATGACAGGACCCTGTGAATATTTCCGTTAAAGAATGCTTATCGATAAATCTAAGTCTCCAAAGTTTCAATCAACAAATGTTCAGCATTTCTCAATAAGTTCTAATGCGAGCTCATCGTGAATCACCCTGTATAATATTAAATTTTTTAAAAATCCTTAATTAGTTGTAACAAATTCGATGGATATTAATAACGTATTAATATTTTTTTATATTGATTTTTTAATATTGCAGTTTGGTTGCAATACTTCTTGTTCTTATTTTAGTATTATCTCTATTATTTTTATCTTTAGTTTTTATAGCCCGTTCTTTCCTTGTAAAAAACAAACGTATCATTTGATTTGCAGATTGCTTTATTCGGTATTGCCAGTAACCGTGGCCACTGAACTTCGACACAAACGTCCTGTTCCAGCAATGAGATATGACTCTGTTACGCTGCTGTTCTCTGGAATTGTTGGATTTCAAGGTATGAATTTATTTCCTATCAATTACCTTACCTCTTATTTAATAAGTAATTGCCCATAAAAATATCTAGCTAAGAAAAACCTTTAAGTTTGTACTATAAAACAATATAGTTTTAGTTGATGTGCTACTAAAGGAACTCTCCTTAAAAAAAAACCGTCGCTACTGTAAAAAAAATTATTCTAATATTTAAATTATAAAATGTTCGATCTGGAACAACAAATAATCTAAGACAAGAAACCGTTACCTTATATCTTATTGATTTTAATATTCACAATTTCACATAGGCGTTGCCACAAATTTTAACAAAGTTCCTTAGAGTCGTTTAAAGTAAAAATACTCTTGACTAGTTTATATTTCTTGTGTACAACTTAAATTTTTATTTCAGCTTATTGTGCTGCAAACGCAGATTCCAAGGGTGCAATGAAAATAGTAAAATTATTAAATGCCCTGTACACAAAGTTTGACGATCTAATGGATCCTAAACTTAATCCAAATATCTATAAGGTATGTATATTTTTGTTATAAAAGATTATTTTTATTCAAAGTTTCAATTACAATACTTCCCACTCTTAATATCTAGTAGTAATATTAAAAATCCGAAATTCACGTGAATTTTATTGTCAAGAGGGTCGCTTTCAAATAATATCTACAGCGTTCGTAGTTTAACCCCCTGAAAGGGGTTGTTGTAACATTTAAAATCTTAAATGGTAAGTGATCAAGTGGTATATCATTGAACGTCGTTTATGGAAATGGCGTAACCCGGAGTAACTAATTATAGGAACCACTAATCATGCTACTAAAAGACAAGACAATAAAATAATGTTTTTTAAATAATAACCTACTACAGGGTGGCCAAGATAAGGATAGCCGATATGGGGATCTCGTTAATGGTAACAGATACAACTTTGATTAAATTCAATTAACAAATAATTTGTTAACAATAACAAAACAGGAAGTAAGAAAAAATAAACAACAAACAGGTGAATCGGCATAAGAATACTAATTAAAATAAAACTAACCGTAGATTAAGAAATTAATTTTCCAGAAGGTGTACGAAATGATTTCCGTCATTTTCCAGAGACCTTAGACGACTAGTAAAGTTATTGAAGCCTTTCAAAGCGTAAGGCCACAAATCCTTATGAATATTTTAAATTCTGCAATTTTAAATTGCTATTTGTTTGGAGACTGACGGAATTCAATTCGACTACCTTTTGGAAAATTATTTTCTAATAATCTACTGTTAGTTTTACTTTAATTAATATTTTTTTGCCGATGTACTCATTTCTTGTTTATTTTTTAATACTTACTGTTTTGTTATTGTTAGTATTAATTATCTTATTTTATTATTATTATGTAGTGCATTATTATAAAATAGTTTTAAAATATTCATTTTAGTACTTATTGCTTTATTACAAAATTATGGAAAATACCGGTCTGTATCCTAAAAATTTCAGGAAGATGATTAAAAATACTCGAAACGTAATTAAACGATAATGTGTGGTACATCATTGAATTTAGAATAGAAGAATATCTTAGAATTTAACATTATAAATCAGGGCCGTATTAGAAAAAATTAAGTTGATGATGATTGCTTGAAAACGAAACGTCGTACAAAAAGTTTGTTATGCATTCTTAGAGCTCACTAAAAGTTGCTGTGAGAATGTTTTGTTACTTTTGATCTAACTAATAATAATTAACGTCGAGAAAAAATCGAAAAAACAAAATTTAAGTTTTTCTTAAATAAACGAACACTTAAAAATCTTACCAAAACTCTTTGTACTGTTCTTGCTTTCATTGCGATACTTTTTCCCTATTTAATCGAAGTTGTATCTATTACCATTAACGATGTCCACATAGAGGCCCTCCTTATGTTGGGCACCCTGTATAAGCCATAAATCTCAGTGCAGGTAAGGTCTAATTATGTCCATTTTTGGAAAGCGATTTCTTGGAGACTAATACTCATAAAATGATAATAGATGAAAAAATAAAAATTGGAAGAAAGGTTATTTGAAATGGTGTTCTGAATCGATATAGCCAAAAATATACTGGGTGATATATTTAAAAATCCAAAGCTGAGGTCATTTCTGGTTAAACCAGAAGTGACAAATTTGAGTCCGTCATGTCATAAAATGCAAAATAATATCACATACAAACCCACCAAATTTTATTTCTGTAATTTAAAGAATAAAAAATATATTGTGGTGAGTGTTCCTTCTAAAACACCCGGTATAATTATAATATATAAGTTCAGTTCCTATCAGTTTCATAAACCGTGGAGTTGTTATGCAATTTAGACTGTTTTCTTGTTATGTCATAAAAATGTGACGGTGCTTGCAGTAGTAGATATAAATTTAAAAAGAAATTCCGCCTTCCTGAAATTTTGGTCAAGTTTGATATTTTATAACTTTTTTATTTTTCATGCGATTTTCATGATCTTGTTATTAGTTGGTAGATTTTTGTTCTTCCTTAATTATTTTATAAAGTAACATTTATCGATTAGGCTATATTATACAGGAGTAAATCAAACTGTTGTTATTTGTTCTCATTTCAAAACACCCTGTAGTAAAATTGAGATGGATAAGTTTGTTTACATACGTTTCTTGTAATCTTTGATGTATTCTAAACATTTCGTTCCTTGACTGCTTCCATTATCCCATTTCTGCTTCAAGTTGCAAAATTTTAAATGACTTTGTTTTAACTGAACTTTGTTAGTTCTTTAAGAGATCGAGGATCTACTGCTGTGTGTCTAAAAATTACTTGCAAATGATTCGTCGAGTAAATGTAAGTGAAAAAACAATCGTAGAAGATTGGCAGAAGCTGGGCTTCATTCACGAAGGCCAGCAATATGTCCACAATTATTTCCTACGTATCATACCGACCGAGGTTTGCAAGATCGCATTTTGACTGGACTCTAGAACAGTGGGGAATTCTATTCACTGATGAATCCAGGGTTTGCTTAAGGTCGGCACCAATCTTGTATTTGTTGAAAATGAAGCTCTAACCGCCCACCGTTACATTGAGGAAATCCTCATGTGTTTTATTTTCTTCTCTCATTGGGAACCAATTTACATTAATGCATGATAATGCTAGACCTAACATTGCACATGTACTGAGAGAATATCTTAATGAAGTTGGACTGTACAACCATAAACCTTGCAAGTCATTCGATGCCACTAGTCTTTTTTTTTTAAATAAAAATAGGTTTCAAATCAGTGTTTCTTTTAAAATTGTGCAGCTCAAAGCAGAAATGAGATAATGGAATGAATCAAAAAACTAAATGTTTAGAATACATCAAAGATTACAAGAAATAGTATGTAAATAAAATTATCCCCCTCAATTTTTCTACAGGGTGTTTTGAAATGAGGATAAAAAACAACAATTTGATTTACTCCTGTATAATATAGCCTAATCGAAAAATGTTACTTTAAAAAATAATTAAGGAAAAATAAAATAAATGAATCTACAAACTGATAAAAATCATGAAAATCGCATAAAAATAAAAAGTTATAAAATATCAAACTTGACCAAAATTTCAGGGCGGCGGAAACATGTGCCGGCAAGTATATGTTATTTTACTGAACAGGTGGATTATTGTGAATGCAGCTATAGTATGAAAGTTTTAATTAACGAGGACTCCTTTGTCAATGGGTAAAGATATTGTGACAAATCAAATGAACATTACATAGCAGATGTTAGCAAAAGCTATTGATTTATTGAAAGTGACAATACTAATATGTAAAAATTTTTTCGAACTTACACTCAAATAATAATGAGCCTCAATAACAAAGTTACTGACCCACTATGTGATCTTAGTTATTATTAATTTATTCTATACGCAAATCTTATCGATAAAAAAAATATTTTTAATCAAGAATTAGATAATTATTTTGAAATTTAGTTAAAAATTCACACCCAGTGTTACAAATTGTGAAATTTTTCATCTAAAAATAAATTTAATCTTATTAATAGGAAAGTAGAATAAAACCAAAAATAATCCTTTTACTTAATTGGAATATTATGCATGTTGCCAAATAACGTAGCAGGTTGCTATACCTAGTTAATTATTAAAAAAAAATAATTATTGCGGCTTATTTAGACATATTTTAACCATTTTTATAACAGACGAAAGTAAAAGAAATTAAGTATTAGCAAAATCTTATAAATTATTGGATTTATAACAAGTTAGTAAAACATATAAAATTGAATTACATAATTTTTTAAATATTGGAATATATTCTGATATTATGTTACTTTTTATTTTTCATCTTTGGACCTAATTAACTTGATCCACTAACATTAAGCGTATCAATTCCATCCTTATATACTACACTTTATTATAGTGTCCTGCAATAGTACATCAGGCTTCCGTAGCCCCTATTCAAATTAACTTAGGAATTTCATTCATACTCTGATTCATACTATATCAAAGAGTGTATTTCAGGAATGTTACAATATTCTATATAAAAAAGTTTGATACCATAAAGTTACTTTTTTTAAATGGGACACCCAATATATTATTCTGTATTTAGGTATTAGTATCCTCTATAATTAGCTAAAGTTCTATTTAATTTGCATTGAAAATTTAAAAACAAAAAAAAAAATTTTGTAGTCCTGAAAAAAAATCAAAAGAACATACTAAAATTATTTTTTTAACCACGGAATTAGGTGAGGTTTATAACAAGGGGTCCAGAGGAACTATGAATCTCATAGTGTTTATATGATTTATACAGAGTGATCATAATAAGGTTCCAAAAACGGCTAAATTCAAAATCATTTGTCTGAAGATTTTCAAATGGAACACCCTGTATATGTAGAATTCATATGCGTTTTTTGTAATACAAACATACTTCTAAGTTTTTTCCAGCCTCTTGCGAAATAATTTCAAATTTCATAAATTATTTTGTTTAAATAACATAGACGCCTTGAATATAATAATAAAATTGTAAACTAGAGTAAATGTTCAAAATATCTTCCATTTTGATCTGTGCAAAAGCAAATACGTTCTTGAAAAGATCTATGTAGTAAATAAAATAACATTTTAGATAATTATAGAGGATACTAATACGAACCTAAATATACAATAAAATTTAAAAATACAAATTTATGTTATCACAGTTTCTTGGGCCACCCTGTACAGTATAAGTCAGCATATAAATGACAGTTCTAACTTAATTCGTATAGATGCTATGGAAGCCTGTCGCACTATTGCAGGGGCCTGTATGTTTGTGTTTTTCCTGATTTAGCTAAGGCGTTTGATAATGTGTTCAACAAACAGATGTTCGACACCTTAGAAGATTTAACTTTCGATAAGGTAAATCTCATCTTAATGGAAAGTATTTTCGATGTGAAAAATAATTGCCTCTTAATATTCCAATTATTGTACTAGGATACTCTACATTAGAACAAAATGAATACTAATTAAAAATGTTGTTTGTCGGTATTCATAATAAAACAATTTATATCCAATGATGGTGGTTTCTATTAGGTTTTGTGGGTAAATTTTGAGAAGGCTGTCATTATTGCTTTGTCAGTCATTTGTTCTGAGAGGATTATTCTTCATATGTTTCTTGCTTTCATATTATTCGAAAATATCTAAACGTTTAGCCTTTCTTTCATTATATAATAAATTTAACATTGAAGTTATCTATAAAATTATTATTTTATATGCAGTCTGTGAAAATTCCGGTATTTTTAATGTTATTTAAAACATGATATTATGATAATTTTTTAATCGTGTTTTAATGCCCAACAAGGGCTTTTCAGTCCTTACATTTAATCTAATAAATATCGGATTTGTTCGTTTTTTTTTCTTGACACGTTATTGCTAAATTTTTATCAGCATTACTGTAGAAATGTTTATATGGGATTGTTCGTGTTTGTATTTGTAGAATTGTTTGTATTGTTTGTAAGTTTGTATTTTACATTTTTACGTTTAACTTTTTATTTATTTTACGCTTCCTATAACCGTTATTCTCAGTAATTTTTTTAATTATATCCGGTTCTTTATTATAGCTAAATATTTGGGGATTACGATCGACTTACATTTTTCGATAGTAGAATTTAAATTAATATTGTAATATTTTTGGTTGTTGAGTGTCATATAATAATAACGTTAAACATATAGACTGTTCAAAAAAGGATTGTTGAAATAATGTATAAAAAAGTATACATATTGTTCATATCAACTATTAAAGAAAATAATATTTTATACCAGCAATAATCTAGCTATTATTCAACTATAGTCTGTTTCGTTGCCGTTGATAGCTCGATACCCTCATTAAAGATTCAAAACAAGGGCCCGGTGGCCTAAAATATTTTACCTATAAAATGGTCTTTTTACGTACATCTAGCATAAAGATGAAGAAATTTTGACCTATTCCACCGGGTAACAGATAAAGTAACAATAGAGCCATAAAATGAAATGAAAGGATAATGATTAAAACGGCCCATCATGGTCGGAGAGTTGGGTTTTTAATGTAACCGCTTATTATTTTATTTAAATGTAATAGATTTTATGATTTTATGAATTTATTTACAAGAAAACTAATTTATTTACAGATCAAAAAATATTGACAATTTCAATAATTATAACTCGATAAAATGGTCCTCAGAAGAATCTGAAGAGTCATCATGTCCTACGCTTATTACTAAAGGCTCAATTTCCATAGTTGTGTCAATTACGTTGTCAAGTTCCCACATTTTTTGTTCCTCTACTATAGCATGTTTTATGGCGTTTTGCCAATTTTCTGATGACACATTTGCTAAAGAATGAAGCAAGAGGTGTCGCACTTCTTGCATTTTAAAAGTTTTGTTATTTCTAGCAACATATCCTTTTACTTGAGCCCATATTAATTCGATAGGATTTAGCTCACAATGGTAAGGTGGTAAACGGAGCACTATAATACCTCGATCTCTTGCCATCTCGTCAATAACATACTTTTTATACTGTGATTTATGTAGCCTAACAATATCCAAAAGTTCTTTTTTTACCATGGTATTATCGTAACTCAATTCCTTTCGTTGTAACCAGTTTACGATTTGCGCCTTTTTCCATGAAGTTGTGGGAAGATTCTCTTTTAGCCTAGAGTGATAGCTGGCATTATCCATCACTATTACAGAATTAGCGGGAATGTATTCTATCATTTGCTTAAAATATTCCTCGAAAACATCAGCAGTCATTTCTTCATGATAGTCTTTAGTAGAATTCGACTGGAATTGTAATAATCCTTGATCCAAAAAGCCATTTGAACTTCCTATATGAGTTATAATAAGTCTGCGTCCCTTTCCAGATGGTGGTCTAAGTCCTGTTGACCAGCCTTCCATGACAGCTTGTCGAGAACTTAGGACATTTTTATCTTGCCAAACTTTAGATACGGTGTGCTACGGAGAACTTCTAGGCAAATTCATATCCTCCGCTCTTCATTTAAAACCATAATATTGACATAAAAACCCTACGCATTTATAATGCATTAAATAAAATAATTTGTAGATACAAAGAATATTTAAAATAGACTTTTTAACGTTTGTTGCGTGATTAAAATGTTATTTTATGACACTAAGTATTAAAAATAGATATAACAATGTGTTTTTATTTTATGAAAAGGGAAATTGGATAACGTTTTTAACATTAACATCATAAATAACTATTCAAATATATGTATATCCGAAACTTTGTTCAAATAACTGAAAAAACTACATGCAATTCAATAATTAATTGAAAATAATTTATTTATTTTGTTTGTATTTTAATACATTTGTAATATTAAAGTAAAGAAGTACCTATATTTATTTATAGTTTACATAGATTTTTAACTTGGTTATTTCATTTTATTTGTATTTATTCTCTACCTCTTTAAAATAAAAAAAACAATGTTAGTATTTTAGATATTTCAAATTGTTCAATTATGTTTCATTATTTATATTACATCAGGATAATCTATAATTGTCTGATCTGTAATATTTATTGAAATTGGAACTCGTTAAGCGTAATATGGAGACAGACATGATCTGAGGTATACGACATATTTTGCAAAGTCCTTGTGTATTTTTTATTGTTATCATTATATTTGAAATTTATATTATATATTATATTATTCATTATATTTGAAATTTTCACATTTGCTTGCTTAACGCAATTTATTTACAAATTAAAAGGCAATTTAAATATGGCACAAATATATAGTTTATTTGCTGATTAAAGGTTATCGTTATGAATATTATAAAAAAATGATTTTGTTATACATATATTGTTTATTGTGTTAATAAATCGAACGATTTAGTTATTTTACATCTGCAAACTATAAAAATTGTGTGGGAGCAATAGCAGGTATTTCAAAATTAGTCCTCTGGTAAATCCAGATTATCTACCACCTTTCAAAGAACAATTTAAAAAAAATATATTTCCTATCTTACGTCTGTTCCAACACCCTAATTTTGTACCATTCCAGAACCGTCACGAAACTGTTCGGATCGATTTTGTGCGCATGCGTTAATTTTCCACTGTTTGTTGCAGATGAACAAGGGACCTAAAGTTGGTACGTTTTCGTGACCATTATCTGTAAAAATCTCAGGTGATCGCCTATCTGATTAGTTCTTAGACTAGGAACGATGATTAGTTAATTATTATAACATTCATAACGTCATAACCCTACTTTTCTTGCTTGATTTCCTCGTCTCAGCTTGAGTGTTAACTTTTATCGTAATGTTGTATTTAATAATTATTGAACAAAATAACGTGTTTAATGGTAAGAATATCTTGTAAAATGTAATAAGAATTAATCAAAATATTAAAGAGAAGTTAAGGACAGGCAAGAAGTCTTAAAAAACAAGGCTAAAAGAACTGCATGAATGCCACAATACAAAATCAGCTGTTAAAATTCTTACGGCGCAAGTCAGTAGAAATGGGTTCTGCTCGTGGCTCTGTATCATTTTCACCGTTGAGAAACTGGTTTACGAACGATCAAAAATTTGGTTGGAAAACCAACGTCATCTCCAGATATACATTGTACCATTTTTAGGGTGGCTGGAATGAACCTATTGAGAGCTGATTAAATTAGCATTAATGGTCATGTAGACAAATATTCACTAAATTGAAAGAAGTTTTTTAATACTAACGTTATTTAAGGTGGAGACGGTCGGTGATAAATACATGGCCGTAAGTGGATTACCTGAACCTTGTACTACTCATGCCAAAAATATTGCAAAATTGGCACTGGACATGATGGATTTGGGAAGTGAAGTGGTTTTTGATGGCGAGCAGGTGGTAAGTGGATTAAGTACAAAAATTATTACATACTAATTGGGTGGTAAGAACTAGAAAAAATCATTCTTTCTAGTATCTTTTTAGTTGAATATTAGAAAATGAAAATGACTTTATAGTTAATACGTTCTGGGTTTCGGTCACTTTGAAATTACATTCACGTATTCAGTTTACGTTTCGGTTTATTCTACTAAACCATCGTCAGAACTATTTTTTTGCAATAAAAAAATGTATAGATAAAATAGAAAGTAACAACATTTCTCATGGTGTTAGTGACAGACAAATTTCTTATTATATGTTAGTATTAATTATGTATAACAATAAAAAAATATATTAAAGAATATACCTTATTCTTTCTTATTCACATTTAGTTTAAATTTTATTATCTTGCTTGATATTGAGTTTACAATAAATCAATAAATTTAATTACATAAATAATATAAATATTAATTATGATTATGAAGGCATGACATATTGAAAATAAACCACAAAACCTTAATAACATTAAAGAGGTTCTAAAAACAAATAATTATCCACAAAAATTCATTGAACCACTGATTAAAGATAGAATCACTAAAATTTATTTAACTCAGGATCAACCTAAAAACAAAGATTCAACCCTTTTATTTGCCTTTTAAAAGAAAACGGACTTGTATTTTATATATCAATATCTTCACAATTGTAATCATAATTAATATCAAATAATTGATGAGTTCTCGTTTCTCTAGGTTGAATGTGAAAAGTTATAATTGATATTAATGTTGGTGAATCAATAAAATTGTTAAGCAATTTGTATAAAAACAGTAAACAGGATTACATATGTCTAATTTGAAGAGTTGTGATAGAGAAGCACTGTCTCACGTGAGACATATCCGCTATTTCATAAACGCTGTTTATTCTAAAGTTTAAAAATTTATGTAGTACACAATTTTAATTTTGGCGATGTTCAAGTCTTAGATTATGAAACAAATTACAAATAACGCAACATTAAAGAAATGATTGACATCAAAAAGAACAATAGTAAGATTAATTTTAGAACTCATACCGATAACCCTTTCTTAATCACCAATGTTCCAGTCCTCGAAAATGTAAATATGCATCCCTTTTTGTACTATATTTGATATATAACCCTACCTTACTACTAAATGGTACAACTGAATTAGTTCACGTAGATTCGTTCCAAACTCAACATCAAGCAAGATAATAAAATGTAACCAAAATGTAAGTGAGACTTGACAAGGTATGTGCCTTTATACAAAGTGTTTCTTAATACCATGCTAGAGTGGATCATTTAAATAAGGATTTATCTTTTCATCGGTAAGTATGGTTATGTTTTAATAGTTTTGATACTACCAGACTTCAACATTTTTGCCACCTTACTGATAGAATAGAGATAGAATTTAGTTGAATTATATTTTGTTTTGAAGTGTGATATTTTCTTAATATAATGTTTTTATTGCCACCTCATGTTCTCGTCACTTCTACCATGTGACGAGGCATGCTTCAATACAATACGGCAATATATATTTCCACGTTGCCCGATACTCCATCTCGGTCTCATCGCGGACACTTTATCACGGCGACATCTTAATAACGCAATGACACTCCATCACATCTCATTTAATTACTACGCCAATTCACCACACACAATTTCATCACAAAATACATACATACATACATACATACATACATACATACATACATACATACATACATACATACATACATACATACATACATACATACATACATACATATATATATACATACATACATACATACATACATACATACATACATACATACATACATAAAACCAAAACAAATATGACACTGTTCTGAGAAACATTATTAAATAAAACCACCGAAAGTAATTAGGATTTTAAGACCTCAATTTTAGTGAAAATATTAATGATGGATTTATCCAAGTGATTAGTAAATAATCTGTGTGCAGGTATTCTTAGGCCAACAGGTTTGTTCGGGTTTCTCAGAACAGTGTCATATTTGTTTTGATTTATTTATAACATTTCCTCTATTTTGTTTGTAATTGCAATTTTTGTCACAGAAATAATACTTTGTATATTAATTAATGTAATATATCTGTCGCTACTATTTTCTGTTCTTTTAATATATTTTGTCAAATGATATGAACAGTCGAGTGATGAAGTGTCGTTGATTCATATTTCCACAGGGCGTTAAGAAATTAAGTATCTTCTTTTAAAAGGCAGATAATGACGTGAACCAAAAAACATTGTATTAAGAAAATGTCACATTTCGAAACAAAATACAATGTAGCTAAATTCTAAAGCAAATTTTTCCACAGTATTTATATCCATTGTATTTATCAAAACAATATTTTTTTCTCGTGCGGATGGCCTTTCAAACAACTATATTAGCCACGTTCATTTAATTATGGATAATGTAACAATAATGATTAGTGTTGTTCCTTTATATTTTAATAAAGTAACATTATGGTCGAGACATTTTAAAATATTAATATATATAAAAATTGTTAATGAGAATAGAGAAGGAATTTAGACAGGAACACACGCTTCTCGCTCAGGGAAAACAATAATAATTAGTATAAGAACTATTTGAAATACTAAATAAAATTGAATATTATGTTCCTGTAAGCTATTTTACATACACCTGATTATGATACAATAGGCATATTATTAGAGGGTATTTTATCAAGCTATTTGAACCATGGCTTTTGATTGACTCGCGGGAGGTGGCCGATATTGAGACTAACAGAAAACTTTAATGCTTTATTTCCGTTGGACCGTTTTTGATGGGAAATTATTTTATAGGCAAGTGCCAGGCCGCTTTTGGAACTAGACTATTCATTTAAAAAATATATTTACGGACCAAGACATTTAAACTAAATAACCAGTTATCGCAATTATTAATAATTTGGAGCATCTTAAAATCGAGGTCAACTTATTCGATAACTTTAGCAAACCCGCTAAATTCTATATACAGTGAGGACGTAAAGTAAGGAATAAATTCATTATCTCGCAAACTACAATTTTTTTAAAAAATCGCTCGGACCCATCGATTTTGTTTTTCGAACGCGCATATTCTGACATAAAATGCAGATATACAGGGTGTTGCAAATAAGAGTGACACAAAAAAAAATTTCTTAAATAGAACCCACTGTATATTATTGCATGTACGGATTCTTCGGAAAATCTTAAACATTTTTCATGTAGCATGTGCTATACCTTAGCCCAAGCGTTTTGGACTTATTCTCATTCAAAATTTGAAAATCAGATATTTCGCAATCAATCAAGACTTGCATATTGATTCATGCACGCTGAGGAAAACCTGTAGTCAACATGCGTGAAGCGCAAGTAAAGTCATGTAGGCTTTGGAGTTATGATGCAAGAACCAAAAGAATTAATGTCAATAGTTACTGTTATTGTCAGTTTTATGTGTATTTTCCAAACGTTTTACTAGTTTTCAAAAGGCTCATTTCGTTTTTTCATAACTAAATTAAATTAAAATGCGGCTCACTGAGAAACAGCGCATAGAGGTTTTGATGATGATGGGCTACGGTGATAGGGTTAGAACACAGCAAGAAACTTGTGAGTTATTTAATCAAAAATACCCCAATCGTCCGCCAATATCACAATAAACAGTAAGCAAAATTGAGTACAAGTTTAGGCAATTCGGTCATGTAAGAGATGTCCCTAGATTTGATCGTCCACAAGTTGATGAAAATCAACAATTAGAAGTCTTACTGGCAGTTCAAGATAACCAGCATGTCGTGTCTAGGCAGGTAGCAAGTGACGTGGATATTGGAAAAACAACAGTTCTTAAAATACTGCATACAAATAAATACCATCCTTATAAAATTCAAGTTCTCCAAGAACTTTTGGAAAGGGACTTTGAGAGGCGCCTTGAATTTTATGAGCGTTTACAGGATATGTATTTCGTAAACAGAAATTTTGTAAAAAATATAATTTTTTCCGATGAGTCCACATTTTGCTTGAATGGTGACGTAAATACCCAAAATTATGGATATTGGTCCAATGTAAATCCACACTGGATGAGAGAAGGACACACACAATTTAATCAAAAGATCAATGTGTGGGCTGGCGTTGTCGATGACATTGTTATAGGGCCTTTCTTTTTTGACGGAAATTTAACAGGCGAGAGATACTTGAGTTTTTTAGAACAAGAACTTGTTCCAGCCCTGGCCACCCTTTTTCCTGAGTTAGAACGTCCCGATTTGCCACATCATAATATCTGGTTGCAACAAGATGATGCTCCCCCATATTTCGCTGTGGGAGTTCGTACATATTTGGACTATACTTTTCCAAACAGGTGGATTGGAAGAGGTGGTTTTATTGAGTGGCCGCCAAGGTCACCCGATTTAACACCACTCGACTTTTTTTTATGGGGATACCTTAAGGGAAAAGTATTCAAAAGCCAGCCTGCAAATTTAGATGGTTTAAAGGATCGCATCCGGCAAGAAATTCGGCAAATTACACCCCAAATGGTTCGAAATGTTCAGCGAGAATTTGTAGATCGGTTAGGCTATTGTCAGTTGACCAACGGAAGACACTTCGAACATTTACTTTAGAAAAATTATTTTTAAGTTCACCTAACTGTTTTTTCGATAAATAAGACATTTTTAAAATAATTTTATTCTTTGTTTTCTCCATGACTTTTTCCACTTTTCAAATTTTGAATGAGAATAACTCCAAAGCGCTTGGGCTAAGGTATGGCACATGCTACATGAAAAATGTTTAGGATTTTCCGAAGAATCCGTACATGCAATAATATACATTGGGTTCTATTTAAGAAAAAAATTTTTTTTGTGTCACTCTTATTTGCAACACCCTTTATATCTATATTTTATGTCAGAATATGCGCGTTCGAAAAACAAAATCGAAGGGTCCGAGCGATTTTTTTAAAAAATTGTAGTTTGCGAGATAATGAATTTATTCCTTACTTTACGTCCTCACTGTATATACTATATATACTCAGCAGCTGAATACTGCGCTCCTGTGTGGCTTAACAGCTCTTACACCCGACTCATCGATGTGCAGCTCAATACCACAATGAGACCAATATCTGGGACACTTAAATCAACTCCAACCCAGTGGCTCCCACTACTAAGCCATATTCCCCCCCCCCCCCCCCCCCAGAACTACGCCGAGAAACCGCCTTACTTAGAGAGTTTGAAAAAATAATCAAAAATCCTCACCTGCCAATACATGAGGATATTGCTGACGCCAACATCGACAGACTACGCTCTAGAATCCTCCTATTAGAACAGCGAACGAACTGCGAATGAGCAATTTCAAACTTGAAAACAAATGGAAGCAAGAACGAAACAACGCGCCATATAACACAATGCAACTGATGCCAAGCATTGACAAAACACCACCGGGATTCGACCTCCCTCGCGGAACATGGACTTCTCTTAATAGAATCAAAACGGGCCAGGGAAACTGTAGGGACTCTCATCATAAGTGGAATGTGGCCCCTTCCCCGGAGTGTGACTGCGGAGCTGCAAGACAGACCATCTCTCACATCGTCACCGAATGCCCTCTCAGAAGATATGCTGGGAATAGTGAAGATTTCGCCTTTGCGACACCAGCTACGGTTGATTATATCAATAGATTGGACACTAAGTTGTGAATTGTAACTTGATTATATTATTTACAATTGCCATACGCTAAATAAATAAATAAATCTAAAACAAAGTTCTGGGTTTCAATAAAAGAGTTTTGCTCACTGAATATATGAAAAATACTTGAATATCTTTGAGTTACAAGTCTCTAATAACTCTAATGAGAGTTTTACTTTCATCTTTAATATTAGCTATAATTATAACATTAACTTATGTATTAGTGAATGTTCATATTTTTTCTTCCTAGAAAATTACTATTGGTATCCACTCGGGCGAAGCCGTCACAGGAGTAATAGGACAAAGGATGCCAAGATACTGTTTATATGGTA
Source organism: Barypeithes pellucidus (assembly GCA_963991005.1). Taxonomy (NCBI): domain Eukaryota; kingdom Metazoa; phylum Arthropoda; class Insecta; order Coleoptera; family Curculionidae; genus Barypeithes; species Barypeithes pellucidus. The sequence continues at coordinate 45,895,993 of OZ022560.1, forward strand.
ACACAGTTAATTTAACAAGCAGAACAGAAACTACAGGGGCCCCTGGTATGATCAATGTGTCAGAGGATGCATATAGGTTTGTAAATCATATATTTTTAAAACGGCCAAAAATTGCCAATTTTCAGATCAGCTGCGTTTAGTCGGAATAGCACGGAAAAAAGAATCACAGAAGCATTTATCGGAGTAATTTTTGTTAATCGTCGGAACTATCTTAAACTTAAATGAATAAAATACATACCTTTACTCTATTCAAAACCGAGTGTCAGTACACATAAAAATGCACGTAATTTTTAATATTCACCAGGACCGCACTAAGAAATGGTAATATTTTCCATTTATATTTTGTTCATACAAGGGAGATAATCCATGGCGATAGGTTCATCTGCGGTATCTGTGCAGCTAGACATATTTATTTAATCGTGATTAAACATTGTCTCGGTTTAGGCCCCAAAAACATTATGGTTATAATACTATTATAAAACAATATTAAAATACACAATAAACTGATTAAGTCCAGTCCTGTCACAAGCACCACCCTCCGCGCCAGTATGCGTTAGTTATTTTATGATTGATTAACCAATCGCAATGCGGGATTTTTACTATCGCTCCCGGATCAAGCGTGCAATGCGCGTGGTCTAGTTCTTACATTTTCTGACTCTTGGTTTTGAATAGGGTATAAGTACGTACGGAAGCTAGTCTTGAATTCGTTTCTGTCACGACCGAGTAAATTAGTGCTAATTTGCATTTTTAAAACACTTTGGCGTGATCAAATAAATGGGCGACCATTTTATTTATAAAATGAAAATAGTTATATGACAGCTATTTACTTTAGAGGGACGAAAAGTAGTATTATATTGAGCGAAGAAGGTAGTTTTAGTGGAACAACCCCGCCAGGAGCGTTCTTTGAACCTGCTATAGTTACAATAAAATTTTCCATTTTTTTTTGGTAAATTTGCGTTTTTTACAGAGAATGAGGTCATTAACGACTGCATTTTCTAAAACTTCATTAAGGTGGCCACCGGCCATATCATAGCAACTACTGGACACAATTGAGGAAAACGTTCATTATTAAGTCGCTATGAGATCCTCATGGAAATCATTTTTAAGTTCTGCACTTCGCACAAGGGGGCACAATTGAAAAATAAATATTAAAATTCCAAATTGCTCCGAATAGTCCTTTTAAAAAAAATGTCTATTAATTTTATAAAATAAAAAGACCTATATTTTTTCTAAATTTTCTCAAATTTTCAAATCAAGGTCAAATTACCTATGACCTACGATTTTTGATAAAAAAATCCTTTAATGCATTTTATCTCAGAAATAGTCGGAGATGGGTATACGAAATTGTTTCTCATAGCCACTTCAATATGATTTTCCCCCGAATTTCTATGTTCATTAGTAACTGAGATATCGCCGGTAGTCGGCCTTAATCGAACTTCCTATATATATTTACCAGGAGAGAATGGTTACAAAACTCTCGCGTTAGTATTATTGAATTACTTTAACATAGCACCCTGTATACAACATGGAAAACTTTTTTATCATTAATTTTAAGAAACCACATTATATAGTATGTCTAGTTGTAGGCCATATCTGTACGTCAAATGGCAAGAAATTAAGAGACGACATTTGCTTAGCAAGAAATGAAAGTTTCAAAAATAATTTTTATTTAAAAAAAACAAGTGGCGTACCATTATTTTCTTCAGCAATACAGAAAGCTTCGCTTGTCGCACGAACGCCACTGTTCGGAATAAAAAAATGTTATACATCAAACTCTTGATCATAGAAAGTGTGTACTAAATTTCACAAAAATATCTAGAGCAGTATAACAAATTTTAATAAAAAAGAGATTTTTTGAAAATCTTAACACACTCAAATGTTGAAATTTTTAGGACATATGTTTATATGAAGTTTTATTTTGGAAATAGACTCAAGATTAATTTCCTTTAATATTAGAACATTATTAAAAACACCCTGCATTAATAAAATTGTTACTACATATTCTACATTATATTGTAAAGCTAAGTCGAGATCGAACAAATGCAAAGAATGAAACCAATTTAAATTTTAACAAATTTAATGCGGTGAAGAAAAAGTAATTGGTTAATCGATTAGAATATCAACATATCTACACATTTGTTCTGGTAAAGGCAGCTGTCTGATTCCGTGCGGTAAATTAAAATTCTTCCATAATTCATTTCGAATTCTACATCTGCATAAGTGTTTTAATTCTGGCGGCGTAAATCCACACCTAAAAAAGATACATGCAGGGGAGAGTTGGGTAAAACGGGATACTTAGTGGTTTACGCTTTACAACTTTTTGAATAAAGTAATATAAAGGACTATTTTTTGGATACCGTTTTATTGATAAATTAACTTTTGTCACCATATTGTATGCAAAAAAGTGGCAAGTAACTCGTTTTAGCCATCGAGTCGGACAAAACGAGATTGCTTTTACAAGTTTCATAACGATTATCTTTCAGGAAAAATGATACAACACGGCAAACTAAATATACAAAGAAAAAGTAACCTATCCCTTTTCTTATAAGAACAAGAAAACGTAATATTTAATTACAGAAATCACAGATAAAAAGATCGTTTACATCTTCTCGCACAAGTTTCATGTTCCCAGCCTTCTTCTGGTTTAGAATTGGAATAAAATTCGGTATTTTCATCTGAACTGGATGTATCACTTTCTCTTGATTTCCTTCCTCTTTTTATTTTGCTTGTCTTCCTTCCTATTATGTTTCTTCTAGTTGCCTTCTTATTCGCATTTATTTTATCTTTTTTATTCAGTTTGGCCGTATGAACTGTTTTTCGATATTTTCGATTTTTAACTTTCGCTTCTTGGTAGATCTTATTGATCGATTCTACGAGTTGTTTTTTAAATGGTCTCGATGTTAACACTGCAGTTTTACCCGTTCTTTTATAATTGATATTTAATTTCTTTTCGAGATGAGGGAGTGGAACAACCTCTTTTGGCGTTACCACAATATTACGGGATACCACCTATTTTACCCAACCACTTAGTGTTCGTTTTAGCCAACTCTTGATCGCGAAACACTTGACCATATTTTAGTAAATAAACAAAACAAATTCCTAAAGCCTATTGTATAGAACTCTAGTAAACAAATATAGTAGTTTGTAAATCTACTTACCTTCAATTAATTTTACCTCTAAACTGAAAAATGTACTTTTAAAAGAACGCCAAATATTTTAATGTTAAGTACCTACCGTTTTGACACTATCACATGTTACGCCGTCTGGAGTGACAATAAGATAGATATATCAATTCCTGGGCATAGGTAGGAACGAAGTCTTATAAGTTCCGCTACTATCCGATAGATGGCATGGTATTACTCGTTGTAAAATAAAAGACGGTATCCCATTTTATTAGACCAACCCGTTTTATCCAACCCTCCCCTACTTGAAATATGCCGTATATGTGTATATAAATTAGATATGCACAAGTGGCTTAAAACCTTTTCCACTCCCGCAACTCACGAGATATATCCGATCTCATTCGGCAGCTTACCCGCGAAAATGGGATAGGAATGATACATTTTCCCCTCTTCCCTATTTTTTGTATGATGCCGGGCCGTGCCTAATGCTATGAATGATTAAATGATTTAAATCCACCTAGTGCGAATCGGTTTACCGGTCGGGGGTTTTTATCTTACGAAGTCCTAACTATACAGTTTCCAGTGACTGGTGTAGATAGATAGTAGATAAATATTTATTTGTTCCAATAGATGCCAATTTGGCATATGAAAAGTGTGAAAAAAGAGAAGACAATAATCAAGTATTCCAACATTACAATTTCATAATTAGCAATCGCTAAGAGCATATGGTGATATATTCAAATCGCCGTCAAAGAGTTTTTCCGGGCTTGGTGAAACGCTTCCATACCATGACTGGTTAAATATATTATATTTTATGATACTTATAATTTTGAATGGTAGTTCGTGATATTTCCAAATCAAAAGACAATGTCCGGGATTAAACTCTATATACGGTAAAACATTGATTCAGATAAGACATCCACTGTTAACACATTACTATTAGTGTTTCGCCCCCTAGCAGCCATCGTACCAACTTGCAACTAATTTCCAATAATTTCTCTTGACAACTTTTCCTATTAATGTTTTTTTCCGGAAGCTGCACGGTGAACGGTTTCTGAAATACAGCCACGTACCTCTCTTAGTTGGACACCCTGTATAGTGGAATAACTATACATTTTTTAGCTTCCTTTCCTCATAGCATAAATATATATTTTTACTGAAATTCTCCTAATAACTCTACATAATATCTCACAACGCAAGTTCCGTGAAAACTCAATTTGTCCATGTATTTCTAAACTACACTAAAAAAAGCATTAAACCTGTTTCCAATAAAAGATTGAGGTCGTTGGTTTAAATATTATTTGGACGCACACATGCAGTTTTTATATATCGCCATTGGCGGGCGATATGTCTAGAACACCTCTAAGTTTTTATTGTTTGTGAAACCCAGCTAGATGCGCATGCATGTGCTAGAAAGAATAAATTATTTTTATGATTGCTATACTTCAGAAAAAAATGTATTGTTAAGTAATGTTAAATTACTAGTCATGTAAATAAAATAAATGGTACTAAAGAACTAACTGGAAAATATATCGGATTAACATAAAAATTATGGCCTTAGATTACACCACGAGTCAGGCATAAAATCGAATATATCATATTTCCCATATATAATTTTTTAAAAATGCTTTGTGGGGTATTGGTAAGCTATGAGATATGCTAATGCTATGTGGTCATATCTTGGTGTTTCAAGTCGCTGACACGCCGTGCTTTATATCGTTTTGCCTGTGAGTGCGGAAGTTTCATGGAAATACAGCCCCACTTGAGGTTGTTTTAATTAGAGCTGTAACATGATTTGCCTTTCATGGGCATCATGAGACTTAAAAATACTTAATGTAAAGTAACACGAACCCTAATTCATACTAATATTTATACATACAGGGTATTTCATAACTTATGGGCCATATAGCAACTTGAGATATTAAAGATCAAACTAAGACGATTATCATATAAGTTTAATAAGTCGTAATTTGAAAAAGTTTCAATACATCAGATTGAAAGTTGGTTGTATGATGTATTTATGAGTAAGAAATAAGTACGTGTAATTTTTTTTAAAGTTTCACTTTAGAGCTAGTTACACTGTGTTTAATAAAACTGATGATTTTTTTGTTATTATTGAGTATTTATAATCCAACATTCTTAACGATTGTCAATTTTTAAACTTAAAAGATATACTTGCTCGACCTTAAATCTCTCACCGTTTTCGAGATATTTATATTTTTACTTTGATTATTTTGATGCATTGTGATATTTAAATGGAAATATATCTAAAGCGGTTGGAGATATTAAGATCGAGCCAAGTATACCTTTTTAGTTTAAAAATTACCCTTCTTTGAGAATCTTGGATCAAAAATACTTGATAACGGTTGAAAAAAATTATAGATTTATTAAACCTAAATTCTCATTTCAAACTCATAAAAACATAATCATCAGATTATGACTTATTTCCGAAAAAAAACTTTCAATTTCAAGACCCTGTATTTATAGAACGAGAAACATTTCGAAAAAACATATGACTTGGGACGGGTTTATCAGTGGGGTGTTATCTCTGCGTGTTAATTAGCCCCGGGTATCGTTAGGTCTAGGTCAAAGTTGATGTTATTAGTGGAAGCATTTATCCAGGTGTTTTCAATCTATTTGATTTTTGTTAAGCTATGGTCACAATTTATTCGAAAACAATCAAATCACTTCAGGTTAGGAACTGACTAACCCAAACTTTAACACTTACCTTGGTATAACAGTTGACCTCAGAGTTACAATTTAGCTCTGAGCTACATGACCTTAACACTCCACCGATAAACCCGCCCTTAATGAGTCTAAAAAACTAAAAAATAATTCGCTTTATTAACCTAACAATTCCCTTAATTACCAAATAACATAGAATATGAAATCATGTTATTTCATTAGTTACATAATAAGTAAGTTGTTACGTTTCTATTTATGAAATTTGTAATAGGATGAAATATATTTAGATCTGATGATCCACACTTAAGGGTGAATCATGTATCTTTTTTGTTTCATGAGAATGACTTTGTGTTTTCTCTTAGAAAATTTTGGTCTTTAGAGAAATAATTGACGATCTCGTTGACGTCTTAATTACCTCAAGGACATGTAATATAGTGATAACCTTGTCAACTACCCTTATTGTAGGGGAAAAATTATAATATATAGGTCATTTCAGACATCCATTCAAGGAATATGTTATTCTTAAATTTTAAAACATCTGGTATTGTACTTACCTTGAAAGGGGTATTAATCCGTCTTTAATCAAATTACCATACCTTCTTACCATTAGATCTCTTGTTAAAATATTCGTATCCCCTTTCACAACTATGTTTCCGTTGATGTTTATCGAAGGTTCGACTCTAAGAAGAAGCTGAAGACAGGCCACAATATTAAAGGGATAACAGTGATTAAATTCCATTAATCTACAAACAACGTCGAGAAGTTCTAACTAAATTCTTAATACTATCATTACTCTGTTATTTATTTATAAATATGCCGATAATTTGGCAAACTGTACACGAACTCTTGAAAAATGTCAAGTAAATTCGTTGAAGAATGTATTCATTTCTTAAAATAATCTGCTACTCTATTTGAGCCGATTAAACCAAGAACTCTCGTTTCATCAGCAAACCGTTGCATCATATTACAAGATCTTTTCTAAGGAATTTTGAAATATCTATTATTATTAGATTAAAACATTATATTCATTATCATTGAAGTAAGACTTCTAATATGTGGAATAACCTAAAAAACAGACGTGTACAAAATTGGAGTAAAATTAAGCAAAAATAGACTCCAGGGGTCAGTTTAAGTTTAAAAATGATATGAAATTAATAATTAATTGATTTAAAATTACTAAGAAACATTAATTTTTATATGTTCTAATCTTGTAATTTATAAAGCGAATCAATAATGATAACCCGAACAAACCCCGTTATTCGAATAACCACTATACGTCTAACCAGTTTCACCCGAAATTGGTTATTTTCGAAACCGGTTATCCGGTTTGGCTTTTTCCGGTTTTTGCCACTATGGTCACTTAAGCTAGATTATGTATAATTCATAAACTTTTGATATAAGTAACTAGAGTAGAAGATAGCCTGACTTATCCACTAGATCATGGTTTTACATTCAAATTAAAATAATTGACCTTTAAAGAGATGTCAGGACCTGAGAAATGAGGTGTCATTAACGAGTATTTCCCCACCCTGCGGGTAATTCCAGTCAGGTAATTTTTAATGCTTTTTATATAGCAAAAAATTACTTTAGGATTTTCTGTTTGAAAATAAGAAAGAAATAAATCACATACATTTATAATAACGTAATATATCATTAAGCCTTTTACTTAGACCAATTACTTCCGAGAAAGTACGATATAAGGGCATGCAAAAAAATTAATTATTTTTTACTTATGTTTGTTTCGATTCACTTGAAAGTTATACCAAAAGAGAGCAAACACGTTGAGATTAAATTTTGGCCATTACAATAGGGTGATCACAGCGAAACCATATGCATTTAACTTCGGACGTTGATTGTTACATAGTAGCACGATGCTGAACAAACTGAGTAGATTTACACTGTAGCATTTCAAGTGACCGGAATTCCCCACCTGACTGGGATTCCCCCACCTCCCCCTACATAAACAATATTTTAAACTCATAACTGGAGATCCCACTATCGAAGCCGACTTTAAACGATTATAGATTTTTGTTCTTTAGCTAGTAACTTTTTTGCCCTTCTTACAAATTTTAAGAACAATAATATTCTTTTACTATTGATTTGTTAAAACCGTTTGATTTTATATCCTCATATCTCTTTTAAATTATGAATAATTATAAGATTTGTTACATAATTTAGTAAATAACATTTTTTAGAATATATTGTAATAATAATTAAAAATATTTAAAAAGTTTCACATACCAAAATACGTTATGCTATAACAACAAATATTTTTTAGTAGGTATTTGTAACTTATTATAATACAAAATGCCATCTCACGCAGCTGGCTAAAGACGTTTTCACATTAACATAATATTATTCAACTTATGATTTCTTCTTTATTTGCCAAGCATTTTCATAAGTGGAATCACGGTCAGTAGGCCGTAAACAAATTGGCGGACTCAATTGGGCGAATACGTCCACTAGCCAATGGTCAAATACGTCATATTGCCGAACTATATTTATATTTTAAATAACTTCGAGAACTGTAAGAAAAAAAATGTAAACCGAAATTGGTTTAGCCATTTATTATGATCGTGGGTTTAAACCTTAGTATGATTAAGGAAAATAATAGATATTTGTAAATATTAATTCAGTGGTACATTGGAGAACCGACGTTTTCACACTAAAGCTTCGGTTTCCTACATAGCGACCGTAATTTGACGGCGAGTGACGTCATTAAAAAATGTGTACACGCTTGAAAAACACAATGTTCTCCACCAGAGCGTTAGGCTTTATCGCTTGATAAAAATACGGCATCGTATTTTCGTATGCGGCCGTTGTGTACGGTGAGATATTGCCAACACGTTTTCTAGGAGATTCTGGGGTTGTGCATGTGCATGGATTTTGAAAATGAGCCATCAATGTAATTGGTATATACAGTGAACAAGACGAAATAATAATTGACTTAGTTATAACATACAATGTAAAATCTGCAGAGTATATAAAGATGCAACTGAAGCAACTAGATGCTTTGGTACTAGATTATGGCATATCAGAATATCATATACACCCTCTGTCTGTCGTATTTTATATATATATATCATATTCGTGTCTTCTGCTTTCTTCGTCTGATGATTCTTCACCCTCAAGACAAGTTAGGATGGCTAGATCTAATTCGTCCATCTTGCAAAACACCGCAATTTTTACATGTGTACTGTCACAGTGACCGTCTTTTACTGCAGCGACCGTTTGGTTTACTTTACACTATTTTTACGTCAAAGCGGCCGTACTTTTACGCTGGCCAGAATGACCGTCAAATTACGCCCGCAATTTTACGGTGCCGCTTTGTAGGCAACCGAAGCTTTGTCGACACGACATCAACACGGCACCAATACGATGCCGGTGGGCGGCAAATCTTATGTAATCAAATGGGAAGCTTTCATACTCACGGACATGTCGTTGCTGGCACTAAATTGTAATTTTCGTGCCGTCAGCCGCTCTAACTTGTGAAGAGGCAGCTCATGTCGTCCCCAAAATTAAATTTAATTTGTTATGTGTGAATTCGTGAAAAGTAAAATATTGCCGTATTTAAGTATAATATGGTTCCTCTAATATAACTTATAGAAACGAAACCTTGGCTTTGAGACAAAACAAATTGAAAACAGCATGGAAATGCCAGTTATTTGAAGGACTTGCCAAAAATAAAAAATATGAGTAAAGTTAAAAGTAAGAATATCGTAATTGATCAGGTGAAAAAGGAAACTTCATGTAGGTTGAATGAATTAAAACCTAAAATCCTAAAGTTTTTATAAGATTCGGAAGATCATTACCTGTCACACTCCCTAGATTTTGAATCAGAACAGAACTCTATTAGCGCAAAGAAAAAAATAGAAAAAAAAAGAGAAAAATCAGTATCATGTCCAAACAGTGTGAAGAAGAATGATTGAAGTGATAAATAACTTCAAGGAGTTTTGCCTTTGCTTATGCCGCCTTTTGTGACTCAGATATAACAAATAAAGCAAATATAATTATTTGTTAATAGCCGGCATTTTTCTATTTTCGTAAATAACACAACAAATTTGCCGATAGCTGACGTCTGCCGGTATCGTGTCGGTGCCGTGCTGTTACCGTGCCAGTGTCGTGTCGGTATCGTGTAGGTGTCATAATGGTGTTGTGTCGGTAAGTGTGAAAATGCACAAAAAGTGAAGTGTCTTATGTTTCAGGCTAAGTTAAGATTATTTGGATGTAAGTTTATAATTTTTTGTTTTTCTAGCATATCAAAATCACTAATATATAAATTGGGTCAATTCACGTCGTCGACCACTTTATTTTCGGCTGATTGATGCAAATCCTTTATAAGTGGTTAGGTAAAAATCAATGTAATTTAAAACCTCGTTGGAATTTTCTAAGCAACCTATTATGTAAATTTCTGATATATTATATTTTAATCTGTCATACCTATTTAAGATAAATTCAAAATTGCTTGGTCCTTCCTGATCATTTGTTGCTCCAAAGCGCAAAAATATCAATACTTTATCTGGTAAGCTTAATTGCAAAGATATTTTTAATACAGATTCTTGTCCGCAACTTTCCAGAGGCAAATCGACAAACCTAAAAAACACAATAATGAAATATTTCGGTACTAGCAGTAAACGATAGAACATAAAGCAATATTTTCAGTACACTTGAAAGGAAGGTTTTTCTGAATATGATCGAGAATAAAAGAAAAGAAAATGCGGTTATTTATCTGTAATAGCTATATTGTTACGTAACATTATACATAGGTACATATCTGTGCAAGTGAACCAAATATTTTTCTACTCTTAATATCTCGATAACCTAACATGAATTTCCTTACAAAAATGGTTCAAATATAAAATACTTATCAGAGCAAAAGTGTTTTAGTGGTCCTGCTATCTTGAATATATTTCGATATATATTATTAATAAAAAATTGTAAATTCTGCTATTTGGTATGATGTTAAAAATATTAAAATAAAGAATCACCTGCATTTCTTGCAATTTTCTTTAAGGGTAATTGGCAATTCCAATTTGGCATGATTCGCTTTATCTAGAAAATATACCATACCCCTTACATTTTCTTCTTGATCATCAAAATCACTCTTCCATCCTTAAATATTTAATGATTTAACAAATAAATGTAAAAAACAATTTAATATTAATTAATGTGCTTAGAGAAATGTGGCTTATTATTCCATTGATACTTTGGTACACTTTCATAGATTTTGGTATTATCAACACATTATTAACTAGTTTGATCAAGTTTAGTTGTTTTCAGTAAAACATGAGTGGAAGCTGGAATATAATATGTTCCACATTAGAGTGTGGCAACGAAAGCTAGACAAGATAATTGAAAAATATTACTATTACTAGTTTAAATTTGGTATCTATAACAATTTAGAGTTATTTAAACTCGGCACATTTCACAGGTATATAATTTTGAACAGGCTGTATATACAGTATATACAGTCTGCTCAAAATCAACTCGGCACTATGGCTAACTTTCTTATTGTGGAAGCTACGAATTCGATTAAATTGGCAAAGTAGTGTAGTTCCTAATGCAGATTATTATGATGATGTGAAAAAAACAATTGAACGTCAGAATCACGTGATATTAAGAAAAGTGTATATATTTTTAAAGGAATGCCCTAAATCTGCTATAACCATTTGTTAGAGAGTAAACTTCTAAACAAAATTTATCCTTTACTTAATATCGCCAAATTTAATAATAACGCAAATATTTTGATTTAATGAAATTATCCAATTCCTATCCAGGCGGTTGTGAATCGTACTAACGGCGGTCTTTACATCTCTCTATTTTCATTTTTGAGGCTTCTCAAAAAATAACATTTGTGAAAAACAGTGCAATAATGTTGATGAGCTACAAGATTAATATTATCAATAACATCGATGACTGAACCGTTCTGAAGCGACTTCGCTCGATTATTAAAACAACCGCTCGAGTTATACAAGCAAAGTTTTGATATGTGCTCAGAAATCCATAGAAGTAGAAGGAGATGTATTTAAACAGTTGATTTGAGTTTATAATACGTATTTTAATTCTTGTTGGATGGATAATTTCATTAAGTCAAAATATTTCCGTCACTATTAATTTTAGCGACATGAAGTAAATGAGAAATTTTGTTTAGAATATCAATCTATATCAAGTACAGCAGATATAGGGCATCCATTTAAAAAAATATATTTTTGTTTATATCACGTGATTCTCACGGTTAATTATTATTTCGATACCATCATAATAGCATCATAATAGTCAGCGTAATAAAAAATACACTACTTCACTAACTTAATCGAATTCATAGCTTTTATAATAGAATGTTAGCAATAGTTCCAACTTCATTTTGAACAGGCGTATACAAGACAAAAATAGGAAAACTCTACACAGAGTTTGAAAAGTTTCCTTTTGAAATGATCAAAAAAATCAAAGTTATTGTTTAGTTGTTAAGTTCGCAATATCTCCGTGCTAAGCTTGTCTTTGCAAAATTCTCATTATAAATACCATAGGATTAAGATGTGTTGAGATTGATTCCGCCCAATAATGTACCTGCTATAAAATGTGGTGCTTTTGTCCCAAAAATAGCTCCAACTAAGATTCTTTCAAATGTTTCCTCACATTTATAAATCTCTCTAAGAAGTTTGCAGACCAATTCTATAATGAAATGGGTACTTAATTAGATAATGTTTCAATTTTAAAATATTGCATAAGTGTGTGGTTATTATCGATGATTTTAAATTAGCATTAGCTTAAAGTAGGGAAGATTACCAGTAACGTCAATTTGGGTGCCAACATTTCTGTCACAACTAGTTGTAAAATTTCCCCATATCTCAATACCGATTTATATTTTAAGTAAAATTATTATTAAAAATCCCAAAATTCCAGGAAATTGCATAAAATATTATAATATTTCAATATTTAAATGTCTGATAAAATTATTATTACTCTGAATTAACAATACTAAACTAAGTAACAGTTCATTAATATTTATTAAAAGAAGATTATAATTCCTAGTCTCTGGGGCATTAATTTATACATACGCTTGGTGATAGATAGTTCCGACTAATAATAATCATTAGCAGTTTTTCAAATTATCGTTAATAAGAAATTATAAATTAAAATTTTATTTTCAATTAAAAAAAAATAATAGGTTTCATAAATACTGACGTAAAAACGGTTGATTATATGTTTTTGGAAACAGAACTTTTTTAACATATTGATATTACTCCAAGAGGAAGTTATCCTATCGATTATAATTAACTTTCATTTGTTCCTTAGTATTTTTGTCATAAAGAATTATAAATTGAGCCTCGAATATGACAGCTTTTCCCTAAATTGATCCCTTCGCAGCCTGCCAAATTGCAATAAATTTTATTTTTGAAATGTCAAAATAAGTCAGTTTAGGCCTTCGTATATATGTGGTGTTCTTTGCTATTTATGGAACAAATTTTATAAGAGTGATCATTTCAAAGAAATGTAACATGTTATGTCATATCCCTTCAACAACATAGAATATTCTTGCCAATTAATTTTAAACAACAAAAAAATATATACCTATCACAAACGAATTAGTTGAGCGATATCAATAAAAAAATTATTTTTAAATAACTTCCTGTCACAATTCTTTATTAAAATAATACACGGCGGGTAATAACAATATAACATACTAATATGAACAAATATTGCAGGAATGAGGACAGGCTAATAAATTAATGAGATATAATTTACCGACGTTTCGTTTTAATATTAAAACTTGTTTATTGTTCAATTAACAGTAGGCCACAATTTATTGTTTCGTTTTTAAGAAAGACTATTTTTGGCGAAACACACACATTTATATCTACAAAGAACGAACTGAGAGTTCCTGTTTCGCCAAAAATGATCTTTCTTGAAAACAAAACAATAAAGTACTCTGCTATTTGACCCCTGAAGAAGTTTTAATCTTAAAATGAAACGTTGGGAAATTATATTTGAGAATTTGTTTTTCTGCTCTCATTCCCGCTATATTTATCCTAATCTGATAATAAGGGCGCTATAGTTACAAAACTATGAACACTAAATTTATTATGGGAATGAGATGCAAATTGTTTCCTCTAATATGAGTAATATGTAAATATATTTTTAAAGCTCATCTTCAACACCCCGTGATCACTAGTATATCAAAAACTCTTTGTATACTAAAATGGGAGCGTTTCATTAAGTCATCAGTAGTATATGAATCTCCAACAAATATCTTCAGTCTTCAAAGGAATTAAGTACAAATTTTTAAAGTAAAGCTTCATTTATTACACATGCCTCCATTTTTTAACACTTTGCGAGTTGTTTAAAAAAATTTAACTGTTCTCTAGTAATTGGGTAGCGCTGAGTTCAAATCTGCTATCACGTTAGATTATTTTTCAAACCATTAAAATCCATGAAAAAACACGATTTATTTAATTTATAAGCTAGGTTTTATAATAAATTAATTATATTAATAAAGAGAAAAATACAAAATATACACATAGAAACTATTAGAAATAGTTATTTATTCTTGACGCTTCTTAAATACGTTTTCTTTCCTCAGAAAAGCTTCTTCTGGTTGTTTTTCTGTCATTTCAGATCTCATTTGCATGTCCAACTCTTTAATATCTTGATTCACTTCACTCACGTCCCCAAGATTTTCCGGGAAATAGTCCACATGGGAATATAAAAAGTGAATTTTTATGCACATATTGCAATCCAGAATCCTTAATTTTTTCAGCATATTTTCAACGATCTCAACATAGTTTGGGTGCAACTTCTTTAAAAGCATTTCATGCATGTTTTTCCTTATCTTCCATTACATTTTCAAATTCGGTATTTTTCCTCAAGCTCCTAATCTGCGGCCCTTCAAAGATTCCCCCTTTAATTTTGCCTCTGACAGAGCCGAAAATGTTTTATACAAATATTTAAAACAATTTCCTTCTTTGTTTAATGCCGTAACAAATTGTTTCATAAGTTCAAGTTTAATGTGAAGTGGTGGAAGGAAAACTTTTTGGGGGTCAATACGACTTTTGCGAATTATATTTTTGGTTACAGGTGTTAGAGTCTCTCTTTGTGGACAATCTCTTTTTATCCAATGCTGTTAGCAGCTCACACAGAAAATATAGAAATTTAGTAAATTCAGATTGCTGATCCAAGAGAAGGCCTAAATTTTTTTAGATCTCCACACACTTAAAAGTAATTTAAAAAATTTTCATAGTTTTCCTTTAAATGAACTGAATGGCCGACCGGAATAGAAGCACAAAAATTGCCATTATATAACAGAATAGCTTTAAGGCTTCTGTCGTCGATGAAAAGTCTCCAGTTAGAAGGTGTGTACTCAGGAGTCCCGATGCAAGTAACTAAATTAGCAATTGCTTGGCAGTGCACAAGTGGTGCGCTTTGTGAAAAATATTTTACAAATTCAGCCTCACGATGTCTATACCCAGAAGGTAGTTTCTGGGGCAAGCAAATTTTTTTGTTTCAACCTAGACCCCAATACTTCAGAATGGTCTTGTGGAAGTCCCAAATCTAACTAAATCATTCAGTTCGGATTATGAAAATAGTTAAGTTTAGCTTTGACCTGTGGTTGATAGTTCAAAATCACTATCCATAGCCTGTAGGGAGCCGGAAGTTGAGGAGTTATCAGTAATCTTCTTTTAGTACTTTGGGGGCATAGATATAGGTACATCATCACTGTAAGGAGCTGATCTGATAGCTGATTTAATATTGTTTAGGTACAAAATATATTTCAAAGTTTTTCTATTATGCCCGTTAATATCACAAAGACAAAAATAGCATACGATTCTCTCCAAACCATCGGTATTCCAAAAGGAAGGTTATTTCTATTTCCTCTGGCCCAATGCCTCAAACCTTCTTCAAATACATTGCAAGCAACGTACGGTGCAGAATTTTTATTTTGATCTCCTAATGGGATTTTGAAATAAGCATAATATGCATTTTTCACAAATTCACAATTGGTCTCTCAAACTTTTTCAAGACAAAATATCCACAAATATATCAAAAATCATCTGCTTGTATATCAAATACCACGCACAGAAGTAAACCAAAAAATAAATTTCACTTAAACTTAGAGCTAGAATGAATCAAATGATATTAAAATATAATTTTTGTTTGGAGTGATAAACTTAAAACCCTTCTTCTTCGCAGTACTAATAAAGTTAAGGCATAATAAATAGGATTTTGCAGGCCAAAATTCCTGAAAATCTTTTACAAGTTACCATAAATTTACATATAATAAAAGGTTTACCTCAGGTAATGACAGCCATAATAAAAAATTTACCTCAGTTGATGAGCGCCTACTCAATAAATTTGTTGAAAAGCACCACAGAAAATCATTTTTGGGTTAATACCTAGAATTTCAAGTAATTCATTTTAAAATATATTAAAATGCCTACAAAAATAATTCTGTGGGTGATAGAGACCAATTGTATTCTAATTAGTTATTTCCATGTGAAAACTGAGCGTAACAAACAAAAATCATGTCATCACAAATTTCACCCAGGCCTGTGTTATTTGTTCTTAAGAAACCCAACAAGAAGACTACTTCAAGCAACGATTCATATTTACCCGCATCTTTCAGTTGCCATAAATAACACAACTTCATGGCAACATAAAGAATGTTGTGGTACTTTCCCATTATGCACACAGTACCGTTGGTGGTCTTTACATTTTCGTGGTATCTGATCAGCGTGATGATTGCTTCCTTACAAGTAGCTTCGGTATCATAGTTATAAGCTGAAAAAATTGATTGAGCATTGAAGTTTGTAGAAGAATTTTAAGAAACTCCATTGTTTTAATTTAAATTCTGATATTGTAAAGTAGGTAAAGTAATATGGGTACAGAAATTTATGTCTTATGTAAAGTAAAAAATACCACTCATTATTGATGATAAAGAACTTTATGGAAAGGATATAGCCATTGTAAATTTGAACTTAAACTCGGTCTTTTATGTCGAGAGTTCGTGCTTATTTTTAAAAAATTTAAATAGGTACCGCATGCATCCATGCAGTAGGAATATATTATTAGCATCATCTGCAATTAATTAATGTTAAAACAATAACGATGCAAAAGGACCATATATTTAAAATTTTGTGTAATAAATGAACCCTTTATTTTGTTTACGTAAACATATTTGTAAGCGCAAAATATAAATATGTATTATATCATAGAAATAGATTTGTGCGATCATGCGAACATGCAAGGAACTCTCCAAATTGGGCCCCTTAGTTTCACGTTCTGATTAGTGCAGTATACTTGGTTGGATGGAAATTATAAATCGTAATATAAAATATTAATCAATATTAGGAACCTCATGAAATTCTTGTCTCAAAAGAAAACTTTTGCCAAATTCCGGGCCCCTTAACTTGAATTTAATATTTGCCACAATTTTTAGTCTTAACTTTTTCGTCAAAATAAAGATTTTCTAAGAACTTTTAATATCTAATACTAAGGGTGTTCGGGTTGGTTCATTAAGGCCAGCCACTGGCTATATCTCGGTAACTACTGGGCATACAAATTCAGAACGAAAAAATGCATTAACCCATTAACCCCGATAATAAATATTTTTATATATTGATATGTTTTATTACAAAACATGAAAGAAACAACAGTTTTTTTGAAAATGTCTCAGAAAATTTATGTTGTAAAACCAAAAATAACTGCGCAAAAGGCCGTTCCCATATGGAACCACTAAGCGCTTTCTACATAATTTTTCGTTCGATAGAAATTTCAAATAATTCAAATATTATTTGGTGTGAAACCACTGAAAACACTCAATTCAGAGTCCCACATCGCACTTGCTGCACATTGTTCTCCCCCGACTTGATCATCTGCTTTCAGCGCATCCTCTTCTTTTCCCATCGGGTACCGGTATTACAAAATGATGTAAATAATCGTATCTAACAGTGTCGCTTACGGGAGAGGGTTTTGGGGGATTTTTGTACCGTGTGAGATACGCCTGGAAATACAAATTCCTAACATATGCTGGTTTCTAATAACTGCTTCTACGACCAGGACATTTCGCTCTTGGACGGTAAGTTCTTATACCCACTCAAAATAAGAATTCCAAGGAAAACTTTCAGTTCTTCGATTGATACATCTGGAGATGCGCTATTTTTAAACAGCACATAATTGTTCGTTTGTCGTATTATTTTTTGCAACAACTCATCAGAAAAAATACTTCAAAGAGATCCACGCAGCTCAAAAAAGCACATTTACTATAGTTTCCCTCTGGAAATTCGGTATGGTCAGGTTCCAAATCTCCTAAATGGAGAATATTTAAATTTTGTGGTCGCGTTGTGATTGTTAGACTCGAATTGACTAGATGCGCTGTACTACTAGTTGGCTCTCCGCTAGTGGTAAGTACTATGTAAAAAGTTAGTGCTGCGCTTGTACTAGGTTTATCTACTACAGAAATTGAATTTTCGTCAATACCAATTCAGACAGACATCACAATTTCTGCAACTGAACATAGTTGATGCGTATTTAGATTCTTTACTAAGCCAGCCTCGTCTTCATCCACTGAATCTTCATCGGTTAATACATTGATCTCTGGAGGTTCAATATAAATAGCCGATAATTCCACCCAACTCTCAGTTTCTTCATAAGCGAGATCTAACGCCTCTTTCAACGTAATTCCTCTAAAATAATTGAAATTAAATTCAACTAAAAATGTGATGTAACATTGACCTAGAAAGCGCTTAGTGGTCCCATATGGGAACACCATTGTTTTCCATATTATAGCAAAAAAAAATTAAAAATTTATTTAAGAAACAAACTTCACACAGTATAGTCTAATGTTTATTGAAAGTATTCTCAAAATCAAAACGGCATACAAGCGCATGTTAAAAAATAATAATGCTCACAAAAAACGCGGCTCCATATTTAACACCTCGTTACAGACTGGGAGAATCCCCGATGAAATAAAAAACAGTGTTATAATTCCTATACCAAAAGTTACTGCACCTAAAAGTCCATCAGAATTCAGGCCAATTAATTTATTGCCCATGGTAGATAAGATCATTGAAACGATAGTCTGTCGACAACTAAGGAACTATTTTGAAACTAATCAGTTATTGTTTGTGGGGCAATCTGGATTTAGGAGTAACCATTCGTGCGAGTCGGCGCTGCAATATGTTTGTGCAACATGGCGAAAAGCTCTGAATGAGGAGAAAGTGGTGCTTAGTGTATTTGTTGACTTGCAGCGAGCGTTTGAAACAATCGATCGTGGAATTCTTATTAAAAAATTAAGACTATATGGTGTAGAAGGTAGTGCATTGCATTGGATTAATGATTTCTTAAGTGACAGGTATCAAATGACTAGAGTGGACGACAAACTATCAACTAAAAGGGAAAATAAAGTGGGTGTTCCGCAGGGAAGTGTGCTGGGTCCATTACTGTTTATTATTTATGTTAACGATATTCATATAGCTTTAAAAAACTCGTTTGTGAATTTATTTGCGGATGATACCCTTATTTGTGTATCAGGAAAAAACTTTAGGGATATAACTGATCTTTTGAATAGCGAACTTAAAATAATGTATCACTGGCTTTGCCAAAATAAATTAAAACTGAACACATCAAAGACAAAGTGTATGATAATAGGTTCAAAAGTAAATTGTAAGAAGTATGCCGAATTAGGATTAACCCTTAACATAAATGAGTCTGAAATTAGTTTAGTGTCGGAAATAAAATATTTGGGAGTCTTTTTGGATCCTCAGCTTGTTTTTACGAATCACGTTGATTACCTTTGTAAGAAATTAGGGAAAAAAATTGGTTTTTTCTGTCGCGTTTCGGATTGTTTGTCCCAGTGGGCCAAGACACTGGTTTATAATACAATCATCTTGCCTCACTTTAATTATTGTTGTTCTTTATTAATATCTTGTACTCAGGAAAATATACACAGGCTGCAGGTTCAGCAAAATAAGGTTATGCGAATTATTCTTAAATGCAACAGGTATATCCCGGTAAGAACTATGTTACAGAGGTTGAACTGGCTGTCTGTGGAACAGAACATTAGAAAGGCGAACTTGGTTTTAATATATAAAATTGAACATGAGCAGCTACCAATATATTTTAATGCTTTTCTTAAAAAAAGATCAAATTTTCATAGTTATGACATTCGCTCTGGGCAACATTATAACATTGAGTCAGTTAAAACCACATCTCTACAAAAATCGCTATTTTTCGAGGGAGTTCGTCTTTTTAATGACCTCCCTGAGGGCATTAAGGAGGCAAATGGGTTAAATGTTTTTAAAAGAAGATTGTTTCTTTATTTGAAGGATATGTAGAGTAGAGTAGGATTTATCATTTTTGTAACTGACATATAAACACTGTTTTGTAACTTGTATTTTTTAGTAATAACTAGCCAAGTGCTAAATAAAAGATTATTATTATTATTATTATTATTATTATTATGTAAATAAATCCAAGCATAAATTGACACAACTTTCAGTTAAAAAGAACCACCCAAAACTAAATTTCTCCGTTATCAAATGGTATTCGGTTTAAAAATAGATCATATGCAGGTAGCTGAAATACGCTCTATATTTTTGCAATAAATTTTATTGCGCAGGCTGTTTGCTGGATCGGTATGGTACCGCTAGACACTAATGGGTTAATAAAGTGGCCATGAGAAAATCGTGGAAGTTATTTTTATGTTCCGTATTTCGCCGCAAGGGGGCACAATTGAAAAGTAAATATTGAAATTAAAAATTTCTCCGAATATTCCCGTATACCTTCGTCACATCATTAGAAAGTTAGGACAAGAGGCTATTGAAAGCGTCGTAACTAACTTCTAAACTACTTGTTCAATATTAGTAAACCTTAGCTTGTTTGGGAGTGAAATATAAAACGTGAAAACCTCAGTTCTATATCTTCTTTTTTTATTGTCGGAAAGATAAATGTTAACCCTGTAATTGTTATTTTAACTAAAATACCCTATCGATTTTGGCATTCTTCATTCTGTGTAAAATCCAAGGAACTTTTGTTAATCATTTCATATATCGAACCGTTTCAGAAATAAAATTCAGTAATTGAATTTTTTCTAACACAACTCGAACAAAACACGACAATGTATTTTAACCTAACTTTGTATTAAATGTAGTTAAAGATTTCAAAATTTGACAAAAATTTAGAGATGGTATGGGTCTTTTTAGTTTAAAAATCCATAAAAATTCTGTCCATTTTTTATGCAGGCAATTTTAAAAATTATACCTTCCTGGTGTAATATAATAAATACTCATAAGTCAAATGTCTATAACTTAAAAACATATACTTTATAAAAAATATCTATTATTTTTATGAAATGAAAAGACCAATACTGTTTCCAAATTTTCTCAAATCTTTTAATCTTTAACTGCATTAGTCAGACGGGTATATGAAATTGTTAATAAAAGTTCCTTGGATTTTTACATTGAATCTCCTCAAAAAATTCCATAATATGCATTACATTCTATTTAAAATAACACTTACAATATTAAAAATTATTCGGCTGGTAATAACCCTTATGACCTTATTACCTTAATGAGGAAATATTCTGAAAAATTTAGAATTTTAATATTAAGTTTTCAATAGTGCCACCTTTGCTGCGAAATGTGTAACTTAAAAATAATTTCAAAGATTTTCTTTTATCCACTTTATAAAGAATTTTTTTCCTGAATTTCTATGATCAGTAGTTACCGAGATACGGCCGATGGCCCTAATGAAACACCCTGTGTATATTTAAAATATTATTTTTGGTGCCGTGGCTTGTTAGGTATTAATAAACTAGATATATCTGTGGCCAATTCATATTATTTAGCGAAATACGCCACTAATAAAAATCCAGGAACGTCTTATGTATGTATCTAATGTTTTTACTGTTATTTCGCAAATTTAGAAAATCCAAGAAACGCTGTGTGGATGCTTTTAGAATTGTATTTATGTAAAGTAACAACCTGATTTACGTTTCGTAGTTAGTGGAAATTTTAATTTAAATTCGATTTGGGACCTAAGATTTTTAAATGTGAACAAAATCCTAATATTTTTTTCTTTTCGCTTAATAAGAGCCCATTCACCGTGAAGGACCCTGTATGCTAATTTATGCCTTAAAATAAAAATACCTCCTGAACAACCCTGTATTAACGTATTAATGTAGTCAACCATGTGTTTCCTGTTCCTTCTGTCATGCAAACTATTTCTGGGTGCTTCTTTAAAATCGTCTAAGTAACATTTCAAGAACTGTTCCATTTCGCTGGCCACTGCGCTTATTACTATGATTCTTTAATAATAATTGCCGTATATTAGTATATCAAAAGTACAATACGTTTCTTCTTATTGTCACACTGACATAATTTCACACGTGTTTTTTGTTTACTTTCGTCAAAAAAAGAGCAGGTAAATCAGTGGAGTGTTAACTGTAACTAGGGTGCTTTGTCTCATTAAAGAATAGATAATTATAGCATAACTTTAATTTATTTGTAATCCTATTTGGTCCCTGCATTTTTACGGATTCTTTCTGAATAAAATGGTTACACAAGTCGAACGAACTTTTAATATTAGAGGAATTTTATAAACTCCCTAGAAAGAAAATAGTGAAAATTCTTAGACATACGTACAGGGTGAGTCGGGAGGAACAGACCAAAGTACAGAATCGTATTGTATATACAGGGTGTCCCACTTATGATGGAAATAAGTTTATATTTGAGACATATCTGAATTAATTGTTTTGAATTTTGGTTTAGTTACGTATGATCCTAGGATGCACTTTTTACACAATTTATGGTTAAGAATAAAATTATTTTTAATCATAAATTAACAACATACTACGCTATTGCTTAAAATTTTAGGTAACTCATTGGCGTACGGATTTGTAGGGGTTTCAAAGTAGTTATAAGACTAAAGTATCTTTAGCGATTATTTTATTTCAAAACAGACGATTTATCAACCCGAAAAATGACCAAATATAAAATTTCAATAAATTGACCAAACCAGTGGCGTGCATATGGCCAATTTTATTTTTATTTCTTTTTAAAATATTTAGAACTAAAATACGCGCGATAGTGAACAAGCCAATTACCAAAAAAGTTGACTGTTTAACTTCATCTAAAAAATTCTAGTTAAAGGCAGTGGCGTGCCTAGTGAAAAGAATCAAACCTGCATAAATAAGTTTGAATCAGTTGACCCTGTAAACAAAATATTATGAGTTTTATTTTATTTTTTCACTTGCGTTTTAATGAAGTTTTGCTTATTGGATTATTTTGTAATTTATCACATTGCAAATTTAATTTTATACGCCAATGCTTTTGACGTATAATATTTTTTAGATGAAGCAGTTAAACAGTCAACATTTTTGGTAAAATATTTGAATGTAAATATTTTTGAAAAAATATTGAAAATAAAATTGGTCATACGTACGCCGCTGGTTGTGTCAGTTTATTAATATTATGTATTTGGTGGTTTGGCAGGATACCAAATCGTCTTGTGATATTAGTTTTGAAATGAAATAATTGCTAAAAGTACTTTACTCTTATAATTATTATTTTAAAATTATTATAACTGTGTACGCCATTGAGTTAGTAATAGAAAAGTGCATCCTAGAAACTTACGTAACCATACCAAAATTCAACCAACATTAAAAATTTTTTTAATCATAACGTTCTTTTATAAATAAAAATTAAAAAACTATCGCCATTGATTGACCTCTAAACATTTTCTGCTTCATTCACAAAGGACGCCTGTTGCTCTCCTGATTACTTCATGTCTTTGTTTATGAACGGCAGTATTTCTATACATCGAATTAGTACATCCCAAGTCTGACTTTTTTCAATCGGATAAGGACATAACAGTTTTTTACATTATTTTCTCGTATAAGATACGCTCCTGGAGTTTGCTGCATTCCTTATATACCCGTCCTATACAGGGTGATTCACGACGAGCGTGCATTAGAACTATATGGAGAACTACTGAATATATGTTCCTGAAACTTTGGGGATTTGGGTTTATCGATATGCTCCCTTTAACTAAAATATTTACATGTTTCTGTCATTTCCGGTTATACCGGAAGTAGCTGCCAACTTTCGTTTTTTAAATACAACATGATAATTTTTATTACATTTTTCGATTAAGCATTGAATACTAAGCATATTTTATAGAAAATGTTTTTGTCAGACTCTATTAGTTTTTGAGATATCTGGGCTTTTTGTAATTATTTGGCAAATGCATGACGATGAAATAATCCATATAATTTTTTTACCTTAGCGCTTGGACTAAAATTTTTTTCTCACCGAATAGCTAGAAGATCATCAAGTCTCTAAAACAAAGAATTCAACCATTAAAAACTTTCATATTTTAAATGGAACACCCTGTATATTTTTATATAATTTGATGGCAAATTAGTTGTTCTTTATAAATAGTATTTACTGTCCTATACCTATATCAAAGCGTTTTCTCAAAAAATCCAATTTTATTCCGAAAATACTATTTGTTCAAGTGTGCTATGAAACAATAATTGTACTTAAGGTACTGATATCATATTATATTTTTTTAAAATTCTTTGTATACTTGAATACGAAACTCTTAATAGCATTGCAGCTAACGAATTGAGTCTGTTGGAGAAGCATAAAAATTGGCTAAAATGGTAACTTCAAATACCTCATTGTCCAGTATTGGTTTAATTCTTCGTACTTTGGCTTCAAATGATCCAAATTTTAAACAATTATTATTTAGTCTTCTAATAATAACAGGTATGGGAATTTGCCTATTCGAATATTTATTCCGATATATTCGACAAGCTCTTAGCTTAATTTTGCCATATTCAATGTAAACCGTAAATAAATTTTAAAAATCTTCACTTGAAAATCCGGAGCGTGACATTTTTTAGTAACAGAATAATTGACAGTTTGAAAATACGCCAAGGAATATCAGACAATTGATTTTCTTGTCAAAGTACACTAGAAAATATTGCCGTCATTATTAATTTTCCTCCGTATAGACATCAGTACCTACCCTAAGTACAATTGTTTTCATAGTACACTTGAACAAATAGTATTTTCGGAATAAAATTGGATTTTTTGAGAAAACGCTTTGATATAGGTATAGAACAGTAAATACTATTTATAAAGAACAACTAATTTGCCATCAAATTACATAAAAATGTACAGGGTGTTCCATTTGAAATAAGAAAGTTTTTAATGGTTGAATTCTTTCACAATGAGGCTTGAATTGTGACCACCCTGTACATTTTATGCCGAATTTGAAATGTTCTTGAGACTTGATGATCTTCTAGCTAAAAAATTTTTAGTCCAAGCGCTAAGGTAAAAAAATTATATGGATTATTTCATCGTCATGCATTTGCCAGATAATTACAAAAAGTCCAGATATCTCAAAAACTAATAGAGTCTGACAAAAACATTTTCTAGAAAATGTGCTTCGTATTTAACGCTTAATCGAAAAATGTAATAAAAATTACCATGTTGTATTTGAAAAACGAAAGTTGGCAGCTACTTCCGGTATAACCGGAAATGACAAAAACATGTCACTATTTTAGTTAAAGAGAGCATATCGATAAGCCCAAATCCCCAAAGTTTCAGGAACATATATTCAGTAGTTCTCCATAAAGTTCTAATGCACGCTCGTCGTGAATCACCCTGTATACCCTCGTACTAATTATATTCAGGTTTAAGTTCAGTCACTAACATATAGTCTTTAGGCCCAATTTTATAAAATGATCTTAAGTCTTGGATTTAAATTAATACTTAAACGGAACAATAATCAGGGGATTAACTTACAGGTATATTATGACAATTTTATAATAGAGGGTTATTACTAGGAGGATTATAACTAAATGTATTATATATTGTGTATACTTATCTGTTTGTTGGACTCTCTAAAACATGATTTAATTGATTATTTATAATACTGTGTCTGTCTCTTAAATCGTATATTGATTTTAAGCGATACTCTGTCTACCGATTAACTTATTACCAGGATGGTTGCTCTTAAGTCGAGCCTCGCTGTTAATCCTAGTTTATAAAATCACCGTTTTCAATAATCTTTTTTTTTTTTAAACCGTACAGTGCGATTTAAACCCACTTTATAAAATTGGCCCTTAACAACACAGTTTTAATCTTTTTGTTACAATCTTTCAGACATAATAGTATATTTATAAAGACGAAAAATGTAGTATTTCGGACGTATTACCGGCTGTGGCGAATTCTAGGCCGGTTAACCCGCATAGTCCGAAAAACATGTTTCGTTCGTAGGCCATAAGTTATTTTTTATCCGATTGCCATTTATAAAATAATGTAAAGATAAAGTAAACAAATAAATTTCATCTTGCACAGTAATTTGTCGCTCTTCAGTTAACAATGAAACCTGTAATATGCGTATCCATGGATATAGCAATAAAAGCGTCCGCAAAAATTTTTTTGGCCTTGGACGAAAAGTGTGGCCAATCAACAAGTTAGATTTTCGTCCAAATTTAATGTACTTATAAAACGTAATTTTTTGACATAACCGGATAAACAAATTTTTTATCGGCTTTGCCCGGTAATCTCCCGCAATAAGTCCGAAATACAACATTTTTCGTCCTTATAACATAATATACTATCTTTGGGAATATATAAAGTTTCTAGTATTTGGGACAAACTATTTTATGTCCTAACTATCCAGCACATTACACTAAACAAATCTTCATTAATTCTGAAATTACTTATTTTGATATACAGGGTTGTTTTTTAATTGAGTACCAATACTTAAAGTTGTGAATCCTTGGGTGATTTTAAGAAGGAAAGTTAATATTAACATATATCCTAAAGCTCTTCATTTTTGAGCTACAGAATATTAAAATATAAACAATAACTTTTTTATCATAATTATAATCAGTCTTAGATATTTTTATGAAATTTTGTACACGCCCTTTAATCTTTAAGGAGCATTTTTAATCATTAAGGAGCCAAATTTATTCTCAGAAAATTCTATGGCAGTAGGTATATAATTTTTATCAAATAGGTACTTTAGATATATAAAAATATACAAGATCAAACGCCTTTTTAAGAGCCTCAAATCTTTAAGTATGTTAGGAAAAGTCGTTTCCTAACTACCTAAACCTTATAAGGAATAAACAAATAAAGCCACATCCCAAGTAGCATTTTTAGACACAAATTGGACACACATTCTTTGCTGAGAAACGGTTCGACACATTTTCGAGTCGAATTAGAAACTTGTATCGAGACATATGTGTTACGAAACTTTTGCGACACATTTTCGAATCCAGTTATTAGAAACACTTAAAGACGTGCTTGTTTCGAAATATTTTACAAATCGTGGTGTCGATATATTAACGACAGGTGAAGATAAATATTTTTCGAAAATTTTTAAGTTAAAATTATAAAGTTTTGGTAAGGCACAAGATTGCATTGAATTTCAGATAAGAGATTTTTTATAGCATCGGTGCGATAAATTAGCAACTTCTTGATATTATTTATATTTTAGGTGTTATTATTGATCCATTTTCAATCACAGATAGAAGTTAGTGTTTTAGGTACATTTTTAATCACCATCTGAACAAGTTTGAGGTTATGTTATTGTTTAGCGAGATTTAAATTGTTATTTTTCTGTAATAAAAAGCTTACTGTACTGGATTTATCAACATAAAGTATGGCTATAGGGTGGGTATACTCTATGTTGATAAATACAGTGCAATAAGCTATTTTTAACAGAAAAAATAACAATTTAAATCTCCCTATGCAAACAATAATAACATAACCTAAAACAAGATGTTGATTAAAAATCTTCAAAAAACAGTTACGTCAATCTGTTTCTGAAAATGGATCAATAATAACATCTAATATACAAATAATACCAGGAAATTGCTTATTTATCCCTTATAATTTTAGTTTGGAAAGGTTTTTACAACCACGCCTCTCGTGACGTCACACCGCGGCTGTCCATACCCAACCTTTCTTTTCTGTGCTGCAAGCAAACCTTTTTTTCTGTTGCATTCACCTTACAAACCTTTTATTCTTCTGTTCATCATGGAAACATCATAGAAGCCAAATAGTAGAAATTGTGTGTCGAGTCCATTTTGGACCAGAATAATTTCTTGATTTCTAGCGGCCATTTTAGGAAATGAATTTTTATTTTGTTGAAATGAGTTTTAATGAAATTCCTTCTCTTCTCTTGCAAAGCAAAAATTTGTTAGATAAGTTCCATTTTCCTAGCTAAGTCGATTTATAAAAGAAATAAATAAAATATTGATAATATTTCAATTTTTATTTTTTTGACAAGTATATTTTTATCTGTAAATGAAAATAAATCGAGGGCACGTTAAAAATATAAAGCCAAATTACTAAACTGCACGATATAATTTACTGCGACAATGATTTTTTGGTTCTAATGTGCAATAACTAGGTATATAAAATAAAATAACTAGGTATATAAAATAAAATAACTTATAGAAAATATACTTATAACGAACTCATCATGGCGAAATTATTGTTTCATATTGTTTTCCTTTTATTTTACAACAGTGAAGGTATCGTAATTGTTTTGCAAATGGTTTAACATAGCCCCGCCCCTTTACTGTTATTTTTAAATACAAATAAGTAACATTTTCGATAAAAGTTTCGATTGTGCATCGAAACAGCGAAAGTCACAGCTAGTACCAACCACTTGGAAACACGTGTAAATGTCCCATTTAAAATGTATACGTTTCGAAAATATTTCCATTCTTGTTGCCAACAGTTAACAATTTTGATCGGAAACAGAAACGATAGTTACGATACATGTACCACAATGTGTCTAAAAATGCTACTTGGAATAGCTATTCTCCGGCCTTCAATCGCTGAATTATTAAGCAAAACTTGTCGTATTTTGTTAACACAGCTATCACAACACACTGACTTAAAAATTTTTGGTTTATTTTAGTTATATTTCACTGGGAAATTACTTGTAGTATGAATGTTATTTATTAATTTTGTTATCACATCTTCATCTAAATTCCACAAATTATAGACTGTAACTGTCCAGGAGGTGAATTCTTGATAATTTCCCTTACTTTTTGTTTATAAGCTTTGTTTCAACACTGTTAATATATTTGAAATTACACCCTATACGGGGTTTTATAAGAATAGCTTAATATATTATTGCTTATCGTCGGTGCACAAGCAACACACACTAAGTCATTTTCCTAAACATTGACTTATTTACATTAGTTACAAGAATTTTACACCCAATATTCTGAAAAAACCCAATTGGATTTAATTTGTCTTTTCACATATTACTGTTTTCAGTAAATTAGAAATAAAATTCCTTTTGTTCAGGTAAAATCTATTAAGAAACTTAGTGGATTTTTCTATGTTTTTTGACTTAATGTGTTTTGCTTGTAATCTTACTTTATGACACTTTCATAAAATCAAACTATAGAAATATTTTCGGTAATGATAGATATATCATTTTTATTTGTTTCAGAATTTTACTTCAGGATGACAATTTCGACGAGCAATTTAAATTTGACTACAGAGGTCCGGTGCAAATGAAAGGAAAATCTGAAGCGATGAATATCTATTTATTAACCAGAAATGCTTAAATATTCGTAAAATGTTTCTAGATTAATACTAAGTTTATTACGTACATAGGTAAGGTACATTCTAAGGGACACAGCTAATTATTATTTAAATTAAAGACCAGGTTAACATTATTAAGTTACTTGTATGTACCTACAGCAGTACCCGTTCAGTCCGGCAAGGTGCAATAGCTCTATTGTTATTTAATTACACAAATAATATTGATACAAAGGCAGAAAGACTAAAGGAGCGCGTCCATTTAATCGGTGTTTATATTGAATCGTCGTCGATCTCTGCGGATTATGTGACTTACAGTCTGGGGACAATTCGAGATATGCCGGGCCGGGATGCGCCGATTCAACTTAACATCACAAATTTTATTTATTACATCAAGAATAAAGAAACAAAGAAAAATATATTTTTTTTGCATTTTTGAATTATAATAAAAACAAAGTATATTTTTTTACATTTGAAAACTCGCATAGTAAATATTATGACGAACTACAACCCATTTATGGTACCTATACGTACAACTTGGAGGCAAACAACATGCATGCATGTTTCTACCTCATTTTCATTCACAGTGGAAAATGCCTTACGGTATAATTGTTAAATAATTAATTAAGAACTGATTTAACAACGTGCGAACAGTTTTTCTCAAAGTTATACCATCAAGAGGTTTAAGGCACTCCATGTACAGAAAATGTCACTTAAATATCTGGATAAATGTCGCCTTTGGATCTCTTTAACTTGTCTATTAACATATTTTGCGCATTTAAAATAACAATTGTACTTTGTTGCCATAAACATCCAGTTTGTTTATTATATAAATGTGTCTGTTTAGAAAATTTACTTTGAATTTTAAGTTAATTAATAAATGTTTAAATAAAATTTAAGGAATGGAAGAGTAGAAAAGTAGACTTTTGTTTGAAAATAATAAATATAGAATAAAATACAGCAATAACAATAATTTGTTTCATTCACTGTTTCACAGTTGCACAATCGGCAAACAGGTAGGAAAGGGAAATATATTATATGATATAATGAATACATTCATTATCAAAACATAATAATCTTATAATACTATGTAGAATAAACGACCAGTGCATAATTTCACATAAGGTACATCAGATTAGTGGTCCTTTAACAGTGCTTAAACGGCAATTACTCAAATCGTACGCATACTCATTATTGGATTGTATGATAAATTAAATCTATGTAGTTCGTGCTAGTGGAGAGTAGAAGATGTAGAAATATCGAGAATTTAAGGAAGGAATTCGAAAGTTTAGTGTCGGCAGCAGCTCTCCACAAATCATGTTGTTAGTGAGCAGTTTATGTGAAAATAACTTCGTAGAATCATTTATCATATATAGACTGACAAACAAGAACCTTTGCATTCAGTATAATGATCATCTTGAAACACCCTCAATATTATCCATATACGTTTTATAAAATCACCAATAAATTAAAGGCTATTCGAATTTGTTAACAAAAAAAGAGATAAGTAAAATTTTTAAAGGTACCCCAATGGTAGAATTTTCAATTATTGCATAAGTAAATCGTTCAGACTACGCACATAGCACATAATATTGACCAACTTCACCAGTCGTCTGATCCAGAGATTAGGACAGGAACAAATGATTTATGGTATATGGGTTGTATGCGATATGTCCCAGAAACAAGGATAGTCAAAAATAACTCCAAGATCCTTAAATACTTAGGTCGCTCCTAATTCGTGTGCACCTATCATATAACATATATTAATTGTGCTGAAGGTTTAAACAGTAAAAGATTGGAATCCAACAAAGCTGGATTCTGAAAATTCCACTGATATTCGTGGCGTCTCTAGATGACATTTACAGATTGTTCCGAGGCCCAGTGCAGCTACGAAATCGTCACATGCTGAGGGATAAGACTTTGAAGGGAAATTACACTGAAATATTTGCTATTCTCGGTTTACAAGATAGTAGAAGCACTGTCAAGCCCTGCATTAATTTGACTTAATAAGCTATTTGCGATCCCCTTATAAGCTTAAAATAACAAATAATCTTTCGAAATAGATAAACCTAACCAAAACAAAATGCCGTTTAGTTACAGCATCGGTATGTAATATAGCAAGATTGATTTGTGTTTAAAAAAAAACCTCAAGAGATAAGACTTAAAAAATGGCATTTTATGTAACAAATCTATGATTCAATAGATTAATAATTTAGAAAAAATTATATCAAACTAAATTCTGCTTTACATGCATCATATGTTTTGAATTTCGTATTTTACGCTTGTCCGCAACGTTTTAAATGGTACAACAAGCTGATTTACTGGATAACTTATTTCATAATAATAATACCTTAACCGTACTACTTTCGCGACAACGATATTAGAACGCTGCATCCATGTTGGCTTAATTCAATAATAGGGAAAAGAAGTAAGGTAATATAGCCTACCCATATAAGCACAATCTCGAAGCTAAACGTTAACTTTATCAGAGGTCGCCATCACAAGCAGAGAGTTATCAATCCCTAGAAGCTTGCAGTCATATTGCGTTATTAATAGTTCATAAAACCCTTTTATAATGGAGTAAGCCTTTTTTTTTTATAAAATTAATTTGAAAGCGAGCCAGACGTAAACAACGAAATTGCTTTTATATCGTTTGCGCGCTTTTTTTACTAAAAAGTGTCAAGTATCTCTCAAGTTATACTACAGAGAGAGTCAGAGATTTTTGGGAATTAAAAGGATTATTTTAATATTTAGCATTGTCATAATTATACAGTGCTAACTTTTAACTCGCAAATTTTTTATTTACAAAATTTGAGTATGGCCTATAGGGCAAGGTAAACTACCTTTTTGACGTAAGAATAGTAATTCTAACTATCAAAATGGCGGATGGGTGCCATCTTGGTAAAAAAAATTAAATAGGAAAAGGGGTTATTTGTTCTTGAGTCCGGAACCAAAAGAAAGGTATAAGGTATTAGGAACCTAAAAATATATAATTTGGTTGTTAAAGAGGTTGCTAAGCAAAACTTTTAGGAAAGTCGTAAAAATTGTAGTCTAGAGTAATGAATATCCTCTGGGTATTACCTGACTCGCAACGAAATTTTATTGCGATAATTTGAGTTAAAATATATCAGCCATTTTTGAAAGACATGTTTATCAAAAAAAAAGTTAAATTAATTATTATCTCGAGAACGATAATAGATAAGAAAATATTAAGGAAAGTTAGTAAGAAAGTAATATGGATTCTAAAAAAAAATAATACAGGGAGTTCCATTTAAATTATCAAACTTGCTAATACTTTCTAGTAAAAGTGGCAATGGCTGAAAATATTTTTAAAATAGAGACTACTTATATAAGCTACCAAAGTTTCAAAGTGATCCGTTGACTAATTCATGGTAAACCTCTAATAGGCCATCCATCATCAATCACCCTGTATAAAGAGGTAAAAATATAAAAAAATATTGATTTTAACTAACACACGCTACCATAATTTTTTGTTCTTAAGAAAAATGACAGTGGGAAATATTCGTTAGAATTACGTTTTCGTCATAATTTAAGATTTAAAGAAAATTTAATTTAATCAGTATTTCCCCATGCCTGAAGCCCTCCACAGCCCTCGGGATATTTCATCGGTCCATCGGTGATCGTGACATTTCGTCGGGCTACGCTTCGTAATTTTTCATCGGCATTCGAGACAGGTCATCGGGCCACGCTTCCTGACATCATTCATTTACCATATCCATGATTACATACTTAATTTTTAAGCTGAACTGTATTTGGGTACAGGTAATTTCGGCACCAGCAGGTCACGGTCTTTTAAAACAAAATAAAAAATGGGTTAAATAGAACAAATAACTCTTTCAACTCTGTTTAATATTAGTGCCCAAATTAGAAATATTTACATTTACACCAAATTCCACTTTTGTGATTTACAACGGAATGAAATGATAATAATAAGTTTAAAAGCTAAGAAATGAATTTACATAAAATGAACAAATTCTATGTTTGAGGTTGGAAATACATTTCAACTTCAAGTGCATTCTAGTAATTTCGCCGTTACTATAACGCTTAAGTGTATTTACTACCACTACTCATAGCTATTAACTACAAGCATTTGCTTTCCTGGATTATACGTGGAATTGGATTGGATTGCTGAAAAATTATTTTTATGTTCATCTTTTCACTTGCTTCTGTCACTTTCGCTAAACACCGTCAAATGATGACATTTAAAAGTTTATGCAACTTCCTGCCCAATATAGTATGGGCGGGTATTTCGGATAAAATATTCCAGATTTTACTACGCATATAGTTTTAGTTAAGATTTAACAACTTTAAAAAGTCTTTGTCCATATTTTTTATACCCATTTTTAAATATTAAAAGTTATTAATTTCCAAGACGAGACGATAATGAATTTAAACTATCACGTTGGAAGGAAATTCCTACACAGCTTGTTTTTAATTACGAAGGACGGACCGTCGCGATAAAAATGAAGCATCGGCAGATATCCATCGTGACGGGCATCGTAATTGTTTTCGCCCATACACTTCGGCTTTGGAACGTCTGTGGGGGATCCAGTATTGGCAGATATCCCATCGTGACGGGTATCGTGACAGTTCGCGCCGATACACTTCGGTTTTGGCACGACGGACTGTCACGAACACCGAACAAATCCGAAAAGCGATGAACCGATACCTGAGAACCTCAGGTATTCATTATATTATTCGTTCGTTGATTGACATTTTTTAAAATAAAATGCTGATTTAATTATCTTATCTTTTAAAATATTTATATTGACATTGTAACAAAGAATTAATTTTCTTTAAATCTTGAATTATGACGAAAAAGGTAATTCTAACGAACATCTCCTAAAGACATTTTTTTTTTAAAGTTAAGGTAGTTTACTACTAGGCGAAATCAATTATTTTCAAGATTTGGACCTCCCTGTATACAAAAAGTAAATTTTCTAATGACAAATCTTACTTTTTTTATAAAAAATAACTTTTTGTCGAGTGGATCAAAACTCGATTTGTGGTATAAGTAACCCCTTCTAGGGACGCCCTGCCCTGTATCTAAAATGTTATTTAAAATAAAGTAGAAATTTGGCAACTAATTTGGCGGAAATGAGAAAGTAAATTAAATATTTAAATTTAGTAAACTTATCTGAAATTAAAGAAGCAACAACTTTTCTTCATAAAACTTTTTCGAAATTATAACAAGGGAATACTGTATAGAACAGATATAAGCAAAGAAGTTTAAAGTAAATGTTTTGATTAAGGAAAAGAAAAGAGTCTTGTTTAAAGATGGTCTGGATAAGAAATTTTAAATATTACCTGTTTTGTGGTTTTAATTTTTTTTACTACAGTAATTGTCATAAAAAAATCAATTTAAACCAAAATAAAGGTGCGGCAATTTACGCAACGAAATTAGGCAATTACACCAAATTATACACTCAAGCAAATAAAGCTTTCACTTTCGAATTTTTTTTATTTTAATTTTATTTACTTTTTATGTGAAACAAATAATTATTTAATGGGTCATTATTTTCCTAAATTAAGAACCTGAGAAGTAATTATTGTAAAGTTTTAATTTGTATGGAATGTAATATTTGACCTGATAGGTAACTAATAGCTAATTGTTTTTATGTTATGAAGAAAATTATTTAATATTATTTAAGAGGACTCATATGTGGGAGATTTTCAATACGTTTTTGATAGGAGTGCTGAGAGGAAACAGCCACTAGTATTTATTTTTTTAAATCTTATGAACAAAATAATAAACAAAATGTGTGCTGATTCCAGTAATTCTTTAACAAGAATTAGCAACAGCGGGTTTGTGTCCATAGTCTACTATAAAATTTATTCTAACAAAATTTTAAAGTCGACATATAAACAAATCCTTGATATGATTTTTCGATTCATCGTAGAATTGCCAATTTTAACGTGGAATGACGTCCGCCAATAATGATTCCAAGCAGGGGCGGAAGGGCAGTCCTGAACCAAATTTATACTATACTCTATTCAAAACCGAGAGTCAGTACATGTAAATAAATGCACGTGGTCCTTAATATTCATGAAGACCGCACTAAAAAATGGTAATATTTTCCATGTATATTTTGTTAATACAAGGGAGGCAATCAATGGCGATAGGTTCATTTGAGGTACTTGTGCTGCCAGATATATTTATTTGACGGTGAATAAAAGTTGTCTCCGTTTAGGACCCAAAGCCACTACGGTTATTATACGATTATAAAACATTATTAAAAACACAAGAAACTGAATAACTCCAATCATACCTTCCGCACATCCATTAAATATTTTAGGTCTGGTTATCCAATCGCAATGCAGGATTTCTAGTATCGATCACTTATCAAGCGTGCCATGCGCGTGGCCTATTGTTTAAATTTACTAACTCTTATTGGTTTGGCCTTTTTTCTTATTTCCGCCTCTATATTTTTAAATTTCAAGTTCTTCAATTGCTGACAATAATTTCGTTGGGAAAAACGACCTCGGGAAGGCCGTTCCACAAGGATGAAGTCCTCCAGATGAAAGAATTCTTAAATAATGAAGTCCGAGGCGTACTTAACTTAACCACATAGGGATGGGCGGCAGTGGTTCGTAGTGTATTTCTGCTATTCGTCGCTCTGGGTGGAATTAAGAGGGCAAGGTCAGCCGAACAACTTCCATGAAAATATCTGTAAAAGAGAGTCAAATCCCCAACCTGTCTTCGATGTTCTAGATTGTCGAGGTTCTTCGTCAGCTCGTGGTCTCCGATCAGACGAATATCCCTCCTTTCGATGGAATCCAGTAGTAACGTCCGAGATAGAGGCTGAAAAACTCATTAGAATGGAAAAAATTAAAATCGGCTGGACTATGTGCAAAATCATGGAAAGAAAACAGGAACCTAAATGCTTTAGGTGTTGGGAATATGGGGAATACGGGCCTGATCGTGAACGCCTTTGCTTAAAATGCGGAAAAGAAGGACATAAAGCCAATGCATGCAAAAACAATCCATATTGTGTACACTGCAAGAAAGAGGGACATCAATCAGGAAACCCACGATGTTTGACGAACCAAAGCAATAAGAAAGAGAATACACAAAACTAACATACGAATCCTACAAATAAATACTAACAGAAGTCGACAGGCCCATGATATGGCAATTGCAACCGCCAAGGACATAGTGGCAGACATGCTATTAATAAGTGAACCAAACCGAAATGCTATCAGAAATAGAAAAGATTGGGTGCACGACGAAGAACTGGACACTGCAATCAAGGTGTTAAACCCTAATACTATAATAAAAAAACAAGGAGGTGGTCAAGGTTTTTCCTATGTTACCACAGTAGACTACGTAATCTACAGTTGCTATTGCTCCCCAAATGACGAGATACAGGACCTTGAAGAAACGTTGTATAATATTGGAACGCGAATTAGGATAAATAAGGAGAAAGCTATTATAACTGGCGACTTTAACGCAAAGTCCCCACAGTGGGGCATGCACTACAGTGATAAAAGGGGTCAAATAATAACTGAGTGGATGGCAGCAAACGACTTGGTAATTGTTAACCAAGGGGAAGAGCCTACCTTTCATAGACAGGACTATTCTTCAATCCTGGATCTAACGATTGTAACCGAAGACATCGTACCAAGCATTATTCAGTGGGAAGTCAGTAAACAAGAATCCTTGAGTGATCACAATTACATAAATTTTGAGGTTGCGGAAAGAAAACAGCCTGTTACATCACATAGGAAAACAAAGGGATGGTAAACTAAAAAACTAGACAGGCAAAGGCTCCGTCATGCACTGGAAGAAATCGAACTCAGTGAGGAAACCACGTCGGTAAATGGGTTTGCAAGCGCCTTAGAAAAAATCTGTACTGAGACGATGCCAAAGAAAAAAGATAATCCCAGAGGTGAGCCTGTATACTGGTGGACCGACGAAATAGCAGAACTTCGGAAAGAATGTATAAGAAGAAGAAGAGCCTACACTAGAAACGCAAGGAGAAACCCACAAATAAATCATATATTATGGGAAGAGTACAAGGAGAGCAAAAGAAGACTGAGAAACGCGATTAAAGTGTCCAAAAAAACAAGCTGGAAATCCCTGTGTAATAACGTAGATCAAGATATCTGGGGGGTCGGCTACAAAATTGTCACACAAAAGTTGATAGGTTTCCCCCCAAGACCCAAGTTAACAATGGAAGCAATGGAAGAAGTAGTAAAACACCTATTTCCAGTCCATGAACCAGTCCTTTTTGAGCGTGACATAGATGATAGGACTATAAGCTTTACAATTGCAGAATTGCGTGCCGCATGCGAGAAACTTAAAAGTAACAAGGCACCAGGACCCGGATATATTCCACCAGAGATAATAAAACTGATAGCAGAGGACAGACCGGATTATTTGCTGATGATCTACAATGAGCTGGCGGCAAGAACACATTTCCCAGAACAATGGAAGCGGGCAAGACTTGTGCTGTTGAGAAAAGGAGACAAACCCCTCGACAATCCTGGGTCATACAGGCCAATTAGCCTGTTGGATGTAGAAGGTAAACTCTATGAACATCTCATACTTATAAGACTCAAGAGCGAGATAGAGCGCACTGGAGGTCTATCGGAGAGACAATTTGGTTTCAGGGAAGGTCGACAAACGGTAGATGCTTTAAGGCAGGTCCAAAAGTTGGCCAGAGAAGCTGCAGCATACTCTGCAAAGCATCGAAGACTCTGTGCAATAATAACTCTAGATGTCAAAAATGCCTTCAACAGTGCCTCATGGCAGCTCATTCTAGAACAACTCAAGAAAAGAGGCATAAAGAAAAACGTTATTAACATTATAGCGTCATACCTGTCAGACAGACATATAATACTAGAAGCAGAGAACATTACAAAGACACTAGAAGTAAACAGCGGCGTTCCCCAAGGGTCAGTGCTGGGCCCAACCCTATGGAACATTCTCTACGATGAACTACTGCGAATGGAGATGCCAATGGGTATTATATTAATCGGCTTTGCAGATGATATAGCAATGATTGTGGTCGAGAAAAACGAAAATACACTAATGAGTCTGGCAAACACGGGCCTGCAGAGAGTGGTAAATTGGATGGAGAGTAAGAAACTTCAACTGGCGCCGCAAAAAACCGAAGCGGTGCTGCTGACAACGAAAAGGAAGATATCACCTATAAACTTTGATGTGCAGGGTACTGTAGTCACACCAGGCAGGGCCGTGAAATACTTGGGAGTGTGGCTGGACACCAAACTAACTTTCGCCGAACATATAAATAGGACTATCACTAAGGCGGAAAAGACGGTGACGGCATTATCTAGTCTTATGCCAAATGTTGGAGGACCGAAGGCTTCGAAAAGAAGGATACTGGCCAGTGTTGTCCACTCTCAGTTATTGTATGGCGCTCCAGCCTGGCATACTGTAACAGAAAACAAGAAACTGATACAAAGACTTACAAGAACTCAGAGAATGATGTCCATCAGGGTTTGTAGTGCATATAGGACAGTATCAGCTGAGGGAGTTGGGGTTATCGCTGGGATTCCTCCCATAGAACTTCAAATCAAGGAGAGGTTGGAAGTGTACAGTGGAACTGACAGAAGAACCACCAAAGTGAATCTTATAACCCGATGGCAAGACAAATGGAATAACGGAACATACGGAAGATGGACATGGACCCTAATACCGGATATAGAAAGATGGTTGAACCGAACTTACGGCGAAGTAGACTACTTCCTTACCCAGGCGCTTTCGGGTCATGGATGCTTTAATAAGTACCTATATGAGCGTAAAAAAGTGGACACAAGTAGATGTAACTACTGCGAAAACATAGATGATGCGGAGCACACGCTGTTTGTTTGTCCTAGATGGCTAGAACCAAGAGCAGAATACAGACGACTGACTGGAAAACACTTCAACCCGGTAAACATGATGGAAAGCCTAGTGGAAGCACAGGAAAGTTGGAATCATGCCTACACAGTTATACGACTCATCATAGAAACCAAAGAGCTGGAAAGTCGAAATTAAGAAAATTAATTTAATCAAAATAAATTAGACAGCCTTTACATCGAAGTAATGCGAGAGCGGATACCGGTGTAAAGTGTGAGAGAGGGGGAAGGGTTTTAGTCCAAGGAGGCAGACACTACCTGGTCAGAAGACGGTCGATATTGACTAGGTGTCTAGAGAGAGATTTCCTAATCCCCTTAAAAAAAAAAAAAAAAAAAAAAAAAAAAGTAGGCGAATAGTATGTTTATGTGCAGAGCTCTAGACATGAGAGCAATACCCTAGTGATGGTTGAATCTGGGCTTTGTATAGTGTCAAAAGTTGTTGAGGTGTGTACAACTTCCTGGTTCGGAAGAGTACCCCAAGCTTCTGAGAAGTTATCTTGGCGATTGTCACAACGTGGTTATGCCAAGACATATTTCCTGCTAGATTGACGTCCAGCAAATTAATAGATGAAGCCAGTGGGATTATGTGTCCGGTCATGACTATATCCGTTCATGACTATATCCGTTTCTGTAATGTTAACCTTTTTAGAGAAAACTGCTGCCTGGGTTTTTTGGCGTAAAATTCGACTTGGTTACTATCACCCCAAGCCCGAATTTCTTCCAGGTCTTTGTTGAGGCGTGATACTTCATGCTGTCTGCGAAGATGCGATAAGTGTGCTATCGTCAGCAAAACTAAATATCGGATTTTTAGTTTTCACTAGAAGGTCGTTAATGTAGAGTAAGAAGAGAGTGGTAGACAATACGGATCCTTGAGGAACACCGGCATTGATGGTGAAGGTGTCTGATAGAAATCCGTCAATCGCCACTTACAGAGAGCGCTCCTTCAGAAAGCTAGACAACCATGCACAGAATCGACTGGGCATACCATAGGATCGCAGTTTACTTAGAAGCCACTCATGCCAAACACGATCAAAAGCTTTAGAAATATCTAGTTCCGGAACCCGAGACTCCCCATGATGTTCGATTACGTTGTTCCAAATATGGGTGACATAGGCTAGAAGATCTCCAGTTGATCTGGACTTCCGAAAACCATATTGATGATCGCTGATAATGTTGAAGCCTTCCAGGTACTTTAGAAGATGTTGGTTAATAGCTTTCTCCATTACTTTTGATATAATTGAAAGCAATGTGACTGGTCGATAGTTGTTAGGCAGGGTTCTCTTACCTTTCTTTGGAATAGGCTGGACTGGCGGCGTCTTCCAGCAAGATGGAAATATTCCTTTTTTGTAGGATAAGTTGAGAAGTCTACAAAATACTGGTGTTAGTTCATCGGTGCATATCCTGAGAACTATAATAGGAATTTCGTCTGGACCAGTAGCTTTTTTGACGTCGAGTCCTTTCAGGATTCCTTTGACCCGACGCTGACGGAACACTATTTTGGTTATTTCGGATTGAACTGCAGGAATGTCGGGTGGTATTCTTCCCTGGAAATCTACAGTGGATTGCGAAGAAAATACTTCAGCAAGTAAGTTTGCTTTGTCTCCGGCTATGGATGCTATGTACCATCGTGACGTGTTAGAGGTGGAATAGTTGATTTGGTGACATTTTGGCTGACGGCCTTAGCGACTGACCAAAAGAACCTTGATCCGTTTGGACTGTCGAGAAGTTTGTTTTTGATTCTCCCATTATGGGCTTCTTTGTTTTGATCTATTGTTAGCTTACATTTGTTTCGAGCCGTAACAAAGATGGTACGATTCTCAGTGGTAGAGTTTTTACGCCACTATCGGTAAGTCAGATTTTTTTGATCTAACAGCACGCTCACAATCCTTGATAAACCAGGGCTTGCCGTTGGAAGGGCGTTTTTGTGAGGAGGGAATAAATGCTTCCATGCTTGTTAGAATGACGCTTCAAAAAGTGTACTGGGGCGGGTTTGCACTTATTTTCCCAGGACACTGTCTATCTATGTAACTGTCTGGTGTTTTCTTCTGCTGAATGCAAAAGGAAATCGGTACAAAAATTTGTACCTGGGAGGGCATGCATTGGTTTCCCTGGGGCACTGTAAATATATGTAACTTTCATGTGTTTTCTGAAAGGAAAATGTTACCTAACTAATCTAATGGGGCTCGCAAGTGATCGATATGCCAGTTAGCAATGAGCGCGCAAAACTGTTCCGTAGAATTTAGCGTATCCTAAAAAATTTCTCACCGGGGGCGCAAGTAATCTATGACCCCTTCAACAATGTTAGTATGTAAAAAATTAAGATATCCTGTAGGCCACTATCGGAGAAATTGTACTATGCAGCTCAAATAATTATTTTGGTTTCGACAGGTAAATGTATCAAAATATTTTAAAAAAGTGTCGCGAAAAGTTTGGAAGCTTTTTTTCTTATTTAAAGAAAAAATTAGATAGTTTTTGCATTGAATATAATCTAGTTTTCCTCATAATTCTACTGTTTTCTGATAAAAGTAATGATTCGTCTAATGTTTTTTTTTTAACTGTTTTATTGAATATGCTTTTACTAGCAAAATATCAAAAATCGTTAAATTCCGTCATACCTGTAATTTACTAGACACAAACTTTGTAATTAATATTCTGCGTTACAAAACATTTTCCGTTGTCATTTTTCTTAAATTAATTGTGCAAAAAGGTATGACAGAATGGAAAAGTATTTAAATTATTGTATTTATCTTAAGAGTTTAAAATGTAAATATGACAACACGAGATACAATAGTTTTTACTAAGGTTTAGGCAAAGTTTCGCGCCGAAAATAAATTATCGGTTCTTTAGTCGTCTATTCAAATTTTTATGGGAACATGTTGCGGTAAATAATAAACCACACTGGAATTTAATGACGTCCTCTTTAAAATATAGTTAAAAAAATTCAACTTAAAAATGTTTCCAAGATGAGGTAAAAGTTATTTCAAAAACTCGTTTCAAGGCTTATTAATTTATTTATTAAACAGGTGTTTTCATGGTACAATTAGCAAGTTACCATTATCACTTATTGATTCCGTTATTTTTTAAATGATAAGCTGATCACTTAGACTAACAGTAAGAAAGTGATGTTTTCCGCCGGCGTTAATCCTCGTCAATCTTGCGGATAATAACCATGCATCGCATCAATTATATAATACAACATTTACACTATAAAGAAAAAATAAACATTTATAGTGAAGTTACTAGTTCGCTTGCAGTTGAGTTATAGTTGAAACTAATATTTTATTGAGGTTGCTTGATTTTATACATAAAATTTTATTTAAACTTTAAAGTTGACGAAGGAACTTTAGGTAAATATATCTGATTTTTTAATTCCATTCAAGTTGGGGCGGACTCTCAGTTTGCTTTCGCTTACTGGTTTTTTTATAATAATTTATATATTTTGGCTTAGCGCATTACTTTTCAAAGAAGAAAATAAGGAGTTATAAATATTTATGATTTCGATCTCATACACATTAAATTGTGACCGTCAGTCCCTCTCCCCCTCCTACTATACATATAGTTGATCCACATAAAACTATGTAATTATGTATGCTATAACACATTGTAAAGGATTCAATAATAGTCATTTGCCCTAAGTTAAAGTTATCTCACTTGTATAAGTGGAGTGAGAATCAACACACAACAATAAACGTACTTTTTTATAAGAAGTTGATTAAGGCAACAAACAAATAGTTAATTAAAATGTTTCCAATAAACATTGTTTATACTAAAAAAAAACTGGTCTCCACAAATAGTACTGTATGTTATTCTTAAGAATAAGAATTAAATGGTGTAAATGTCTCGAGAACAGTTATATTCTTCATATCAGCACAAAAAGCTTAAAAATGAGACAAGAACATAACAAGAGAAAAATATAAATAATTTTAGAAGACTATCTAGCTATATTTAAAGAAAATTAGATGGACAAGTAAATTTCCTTAAGGTTTCAATATGAAGCTAGGCTAGGGTAGACAAGTAGGATATTCTTGTTTCTGACCTTTACTGTAAACAGTATTTTAATATTTTAAAGGCTGATATGATGCTTATACATGTTTAGTAACATAAACATTATATTAATTAATAAAACAACTTTTCTCTCCCCTTAATTACCTTGTTAGATTAAGTAAACATGCATACCACATGAAGCTCGAGTTTATAAACCTCATGTTTATGGTTAAAATGTAGAAATAACGCAATTATAAAATGTTATGTGAAATTTTTTTTTGGTATTAATTGTTAAGTTCATGTTTAAAATATATATGGTTTTAAAAATAATACAATTTCATTTTAATACACCTATTGTATTACTATACCTACAAGCGTAATTATATATATTACTTAACGAAAAATTTAACTAGTTGCTAACAGTTGAGACGCATTTTATCATTAAAATTTTGTAATTTTTTCCAAAGATAATTCTTTGATATACCGAGCCATGGCTACATAAAAACTTTTATCGAGATTACAAAAGTATTTCTCGTCGGTAAAAAAAGATTAATTTACTACTTAATTTTTCGGTCTACGAATTAACATTAGAAGATATATTCCTAAAATTTCTATAATCTGAATATTAAACCACAGTAAAATTATCAATAATTATTATAAAATTCTCTTAATTCGATTAGAACCAACTTTTATTAGTAATTAGTATTAATTATACATATGTATGAACTTTACACA
This sequence comes from Barypeithes pellucidus, assembly GCA_963991005.1. Classification (NCBI taxonomy): domain Eukaryota; kingdom Metazoa; phylum Arthropoda; class Insecta; order Coleoptera; family Curculionidae; genus Barypeithes; species Barypeithes pellucidus. The sequence continues at coordinate 45,939,986 of OZ022560.1, forward strand.
TTTCCTTTTAAAATTCAGATTATCTTCGGTATAATATATACATACTATTAGGCTATTAAAAAAATTAAAAATTAATAATCACAAAGCATAAAAAAATTACAGATTTTCTTCTACAATGCATGGGATGAAACACAAAGCATTTCCTCTAATAATATTATTTCAAGCGCATCACGTTAAAAGCTTTAATGCACGAATACACAAAAATAGCTTCCAGCGAGGTGCGGTGCTCGTAAAATAGTTTCTAAATTATATTTAATAGATGATAGTGATAGTACACTTGTTTAAAATAATTAATGTAAAACTCTGCTATAAGAAACCTGATGAAAATTAAATTATTAATTCAAAATTAAAGGCTAGATATTAAATAAATTACCGGGTACTATAAGAACAATCATCAAAATAATCGAGTGTAAATCAAAAATGATGGGAAATGGCCACCTTCTGAAAAAAAAAATGTACCCACAATAAGTAGCTTTAACCTTAAGTTAATTAATTTACCCCATATCGTACCTATGCATATTTTTGTTTAATGGTGTATACGTTGATGCCCAAATGTTAGTATTCCATAACTCCTTCTTAAATACATTTTGCATATCTTTATATAAATTGGTTTAATAATCCCAATTGTATCTAAGAGAACTTTGGCTTCTACAAAAATGGTTTTTAATAGTAACGTTTATTCATTTCATTCATTCATTTTTTTGTAATTAAATTAAAATGTTTTCTTTTATAGTGAATTGTTCAAGAAGCAATAAGGTAGACGTGGGGTACTCAATGTTCATTGAAACACCATTTGGGAATTGTCAGACCTCGTTTATGCCTTGGTCCGAACATGAAATTGACAGTGTTTGGAATTATCAATAAATATACAGAAAGAATTGTAAAAATATGTGTGTACATAATTTATTCGTAAATTTTAGGTACATTTCTTACAATTTTTAAAATCACCTGTTAATTATTGTATTATTAAACTGAGGCTTCCATATTATATCAAAACTTTACACGTAATAAGAATTTAAATATATACAATAATATATATACATTAATATGTATAAATTACTATTTTTATGACCAAATTATATTTTGGGTCTTTCAGGCCTTTAAAATGATTAGTCAAGATTCTACAGAAACACTTTGCATACGAAAGGCAAACTTGCGATATTTTGCTAATATATGTAATTATCTTAAACAGTTCTGCCAAATGAACAATTAAATCAAATTAAAATAAAATTTCAATTGAATAAATTAAATGAAATGATAAATTCACCAATCTCCAACAAAATGATTAATTTAAATAGACGTACGCAGCTCATTAATTTAAATCAGAAAGTTTGCATAAACGATGAAATTCATGAATAACTTTTTAGGTAAAACATATTATCTCAGTATTTGGAGTTTAAAATCTCGTACACAAATATAACTAGATCATTAGATTTTTATGAACAACTTAATTGATAAGTTTTTGTTGTTGAAAAGTAAAAAGTAGTAATATAATATGAACTATTTTAGTTTAGATAAAAATCCGTTTTTAATTTACGGTGTCATCAGAAGCTGCTTTGTACCGAAACGAATTGACTAACAAGTATACGACATTAAGCTACAACTACATTTTGTTATGAAAATGGTTTAATATATTTAAATAGTTGAGTGGGTGACCCCTTGGGTGTCCTAGAGAATGCCTACATAATTTTTTAAAATCGAACATCTAGAAACTCAGGTAAAGTAATCCCACATGCAGCGACGCAATAGGCATATGTGGTTCACTTGACCAATGTAATGTAGGTTAATCATGCGATGTAATCGAAAACCGAGAGAATAACAGTGCCGCTAGAAACTGCGTGAAAGCAACTACATGTCGGCGTTGTAGGTTGGTTCCCTTGATATAACACTTCAAACATTTAAGTTATTAGTATTTCAATAACGCAAATACAAAATCTAACCGCATCGACTCGTTTACTATCGTAAAGTGTAAAATAATTTAATTCGTTGTGTCTTATATTTGAAATCTAATTTTATTGATAGAAAATTAGGACAAAATTGGTAAACATATCTGCAAGAACTATCGTTATATCCAATACTAATCCAAGCCCATAGTAAATTTATTTTAATATTTAAATGCAAAATAAAATAAAGTACGTCTAATGTAAAAATAGGGCAACATGGTGCAATATCAACGGTAACCATAGGTTTGTTTTAAAACTGTGATAATGAATGAATATACCCTGGTAAAACCCTTAATAGTCAAACACGTGAAGTGACTGCCAATGTGTGCAGGGTATGTGAAGACGAATCGCAAATTAATACATTTAAATTGCCACTTAAGCGAAAGCTAGAAAGGGTCGCAATGTATACGGGAGTAAGCGTGGGTGCAATAAGAAACATTCACAACGAAGATACTGAAAGGAAAGAAAATAACCGGCTCAATTGTTGTCATCTCCTGTAAAAAAAAGGGCCCGCCTCTCTGCTGTCGAAAAAATCGAAGGCTTCGGCATTGTTAGGAGAACAATACAAAAGTTTCATTTGGAACTAAAAGTGGTTCTAACCTTAAAAAAATTGCTACAACAGCTGAGAAGTGACATAAACTTTCCGTTTTCCTGCGTGAAACTTTGAGGTGCATGTTGAAATCAAATTGGAATGGAATGGAATGGCCTAATATATTGCACTGGTGATACAAATATATTCATGCAATGAAAAAATATATATTATTACATTATTAAGATAATAATAGCACGCCCATGACTCGGCCATGTTTTAAAAGATATTGCTTTGCTCTTACCGATACGTCGTAGCTATAGACCCGCTTGTCGAGCTGTACATAAATTTGGTTAATACTTTCCAGGTTAATATTTTTTATTAAATATACGGTACCTTAGGAGTTAGATAAAATTGTTAGACTTATGCATATTTCCACCAACGTTTCTCTAGGGATGTAATAGTTAGGGAGATTCTAAGTTGTAGAGATTCCCTGGAACAAATTGTATTCCACCATATGTATTTATGTTATCCCTAGTTAACGGCGGAACAACGCTGGGAACCATGCAATTCTTCTTCAGGAAGGTGGAGCGGGTGGTGAGAACGCATGTGGCGGGATTATTTTACATAACCCAGCATTTTGATGTTTATGACGTTTCAACTTCAATAAAAAAGTTTAGTTACCATTAAAAACATATAAAAAAAATTACGCAAGCCATAAACTATATATCGTCAAAAAATTGTATTGTTCAAAAATAATGTCATCGAAATTAAAAAAAAAAACGACGTTGTGTCTTTAAAGAAAAAAAACAAGCCTTGCTTAATGTTAGTGTTTCCCAAATATGTACTGCCGATTCGTTAATTTATTAAAAAAGTTGGAAAAAATAACGGAGGATGTTAAAAACATTTAATGGGCACCGGGTTAAGCTTAGTACTCCTCGAAGTTCATTATTTAAGAATTCTTTCATCTGGAGGACTACATCTTTGTGGAACGACCTTCCCGAGGTCGTTTTTCCCAACGAATATAACCTCCAACGATTCAAAACCAACGTGAATCGCTTTTTGCGCACACACGCATCACTCCCAGAGTGCCCTAAAGGATTTTTCCTATAGTGCTTGTGTTTGATCATAAAAAAAAACCGATATCATTAAAACTTTTTAAGATTATTTGTTGAATTTCTATTTTAGTTATTTAATCTCAATAAAATATTTCATGGTTATCTGATTAAGATAAGGTCAGATACAAATTTAGAGACACCAAGGAAAATAAAGTTTGATTCACCCGACGGATAACTTATATATAGAAGGTAAAACTACTTTATTTTCTTTAGATTTAATGATTGTTTGGTGTTCAGGGATTGTCTCTGTCACCAGGGAAGCAGTAAAACTATTGAAAACTTCATAATAAGTTTCACGAGAAATGATTTGAATAAAAAATAGATTGACAAATTAATTTACAATTTCATTTCTAAATTCAAAACCAGGAGCTATATTATTAGGAATATTTCCAATTTTTTCTATTAAAAACATTATAACTGCGCATGTCTAGCTGAATTTCCTTCGTAGAACCTAACTGTAAGGAGGCTCAAAACAAGTTGGTGGAAATGGGGATTATATCCGTTTATAAATTAAGATAACAAACATATATTATTTCTTGCTGATAGGTATTTATAATTTTTCCAAAATATGTACAAAGGAAACACATTTTTATTGAAACATTTTGTTTATTCAAAAAATAAGTATGTACCTAGTCAAAAATATTTTTATGCAAGGTAAAGTGAAGGAAACATTCTTAGTCGGCCATTCTTGTAAAGTAATATAATTTGAACTCTTCAGGTAAGTATTTTATTATTTTTTTTATGTATATAATTTTTCTTATAATAATTGGATTTTTTTCGTCACCATTAGCTTTTTGATTTGGTAAATCTACCGGTTCTGTGTTTGTACTTCTTCGAACACGGAGCCTGTTTTGCATCCCATCAATAAATTCTCGCACCTCAACAATACCTTTTCTTGTATGATCATATCGAAATTCCATAAAGCTAGAAACCGAAAATAATTCCATTTGAGTACGAGGAATGACTCTGCCACTACTTTCTATCGAAATACATGTTTTTTTTATAGTGCTTAAACTACCAATTCTTGAAATTTATAATATCTTCTCCATTGACCAGTTCAACTATGAAGTCGCCGGGTGTGATCGCGAAATCTTTCTGTTTCTTCGGGCTAAGCGAACTGTAATATATAGTATTAGGCGACTAATAATAGAATTCTAAAAATTTTAACGTTTTAAACAATTTTCACACTTACTTTTGTTAGAGAAAATTATTTTCCTTGATCTTGAAGGCCTAAACGGCGCAAGCTGCTGATTTTTTACACTTCACATTTTTTGTACCAACTGTCAATGTTTCTTGGTCGAAGTTACTAGGATGACCACGGGTGGCACAAAAAGTTCATGTTGAGGGTTGGTATCTCACTGTGTCCCAAACAAACATTCTATTGACAGAATTTAATTTTCGATTAACTAGATCAAAGTCAAACGATCACACTGTAAGAAAGAGTGACCACGGATTGGAAATTTGTGCAATACTTTTTCAAACATCCTTGAATCTAACAAGATAAAACCTAATTAGAACATTGTTCTTGTTTTGTGCGCCGCAACCGTCACTGTACAGATGAAGTTATTTTACTTTGAAATAAAACAACATGTCTCATTTGGACCCTTTTTAGCCATGATATTAAAAAAATTGTGCCGATTTGGTTTTTAAGTTGTGAATGGAAAAACAGATAGTTGGCGGAAGTAAGAGATGTCTGGAACAGGAATTGATGAGAGTGGAATATTCTGCATGTAGTCATAACAAAGTCCGAGCAAAGAGTAATTTTTTTAGCACAATTTTCGGTATCCGAATGCGATACCAACAGAAGCAGTATACGTGATTTATATTATTTCATTATTAAACAACAGATACACCTTTACAGAACAGATTTCCATCATTATCTCATTTTCATAAAAATTATGACTTACACCTGTTTATAGATAAGCGATTCATATGGACATGAGTATCTGTTGGTCCGTCATATCTCGATATCAGAGCACCAATTTCCATAAACTACTTAATTATGTTGAAGACTTTGTTTCCAATGAGTTGTCTGTGTATAATTTTAACAAAAATTGGCATAATGGGTTATGGTGGATAAACTCATTTCATGCATAATATATTTGCTTAATAGTATATTATTCGTCAAGCGGTATGGCAGTTATAATTTTAGGTTCGTATAAAACAAATATTTAATTACTTTTGCCAGTCATTCCAAAGATATAATTGCAGACAAGGAAAGAAATACTCATTTTATGCGTTTTCTTCCTCTTAAAATCTGTGAACTCTCAACAAGAATATTAATTTTTAAATAAGAAAAATGTAAACTTGTTCCCAGGCTTTATACCTATTTCGTTTAAAAATAACGTTATTTTTTAATTTTTAAAATGAGACTCTTAATTTTTCAAACAAACATGTTTTTGAGTTTTAAACAATATGTTTCTCAAAATAATTCATATTAGGTTTAATTTGGAACTAAAATATCGAATATATATTAAAAATATTAAATCGGTTTTTCAAAATAATTAAATAAATATCAGTATTACACGCACGATTGGAATAAGTACAAAGGGTATCAGACGCGACCAACGATGTTAATGTGAAATATGTTAAGGGTAATATTTTTATTTCCGAGAAGAGCAAACAAACAAAACTTTTCGCTGGTTATTTTTAACAGGTTTCGTAGAGTTTCATATACAGGGTGCCCGGGAAAATGTGGGAAATCTCCAGAATATGAAGAAAATAAGTCAAAAGAGTTCTACAAAGTCATATAAACTTTTTCCGTATAGACCTCCTCTTCGGAGATATGGGCTCCCAAAGAACTCCAATAGAATAAGTTTTTTTACACATAATTATTGAACTTCCCATGGATGTAATATGAAAAAGCGACATAAATGAAGAGTACTTAATTTTAGTCACTAGTTAAAGCTATGTAAAAAACGTTGTGCAAAGTTGTTATCATACAGGGCGTTTAAAAAAGGGGCCATGAGCTGTGAGTAATTCACAACACTTTCTTGTACACTAATTTAAAAGGTCTTATCTGGTATACATCATATTAAAAAAAAAGTTGAAATATACCTGGTGGTTCAATAATTATGTGTAAAAAAGTTGATGCCATTGGAGCTCTTTGGGAGCCCATATCTCAAAAGATGAAGGCTTATATAAAAAAAGTTTATATAACTTGTAGTAGGTATCCTGTTCACCTTCATATTCATAAAATTACCAGATTTGATGAAATTTCACGAGACTTGGTAACACTGTAAGACTGTCAGATATATCCATAAGGATATGTCTGAACGCCGCTATTAGGACGTCAGGTAAAAGTCAGGTAAAGCATTAGGTATGGATGCCGCTTTAAATTTAGAGCCTAGTAGAATGCCAATAAACAAATTAATTAACTAATAAATATATCTTCAATCAAGAAAACGACAGATTCCCAAGAAAACTAAATAAACACTGAACACCTACATTTGAATCTTAAACAAAATGCACACAATGTCCTAACTGATATACAAATTCCAGCAAGCCCTTGATTCAATTTTCGTAGTACATAATATTACATTATGTAATCATAGATTTTTTATAATTATACCATGTATGACATAGGTGTCATTAAATTATTAAAGAAAAATTTCGTTATAATTTTATCTCATTGTAAAATAATAATAAAATTAAATTAGCTATTGTAAAAGTACATAATATTTTCTCGTAATGGAATGCATAAAATATTATATAATTTTCATTGTTATTGTCATTTTGTTTAATATTGTCATAGGTCTTAATGAATGCACTATTATGTAATTTTTGCAAAGTAAATGCAGTCACATACTAACCTATGTATTTTTTATGTCCCCCCCCCCCCCCCCCCACCTTAAATTAGTTTTAAAAAATACCGTTTTGATCCTGATATTATCTACAAACCCAATTTTACGAAAAAGTGGCACCTGTATTAGATCGATAGTTCGATCAAACCCAAACAAACCTATTTTCGAAAAAGTGGTACCTCTATTAGATCGATAGTTATTAAATATTGTCGATCGCAGGTCACGCAAAGTCCGAGGAATGCAACACGCGCCGTATCGATTCGTCTACAATCGAGCTCGGTGCAGTGTGAACATTAATATTTCTATACTTTCCGTACGCACACAATATTTAATGGTAACAATAAATAAGTATATTATAAAGAAATAGTCAAATCTGATATCCATTACTTCTGGTTATTTTTTTACTGAAAAGCTATTAAACCTGCATCGCTACCAGTACCATATGTCCCCATATGGTTATTATATTGTATTATCTTTCTTTAGCAATTTTTAAATTAACAATTTTAATTTCAAATATTTCCTACCCGAACAAATTCGAACAACGTAATTATTGTAAAAATGCAATTATATTGCAAATCTACAAATCAATAGAGAATATTTTTAGCGATTAAGCTGTTTTCATCCTGTCAGTTTAAAACGGAGATATTTTCTATATTACTACTTTATTTTGTAACCTATAAATTTAACTTTTGATAATACCTACTCGCAATATAAAAATTACGGAAGTTATAACTATGTAGGTATTTATTTTTAAAATAATATACATATATTTGAATTAGTGGTGATTATAAATTGCTTTGGTAGGAAAGGAGACTACCAATTGGTACATAATTCCAGGTGGAATTTAAGATCTACATAATCCTATATAAATCTATGATATTTAAAAAAAATTATTTGTAAAACTTGTGTGTCTTGTAATTATATGCCCATATACCAAGTTTGAATCACCTTTGAAAATTTTTGTTTACTTCTATTTTTGGACAATATCCATTTTCACTGAAAACATAAGTCGACCCTAATTATAAACGAGGGCGCTATTATTCTAATATGTCCATTTTTCTCAACTTATATACTATTTAAAAAACAAGACTCTCCCCTTCGTTCATTAAATTCTTAGAATTATGAGGAGTATACTCCACTACTGGATTTCATCGAAAGGAGGGCCATTCGTCTGATTGGAGACCACGAGCTGACGAAGAACCTCGATATTATGAAATAATAACAATTTAATTTGAGTTAGCATTAAACGATTAAAATCTCTTCCGGAAACAGATAACGCAACAAAAAATAAAACCAACTTATCAATTTTAAAGTATCGAGGATGCGAATAAATTATTTAAAATCGACTCAACATACATAATGCATAACGTACATGTCGACAAGTTTATCTGTAGCTACGAAAGGACTGTGGGAAAAATAATTCGGGGGTTAACAATGTTTTCAGATATATTAAATTTTAATTTAATAATCTGTCACCTAAATTTGCATTTACGCATTTAAAATAAATTGTAATAGGTATATAAGAAACCAATATTCTATTTATTAAAACCTTCTTTTCAAGCTATTGATTTTGATATTTAAATGCAAAATAATATATTTCTTTGATTGTCAATGGTTACCCTAATTTGATTGGTTATATCCCAGACAGTTGATAGCGCATGCATCTAGTGAGACAACCGATGAGCTATCGACATTGTTTGGCGATCTGCGATATTTGATGGATGTACCCACCCAGATGCGTAGTGGGAAGAGCAATAGTTATTGTATTGAATTGTGTTTTATAAATATGTGATCATTATGTCGTGTTTTAGGGTGTTACTTTAAAATTTTGAACTTTGTGATAATGAATGAGTATACTACTACTCTTGGTAAAAACCTACACAGTCATATCCGTGAAGTGATTGAAAAGGTTTATAGGGTAGATCAAGAGGAATCACAAATCAATATATTTAAATTGCAACTTAAGAGCATTTATCAGTGACCTCCATTAAGGTAAAAAGGTGTGACAAACTACAAGAGAACTATTGGATATATTTTATTCAAAATTTGAATTTAGCTTCGAAATGTGGTACTACATGACTAAAGAACCTTGAAAAGTCAAAAGAATTTTAGTATTTCCAAAACGGTAAATAACGTTCAGATTAAAAAAACATGGTTATACAGTCATTTTTGACAGTATGGCATGCACTATCAATAATCTCAATTAATATTATTACTTTATTTTAATGTAAAAAAACGTCACACAAAAATACCGAAAATCGAAACTATCTAAAGTTATTTGGCAACGCTTCCGTTGATCAAAGACTGCCTCCCACCCGTCCGGCGAGGTAAATCTATTTGACGGGTGTACGATACAGCAGCCGGCGCGACGTCGTGGCTTGGAATAGGGATGTTGTCAGATTGATCAATAATAATGACTTACGCTCTTTCGCGGCCAAATCCCAACTTCACTGATAACTGCTCTTAAGCGAAAGCTAGAAAGAGACATTAATACGACCAAAACTGAAAAATAATCATTAGCCAATTAATCATGTAGCTGTTTTTTTCCATGTTGAAAAATTCACATCTTGTAAAAGTAATTTTTCAAACCTTCATAGAAATAGTTCCCTCAAATATAAAATGCAATTACTGAAGAATTTTCAATTTTTATTACATTATTTAAAATAATAATAGCATGCCTATTACTAGACCATGTTTTAAACGATATTGCTTTCACTCTTACCGATACGTCGGCGACACAGATCCACTTGTCGATATGTACAGAACCGAATATTATTGAAAATATCTAAATTAACTCTTAAAACAAAACTATTAAAAAATTTTTTTCTGTATAAACTTTAAAAATATGTTTATTCCTGTGTGGTTAAAATCTTATCGGTAATAAGATGCATGCCAAATAGTAATTACCATTTTAAATATTCGATTTAAGTGATATTAATATTAATATCTTCAATTACTGAATATTGATGTTTAACGATCCAACAAGAATTCAATTTCACCGGAAACACGAAACATATGTATATAATTCAGTTATCACTGAAATGACTATTGGCATGATCGATAAAACTGTTTCCTCTATTCAAATTATTCACAGGTAATTAGAAAGATTTTCTTCGAAATTATACTTACCTGTACATATTTTTTTTTAATTTTCTTCCTAGATAACTTTATCCTACAGTATGCAGGCTGTTATGGAAATGGCTTATTATATTTAAATCGGTGACTGCTTGGGTGTCCTAGAGAAATACTACATAGGTACTTATTTTTAAAACCACTTTCTATAAGCTTAATTAAAAAATGTTAAAATCATACCACCAATATACGTCTTCACTTAACAAACAATAGAAGAAGACGAATAATAGCATACCTACCTATTAGTGTGCTGTTCTTTCGGAAAACCCTACAATGAGATAATGTGACCTCAAAGGTGTGGAAACCACCGACCTATAACTTCGGATACGTAGAGCTTATGGGGACGCGCAGTAAAAAGTTTAATTTTATGACTGAAGAAATCGCTTGGAGCGTACGGTTCACCGGTCATATTATTAAAGGTGGCTCGTCTCTCGTCTTGCGCACAATGTAGTCGCCATCATATGCTGTTCCTTATTCAACTCGCCCTGTAAAGTACGTTTCACGAAATTTGGATACGACTTACTGATTTCCTAGGTCGGTCCTATTGTGTCGACAAGAGCTTGGCAATAAACAAGTGAAGTATGAAGGGACGGACTAAGGAAAACAAGTAATGATATGATTATATTAATGTAATCAAATGAAATAACATTTTTTTAAATATTACTAGTCATATTTATTTACATTAATAATGATTGATTGATTTTCTTACAGAAGTTATATACTCATGACGCCATTTTTGTAAACGGTGGGATTCCATGAGTACTTGCCTTTTTTCAATTTTGCGGTATCTGAATCCCATTTCCGACAAAACTCTCCAAAGGCTAGTGCGGCTACAACTTATTTTGGTTTCATCAAGAAATAAAAACTAACAAATTTTACCACAAAAAGATATTTAAATATAAATTAAGCAACCTAACCTACCTGATGTGCCTATATTTAAGTATAATTATTACAATCCGGTCCTTTCCACATAATAATAACAAACGGTCATAAATAATGGGATCGCCACAGGTACTTTTACTGCAGTCTTTAAGTTATATCCATTTTTCGTGGAACAATCTTTACCTATTACGGTCAACCAAAGACCGAATTCAGTCGTTGGGATGTACAGATATTAAAAATCTATCGATGCGTCGGCAATGGATATCAAAATTAATTCGAAAAGTTGCGTTTCACTGACCAAGATCACAAGGCCTTCTTCTATGCGAAAAAATAGATTGGATATTGCCCAGTAAAGAAGGTCTTGATGAGTCAAAATATTGCATTGTAATCATATTCATTAAGATCGGCGTTTAATCACAGGTTGCCAAGCAGGCACTATTTTATGCGAACGTTCAGAGAAATATACAGGTTTTTTCTAATCTAAAACTGGATTCGTAAAGTTAAAGGATTGGAAAACGCTATGAAAAAATTGCGTTAAAAGATATAATGTTATTAGAATAATAATAGCAATTTCAAATATGAACAATTTTCAAATTTTTGTCACAGATCTTCCTGAAACTTGTTGATACCCCAATCGACATCAGACATCAAACAATCTAAATATTACTAAATCAACTAAAAAACTTTATTATTAACGGCTATAACTTCACGAAAAGAAATATTGATCAGCTGATGACTTTCGTCTCTTTCTAACCTGCCAAAAAGCGGCATATTTTTTAATTAAATTGATGTAACATAGATGGCTCTGATTGCTAATATGGGATTGTTTGGGATCCTCAACTTAAGGCTAAAGTACGGTCCTATTCGTCGGTTAAGGTCAATTGTTTATCATTTGTCATTACGCATGATCAATCATGATCAGCTTTGTTTACATGCGCGAGGTGATAAATTAGAATCTCTTGCTTTTAGAGTTTGGCTATTCATATATATTGGTCGGGTGGTGTAAACCCAGCATTTCTTCATAACATTCTAACTTTTTATAGAAGTATATTCTACCTCTAACTGGCTAGTAGGTATGTTATTAAACGTCAGAAGTTATCATTGACATTTTTTGTGACCAGCGGATCAATATTTATTTTATTATTATTATTTTAGTTTAAGTCGTTAATAAAAATTATTTTTAGTTAATTTGTTGTTATTTAAAGTGTCTGACATATTGACTAGGGATCAAGCAAGTTTCGAGAAAATCTGTGATAAAAGTTGAAAATTATTCATATTTCAAGTCATTAGATATTATTCTTACTGCATTAAATTTTTTAAAGCAATTTTATAATTCCCTTTTCCCCTTTCACTTTACGAATCCTGTTTTAGAAGAAATTAAATATATTGGGCTAAAAATTTTATAAATATAGTGCCTGCTTCGTAATTTGTAATTAAACGACTTTCTTAACTGAAAGAGCAATTTATGGTTATTTCCAGCAATTTATTTTCATCTTAGGATTTGCGAGTTTAAATATACAGGGTGTTATGGCAAGTACTTTTATATCTAAATGGGTAGCTCCGTGGCTGTCCTAGAGAAGCGCTACATATATTTCTTTTTTTAAATCAATAATTTTAAAAGTTCACTTACGTACTATAAACGTTCGAAAAATACCTGGAATCGAGCTGGGTTGCTATTTTCGAGACTTTGAAATTTGCGCAGCAAACTTTAAATTTAAATACAAATTTAAAAAATATGAACTTTGTCCTACAGCAGAGAAAGAAAGTAATACAGGAAAGTAATATTACAGTAGGAAATCATACAATTTATGAATTTAAACTTATAAACGGTGGATTTCCAGATATTAGTACTTCGTAGTTTTCAACAACATCATCCGATCCGAAATTGACAGGTCGAGTCACCCGAAGACCAGTCCCAATGTTAAACTCAAACGAACAATGAACCAACCAACGGACGTTGTGTAAACGTTTAGTTATTTCCAGTCAAGTTTTTCAATGCGGTAAATTTAATATGTCTGTCGAAGACAAAAGTTCTTACAAATTTAAGGGAGAAAAAAGGGGACCAGCTAAAATTAATGAAAACAATGTCCCTGTGTGAATTTCGCGGGGTCGTGAGGTTACGTGCCGGTTCTGTACTAAAACATATTATTTTGTGCATAAATAATTTTTTATATAAGTTATGGAAATTGCATCTTTTTCTCTCTAAAGAGTGAAAAATAAACAACGTCGAATCAGTCAAACGGTCGTTGACATTCTAAAGAGTTTAACGTGTAAATATGATAACACCGGTCAGAATTCATTGACTTTTTTGACATTATCGATCCCAATGGTGACTTTACAGCTTTGACATCTTTTGCCAGTTTGGTTTACATTTTTCGCCAGTGCCACACACGTGGTTTCTCTGATTTGACATACAACAATTTAACAATTGGAAACGCCATTTATTGTTATTTCTGTTCAATTTGTTTTCATCAAACGAGCTATTGAAATAGCCATATTGGGTATCTCCTCAAGAAACAGAATCCAGAACAATGAAATAAGGAGAAGAACGGGCGTAGCAGATGACGTCTCTCTCTCTCTCTCTCTCTCTCTAGCCTACAACCCAGGGTGGGTCTTCGCTGACTTTACAATTTGCCTCCACTTGCTGCGGTCCATCATAAGTTCCTCTGGTCGCTGGATATTTAGGCTTCGTAAATCCGCCGCAATATTGTCTTTCCACCGCATCCTTGGTCTTCTCAGCGGCCGCTTTCCTACCGGGGTCTCTTCCCATACCATCTTGACGACACGTTGATCTTGTCTTTTAACATGGCCGGCCCATCTCAATCTCTCAGCAGATGACGTCGGGAGAATAATAACATTAAAATGAAATTTGACAGGACACATTGCAAGATCAACTGACAATAGTGGGACCAAGAAAATCCTTGAATGGAGCCCAAGACATGAAGCTTTCCGAAACAGTCCAACAAGATGGACTGATGATATAAGGCGCACCAAGTATCACTTGATGCTGGCGGAGCAGTGTAAATAGGAGCGGCATAGATTACGGGAGGTTTATGTTCAGCAGTGGATGCAATAGGGCTATTTGATGATGATGAATATTATCTGTGGCTAACTTTCATGTCAGTACGACTAATTTTAAGTGGTGTTTTTTCGGTAGTTTCTGAAGTTGTCGCAAACAAAATTAGTAAGACATTTGGTTATTCTTTCTATTCATTAATAGAAAAATTTAAGAATAGTATTATCCAAACCATATTATCACAATTTTTAAACGATTGTGTTGATGTATTTAAGTGGTAATAACAGCTTTAGCGAGGATTTATTTATAACTCGAATTTATAGATAAAATAATAAAATCACAAATAGTCATATCTTGCAACAGAATTATTATTTAATCTATTACAAATAATCCTATTTCCGTTTTATATTGAGTCTGAAAGTAAAGAATCTTAAACTTACTCCTCATTTCTTCCGGATTTAATATTATACAGGTTTGGAAAGCATCGATTCTGCCATGTTAATTCAAAAGGGCGTTTTTGCAAATGTCAAAAGTTACTTACTTACATACCGTTCAAGCAACGTGCCATGAGCTCACCTAAATGACTGTTAAATTCGAAAGCAGTATATGCTACCAACCCCTAGTAAAACATTTGTAACTCAAATATGGGCGTAATTGAAATTTGGAAGCTAAATAATCGATTATTTCAAAATTAAATTTTCAGTAGATACGCCATTTTGAATTAACACGGCAGCATTATAATCAGACGATGACAGGAAAGAGAACGTATAATATACCAGCTGTAAATTAAACTAAGAGAAAAGTAAATAAATTGAAGATAATTTTTTATACTGACTGATTATACATTTCGTAAAGTATATTGCTAAATGTGTTTCATCAAATTTGACATCTTACACTAAAACAGCAACTTCATTGCTTTAATTTTATTTTTTATATCTTTTGAGAGCATACCTAACCTAACATATTAATTATCTGCATTTCTCGGCAGTATCTACCACGTGGTTTTATTATCTCGCCTATTAATTCAAAGTTTCAAATTCTTTCTTCTGTTTTCCAAAAATTATTATTCATAAAAAGTGAACATATCTATCGTAATTAAAATGTAAAAAATCTGTTCTGTAACGATTATATTGAAATAATACAAGAAGTATACCATTATTTAATATTTACAAGCACCCGAGAACCAACAATAATATTCTGCACCTTGCACCGCAATTTGGGCCGTAGCGGAGAGAGTGCGAGACACCTCAATGTCACCGTGAAAGCGTCGAAGAATACCATCGAATACCAACAAGTGGCACACCGTCCGAACGATTTCTTAGCCGACTACCAACCGATAGTACTAACTTGACCATCGAACGCGCGGAATACCGTTAGCACACTTGTTCTTCGAGAAGTACTACCGAATTATTGCGGTTTTTCTTCTACGGGAATACCTTTTCGATCTTAAGCAAAAAATTGTTGGTGTTTAATCTAGTGAAGCAAATCTATTGGTTTTGATTTGTAGAAGTGAATATATTGACAATAGTTAAAAATCAGTTTTTTTCTTTTCTTTCAAATTTTGTGGAACATCTACAATAGTATACGTTTTCCCGCTATACATCTGTTCTTGGATAGTTAACAGTGGAACATATTGTTATACCATGAGTGTATAATTGGAATTATTTGGTTTAGTTTTGTCCGTTTGTTGTGAAAAGTAAGTTGAATTAATGACGACCGGTTTTGGAGTGAATATGTTGAACTGGTTCTGATTTTTTGCCGTTTTGGTTTCGAGAAAATGTTTTTAATTTCTAGACGATTAACCTAGATTTCGCTACGGTGTAGTTTTTTAATTTATAATGCCCACTGACCTATATTGTGAAATTAGATGTATTTATCTTTAATTATATAACTCTTACGTAAGAAATAGTGAAATTTGGAAGATATCTACCTACCCATCCTGATTCAACTTAATTTTATATTAAATTAATATATATTTTTTAAATTTACTTTAAATTGGTAAATACTATATTATATTGTTTAACTAAAACTGTACTCCAGATGTATTTCCTATACTCTCCGCATAATCCACATCCGCTAAATATTTTGGAATTTCTAATATTATTAGATCATTTTATTTAATACCTCATTCAAATACGCTTAAGACATAAACAAATTTGCGTTCGGGTTAACGGGGGTAATGAGCTATAGGTAAGCATTTTGAACGATGACTGTGAAAAGGGACTGTAATTTACACGGACAAGCACCAAAGGTATTCCACACAGGATTTAATTTTTCAATTTTGTTATGGAGCTTTAAAAATTGATAAAACGGCACACTCATCAGGCAATATTTCTGAAATATTGCTCAAGATCTGGTGATATGTATGCGATGTAAAGATTACTGGTGATTGAAAAATCACTGAATCGTCGCATGCCGACCAGGTGCCGTCGTTGCTCTCTTAATATTTTGTTGATTTTAGAGACGAAGAAATTTGTAAACATTGTCACCTCTTGACTCGAATCCTAGTGATGTGTTTTTACAAGACAATTAAATTAACTAATAGGTATTTATTGAGAAATATTTTTGCCTGGAATTTCTTTCTGCCTCAAAGAACTTTCGGGAAGTCACATTGCACATCTTTCATTCTATGCAAAAAAACACAATTATGCTGTTTTTTTATAATTTGAGCTAAGTGGTTTAAACATAAAACTTTTCAGTGTGACCCAATCTTCCTTCCTTTGTGTTTTTCCGTTACCGTTTCTTCACGAACAATTTGCCGTAGAGAACTGAAATTTGGTATAGACTGACTGTAGATTTAAGCTACGTAACTGTCAATTTGGAAACTAAGGAGTTATTTTTAGAGATTTAAATTAATTACCATTTTAACTTCATAATTTAATTTTGAATGATAATGAGGGATAATTCTTCTTGTTACAAAAATTATTAGTAGCGCCTACACTAACCATGTGAGATTAAAAGGCAGTTAAATTTATTTATTTTTATAAATATAGATAACATGGCTAGCTCGGCCGAGATTCAGGAAACAGGTACAGTAAAAACTGTAAAATCATATTATTAAAACCACGTTGTAATAAATTTGAGCTTGCATAAGGACATGAAAGCATTACTAATTATCAATTAAAATTGTACAGCGGGAAATGTTACAAACCGTCTCAAGTTAGAATTTTATTCAAGCCAAATGTGCTAAAAATGTGGAAAGGGAGTATCGTAAATCGTATTTTCACTATTATTTATAGTAGAATAAATAATTTACTTCCTTGAGACTATAAATTTCTAAAAACGTGTGCTTATAAATTTCGAAAATAATCGATCTCTTTAGATTAAAGTAAAAAATATGTAGATATGAACATTTGTCTGCATGTATTCATTAGATCAAATTACCTTTGAATATTTGAATATGCTAAAACTTTTAAATTATTTAATTTAGGCCATATTGATTTTGAATATATCCCAAATGTTCCGGATATGCTCTGTGAATATTATATCGTGATGGTTATAATTATTTCCTGAAAATTTCATAAAAATAATTATTATTTCATTTAATTAGTAGTTCGGCGAAAAATATATTTTCCATTAAAGAGACAATCGAAATTTTTCAACTTTTACTTAGTTAACTGAGGGGCGGATGGCCGAAGTTACCTAAAAAAATTAATAAAGAGGAATAAAATTCCGTACCGAGGTTTGAATACGATTTTATTACTATCAACATTTTATAACAGTAAAAAAATTTACTTGTGAAATATTTTAATGGTTGTTGCTATGAGATGAAAAATTAGGACTAAATACTTCGGGTCTAGCGAGGTATAGTGAAGAAGAGATTAGTTGTATACGAACAACATTTTATTAAAATAAAGTCTATCATGGATTTTATGATGCTATTCATTGACCAAGGTGTAGACGTTCCTTATTTTTATTCAAATTTTTATTCATTTCCGGCCCAACGGAAGAAAGTAAACTTAACTCCCGTGGGCGGGAAGTGAAAGTTAAAAAAGTTACATTTTCCAAATTTTAAAAAGTACGAAATATAAATAGTTTAAGCTTTTACCTGACGTCTTACCTGACGTTTTACCTGACAGTCCAGCAGTGTTGCCAAGTCTGGTGAAACTTCAACACATTTGGTAATTTTATGAATAATCATTGGTGAAAAACTTTTTAAGAAGCCAGATTTCTGTTGATTTTTTGGTTTTTGCCCATCGAAATATTTCTTGTATACGATGATAACCTTTTCTTTGCTAATACGATCATAAAAATATAATTTACCCTTTTTTTGGGTAATATTGACACTTAATATTCATGTTTGGTGATTTCTCTTTTATTCACCTTGCAACACTGCAGTCTAACATGAATACATAAAACGTCAGGAAATACGTGAGTTAAAATATGTGGTAAACCGTCCGGTTAAACCTCATGTGTGGACGCCGCATACTCGCAACGGTTTAATTTTTATAATTCCTTTTTTTAATTTTTATTTCTTAAATATCTAAAATAGGTACTTTAGAAATTATTTTAATTTTTTTTTATGTGTTAATAGGACATAGGACTACTTACATATTTTCGTTATAAAAATAATATTATATTGATACACCATTGGCATCTCTGCAAACATGTCCTCTAATATTTTTTACAAAATAGCTAGTACGCTACTGATATTTTTCATGTTTGATATTTTTCTGATTAACCCGGTCAATTCTAAATAAGAATGGTCTCTTGTGTTTTTCTCGTCTCTATTAACACAAATTCAAAGTGAAACGGCCACAAATATAGTCAAAGAGAAAAATCGACAAAATATACGTTCAACGAATGTGCCAAAACATTAAGACTTCTCCAGCTGGATTTACAATAGGCAAACCGACCACACCATACCATTCGTGTCGAATATGTCAACACTCGCCTAACCGTCAACAAAATATCTAGAGATGGTAGGTTCCTTTTCGCTAAGTAAATTTACCATGGACGATAGGAAGATCAAAATGAGAAGCAGGCTAACACGCATGATATACAGAAGACTATGGCATATATTGGCACCATATGAAAAACTTGTTACCTGTGGTTTTAGAAAAAATCGCCTAATCCCCGAAAAAATCAATGATATAACGTACAGTCATCAAAAAATAAGAAAATATTCTAAAATCCTTAATATAAATTAACATTAAATTATATTGTGCAAAAAAATTATTAGAAAAAAGTTGTTAAGAACAAAAAATATTCTGTCAAATTATAACATTAGCAAAAATCGAAGAAAATATATTTTTATCTATTTTTCTTCCTTTCTAAAGAATTAGGATCCGGGCAAGCGCTGAACTGTTTTTAAAAAACAAGTTTTTACTGACATAAACGTCTATTCATAATAAAGGTAACAATACAACTGAAGATGATATCTGATTTACTATTATTTATAAACATTTCTAGCTGATGTTGTTAAATGTCATATTCTAATGAATAGGCATTACTACGGAATATAACTAAAGGTAAAGTAATGTATTTTTAAAACTACAAGACATCGAGTCTCCTATGAAAGGTGTCAAAATTAACGTCAATTAATTGTTTGATGCGACTTATTAGGTGTACTTATAATGGGCAATAACTATCAATGAATTAAAAATAGAATTACACATCTTGCAACGAAGTAGAAGGATTTGAAATTGAAAATGTGTTTCGAAGAATTAGAAAAAACTCCTTAAATGCATTGAAAATGATGGTGGCTCAGCTGCCTAATATGTAATGTAAATGTTTCCCATATATGGCAAGAAGAAATAGATAAAATTTACTTTTTTCGTACATGGCCGTTATTTTATATTTTGACTTAAAATTTTATTCTTAACAACTTCTTCTAATAAATTTGTTTGTACCATGTAAATTAATATTACTTTACTCTAAAAGTTTGAAATAAATAAGACGGTTTATTTTGAAATAAGAGTAGTTTATCTAGTTAATCTCCTTTTTCAACTTTGATTACTGTGAAGTCAGTGTACGGGTTAACGTAACTTCGACTAATCAAACTGGCATATGCCCATGAATAGGAGGAATACAAGAGATGAGGCATTAGATATGTCCGTGGACCTTGGAGAGCAAGTAAAACACTTCTGTTTGAAAGATATTTAAATTGAATTTTGATCTTGTATAAGGGCGGATCATGAGTATAAATAACTTATTATATATTTTAATCATTAGACATAAATCTCTGTAACTGTCTTTCTGTGGCAATACATTAATATATGAAACATAAATTCAATTTATTGTTCTTGTGTACATAATATGCACGTATGATTCAAATTTTCATATAAAAAGATGATAAACTTCATTATGTTAAAGCAAGCGTACTGTAGAAAATTAGTAAAGTTAATGTTAAAAACAAGGTATGGTTTGACAAAAACGAATAATTGCCAAACTTATACTATTTTAAATAGGAGGTAATATGTAAATTCGGAGGCAAAATTTCGAGAAATTAATGCAGAAATGTAAAAATTGGCCTTTAATACAAAAACATTACAAGCAGAAGTATTTTCCTATTCGAATTGTTTAAACAATTGTCTTCATCTAATAACTAAAAGAAGTTATAATAAAAATCCTGCTTTTTCAATGTTTTCTATCATCTATGCAAAATCGTAAAAATTTCATGTTCTATTGTTTTCTAGCAAATAAACACTAACAATCGAGAGATATACATAGGTACCTACATAATTAAATAAATTCCATTCTATGATCCTTGTGTTAATGCAATAAACTTATCATGAGATTGATCATCGCTGAAAAAATCAATAACTAGTAGTGTCCTATACCTACTACTGTTTAAGATGCGAACGAAGAAGTACCACGAGGTAATTTATTTTTTCGGCTTGCAGAAATCTGGTTAGAACTAATAAGTACTATCTTTATATTTAAAATCTTAATATTTGTGTAAGGTTCTTTCTATCTTTTTTCCTTCTTTTTTATTTAATTTTTAAAACGAAACTATGAAGGCACTATGTAAATAATCCTCGATATTTCAGTTAATTTATTAATTGAAAAAAGAGAAGCCTGTAGAGCATCTGTTATGAAACAATCTCTAGTTTCCGATGTCAGAAATAATGCCACGGCATCACCATTAAAGTTGGAACAATGTGGGGAAAATATATTTTTCCATTTAGGTAAAATTGAAATTTACCATAAGTTTTTGTTTCAATAAAAAACAAAAATGACATAAATATATAAAATGAAACTAAAGTTTACTTTGTTATTTGTCACTATATCACTATAACAAAGTAAACTTTAGTTTCATGTTATATATTTAAAATGTATTATCACAAAGTAATGAACGAGTCAATCAATTCTTAAAAATGACATAGTTAAATGGGACCCTACGGCTTTTGTTAACTGTCAAATTTTACATTGTTTCCAGAAAATGTCGAAAAATGGCATTCATTGATCAAATTTACAAAATTGTTTGTATTGTAATTTTATGCGCACATACCGAATTTGAATTACGTATGAAAATTTTTGGCTTCTCTCAATTTGTGGAAAATATCTATTTTCATTGAAAATGAAAGTCTGCTCTACGACCGTAAATAATAATAGGAGAGTGTTATTTTTTAAATAATACGTTTGAAAATATGGAAATATTAGAATAATAGCGCCTTTAGTGGTAGAGTCGATTTCCATTTTTAATGAAAACAGATATTGGCCAAAAATAGATAGGAAACAAAAATTATCATAAGTAATTCAAAATCGGTAAGTGGACATAAAATTACAATAGAAACAACTTCTCAAAATAATTTTTTTTTAAATTGATCAATAAATGCCATTTGTCGACATTTTTTTGGAGAAAATTTTAATACATCATTTTGGTCTTTATTGAATCTTTAGGTGAATGCATTACATTATAACATACATTGTATACGCTGAGACGTGTTAGCGCATAGAAATAAATTGAATGGGCTTCCTGAAAGATGTCTGTAGAATTTTATTGTTAAATTTCGTCAACTAAGCTGCTAAAATACCCATCACCGACGGGTTTAAGAATTTTCAACTTACAGACGTTATACTCTATCCTGTAAAATTTGTAAGTACATAATAAATTCTACTGGTTTCAAGCAGGCGATTTGCACATTGGCATTATTAATGTATAATTCATTATTTATAGCTATAAATTTTTAATATAACGCCCATTGTGGACCTGCTTCGCATACGCACAAAAGATTGTTTAATGAAAATCGTCTTTTATTTCTCTAATGACCAATCAATCAGAAAATAATAACAATAAAATTTACTTCATTTATTGTTCTTCGCTGTTTTATGCTATATCAGAAGCCGTAAAAGTTTTATATCCCTTATCGGTAGATCCAACAGACTATCAATTTTAAAAATACTAGAGAAGAGAATTCCTTTGCAAATTATTTGGGAAGCAATAATAAATTTATTTTTAACGAAATTCTTTTCATTAGTTATTGTGCAACATGTACAAACTGTATGACTTTTCCCTTTAAACATTCACATAATGTAACAGCAAACAATTAACGAACAATCCCGAACAAACAATGAACGATTTATGTGAGAAATACTTAATAATTATTTATATTTCAAGCAAGCGCACAAAGAAAACTTTATTTCCGACATTTTTTATATCTGTTATTTGTAATATTAATAATTTACCTCAAATATATTTATTTCTTTCCTATTTACAATTTTATATCTACATGGGCACAATATAATTAATTTATATACAATTTATAAAATTAATATGTATACAGTACAATACGCAGAGCCCGAATGGTCCAGAGACTTCCCAATCAGGCTGTGCGGCCATGCTGGAACCTGTTGCAGGGACTATCTTAACCCTTAGATTGTTATGCATGTTTTGCAGATATCAGTCAGTTCCAAGTCAGTGCTTTCAGTTCACTATTAATAACTTTTAACTTGCATAGATTGATGAACTATGTGAGTTGTAATACAGTGATTTAGAAATTTTAAGGATAATAATTTGTATTTAAAATTTAATGATAATGGTTGATAACTACTTAAGAGTATGAATGAAATTGTTTAAAATAGATAGGTATATTAGGGTTAGAAGAGATTAAGAAATCTATTCCCAAAATATCCCCGTGATATTTTTGTTATGGGCTATTCTTGTGATGTCCGAATATCTTACAAAACAGGAAACGAATATTACAGAGTATATATCCCAAGGACGTAGAATATCCGTTATGTCGAGGTATTCTAGGTGGCATGTTTATGTAGATACCGCCTGAGAAATCCAATGCAAGGGTATCTCAGCTCAGCTCTGCAATACTTACTTGGTATAGTAGCTTTATGGTGTCATTACTTCATGGCTAATATAAAGGTTATTGGAACTATATCGCGTTAACATTTAGCTACTTATATAACACCAAAACTTTAAAATACAAAGAAAATGTCGCTGTTACGA
Organism: Barypeithes pellucidus; assembly: GCA_963991005.1. Lineage (NCBI taxonomy): Eukaryota > Metazoa > Arthropoda > Insecta > Coleoptera > Curculionidae > Barypeithes > Barypeithes pellucidus. Next base: position 45,963,812 of record OZ022560.1, read on the forward strand.
TAGAAATCTAACTTGTAAGTAGGCGCAACTATAGCGTAATGTTAAATGTATCCACTACTACAGAGTGACTTCACAAATTTCCATACAGTTAGCAACTTAGAAGTAACAAAGCGTCGTCCTCGACACTGTTCTTGGCCCGATCACTACCATCGTAATAACTGTCGATATTTATAGTTAATATTAGCCTTTTAAATGTAATATTACTCTCTAATCGTGGAAACTATATCAAATAATTTTAAATTATATACTTTTTACCATGATCTTATATTTTCCTTTCCTCTTAGTAATAATACACACGCAGCAGTTCAAATAAAATAAAAGTCATTTAAAGCTTAAAGTTCCAAGCGGGCATTTAAAGTACTGGAAATAACTAAGAACTTTTATGCAACGAAGGAATCTACGGCGTACCTAAAATGACTAATACATCCTGAAAACGTATTTGCTACCACAAAGTAATATAAGAATTGGACTTTTAAGTAACAAATGCTATTTTAGACTAAAATAAACTTTGTAGTTTTATATTTTTGTAAACTGCTACTTATAAAAGAAAATTTGACTTTAAAAGATCAGAGATAACTTTAACGTAGCATACCGCCATATTTTACAGAGATCAACTGCGACGCCATTTTAGATAGAATCTTAACTTTATGAATTAAGAACTATTCGCTCTATCATTAATTGTTTGATAATAAAAAACTTGTTTTTTGTTATTTTTAAGTATTTAGGTATTTACAAAATTGCTTACCTCTTCAAATAGACATAGACAGGGTGTTATGGAAGTGACGTATTAGATTTAAATGGGTGACAACTGGGGTATCCTAGAGAAGCGCTACATATATTTTTTTCAAATCGAACGTTTTAAAAGTGGGGCAACATACCCATAAACCCACAGGTCACTTCGCGGCACTAGATCATGTTACCCTGCGGAGCTGTCTGACAAACACATGTTCCGCGCAATGTTGTCAAACTTTAGTTTCTTATAAAATTAATTATTTAGCTTACCTTAGTATACAAATAGAAAATAAATCGAGAACACTCTATGCTCATCACATCATGCTCACACTGTATGATCATCACGTGCTCTGATAATAGTGTGGGACTGCCTAATAGCTATTAAGAAAGTCACAGTCTACTCCTCGCTTGTTTATACCCACTAAAACCCCTTTGGTCTCTTCTTTCCAATCTCGGAACATGACCGGCATGTGGTCGAGAGAAAAAAACACATAGTGAAACAGAACAAATTAGACAAAATCACTTAAAGAAACAGACAGACACCCACGAGTTTCAATTTAGTTTCTTTGAAGATAGGTACTTATTATCAGATTACACAAAATCACTAAACACTATCGTACGCATAGAATAAACGCACATAGGACGTCCAAATATTCAGTGACAATCCGTAAACTGTGCTTGCAGAAGACACATGTCCCTTATTCAAGCTAAAGAAACATTTTCTAAAAGTTCTGGAAGCTCGTTATGCAGGAAGGCTAAATATCCTTCTGAATTTTGCCTTACTGGCAGGATATGTGAGGTGATTATCAATAGTACCTGCCGATATATTCGAAAAAAATCTTATTTGGCTATTGGTCTCGCTGATTAAATATTCCATCTCGGGTAATGCCAACCTCATCTGTGAATAGTATTCTTCGTAGTTAATCAGATACTTTGACTTGACAGTATGTACTACTCGCATTAACTTTCTTGTAAAGTGTAGTCTTGTAGTTCCAACTTTTGTAGTACACCCGTAGATCAACACCAACAGTTCCATTGAAACTATCAAAAATCTGCTGAAATCGAGCGAGGTTGCCATTTACCAGACTTCGAAATATGCGCATCAAAACTTAAAACTTGAAACCAAATTTAAAAAATATGAATTTTGTCCTGCAGCAGAGAAAGAAAATAATACGGAAAAGTAATATTATAAAACGGAATTATTCGGCGGACCAATTTAAACTTATAAAATAGCAAAAACTCTTTGTCGCAAGCTGGATTTCTAGTTATTAGTATTTGGTAGTTTAGCAACACCGATCCGAAATTGACAGGTCAATTCACTCGCTCGACGGAATACGGAATGTCAACTCAATCAAACACCGTAAACAAACAAATCATGGCTGAAAAGTTTATTTGTTTATTATTCCAGTGGTTTTTAAATGCCGTAAATTTAATATGTGTATCGAAAACAAAAGTGCCCACAAATTTATACGGGTTTGTTCGTTGTGTTAAAAACGATGTCCGTGTGTGAATTTCAAGATTAAGTGCGCCGGTGTACTAAAACATATTATTTAAAGTGAAAATAATTTTCTATACAAATTATGGAACTAGTTTTCAAATAGCAAGGGAATAGAGCATGTGTTTTAGAGAAAATTCCATTTTTTTTTCTAAATGAAGCCGAATCAATCAAAAGGTTGACTGAACATTGACTTTTGATATGTGTTTTCTGTGTGATGTGACAAAAGTGCATAGAAAAAAATCTACGCGAGAATTATAAATTTTGTTAAAGGTAATAGAGCATTAGGCCTAAATAAAATTCTTTTTTTTTATAGAGAACTTCGTTTCAATCAAAAGATCATTAAGCTTCTAGCTGAAGATATGACAACACTGGTAAAAATTCACTGACGTTTTTGAACATCTGTAGTGTGTTTATTTCTTCTGACAGTGCCACCATGGGCTTAATTTTGGTTTGACATGACGTCATGTACAGGGCATATTAAATTAAAGCGCCATTTACGGATATTTTTCTTCAATTTGATTTCATCTCAGAAAAATTTCCGGTTTAAATATAATACGTCATTTCCATAACACCCCGTATTCATATTTTATTATTTTTCAAATTTCTAATATTTTATTTCTTAGTTTCAGGGCGCGTTGTTATTTTTAAATCTAACATCATTGTTTTTCACAGAAAAATTAATCGCGTATCTTGTCAGTGAAAGTCTTAAATATTTATGTATACCTATTATTTTATGGTTAAGTTCATAAAATATGAACTGGCATTTTGTTTCTATAGAGGTCCATATGATAGACGGAATAAATATACATTTTTTTAGTTGAAAGAGCGATATCAAAATATGTTTAAGGCATGATTCGAGTAAGACCGATTTTGGTTGGAATTACCACACATTTACGGTTTTGGAACGTTATATGAACGGTAATGCAACGTAAGAATGCTAGTTCCAGCGACCTGGGAGACACGTAATCGTTACCACAAAATAAAATTGGTAGTTGGGTGGTTTACTGTCCCAGTGGCTGTAAAAGCTATAGATCACGTTTTTCTTAAAGGCCTTATTAACTACAAAAATATTCATATTGATATATCAAATATCGCCGTTAATAAAATGTTAAATTAGGTGTGGTTCTTAATTTCGAAAATATTGATCGCTATGGCGATAATCTAATTTCGTTTGAAGTTAAGAAAGAAATGGTTAAAGCTATGGTGAATGCTGAGTCTGAAATAATAAGCGATCAAGGCATTAATCGCCTTAGATTTAGAAAAACGAAATATCTTTAATATCAGACCATTCAATATCTGAGGTTGTAATCTCTGTATCCTCTAATACCAATAACTGATTTTTGAAAATTTGAGTTAATATAGATAAAGAAGGATCTTAATTTTTGGAATATTGACGATAATTTTCAAAAAGCATTTCGAATTGTGAATAATTGAAAGGTCGTTAACGATGCTGAAAAGGTTAATTACAGAATACTGTAATATTTTAACAAAAGATTAAGAACAAAAACAGTTTTTGTTACAGATTATCGTCAACCCTTTCCAGTCTAAAAATATCAACATAAACCAATGTAGAAGTTATCATTGCTTACTTTTTAACAAATTAAAATATAAGAACAATATAATTTATATAAAAATTAAATATACTATTTAATATCTATATGATTGCAAAAAATAAATTTGAAAAAATTGTGTGTTTTATTTTGTATATTAAAACATGTAAATATGGTAAATTATATCATTCAGTCGGCGCGATTTAATTATGTTCGATTAAAAAAAAAATTTGGCACAGGAGGATAGAACAAATGTAGATGGTGCCCCGAGTTATAATTAAAAGTTTAAAAAGATATTTGTCACCCTACTATACATGTCATCTAAAAATTAACATTGTGGGGAATGCACACCATTTCCATTGATACAAAATAGAAATATTCAGAAAACTAGATCAATAATAAGATTTGAAAGCATCATTGGCAAAACCGTAGAAGATATGTAGAACATTTAGTGTAAGAAGCGAATATAAGTGTATCCTAAAAAGTATGCACCGTATTATTGTTTTCTCAGAAAATTTAAGATAATTGCCTGTGCAGCAAAATGTTGCTTATACACATATTTATTATCTCCTAGAATTCAGTTTACATAAATAAGTTTCAGATTCTTACGAAACGTGACGTGTGAATTTCTTGTTGCAGCATCTTGTTAGATGAAAGTACTTTAAGAGTATTTGCAAACAATGATGAGTCCCACTTAGAAATAATTGGGATTCCAATTGATTGTATAATCCTGATTTGCAATTTGATAAGCTGCTTAGTTCATACGTTTTTTAATAATAAACAAAATACATTTATTGTATTATAAGGAAAAGTGAAAAGAATAACACAACAATTATAAACATAATATGTAGCCAATTGGAAAAAAGCGAGAATAACTTGATGAGACCCCGACTTTGTGTTTCCTGTGTTTTTTTATTACAACATTTTACAACATTTTTATTTTAGAGCCTAGAGAGAGATACATCTTCTTAAGCAGCGTTCTTAGATTTTGTATCCGACGTGTTGTCTATTACATGTAATCGTCAGGTTTATTTTTTTAAATACGGATCTTTATTTTTTATGGCATTTATGTAAACTTGATATCTGATTCTGATGTAATCATAATACCAAATTGCTTTTATTAAATATCAAACGTTTCTATACCATAAAAATATTCTCAGAAATATTTGATTTAAAAAACTTTTTTACTATTGCAGATCAAGGTCATCTTTTTATAATGTGTGAGGAAAAGAAAACTAATTTTCTCTTCCTAAGAACCCTCATCGAGAAGGTTGTTGCAGACCATTTTTTAAAAGCTTCCTAGTTTGTTATAATTAATTAGAGAATTCACCCTTTAAAGAATCATGAAATGTAATATTTGTTATTATTTTAGACATAGTTTTCCTTGTATTAATTAATTAATTAATGTTTCGAAAATATTGTTACAATTTTTAAAAAAATTTCTCAATATCTAATCAAAAAGTTTTTTAAACAAGATATATAAGGTCCGTATTTAAAAAAAAACCGACGATGGCATCAAAAAGACAAAACGTCCGACACGAAGTCTAGGAATGCTGCTTTATAGAAGATGAAAGTGTGAAATTAATTTTTGTACAGGGTGGCCAACTAAGGGAGGTACGCGGATGTATTTCGGAAACCGTTCACCATTTTCATCTATATCTCCGGTTTGAAAGAATATAGGAACGGTTTTACCATATTTTGTTTGGGTTTATTCTATCTGTTTCTGTTTTCATTCTAACAGGTAAGCGGATTGATATGTCTTGGTTATGGAAAATAAACAATCGACGGACCTGACTCAAAAGTCTGTATTTTTATCCAGTTTATGGCAGACTTGGCACAGTTTTACCATATTAATTTAAGAATTACTATTTTCCACAAGCAATACTTAAATTTAAAACATAATCATTGAAGAGCACCAAAGAAATTTATTTAACAAATAAGGACAAATATGTCACATGTTAATCTAGTAGTGTCAAAGGTGAAATCAGGTATAAAAGATGGTCGTTGTAAGGGGTTTATCAAAAAGTATATTCAGAACGCTCGAAGGCGACGTAATGGCTTTATATAACAGAAAACGACCAAGAAAAATTTTACAAATTTTCCGAACGCCCCGATTGTTTTTCTGGAAAGTTGTTTACAATCTACCCAAGAATATGAATTGTTTATTCTTCAAAGACTATGAAGCAATGTCGTATCCTCCTTGATGTAAGATCCTTGATTTTTTCCAATTAAATGGGTTTAAAACACTATTGTTTCGATAGTTTTTCAATAAAAGAAGTTAACATATTTTAAGTGAGAACAGTTAATAGGAGGATTAACAAATTCCTGATTTAATAGACACTTCCTAACTTCATTTTTAGCTTCAATTTTCCATCTGAAACTAAATTCGTTTAGTTTTTAATGCTAAATATTAAATTTTGTAAAAGATAATAATCAAAAAACTTAATCAAATAATTTTATCCCAAATATCTTTAGCAAAAAAACTACAATTTTCAATTTTTTGTCACATAAATATGTATGGCTGGATATTAGCGTAATGTGTATTAACAAGACCATTGAAGATCGACATTTATTAAAAAATAACTGATTAAGGTGGCGCAAAAACGATATACTTAATGCCATGTAAAATTTACACCCAATAAAATAACCGAATTAAATATCAATAAAAATAATTTACCACGTCTGAATAGAAAGGGAACAAAGACAGATACCATTTAAGACTGTGAGTTTAACTTCCTGGTCACAACAATTGTAGTTTGACGCTTGATTTATTAAGCAAAAAAGCTTAATTGGTTCCTTTTTTTTAAACTAAAGCACACTAACTTAATTCCGTCAGGCCATAATTATTTTTTGTATGCTGGTTATGGCTATAATTTTATTATGACTTGGGTGCGGATAATTCAAATTTAAAATTATGTAATGCATAGCAGCTTTCAAAAAAATAAAAAACATAGTACTTACATAGTTAGTAAATTATTTTTAAAAATGGTAAAGGTCGATTTTGAGATATTTTATATTTTTGAATTTTTTTGTAATCTCTGTATGAAGCCTCAAGAAAATAAAATAACGTGTAATAATGTTATAAAATAAATTTAAACTTCTAACAGAGATCATTTCAAATTACTTTTATTTCTAAGTTAAAATTTAAATGAAATTAAAATTTATGGAAAACTTTTTTTATCGGTGATTTTATAAAAAAAACTATTCGTCAGAAAAAGTTTTGCTTATCTTAAAAACTCGTAGTACCCAAAAAAATCACAAATATAACATACAGCCCAGAGTCGATCATCACTAGAGTACTGCTCTCATGTCTGGAGCTCTGCATCCAAACATACTCTTCGGATACTGGATTCTATCGAAAGAAGGGCTATTCGTCTGATCGAAGACCATGAGCTGACGAAGAACCTCGACAGCCTAGAATAACGAAGACAGGTTGGGGATTTGACTCCCTTTAACAGATATTTTCATGGAAGGGACTCGGCTGACCTTGATCTCTTAACTCCGCCCAGAGCGAAGAATAGCAGAAATACACGACGAACCACTGCCGCCCATCCATATATAGTTAAGCTTAGTACTCCTCGAACTTCATTATTTAAGAATTATTTCATCTGGAGGACTTCATCTTTGTGGAACGACCCTCCCGAGGTCGTTTTCCCAACGAATATAACCTCCAACGATTCAAAACCAACCAACGTTAATCGCTTTTTGTGCACACGCACCACTCCCAAAGTGCCATAAAGGATTTTCCCTATAGTGCTTGTGTTTGATCATAAAAAAAATACAGGGTGGACATAAAATAAAAAAATGTGCTAAAATGCTAAGAGTTAAGTAACATTTACATAGCACCAAAAACTTATTAGGGAAAAGTTGTTAACAATTACATTTAATATCAAAATATAAAATAACAGCCATCTACGAAAGAAATATATTTTCATCTATATATTTCTTGTCTCAGATATGGAAAACATTTCATTAAAAAGAAAGGCAAACATTTTACTAAAAAAAAGTTTTCTTATTAGGCTTCAGCTAAGCCACCATCATTTTCACTGCATTTACGAAGGTTTTTTCTTAATCTTAATTATAAGGCAGCAGTTTTCTCAAAAAAGGTTAACATTACAGAACCGGAAATAGTCATGGCCGGACATGCAATCCCACTGGCTTCATCTATTAATTTGCTGGGCGTCAATCTCGGAGGGAATATGTTTTGGCATAACCACGTTGTGGCAATCGCCAAGGTAGCTTCTCAGAAGCCTGGGGTACTCTTCCGAACCAGAAAGTTGTACACACCTCAACAACTTTTGACACTATACAAACCCAGATTCGACCATCACTAGAATACTGCTCTCATGTCTGGAGCTCTGCACCCAAACATACTCTTCGGCTGCTGGATTCCATCGAAAGGAGGGCTATTCATCTGATCGGAGACCACGAGCTGACGAAGAACCTCGACAGCCTAGAACATCGAAGACAGGTTGGGGATTTGACTCTCTTTTACAGATATTTTCATGGAAGGTGCTCGGCTGACCTTGCCCTCTTAATTCCGCCCAGAGCGACAATTAGCAGAAACACACGACGAACCACTGCCGCCCATCCATATGTGGTTAAGCTTAGTACCCTTCGAACTTCATTATTGAAGAATTCTTTCATCTGGAGGACTACATCTTTGTGGAACGACCTTCCCGAGGTCGTTTTCCCCAACGAATATATCCTCCAACGATTCAAAACCAACGTGAATCGCTTTTTGCGCACACGCACCACTCCCAGAGTGCCCTAAAGGATTTTTCCTATAGTGCTTGTGTTTGATCATAAAAAAAAAATAATTGCCTTTTCCCTTTTTATTTTGATTAACATTAAGAACATTATACAAGGAAAAAAGTTATAGTAAAATTATTACAGTAAAGATTTTATTGTAAAATTTCCTTTAAAATATAGTATTAATTACATTTTTTTATTGGTAATCTGTACCAAAATAATATTGTAAACATAATTTCTTGAAAGATATAGTTAAAATGTCTAATAAATTTAATAAAATCAAGTAAATATTAAACTATATAGTAAATTTTAAGAAACACTATACCAAAATTGTTATAGTAAAGATTCTATTGTACGATTTCCTATAAAATATTGTAATTCAGCAATAATTACAACTGTCATTATTAATCCGTACCAAAATAATATTGTAAACATATTTAGGATTCTAATAAATTTAGTACAACCAAGTAAAATATATTGTAAATCTTACAACGAATGTAAGTGAGAATAATTTATAACTCCCGACGACTATTATTGTACATACTATTTTATTGTAAAAACGATCAAGCTTAAATAAAGTGTCTTCTCAAGGAGATAGATGGGGAGGTTAAGAGGAAGCGTTTCATCACCGATGTCAAGCACGTTAGGCACGGTTAGTACTTGGATGGGTGATCGCTTGGGAATATCGTGTGTCGAAATTTTTACGAAACATTTTAGTAAACTTTACAAGAGATTTTAGTAAATTTCACAAAAGTCTTTATTAAATTTTAAAAAATATTTTAGTCAATTTTACAAAATATTGTAGTAAATTTTACAAAAATATAAATTGTTTACTAAATATTATTGTAATTTTTACTAAAATTTTTTATTTATTATTAGTCACATATAGAGCCATAAATTATGGTTAGTTTTTACTATTGTTATAGTGAATTTAAACAATTTTTTTTTCCGTGAAGGTATCAATATAAAATATTTAATATCTTGTAGGTATTTTTCATGTATTTGATAATTTCTTTTTTATCTTGCTGGCATATAACAAGAATAATCCGGTATTTCATTCCACATCGCGGTTGAAACCAGAGATTTAGTAAAACATTTTAGATGTATTGAATGAATCCACTTAAGCGTAAACGGACCATAAGAAATAAGATTGAGTTTTAAAAACTTTCTACCTAAACGTTGGATTAAGCATTTTTTGAGATAGGAATCTTAATTACAAATTCATCGCATATTAAACACAGATAAAGATATTACTTTCCTTGTGATTTCGCCATGTAGGTGCATCATTAAGTGTGTCCTTGTCAATAGTATTTTATGTGGGTGAATGTTATTAACATTAACAATGGGCAAACAATATTGCAGAAATAACGGATAAGAGATTCTTGCACAATCATTTTTTTTAAATATCACGTTTCCTCCGTTAAATTCTTTAGTAAATGAGAAGAAAAGAAACTTAAGCTTTTAAATATTTTCAAGCCGTGAAGTGCATCGACCTTGAATCCATATTTAAGTGAAAAAGCAAAAGTTACAGATGAAAAAATAAACAACTAAACCAAAACATTAACTATGAAACTAATGCAAATGCTTATAAGTAGCATTGAGAAAGGATCATTATTTTCAGAATCGAGTACACAAGAATCAAGTATTTATTCAAGTACCGAGTACAAAAGTGACCAATGCTCTTATTTTATATTTCCATATGATTAAATCGATTTGACAACATCACACCGAGATCGAGCACTACCTTTGAGCGTACTCTGTGTTTGTAGGAATCGATATTATTCCCATTCGATAGCCAATCAGCGTCGTCGTCGGTACCCCGTATCATTAAATGCATGTAGCTGGTGAGGTAACTCTAGGTCGACGTAACTTTAACGATTTTACTTTTTTTGTTTCTGTTTGGTATGAAGTTGGGAAAGAATCGTTATTTTCAGAATCGAGTACTTATTCGAGTACCGAGTACAAGTACAAAGGTGACCGCCGGAAAAGAAATTGCCTAATACCAACAAATTGGATATGATAATATTTTTAAATTCTTATTGTCATTCAATTTGTTGCTTGTGTTCAGTTTTTTTCCTTTCTTATTATAAAAATTAATAAAAACAAAGTTGTAAGTATTAAAAATTAAACAATAAAGTCTGATCATCATATTCCATTCCTGTTTTCACTCAGCCTCTTATTCAGACGCAAAAACAGTTTTTGTTTCGCACGTAAACTAGTACCAAATCGAATCGACCGAAAGTATCGGAGTTAAAAGAGAAAAGTAGTATATTAACTCCGTACTCGAATACCGTACTGGATTCTCGAGAGGGGTATCGGAGTACAGCGAGTACATTAAAGCAATGTTCTTCAACCTTTTTGCACCTGCAGATCGGTGAAAATAGTATAAATATTTCGCGGACCAACTGAAAGCTAAGACAAATAAAAACCAATATACTTGTAGATATTATTTTTTATTATAGCATATGTTATGCAATTACATTTTTTAGTGCGATATCTGCTTCTTTGATATAAGAGTTGATATTCGAAGCTGCAGCTTTGTTTTTGAGAGACGAAGCGATGCGTTGACATCTTTTCTATTTCTCTGTTTGGTTTTTATTACAGACATGGCTGAAAAAGTCTTTTCACATAAATAGGAAGTCGAAAAATTTACTAATAATTTGATAGCTTCATAACTCAAAGTTGGATATTATTTTTCGAGCGATATCCAAAATTGAGGCAATGAATGTATTTTATGTCTGGAGACCAGAGTGACGTTCTGACGTTCTTTTTCATGAAGATCAAGTGCACATGAGTTTATATCTTCCAAGAATGGATTATTAATCCAGAGATTACCTTTACGAGGATCTTCATTTTCTGGGAAATACTTATTCAAATTTTCAGCTAATGTTCTTAAATGTTGCTTTATTATATTAAATATGACTTTCGTGTTCATATCAGCAGCAATAAAAAATGCATCCAAAAGAGAAAACATTTCTACATCTTCCTCTTGTAAGCGACTATTCCAAAGAGCTAGACTTGGTTTCATTAGAGAACAACAGGCAGTCATAATTCGCAGTAACCTATTTTTGTAGACGAGCGGTCGTTGCTTAGCGGCCATTTCAGTCCATAGTCTCTGTTGTGTTTTGTTAGAAAGTAACTTCTTTAAACAGTATTTTTCTAATTCATAGTTTTATAACTATTTGGTAAGTAATACATTAATTTTTGATATTATATTGTTATTATACATTGTATTTGTATAGTTTTATACATAATACTTTACGATTTGACCGAAATTTTTCGCGGACCGGCGGGAAATTTCTACGGCCCGTTACCGGACCGGCGGTTGAAGAACACTGCATTAAAGAATCGAGTTCTTCTTCGATTCTTGTACTACCGCATCACTACTTAGAAGTGGGTACTAAAAAGTACGGTATAGCGAAACATTTACAAACCAATAAAATTTTTCGTTGGCAACGATTTTTAACGTTACATTTAGTCGATTTATGGAGTTTACGGTATGGACGGATGTTGCATTTATTCTTATATTAGATATTAATATTTTTGTTCAATTAGGATAACAACTATTAAATCCTAACGGCTTTGTTTTCCAGTTTAACAACTGGTTTTACTCTTAGTTTTTTAATATTGTATGATAAAATATATCAAAGATCATCCAGCTAGACGTGTCCCTATAGATATATTTTAGAACTATTCCCTACTATTGTTCATATATTCGTAATTCTTATATCCATGTCCTCTCCCATTCCCAAAGCAAGCTTTTGCTTGACTACTGAATCCTTATTAGAACAGATACCTTTTCATTAATAGGGTTATAGGGAAAAATTTAATAGGGTTATATTGAAAAATTATAAGCACAGAAAGTTTGCTCTTTTGATTCTACCTCGATGCAATCCTTCTATTTATCGTAACTTAAGCTCGTGAATTCTTGACTGTCAGAAAACACGCAACTAACATTATACATGAACATACAGTTACTGATATCTATGCAGTGTGATCACTTTTTAAAGGTGTAGTACGTAATTTTTTTATTATCCACATATACATTTATTTCTATCGTTGTTGAAAGGTTATAGCTTCAACATTTGTCCTAATCTTAATGCCATTCATCAACTTACACTGACCTTTAAGTTCGAGTAGCTTAGCAAAAAAAACTACTTTAACCTTTTCTTAATCCCTCGATATTATAATTATTATTAAATGCGTTCATCATAATAATCATCAATTTTTGCCATATAACTATTAAATCGGAATTTCCAATGTTGTAGGGGAAATATTGTGCCACAAGACCAGAATTATATATATTATTATTATTATTATTATATGACAAGAGTTAATAATCATTGTAAAAAATTAAAAAAATGTTGAAATGTTAAAAATATAGTATTACAGCATGGCCGAAATTAACTTGGTAAAAAGTGGTAATATATAAATTAATCTATTTATAATAGATAATATTTCAACAAATTTTATAGCGCAGATGTAGCTTTAAGGAAAAAATGTTTATCTTCTTGAGATACAAAAGTTACTTTATACTTAATTAGAGTGTATAAAGTATATATGTTACCGTAGAAACCTTATTTTAGTTAAAAAACGATTATAATAGGAAAAACTACTTTTAACTATTATATACATTAAAATATTAAGGAAAGTTATAGTTTTCCATTTAAATTATCAAAGTTAGTAACATTTTCTAGTGGACGCGGTAGCACTGCATTACTGAAAATATTTTTTTAACGAGAGAGCATGTCTACAAAATTTTCAAAGGGATCCGTTGGCTAGAAGACAAAAATATATATTCTTTCAAGTTTACTCAACATTCTCCTTATGATTATGGATTTATACGTTAAATATCTACTTGAAGAAATACTAATCCTAAACAAGAATCATTATTACAAAATATTGTGAAGGCCATCCAGTACAAGACATCTCATAAATCTAACCCAGCCTGACCTGTTTGAGAATTGACGTGCAAAACACGCTTCCACGGAATTTTTTTAAAACAAGTTAATACCTAAAAGAAAAAATATTTCATAAGCAGAGCTTCCTAAAAGATATGCATTCAGTTCATTGCATTAATTTTAAACAGATTCTTAAATATATTATGCTGGATAACATTTTTACTCTTATAAAAAATACTATGTATGTAATATGCCAAACGTGACTGTCTCATTAAAGCCGGGGTCAGATGACAGGTGTACTTGACCAACATTTGTAATGGGATATACTTGCCAAGTATCGTATGAATGGTAGAATTATCAATTATTGTACAGGGTGTCTCACTCAGGTCGGCGAGGTACGATTATGGAAGCCCTTAACTTTATGTCGTTGGAAATAAGTTTTCGTTGACTGAATCGACCAAAGCAAAATTGAGGGAAACAATTTTCACATTTCCAAAATGCTAAGGGCGCAATTACTAGGGCGAGGGAAGCGTGTAAAAAAGTATAATATCTTCCATACACTTTATCCAAATATCACCAACTTAGGCTCATTTTAAAGTTAATTTTATAAATATGTATAAGAAATACGGCTATAGTCGTGATCGTTAATTCACACTGCATCTTCTAGAGGGTGATGCTTACCCACGATTCTGTATTTTAAATTTTTTTAATAAATTTAAATGACATGATATATTTTTTTATTATTGTCCTCAAAAAGCACAAAAATAGCTATATTTTGGAGCAAACCATAATTCAATATCTTTATTCCTTCTCCAGTTACAAATAACAAATTTTACCCAAAAAAATTAATGTTAGATATCTACTTATCATGGTGACATTGATAATCGGCATGAAAGATACACAAAGTTTAAAAATATTTTTACACGCTTCTCCCACCCTTATTATTGGTAATACGAAAAAGTCTCGAACCCGAATAAACCCGAACAAACTTTCAAAAAATGAATTATCTTCTTATATCTATTATTAAATGAAAACCTTAACAGTGATATAAATCAAAAAGATTTGCTTAGTTATATAATAGGAATTGCGCCCATTAATGATAATTTTGGAAACGTGAAAATATTTTACATCAATTTTTTTCTTGGTTTATGGCTTCCATAAAATCGTACCTCGTCGACGGTAGTGCGGCAAATATACGCCATTAACAAATATTGGCCAAATACATCAGTCGTCCCTGTCGACCCTTCTTTACAGAGCTTAATAAATAATTGTTGGTTAGTAGTTAGTAATTAAAAAGCAGTTAAATTGTTAACTGTTAGTTAACTGTGTGTAAACTAGTGGCGACATGAAATATTATTGTAGTAGTTATCTAATAGAACTTTATGTCGTTGGAAAAAAGTTGAAAGGTGAACTACCGGATGATTCCCGAATTTTCTTCTATTTCTCGATATTTTGGCTAAATTCCTAAAGAGCCAGTTCTTGTTTTTACCCTTATACAAAGTAAAATGTTATCCAGTTTAATTATATTTGTATTCACTAAAGCTGCCAGGACTTCAGATTATTTGGATGTTAGGCATTATCACAACATGTATAAACATGATTGTAGTTGCCTATAAGTTTGGTTAAAAATATTGCTTAACTACAATTTATCCTGGAGGATAACTAGACATTGAGAAACCCAGTACAAGTACTCAATTTTATAAATTCTTCTTTACATTCTGTTATTTATACACAGCGAATTGCAAAGATTAGTTATTCAATTGCTTACTAAAGCAATACATCTACATATGATAAGAGAAATATACCACAATATGAAATAAATTAACAAACCCAAAAGTTGACTATTAAATTATAAATATTTAACGAAGAGAAATAAAATTAGATTTTAAATGCTTTCGAATATATTACACACACACACATCGTCACATACACCGTTATACACACACAGATGCACACATACATTAATAAAAATCATAATGTCTATAATTTTTTTTTTATGATCAAACACAAGCACTATAGGAAACATCCTTTAGGGCACTCTGGGAGTGGTGCGTGTGCGTAAAAAGCGATTCACGTTGGTTTTGAATCGTTAGAGGTTATATTCGTTGGGAAAAACGACCTCGGGAAGGTCGTTCCACAAAGAGGTAGTCCTCCAGATGACATAATTCTTAAATAATGAAGTTCGAGGAGTACTAAGCTTAACCACATATGGATGGGCGGCAGTGGTTCGTCATGTATTTCTGCTAATCGGCGCTCTGGGCGGAATTAAGAGGGCAAGGTCAGCCGAGCACCTTCCATGAAAATATCTGTAAAAGAGAGTTAAATCCCCAACTTGTCTTCGATGTTCTAGGCTGTCGAGGTTCGTCAGCTCGTGGTCTCCGATCAGACGAATAGCCCTCCTTTCGATGGAATCCAGCAGCCGAAGAGTATGTTTGGGTGCAGAGCTCCAGACATGAGAGCAGTATTCTAGTGATGGTCGAATCTGGGCTTTGTATAGTGTCAAAAGTTGTTGAGGTGTGTACAACTTTCTGGTTCGGAAGAGTACCCCAAGCTTCTGAGAAGCTATCTTGGCGATTGCCACAACGTGGTTATGCCAAGACATATTTCCTCCGAGATTGACGCCCAATTAATAGATGAAGCCAGTGGGATTGCGTGTCCGGCCATGACTATTTCCGGTTCTGTAATGTTAACCTTTTTAGAGGAAACTGCTGCCTGGGTTTTTTTAGGGTTAAATTCGACTTGGTTAGTGTCACCCCAAGCCAAAATTTCTTCCAGGTCTTTGTTGAGGCGTGATACTTCATGCTGTCTGCGAAGATGCGCGTCGGCAGCCGATGTTTGCGCATTCAAAGAGAAAGATGAGATAAGTGTGCTATCGTCAGCAAAACTACATATCGGATTTTTAGTTTTCACTAGAAGGTCGTTAATGTACTCACTCTCTTCTTAAAGAGAATGGGAGACAATATTCACCTTTGAGGAACACTGGCATTGATGGTGAAGGTGTCTGAGAGAAATCCGTCAATCGCCACTTGCAGAGAGCGGTCCTTAAGAAAGCTAGACAACTATGCACAGAATCGACTGGGCATACCATAGGATCGCAGTTTACTTAGAAGCCCCTCATGCCAAACATGATCAAAAGCTTTAGAAATATCCAGTGCAACAACCCGAGACTCCCCATGATGTTCGATTGCGTTGTTCCAAATATGGGTGATATACGCTAGAAGATCTCCAGTTGATCTGGACTTCCGAAAACCATATTGATGATCGCTGATAATGTTGAAGCCTTCCAGGTACTTTAGAAGATGTTGGTTAATAGCTTTCTCCATTACTTTTGATATAACTGAAAGCAATGCGACTGGTCGTTAGTTGTTAGGCAGGGTTCTCTTATCTTTCTTTGGAATAGGCTGGACTCGCGCCGTCTTCCAGCAAGATGGAAATATTCCTTTTTTGTAGGATAATTTAAAAAGTCTACAAAATACTGGTGATAGTTCATCGGCGCATCTCTTGAGAACTATAATAGGAATTTCGTCTGGACCAGTGGCTTTTTGACGAGTCTTTTTTGACGTCGAGTCCTTTTAGGATTCGTTTGACGGGACGCTGACGGAACACGATTTCGGTCATTTCGGATTCAACTACAGGCATGTCGGGTGGTGTTCTTCCCTGGAAATCTACAGTGGAATGCGAAGAAAATAGTTCAGCAAGTAAGTTTGCTTTGTCTCCGGCTGTGGATGCTATTGTACCATCGGGACATGTTAGAGATGGAATAGTCCAAAAGGACCTTGATCCGTTTGGACAGTCAAGAAGTTTGTTTTTGATTCTCACGTTATGGGCTTCCTTGCTTTGATCTATTATTAGCTTACATTGGTTTCGAGCGGTAATAAAGATGGTACGATTCTCAGTGGTAGGGTTTTCATGCCACTGTCGGTAAGCCAGATTTTTTTATTTGACAGCACGCTCACAATCCTTGCTAAACCAGGGCTTGCCGTTGGAAGGGCGTTTTTGGGAGGAGGGGATAAATGCTTCCATGCTCGTTAGAATGACGTCGCAGACCTCCCCAGCACAGACGGATGGATCATCAGAAGAGAAGCATACGCTCATCCAAGGAAAAGTCCGAAAATGGTCTTTCAGGTCTTCTCACTTGGCCGATCTGTAATGCCATATCTTGCGAGGTTTAGGAGGTTGTTCAGAATTAATTAGTAGTTCGCTTAGAGTTTAAATAAGTTTGTGATCGGAAGATCCTAACGGAAGCTGTACGGTGACGTTATATAGATCAGGATTTGACGTTAAGAAAAGATCCAAAAGACTAGCAAAATCTCCAGCTCGGTCTGGAATCCGCGTTGGTTCTTCTACGAGTTGAATTAGACCAGAACTGATCGCGAAGGATTTGGCCTCGCGGTCTTGCTCATCGTCTGTATTTGAATATTTAAGCCAGTTGACATTGTGGACGTTAAAGTCGCCAAAGATAGCAATCTCGGCATTTGGATGGTTGGTTTGCAAGAAGTCGATTGTATTGGCTAGTGATGTGAAAAGGTCTCTGTAATGGGTATCACTTTTGAGGACGGTAAAGGCAGCAGATAAACTTTGTGATTTTCGGCGTTGATATTTTAAACCACATTACATCAAAGTCTTTCGGTTCCAGTGTAGGTTCTCGTTGGCAGCAGAGATCATCTCGAATAAAAAGACATAAACCGAAGTTGCGTCGGAATCGGGAATGAAAATCGTATCCAGGGTATAAATAGCTGACGGTGTTTGTTAATGATGTCTGTGTAAAACCGTAAAAATTGTATCATGTTGTCAACCTTTTCGTTTAAATAATAATAAAATATTTACACACCTAGACGTTGCACATTATTTTATTTAAATGTAAATTATGTTGAACATTGCATTGATCAATCTGAAATGTAAATAGATATCTCATCGCTCTAAACATATTAACATGTCTATCTTTTATTGTACTACTTGTACTGCTATTCACAAAAAATTGGTACCGTTTACACAATCTACATGGGTGCAGGAAAAGTGTTAATTTTAGCACAATAAATCTGATAGAAGCCATCAACCTTACCTAAATACTACGTATGGTCGGAAAGGTCACATGCCTGAACATTCAAAACAAAAAATATGCGAGCCAGACAAAATACTTCTTAATAAATTGTCTTTACCTTGGATGAAGTAAAAGCCAAAGAACGTGAATATAATCAAATATTTTTTATATAAGAAGTCCGGAAGTGATAGATACGTCAAAATATCTTCATTAAAAAGACCAGCATCTTTTCTAGCGAGTATCAATATTTTGTGACGATGTGAAGTTTACAAATATTTGTCGTCGGTTAAAGTGTTAACCTGCTAAGTCCATTGCAACAATTGCACAAGAGAACTAAAAAACATTTTTTTACGATATTGTTTATGAAAATTCATAATGTCCTTTTAAAAAATAACTATATACAATATTTTAGTACTGAAATATGTCAAAATTATTAAGTTAACCAAATTTTTCAGTACTTTTTTCGAGATATACCTAGTTTTCGCGTTTTTAAATAAGTTTAATAATTGATTAACGGGTCAATTAAATTAAATACAATACTATTAATACACAAATTAACTTTAGTGTTTGAGAAATAACACGCAGTAAAAATAACATAATAGGGCTTTATTCGTATG
Organism: Barypeithes pellucidus; assembly: GCA_963991005.1. Classification (NCBI taxonomy): domain Eukaryota; kingdom Metazoa; phylum Arthropoda; class Insecta; order Coleoptera; family Curculionidae; genus Barypeithes; species Barypeithes pellucidus. Next base: position 45,982,903 of record OZ022560.1, read on the forward strand.
GAAGCTCATCATAAAATATATGATAGTCTACCGGCAAAGTTTTACAAAGCTTGAACTTCTTCATATTTTTTAGAGGCTATTTTGTATCATTAGTATAGCTGTTTCAGGTGTGATAATTTTGGCGTTTTTCGTTGAAGAATTGTCCATTGAATAACAAGGCTCGCATTATAATAAATTTAACCTACAGGGGTATACCGCAAACCCGAATATATGTGACTTTTAGTTCACCATTAGCTCTTCCTGGATGGATTGTTTTATAATACTGTATTGAGTGTGAAATAAAAAAAAAATCACGAGACAAGTATTTGACTTGGTCTGGAGCAGGATTTTTTTTTGCATTATGCCATATAGGTACATAATCCGCTGGTAGGTTAATGACACTAATTTTGAGTTTTTATTCGATGTTCACGTGTACGTGTCGACCACCTCCATCAGCTGTGTATGACCGGACTCCAAGTATTTTTGCTGAATTATTAAATTATGGCTAATTGCTATATTTAGAACGTTGGCCATACAAGAGTTTATGTTTTGATACGCGCAACCGTCAGTATAATATATTGTTATGGCGTTCCTTCCATCAGTTTCTTCTAAAGGAGAGATATTGGGTTATATCTTGTCTCCTATAAAATTCAAATACATTCGTACAAATTATTCAGCTACAAGCCCTCCTGCACATTCGTTTCATAGAAATTAATAAGGATCGGAATTGAATGAATTATAGGAACATAAATTATGTACTTCGAGCTTTGTTTTATAGTATAATGTAAAAACTTGATTGATTTTAGAGCCATCAAGACACCGTAGCTCTGCTCTCTTTATCTTCCTCTATTGCTTCATTTTTCTTCTGTATGTGTTTATTAAATTCTCCTTCTGAAACTTGCCCCATCTAGCAGCTAACACACTTTTCGCATTGATATTTTTTTGAGCGATAAATCCCAAAGTTTTTTCATCGAAAGGTTTGGAGAACGATGCTATTGAAAAAATTATTTTTGGATTATCACTTTAGGGCGAAGATGTGGAAAATAATAAAATACATCATGTACCGAAACGAGGCGACCTGCACATCTATTCTTGCATGACTTAGGAGAACGACCATATCGAGAGAATTGGTTATTTCTCTCTATAAGGAACCCCGAGAATATGGGAGACAGGAATATTGACTTCTCTCGAGTGTGTTTGGGTACTGATTAAGCGGAAATGGGTTGCTAACATGGTTTTATTTGAATTATTAATAGATTGAGAGATTCGAATCTCTCCAATATATCTCTCTGTTTAGAGCCTCTCTACAGAGGAAGCGTCTTCAATTAATCAACTGTCAATCCTGTAATTTTTACAAAATGTAGTATGGTTAATTGTAAATAATAATAATCGTTTATTTTTAAAATCTCTGAAAGCAGGCGCGTGTATATGAACAATAATGCTAGCATAAATGTTTGTTTTTTTCAGTTACTGGCAATAAATGTTATGCTAATGTATGAGAAAATCGCATAAGTAACTGGTTTTTAACTTATGGAATCATTATGATACATCATCGGGACAGATATCTCTTCAGTAATTGCTTTAAATAAATCTTTGTAAGATACGCAGTAAATAAACGGAATATGTATAACTTTTAACAATTAAACTTGATGATGCTATATTTATGACCCTTTTAATATTCCTTTATATTTAAAAAATCCATGAAAACATGTCTTAGTTTTTATATATTTTCCGTATAGGAGTTAGATGATACTAGCATTAATGAATTGTGGAGAAACAATTGCATTGGTAACCGGGAAATATTTTGTAGACATTTTAGTACGCCAGTAAGGAGGTGAGGATAAAGTATAAAATATTTTTTACATTTACCTCCACATCTTTGACAATTACCATCATCTGTTTCTAAACATTTTGCATTTTTTCTTAACATAAATTTCTCATGCGATTTAACATTTGAGGAGTTATTAAATTACATGTTTGTCGAATATGAACTCTAATTTTTTATAGTGGTACACTATATAAATCAGATAGATTATTCGTGTTGGCCTTGTGAGTTGGCCTGCAAGGTCAACACGATTAGATGTTTGCTGATGAGGATTTGTAAATGATAAAGTCTAAAGAAAAGAAAAAATTTACACAAGTTAAGATTTTCGGGAAAAGAAGGGTAGAATAACTAAGTTTTACTCAAAAACTTGATGTCATAGCGGGGAAATTATTATATTTCAAATCTCAGGCAATGATAGCTATGCTCCTCTTTCAAGATAGTTATAGCGCTGTCAAAGATAGCGATGTCAAACAAGCCCTTGTATCATCTTATAAGTGGAGCTATCAATATCGTCTAAACTAGGTAGGATATCAAGTAAAGTGGCCTATTAGAATTACCTCAAGAACTAAATGAAATTTTATTTTGAAAATTTGACTGTAGCTATAGGAAGAGATGGTGTTCTATGTTTATAAAATATTTTGGGTCGGATCATTCCGAAAGTGGCTGCAACTTTGTAATTTTAAATGGATGAGTCTAAATATTATATTTTTCGAAATCTGAGTAAAAATCTTGAACAGTTCTCTGTATAAAATCATATACCTATCATTAATAGTTTTTTAATTAGAAATAGTATTATGATTTTTTAACACCATATGTAAAAATAATATCTTTTTAGCGGTTACAGCTATAAAGTTTTGACAATTGTTTCGCCAGACCAGACAATAGAAATTATACAATTTTGAAAAGTATTTACTTTCTTTTATATCATTTATACCAAAAAAAATATTTCTAGGGAGGATGAATTATTATAAAACTTTTTTTTAATGGGACACCACCACTTATTTGATATATTTTGCAAATGGAGGATTGCATTTTCTATCCAATGATATTGGATGTTCCTATACCTATCTTCAATATTTCGGACTTATAGCGAAATAGGAAATTTTTGTATAAAAATATATTTTTCGGTAAAACAATAAGTACAGACATAACGTTAAATGTATTTTTTATTATTTTATTTTCATGAATCCATTGCACATCCAACTACAAAAATATATTTTTATAATATACTGTTCAATTTCGCTATAAGTCTGAAAATATTGAAGATCGGTATATGAATACGTAATATTATTAAATCTTCCCTCTATTTGGAAAACATATCAAATACCTGATATCCTATTTAAAAAATGGAAGGTTTTTACAATGGTTCAAATATTTTCACGGAGATAACAGTAATTAAAGAGGAGAAAGAGGAAATTCAAAGAAGCAGCTGTCATCACTCAGAATCCTGGTTGTTTTAGCAAACCCTCTTTAGATATAAGGAACATTTGGAAACCCCTGTTAAGCAAATGTAATCTTAGTTTAGGTACGTCCTCTAGTATTGACGCATGACTGCACCCACCTCGGTCATACTTGATTAACTTTCTCACCCCCTTATTAGTATAAATACTCTCGTAGTTTAGTAACTTGCTCAGTATTCACCTGAAGACGACTGGAGATAATTACCAGTTGAAACGTTGTGATTTAAACGAAATAAAGACAATGGAAGTCCAAAACACGTCTATCACTCACAGTAATTAAATACTTGAAAATTGTAAAATCTCTATTGTCAAAATTTCAGCTTTCTAGCTGTAACTGCTAAATAGATATGATTTCTTTTCGGATCTCGATACTTTGTTAAACAATCACTAGATTATTTATAATTAAAAATAAGAAAAATATGATATTATACAGGAAACAGTTCTAGATTTTTATCTAGATTCCAAAAAAATATAATGTATAGAGTAATCCATTTAAAGTTCCGAAGTTGCTGCCACTTTCGGTATGAGTCGGTAACAACGCATCATCCAAAATTTTTTTCAAACATAGAAAACTATCTCTTATGCCACAAATTTTCAAAATAAAATCTCGATTATTTCTCAAGATACATAGCTATTAGGTCACTATACTTGGCATACTCTGATGTATATAACAACTTGACTTAGTTCAATCCTCAATATTTAGAAATGCTATGATATTTAGAAGATATTTCTTGAAACAAAATTTGTCGCTACACAATCCTTATATATTCAGACTAATTTTAAATAGGTAAACTTATATATTTTAGATTAACTTTAAAACTTATATTTCATAGTCTCTAACCAGCATAAAGGAATTAGTTTACTTTGTTGCACTATTATAGCAATGGAAACTATATTAATTTAAATTTTTAGTTACACAAATTAGGAGAAAAATATTAGTACCTTGAAAGAATGGATGGATGGATCAGGAAGATTTTAAGCCAGAAACACAGGTTAATTAACATTAAAAATAGTTATTATAATTTGTTTAAAGTTTACCTGTGCACTTAACGGACCCCAGTGAAAATATTACTTTTTAACATCTTGTGATAAATCTATTCTCTGGAAGGAAATTTCAGCTAGTGTTATCAACAAACTTCGTAATATTTTATCTTTCAAAGTAGTGCATAACGGACTTAAAGTTGAATTTACTAATATACGAGGGTTACCTTTAAAACCGATTATTTCCAAAATCCGTATCGACTATATCGATTAAGGCGGGACTCCACCAAAGGCTTGCCCGGCGGCACATGCGGCCTTGCCATCGGCACAAAATGCCGCGGAATTAAATGCGACTCCACCAAATTGGGCACTGGGTATTTTTAAAGGCTTCCACGGTTTGTTGCCGTTCTTCATACGAGAATGTTTGACGACGATCAAATAATCTTATATGGCCCCAAAAAATTATAACCAACAAAAAAATGCAAGGAAGCACTTTTAGTTTAAATAAAAATCTTCAAAAATCTGAGTAAACGTAAAAGTAAACTTTTAAATGATTTAAGAAGTGGATGATTGTAGATTACTGCCCGGCCATTCTATCAGAAGATCAGCAGCTCTTTTCAGAATTTTGTTAGGATTACTGCAACAGATTTCGAAAAATCTTAAAAAATTTCCAATAGAACGATTTAGTCGGTAATGTCAACCCTCCGAAGAATTTGTAGTGCGCTGTTTTTTATTAAAACTAATCCACATTTCACCAATTATTTAACCTATTTTCCAGCCACTATTCAACAAAATAATCATTAAAGTGTTGCACTGCACTAATTTGTGGTGATCCATAATGTTTAACCATCCCTCATCCGTAGAGGAAGGCGTTAAGTTCACACCTATGAATGTATAGTTTTCTAAGACAAAGTGATTATACTTTTTGCCAAAGACATTGTTTAAAATGGAAGTCCCAGCACAGCGCGAGCTGCATTTATTTTTGAAATTTAGTCCTTAGTATAATTTGAAACTACTACTACACGGCGTACACATTGGCATTGTTTCATGTCGTGATTAAGATTCGTGTGGCAACGAGATGAGATATGGCGAGCTGGGAAAATACACTGAAACCGTAGGTTATCCCGTAGAATATTATGTTTTTGTAAGAAATTAGTTATTGTTATCCAATATTCCCCCGAAAATGATGGCAAATCCGGTTCTCGAAGAAATAGGCCCATATTTAACCACTTCCAATGTATCACCAGGCTTAAATAGCGGCTTCTCTTAATTGATTCTGGATATTCATCGGTTTCAAATGCAAAATTTATAATATAATCCAAATGTTCCGAAATAAACTTAGCGTTTACTTTTATTATCTTGGCTTTAATACAGGGTTTATTATTTTTTTAAATATTTATGGGGTTTTCGACTTCGTTTTTATCGGTGGGTAATAAGAAACTAGTATTTAAGTTACATTTAGCTTCATTATTTTATTTGCAAGAGTTTCGTTGACGTCTGTATAATGTCATTTACGATTTTTTTTGTTAGGTTATTTAATTTAATTTATTTCCTTTTTTTGTGAGAAAGGTACCAATTTCGTTAATGCATTCCCATCGTTTTTTTTTTAATTCAGTACTATTCCAGTTTCTTATTTTATTTAAATTTTTAATTATTGTGCCATATTTAATAAATTTAATTTTTTATCCACAAATCGATTGTGTCATTCGAATAAATGAGATTGTATATTTCAGTCCAGCTTCAGTTTTTGTTTATTTGGGTAGGGTTTCACTATGTTATTTTCAGAATATTTTATCTCTTGTATAGTGATCTATAAGGTACACATTTATCATAATCATGTGTAATAAATATATAATGATCTATACATGTTTTCGAATTTCCCTCTACCCTTACATAACTTGATGGTTTATATGATAGGTCTAAATAAGCGTGGGTAACCTCACTCTGATTAAGAATATTTATAAAACCATCTCCAATGAGCATACAGAGACTAAATTATTTGATATAATATGAAAAAGTAGCCTACAGAATGTATTTATTATTGTTTTAAAATCTTTATAGTTAATAGTGATCTATAAAGACTGTTTGATACCCAGAGATATTATTTTCTCTCGGGCTATAAACGAACTTTCCACAAATCCTACCACGTCATAATTCTGAGTTAATCGATTATTATTATAAATTAGATTATTCGTGAATCCTTAACATCCAGGCTTCTCGATGTAATGCAGTTCTACTTTTTCTGAACGTTCAAGCTTTAAATGGATTATTATCTATTTTTCTTCTTTTTTATCAACAGAGTTTTACGAATATTATATATATTATTTTTCGACTCTTTCCTTTTCCTGGATGTCCAGAGGAATCTCAGATATTATAGTAGATCAGTAGATGTTGAAGGTTCACCATGGATAACCTTATATGCAAGTGGCAAAGAAACTTTTGGTTCCAGTTGTTCAATAGTGATATTTTTATTCACGCTAGTATAACTACCTTCAGAATGAATCCTGTGTTGATTTTCTACAATATTATTTCCTCCAATACGAGTAGGATAGAAGCTCCAGAAGAATGGGTCTGGGGATTACCGTCTTGCTTGCCCCGTCGGAAATAGTTTATTCGGGTTTGTTCGTGTATATTATGTCGAGAGTTATGGTTCATTTATCTTGCAGTATATTTACAACCTTTGCTATTAAAAGGTTTGCAGTTTCAACTATACTTCATTTTTTCATTCCCTTGTTGAATTTTTATTCATTAAAGACTAATAATTTTAAAGGTAATATATTTTTGACGAAAATATATTTAGGCATAATCCCAAAATAGTTACAATAATTTGGGTCTTTATTTAGATTTAGAAGTTTAATATAGGAATATTATACCCATAAGTTCGTTTCAGCAGTTTACTTATTACCTAATATATATATATATATTTAGTCACCTGAGGGAATATTCTAATGTACGAACAAACCCTCCCTTTATTATAATCTGCTAAATTTTGAGAAAGTTTGCTCTCCCTCGTAAAGGCGCATCAACAATTATGTGTGAATTTGTGTATCTTACTTTACATAAATGGATAGGGATAATACCCAATATTAAGGTTGTCATTTGCTATGTTAAAATGTAAGGAGCATTCGAGAACAAATAAAATATTTTTTTTTATTTCGGTACTTTAAAACCCGAACAAACCCGTTGCGTTAATGGGCTCTCTTAAAGTATTCCTTTTTGGGGGATTTTTGTATTGAAGCGTTGGTATCACTGATACAAATGTCAGAAGGTGTTAATAACAAACCATAACCATATTTCATATTTGTTAGATTAAATATTAAATGATAACAGGAAAACAACTAGATAATATTTGGTTATAATCGGAGAAGTTTGAAAACTTTTATAGAAATAATACTTTTGCAGAGGCATTACTAGATAACGTAAATATGGTTTGATATTTGAATTAGCAATGCTTGACAGTGTTACCACATTAGAAATTGAAAATCCCTAATTCTATTTTAAAACTTTTTTTAGTTCTTAATTTGCAAATAACATGAAAATCGGGCCGAAATAGAAAATATAGCACATTCACGTTTCATAAAGCTAATTGTCTTTAAGACTTTTGACAACTAGCAGCCTTATCAAACTTGTATTTTAATATACCATCATGTTCCATCATTCATGTTGAAACGTAACTAACCTTCCTTATTTTATCATTATTGTGAAGAAAATTACTTTTTAATGTTTCAACAAGCTTAGCTTAGAAAACTAGCAAAATCATGCATTTCACAAATTCTGATGGCTTTTTTTTTCCTTCAAAAAATTTAAGATATTTTCGCAATACATTAATTTAAACAATCCTATGCAAATTTCTTATTGCAGCTTAACAGAAATCATAATAAAAATGCAAAAAATAAAGCAGTCAGCACGCGAGAAAGGCAAACAACATTCTAGTCAATTACTTAATCGTACAAAATTATTTTCAGCCATGTCCGAGCAGCCAGTCACCTGCTTGCCACCGCCACTGCCTCCAAAGACAAAGTCAAGAAGGCCGTTCCAAGAAAATGCTGAAGAAACAGAGCAAATCACAAGAAATACAAGTAATAATAGTGACAAAGATGAAATTTTAATAAGTGCATCTTACTCTTCGCGCCGAGACCATCAGAAATCTTCCCGATCTTCCGCTATAACAACGGTAAATCTCAACACCGTTGATTTGAACATTCCTGATGGCTTTCAAGAACTGACATACTCGTGCAAGAATAGTGGCAAGAGTCATGTAGTGAAGATCTTAATAAATCCGGAAGAAACGCGGTTAGTGAATCGGGGTGACGAGGGAGAGAAAAATTTCGCTGGGTTGGTGGGAAAAGATGTGATTAATGAGGTACCTGCGGGAGAGACTTGCATACGAATTTCAGGTAAGTGTAATATTTAAGAGGCAAAATATTTGATAAGCAGGTCGAATTTTTATATACGAGTTATAAGAGTGTATTTTTCCATATTTGTGAATTTCTGTGATAACTGTGACAATCCTTATTATATAATTATATAATGACTTTTTTTAATTTAACCAAAATTAGCAGCGTTGGGGAGCAAAAATTCAAAGAGTATATGTTATACAAACATACATATGTTCTGCCAATTATAAATAACACTAATGTATACTTTGATAAATAAATATGTTGACGAATATTACTACAAAACTAATCGAAAATTAAAATACATCGAATGTAATTACGAAACTTTTATAAATTGAACTAATATTAGTAATTCAATAATAGCGTTACTGAAATTTCTATTCGTGCACAAAAGAATGCTAATTTTATTATTGTGTTTGTTAGTTCAGGTTTAGCAGTCGGCGGAATAAAAAATTTCAAGATGTTCAAATAAACACCTTAGCGAAATTAATAAGAATCATAGCGTTAATTTGGCATTATTCGAAAATGGATGAAGTTTTGGAGAGTTAGGGCTGGGAGAATCTTCGTTCTGCATAAGTGGCCCAGTTTCCTTCAATATATTTTTAATTGACTAAAGTTTTTTTTGCAAATGATAATTAATGCGAATGAAATAAATACAGAACAGAACAATATTCTTACTGGAATTAATTAAATTTGCAAAAATATAGGATGTAAATATTCTTCCCCCTCTAACCAATTTTGTTGTTCTTTTTTCTGCAATATTAAAGTCAGAACAAGTGCACATTTTATTATGTATTCAAACTATATAAAAATTTTGTTCTTTTATTTTAGTTCACAAGAAGTATATTATTTTGATCTGCACAAATATTCTTAATTATCACTGTGCTCATTAGATAAATGGCGTATAAATATGTCCTTTCGTATCTAGTCAACTTTTCCTAATCACTTTTTGGAAAAAGTTGTTGCTCTGTTGTCTATAATAACTGCTAGCCCTTGCCATTGCCTATGATTAATCATTCTCGAGTACTAAATCCTCCTTACATCTCTTGGTACATGAATAACGTTTAAAATATATTGCTACCTTTGATTCTAATATCGCCGTTTACCAATTCGGTATTGTTTTTTACTATTTCTAAAACATACATTCTTTAATTTTATATGGTGTTATAGTTTCTTAGTTTATATAACACATCATGATTTTATATAACAATAATTTAAATATATTCTATTATTATTTTATCAATTTTAATTACATTAAGTGACCTCGAGATTAATACAACGTTTTCTAAATAGCATTTTGTGTAACTATGTTATCATATAATTTTTAGTTACAAGTCCCACAAGCAATACTTTGCACGACGGGTGGAAAACAAGCTTTTGGGCAAATTCTAAAAGTTGCTTTATTTCTTCATATTCATTTACTTAAGTAAATCCTCAGTTACATTATTAATTTGAGTCCAGTATGTAAGGACTAACCTCAGATAAATATGTAAAATAAGACATTTATATTTGGTAGGTTAATGCCGTAACAACAACATATGCTTAAAAATACCCGAGATGCTTAGACACCTACCCAACTACTTGAATGGGTTGAACTAAGCACTCGCGTCTTCTTCTCCAAATGTTTCCTCTATATTTCTTTCAAACATCCGCTATTTATCTTTCCATAATTCCCCTGAGTTTGAGATTTATTACATCAGAATAATGGGATTTATAAAGTTTTAGTGAAACAAAATTCACTTTAAGAATGGATCATCTTGTACTTATTTATATTGCATCTGAGGGTATTATAGTACCAGGGGCCGATAATAAACTGTTCTTATTGATAGAATAAAATAGATTAGTATTGTGTGCAGTGCCTATCAACAAATAACGGATGCTGTTAGTTTATATTGACGTGTACATCTATACAGGATGATTCACGACGAGTTTGCATTAGAACTTTATGGAGAACTACTAAACATATGGTGATTTAGGTTTATCAATTTATCTATAACTAAAATAATCACATGTTCCTGTCATTTCCGGTTATACCGGAAGTAGCTGTCAACTTTAGTAATTTAAATATAACATGGTAATTTTTATTATATTTTTGGATTAACCATTAAATTCTAAGCAAATTTCATAGAATATCCTTTTTGTCTGACCATGAAATCTTTGTTTTCTGTAATTATCTGACAAAATGCATGGTGATGAAATAAGCTACATAATTGTTTTAACTTAGCTCTTAGACTAAAAATTTTCTTATCGAATATCTAGAAGATCATCATGTCTCAAAAATATTTCAAACTTGGCTGCAAGTATCATGCAGCGGTGGTGTATGAGGATATCGTGCAGTGTTGGTGTATGGAGGTGGGTCTCAAAGTCAACGCTGCAAAGACTGATATAATACCATTCACCAAACGAAGACAAACAGGGAACTACAACGACCTAAAAATCTTTGGTGAACGGATAAACAAGTATCTGGGATTAACCTAATGCCAAACTGACATGGAACCAACAATTAAATAAAAACCTAAACAAACCAAAAAGGTGCCTAATGCGGTGCAAGAGCATGGTTGGGAAAACTTGGGGACTCAAGCCCGAGATGATGCAATGATGCTGTAGTCAAAAACACAGCAGATTACGACAGTGAACAAACTTAACAGTTTGCAGAGGCTGGCCTGCCTGTGAATCAGTGGGGCGATGAGAAGCACCCCACTACAGTATTGGAATTCATACTGGGACTAATACTCCTCCATACACATCAGAATGGAGGCTAACTGTAGCGCCTCAAGGATGATTACAAATGGGGAATGGACAAAACATCCCGTAAAAATTGGACACACAAAAGCCACGGATATAATCAACGATGAGCTCTTGGATATGCAAACCGATCGTATGAGAGCAACATACGATTTCACAAAGCCTTTCAAGATTGACTGGGACTTTGATAAATGGACGAACAGTGCACCTCCGTCGTTTGATAAGGGTCTAGTTTGGTACACCGATGGATCAAAAACCGCCAACGGGTGCAGGTATATTTTGGGAAAGTCCCAGGATGGACATAAGCATTCCTCTGGGGAACTACGCCACAGCATATCAAGCGGAAGTTCATGCCATGCGTACTACAAAATCTTGAAAAGGGCTACCACAACCAAAAGATTTACATCCTGTGGGACAGCCAAGCTTCTCTTAAGGCTCTGAACTCCAATCGGTTCACTTCAAAACTTTCACTGGAGTGCCATACCAACCTAAAAATACTGGCGGCCAGGGGTAACAAGATAGAGCTCTTGTGGGTCCCTGGTCACTCTGGGATATTAGGAAATGAAAAAGCGGATGAACTAGCGAGAGCCGGATCCACTCAAAATCTCAGGTGCCCTGAACCAGCCTTTGGAATATCAAAACAAAAACAACATTAGATAGATGGTCGAAAAAACAAGACCTATCTCGATGGCAAGGGTTACCTGGTCAAAAATACGCACGGGCCGTAATTGGAAAACCATCGAATATGAGGCTAACCCTAACACGGCCTAGTTGGAACAAGTAATGGGTCTGCTAACAGGCCACTGCCACTTGCGAAAAGACCTTCAACGGTAGGTCGCCGAATGGCTGTAGTGATAGAAGTTCAGGCATTTAAACCGACCCCCGCCTTTAACCAACCAACCAACCATGACAAATTAGTTGTTTTTATAAATAGTATTTACTGTTCTATACCTATATCAAATGGTTTCCTCAAAAAATCAAATTTATTCCGAAAATACTATTTTTTCAAATGTGCTGTACTGATGTCTATACGAAAATTGATTGATTGCTTGAAGAAACAACTTTTTAAATCATTCCTTTATTGAATTTATAAATAAAGTGCAGTTGTTTATTTTAAATTTATAATTTATATATTATGTTTTTCAAACACATTTTTAATTTCACTAAAGTTTGTTACCTCGTTATTTTTTAAAAAAGTAATATTTAAAAATAATAAACTGCATTTTATTTATAAGTTCAATGAATAAGATCTTTAGAAAGTTCTTCCTTCAATCAATTTTTCTCCGTATAGCAAACAGTATACAGTATCTATTTACAATAATTGTTTTCATAACACATTTGAAAAAATTGCATTCTCGGAATAAATTTGATTTTTTGAGGAAACGCTTTAATATAGGTATAGAACAGTAAATACTATTGATAAAGAACAACTAATTTAACATCAAATTAAATAAAAATATTCAATTAAAAATATGAAAGTTTTTAATGGTTGAATTTTTCACAATGAACCCTTTTTTTAGTCCAAGGGGTAAGGTAAAAAAATTATATGGATTATTTCATCATCGGGCGTTTGCCAAATAATTACAAAAAGTCCAGATACCTCAGAAACTATCAAAATCAGACAAAAAGGTGTTCTATAAAATTTGCTTAGAATTTAATGGTTTGTCGAAAAATATAATAAAAATTACCATGATGTATTTGAAAAACGAAAGTTGACAACTACTTCCAGTATAACCGGAAATATGAACATGTGAATATTTTAGTTAAAGAGATCATATCAATAAACCTAAACCCCCAAAGTACCAGAAGCATAAATGTTCAGTAGTTCTCCATAAAGTTCTAGTGCAAGCACATCGTGAATCACCCTGTTTAAAAGTAATTATTAGAGAAATACAGTTGAGAAAATAAATGTTTAATATTAAGGGCACGATATGAAAGTATATGTTACTCATTCGTTAAATGAATGTTAAAATTCAGTTTTTGAAATTTCGAACTAAGTTCACGAACCGTCGTCCGTAAAGGACGGTTTGGGAAAAATCACTATTGCAGGTATAATGTCAATAATGATTAATATTAATTTTATTAATAATTAATTATAGCAAAAAACTTTTTTACTTCTGGTTCATATGATGTCGATTTCAGAACATTGTTTTGATGTCCGATAAGTCTCATATTGAAATTATAAATATTTTTTGTTAATTTTACCTCTCCGCAAGGTAGTCCGTTTAAGGAATATATTTACGAGACGATGAAGGAGCCGAGGTTAGAATTTTTAATCGAATTGTGACATACAAAATTTTTTAAACCATCTGGAAAAATAATAAAAAATTGTATAGTTTAAAAAGTTCAGTAAAACATTTAAATTATTACAATATAAACTTTTAACACACAATTCGACCAATGTTCCACCATCACTACGGCCACTTTCTGATCATGTAACGTAATGAGTCATTTACCTAACTAAAATTTTAAATAATAACAATATTTACAAAGCAACAAAATCAATTATAACGCATCCTTAAAGTTTACGTAAAAAACTATTTATTTTTGGTTAGTGATTAATTTGCATAATCGTTTAATTACGTTTCTTTCAGTTAGTCTTTTAAGCATCTTCATGAAATTTTTAGGATACGGACCTGTATTTTTCATAATTCGGTAAAAACAGTTCAATGCAGGACTTACTAAAATTAATATTTTTCGAATTTTTTTATAATAATAAACTAAATAATAATCATAAAACAACGTAATTTATTAAGAATAACAAAAGAGTAAGTATGAAAAAGTAAACAACTAATAGATACATCGGCAAGTAAACATTAAAAACATTAAAACTAACAGTAGATTGTTAGAAATTAATTTTCCTAAAGGTATTCGAAATGATTTTCGTCAGTCTCCAAACAAACATTCATTTAGAATTTGTGGCCTTACGTTTTGAAAGGCTTTAATAACTTTACTAGTAGTCTAAAGTCTCTGGAAAATGACGGAAATCATTTCGTACACCTTTAGGAAAATTAATTTCTAATAATCTACTATTAGGTTTACTTTAATTAATGTTTTTGTTGCCGATATGCCTACTTGTTGTTTATTTTTTCATACTTACTATTTGGTTATTGTTAATAACTTATCTTGTTTTATGATTATAATGTAGTGCATTATTATAAAACAATTTTTAAAATGTTCATTTTAGCATCTAATGCATCGAACTGTTTTTACAAAAGTATGGAAAATTCAGGTCCGTACCCTAAAAATTTCATGAAAAAAGACTCGAAACGTAATTAAATGATAATGTGGGGTACATCATTGAATTTAGAATAAAAGAGTAATTACAACTAATTAGACCTCACGAAATCTTTGCAATATTCGTCGTATTGGCTGTTCCTCTTTTTGGTCGCACCATCCACTATCATATACTTTTATTATTAATTAAAAGAGATCAAAACTCTTGTATAGGCCTTGCCTCTGGCATCGATATTTTGAGCACTCTTCCGTTTCTTGGCAAATTAATGCATGGTTATGCTTCTTCACAGTTTCTAATAGTCTGGTAAATTGTCGAAATTGAAATATTTTGGGAAGTAAAAATTCTAAGAATATCGCGCTTAGGTACTTGTCCAACTAAATAATAAATACTTTGAGGAATATTAACGTTGTACGACATTTAATTATACTATACTTTATTTGTTTACTAACTTTTGTTTTCCAATGGCAACTTGATCCAACATTGTCTGCTAAAAATAAATTAAAATTTTAACCATTTTTTCTATAACATACCATTTGTCTAAATTCGATTGTTTCGGAAATATTGACAAATAAATGAGGAAACCAATACATTTTATTTAAAAAAAAGTTAAATTTTTTAGATGAACAATAATTTAAAATAAAAGGTATTTAACTCAATGTTATAAAAAATTTCGGTGGCGCTTCATCTTGCTGAAACCAAATGTCATTCCGTAATATTTGATCGTTATTTTGAGTATGGTATAACGTAATTAAATTTGGTATAATTCTATTTCAATGTAAATGTAAGTAAGAATTAGCTGTCAAACACCAAAATTTTACATGCTCATCAACATTTGTACATCATTCTTAAGTTTTCAAAGAGGATTGGACACTGTGTGGCTGAAGGACGACATTTATTTAAATAACTTTTATTTTAACTTTTCGCTTTAAAATAAAATTTATTGTCTTTCTTCGTTTATTTGTCAATATTTCCGAAACAATTGAATTTAGAACATTTGTTCAACCCTGTATATGTTTCGATTGATCCATTTACTTTTTGTTGTTTCGAGAGTTAAAAATTATACTGGAAGCGTGATTTTAATTTTTTGTCTCAAATTTATAGAAACAAACTACAAACTGTTTAAATAAATATTGATAAATGTATTCCAAATAAAATTAAATAAAATTAGGTAAAAGTAGTAGTATCGCATACGGTACAAGTTTTAACAGTTCATAACGGTAACATTAGACATATTTGTTGTAATTCCAGGCCATGCTTGCATTAACAAGTCTCATAATTTTTGTTAATGTCGAAATAACGATCGAAGTAACCGCCTTTATTACCATAAATTCTTTTAAACTTAAAGGACAAAACCAGTTCCTATTCAAAGTACAGAGTGATTGCCCACCTATTAATTTAAACGATGACTATACTGAGAACAGATCTTTGCTACCGTTATAAAAATAATTTCAACTACGATAGCAAAAAAAAATTCGTACATATGGGACAATAAATAAATAGCTGTAGTATATATATATATAGTATGCAAGTATATCATTGCTGTAGTAGTAAAATTGCTTCGTAAATATGAACCTGCAGTTGCAGCAAAGGAAAATTTTCATGCTTACAAAGCCACTTATTAACAATTGAAAAAATACTTTGTTGGGACAATAAAGATATTTTCTTAATCCAAGAGAAAAGTTTGGTAACATTTTTAAATGTTTTATTCAAAATGTGTTCTACAGTATATACAAAATTCAGAATATACCGTTTCCCTGTTTAGGGTTATTTACATATCTTTACATTTAAATCTTTAAACATAAATTTGTTACAAATTAAGCACAATCGAAAATAATATGAACGAAGTTTAAATTAAGTGGTAAATAAATCACAGGTTGGTTATAGTTCTAACAGTGCATATACCACATATCAAACCAAGCTCAAACGTAGGTAATTATAAAATAGAACTAATATAAAACCTGTAACTTTTTAAAAAGTTTTCGTTTCGTGTTGTGCGCTAGCACAACACAAGACACAGAATTGAAACGATATATCAACCCATAAAATAGGTATGTTTTTAATATGAAAAATTAAAGAAAAAAACAATTAAAGTTTTTAACAAAATGCCGCTATGGAATTGAAGTCCGTGGTCCGTGTCTGCTCTATATGTCACCGACACCCTGATTGGATACGGTTTTGTGTGAACGATCTTCGTCTTCGCAAAGTATTTAAAAAATTGGTTTGCTGAGACGGGTAACTCCGAAAGTCGGGTTTCAATCAACATATTTATCGTGCGAGTAAAAAAAATAATAAATAAGTTTTTATAGTGTTCTTTCTTTTAATCACAGTAGAGTGGATTCCTTCCCCAGCATATATAAAGATTAATGACCGAAAATATTATTTTTAAAGGGTTATGTAATTGTCACTATTAACTAAATATGTCTAAAATACCAAAGTTTCTTCTAACAAGAATAAAGAATTAGGTAAGAACTAACTAAAATAATCCTAGTCAAGATTTTTTAGCTAGAATTTTTCTCAGTGTAGGTAGGTAGTATGGTAGTGTTCCAATAAAAATTTTAAAAAATTATGGGGATACATATATTTGCAATGGCGTTGATATATAAGATTGGTCAACTTACTAGAATCTTTATGTTGATTCAAAATTAATTGATTAAACTTTTTCCAAATTTATCATTATTCCTGGTAGATTGTTACTACCTGTATATGAACGGAAATATTATTATGTCCATAATACAGAGACTTAGAACGTAATACTCTATAACTTACATACTCCCAGTTAGAATCTAATATTAAGTGGCGTTCACACATAAGGTCTTACCTGATGTCTTACCTGTCGTTATACCTGAGTTCTAGTTAGACTACAGACACTACAAATCTGGATTTTTTTAGAAAGTTCTTCACCAATCACCAGATTATTCATAAAATTAGTAGATCTGGTAAAATTTCCCCAGACTTGGTAACACTCTTAGACTGTCTGGCAAAATGTCAGGTAAGACAAGATATCAGGAAAAACCTTATGTGTGGACGCTAGTTTAAGTAGATCAGGACGCTCGAATAACATATTTCTTTTTTTGTGCTATTGGCAACATACTTTAACAATTTGAAGAAAATTGCTATTAAATATTATATAATGAAAAACTAATATTATGGACGATAAAGCAGAACATAAAAAACAACAATATTAAATACCTAGCTTAATTGAATCAGCTGGTAGTTGGTTCATAACTAATATGGGTTAGAAAACTGAAGTTCAACGTAGTAAATTCCCACTCTATTGATAAGAACTTGTTCCGCAATACTGTAGCTTCGTCAGAAGATAATATCTGAATGAATAAAATAATGTACCCATAATAGTAGGTAAATTTGTATCTAATTAATTAAATTAAGTGGTTAAATTAAGGTAGATAGGTAAACATCTGTAATGATGTTTTTTGTTAATATAATAAAATGAGGATATGGTATATTAAAATATATCCATAACAATCTGTTTTCCCAAAGTTCGGGATATATACAATAATTGTTAGTTAAATATTTTACCAAGGGGGGTTATTAAACATTAACAAATGATAATAAATTAACCTCTATTTGATCATTCTAGCAAATATAGTTTCACGCTTTTATTTTAAATATGTAAAATTTTAAATTTAGGATCAAAATTATGCCGTGAGAAGCTAATTAGTTCTATTTATCTTTAGTAAATTATTATGATATATTTATTATGAGAAGTAATTAAAACATTTGCCGTTATTAACAGTCGAGCTGCGAAATGATTACTTGGTCAGCAAGGTTTTTACAATTGGTCAGTAGAAGAAAACACGTCTAGAAGCAGTTTACTTCAGAGGTCCCGGGCACAGTCAATTTATGTAACTTTCTTTTGTTTTCTTGTGCCGAATACAGAAGGAAATCGGCTACAAAAGGTGTAGCGGGGGCGGGTTTTCACTTATTTTCCCAGGGCACTGTCACGATTCAGAAATGTTTGCTGTCCATAAGTTACTGACCAACCAGCCATTTTGGCTGACCGATTACATTTTTCTGCTCGCAAAAATAAGAATATTTTGCTAACCAGTTAAATGATACCCATTTATTATATCCTCTTACGAAAATAAGTACCTGTCTGCCACATGTACTTACGTCTTTGAACAGTCATTACATGTTTATAAGCGCCTGATTTTTTTCGTTACTTCAAACCACTTGTAAAGCGAAAACAAATAAAAATCAGGCGTGTATAAATTAAGATGTAATGACTGTCTAAAAACAGCACATCGAGCAGACAGGTATGTATATATGTAGTTTGGTAAGAGAATACAAGAACATCACAATAGTTTTATGATTGAAAATTATCTCATCAGAAAAATCAACATAATTTTGTTTCTTATTTTCAATTTTTAAAATATTGAAAATAAAAGGAAACTAAATTTGATCAAATTAATGAAATTAAAAATTATAACAAAATACTTAATAATTCTCCTTTGTTAATTTTGTATAATAACCCTTCTTTCTAAGCTATTTAACTAACAATCATTATTGTATCTACCCTTAAGCTTGCGAAAACCCGAATGTAATGATATATTTTAATTTACCATAACCTCATTTTATTATACCAACAAAAACACCAACACAGATATTTACCTATCTAAATAACCATTGTTTATTATACCCATTATATAGATTTTGTCAAAATGGAGAAATTCACATGTTATCAAAAAATAAATATACCTAACGTTTTGAATACATCTTAGTCAACGTAAAGATTTTAAAATGTAATATTTTCGATCGATTTCGATAAGTTTTCTAAAGAGACTCGTATACTACACGAACAATGATTGTGAAAAGTTGTGTGGATTTGTAAACCGACCCCGAACAAACTTTTATACATATTTCATTCTGAGCCATTATGAAAATGTTGTTAGTTGTTTTGATTAATTTTAAAATAAACAAAAAAAAATCCTAGCTATTCAAGAATATTTTAATTAAAATAAAATTAACTGCATGTTTGACTTGAGGCATATCAACCTGTATTATATAAGCATTGTACAGGGTTTTTCTTAATGACGTGCTGACATTAAATAGTGTGATTTACGAAGGAAAGGTCATATTGAACATGTCCATAACATCTTTAAATGTTTGCTACAGTATATTGGAATTTTTTATAGAATCATTATTTTTTATATCTCCGGTCTTGATAAAAACTGAGAAAATTTCAAGAGACGAATTCCTGTAGAATTGATTAAGCCGACCAGAAGGCATAGGAGGAGGAGTTTGCTTGGATCAATAAACTTTACAAGGTGTAGCAAATTCGCCCTTCACCATAGGGATTTTGGAAACGGTAAGAGATACGGAGTCGGGGGCAAAGTTGCGTAATTATGGGCTCAATAATATGCCGCATCGCATAAAAATCAAGAATAAATACAGAGGCTTTCAAAATATTTGGAAAAATTTTAAATTTAGCGTTTCGGTTTTAATTTTTTCCATGCTTTGTTCGAAGAGATGTCCAAAAATAAATTTCACTTTCTGATTGCTACTTTTTATTCTCCACAAGATGGCATCATCAGATATTTAATGCGACGTTCCGTCTTCGGGTCACCTCCAGTAACTTAATTTTCTTAAATACGGGCCTGGATACGTTTACCTTTACATACAACTCTTACTGGATTTCCGGCGTTTTGTTCCTTAAATTTACCATTTTCATTAAAATACCCCTAGTGCGTTCCTGTAATTTTTTTTAAATTTCGGTGTAATTCGAAAAAAACTCAATGTCTTTCTAAAAATACTTAAGAAAGGTTTTAATAGTGAAATTTTATTTGCATTAACAAAATAAATTACTTGTAGAACTACTACTACTACTTAGGTACTAAGTATAAGTTTGATATAACTATTAGTTTGAAATAAAAAAAAGTAGTAACTAATAAGGACACAAATAGCAATAATAATTTTAAAATCTTCAGTTTCTTCGAAACAGAAGTAAATTAGAATACTAGGGGCATTTTAATGAAGATGGTAAATTAAATGCTGAACGTAGATTTTTCTAGAGATATTTTTTCTTTCATAATTTAAACAAACAAATCCAGGCCCGTATTTAAAAAAACTAAGTTAAGACCCTGTATTTATTTTTGATTTTTTGCGGCATATTATTGAGCCCATAATTACGCAGCGTTGCCCCAATTTAACCCACTTCGTATCTCTTAGTACTTTCGGACATATTAAAAATTAACGATGAAAAACAAATTGCACACCCTGTAACAAAATATTTAAGCTGTTGTGGACATATGTTTACATAAACTTTTCTTCATAAGATGACATGAGGAATTTTCCAAAATATTGGTACGTCCGTAAGGAATACCCTATATAGTGTTAATTATTGTACCTAGTTTGTTGTCACTTTACGGTCACAAATAAGAAAATAACCAAAAAATAAAAAAAAAATAACGAGTAACGAGGTTAAAATCGATAAAGATAAGCTATCTTGTCTTAAATTTAAGGTAAAAAAAGTTGAAAAGTTGACGCAGTTTATTGTTCTTTTCAGTGAACAACAATTCCGAAGTATTTCACAATAATAACATGGTGGACGCTGCGGAACGATCCAGTCCTTCCCACTACTTCTTCAATCAATTCAATGGGCTAATGTCAAGTGGTCAAATGAGTCCAAGCGATACTTTGGATTCTGGAACATGTAGTGATCTGGACGGTACTTCTCCTCCTTTGACGAAGAATAAAAGTGGTAGTGGAGTTTCTGTAACTTTAATAGGTACGTAATTTATAATTTAGTTTTTTTTAATATTTTAAATCTTTTTTATATTTCCTTGTATACTCAAAGAAAAGGTGTAGTTAGTAAGTATCTGTAAAATACATAACCCTAAGAGGTAAATAATTAGAATTAAGTATTGATAGTTATAAAGTTAATACTATTGGAGTAATCAAAACTAGGAACAGGTATGTACAGGGTCGGGTGGAACCGGGAGGAACGCGGACTAAACTGCATAAGGATATAGTTGAGAATAATGTAAAACAACCCATGTGTCATCCGAACTTCATATGTTTTCAAGTTATAGCGTAATTACAAATTAACAAAGTTTCATATATTAACATTTCTTTTTAATAATAGCTTATAATATTAATTTAATTAATTATAATAATTATTTAATCTGATAAGGATATTCGAATTTCATTTAAATTTATTTTAATGTATACAGGGTGTAACTAAATAAGTGTAAAACATTTAAGGGGGTGATTCCTCATCGAAAAAAAGATAGGATCTTTCATATAAAGAAACTTCATTGGAGCATCCCTTGTTAAGATACAGCCCCTTAAAGGGGGTACATAAAATTTATAAATAAACAAAACTAATTTATTAATAACAAAACATACAACATCTAGAAATCATAGTAAATGTTCAATATGTCTACCTTCAGACCAATTTAATTGTCACTATCGCTAATAGCGGCCTACTGGATAAATTAGTTTCGTATTTTCGTTTTATGGCGATATGTATCTTGTTCGTAAAATAATTTTTTGCTGCGAACTGGTTTATTTTGGGCAAAAAATTCAAGAGACATTTTTTGTTTAGAATGAAACAGGCTATCGGAAATAAATTTTTAGATGGTAAACAAATAATAAGACAAAAACTTACATTGGAAATAAATTTTAGGGGTTGCGTTTTCCACCCCTTACAACCATAGGGTAAACCAAATAAATTACTGGCTTGGTAGTAGAAAATGTCAGGTTAATTTCTATATTGTAACTTTTTTAGTGCTTGTGAAAAAAATTGTTAAACACATTTGATGTACCCCCTTTAAGGGGTGTATCTTAACAAGGGATGCTCCAATGAAGTTTCTTTATATGAAAGATCCTATCTTTTTTTCGATGAGGAATCACCCCCTTAAATGTTTTACACTTATTTAGTTACACCCTGTATAATATGCTCCTAGAGTTTAGTCCGTTTCTCCTGACTCACACTGTATATATACTTTTTAATTATCAATAAAAAATTTTGACTATACTTCACAAGGACAAGTTTCCTGTGCTTTGTGATAATAATTTTATTTAATGGCGGTATATACCAATTAGTTATCTATAATTAAAAGTAGCATGATGTGATTTCAGTTTTAATTCTCATGTATTTTTATAAAATACATATTTTGTTGCTGTTTGAAGTTTACAACCAAATATATGGGTATTGATTGCTTAATAATTGGTCTTATCAACAGATAAACTGGTTCCAAAAACCTTTCTACATAGTGGATCTAGTACCTAATTTCCCAGAAATTTTTGTCAATTATATCCATATTCCTTATAATATTAACTTATTTACATAATTTATTTTGTGTAAAAATATTCTTCTTTCGAAATACATTTTTATTAAATCTGTTCTGAAACAAGACTAAAACTGAGCATCCCACTCTTTTCTGCATCGATAAAACAGGTCACTAATTTCATTGTATTTATTGCAAAATTTATTGTTTACTTGTCAAATTTAGTGATTGCAATGTTTTGTATAGATATTTAATAAATGTCTTAATTTTTATCAAGCTGGGAATCAGTTTACAAATATTTCTCAAATACTTAAAATATATAAGAGCAATTTGTCTATTATTTTTTGATTCACTTATCTCAGGAACCAAATTTATAATATATTATTTTAGAAATATTCCATAAATTAAAGCAGCAAAACCTTTTGTTAAATAGGTTGAAACTCAAGGGGTTCATATGAAATACGCATTCGCAAAGGAATATCCACAACTGTTGGTTAATGTAATATGTGACTATAATGTGTTTACAATATGATTAGTATTGACAAAGCAATTATATCTTATTGTAATTTATTTTGATATTAAAACTTGAGAAGCCAAGTAGAAACATTACGATGATTAGTATGAATAGCATTTCATCATCAGGTTTGTATTAGAAAATTACCCTATTTATAATTTCTATACCTAAATCCAAGTCCTAGATGAAACGGATTGTTAAAATTATCGGAATTTGACTGTAAAATTTATGGGACTTTAGGAATTAACGTGCGAAACTCTTGATTAAAACGTTTAGGGGATTATTAAGTGGCGTGAAATCCCGGGGTGTTATCAGATTATTTCGAAAAGCTAATAATGGCTGCTGCAAATATTAATTTTAGATAAATAGTAAACAAAATCTAATGCATTATCAACATGGTGGTTCCGGTTAAATTTTGACTTTGTTTATGGGTAAAAATATTCTGCTGCTAAAACAAACACGCAGAGATGGAACGTTTGTTTATATTTGGATTACAAATACTACTTTTAACTGCCAATAAAGAACTCTTTTTGATCTGAATACTAAATTACAAGAATAACTTTTAAGAAAGAAATACCTGTCGTTTGTGAGTTTTCATAAATGAAGTTATTTAATAGCTAATAGGTATGCAACTGATGAAGCTACACGATCAAAAACCAAATACCTCTGTGTATGTGTGTAAAAAAATTTTACTTTAACTCAAGAAATACACGAACTTTATATCACCTTTTACTGTTCTCCTGACCGCTTATGTCAAAATTATTGTAATCTAGTCATGCGATCGATCAGCGGAATTAAATTCAAAGTTTCAGTTAACGTTTTGATTTATTCTCATGTTAAACTATTTTAAGCTATTTTTTCTATGATCAAACACTGGTACTATATAAAAAATCCTTAAAGTTACTCTGGCAGCGGTCTCGTCTGCGAATAATGCGATTTACGTTGGGTCTGAATCGTTGGAGGATATTTTCGTTGAGAAGCACGATCTCAGCAAAGTCGTTCCACAAGGACGACGTCCTCTAGATGAATGAATTCTTAAATAGTGCAGTTCGAGGAATAATAACCTGAACCACATATGGATGAGTGGCATTGGTCCATCGTATATTTCTGCTATTCGTCGCTCTTGGTGGAATTATTAGGTAAAAGTAAATCGAATATTTTTCATATAAATATCTGTAGAAGAGAGTCAATCATCAACCTGTTCTAGCCTGCCGAGCTTCTTGGTCAGCTCCGATCAGACTAATCATTTCGATGAAATCCAGTAGCCGAAGAATATGCTTGGGTGCAGAGCTCCAGACATGAGAACATCATTCTACTGAGGGTCTGAGCTGGGCGTTGTAAAGTGTAAAAAGTTGTTGTATATAACTTCTTAGTCCGGGAAAGTATACAAAGGTTTCTATGTGCAACTACCTAGTTATGTGAAGGCATATTTCCTCCCAGTAATGTCTAGAAAATTAAGAGACGAAGTCAGCGGAATCCTACCATGACTATATCCGGTTCTGCAATTTTAACCTTCTTAGAAAAAACTGCTCTCTGGTCGCAGCATTACATTCCACTTGGTTACGGTTTCCTCGAGACAGCATTTCTTTCGTCGGTCGTTCCTGAGGCCTGATATTTCAAGTGCTATTTGAGAATTCAAAGTGAGATATTTGTTCTGTTATAAGCAAAGCTATATATTGTTTTGTTTTCACTAGAAAGTTACTAATATTTAATAAGAAGAGGCTGGATGGGAGACAATATGGAGCCTTGAGGAATACCGGCCATTGATGGTGAAGGCTTCTGAGAAATCCATCAATTGCTACTTGCAGAGAACGTTCCTTAAGAAAACCACAGACATCATGCACAGAATCGGTTAGGCATACCATATGATCACACTTTACTTAGGAGCCCTTGATGCCAAATACGATCAAAGGATTTAGAAATGCCGAGTGCAATAGCATGGGACACCCCATGATGTTCTATTGTGTTGCTTCAAGATGGGTGACATAAACTAAGAAAATCTCCTGTTGAGCTTGTCATGTGACGCAAGTGCGGTGCCTCACTAAATATTTTATAAAATAAAATATTTAAATAATCAAAAAATAATTTTTTCATTTCTCTATAAAATAATTAATTCTATCTTCTTTACGACAAAAAATAACAATAACATTAGCTAAATCAGGTCATCTACTATATAAAAGTAAAAATGTTATGGGGTCGGTATAAATAGCATCCGAGAAATCGCCTCACCACCTCGGTCACGAGCCGCCACTGCTACAATTAGAATATATGTCTTCAAATTACCAGTACGTTGTATTTCGGTCTACAAGTTGTAAAATTTGCGAAGGAATCAATAAAACTCTCAAACAATAGAATTGCATAGGTTATGTTGTCGCATAGAGAAAAGGTAGCAATTATTGAAGAAGCGCTGCACATTTCATCTGTCGCGTCATCACGGAAGCACACTTCTACTTCTGATGAATTAGCCAGTGTCTGGATATGCTTCCAATTTGGCAATAATCATTCCAATATTGGTTTATCGTTTAAATTTGCAGTATTTGTCTATTTTATGTTCGTGCAATCTGCAATAGTAAGTATAAGGACCAGTAGGTACTTTATCTTAGGAGAAATATAAACAAAATTTCTCTTTGTAGGACTAAAACAATTCCTGGCATATTTTACTGATCCCGTATATTTCGAGATGAAAGACATTGTTATTTACCTAAACGAAAGTCCATGTCCTCTAAAGCGGTTGGAACAATTTAGATTAATCAATATTCAGGAATTATTATTCTCATTTAAAATTTAAATTTGGTCTCCAATTAAGCTCCTGCGAGACATCTGCCAGCTGCCACCGACGGTCTAATACTAAGGCATTAAGATCTAAAAAGGAATAAAGTTGAAAACATGAAAAAGTGCAATAACCGTTAGTTGCTGTTTCTGTTTTCATCAACGAGAATCTAGCAAATGCATTGACCAGTATAAATAGTTTTCTCATAAGAAGTGATTAAAATCTGTTGATTTTAACAGTATTTAATTATATTCGTGTTGCCTCTTAATAGTTCAAAACTGAATATACTAAACGAAGTCCGGTTAAATTTTTATTGAATATTATACTTTTAAGACAGTCGTTTGTAGAATATAGTAAATTGTGTTTTATGTCGAAAGCTAAGATTAGCGGATAATTTCTAAGTAGTCATTAAAGCTTAAAAGAGTTTGATTGAATGATTGATAACACTGTTATTCTTAAGAAGCAAAATGCAGTTCCTACTAAAGTCTTATATCAATTTTTGGTCCGAATTTTATTATTTTTTTTTATCTGTTTATCTTTATTTATTTATATAATATATTTCATTGGTGAAAAGAATAGTAAATATTTTGAATGAAAACTATCCCACTGCACTAAGAGTGGTACATATTTCCTAAATTGAGCCTATCCTGTAAAGTTTTGGAAGCTAGAACAAAATTTTACAGAGAAAATACCGTTATGGAATAATTGCTAAAACTTTTATTCATAAAAATGCAATTTTATATATAAGTATATTAGCCGAGTTTCATGATTACGAGAAAACTTTACGAACCCTGAAAAAATTGGCAGATAGTTGGCATAAAAACTTTATGAAATTTTACATTAAAAATAAATTAACTTCCTTATTAAATTGAAATAAGCGATACTTTTACTATCAAAAGAATCTCTGCACAAACAAACCACAAACAAAATAAAAATTTGCTATGTGACAACACGTTTAAATAAATAAAATGAAACTAAAGTGTACTCTGTTATTTGTCACTATATTAAAAGGTAGTAGAGTAGTTGTACTACGAAACGGGCGTAACGCCACCATTTAATATAGTGACAAATAACAAAGTACACTTTAGTTCCTTTTTATACAGGGTGTCCGGAAAAAGGAGGTCAATGGTTAACCATATATTCCTTGAGCAAAAATAATAGTACTTTTATAATGCCATTTTTCATTTTTGACCCTCATGTGCGATATACAGGATGTTACAGTTTGAAATTAAAAACTGATTTTTTTGAATAATTCGACTATTTAATGAGATATTAATTTAAAATTTGGTACATTACGTCAGCACAAAATGTTACATCTTTTGAGAGGAACAAAATAAGAAATGTTTGTCAAATACTCAAAATAGGGGGGGTCCAGTTCCCGCTGACCACCCCTATTTTTTAGTGTGTGCGCCAGTGACTTCTAAACTATATTTTTTTTGGTAATCATTTATTTTTGATTATTTTTTCTCCCTTATAAAATTTTGATCAAATCATGTGTTTTGGAGATAATCTGAAAAGCATGGATCCTTACCAGACGCCAGCGCGGCTGACGGTAATCCAATAATTTTCAAATGCTAAATCAAGTTAGCCGTTGTAGCATTACCATGGATACGGACGGCATCGTTGTTTTATTTGCTGTCAAATTAAATATTACTTTTCACTGTGTTTTAAGATTTAAAAGTTTTTTAATTAATAAGTCTTCTTTCAAGTAAAAAAGAAACAATATGGATGTTAGACGAGAACATTTATTACCGTTTTCTGAAATGACGGATATGATTTTAATGATGGGTAAGATTTATATTATCGTTAATGCTAAAAATTAATTTCCATTTCTCGAATAGGAAAATGTAACTCCAACGCTAGTTTGTCCGCTAGGCGCTATGCAGAAAAATTTCCAGATCGAGTTCACCCAAAAAGGAGATATTTTTCTAACTTAGTGAACCGACTTAGACAGAATCAACATTTTCGCGAAGATCGGAGAGGTAATTGCGGTAGACCTCGTGTAATTCGGCCAGGCCAAGAGGAGGATATTTTAAGAATTGTCGAAGAAACACCAAACATAAGTACGAGGGTTTTGTCTAGGCAGATTGGAAGCATTGGGAAAACTGAGGTACACCATGTTTTACGAGATCAGCAGCTTTACCCGTATCATATTCAAAAAGTGCACGCTCTTTTGCCTCAAGACTTCGAAGCAAGGCTTTTATTTTGTAGATGATTATGTGAAATGAATAACCGAGATGTACGTTTCATCAGACACATTTTGTTTACTGATGAAGCTTCATTTACGAGAAACGGGATAACAAATATTCATAACACACACATATGGACAGAAGAAAATCCTCATGCCATAGTAGAGACGCATCATCAAGTAAATTTTAAAGTCAATGTGTGGGCAGGTGTCGTAAATAATTTTCTTCTTGGTCCTGTAATTTTGCCAGGAAATTTGACTGGTCATTCATTTTTACTATTTTTTCAAAATATACTGCCAGATTTACTTGATGATTTGCCTCTAATAGTAAGACAAAATATTTGGTTTCAACTAGACGGTGCTCCCCCGCATTTTGCTATAAATGTTAGGAACTATTTACACCAAATCTTTCCTAATCGCTGCTGTTATGCTAATGCTCATGTTAAATGGCCACCCCGTTCTCCACACCTTACTCCTTTGGACTATTCAGTCTGGGGGTATATGAAAGATTTTGTGTATATGGTTGCGTTTTTGAGCGAGAATCATTTAATAGAAAGAATACTTCAAGCTGGAGAGCAGTTCAGGTTAAAACCACATATTTTTCAAAGGTTAAGATTTTCTTTAATAAAGAGAGCTCGCATGTGTATTCAAAAAAATGGAGGTCATATCGAGCAATTCCTTTAGACTATTTTTTTTGTTTGTTTTTTTGTTACTAACGTTAATTTAAAAAAATAATATTTGAATATAGAAATTTGTTTCCATTTTCCTTCGTCAGACTAATACCCAGACGCGTTTCGCCATTTTTATGTACCACCGCGAGATGTCGCGACGATTATTATACTCCTTTCGAAAATAATATGTTTTGAGTATTTGTTATCTTGTTATGATGTTTCAAATTTATTTAATAAGTAATAGTAAATTATTGTCTTAAGAACGAATGATAACAATGGTGTTTACTGTTATATGAAGATTAGCAATAGTAAGTTCTTAGTAGGTCAATAAACTAATTTCATTTAACTGAATTAGTACTAGAGGTTTTTATCTGTACGCCACTGTCCTTATTTTTGGTTAGTCTTTTGTTTTCGGTATTGTCACTTATTGCAAAGTTTTACTTAATTATATCTTGTATCGGGTCTCGGTCACTTTTGAAATGAAAATCCAATTTTCAGTTAACGTTTCGGTTCATTTTATTTAACCATCGTCAGAACTATTTTAACAAAAATAAAAAAGGCGTGTAAACAAAATTAAAAAGAAGCAACATTATTTGATGGGTTTTAAAAGCAAAATTCCTATTTTATGTTAGAGTGACTTGTCATGTTTAGAACGAAAACAAGAAAATATATAAATGACAGAATGGACATACCTTGTACAATTCTCACCCACTTACACTAAGATAGCATTGAAAATAACATTTTGTCACGTTGTTTAATGGATGTGAACTAAACTATTTTAGCAGTAGGGCAGGTTAATATTTAGTTACAATAAAATAGAAGGTATGCATATTTAAATAATTTAAATTTTGGGTTTTTGGCCTGTTTATACCTTTACAATAGGGCTTGGGAATTTCTATATTAAAATTATTTGGTGCCATCAGTGTTCGTTTTGTGATGGTAAAAATTTGCATTTAGTTTGATGTAATTTCATTATTGTAAATATTACTAAGGTTATCTGTATCAGTTCTAAAATTAATCGTATTATTGTTTTTTTGATATGAATCATTTCTTTGATATTGCGTTTTTTGTAATTTGTCTCGTAATCTACTTACCGAACCGAAACGTTAACTGAAAATTGGATTTTCATTTCAAAAGTGACCGAGACCTAGGAACAAACTACCCATAATTGATTAATAATGAACCTTAAAACATTGAAACCACAAAACAAAGAAAATTATTTTTTATTGGGGCAAGTTGCACTATTGTGGTACTTGCTGTAGCACGTAAACTTTGGTTGAAACAATACCTCCTATTCAGGGGGTATTGGTTGAACATAAAATTTTCCTTCCCACAATAACAACACGCAACACTTGTCATAAACATAACCTCACTTTGCTAATAAATTAACAAAAATTTAGGTTAGTTCACATATTAACCTACGAGTTGGTTATTATGTGTTACTAACAATATTAAGTTCAAACTTTATATAACGACTGTGAATAATTTGCAGCTGGATAGTATATGAACCCACTAACGAACTAATGTTAGTAGCTGTTTTAGTAGAAATATGATTTTCCATCAAAATAACCAGACATTTGGATAGTATGTATATTATCTAGCTAGTCTATAAACTAGCCAACATATATAAAACAGTTGTAGGAGTTTGATTATGAACAAATGAAACATTTTTTTTTGGTAGTAGTAGTTAGATTAAGTACGTATTATATAATCCCTGCTTATTTCATATGAAGGGTTGGGCAAATGTTCCAGAACGGCTTAATTAAAGGAAATCAACAAGTGATTTCAATCGATAGTACTAAAATTTTACTATTTAACTGGTTATTCCACATGTACTAACGTCATCAACTGTTAAGGGGTAACGTTACTTTTAATTTTTTAAATGGAACATCCTGTATATTATTATTACATACATTTGCTCGATAACCTAAATATGTATAAATTTAATTGTTTCGGAAATATTGAGAAATGAATGAAGAAAAGAAACCTAACAAAATATTTTATTTTAAAAATTAGTTGCAATTTTTCCATAAACTATAAATTAAAATAAATGTAAACTGGGAAATTACGTTCTGCAAATGCTGATGAGAAGTAGCGTGAATAGGATCTAAAATTCTGTTATCAAGATTCTCTAAAGACTTAGGTTTCATACGATCTACGACAGTGGCACAAAGGTAGAAATGTAAAGGTGTTAGCTCTGGAAATCTAGGAGGCCATTTAATACCACCTCTCCTTCCTACTCACCTTCCAGGAAACCTTCCATCCAAATAGTTTCGGACATGTATACCAAAATGCGGTTGCGCTCCATCTTGCTGAACCCAAATATCATTCCGTAATAATTGATGGTTATATAGATCATGGTATAAAGTAATTAAAGTTAATGTAATACTATTCGAAACTGTACATAACTTATTGACAATATTACATACTCCTATCAGGATCGTCTTCTGACTCTTGAAGCAACCTTGGTTTAAAAGGAAACTCTTTATTTTCTATCAGAATTCTTTTAATGAATTTTCAGCTCTCATCATGTTCGAGGGCCAGTTTTGAAACTGAACGAGTTATTCTTCTTGCGAGTATAACATTTTGGGATGTATCGTCATTTGTACCTATTTTCGGATTGTTTTTGGCAAGTTTTTTACGGTAGCCGTATGCTCAAATTGTATTAGCAGTGGATTTAGAAATCTTTGACTAAAAATGTCAGTTTCTTTTTGAAAATATCTACGTCTGTCCCCATATCCAATCATCATAGCAGATTAATGCGTTCTTTTTCACTTAGCTGAACCATAGTTTAATCAGTTATAATTCTAGTTTACTCGATGAATAAAAAACTAACACCACTGAGTTAAACTAATTTTAAATAAAAGTTGAAGAATGACAAAAAAACAGATACATGTCCACTTGGTAGTCATGAAAATTAATAATTTTACTTAGGTTGTCATAATAAAAGGAAAATTCTTGATTTTTATATAAAATATATTTTTATATATTTATTTGTCAATATTTCCGAAACAATTGAATTCATACATATGGTATATTATAGAAAAAATGTTTTAAATTTATTGAAAAGAATAACTAATAATATACAGGGTGTTCCATAAAAAAATTAATACTAAAGTCAACCCTTGGAAGTTGTTTACAACATATGGAATATTCAGTCAAACAATACAACTTGTTATGGAATATTTTGTTGCTATGTGTGTCTTATATGGTTATTTATTACCAAACTTTAAAGCACTTTATTTTTCTTGTTTTCAATTATTATATTATGATGTTATTCGATGTAGAATTAAAAATGACCATCATCGTAAAAAAAAAAAATTTTAAATTAATTTTTAGCCAAATAACCAATATTATTTGTGGAATGCCATTCAAATATCATGCAAGACATGGCAAAACGTGCTGTGCGAAATCTTTACGATTCGTTTTTTGACGATTCAATGAAGTTCTTGCAAGAAATGTCACAATGACCAATGTTAAAATTTTTAAACTGGAATAATGCTCTTTTTAAATATTCGTATATTAATAAAACAATATTTTGTGTCTAAACCAGAACTTTTTTCTCATTGCTTCCCCTCAATACAAATTTAACAGTACTCATAATACGCAAGTTACTTATTTACCAAAAACTTACAAGAAACATGTTAAGATTAAAAAAGTAATTTCTTCTAATTCTACTTAAAAATATTTTTGTAACACATACAAAACGCTAGTTACCTAATAGTAGAATAGGAATAGTACTGTAGTGTAACAGATTTTTTACCATGAAAGATGAATAATCAATTTTGCAAAAAATCTTTATTAACGATTAGGTAGGTAGTTTCTGATAGCCCAACAACACTATTATATTCCTATTTTATTTCAGGTTTACACAAGAAAACCGCCAGCCTCAGTAGTGGTGCTGACATTGACAGCGATGATAATGAAAGTCATAGTAGTACCAGTAGCATCAGCTGTGACTCGCTTAACTGTGGAAAGGTATCACGAATAGAAACTAAATTGGTGAATGGATCTAAGAGTAAAAGTTCCATCATACCACAAACCTTACTTCAAGACATTCGGCAAAGAAAAGGTTCGTTGAAAATTTCATAAAGTTTGTGAAAACTCTTTGACATAATAATGTCACCCACGGAAACATAATAAAAATATTAGAATAATTTGTTAATTGTAAAACAAATATTCACCTTGTATTTTAGTAACCCAGAAATATTTATTGCAGTTTTAACTAAATTATTATTTTTACTATTATTAAACGATCAAAAGAAAAATCTCCAATTATATCACACTACTAAAAGATGTCCTCAAGATAAATAAAAGAAAATATTGGCAAAAACGTCAGAAGTTATTGAAAAATACGAGCGAGACTTGTTTAATTAAATTTTCACCGATTATTTAAACGCTATATTTGCGTGGAAGCTGCTAGGTCAAAGATATAGATAGAATCCCCGTCCCTTTTTTGTTGTGATTATTTTCATAATAACAGGTGTCACATTGACGTGTACAAAGCAGATAGAAATACCGGGTCCATGTTTGTTTTAAGTCGGTGGTATATATGTTGCCGTAAAATTAGATTTTACTAGCTCGGAAAAAGTTTAGATTTAATTAAAATTCTTACGCGCTGTTAGGTTCTTTGTACTTTACCTATTTGAAATATAATAAATTATAGAGTAGTATTTAATATTATTAATTTAAATAAACAAGAATAAAAAAACTTAAAATTGCTTATATAAAAAAACTAAATTTGTTTATTTGTTCCTGCATGGTTGAGTGTCGTGACATTTGGAGTTGCACAGTTTGCCCTTTTTCTTATAGAAACATCTGTTACTGTTGCAGGTCTTCTTACATATGCAGCGTTCAAATCATTGCCTTCTCCTAGGGTATCATGCCTAGCAGCATTTCTTAAAGAACGGCTATTCGAAATATCGAATTGTGATCTAGAAAAAATAAGAATAAAATGAATGTAAATTGACAATTAAATTTAATTATTTTAAAAACAAAGGAGCACAACATACATAATTTTTCCAATATTTCCATGTTTTGTAGCAATTTTTTGCAGACCTTATTTTTTTCAAGCACGTCTCCTGAAGTTCCGTAGATCTTCTTTTGCCCTATCAACAGCTGTAATCGGAATATTATCGCTGAAACAGTAACCTTGAATCTCTTCTAGGACAGCTTTAACTAAGTTAGTAAAAACTCGTTTTAACTAATATAAACCGTTCTCAACTAAACGATTTTTAGTTTTAACTAAGATTATAAGACAATTCTAGTTTTAACTAGTTTATTATAGAATTGACGACGGCAGATAGTTAAAACTAGTTTTTCCTGGGAAGACCTTTTAACTGAAATCGTGTTTTTACGGTAACATATACACTACCTTACAAGTACTAAACATTAATAGAGGAACATCGGATAGAACGGGGTACCGGGGTAGAACGGGGTACGGCCCTTATTGGCGCCAATATTTATGTTTAGTTCGTATCATCGAATATATGTAATTAGTAATACTGTCCCAACTGGGTGCAAGTATTCGATACAAGATCCAGCGCGTCAGTCTATGATAGATCGTCGCATCCGGCAGATGTGTGTTAATTGTTATAATATTTTGAGAATTTGAAAGCATCATAAGTAGATTATCTTAAGTTTTTTTAACTATATTATTTAGGTAATTAATAAAGGTTTCTTGTTATTGCAAAAAGCAAATGGCGTTCGGGGTGTTCCACCCCACTATGCTGGCCTATTTCGGTCTTTCCTTCTTCCCGAAATAAAACTGGGACAACAAAATTATCGTTCTAGAGTACCTCCTAGGCTATAAAGAGTATGCAAAATCTATTGAGAATAGTTAATTATTGTTTTCATGGATTATTATTGTTGTGCAAAATACAAGGGGAAATCAAAATACATATAGGTTATTATTTTAAAATGTAACAAAAATAAATACAATTTGTAATTTCAATCATTCTTAAACTTTAATACAAAAAATTAACATATTTTTAATATTTGGTAGCTGCACCGTTATTATCGATTAAGGCTTGCAAACGTCGTGGCATACTTAACACTACGTTCCTCGTAATACTCTTGCGTTATTTCATCCCATGCTTCCATTATCCTTTGGAGCAATTCATCTTCAGTTCTAGACTCTGGAAGTTAAGTTTATACATAAATTTTGCCATTTCATCCCAAACGTTTTCAATTGGGTTGATATCGGGACTTTTCGAAGGACACGGCAGAACACAAATATGATTTTCTTCTAAATATCGTGTTGAAATATAAAGTCTTTGCCATGTACTGCGCCGACTGATGGTATCATAACTTGGTTTAGTCTTTTGCAATATAATGGTGAATTGAGCCTTCCCTGTACTATTTGACAAACTCCAGCCCCAAACATTGATAGTAAAGCGTCCACTTTGATTGGTCTTATGTGTATATCTTTCATCGTATCTCGAACCAGAAGGTCTGTAAACGCGGATTCTCCCATTGTTGCAGGATTGAAAGGTTTTTTTAATGGAAAATATTACGGTTTCCCACATGTTATCTCGATTTATGTATTCATGAGCAAATTCTAATTTTCTCTGTTTGTTTGCTTGGGTCAAAAATATTTTTTTGTAGCACAACAACTTTTAATATCCGAATTACGAATTCTACTATGAGCTGTATTAGCCAAACCAGGAAAATGTGTCTCTTCTTTAGCCCTTATTGCTGTTTCGAATGAATTATCTCTTAAAAAATTAACTAATTGTATATCTTGCCCTTCATTCGAAATTTTTGGGCTACCAGTACCTGCTTTTCTTACGATACTTCCATATTCTGCAATTTTGTGCTTAGCCAACAGTACGATATTTTTGCTAATTCCTAATTCATTTGCGATGTGTCTTATTTGATGCCCATCTCTCAATCGGGCGTAAATGATCGCATCTTGTTGGACGGTTAGCGCGGGCATTTTTTAAAAAATATTTCATTCGACACGTCATGCGTTAGTCATAAAATTAAGTAAAACTCACAACTTCAAAACAAACTAATAGGCTGGGAGATTAAACTACATTTTGCTGTCCCAGTTTTATTTCGGAACGATGGTACATATATATGTCGAATGTTTAGCGGTCCATAGGTAGGTACTCCGGGTTACACTCTTTCCAATTCTTTACCAGGAATAAACTTACCGCCTAAAGATTATCCATTTTTGGAATGTAATTTATTGGAAGGTGCCAGGGACTCGAAAACTAATATTTTGGTATTATTTTAAAGAGATTTAAACCACATTAAAAAAGATGTGCCATTCCCATTTAAGATTTTAAGGGTAAAATCACCCCTGCTAAGGAGTTAAATCACGAAGGATGCAAATATTCTTTAGAGGCAACCCCTTCACAATAAAATTTACCTGTCTACGATTATTAATATTATTTACTGGAAGCGAGATATTAAGAGTGGAACCTTTTCAAATTGACACCCTGTATAATAATCGTTTTATAATATAACTTTACCGGAAATCCTAACAGATATAATTGAGAGTTTTAAAAATAATCTAGAATCAGATACAATCGCCAATTTGTAATATTTGTCAATTTTGGTAAATTCAGATTTCCAACGATTTGATTGATCTTAAGGATGTCTTAAATTTTTTGCTAAAAGATTCAAATGGTCGGGTATTCCATTAAATAATTTAGTAATATTATAGTTTTTGTTAACCTAATGTGTAGCCCGCGGATATAGCCCCTAAATGAATATATTTAAATATATTTCCTACTTAGTATTATTTTCTGAAACAGACTCGAGGATTAAAGTGTCCATATTCCAAAAAGAAATCTGGTACGGATATCTCAATTCGGTGTGTTCTATTGAAGGTAGTAAATTCTAAAGTGTGCTCATATGAGGGGCAATAGCATTAATGCTTCGCAAAGCATCTTCTTTACTTCTCGACGCAAGGCATACCTAGAGGGTCCGTATATTTACGATATGAAGATATCCGTGGCCAGGCCTATATTCCTTGCGGTGTAGTGCTTTTAGTGTTTTTAGTCACTATTATTACTGACATTAAGCCTGGTTTTCATCGCTTTCAAAAAGGAAAACAAAATAAAGTTACTATGGTTTTATTTCGGAAAACGATTTACAAGAAGGTTAGATAATATGCTAAAATTTTTATTTATTTACAAGTTTGCTAGGTTCACATCAGTGCTATAAAAACTTTCGTCAAGTTGTGTGTTGTCAGCTAATAGCTATTAGACTCTAACCGAGTTTGTTATAAAAAAAAATTATAAATAAAATTTTTGTTATATATTGCCTATATGATGAGCAGTTTCTGTCGAAAATCATCCTTACTGTTTATAAGAATAAAATTAAGAAAAATATTTACAATATGAATAATAGTCTAATCAAAATTTTATTTAATTAAATATAGACTGGATTCCAGAGATAGAAAGTTTGTCCAATATGAAAAAATTTCAGAAAATAATATGTACCTACATGTATAGATCATAACTCTAGCTGTTTTTAAGATATAGTCATGAAAATTTGTAATTCAGGGTTTTTGAGGGCGAGTAACATGAATATATTTCTGTTCTTCAAACAAATTATAGAGGGATATGTCAAAAATTTTTTGCATGTAACTTTATTGGGATTGTTATTAAAATGTATAATAGAATGGTAATTTTTTTAAAAATGTGTGTACGTCATTTATTTTTTTAAGTCAGCCCATTTCCGCGATATTTGCATTTTTAAACAAGTGGAAGTTTTTATTTTTAACAAAAATAATTAATTAGTTTTGACAAAAATTAGATAACAATGATAGAATTAACATCGTATCAACAAATGTGAAAAATTCCCTTAAACCTTTTGCCAAATAACGACTTACTTCAAATAATGCTCTTTCTTTATTTTTAATTACGTGGGATTTCGCTATGCAGTAAAATATTAAACTGCAAATATCTCGGTAACGGATTGGTTTAACGAAATAAACGAATCATACATTTTTTTTTACCTGGGCGTGTAGAGAGTAAACTGGCACCTTCAATAAGTTCTTTGAAAAATATGAAGAGATTTACGTTCCTTGTTTAGGTGTTGTTATACCATGGTAATTTATAATGTTGTTTTTGACGCAATTTCAAAATACCTTGTTGAAATCGGATAATTATATTGGCATTGACAGAAGAATATCATACCATTCCTTAAGAAAGAATAGTTATTTTATTCATTAAATGTAATGAAGACTGATAGATGTTATAGTTGCAAGATGTGGACATACACAAAATTATAGGATTTGATTCGTTTGTTTGTGTTGCTCTTACAAGAAATTAGATAATGTAGTAAACAACATTTTAAGAATACAATTTAAAATGTGAAAAATGTAAAAATGTAAAAAATGTTAATTATATGAAGAAAGACAAACCTGTTAAAACATCATGAAAATCGGATTAGGAAGTAATGAAACATCAACCTTTTGAACTTTGCCGGAGATTGTAATAATAAAAATTAATAATAACAATTATAAAATTGTTCGATCAGTTCTTAAAAATAAATAATAAATTTTAAATAAAAGCTTTTAGTTTTGTATATAGAAATGTCAAATTTTGCTTCATGTATGTATATCAAAGTAAATCCAAGATTTCGTTCCCATGGAGCTGATGAACCTATTTATATTTCTAGCCCGAAATTATTGAATTTGTAATAATCTCGAGCGGTTTTGGTTGGTCCACAATAAGATTACCCATAATAATTGAAAATACTAACTTTAAAGTAGTTTTGTAAAAACTTTAAAATATACCGTGCAATATAATTATTTAGGTATATTTAGAAATAGTACCATTATTTTTTTTTTCCGAAATTAAATGCATGGAGACCGGCCTATAAAGGAGACTTTATAAGGACTCGGTAAGGTACTTGTAATATTTGACTATCTACATTTAAGGTGGTTAGGATTTAAAATAAAAATTGTATTTTTGATAAGCTGATAAAATGATCTATAAGTAACATTTTATATGATTATTGTCTAATCCAAAAAGTGCACTCTAATTGGACAATTATTATTATTATTAATTACTTTCATATTATATTCATATCAAGTTGTATATTCAAGGTGTATCAACCGAAATACATTGAATAGTGCAAAGTGTAATACGGGGTGAGTTATTTTATTTGTTAACGAAAGTGTATATTGAAATCATTTGTTTCCAATTTTTACAGAAACTATTACTCATTGTTTACCGTCGGTAAATAATAATAAATTGATTATTAATGACGTAGATTAATCACAAGTCGGTTCTTTAACTAATAATCAAAATAAAATAGGAAAAATTTAACATTATAATACCGGGTGTTTCAGGAGGAATGCTCACCCCTATAATTTTTTGTTGTTAAATTACAGAAATAAAATTTGGTGAGTTCGTATGTGATATCATTTTGCATTTTATGACATCTCGTACTCAATTTTGTCACTTCCGGTTTAACCGGAAATGATCTAAACTCTGGATTTTTAAATAGAACAGCCAATATATTTCTGGCTATATTGATTCGGAATATCCTTTGATTAGGAAAGAGAGGGGATACCGCGCATCGTACTCAGGCAAAGCTAGCTATCTGTGATCAAAAACAACAGACACGTGTAGTTTTGATGGAAAATAAACGATTTGGTACAGTTGGTTTTGTGTGATATTTCCGAGTATTTTAAACGTTGTTATAAAAATTGTGTACTGCATAATGGTGGAGTCTGCAGCTTATGGTTATAAAAGTCACAGCGGTAGGAAAGAGCCTGGAGTTACTTTTCACAGGTAATTAAGAAGATCTATTTCATCTACATTAAATAACCGCAAATCATTATTTTATAACAATAGCGTCAAAATATCATTTAGTTTATACCGAGTTAAAGCCAATAATAATGGTTTGGAGCGTATACCTTTCAATTTGAATTCATAAATTAGCTTGTTTTGGGAATTTCCCAAAGTAATATCGCCATTTTTCCAGTGGCGTTCGTACAATTAAGGACAATTATTTGTTTTTACTTTATAATCTATTATTTTTATTTTATAAATTGTAGATTTCCAAAGGATCCTCGAGGAGACGTGATTCTTTTGGATTAATAATATGAAGGTTGCTGAGTGGCAGCCATCCAATAATGTCCGAATGTGTTCAAGCATTTTGAAGAGCGATTTTTTTATAAGATGAAAAAGTGTGTCTGTTGAAGAAAGCAGACCCCATCCATATTTCAAGAACTTACAAAATATTTTCAATCAAATGTAGTGTGTTATTTCCTTGCGTTATTATTTATTTAAAATGAACATTACATTTTTATTCTGGGTTAGTATTTAAATATTTTTTGGAGTATTTAAATACTTTTCGTGGGTATTTAAATACTTTTTGTGGGTATTTAAATACTATTTACTACACAACTACTATTTTCTTTTTAAATAGATTTTTTAATAAAAGCTGTATGTACAAGTTACCTTCATATAAGAACACGTTTTATTGTAAAAAGTGAATCACAGCAAGTAGAGTCTGTATTAACTAAATTAACAAAATTAATTTTGTTTAAAGGGCAATAATATATTATTATATTATATAGGTAATACACGTTTCATAAAACACCACTCCTTATAGAATGAGCCTCAAAGTACTGTAAACATCTTATATGAGACGTGTATTTTATCATATTTTTCTATTTTGGTTTATTCACGTCTCAAAAACTTTAAAAATTGAAAAAATAATCATTCACCATTTTACGTTTTAAAAGTTTATGGCCATTATGAAATCAAAATAGAAGAATAATACGAAGAAGAAGAAATTGGGTTTGTATAAAATATATAATAAAACAATATTCATTACATTTTCGTTTATTTTGTTTTTAGTAATAAAGAATATATACTTTTTATTATTATCGTATTTTTTATTACTATCGTATTTTTTATTATTCCTATATCGGGTAAAAAATCCTGAATTTTTCTTATATTGCTCACACCGTTTTTTTAACTTGTAATTTCACAATTTATTAATTTCCATTTGTCCACTATTTTAAAATAATTTCTTTCTTTCTTCAAAGCTGTGGAACTACACCACATAATGCAGCATATTGCAACAATAACAGAGATACCGACATTGCTTCCTGACGAAATTACCATTTAAAAATCCGTTGTGAAGATTTATACATTTTAATTTACAACATACCCTGAATGGATAATCCAATAATCACTCGATGTAGTGTTCTTTCTATTCATAAATTAATAGTACAATAAATATTAATTTACAACATTTTCCATTCTATTGCTGACGCTACTGGCATTTTAACTTTGGTACCAAGTGGTAACAAACGCAGTCGGCGCATTATCCGTCCTCTTTCTTTTGTAGTCTAACCATTACAAGTTGAACGACACCCCATATTTTACATTTATCTAGGTACCCATGCCGCCATAATGCTCACAAACAAATGAACATAATTACAAATTTCAAATCAGCCATAATTTGGCTTAGAAGTAAACCATTTTAGGGAGTTTACATAGCATGCATCTAAATGAAAAAAGAAAAATTATTTAAAGTGCCAAAAAGTGACGTATGGGGTGTCGTTGAATTTATGTTCTGAATCGATGTAGAAAAAAATATAATGGGTGTACCATTTAAAAATCCAAAGTTGAGGTCATTTTCGGTTAAACCGGAAGTGACAAAATGAAGTTCGTCATTTCATAAAATGCGAAATAATATCACGAACAAACCCACCAAATTTTATTTCTGTAATTTATAAAAAATACAATAAAAGAGTTATAGGGGTGAGCGTTCTTCCTGAATCACCCGATATATTTAAATTCTGACAGAAAAAATATATGTATACAGGGTATCAATTCGAAAACTTACCAATACCAAAATCGGAAAAACACATCAATTTTATTGTAAAGTGGAAACTTTTAAAGAATTTTTGCAGCCTTCGTAGTTTAATAGCTGAGAAGAGTTGAATGTTACTCTTAAAATTTTAAATGGGAATGGGGTCATCATCATTTTAAAAGTAATTTATATGTCTTACCAATCATACCGTAATATATTATTTTTGAGTAGTAGGTTTCAAGATATAACCCTCCCCCTTTCCATTTAAGATTAGGCGTAACATCTACCCCTTCCAAGTAGTTAAATTATGAAGGCTACAAATATTCTATTACCAATTTATAGTAAAATTGACACATCTTTCCTATTTTTAATATTATTTACTGAGAAGCAAGATATTAATTAAAAGTATGCAAGTTTTGAAATTGATACGCTGCTGTGTAGGTACTTACTCATCTAGATAGTTAAAGAAACGTGCGGCTTATGAAATCATTATTTATTATCTAAAACACGCAAATATATAATTGATTCGATTATGCATGATGTATGATTATGAAAGTTTTAGATCTTTTTAACTAACTACAATGACTCCAAGTTGTTTTCATCTAAGTATCAGAAAGAGCTATAACATCTAAGTCGAAAGACTTGGTTTTATGTTTAGGAAACGCAGATTCAATGACAGGGTTTAAAAAAATTAAACTGTTATGAAATCTTATTTTTTAAATCCTCCACATATTTAACAATAATGTACCACGAGTCTCATATAATGTTGGTCAATAATTTATTATTGATTTGTCGTTGAATTGAAATTTATGTGTAATTTCTTTTTATACAGAACCATTCTTACCTAGTCTAGTGGACGAAAAGCCATATGAGGACCGTCAAAAAGAAGCCAGTCTAATCGAAAATCAGAAAGAAATCCATACCTTCGACTCAGATATGTTTTATGATTTTCACTTGAACGAAAAAGACAACGATTGTGACATTATGCCAATAAAATCAGTGATCGAGGACGAAACATTTGCCGGGTACAAAGATTTACTTGGTGGTGATAGTACTGCCACCATACGAAGTGCTAAAGGTACAGTGCGCGGAGTGAAAAACAGGGTTCGTGCTGGAATTGCTACGTTCCTGCAGATTCATTCTACTGAAAAGGTAAGGATAAGATTTAATTATTTTTTAAACGAATCTATTTTTAACGAAATTAATAATCGTTAAATAACTATTTCCGTTGTTATCAGCTTTTTTCAGGATAAAGTTATAAAATAGCGATGGTTTGATTTTGCAAATATGAGAACTTTAGTTGCCAATCTCCCTTAATAAATTATTTATAATAATAAACTACGATAAAATATCTCTTATAGTAAATGATTTGCCTCGGTTATATCATAAAGTAGCTTGGGAATAAACTTTGTTTCCTTGAAATAATTTACAAAAGAGTTAGTTAACTAATTAAATTAGAAAATGTATTGGAAGTTTTAAGAAGTAATTATCTAGACTAATTGATTCTCCAAAATTAATTTCCGTTTATATTAAAAAAGTTTTTCACAGCTTAAATAAGAAGAACGA
The DNA here is from genome assembly GCA_963991005.1 of Barypeithes pellucidus. Classification (NCBI taxonomy): domain Eukaryota; kingdom Metazoa; phylum Arthropoda; class Insecta; order Coleoptera; family Curculionidae; genus Barypeithes; species Barypeithes pellucidus. Next base: position 46,026,281 of record OZ022560.1, read on the forward strand.
TAATAGAGACAACTTTGTGTATTTAAATATGTTAGACCTAAACTTATGCAATTATATAACGACCCATCATTGACAGACACTTTCAGTAAATCGATAGATATGAGAGAAATGTGAAGTGAGTTGAAATCATATGTTATTTAAATTTGCAATAAATTTTATTCATCGAATCATCATTATTATCGTATACGGACAGTTTTCCATATCAGAGGTAAACGGCGGAGAAGCAAATATGCTAATAGTTGTGTACTTGTGTAACACTACACCTTCAAGCAAAAAATATACAAAATACTGCAATAAGTAAACTTAACATCTAACCAAATTTAAAGCTTTGAACGATTGCACAATTCCAGATTTAGTAGTTTGGAGAGTGCCAAAGCACGAAATTGAATTAAATTTCAGATTTTGGTCACTTTAAAAACTCCAATCCTAATATTGAACAAATATCGACTATTTGCTGTGTTCATGCTTTACACACCACAAATATAAACTGTCAAGTCTTTTTATCCGACCTATCCTAGAAACTGATCTGAGAAAATTAAAATTATTACTCCCAATTTCCCTGCGTGTTACAAAAGTTTTACAAGAACAATACGCAGCAAATTAATGTCTTTTTTAAATAAAATAAAATTTAAACGATAATTTACTCGCAATCTTCTTACACATAGGAATGCTAAGTCGGCTTTATCGCTGGACCAGATAGAATACTCTGGTTCTCGACAAATCTGGAACTTTCTCGATATTTTTCTAATATGGCGAAGATCTCACCAGGAACGAACTTTCCTATTGGCCTGGTCAAATTATTAGATCAGATGTGTTTTCATTTTAATATGTTTATCACGACTGGCATTTGCAGAGCGACCTTGACTAATGTTAGCATGTTCCACCTTGCAATCAGACGAATGGTACTCAAAACAAATACTTAGAATTCCATCAGTTAGTAGGATAATTTAAGGCGTGTCATTTTATCAACCGCGTCATATTCTGCCACTCTCCCATATTATAATAGCTAATAACTCGATACCTGTAGAATGATGATTTGGTGTGCAATTAGTTGGAAACAAGTCGGTAGGGAAGACTCCGCCGATAAATTCAAGACTGTGATATATTTTTTCTAAAACACGAGCATAAAAAATAAGACCCTAAATATTTCCATCATCCACTATGTCTGTCTATGTATTCTTCTTTATTATTTATTTGATTAAATAAATATTGATTAACATATTATCGAGGATATGTTAGAGTAAATGGCAATCATTAAAAATACGATGACGTAGGTGCCGGTGGAGAGATTATGTACGCGCTCTCTCTCTCAAAATAAATGCGTTCCGAGGAAGAGCGCCTACATAATCTTTTCGCCGGCATCCTACGTCACCGTATTTTTCATGATTAGAGTTTACTCTACAGAGCTGATGCTCAAAACATATATTTTTAACCGAATTTTATACATTAAGGTAAATAATTTAAGGGCATAACATTAACATTACGAACGAAATAAATATCGACAGTAAAATAAGACTATGAATATTTTTAAGGTAACGGAAATTTATATGCGCTTTTTAAATATTAAAAGGACGAAAAAATTATGTGGATTCGATTAGTTTCTAATTTATCACATTGGAAATTTAATTTTATAGCAGAAAATACAGGACTACTTTTCACGTATATTATTTTCTTAGATGAAACACTTAAACTGTCAATATTTTTGAAAATGAAATTGTTTCTTATCCCTTGTATTTTAGATGTAAATATTTTCAAAACAAAAAATAAAATTGGTCATACACACGCCACTGGTTGTACCAATTTATTAAAATTTTGTATTCGGTCGTTTTAAGAGATGATAAATCGACTTCCGATGTTAGTTTTGAAATAAAGTAATCGCTAAAGGTACTTTACTCTTCAAATTATTATTTTAAGACCGCTATAAATCCGCACGCCAATGAATTTTAAGCAATAGAAAAGTGCATTCAAATTCAAAACAATCAATTCAGAAATACAAAATATAAGCTTGTTTCCATTATAAGTGGGGTACCTATATTACGAATTAATAAAACGTAAATATATTTCGTAAAATAAAGGATATTAGATATAGTATGGTTTTTATGGAAACAAGTCATAGGGAGCTAAAATTGAAGAAATTGCACCTGCTGCTTCGGTGATATACTCTAGGTCACTAAATAAATAATTTTTTCAAAATTAATATTAAATCGATTCACTTTAGTATCATTCTCATATTATTAACTAGAAATTACCAATTAGTATTATTAATTTTTATTTATGTATACGTACACACATGTGATCACTAGATTAATCGGACGTTGGGGGAATTCATGTGAAAAGCACACTGAAAATGAGACTTATTCAGTAACCGACTGTGCATAAATGGTTTTTGTCTCCGGCTAGCTTTAATTTGTTTTAGATTACGCGATTTTGCATATCAGATCGTGATTTGTTTTTCTAATTAAACTCATTTACATTTTGTGTATTGAGTGGCATTTTAATTTCCTTTTCTTTATCCCGTCGTTCGCTAGTGTAATTTTTATCGAGATCAAATTTCGCTTTTAATTTCTTTGGTAGTTTTTTAGATTTATCGCATGACCTGGTTAACAATAATATTTTTACTTTCCCTCTGTATGATAGATTTTACTATGTACAGTATGTCCCAAATTGTTATGAGAGTTGAAGGAAAAGTTAAATTAATAAACATTTTTAGAATATGTAACTCATATAAAGTCTTCTTTCCAAATTCGTCCACATTATTTCTCGTATTATTATGTAAGATATATTTTGCTCTTAAAAATACTAGATTTTATTTTTTTCTCACTTACCGTATAGATTTACTATTTCTTATGGCGGCCGTCTTGGGTTTGTTCGGGTTTGTTCAATAACGAATACACAATAATATCCATTTCATATAGGTTCAAACGATACTCAATGAACTCATTTCGATACAGTTATAAAATTTATAAATATGCCGAGACAAGACCGTCTCGCTGGCCATTTGTGCCCTGACAATAAAGCACACGTCTGGTACAGGTCTGTCATTTGACAGATTTCGCGTTTTGCCGTGTAGTTTTCTATAATTATGATTAATGTCCTCCTAGATATAAAATGTACTATTATTCTTAGTGTACATAGGGATTGCAAATTAATAGAAGATGTACCAAACCTTCCATTTATAAGATTTTATCAGAACTGAAAGAAAATTTCTTGAATAAATGACATTTTTAGGATTACAACGATAAAGTTTTCTGTTCCTTGTTTTTTAGATCAGTAAAGTATGAATTTAGTAATATACTGAAGATATTTCTCCCAAAAAAAATCTCAAAAGATCCTTTAACATAAACAACAAAGTGATATGTTTGTTTCCATAAACTAGCTTCCAAAAAAATGGATATTTCTGAATTTCACTAATATTATATCACGACTATCTAATATTAAAAAATAACTTTAGCTCTTTGAGTTTGGAGCAAAAAATTGAAGTAAAAAATGCGGGAAGACCTAAACCCGAAATTAATTTAACGCAGAACACACTACGTTTAAAACGCCTAAGATAGTAATTGTTTGGTCGTTACACAAAAATTAAATTTTAAAAATAATATCACGATATTTGTGAACCCCCTCTATCATAGGTCACGAGCCGCCACTGAGCCATCTACGAAAAAAACATATTTTCATCTAATTTTTCTTGCGAAAAAATGGAAAACATCACTATTTCTAATGGTAAAGCAATTTTATTTTAAAAGTAGAAGATATCAAGTCACCTATGAAATAAGCTGGAGTCAATATTTAATGTAGATATGATTCTGAAAGCTCAAAGATGCACCTTATTACCAAGAAAAAGTAGAAATTATGCTTATTGTGGGCAATAATGAATTAAAAAAACAGAATGATACAAGCCTGGAACGAAATACAAGGATTTGTAATTGAAAATGCTGTTCGAAGATTAAGAAGAAAACTCTCCCTACATGTATTGAAAATGGTGGTCACTCATCTGAAGTCTATGGGACAAATGAAAATTTTTCGTAGACGGCTGTTATTTTATCATCTGACATTAAATTTAATTCTTAACAACTTTTTTCTAATAAATTTTTTGTATCGTGTAAATTAATGTTATTTTACTCTTAGCATGTTAGCACATTTTCGACCACCCTGTGCATTATATTTGTGATTTTTTTCGGGGATTAGGAGTTTCTAAGGTAAGCAATACTTTTTACAAATAATAGTTTTTTTTATAAAATTACAGATAAAAAAAGTTTTCCATATCGTGCTTATTAATATTTTCACACGCTGTATATAAGATTCAGTTATTTTGACCTCGGATATATTTTGGCTGTAAACCAGTGTAAAGATTCAGAATACTTAGCGGCTCGTAGACAATTTTTAAAAATTTCAGGAAAAATCCAAATGATATTAATATATCTAAGATATCCACATATGAACATTGTAAATTACAATCACGTGTAGAAAACCAATATTATTCCCATTTGTTTATCGAAAATCTAGTTGTGTGTGACTCCTGGCGAAACGTGATGCAATCTTGTGTTACGGGATTAAATGAACTGTCATTAAATATAATAATTACATTTATTATTCTAAAAAATTCATCGATTGATTGACTAGAAGCATATTTAAACATTTCAATAATAGAGCTGCATCATAAATGTCTATGGCCATGGATAGACTTTCATGCCCCAATGTATTTACTTTGCTGGAATATGCATGGAAAAAGAATGTTTATGTTCCAAAAACATTTTTATTTTCTTAACACTAAGAATGAGGAAATTACTTTATTTTGAATATCACTTTATTTGTGTCTTAGTGACTGTAGTTTTATTTATTTTCTTTTTACAAGTTCTTTATTGGTTACCCAATTGGCCTTCGACCGATGTCCACAGTGCATCTTTACATTTAGTCTAATTTTATATTATACATTGACTTAAGTAAGAAAATAATTTGTTTACGGAAACACAAAAAAAGGCTTACAATAAGCAGGTGTAAGAATAAAATCAGTTGAAATTTTATCGCGTATCTAGGAACATTTGAACTTGGAAATTTGTATGTAGACTGGCCTATATTCTCTTCTTTTTCAATAAGATTTAATTATTTCTATATTATGTAATATATTATGTAGTATATATTAGGTATTATAGTTACTATAACGATTTAATAAAGTAGAAGTAAAGCATTTACCGTTGGATCTATTGTGAAGAAAAATAATTCTATTTTATATTTTTGTTTTCGATCTTGAATTGGTTCATCGCCGCTATCGACCATAAATGTTCTTCTTTAATTCTACCACGATGACGTGATGTTGTGGTTTAAAAAATCTCTATATCAACTTCATTACAGGGTTCAGTGATTTCCAAAATAATTTTCTCACAAGATTCATCTGATCTTAACTTGTCAAAAAAATGCCTGTTTACAGCTCAAAATCTTCAGATTGTAATTGTTTAATTATAGGATTAATATGGCTCAAAATTTTATACCAGATTACAATACAACATATAAATTTAAAATGTTTTAAATTGTTCAATTCCCTCTAATCACGATATCGATTTCTTGATTCTCGTAAATCTTTAACAGGGCATCGCAAATTTTTCCAAACCGCAGTGCCTTTAAAGGTTCAATTCTGCATTCTCAACCATCAACATATTTTTGTAATATTTCCCGAAATCGGCAAAATATCGGCCGAAGTATCTAATTGCAAATAATACATTGTCTAGCTAGCTCTTTTTTATATACGACTGAAGAAGCCAGTAGATGCAGTTCTGCTTCCGCGGGCGTGGTTCAGAAATTCTGGAAAACTTATGTGTTCTTACAAAATGAACTGTAGTGTCATGTTCAATATTGCTATATTTGATGAAAATGGAAAACTGGTATTAGATGATAGATATCGCAAAAAGTTTAGGTCTCCTATGATACATTATTGTTTTTGTGTCAAATAACTTCAATATTACGATATAAAAATACCTTAACAACCAAATTATGAAACTTATTATTTTAAAAAGATTATAAATTGCATTATCTGTAATAAAGAATATTATTTGTATTTATTCGACATATCAACAAGACAAACCCGAACAAACCCAAATCTGCAATATTTTTAATAAAGCGTAATGTAAAATAATTTTCTTTTTCCTTATATCATACGTTTAGCCAGCATGACTATACAAAACTGATAAATAGTATTTTTTCTATACAAAAATATTTAAGAAGTGTTCGCAATTTTTCCGGCGAAATATAAATCCGCCCTATTTGTATTGTATTGTAATACTGTTTTACTAAGATCTTTATTACTTTGTTCTTTGACCACAAGAACTTAATTCTGAGACAAAAAAGTTCCATGCGATTCAACCCTTGTCATAGTGATAAATATAAAGGGATAAAAATTACCTGATGTGGTAAAATTAATGAAAATCATTTATCTTCTTATATCTACGTAAATTTCAGCAAAACCTAATGATGTGCAAAGTGCTTTTACGTAATTCTTTTTGTTAAAAGTTCAAGGTTCAGAGTCGCTATTTAACAAGAAATAAATAAAAATTGGTATATTACAAAATACATATGAGATATACAGAGAAAAAATACAAAAATTACCTTATAGAAAATCTTAATTGGATACTATCCAGCTCCTATTATTTTCTAAAATGATTTATTCCGGGTATCCGGCTATAGTCGACGAGCGGCGGTATCTCGATAACTATTTGTTCTACAGCTTTCGGGAAAAAAATTTATTAAAAGTGACTCTTAGAAATATACTAAAATTATTTTTAAATTTTAAAATTTTCCGCCAAATGGCATATTTTTAATTCAAAATCAAAAAATGATAATATCTCTAAATATCAATAGTGAAGTTATATCACGTAGAACTGTTTTGAACTCTCCAGTTAACACGTTACAATTTATTTATTTGACATTTTGGTCTATCTCCTAAAATAAGGGGTGGGGGAAAGCTTAATTTGTGTTGACGAAAAAGTTCGATAACTTCTGAATACTTTAACCATTTTTAACGAGATTAGTCTTGTTTTAAAGCTAATTGATATCCGCATTATATTCTCTCATAATACTTAAATTTTAGTTTAAGACTGAATTGCTAGATGGCGTTTTTTGATCGCTTTACTAATTTACTCAATTTTCCCTGAAAATTTAAATGAAAGCCTAAGTTTTTACTTTTCTAGTCTTATTACGCGTAAATTAGAAAGTGGCGCAAACCGAAAGTCGATATCGCTTTTCAAACTTAAGTTATGAGCAAAAATCTGATTTTTAACATTTTTAAATGATAACATCAACTACTCGTTAATTATAAGTAAGCCATGAATATCCAAATAATAAAATTAACAATTAGCTGTCATTAATTTCACCGTAATTTGTTATTTTGAATTCTAAAACTGTGATTTTTTTAAAATAAGTATTATAGAATCGTTGTTATATCGGAAAATATTAAAAATATGTAGATCTTCAAACTGATGTAATCTGAAATATTTAAAATCGTTTCAATGGCTAGAACAGTATTATAATTTCAAAACTTAGCACACGGATTTTCAGTGTCTTTAAAAACGCTTATTATTATCTCTTTAACCGGAGTCAGTACGTTGTTCTTAAAGGCCAATTTATAAACTTGTCGTTACGATTGACGGTGCTGTTTGACGGTGCAGTTTGACGGTGCAGTTTGACGGTGCCGTTTGACGGTGCCGTAAAAAGCTGGATTTATAAACTTGACGGTGGCGATGATATCATAACCTATTTTAATTCTTATGATGGTTTAGTTATTTACACGAAACTCCACCTAAACCCACTTTTTGAAAACTTTAAACTAGATGTCTCAGGGATTACTGTAACGAGGATCTCATTTAACTTAAACAACCACTGTTACAGTTTGAATGCTTGTTATAGATCACCATCATCTAATATCAATCAATTTTTAAAAGAATTTGATGTATATTTAAAATCACAGAAGCATGACAATCATTTTGACATTGTAATAGGTGATATAAATATCAATTTATTAAATAAAAATGATCCAGCGGTTGTTGATTATATGGCCTTGATGAATTCAAATGGGTTTATACCTTTGTGTCTGGGAGTCACAAGGGATGCTTCAAACTCCTGTTTGGATCATATATTTTTGCGACAAAAATTAAAATCGGAATTAAACAAAGTTGAACAGTATATAGTAATACACGACATCACAGATCATTCACCAACAACTTTGATTATCTCAAACAATAGAACCAGTAATAACAATGACAACCACATTACAAACAAAAATAGTTCGTACACAATTGTTGACTTTGACAGGTTAAAAGTTTTATCTGATGCAGTGGATTGGGACCATACTTTGAGTTTCACGCAACCTGAAGAAGCTACCAACTACTTAGTTGGGAAACTAATTGAAATTACAAAAAAATCGGAAAAGATAATAAATATAAGACAAAAACATAATAAAATAAAACCGTGGATTACAAATGGATTAATAACTTCCATAAAAATGCGCGATAAACTAAAAAAATCTCTAATAAAAAACCCAACAGACCAGAGGCGCGATGAATATAAAGAATATCGCAATAATTTAAAAAAACTACTTGAAAATACAAAAAATGAATATTACAAGAATAAAATTAGCGAAAATAAGAGTGATATGAAAAAAATATACAAAATAATAAACGAGGCAACAAATCAGAACACAGTTAAATTACCATTAAAACAAATACAACACAATGGACAAACAATTACAAATAAAAAAGAAATAGCCGACATATGCAATGACTTCTTTGTGAACGTGGGTAAGTCAATGTCCGACTCAATAGACGTACCTATGAATCCCTTTAAAATTGACTCAATTGACTCATCTTATTCAATGTATCTCAGACCAACTAACACAAATGAAGTGACACAGTATATAGCCAGTTTAAAAAATAATTGTTCTCCGGGTTACGATAAAATATCATCTAAAACAATAAAACTCCTTCACCGAGACCTATTAAATCCTCTTGTTCATATTATAAATTTAATTTTTAAAACAGGTATGGTTCCATCACATTTTAAAACATCAATAGTTACACCTATATATAAAGCAGGAGACAAACAGATTACAGGAAACTATAGACCTATAAGTGTAATTTCGAATTTTGCAAAAATATTTGAAAAATGCCTTAAAACAAGGCTTATTAACTTCTTAACATTTAATAATGTTTTGTCTAAGAACCAGTTTGGATTTATCAAAGGGGGTAATACCACAAATGCTATATATGATTTTGTTGAAAGTGTTACTGACAATTTAAACAATAATAATAGGTGTATAGCTTTATTTATAGATTTGGCGAAGGCGTTCGACACGGTCTCACATTCCTTGTTGCTGGAAGTGATGAGCAAATATGGGGTGAGGGGCACCGTGTTGAGGGTTTTCTCGAATTATCTTAGTGATCGTTCCCAACGTACTAGGATAGAAGATATTTATAGTGACAATAAGATTGTAAAGCATGGGGTGCCCCAGGGTACAGTGCTTGGTCCCATTTTATTTTTAATCTATGTAAATGCTCTGTGTAGTCTTGGTGTGGGGGGGAAGATCGTGGCATATGCTGACGATACTGTCATCGTCTTCTCATGTAAGACTTGGGAAGGAGCGAGAGCTAAGTTGAGGTCCGGTTTTGCTAAAGTTAAAAACTATCTAGACACTTTCAAACTCCATATCAATATTCAAAAAACACATTACATAGCATTCTCATTAACAGAAGCAAATAGACCGGATTTTAACAACATCTTGCTGGATAATATCCCTGAACCCATAACACAATGCGAAAAAATTAAATACCTTGGTGTCATAATAGACAAACATTTGAAGTGGAACGAGCATGTGCCGTACATCACTAAAAAGATAAGGTGTTTGATTTACAAATTTTATACTTTGAGAGAATTTCTATGCCGTAAATTTCTTATAATGATCTATAAGGCACTGGTTGAACCACTTCTAAATTACGCAATTGTGGTGTGGGGAGGGGCATATAATATACATTTAGAACAACTTAAAAGAATTCAAAATCATATTGCTAAAATCATATTTAAAAAATCCAGAATGTATCCTACTAATTTGTTATATTCCAATGAAATAAATAACTTGCAAAGTTTATATATTATAGCTGCTTGCAACTTTATACATAACAGTGAAAAGTATGACTCGAGGTATAGAGTGCATATGTATTGTACAAGAGGAGTTGAAAATAAACTTTTAAACACAACCCTTTGTAACAACAGTTTGGGTCAACACTTTTTATCATATCTGGGTCCTAAATTATACAACAAGATACCATTGGAAATACGAAATATAAAAGATGAAAAACATTTTAAAACTCAGTTTAAAAAATTCTTTTCGACTAATTTAAATATTTTCAATGATATATTGTGATAGCGGTATTATTTAGACTGTTGCACTCCCTGTAGGTTTTGTTGTTTTCGCTGTTTGAATGTGTTGTTGTTACACTAGTAGTGCTTTATCTTAATTTTTTATTTTTTTTTTCACTAAGCATTTTATTGAGGTTTATAGAGATTAATTTAATGCGAGAAACACTTAGTGATGGTTAAAAAATGTTAAATTCTAAAAATAGGCACATACAGGTATTTGATACCTAGGTGCCATATATAACTGTTTTAAATTTTTATAAAACTACATGTTTATTTAATTTGTATTTTATGTAAAGACTGAATAAATAAATTTGAAATTTGAATTTGAAATTTGTTTTTCTCGGCTTCTCTATATTTTTATGTGATTATGTTAATTTAGGAGTTTATATGATCTGAATGATACTATCAACACTTATCAACAGTACACTTTAAAATGGTTAATAAGATGGTATAAAATATAATAATATTTACAAAGTATCACGTGACAGGCAAACACGATCTTGATTGGCTGTGGAAACTTGCTACGAACGTTGCTACGACCGTCCACCGTCAAAAGATAAAATTGGTTTATGTCGGCCGTCAATGGCACCTTCATCGTCAAATATAAATGATCTTATGCATTTCAATATGTTTAACCTGTAACGTCACCGTCAAACAGCACCGTCGATCGTCAACGTCAAGTATATAAATCCAGCTTAAAGGCTACAACTGTAATTACTATACAGCCCGTTCTGGTGTCCCAGATGGATATGTACTAGGACCTGTAGTTTTTATCATTTCATAAATGATATTGATATGGAGCTCAATATTGATCACTTGATAGAATACTAACGATATTAAAATACTTATTCTAAGTAATTATTTTAATACACTTTATTGTCAAAAGATACATAGTGTATTATAGATGAAGTTAATAATAGAATTGCTACACACTACAGTTAATCTCAGAAAAACTTTTATAAAAAAATGCTAAAATGGGAACTATAACTTAAAATACGAATAATTATATAATAAAATAAGAATATAATTAAAATTGTGGTCCGAAACAAAGTTCAAAAGAACTGCGGAAGATAAAGAGCGCATTATAATTAACATTTAGTTGGCCAAGGTTTAGAACCAAATTTTGATAAATTTTGTCAATAAGTTATAGTAAATACTAAAAGATCTGATGCGGTAACGTGTGAACTCAGATTGACTTGACAGACATTTATTAGTTTTAATTTTAAAATCAATATAAATTATATCAGTAAACTGTAAAATTATGCTATTATTAAGGAATTCGATTTTCTCAGAGGATACTCTTGAAATATTTTTAAATAACTTTTTATTATATAAACTTAGTATATATAAAAATAAAGAGTGTTTAATCGCCGGTCGCCAATACAAATTATTTTAGATTATACGATACCATACACCATGAAACCAAACACGCAACGCAAGCGTAACAAATAATCTCGGTCCGGGCTATAGTATTTGCAGAATTATACCGGTGATCTCTTGACTGCAATAAAACCTCATTATCCCTTGGACCATAAAATAAATAAGGAAATCCCAAATTTTAAAACCTTTTCGAGCAGAGCCGGACCAGGTATAGAAATTCAATTTATACCTATGACTGATGCATATATAAATACAAAATGATTTTTAATAATTTTAATCTTTAGTGGTTTTCCGGCGAGTAATTTTTAGTTAAGCTTATTAGTGGTAGAATGTGGCGTCCTTGGAATTGTGCTGATAGGGGAGCATCTTCAAGTGTCATTTTTAAAAGAAAGCATTTATCTATCGATGCCAAACTAATAATTAAAAATGTGTATCAATCGTTGTTGAGTAGAAATTTTAATTCGATGGATGATTTAGTATAGACGTCTACTTTGACAAAAACTCCTGTTTCTTCGGTAAGAGACATAGTACTTAAACCTGTTAATCCTAGAAAAAATCGGAGTGATTCTGGCACATTTAGAAGCATTGACGAAAATGACATGGATTTATTAAGAAGAAAGATTTACCAAATGTTTGAGGCACAAACTGTACCCACTTTGATTTCCCTCAAAGAGCGGCTGATTAAAGACGTAGCCTTTCAAGCCTTAGGAAAATATTGCGTAAAATGGGTTTTAAATACCGAAGCATTGATAAAAGACAAACATTAATGGAATCTCAACGTTCACGGGAATGGAGACTTAAATATTTAACAGCTGTTAGACAATTTAGAGGAGAAAATCGTCCAATTATTTACCATGACGAAACATGGTTCGATACCCATGACACTTCAAGAAAAGGTTGGGATGATTCATCCAAAAAATGTCAAACCAAGGCACCATCAAATAAAGGCATTATCACATGCTGGTTCAGAGAACGGGTTTGTTCCAAATTGTCTGTTGCTTTCAGCTAAAAACATAGCAGATTCTTCTTTAGATTACCATCAAGATACCGACGCACAACTTTTTGAAGATTGGTTTAAACATAAACTCCTTAAAAATATACCTGAAAATAGAGTCATTGTAATGGACAATCAAATTATAGTCGGCAAGCAAAAATCATTCCCAATTCTAATAATACAAAAGCAGAAATTCAAAATTTTATGATTGAAAATGATTTATATTTTGAAGAAAAACGAGAACTGCTAGAAGTATTAAAAGCTTTTAAAATTAATAAGGAATACGAGTGTGACAAACTTGCAGCAGAAAATGGACATACAGTGTTGCGTCTTCCTCCGTACTATTGTATATTATTCAATCTATTGAGCTAATATTTCACCAATTAAAATCCAATATTAGGAGAAATAATATTTCTCCTACATTAAATGCATCTGTAGTAGAATTAATTAAAAACGAAGTAAGAAAAATTTCTGCAGACAGCTGGAAAAACTGTGTTCAGCATGTACTTAAGGTGGAAAATTCTTACAATTGTTGTATGATTACAAATGTTCAACTCTTAATTATAAGTTTAGCATTAGATGAAGATAGTGATAGTGATACTGAGTTAAATTTTCAATAAATTATCAATAGTTTCTTAGAATTTAATTAATTTTTATTGTACTTGTTATCCTAATAGTTATACTTTTAAATTATATTATTTTCAATTATCATTAATTGTTATCATTATTTTACATTTATTATAGGTATCTAAAACTAAAAATACCTATCTATTTATTTTAAATTATAAAAATAAATCATGTGGTGTGGTATACATTTTCAAGCCGGCCCCGATCCCATTTATTGAGCTTTGAAGAGGTTGAGACGTATACAATAGGGTTTAATCAGGTAGTTTATTTATGGCAGTAAGAGTCAACGGTATAATTCTGCAACAACTATAGGTTCGTTCCAACCACCCTAAAAATCGTACAATGTACGGTCACGCACATGCGTAGTAGTCGAAAACCGTTCCAACCGACCCAAAACGGTGTATCTGGCGATCCCGTTGTTGTTCCAACCAAGTTGTGATCGTTCGCAAACCAGTTCGTGAACGGTGAAAACGATACATGGCCAAAGGCAGGAACTGTTTGTACTGACTTGCGCCGTAAGAATTTTAACACCTGTTTTCATACTCACTTCGTCTTTGGCCCTAAACCCCTAACCTCTCTTATGCTTATTTGAATTAAAATAAATAAAGATATTTCACAAAGAATAATTCTGGTGAACGGTGAAGTATTTTAGAATAAGAATAATGAGTGATGACGAAGGTGATAGCGACTTATCCTCAAATGTAACAAGCGATGACGATTTGGAAGAAATGTTAAACCAACCAAGAACAAAAAATGAAAATTATTTAGTTAAGTATTTTTTTTAAGTGGGTACCTACTTACTTAGTACACCGTACTAATAATTAATTGTTTATTTTAGAAGAGATTGTTCCCCAATATTCTGAAGAAATATTTTTTGAACACTTTAGAATATCAAGAAATGTCGCAGAAAATATAAGTCAGAGATTTGAAGAAAGTCGCTACTTTCATGATCAAGCTGGGCAATTTGGAAATATCCCTCCCTTGTCTCAAGTAAGTACTTAGAAAAACTGATAGTTAGTTACCTACATGCATTTTAAAGTATTTTTTTCAAAATAATATTTATAATTTTAGGTACTTATCTACTTATGGTACATAGGACATCAAACTGCCAGTTTTCGGGATGTAGGGGACCGTTTCAACATAACTATAAGTTCTGTAAATAGAGTTATTAATAGACTCACTTTATATTTAAGTAATTTAGCACCGGAAGTGATAAAATGGCCCAATGAAGCTGAGAAACGCATCAGTGAGGAACATTTTAGGCGCAATGGGTTCCCAAATGTTATAGGTGCTATTGATGGGTGCCATTTAAAACTTGATAAGCCTGAGCATGATCCCGATTCCTATATTAACCGTAAAGGATATTATTCAATGCAGGTAAGTAATAAATAATTTACGAAATATTCAATTGACTTCACAAAACCCCTTTTTGTACATGAAAGTATCTGTGATAAATCATATATTGTATATTATTATATATTATTATTTATTATATTGCTTATTTATTTTTTTTAACAGCTTTGTTCATGAGAGACAACTCTTATAACAATAAAGAATATTTTGAATTTGAATTTTTATTTTGAATTTAGATGCAAGCTGTGTGTAATGAAAAGAGGAAAATAATAGATATATTTATTGGTTATCCTGGATCAGTGCATGATAGTCGGGTATTTAGAATATCTCCGCTTCAAAATGATTTAAGGAATAAATGTGGAAGATATTTTCTGTTAGGAGATAGCGGATATCCATTGCAAGAGAATTTACTTACTCCGTTTAAAGATATGGGTAACTTAACTGCAAGGCAACAAAACTACAATGTGAAACTTGCAAAGAATCGTTATATTATTGAGCACTGTTTTGGCATATTAAAACAAAAATTTCGTCAAATGTATCACATCAAATTAAGGAAAATCAGGTTCATAGCTCACTTTATTAGGGCTGCCTGTGTTCTACATAATATAGCTATTGATGACGATTTTCCATTCGATATTGAACAGCCACTACCCAACCCATTACAGATACCCGGATTTCTAAATGCAGAAGATGACGACGATTTAGGAGCTCGTGCTATTCGTGAAAGAGTTGTAATGACATTGCAATTGTAGCAAGTTTTTTAAAATAAAATTTTTTATATTATGTACTTGACTTATGACTTTGAAACGTCCCTCATTATTGTGTTATACATTGTTTGATTTATTGAGACATCTGTTTTTCTCAGCTTAAAAAAGCCATAGTATTAATGTTTATCTATAGCTTGCATATTTTTATATTATTCTACATAATTCCCTATCGAACAACATCTATTATTAAACAACATTTATTGTATAATTATTATACATATTAATTAACTTAACCTAAAGTTCAACATACATATGAATGGCAATATTGCAAGAAAAACGTTTTAAACAGTATTGCACTTGCAATTCCCCATATTCTTTTCTTTGAAGAGTATGTTTCTTTCTTCAATTAGCATGTTTCTTCTTTTAATTTGTTCTAATTTCAAATATTCAATTTTTAACCTTTCATTGTAGTATTCTTTTCTATCCAATCTTAATTTTTCAGCTGTGGTTGTTTTTTTTTTAATCACCCTCGATTTAGGTTTTGCTATATTTTTCGTTTCTATATCAATGTTTTCTTCATTACTATTCATTTCTATATCAACTGTACTAGCAGTTAATGTTATTTCAGGGTAAATATTTCTCTTACTTTGAAAAATTTCTTCCATTTCATTCTGGTACTCGAAATATTTACGTCCTCTACCTACAACAAAGTACTATAATCAGGAACATAGCCAGGGGAGACTCCGCTACTCCATATTATGATATAAAGTCCTTAAACCCAAAGTAACAAAATTTTCTTTCATATACTTTTCAGTTCTAAACATGGCACAAACAAAAACAAACTTACAATTACCAACCACCTGGATATTATTAACATTTTATATTTACCAGTTTTGTTTTGATCATCTACAAATCTCTTATAATTTCTTTCGAGCACTCTCCAACGATTGTTACAATGGTTAGGAGTTACGATTATATTTATTTTGCACAACTCTGCTGCAATCTTATCCCACAGCATCTTAGTATTTTTAATGTCCCAAGTGCCCAGTTTCTTTTTATATTTTCCGTATAAGTCTATTAGCATTCTCGTTTCATTTGGACTCCACTTGAATTCATGGGATTTTGAATTTGTTTCGTCTAGTTTCGTCGCATTTTGACTCGTTTTTAATAACACATACTCTTGTAAATCTAAAATTTAAAAAATAGGTAAATGCCTTAGTCAGTTTCCAAAAAACCTATTCTTACCAATAAACACGTTATTCTCTTCCATCTTTTTAATATAACACCCATAAATCAAGTAAATACATCAAAAAATTTAAAAGACTCGAAAAGACAAGCAACAAAAATAACAGTAGGGTTATGCTCGTAATCAGCTGAGATTTTCGCACAGAAAATGGTCACGAATCGTACCAACCTCGCGTCCGTTGTGCATCGTCAACAAACAGTGCAAAATTAGCGGCTGCGCACAAAATCAATCCCAACAGTTTCGTGACGGTTCTGGAACGATACAAAAATAGGGTGTTGGAACAAACCTAATACTCCCGGCGGCGAGGAACCAATTCGAATCGAATGACCAATCGGCTTGGTTCGGCTACTCGGATAATATTTGTTTACCGGCCGGGACGCCTCAATCGCAAGTCATGCCTACTATAGTAGTGTAAGGCCGGAAATTAATATATTTGGTTGAAGTGCAGTTATTAAAACTATTCCTAAATCGGGATTTTAGATGTGCAAACAGGAACGCAGGACAAGTGTGGATACATGAGATTAAATCGGGTTTGTTCGCTGTTATCAAAATAAACAAGCTTACCACAGTTAAAATCTTAAGGTTAATAAACAATGAAATACAATGTTCCCGAAAAATCGCATTACATATAATAATAATAAATGCCTTTTATTAAATAAGTGAAATAAAAGTAAATACATATAAATAATATGGAGTCAATTCGAGTCACAGTCTCGCCAAAGGCTACTCTACCATCAACCTAATACTTTTTTTAGTTCCAGTGATGAATTAAAATACTCAGGTGAGATTGAAATAAAAAATGGTACACCTTTTTTGCCACTGAAGAACTAAGTTCCACGGACATCACCCTAACATCAACACAGCTTGAAGCCAGTTTTTCGTTTAATACAGTTGTGTGTTGAATCAATAAAGTGTCCACGAAATTTAATGTCTAAGTGTGAATATTTAATCGTGCCAGATTATTAATATACAACAAGAACAAAGTTGCGCCTATCACTGAATACTGAGACATCTCAAACTCTATAATTTTAAAGCATCAATGACTTTATTGTCAAAAATATTATGTCATTAAACATAACAATTTACTTAAGAAGAACTAACAGCAGCACATTTATTTCTACTGCATTATAAATAAAGTAATGGGTGAAGCTTTGTGGGATTATTGGTTTATTGTGCGCTATAAAAGGAATTTTAAGAAAAGTGACGTCATAAAAAAGCATTGTGCAATACCTCCGTAAGGTCAAAGATTATGCTTGCAGTAATATTTACATTAATAAGATTGAACGCTCTAAGAATTAGAAATACCTATACTATAAACAACTCAGTTTTAAAGATTTCATTATGAGCCTCTGTTGATTATCACATTTTGATTACTGTGTATAAATTACTAAACAATCAGTTATGTTCAATAGATATTTTGGATAATCTTAGCATTATTGCGATGGGTTTAAACTCATTGCAAAACATAACATTCTATTATCAGTTCCAACAAGTTTTTCCTATATTTCAAACATATAGTTAAAAAATAATGCGTAATTCGAGAATATCCGGTCTATAGTTTTTCGGCTTTATTTATTCCATATACTATTTTTCTTTAGGTAAACTAAATTTTTATCTTCTTGTATCTGTTTCTTTTAGCATAAACTTTTAGGTAACGAAAATAAATTTTAAAAAAGTTCACGAAAAAAGTGAAATATGAAATTTTAGAAAACTTTTCTCCACATTTCTATTCGGTAGATTCAAGAAGCTTGATACGAAACTATACTTCATTTCAAAAATTATATTATTACAAGATGAACATTCTTTTTAATATATATACCGGGTGTTTCAGGAGGAACGCTCATCCCCATAACTTATAAAATTTGGTGGGTTTGTATATGATATTATTTTGTATATTATGTCATGTCGGACTCAATTTTGTCGCTTTCGGTTTAACCGAAACTTTAGAGTTTTAAATGGAATACCACTATATTTTTGGCTATATCGATTCAGAATACCATTCCAAATTCAACAACGACACCGCATGTGACTCTTTAACACTTTAAATAAATTTTGTTCCATCTTTATTTTTTAATCTAGATTGCTATTAACTCCCTAAAATTATTCATTTCTTAGCCAGATTCTTCATAAAAATTAAATTTTCAAGCTTTATTGTGATTTAAATTTCTTACACACTTATTAACTTTTTAAAAAGGATTTTTCTCAGAAAACTTAATTATTTGAAATGGAAACATATCGGCTCACTCGGACAAAAAGATAGAGCATTTGTTAACAATTTGATATCACATACTCTTATGTCAAGTTAAAAAAGGAGAGATAGTTTATTAAAATATCAATTCATGACAAAAAAATACACAAATACGGCTTTGCATTTATCTAGGTACCCATGACGGCATAATGATAACAAACAAATGAACTTAATTACAAATTTAAAATCCGCCATAATTTGGCATAGAAGTGAACAATTTAGGGAGTTTATAGCAATCTAGATCCAAAATAAGAAGAGAAATTAAATTAACAAAACGTGACGTATGGGGTGTGGTTGAATTTGGAACCGTGTTCTGAACCGATATGGCCAAAAATATACTGGGTATTCTTTAACAATCCAAAGTTGAGGAGATTTCCGGCTAAACCGGAAGTGAAAAATTAAGTCCGTCATCTTATGAAATGCAAAATAGTATCAACACAACGCCAACATTTTTTTTCGGTAATTTAAAAATAAAAAAGTTGTAGGGGTAAGCGTTCCTCCTGTAACATCCGGTAATTGTTATTTTGTGTCAACAACAATGTCAAAAATTTTGAACTTTTTCTGACTTGTTCCTAGATTGAATATGGCAACTCTATAATACATACGCATGATATAATTCCAAAATTTTTATTTCTGTTCTACACAATAACTTAGTGGGCAGTTTGTTCCCTGTAGTTGGATTACAATTTATTACGACAATATGATCAACAACAATCTCCATACGAAATTCATCAAGTATTTAGTTATGTCCCAATTTCGGTTTTTTTTTTCACTGACATTGTCTCCTCATCACATTCGTATAATTTTTCCATTTTTTACCTCTGTTATATACAATAACGACAACCCGAACAAACAAATGAACTTAATTACAAATTTAAAATCCGCCATAATTTGGCATAGAAGTGAACAATTTAGGGAGTTTATAGCAATCTAGATCAAAAATAAGAAGAGAAATTAAATTAACAAAACGTGACGTATGGGGTGTGGTTGAATTTGGAACCGTGTTCTGAACCGATATGGCCAAAAATATACTGGGTATTCTTTAAAAATCCAAAGTTGAGGAGATTTCCGGTTAAACCGGAAGTGAAAAATTAAGTCCGTCATCTTATGAAATGCAAAATAGTATCAATACAACGCCAACATTTTTTTCTGTAATTTAAAAATAAAAAAGTTGTAGGGGTGAGCGTTCCTCCTGTAACACCCGGTAATTGTTATTTTGTGTCAACAACAATGTCAAAAATTTTGAACTTTTTCAACACAATAACTTAGTGGGCAGTTTGTTCCCTGTAGTTGGATTACAATTTATTACGACAATATGATCAACAAAAATCTCCATACGAAATTCATCAAGTATTTAGTTATGTCCCAATTTCGGATATTTTTTCACTGACATTGTCTCCTCATCACATTCGTATAATTTTTCCATTTTTTACCTCTGTTATATACAATAACGACAACTTAGTGGCCAATGTCTTGTCAATATCGGAATTATTATTTATTACGACAATATTGCCAAAAGAATTTCTCATACATAATCTACCATAAAAAATTCATCAAGTGTTTATTTATGTATTTGGCCCAATTTCGGATATCGTTTTCGCTGACATCTTATCACACGCGTATAATTTTTCGATTTAAATTGAATTTTTCGCTCTTTAGATTTTTCTTTCCTTGCCGTCCGAATGGATAAATGTTCCTTCCTCTCGAGTTTGCATTAGCCTTGACATAAATTTTGGTGCATACATATTTATTTGGGCCATGAAAGACTGATATCGCTAATGCTGGAAAATATATTTTACTGATCGAGCCGTTAAGATTCAGGACGGCCCATAGTAATAGGGTCAACATTTTTTACAGGCAACTTTCAGTAAATCGGAATTTAAAAATAATTAATCTTAAAAACACCTATTAATTTTTTAATAGGTTTCTATAGTATCTAATTAGATGAATTATATATGTCCGCGCAAAAGATCATCGTCACAAAGATGTTTGTCTATAGAATCGATTTTTTTAATAATTTAACGCCCGTCACATAGCTAATTTTACTCTTCTGAATCATATAACGCCAATATTTGGAACTGAGTTATTTTCATCAGTCACTATAACCATTTTTCTATTATTTATAACAGTCCTGTCTTATATTGGTTTAAAGCTTTGGAATGTTCCTTATAGAATGTTAAAATACTAAGAAAATTAGTCATATTTTTATCTACCTAAGGTGTAAATGAAACTTGCAAATAAAAATATATGTTTCCTTAATGGTTTATAAATTGTTAATAAAAAAATAGTGTATATAGCTTCGGATAACAAACCGTCACATCATCAATGTATCTCCGGTAACATTTTCATGCGTGACCGGCGATACTGATACAAAAATGCACAAATTCGTGAATAACAGCTAATAAAAGCTATTTCTTAAACTTTGTTAGTAGGAGTGTAAATTATTTATATATAAAAGTAACTTTAGTAAAATGACGGGAAATATAAAAGATTAAAGTAAAAAATTATTTACTGGAGACACGTGACCGGCGATACATTTTAAAATTCAAATTAGAATACTGCAGCTATAATCTAAAAAAGTAACATATATTTCGCAAATTATAATCGTTTCTATAGACAAATAGTTTATTTTAGCAAGTTATATGTTAAGGAATGAAAGTTGCCTGTAATAAACACACACTCGTCAATAACATAATAAGAAAGGTTAAGTTAAAAGAATGACAGTGGCAGATAGTGGCGGCTTATCAAGGGAAGTAGGGGAAGGGCCACTTCCCCAAGAAAGAAAGAAATAGAAAGTAAAAAATAATCAATTTATTTTTATTCAATAAATTAAATTAACTTCAATATATTTTTTTATTGAATTAATAATAAAATTATATTAGTCGTTACTTCTCTAGTAGTTCAATGGTTTAATACTCCACAATAATCGAAGTAGAGATAAGCGCGATAAAAAATTTTCCCCAGTTTAGGGTCTGCAAATCTACGCGAATGTAGGAAGAGCGATCAGCATTCGTATTTGTGTCTACCTATAGGTGAAGAGCTGTTCGGAGTATTTGCTAGCTTGTCACCGGATGGAGTGAAAATTCCTATTAAAATAGTCGGTCTATGACAACCATGACGTGTTAGATGTCTATGAGAACGTTTAAGCAGATAAATATTGTCTTCTTTACGAATAATTCTGTTGCTGTTAGTTTAATATGGTAATACGGAATTCGGCATTTGGCATAAATTACATTGACCGGTACGATAGTAATTATTAATTTTGTTTTCTGGACAATTGTTTGAAAAGTTCATAAACAAAATGAATTCATTTGAACCAGTTAGTGACATTGTTTGTAATTTATTAGAAATACAATTGTTCAGGACAGAATCTCGTCTTTCTCAAATATATCTATTAAAAAAGAACTTTTAGAAGGACTTAAAATGAACGTTCCTTCCTACGATCATATTATTGACAAATATGCAGTGTTAAAGACCAGATGAATTGATTTAATATATAAAAAATAGCTAATTTTTTAAAAGAAATTTATTTTGATATTTTCATCCAACAGCCGCCACTCATGACAGGAGGAAAAGTTAATAAAAGTAGTGTCAAAGTAGGATACAAAATTATTGTTAAAAAGTGAGGTTTCCTAAGAGACTATTGGAAATGAACAATGATTTTCCTGGTATACTTATATACCTGCAGTCAGTGTTTTGGAGAATAATAAAAAGTTAGAAAGTCATATTTTTGTGGTACAAATTTTGGTATACTATCATAATTATACCAAATTGATGGTTGTTGGTAAAGATATAATTAATTCGCTTCCAAGATAGAAAAAAACAAGTAGCACCATCCTCTTAAATAATAGCTCGAATAAATAGTACAACATTTTATAAATTAAGAATGTTTAAAATTCATAAATCGCCAATTAATCTAAAAGAACTTACTACTGAAAATTATTTCGCCTGAAAAAATAAACGTTTATTTTTGGTCACCATTTTATTTTATTATTGCTTGGGCGGCTCCCGGTGATTTTGGACGTGGTCGATATTATGTTTTATGCCGTGGAATTCATTATCTTTTTATCCAGAATAGGGCCCATTGCCGTTTTCCACATTACCTACACCTCCTGTAAACTCGAGCGATTGCAGCTAACATCATATTTTGCCTGACGTATAGATCGAATTTTCATAATTTATCCGGCATCGAAATTAATGAACCTAAAGTCTATTTATTTCCAAGATAGACTAGGCATTAACACTGTTAGCGCATGATCATCACGTGAGTAGGAGGAGCCTCTGCGCATGCGTATTCTTATTAGCCGTTCGATATGACGCGAACGTGGGACGGGGCGGGGCTTATAATTTTTACAGAGTTGAAATCAGGAAATTAGTCGATCTGTTGGTTATTGAGGCCGGGTTCGTGTTGCGGAAGTTGTGATTATTCCGTTTTTACTTTTATCCGTTAATTTTTTGTTTGTTGCTGTTGTTGCGAGTTTTTTTTTTTATGATAAAACACAAGCACTATAGGAAAAATCCTTTAGGGCTCCTGGGAGTGGTGCGTGTGCGCAAAAAGCGATTCACGTTGGTTTTTAATCGTTGGAGGTTATATTCGTTGGGAAAAACGACCTCGGGAAGGTCGTTCCACAAGGATGCAGTCCTCCAGATGAAAGAATTCTTAAATAATGAAGTTCGAGGAGTATTAAGCTTAACCACATATGGATGGGCGGCAGTGCAGCAGTACTACTGCGGCAGTACTACCCGAACATACCTACCTTTGTGTATTTGTTAAAGGAATGTCTAGTACCGATACTGCAGACGAAGCCGAAGCGTATATTAATTTGAGTCCATCTAAGAAACGTCACAAGAAAAATCATTTTAGTCTTGAAATGAAAGAAGTCACTTTAAAGACTTTTGTTGCCAAACATAATTCAACCTACAAGTTTGTCGATATGAAAGACCTTTTTGACCGTGCATTAGCAACTATTACACCTGAGAAGAGTAAAAAATGTATTAGTGCAACAAAAAGTAGGAACCAGAATGTGGGAACTCGATAATATTATCGAGATACAATTGAACGACTAATTAGGTATTACTGTAGACTAAAGCGACGATGTCAGCGATAACTCCTCAAACTTATCAGAATAATTTCATCACAATAGGATCAATAAGATATACAGGTTGGTCAATACAGGTTGGTGAATTCATTACCTTGTACGGCACGTTTTATTAGTGAATAGATTTTTTTAATGACAATTTGGATCACGGATTCTTTCGTTTAGAATAAATTGACAATTCTGACAAAATGTACATCGACACGTATTTTCCGGAAACCCTGTATTTATTAATTTATTTTATATTTTACCATGAATACTTATTTACATTCCGATATTTCCAAATTGTATTCAAGAATATTGCGATCATAATTTTTTATAATTATAATATTATAAGCACTGCCCTGTTCACTGTTAGTTTCACCGATCACGTGCGTTTGTTGTCGTCGGTCTATCTTTGAAATGAATATACTATAGAGTGCTTGTAATTTTGAGTTTCCTAACATATGATTGAGAAACTTTTAATGCAGTAATTTTGGGCACCTGTTCAGAAAATAGGTTGTTGTAGTGAATCAATTTTAATATTAATATTCTACTAGAGGTAATGATTAATATTTACTCGGATGATTAACAACTTACTGATAACCTAAGATAAGGGGGGCCTGTATGGGGATCTCGTTAATGGTAACAGACACAACTACGATTAAATGGGGAAAAGTATGGCAATCAAAGCACCAAACAATACGACACACAAAAAGTTTTTTGATAAGATCTTTAAGTTTTTAGTTATTTAAAAAAACTAAATTTTTTTATTTTTTATTTTATTTTGTTCCTGTGTTAATATTAAAGTTAAAGCAAGACTGACAAAACGTTCTCGATGCAACTTCTAGTGAACTCAAAGATTATATAACAATTTTTTTTACGTTTCGTTTTCAAGCAATCATCATCAACTTAATTTTTTCTAATACGGCAGTGATTTGATAGTATCGAATTTTAAGACATTTTTTTATTCTCAATTCAATGATCTACACATTATCGTTTAATTACGTTTCGAGTATTTTTAATCATGTTTATGAAATTTTCAGGATACGGACCTGCATTTTACAGAAATTTGGAAAAACAGTTCATGCAGTATGTACTTTTTTTACGATAAAACACAAGCACTATAAGAAAAATCTTTTAGGGCACTCTGGGAGTGGTGCGTGTGCGAATAAAGCGATTCAAGTTGATTTTGAATCGTTGGGCGCTATATTCCTTGGGGAAAGCGACCTCGGGAAGGTCGTTCTATAAGTCCTCCAGATGCAAAAATTCTTAAATAATGAAGTTTGAGGAGTACTAAGCTTAACCACATATGGATGGGCGGCAGTGGTTCGTCGTGAATTTTTGCTATTCGCCGCTCTGGGCGGAATTAAGAGGGCAAGGTCCATCGAGCAATTTCCATGGAAATATCTGTAAAAGAGAGTCGAACAAACCCGAACAAATCCCCAACCTGTCTTCCATGTTCTAGACTGTGGAGGGTCTTCGTCAGCTCGTGGTCTCCGATCAGACGAATGATCCTCCTTTCGATGGAATACAGTAGCCGAAGAGTATGTTTAGGTGCAGAAGAGCTGCAGACATGAGAGCAGTACTCTAGTGATGGTCGAATCTGGGATTTGTATAGCATCAAATGTTGTTGAGGTGTGTACAACTTTTTGTTTCGGAAGACTACACCAGGTTTCTGAGAAGATATCTTCGCCTTTGCCACAACGTGGTGCCAAGACATGTTTCCTCCCAGATTGAAGCCCAGAAAATTAATATGTGAAGCCAGTGGGATTGCGTGTCCTGCCTTTACTATATTCGGTTCTGTAATGTTAACCTTCTTGCTACCTGGGTTTTCTTAGCGTTAAAACGACTTGGTTACTGTCACCCTAAACCAAAATTTCTTCCAGGTCTTTGTTGATGCGTGATACTTCATACTGTCTGCGAAAATGTGCGTCGGCAGCCGATGTTTGCATTCAAAGAGAATAATGATACAAGTGTGCTATCGTCACCAAAGGAAAATATCATATTTTGAGTTTTCACTAGAAGGCCGTTAATCTAGTAAGAAGAGGGTGGGAGACAATATTGACCCTTGAGTAGTACTAAAAAATAATGATAATTTATTAACAATAACAAAATAGTAAGTATGAAAAAACAGTAAATAAGTATATCGTCAAAAAACATTAATTAAGTTGAAACTAACAGTATATTATTAGAAATTAATTTTCCAAAAGGTGAACGACATGATTTCCGCCATTCTCCAGAGAAGCTTAGACGACTAGTTACTGAAGCCTTTCAATGCCGAAGTTTTAAGATGCTATTTATCTTTGGAGAATAATGGAAATCATTTCGAACACCTGCTGGAAAATTAACTAATAATCTACTGTTAGTTTCATATTAATTAATGTTTTTTGCCGATATATGTACCTATTGTTGTTTATTTTTTCATACTTATTGTTTTGTTATTGTTAATAAATTATCTTATTTTATGATTATTATGTAGTGCATTATTATAAAGGAGTTTTAAAAATATTCATTTTAGTACATACTGCATTGAACTGTTTTTCAAATTTATGGAAAATACAGGTCCGTATCCTGAAAATGTCATGAAGTCGATAAAAATGCTCGAACTTAACTAAATGATAATGTGTGGTACATCATTGAATTTAGACAAAAAGTTGTCTTAAAACTTGATATTATCAAATCAAATCGTATTATAAAAAATGAAGTTGATGATGATTGCTTGAAAACGAAACGTATAAAAAAACTTGTTGTGTAATCTTTGGGTTCACTAAAAGTTGGTTTGGGAATGTTTTGTCAGTTTTGCTTTAACTTTAATATTAAGACTGTAAAATATTAAAATCAAAAATCCAAACATTCAGTTATTTTTTTTAATAACTCAAAACTTAAAAATCTTTTGTGTGACGTATAGTTAATACTTTGATTGCGATTCTTTTCGGCATTTCATCGAAGTTGTATCTGTTATCATTAATGAGATTCCCGTACAGACCCGCCTTATCTTGTGCACCCTGTATACCATTTTCGTTTAAGGTACTTAATAATATTCACACAAATAAGTTATATTAGGTTTAGAATTTATATTTGTTTATATCTGTTGTTTTTGGCATTTATTTGTAATAAAAATATTTACTAAGATAATTTTTTCCTTTGTTTGGCTACTATAAATATTATAAATAAATAAATTAATAAAAAAACTAAATATCTAAACTTCATTTAATTATATATACAAGGTGGTGCTTCGTTGAGTTGAATATAGGGAATCCTATCATTTTTGAATTAGCTGAATATTGGCTCTCCTGTACATTTTATAGAAAAACTGCATTATAACTTCTTGAAGAGGTAGTCATGGTAAACCCAGGTGTCGAGTTTGAATACATTTTGGCGAGCTAATCTTAAGCTATTTAATTAAACGTGAAGGTAAAATCATGAAACCCACAGTTCAGGTAATACAGCAAACAATAGCAAATTAAATTTTGACATAGACAAAACGAAAATGAGTAGTAACAATAATTTTATTAGTGTTATATTGAGCTTTACGTCTAATTTTAGCAATAGTGTGATAGAAATTATTTGCTGCTATATTGCCTGAACTATGAGAGCTTCGTGGTTTTGCCATCACGTTTAATTGAATAGCTTAGGATCGGCTCACCAAATCGTATTCAAGTTCTACACGTGGGTTTAACATGTCGGCTTCTTCAAGAAGTCATAATGCAGTTTTTCTATAATATGTACAGGGGAATCAATATTCAGCCACCTCAAAAATTACATTGGATTTCGTATGTTCAACTTAACGATGCCTCATCCTGCTATGATATTCAGTGATAGGCATAATTTACGCATCTTATACATTTTGTTAGATTTCAACAGGAATTGATGTTGGCAACCGTTTCTTCATTATCGCGAATTTCAAAAAGCATTAAACAGTGGCGTTCGTCTTTAGGGGTTTGGCGGAAAATTACAATATATATGCAGAAATTGCCTTAAATGGAAAGATATCAGTATTTAAAAAAAAATGTTTAGAAATATATACCGACGTTCGAAAACAAGTGATTAAAAAGTTACAAATACGTTTTTGTCGAATTTGTCATTTTTCATAAGGTCATTTTTATTATAAATTACTATTAACTACACTAAAATAATTACTTCAAATCACATTCCCTAAAATTATACTTATTAGTTGCTTTTTTATTAAGAAAAAGAACATTGTTCATATCTGGCCTATTGGTTCGAAACAAAATATTTTTATGGCCATAATAGACTCCCAAATCAATTTCTTATAAAAAACATACATACAATTCTATCTTAATTAATATAACTTTATTCTAATTATAAAATTGATATCTTCTCATTTAAGGCCATTATCTGCTATACAATTTGTATCGTATCTTTTTTCCAAAAAATGCATTTCAAAAAAATTAATTTGACGGGTTTGAGAGATTCTTGGTTGAGTGGGCGGTATTCTATATAAAAGCCCGATTCGTTTCTTTATCATAACCCTGTAATATCAGTAATATCAGATATGCCCGAACAAATCCGATATTTACTTAGCAGAATTTACTGAAACCACTTCTTTTTAATCAAACCGTTTCGTTATTGAACATCCTTTTAACGTGAGAGAATATCCTTTTAACGTGAGAAACGGATAAATCTGTTTCCTTTCGGGTTCACACTCGCCTTGACATGGATTCGGGTTTTTTTTTCGGGCATTTATTTAGGCCGCAAAAAATAAACTGATGAAATTCATTACAAAATGGGACGTTTCTCGACCTTAAGCAAAATTAATTACAGGCTTTATTTCAAATTTAAATTCCGAAGACACCACGGTTTTCTTCCTCTTGAATATGGCATAAATATAGAGTGGAAGCAAGAAGGAGAGTGAATAGAAAGTTCTTGCCAGGACAAGGGAACGAATAAATAAAAATTCAATTTATTTGCTTTGAGAAAAGTATAAATCAGTTCGTCGTGCTATTTATAAAAAGTAGGGAAGTTTAAAAAGTAAAGAAGTTTCATAGTAATATTCTTACTCATTTCATTAATTAATGCGATATAAGTTTAAAAATAGTGTTTCATTAGCGGCAGTACAACTATAGGACTAATGCCCATTTCCACCAAAGTTTCTTTGGGGAATAAATAGTTAGGCAGATCCTATAAGTTATAGAGATTCCCTAGAACAAATTGGATTCTTGCAAATGTATTTATGATAGCCGTAGTTAAGGACGGAATAACTCTGATAACCATGAAAATTCTTCTTCAGGAAGATGGGAACGCGTCTGGCGGGATGCTTTTACATAACCCAGCATTTTGGTGTTTTGATGTTTTAGCTCGTTTCCACTACAACAAAAAAGTTCAGTTAGCATAAAAAATATAAAGAAGAAAGTTACACATCCCAAACTCAACAAATGTCATCGAAAATAAAAAAAAAACCGACGCTGTGTTTATAGAAGAAAAAACAAGACCGGCTTAATGTTAGTGAGGAATTTATCAGTCGTTTCCAATGTATGAACTGCCGACCCGCTAATTCATTAAAAAAAATGTTCGCAGAAATGAAGGAAGATCAAAAATCCAAACATTCAGTTATTTTTTTTAATAACTCAAAACTTAAAAATCTTTTGTGTGACGTATAGTTAATACTTTGATTGCGATTCTTTTCGGCATTTCATCGAAGTTGTATCTGTTATCATTAACGAGATTCCCGTACAGACCCGCCTTATCTTGTGCACCCTGTATACCATTTTCGTTTAAGGTACTTAATAAAACAGTTAATGGGTACTGAAAGCAATAAAATTGTTTGATGAACTATTAGTTAATTAATCTTTATAAAGTATATTCCTTGATTATGTGATTAAGATAAGGTAAGATAAAGGTTTAGAGACACGCAAAGAAAAATAGAGTTTGATTTACCCGACAGAAGCCCACACTTGTTTATAACTCATGTGTTGTTTTAAGGTAAAACTACTTTATTTTCTTCAGATTTGACAATTTTGGTGCAAGTGCAGTCAGCAGTGGCAGAAGGCAGTAAAACTAATGAAAATACTTTGCCTAGCTAATTTCCTTCCGTAGGTAACGATTTATGTAGAGAAATTTGACTCCTTAAAGTTAGAATCCCTAAACTACTTTAGGGAAGGAATAAATGTTGGTGGGAACCGAAATCGCATCTTTATTGTTTACCTAACATTAAGGAGGCCGTAAACGAGTTGGTGAAAATGGACATAAGCAAATCGATAACGTATAAAAGTTAACCTTACTGCACAATAAATAAAAATGTTAATACGGAATGTGGTTTCATATTTTTCATCAATTACAGTTTTATGATTTAGACAGAAGTTTGGAGTTATAGTTTCTCGGCTGACAAACTGGTTTAAACTCTGTAGATTTTGGTGTTATTATACGTAATGGCTTTGGTATGAGATGTTATCTAGTAACAAGAGGAGAAAGATAAGATCCATAAAATAGATTTGTGATTAATGCAGATTAATAATATGATTATTACCGAGGGGATTGA
Organism: Barypeithes pellucidus; assembly: GCA_963991005.1. Lineage (NCBI taxonomy): Eukaryota > Metazoa > Arthropoda > Insecta > Coleoptera > Curculionidae > Barypeithes > Barypeithes pellucidus. The sequence goes on from OZ022560.1 coordinate 46,056,811, forward strand.
GATTTATTTGTTATATATTTTAGCTTATTTAAAATTCAAACTACGATCCAAATAAAAACCAATCTTAAAAATTGATTTTACTGGGTATATAATTGCTGTGGTAGTAAAGTCGCTTTATAAATTTTATCACATAGTTACTGCAAATTAAAGTTTTTATGCTTACAATTACAATTACAATTTACAATATGCTGGGACAATAAAGATATTTTCTTACCCCAGAAAAGGCAAGGTTATGTTTTATAATTTTTTAAGTGTTTTATTCAAAATGTTTAATATTTTTTATTTTAATATTTATTATTTTTTATTCTAATATTTATAATTTTTAATTTTAATATTTATTATTTTTGATTTTAATATTTATTATTTATTATTCTAATATTAATAGTTATTATTTTCTATTTCAACAAATTCAGCACAATATACCGTTTCTCTGTTTAGGGTTATTTATTTCTTAACATTTAAATCTTTAAAAATAAATTTATAACAAATTAAGCCATTAAAAACGAAAATTATATGAACGAAGTTTAAATTAAGGGATAATACCTATAATCAATATAAATCATGGGTTGGTTATAGTTCTAACAGTTCATATACCACATATCAAATCGAGCTGCAAACGTAGGATATTATAACATAAAACTAATATAGGACTTGTAACAACTTTTTAAAAGTTTTTCTTCTGTTTCTTAAAATAGCGCACAACGATATTTCAACCGGTAAAACAGGTTTGTTCTTAATATAAACTAAAGGGGAAAACATTTAAAATCATTTAGCAAACTGCTGCTTTGAAATTGGAATCCGCGTCTGTTCTGCTCTTAGATTGGTCCTCTGCATGTAACTGACGCCATATATGTTTTGTGTGGAATCTCTTCGTCTTCGCAACGTATTAAAAAAATTTGGATGTTGAAACATGTAACTTCGAAAGTCGGGTTTGTCGGCGACAGTAACCGAATATCATCTCTCAATCAAAATATTTACCGTGCCAGTAAAAGCATTTAATAAAGTTTTTTTAATCATAGGAAAGTCTATTCCTTCCCCACAATATCTAAAGACTAATGACAGAAAATAATATTTTCAAAGTGGCCACTATTAAGTATATTTCTAAAATATCAAAATTTCTTCTAACAAGAATACAAAATATCCAGGAAAATGGTTTCTACTGTCACAAGAAATACATTTTGCTGCTACAGGTAGAAATATTATATCACAGCTAAAATATTGCTAGCAAAGATTTTTTAGCTAAAGCTTTCCTCAGTGTGCGCTTGCGAGAGCTAAGACACAGAAAATATATCAAGATAAACTTTCAACTGATTTGTTCCTTATAGGTTGTTCAAATTTGAGACATCCTGTGCAGCAATGATATGTAAGAGTTTCTGAAGGCACTCAGGAAAATAATAACCGCCTAAAGAAAATTATCTGTTTTCATAAAGAATAAATCAAAATGTTTAATTCTTTTTGAAGTGAAGGTTGTTTGGAAACCTTTCACTTTTACCGAGATTAAGAACTCAATCTGGGTCAAATTAGCAGTGTGTATTATTAGTTTGTCAAAAAACGTCAAGTAATTAATACTACTCATTATTTAAAATTACTGGTCAGTTTTTGAACTATAGATATTTTATTATTGTTGTGTTACTTTCGTATTTTGCACTAATTATTAACTTTTGCTGAAATCAAAATTATATAATTAATTTATATATCTACTAGACATTAGACCCTTATTGCAATGGCGATAGTCGACTTTTTTTCATACAAAAAACTGGTAACCTACTCATACAGATTTGCAAAGACACGCATATTTCATATCAGAGATAACCACTCCTAAAAAGCTGAGATCTTGTTTTAGGAGCAAGTCAATTTCCACTAGATTCTGTTACGGGGATAGGCGCTATAGAATTTTTTTTTATTACCTCAATTCAATTGCTTCAATTTGTTTACATTTTCGTTAGTTTTTCTCCAAATAAATTTCTAAATATTAATCAATTGATGATTCGAATCAACTTCCTCTTTAAACAGTGTTTATGAAATATTATATCAAAATCTTTCCAGTTTTATAAGTAATAATAAACAGCTTTGTCTATTCTTGAAACGCAAAAATCGTCAAAATTACAAACATAATTTAGTCAACAAATATTTTTTATTTAATGATGAACATTTCTCGTTCCTGCGAACTGAGAATATTATTTCATTACTTTGCGGTATCCGAATAAAGTGTGTGTCAGTAAAAGTGCTTGCAGAAACTGTCTAATATAATTAAACTTGGTCTAAAGCGCCGTCCACACGTAAGGTTTCACCTGACGCCTTCAAGTCTTCAAGTAATAGGCAAAACGGTTTTAATGGCCCGGTCTACACATGAGGTTTGACCTGACGTTTTAGTTTGCAAGCAAGACTATCAGGCAAAACGGTTTTAAAACCGGTATCTAAAGACACAGTTTAGTGTTCATATTTCAGATCAGTTTTGAAAGGTCGCTATGGAAGGAAAATTGCTTTTAGGTTATTATTTTTGCCCGCATTATCTCTATCAAGACAGATTCGAAATAGGACGGACGTATTTCCTGAACTGGTAAAAATCGGGTGAAACCTTATATTAGACACTGTCCACACCTAAAGTTTTAACGTCTTACTTGACAAGTAAAACGTCAGATAAAACCTTATATTAATATGTTACACTCACACCTAATGTTTTAACTGATACGTCTTACTTGAACAATGAAACGTCAGATAAAGCCTTATCTGTGGACAGCGCTTTATGTAAAATTGAAGTAAGAATATTCTGACAAAATTATAAAAAGCTAAATAGCTATGGTGTAATTGTGTATTTACAACGTAAAAACTTTGATGACATTTATGTTCACACCCGAACAAAGCCATAACACATTAGAAAAAAAAAAACATTTAAAAACGACCTACGTAAATTTTTCGATTCGTGTAAACCTGTTTTCATTATTAAAATATAAATAGTTACTAATGTGTAAAATAGTATTGAAAAGAAAATAAGGAAAGCAGCAGTAAAGTACCTAATCGTTTCCAGTAAAGTTTAAATATTGAAACCTTAAATTGGATATATTTATTAAAGTACTATAGCAAAAATAATCATAAATATAATTTACTGACGTTGTTTGTATGGTAGATTAACTGAAGTATAAAATAATTCTTATTTTTTTTGCAACAACCCACAAAGACGACAAAATAAAAACTAGACATGCAAAAAATGTTATTTTGTAATCAGTGATTTCTTACATAAATTGTTTGACGATGAAAGAGACAAATTGAAGAAATCAAAATACAGTAAATAATCAGTTAATGGATTAACAAAAAATGGTCTCAAATCACACAATCAGAGTATTTGATAGGATAATAGAATTTTCTTAATTTGGGATATTCTTCAGAATAAAGTAATCCAAAATAAAATCATTAAAGAAAACACTATTTGATGTTTTTGATTTTCACTATATTTTGTCAACATGACACGTGTTTCACCGTAACAGCGGCTTCATCAGATGTAAGGTATAAACAATGATAACTTAATTTATATGTCTCGCAAAAAAAGGACCTACAATAATATTATGGTATAATTATTTAATTATTACATTAACTAACACCTTAAATTTAACAAAGGTGAAGAACATATATCAAGCTTGTCATTAAGTAAATTATTGAAATTTTTAATTTTGTTAATCTCCATAGACTCTAGTAAATTTAACTTCAAGCCCTTTTGTTCTATGCAAAATCTTGAAATTGTTATTAACAATATGATTTTCTGATTTTAGATGTTCTGCGTATGTGGAATGTTTATTATTTTTGGTGAAAGAATCTTGGCGGTCTTTAATTCTAGTACGAAAAGAACCACCACACTTGAAGTTATTAAGTTAATTGAAAAACTACTTTCCGCTAATAAAGTTAATATAGTCATTGTGAATGAAATCATAGATTTGCTAAAAATTTGTCTAAACCAGAATTACTTTCAGTTCGACAATAAAATTTACAGAGCCAAACAAGGACTAATTATGGGCAATCTACTAAGCCCGATCCTTGCCGAAATATGTATGAGTCATATAGAAAATATAATCCACACACATCACTTATCTAAATGTTGTAAATTTTGGTATAGGTATGTCGATGACATCCTTGTGTTTTTTTCTGGGACAAACAGACAGCCTTCATCGTTTTTCGAATATATTAACTCTATACACCCTATGATCAAATTTACTCTAGAAACAGAAAATAATAATTCCATCATTTTTTTAGATTTAACTATTAGCAGAATTCACGACAAATTCGATTTTTCTATTTATCATAAACAGTCACATACTGACCATACTATCAACAACAAATCACACCATCCTATACAACATAAATTAGCTGCATATAATAGTATGGTATAACGCTTAACCAATGTTCCAATGTCAGAAGATAACTTTACTAAAGAATTTAATATAATAAAACAAATTGCTATCAATAATATTGCTTTAAAAGAAATCTTGCCTTCCTTGAAGTTAAATTTACTAGAGTCTATGGAGATTAACAAAATGAAAAATTTCCCTAATTTACTTAATGACAAGCTTGATATATGTTCTTCGCATTGGTTAAATTTAAGGTGTTAGTTAATGTGTTTATTTCTTCTACCTTCATTAAATAATAAACTCTTATATTATTAAATAATTATCCCATAATATTATTGTAGGTCCTATTTTTACGAGACATATAAATTAAGTTATCATTGTTTATATCTTACATCTGATGAAGCCGCTGTGACGGTGAAACACGTGTTGACAAAATATAATTAAAATCCAAAACATCAAATAGTGTTTTCTGTAATAATTTTAAAAAGTTTTAGAGAATGCTTAAAAATTTTAATTGAAAAATGTCGAAAATCTGTAAAAATATTTTTCTTTTTGCTCGCTGCCAGGGTTACTCCCCTAGGGGATCTACATTCTGATGTGGACTCTGAACCACGATCCTCAGTCATACAATGTACTTCCCTACGGCTATAAACCTTTAAGGAGTGGAGTGTGTACCTTCCCCTAGCACTCCACGAGATCCAGCAACGATATGACTTATAACACTATTTACAAATGTACAGTAGTGAAATTGGCTTAAGATATTTTTTTCGCTTCTTAACACAAAATGGCATTATGGTTATTTTTATGATATATTTTCATCTCAGGTTTTATTGGTTTAAATACTTAATTAATTTAATTAATTTAAGTTAATTTCTTAACATGCTGTATATTATGTAATATTTATTAAACATTATTATTTTTAAATTATTAAAAATTAGAACTTTTAGTAAATGGTTAAATAAAAATAAATAATTAAACGGGGGATATTAAATGAGGGGGAGAGTTTATAAAAATATATTTTTTTGGGATAGGAATATAAATTCTTATGGGTCAGAAGGTCAACTAATACTTATTTTATATTTTAATTTTTAAAGTTTGCAATTTTGTTAGACAAAGCTATGGCACTAATGGAATTTATACTTCGAGATGAAGGGGGCTTAATTTCCATACAAATAATAGAACTAATGTGCACAGGTATGCAAAAACCGTGTGTTCCTATTATCATATTATTACGCACTTTCAGTGCCAGTTTAGGATTTTATCGGGCCCTAGGTGGCCCAGAGGATAACGCTCGTCGCATGCGCATCGCCTCTCCAATCAAACTCGCCTGTGTAATGGGCCTACATATTTCTTCTTCTCCCCACTGTTTTGGCCTCTAAAAGTGAAACTCCAGGACTGAGATTTACGATTTGAAATGCTAAACTCCACATTAATAGCTGTAAGGTTCGTGGTATGAAAAATTAGGAAGATCTTGTCTATACTTCTGTTTTTTTTTGTGTTTCCGTGAATTGTTGCCTCAAGTCAAAACCCTCAAATATATCGCAGAGATAGGCTGCTTTGATCTGATTTACCCAAAATGCGCGTAGAAGGTTCCCCCAACCCTCCACCCTTATGACGTTTCTACTTCACAGTAGTGTTCAAGATTAGCACTGCTTCCTCAATACATGTGCCTAAATGTCGGTGACTTATAAATACATAAGGTTTTTTTTATATAAACTCGGATAAAGGGTGCCGAGATAGATCCAAGTAAATAAACTAAATAAATCTGACAAAAGTATGAAGTTCAAGAGATGGCAGTAATCGGAATAAAATTTACTTTAAAATATTCCAAGCAAGTAGATGAAAGTAATTTCATATTAATAGTGAAAATGTTATTATATTTTTTATTAACCAGTTGTTGAAAAACCTTAAATTCCGTAAGTTTTCTAAAAATTTATAGAAACTTATTTTAACAAGAATTTCGCATGTTATGTAGGTTAATGAATAATAATAAATCAGTATATTAGGCGTAAACTTAATCTGCCATGAACCTATATACAGTTAGATTAGCTCACCTTGCACTATTTTCCTTGCGTTTAAAAAAGGAAACCGCTATGCTTATTAAAATCGAAGTTGTCCGTTCTTTATAGTTAATTAGCATTAATGAGTAATATTTACACTGCATTATATTAATATGAGAATTGCTCAATGTCTAAGTATGAGGTTCAGCATGATTATAGTGTTCTTCCCATTATGTGTAAAATTATATTTTGTTCTTAAAGCTAAATTTCAATCCAATTACTGCCAGCTCTCCAAGTAAAAATCTTTTTCAAAACTTAATTTGTAGTGTCCAAAAAGGAGGTTTAGTTGGATAAAGGTCAGCAAAAACAAACGTAGAAGATCAAATTGTATATTTGGCCAAAGTTTTGATCTCTTAATTTTAAGATAATGAAATTACCAAGTTATCTAATTTATTTCAAAATATTTAATTGAAACAAATTAATACAGAATGCATGTCCAAGCTTGATAATATCAAGTAAAAGGAAACATTAACTACTAAAACTTATAAAGGCCATCGATCATCTCCATTGTCACTAATACAGTCATTCCCTGGCAAGGCTATGTTAAAATGTAAAGAAATATAAATTTATATATTTAGCATGCGAACTTACATAAAATATTACGAGTAAGTGGTACCAAGTAATCAGATTTTTACTTAAACGCTTACTAGCGACTAATAGCAGAAATACACGACGAACCACTACCGCCCATCCATATATGGTTAAGCTTAGTACTCCTCGAACTTCATTATTTAAGAATTCTTTCATCTGGAGGACTTCGTCCTTGTGGAACGACCTTCCCGAGGTCGTTTTTCCCAAGGAATATAACCTCCAATGATTCAAAACCAACGTGAATCGCTTTTTGCGCACACGCACCACTCCCAGAGTGCCCTAAAGGATTTTCCTATAGTGCTTGTGTTTGTAAAACAAAAAAAATATATCTGAATATATCTTTGTGTTACAGACTGATATAATAATATCTAAGTATAATATTAATATATCAATATGTAATACTATGCTATTAAAAATTAACAAACTCAGTGGTTCCCAACCTTTTCAAATTGCAACAAAATTCACTGTGAAACTTCTTCCGCCCAGTTTCACAATGTTTAGTCACCAAATGGTTAAAAGGAAATCAAAGGTTATTGAATTAAAAGTGTTTGACATTTTCTGGTCAATGACCTTCCCTCAATTAACTTTAAGTTAAGTTGACCATACGGAAATTATATTATGGTTAAAATTAATATCTATAAGAACCTAAACAAAGATTTCAGTTTAGCATCTTGACATCTGCATTATTCATGGTATATTATTCTGTATTTTCGTCTTGATATAACATGGGATATAGATTTATATGACATTAAGACTTTTAGTGATGATGGGAAGAAGGTTTACGACGTCCAAAAATAATTGGACCTAGAACAAATTGTTTAGAAGAAAATGATCAAAAGGATATTTTGGTCGGTTTAGATTATTAACAAGAGCAGATCACTGTCATAATTATTTTTTATTCCAGTTAATTGTTCCCCCAAAATATCTTAAAATGCTACCTCCATCTGTATTTCTAAAGGAGGTTTATAAACTCCTCCACCGGTCTCTAAAACGGCTTTTATTTATTTTATATTATTATATTTCTCTTTCAGATTTTTTTTGCGATCTAAACCCATTTTTTTCACTGTATGTAGCTACTGAATTCTGATTCAATATTTTAACATGCATTTTCTTTTCTTCCCATCACACAAAGTTATTTTTCTTGCATTCAACAATACTCTTGTATTTTTGTACCAGATTTATTAACTTGCGAATTAACAGATCTTTAATATCGTTTAGAAGTATATTTAGATTCCATGTCATTCTGTAAAAAATATATAATATACGAGTATACATTCAATATAACACCTGCATGTTAAAAAACTATATACAGGGTGTCCCATAACTAATGGTACACAGGAAAACTGCAGATTCCTTGGGTAAAAATACTGCGATTTGGCCATACTTAGTTTAGTTCAATAGCTGGTGTCCAAGTAAAAATTTAATTTTCTATTTTCCTAAATAACTTATTTCTGAATCAATATTTTTGCACAAAATTTTGTGACTAGGGTTTTTTTGGGGAAAGGAATTTGAAATTGTTAATAATTTTGATGTAGATTGTAGGGCGCGCTCTTTGCGGTACTCTGGATACATAAAAAGAAGTGTAACTTTCTTGGGCCTTAGTACAATTATATTTTTATTAAAAATATCAGTTTTTCCGTCATTTTTAAGCAATGAAGGTATACTTTGTAGATATCGCTCCGACTAACCGTTTTCGAGATATTTTCAATTACAATTTCTAATGCGCCCGTTTAAATTTTGATTTGTAGATGTGAAATTTGTCACAGTAGGCTTTGGCAAAAACAAATACAATGAAAGCACTTTGAAACCTGCCTTCTATTTGGATACATTTCCAAATACCGTCTGTTAAAATTTTCTTGTGAGTATATACATACCATGTCTCGCATTTCTCCGTTAGAAAACAATTATGTCGCGGCATTTTTAGTTTAATTTTTGATAACAGTATCTTCAAAAACTCCTTAAAAACACCCACAATGCTGACAAATGAAAATAAACTTTGACAGAAATGAGGTTTCAAAGTGCTTTCATTGTATTTGTTTTTGCCAAAGCCTACTGTGACAAATTTCACATTTACAAATCAAACTTTAAACGGGCGCATTAGAAATTGTAATTGAAAATATCTCGAAAACGGTTAGTCGGAGCGATATCTACAAAGTATACCTTTATTGCTTAAAAATGACGGAAAAACTGATATTTTTAATAAAAATATAATTATACCTACTAAGGCACAAAAAAATTACATTTCTTTTTTATGTATCCAGAGTACCGCAGAGAACGCCCCCTATAATCTACATCAAAATTATTAACAAATTCAAATTCCTTTCCCCAAAAAAACCATAGTCACAAAATTTTGTGCAAAAATATTGATTCAGAAATAAGTTATTTAGGAAAATTGAAAATTAAATTTTTACTTGGACACCCTGTATCTCGGTTATTACCAGATATTGAACTAAACTAAGTATGGCCAAATCGCAGTATTTTTACCCAAGGAATCTGCAGTTTTCCTGTGTACCATTAGTTATGGGACACCCTGTATAGGCATGTCTCATTTATTACATCCAAATCTTAAAAACTAAACATCGTGCTGAAAAAATGAAGCGAAATATGGGATACCTACCTAATCAGTAGAATTGTTTTCGCTGTGATACCCTACATGGCATAACCGCTTGATTACTGTGAACTTATGTTAGATGACCAAAAAGGTAATTAGACTGAGAAACCGGCCGGTATAGGAGTTCAATAATTAATTCTTTTTTTCTACCATATATTAGTAAGAACCTACTTACACACTGCCTACCGTTACGTAATGACTGGTACGTAATATATATTATACAAATCACATTATCGGTGATGTGCCAAAACCATCAATATTTCCAAAAGATTTAATGCAAGATCGACAATGAATCCATCCAGCCATGACAACGTAAATGTTAGGAAATTTTTCATTTAGATTTCATTTTTGGGTATATTAGTAAAGTATGCGTGACTACGATATTCAGATTATGGGAACGCTTCCGCAGCAAATAATTTATTATTACACACGATTTCGAAAGTTATGGTATGGGCGAAGCAGTGGTATGTAATATACTCTCGATTATACTAATTTTTGGTCACACGGTACAAAGACACATTCTGTTTTTAAATTATTGTCCATAAGTACAGGTAAATTTCCCTCAAAACCTTTGGCAAAACTGCTGAAGATATTGTCTTGATTTTATAATTCAATTAAAAAGACTATGTACTTGCACAAAAATCAATAATTTAAATGTTGTATAATGACAATATATACATTTGGGTCTTGAACAAATCCCGCACAATATCCTACTAACGTATATTCAAAAAGTACATTAAATATTAATAAATGTATTCTGGTTTGTTCGTACATAATACAGTAAACACACAGGGTGTCCCAAAAAAAGGAAAAAAAGACTTTCTATTTTACATTTCTCGAGATCATATTGTTCTTAATAACATTTCTTGTTTGTAATAAAAAATAGGGATGGCATCACCTATATCTATTTTCATTGAAAACGGGAGTCCCCACCACTCTAAATCTATTTATTTATACAATATTCATAGTCCAAGTTCATTCTTTATACCAAAATATTAATTTTCCCCGAAAAATTAAATTGTAATTTAAACACGTTACATCTGTGGATCAAACTCCTCATAACTTTAAAGATTGAACCAACGAAGATGAGAGTCTTATTTTTTAAATAATAAATACGTTAGAAAAATTGGACAATAAAATAATAGCGCAGTTGTTTATAATAAAGTCTTAAAATTCGATCAATAATTGCCATTTTTGACCTTTTGTGAAGAGAAAATGTCAAATTTGACAGCTAACAAAAGCCGCATGGTTTCATTTAATTAAGTCATTTTTGATCTTTATTGAAGCAAAAACTTAATAAATTTAAACCTTATCAAAATCGAAGAATAATATTTTTTCCCATGTGGTTCTAACTTTAATTGTGACACTGTATGTAATGATTCTTTATATATTTACCGAAGAATTTATTATACAGATTATATAACATGATATTGCACTATACTGTTGTAGCAACCTGTACGGGTCAAGTGGTGTTGTAAATTGGTCAAAAGAACCTGTTGTTATGTTGTAATTTAGATCACACAACATCAGAAAAACTGAGTAAATGTAGCTCAACATTTTTATTAAGAATTAATATGGTACTATGACACACCTAAATGAATTTGTCAATTTAAAATTGTTACCAAATCGTGACGTTATTACGAAATAGCGAGTGATTATTACATCTAAAATTACCTTAGATTTTGATAGAACATTATTGCCGTCTAAGCTATCACGTACCCGTGCAGTGTTGCCAATCTGAATTTGTGCAATTACACAATTAGCTGAAAAAATTATAACCTTCTGCACACTTTTAGTCACAGCAATACACGATTTTTATACACCATTTATATTTTGTAAAAAGGAAGTATACAGGAGTCCTTGGGCACTGATTTCTAAAAAAAACAACTACTCACTAACACAAACTCGAATTACTTCCGGCTCTGACACTCAAACTCAAAATAGATATGGTTAACAACTGTAATTAGTTCGGATTTTTACTAGTAACCTGGAGGTGGTGGATTTCTAACTTACTCGCAAATTACACACTTGTTGGACTACACACAAATTACACATAATCGTGTAATTACATACCAATTTGGCAATACTGTACCTTTGTTTCACTATATTAGAATAGTTCTTACTTTTTAACAGTAACTACCTTTATGAATGTCCGTATTTTGAACCTCTTCATGAGTTATTAGTCATTACAGTTATATTGAACTGTTAAGTAAAAAATTCAATTAATTGAATCATCCGATACTTGATGGAAATCCATAACTAATATTATGAGAAACAGTATAACTACGTTATACTTGCTATACCAAAGTATCTCGGAAAAATTTTGTATTAAGGAACCTGTTTATAGTAGTACAGTTGTAAGTATTTTTGTATAAGCTGCGTCCCTCCTAAGGTTCCTACCTAACGGGTTACCTGACAGTCTAACAGTGTTACCAAGTCTGGTGTAATTTCACCCGATCTGGTTATTTTAGGAATGATCTGGTGATTGATGAAAAACTTTTTAAAAAACCCAACTTTTGGTTCCTGCAGACTAACTTGAATACCTCAAGCGTCAAGTAAAACGTCAGGTAGAACGTCAGGTAGGTTTATAGATTTCAAAAATGTTATTTTCCCACTTTTTAAAATGTTCTCTTTAGAACTATTTATGCCGGGTGCGTCCAGTCAGGACCCATAGGATATTCCACGTAAATTGTTAGAGGATCAAATATTAGCTCCATTATTTATTTTAGCCCAAAAATGTACTTACATTTTTTAAAGACAATACGAGAAATGTGCTTGTTCAATTCAAAGTGTATTTTCCTAGTAATTTACGAGTTACTTAACTTTTAAGGGTCAATATTTGAATGTTACCTTAAGTTAGACCTCAGCTAATGTAACCTTAACGTTGTGGTAAACCTCAAAAAACTATATTTTAAATTAATTTGAGGGTCAATTGACGCGTTAATTGGAAGATTACCTCATCTTTAAAGATCTAGTCTTTAGATGAGATGCCGAATTTGCCAACGTCACATCAATAGAAAGTTTATCTACTTCGGTACCATAAAATGGGGGAAGTTTACCTCTCGGGTTTATTCGGGTATGCCCAAAATTATAAAAAAATATTTTTTATTGTTATTTATTCCGTTGATAGCTTTTCGAAATTTTTATCAATTTTTTAACTTTATTTGTATTTAATATTAATTTTTTAAACAAATAAAATAAACTGAATAGTTTGTTAGTGATACAACGACGATGCAAAAAAATAGACAAAAATCCTTGAAAAAAATTAATCATTAAACTTTAATGCGTGTAGTGATTAACGATAACTTAACATTTTCTCGTATATAATTTTTTTCGGTTATATATTATACCTAGATAATAACCAAAACAGTTTTTGTGCCAAAATTCAAATTTTGTTCAAAAATATTTTTTTTACATTTTAGTGCAATTTTAATATTATGTTGGGGTGAACTTGACCGGTAAGGTGAAGTTGACCGATTCATAAAATCTCGGCTGGCGACAATTTAGAATAAGTCCATAGGCTAAGATATTTAAGCGGTTTGGAACGTGGTTGTGTTCAAATAAGGGTGTTTCCGCGATTATTAAAAAAAATATTTAACCAATTAGCTCCTGTGGCACCAAAAAAAACGCACAGAAAAGATTTTATGATTGTGTAGAAAAAGACAAATGAGACTAAAAAAAGCGCGATCTTTCAATGAAGAGAAAAAAATTAAATGTTGGGCCTGGTAGGTCAATTGCTTTTGAATACACTCCAGGAATAAACAGTCAAGACAATGTTAATAATTTAACTTCGACTAGCAAGTCCTAAGCGTGAGAAGAAAACTATTTGAAAAATCAGAAGGAAGCGATCACATAAGGTCTAAGGAAGAAATGGAAATAGGAACAGAAATTGAATGTCTCTTCGAAGATGGCCAAGAAGAAGAAATATTAGGTGATAGTGATATACAAAAGGGCTCTTGGGTTGAAGTTGAGTACAAAATTAATAATGTATTAAATCATTATATATAACAAATTGGGTTTGTTCAGTTACGCAATCGTCTGTTAATTTCGTTAAAAGCTCTAGGCGGCAAATATTTTCTCTGGCCAAATATCAAAGATAACGATAATATTTCAACTTCTAATATCAGGAAAATATTACCCGAGCCAAAAATTTGTCGAAGGGGCCATTTATTATTTATTTTTGACACAACGTGTTTTATTATCACGTTTTTTCTTTGAAGCGACCTAGCATTAATCCTTAAGTTTTCATTTTATTTTGGTGGTATCGTTTTTGCTTCATTTTGTGTGTAATCTTTAAAATAAATTATTATTTATAAAATAAAATCAGCTTTATTTAGTCAAGTACACCCCAATTAGTAAAGAAACATTTTTAATAGAAACCCGAACAAAACCCGTATTTGGTAGCTAATTCTATAATTTGTATGTACTATATTGAAAGTAGACACCCATACACATAAAATAGCAAAGAAAATATTATTTATCCTATTTTAAATACTTATTTAATAAATACAAATTTGAAGAATGGCCAAACCTTCCCTCATTTTAGGGTAGTTTAAATGGTTTATTAAAGCATCCAAAACAGTTTAAATAAAATAAAGTAAAAAGTTAATAACAATATTTAAAAACTAGTTAAAAATAATGTTAATTGTCATACCCCTGCAATGAAAAAAGAGCAACGAAGCGCGGCGCCATAGACTTATGAAACATTTATTTTAACATACTATTTCGAACATTCTAATGACACTTTTAAATTTAATCTCCTAAGCCAGCCACGAATTTTCAATAATACATAATTGGTGTTAGCGACGTAAAACATTATTTTAGTAGGAAGCCGTTTTCGATAAATTTGGGATTAAAGAATGGATTAGCGTGTTTGTAAGAATCTTAAATGCTCGCTTTAACTCTGACTCCTTTACACTAAGGCAACATCTTGTAGCGCATAACTTGATAGAGCAGAGCAAACAATTTTCTAATAATCGATCTCTTAGAATGGAAATAATTATCCTCAAGCACGACTACATACAAACATACGCTTTATACCACTTTGATTTTAACGCTTGTGCACGCTATACCTTCTGGTAAAGCTTTCAATAGCAGCATCGTAACGGCCTTATTTATCAATAAACAGTTTATTATTGTTAAGGTAATGGAACTAAGAATGAAGTATGTGACTGTTAATTTTTAAAGTTTCATCAAACTAGAAACATTATATTTGTTTGTTCAACATATCATCCGTATGTCAGTTGGTCAGTCTGTTTGCCTGCAAGTCAATCTATCGGTCCGCATCTTAAATAAAAAATAAATTTTGTCTACCTACAGTATACATATACATAGTGGTATTGAAATAATTATTTTTAAATTCGTTATTTGGATGTCCTAGATTAATATTACATACTTTTTTAAATCAACAATCTGAAAACTTGATTGAGACACCTAAAATCTGGCTACACGGGGCGTACGCTATAGGTAGGGATATACGTGTCCAGTTTCAATGCTGATATTAACGAACAATAACTGACTACCCAGTTAGTTTATTTATCTTATACTAAAGTACCAAGCAAATACGACAACCATTAGATTTCTTGCTAAATATTAAGATTTGACACTTTCAGATTATTCAAACCCTGCATAATTACACTAAATCACTTTAGAATACCTAATGTTATACGCACACATGGGATTTGCTTACACTCGGTTAGTCCTATATCAATGTCGGCTCTGTTAAAACTGTTATAATCTCACCTATTAAGAGACCTATAAATTTCTACTCAATTTCTGTGAATTCAAATGCTATTAAATCACCTTAAGCCACGTGTAAATTTTATGTAATAATAAGTCAGTGCTCGACGGGGTTTATCAGTTATTCATTTCGAAACATACCTTCCACTAAATACTTTCAAGAAAAATTTAATATTTATATAACAGGAACCAGTAAAATTCCGTATATTTAGAATAGTGTACAGTTTACAAAATTTTTGTAAATTTACTTTTATGTAGTTATATAAATGTATTTTTAAATTTAAATTAACAGTTTTAACCATCATGTAAAATGTTCTTCATTTTATCGAAAACAGTCACTTTTGCTAGAAGGTGTTGCTTGGTTGAAAACCTCCTTAGCCATTGTCGAATATCCATTGAAATATTGTACAAAGTGACAAAAAATATGAAATTTGATCTAAAAAATTTATTAAACGAAATAAAATATTATTTCAAGACAAAGCATAAAAAAAATTATTTATATTACATAAGAAATTAAATACATTGGTTACTTAACGTCAAAAAAGTCCTAACTGTATGAAACAACTGTCAAATATCTGCTGAGCCACCATCATTTTCGACATATTGTTCTAGTTTTTTTTAAATTTTATTATTGTTTTTCCTATTTCTGCCCTCGGCAACTCATTGCAGGCTTCCATTATTCTGTTTTGTAGAACGTTAAATCAAGTGCTCTCGCAAGAAAAGTTTGTCAACTGGCTGTCTTTATGTGCATCAACTACGTCCTATCCATATACTCCGTAAATTAGTATTCAGCCAATTAAAAAAAAAAAAGAATAAAATATTAATAATAAAATAACTTAATTATGTCTCATATCTTACTGTTTCTCGCATATTTAGAGAGAGAACAACATTATGGAACGAGCTTCGAAATGGTATATTTGAAGTATTTTTAGAAATAAAGGTATTTTATTCTTCGAAAAATTTCACATTTTTTGCCATTCTGTACAATATTTCGGGTATTCGACTATGGCTAAGGAGATTTAAGCAAAACTTTTTAGTAAAAGTGAATTTTTTTCGATGAAATTAAGGATATAAAATATTATTATCATACAATTGCATATATTATTATCATAAAAAATTACATATAACCAAATGGGTTTTCCACAAAGATTTCTTCTCGTACAAAATGTGATGTTACCAGGAAGCTCGAAATTTACAAATAATTAAGATTTATTATGGATGCGATTAATTTAGGGAAATTTTAATTATATTCGGAATTGTCGAAATTACCAATCAGAATTCATCAGAAACATTCAGATCGTTTTCCAACTATTTGACAAGTTCTGAATAAATATAGCGCTTACTTTAAACCAGTTAAACCTACCTCATATAAAGCCTAAATATTTTAAGCATTTCCAATATTTACTTTGATTTTCTAAAAATATATTTAAAAGTATTTTTATATTTTTGGAAAATAAAGCTAATACTAATCCGCATCTTTAAAATATATAATGGATGTGAATGCTATTACAATATATGTATCAAAATATTATGAGACACCCGGTATTTAATATATATAATCCGGCCGGCACGATGTGCCCCTGCATACGATTAACCTAGTTTCCCCTACCGGTATTGGATGCACAAGGATAAGACCAACGATCAGCAATTTCCAAATATTTAGAGCCCCCAAATTTTCAGAGCTCGTGCTAATTCATTTTGTAATGGAGAGATTAAAACGCATGGAGAATATTATGTAGCTTAAGACAGGATATCTTCAAGGAATACGACCTAGTTTTCCGTGATGATTTCTTAATCAAATCTTCTTTTGCACAAATCGTTGGTCTAAGATGTTCCATTAAACGTGTAAGATTCTGAGCAAATAAAATAATAAAACTTTTCAATCAAAAATAATACTGTGAAAATATTTCATTATTTTCCATCAAGGGTAAGAAAAATAATCTGAAAAAATTTATACCATATACTAAAAAAAGTTGAACACAATATTTTGCAACAATTTAGAAACAAGTCGGAAATATATTTCCAACTTTTATGTTTTGTTTTGGTTCTTAGTAATGTAATGTCTTCCCGTCGCGGAGTAGTAAACATTAAAGGGTTTCTGTTTTGTTTACATTTCCGGCAACACTGTCGGTGCGTTGTGTACGTACTGTAAAACAAATACAAAAACACAGCACCACAGACAGGTAGAGGTTGAGAACTATCTATAGTCGCACCATCGATAGTGGCTATCAATATATACAGTGATATCAATAAAATCGATAATTTTTAATTCGTAAAATCCCCCAAAAAAAGGTCATTACTCGCCTCCACGCCCCCCGTAATTAAACAAAGAAGTCTGTTTGCTTGTCAGGTGGTATTAATATCATATACTATAAAAGGAAAATTATTCGTGGCTTTACGGACTGGTATGATTAGCTGCTTTTGCATGCGGTGTGAAGTCCTTTTGGGGAGCCTATATTTTATAATACACATTTTGTCATATTAAGTATCATATAAGTATTAAAAATCGCCCCCTTCGCCCCCTGTGGCTACGCAACTGTCAACGATGTAGTATTGGTTTTGTTTCGTGGAACATCAAAGTTAATAAAATCTTTCCGATCTATCCCAGTGCTAAATTGTTGAAAAATATTGTGTTGCTGTTTAGTTGGTAAAATACTAAACAAAACAAAAACTACATAGTTACTGCATAGACTTTTGCTGACACTTTGTCTCGCCAGTCTGGATGCAAGTTTTCAATTTGTTTTGTTTCCAGGAAGTTACTTTGTTGGATGTATTTTTTTTTGTTGGTTTGGTGTGGACGAAGGCATAAGGTTTATAGTGATCTCAGAACGAATCTAAATCTGATAACTAGAAACAATATAGGTCAGCTAGTTGCGACATTTGTCTGTTGGTTTAAGTTTAAATTTCCTTACAGAATCTTAGAGCGGTTTAAAGCTGGATTAAAAAAATTATAAATCGATTAAAACCAGGTAAATTGAGCAAGCATAACAATATACACGGATACGCAGGCTCAAAAGTCATCAAAAAATCAATAAGGAATATATATTGCATATATCCCGTTTACCTTGCGAATTCATTAGGTGATTATCCCAAAGAGCTAAATAATTATATTCAGATTTGTCAAAGTTAAACTTGGTTTTGTTGACATTTCCCTGTGTAGAAGTAAATAATTGTTAATTTAACAAATAGGGGAGTATATGAATACTATTGTCGTTTACATATAGCGTCTTTACAACATTACAATTTATCCTTACTCTAGGGACTAGAAAACGATAACCCTAAACTTATTTGGTCATATTATATAATTCGCTCGTCTCTGAGAAGAGAGAAAGAATAGAGAATAAAAAAAGGTAGAAAATTAAATAATATAGGAAATTTATATTTTTAATCTCGGTTATAGATTTTTTCACACTTTCTTCTCTTTTTTCAGAGCTACAAAGAAAAGGATGGTGGAAAAGTGGTAGTCTATACGACCACCATGGGCATAATCCGAGATACATATCAAGCATGCATGAAAGTCAAACAAATTCTTAGAACATTATTAGTGAAATTTGAAGAAAGGGATGTTTTTATGAGTACAGAGTATCAAAATGAAATTAGAGAAAGGATGAAATGTGATCAAATTTTAGTACCTCAAGTATATATAGATGGACAACATTGTGGGGTAAGTTTTAATAAATCATTTTTAAGTGATATTTATTATATAATAATATATTACAAATACAAAATGGGTAGCCTTGACGCTATATGGTAATAAATATGGATACCATTAAAAGTTTCAATTATGAGTTTTAATTCTGAAAGTAACATAAAATATAATAATGGAGATATTATAATGACGAAGTAACAAAATGATTGGTTAATAAAAAAAAGTATGTATCAAATATATTTTTCTGCTTGCATACCTTATTTTTCACCCAAAAATAAGGGAGGTAAATGTTCCTTTCCTACCTCTAAGTTTCTTACTTTTAATAAAAAAGGGTTCCTTATCTTTCTCGCTTATTTGATTCTGTAGAAAGGAGATTTATGGAAATCTTTACATATAAATGTACATGGTGTCCCATTTTCGACACTTTTATAGGGTATCTCCGTAATTGGTAGTGCTCGTTTAAGAGATACGGAGGAAAAATTGACAATTTCAAAATTACCCTATATTTTCTTAGTTAAAGAGAAACAGAAAAGTGTTTCATACAGAAGTTTATTTATATTGATTGTTGAATAATCTGCCGTTCAGAATAAGTATACGAGGTCAGTTAAAAAAGTTATCGGACCTAACCTCATTTTTTTAAATGGAACACCCTATATATTTTAATCTAAAAAGATACTATTTTAAATTCTCCTTTCAAATATACGAGTATAACACATCATGGATGATATTAGTTTCCTAGGCGATTTATTAAACTTTATTGCTTTAAAACACAGTAGACCATGAAACAAACGCTAATATCCTAGAAACAACTATGTTGACTATTAACATTTAACGTCAATTTCATTTTTACGTATTCATTTGCGAAAGTGACACATCAACATTTTGAAAAATTTGATATTATTACATCAGTTTATATTAAAAGTGGAAAAAACGATGAAATGGCGCAAAATATATATTTTGTTCGCTATCCGGAAAGACGGTAACCATTTAAGGACAAATTCCGAACATTTGCGATGATTCCCGTTATTTTTTATCTGAATCTTTTATTTCGTTTCAAAGTAATAAAGTTTAAATAAATCGCCGAGGAAACCAATATCATACATGGTGTGTTATATATTAAAGGAGAATTTAAAATAGTATCTTTTTAGATTAAAATATACCGATTGTTCCATTTAAAAAAAATGAGGTTAGGTCTTATAACTTTTTTACTTGACCCCGTTACTTATTCTGAAATGGCAGATTATTCAACAATCAATATAAAGAAACTTCTCTATAAAATTTTTTTTCTGTATCTCTCTAAGAAACTATAGGGTAATTTTAAAATTGTCAATTTTTTGATTTTCCCCCGTATCTCTATAAAACCTATAAAACTGTCGAAAATGGGTCCATGTACAGGGTGTCCTACCTCGATGATCGATATAATTATTATGAAGAACAGTATATACGAACTTTCTGAAAATTCGGTGGATCATTATAACGAGTGTTTATATCTCACCAAAAATGCTTTTAAGATAGTGACGCTTCCGGTTGTACCTACCGGAGTAGATACTAACTTCTTTATTTTTAAATGGCACAGGACCTATACTACTGTACCTGTATATTTCTACATATCCAATTATTTTTCGTATTGAGTACCATTTGACTAAATTTAATTGTTTTTGATATATTAATAGTTGAAAATCGACTATTTCAACATTGGGGCTCTGTAAAATCGAAACAGTTAAACTAGTAGTAGTAGAGAAAAACATACATAGGGTAAATGTTGTTGGCCATGTGATAGTTATTGGCCATTTCAGTATTTTTTGGGAAAAATGACAATATGTTGCAACAATAAGTTACTTAGTAATTTTGAAATAAATTTGATAACATTTGTCCACATTTGTCAAAATAATAAATCGGTTACTTTATTTCGTAATGGCCTCAATAATTTTTAACTCATTCCTCGCCTACAGCTAGTACAATAAATAAGCAATTTTTAGTTATTTGCCAATTCTCCTGATATAGTCTTGGCAAATTACGGCATAATTCTCCTGATAATGCCCAAAAAATGCGTCCAAATACGCAAATATTTTTTTGTAATTCTTGCCACAAAATTACAAAAATTCCATAATTTAATTTGTATTTTTTTTCACCCAGTATTATTTGAAATTTTTAATAAAGTAATAAATATTTATTCAAAAAATGTTTTGTTATTTTTAATCGCAAGTACCTACAACTAAATATGTAGGTTACTTAGGTTCTCTACCTCATTTAGTAAAAGTGTAAGCATCTCCAGGTGTTATGGCCAATAACTATAGACAGCGAGGCCAATTATTATAGCGCCATGGCCAATGACTGTACAGTATCAATATATGTTTAAAACGAAATTTAAATATATTTCAAAACGTCTTAGAGTAAAGATGATATTGTCATAAAAAATTATTGGATATTTTTTAATGAAAAGATATTGCACATTCAGGAATTCTTGAGGCAAATGTAAAATAGATCCTCCTAATCTTCCTGATATTAATACCCGCTTCCCGTCGGTCATCAAATATTCCGCGGGAGCAAAAAAGCATATTTTCCTCCCTTGGTATATATACAGGGTCCGCAAACGAAGCGTGGACGGAAGATTAAATCGTTATCGAAGAACTTATCAACAATACTAAAACAGCTTGAGATATTGGATTAAAAGCGGCATGTTTTAAAAATATTTTACATTATACAGGGTGGCCCAAAAAAGTGTGACAGCATAAAATTATATTTTTTTAAATGGGACACCCAGTATTTTATTGCATATTTAGGTTCGTATTACTATCGTTTATAAGTGCCTCAAATTTTATTTAATTTGGTTCTGTAGTTTCGGAGAAATAAATTAAAAACTAAAAAAAAAAGTTTTGCAGTCCTGAATAAAAAAATCAAAAAAAACAATCCAGAACCATTTTTCTAACCTCGGCATTGAGTGAAATTTATGACAAGAGGTCTAGAGATACTATGAATGTAATTGCGTTTATTTATTTTATACAGGGTGTTCATAATAAGCTTTCAAAAACCCCACATTTTAAAACAATTTTTCTCAAGTTTTTCAAATGGAACACCCTGTATATTATTTGGCTAGTTGACGTAGAATTCATAGACAATTTTTTTTTTGTAATACAAGCATATAAGTTATATCCAGCCGTTTTCGAAATAATTGTAAATATTATAAATTATGTTGTTTAAATAGAGTTTTTATTGGGAAATTTTGTTATAGGCGACTAGACTAATAATTGTAAACTAAAGTAAAAGTTCAAAATAGCTTCCTTTTACTCTTAGAGTTTACCGTATTTTAGTTATTTCGATATAAATTTTAAAAGCATACATTTTTGCTACTTTTATTATTTAATTTTATTTTTTATTCTTAATCGAGTTGCCATGATTTCTTTTTGTTTAGATTGTCACTATGACAGTTAAATAAAATTATTTACATTTGTTCAGTCGTCGAAATTAAGTACTAACTTACACAAAATGTCGAATTTTAGAAATGGTAAATATGATTTTTATACTGGGTGAATGTGCACGAAATTGCCTCCTCGCGAGCCGAGTGTATGCTGGAAGATATCGAGATATTGAGAGAAAGCCGAGACCAAAAACTTTCGAGAAGTTGTTGCAAAGATTTGTAGCAACAGGAAGCACTGCGTACACAAAAAGGATGATAATCAATAAACCCGTTATTAATGAAGAAAATGAATTAAGAGTTCTGTTGGCAGTAGAGGAAAATCATTAAATTAAGTAAAAGGAAGCTATTTGAACATTAACTTTAGTTTACAATTATTAGTCTAGTCGCCTATAACAAAATTTCCCAATAAAAACTCTATTTAAACAACATAATTTATAATATTTACAATTATTTCGAAAACGGCTGGATATAACTTATATGCTTGTATTACAAAAAAAAATTGTCTATGAATTATACGTCAAATAGCCAAATAATATACAGGGTGTTCCATTTGAAAAACTTGAGAAAAATTATTTTAAAATGTGGGGTTTTTGAAAGCTTATTATGAACATCCTGTATAAAATAAATAAACGCAATTACTTTCATAGTATCTCTAGACCTCTTGTCATAAATTTCACTCAATGCCGAGGTTAGAAAAATTGTTCTGGATTGTTTTTTTTGATTTTTTATTCAGGACTGCAAAACTTTTTTTTTTAGTTTTTATTTTATTTCTCCGAAACTACAGAACCAAATTAAATAAAATTTGAGGCACTTATAAACGATAGTAATACGAACCTAAATATGCAATAAAATACTGGGTGTCCCGTTTAAAAAAATATATCTTTATGCTGTCACACTTTTTTGGGCCACCCTGTATAATGTAAAAGATTTTTAAAACATGCCGCTTTTAATCCAATATCTCAAGCTGTTTCAATATTGGTGATAAGTTCTTCGATAACGATTTAATCTTCCGTCCACGCTTCGTTTGCGGATCCTGTATATATTATGTACTTTAAAGCGTTCTTTAAATCTATCTTTTTAGGGAATAAAGTGTTACTTTTAATCCCCGAGGGATTAAAAAAAATTTTCTCTCAAAAATGTTGAAATTCAAATTTTTGACATATCAATTTGTTAGCGTTACTTGGCATTTCTTGCCATAGCAACTTTCTCACAGTACACCAAAAATTTGAGTAAAATGTTGATCTCAGCGAGTAACTCTTTGGGAGGCGGGGGGGGGGGGGGGGATACAAGTGCGATTTTAGTTCCTTAGGTTATAATGTATAATAAGCAATTTTGTTTAGTTTAATCCCTAGAATTTAGATACATTTGCCACAAAAATGAATGGTATTCATGGTTAAAAATATTTTTAATTTGTAGTATGGTCCTACCTGTTTATTCCTATTTATTAGTATACTACTAATATTGCTTCGATATGTTTCATAATATTTTAGATAATAACCAACCATTTGTATTTGCCGTAATAAACCACCACCATGCATAGAAAATTCATATATAAGATATTTTTTATCCATGAAAAATATTATAAAGTAAAAATTCTCTCTACCAAATTTCAAGGAAAAACCCAATGCCTATATGTATTTTATTCGAAAAACCTTTTAAGTCACACAAGCAGAACAATATTTGCTTAAGGGATGTTGCTAAGAACGCAACTTCAAAATCATTTATTCATAAAACCTAATGCACAGGAAATTTGATATTGTCAACATGCGAATTTGGTTTCCAAAAAATCCTCACGATTTCGCCGACATCTACGAACTATGGAGAAATAAAAAACTATATTTATTTAATAACAATAAATATAAAAACCAATTTATTGGCCGATTTTTTTATAAAGAAATTTACATCGCTATAAACCTACACAGATGGAAGAATTACAATTAGCAAAGTAACTTTATAGCGCTGTAAAATCGGTTACAAAATCATACGGAACTTTCTGTCATAATTTTGGGTAAGGAATCACAACACGATCGATGTCATATGTTTTTGAAACAGCCTGTATAAAAGTTATAAAATATCAAAATTTTGAAAAGAAGAAATTTTGTGCATGGGAATGAACAATATACATAATTATTATATTAATATAATTTCATTTAAAAAAATTATGTTTTTTGAAAGACGATGTTTTTCTTAAAAATTTCCAAATCAAATACAAATAAAACGTGTGTGCAACCCTCACAACCCCGAATATGACAAAGTGAAAACTTCTGTGATAGTTACCATTTTTGCACTGATAATATTATTTTAAAATTGGTGTTTATTTTTAAAATAGGTTACTTTGGAATAATATAAATTAATTTATTGTCTACTGCACCATATTTACTATAAAATAATGTTAATGGATAACCCTTTCATATTTGAAATTTTTTACAGGATGCAGAAACCGTAGAAAGGCTGAATGAATCTGGAGAGCTTAGAAAATTTTTAAAACCCTATAAGGTAGGTTATTTAGTTCTCTGTATAGATATACTATATTATACAGGATTATTTTAAATGTTACAAGCCGATATCTCGAAAACTGTTTAAAATATTCTTACAAAATATTCTTGAGGTCATTGGAGGAAAGATTGAACACATTTTTGAAAATTACCCCTTCTCCAAATTTGGAGGGGTTGTTTCTAAAATACGTAATAACGTAGGTGTACATAAAAGAAATTGGTTGGTTTTTTCGATTACGGATTTATTATTTATTATGTTCGGGTTTTAAATTTTAAAATTTAAAAACTATTTTTTGAGAGTGGCTACTATTCATCATTTAACCTTCCTTATACTAACTGGGGTAATTTTGTACCCCAACTAGATTTCTTTCATGAAAAATCAAGATAATGTCGTTTTCGTTAATCATGCGTGAAAATCCTATTGCCAATGCTAATTAGAATATATTCTAACTTAGTTTTCGAAATTAAATTAGTTTATAAACAATACTAATATTCCCAATATCCAAGGTTTATAATCTTTGGGGTACAAGAACACCCCAGTCCGAATTTTGTGTCCGCTATAACATATCAGGTATAGCTAATAAGCAGGCAAAGCTGATTCGGCTTTCATAGCATCTAAAGTTGTGCCCTGCATGCCGTCACTTTGCCTTTTATAAAGTAGTAGAAAAAGTCAAGGGGGTTATATTCCGGGATCTAGCAGTCCAGCTGACCGGAACAGCTCGACCTGTTTTCAAATACTTCATTTAAGTGAAAAGGGGCCTGTATTGCATAATGAGATGGAGTTCCGTCCTGTTAAAACAACATATGAGGATTTATGTTTAATAATTGGGATATTTTGTGTAAATTTCTCCAATTTAATGCCCTTCAAACATAATATGCGTACTAATGAATCTACGAACAAATCCGGTTATTTCATTATACCACACCTGCACCAGAAATGATTTGACCAGAAATTTCGAACGATAAGGGACAATTAAAAATTTTATATACCCTCAAGTATGAAAGATTTAAAAAAAAGGAAATTCTTAACAGATGAAACTATTTTGTTTCAGAGAGGATTAAGACAAAACTAGCTGACCTAAAATAAGTATGACAAAAAAAATCATAACATCGCCAAAATGTGTTAATTTAAGAATTCGGCTGACAGGGTTTAGTGAACACTTGTTCAGCCAGTTTAAGAACTCTTATTTTATAAATAGTGGCCTGGTTTATCCATCTGGTGAGCATCCCAGATGAAAATGTTCAACACATCGCAAGTGTCTCCAGCAGGAAAAAATTGATTAGCTCATAAACGAATATATTTTGAATCCCTTCAATTCGTAGGCGCAATAGTGAGACTCCAAATTAAATTTAAAAAATGTTAAGTATACCGCTTGATGAGCTCTATAATTTGACAATATACTTGCCGGGGTAACGCCGCGCCGTGGCCGCAGACAGTAAGAGCAAAACACGTTTAGTCATAAACCGAACATATCCGAATAAGCGTTTTTGACTAAACGTGTTTTGCTTCTTCTGTCTAACCACAACGTTTTTGACTACCTATACTGTTTGGCTATTTTTGTCTGTGGCCATCATAAGGTATTTTTTAAATTCTACTTTACCCCTGCTGATAAAAAATTTAATTTTAAATTATTTTTAAAACTTCATGAGGGTAATGGTTTAACATATACCTAAAAAATTATGTATTTCTCAGCTTTATAGTTTGAGAAATATTCCCTGGTGACAATGCGAGAATAATATGATACGGAATCCAAAAAAGAAATTTTTGGAATAATTTAAATAACTAACTGTGCATCATATAATATAAAATTATTTTTGAAGGTTTAATTAAAAATAAAAAATCATTTCTACAAATGGTTCAACAAAAACGAGAAATTAGGTCAAAATCTAAATTTTTCTATAGGAAATAATAGAGACAAGACAAGTTTTACAATTTTTAAATTTAATATAATTTTTAACCGGATATGACAATTTAAGTTTCGTTATTGAGAAAAAGACTTTCAAGATTTTGTTCATCAAATACCAATGCTAAACAATAAACAGCCTTAAAAGTCTTATGAGAAAACTTTTCTCCTTATCCTTCATTTAAAAACTTACAGCAAGTTTTCTGTTGTTGGATACAGGACTGGAATATTGTTGGAAAACTAGGCAAGAACTGGTACGTTATTAAATTTCGAAAGGGTTGTTCTTAAAGAGACGGAAAATAAATAATTTATTTTTGGTAATTTTACTAGATTCACGTGAAAGAATTTCCGGATCGTCTATTGGCGAGAAGTAAATTGGCCTAATACGTCAATTAACTGAATTTGTCAATTGATCAGTTCCGTTGAAATTGCCCAAGTTCAAAAGAACACAAAAAGACGGCTTTTTCCTGTTCCATAAGTTTAAAGTTAGACTCTGACTATTTGGAAGGATTGAGAAGGTGAGAGAGTCGCTGAAAAAAGTATATAGACTTAAGAGGAGCTATTTCATAAATCAAATATCAATTTATCCAAAAAATACTTCTACACCTAAAACTTTTCAGACAGCCCTCGTGTGTGATGATAATGATAATGTGCAGGTAATCTTAAGCAAGAAATACTTCTAAGCTTAAAACTTTTTAGACAGCCCTCGTGTATGATGACCATGAGAATTTGCAGGTAATCTTCAGCAGGTTTCCACCAAACACACAACAATAATTAGGCATATATGTACGTTAAGTAGACAAACACAAAACCAAAATTAATTACTTTTTTTAAATGTAACTTATGTTATCAATCATCAATCATCGAAACCCGCTTTTTGGTAGCAAATATTAGTTTTGATTCTTGAAATATTCCCTATTAGTTTCAGCACATGATGGTTAGGTTTGTAAAGCATAATTTTGCAGTTATTCTTTTATTTAAATATCATTAAGAAAAAAATTAGTATACTGGGTTTCTGTTTAGTACCTGGACTATCTTTGTTGGGTGTATTTATTATTAAAAATATATATTTGATTATTGATCCAAAATAATGAATAATTTTAGATTTAGATTATGCTAAAAAATAAACATATAATCATCTCAACTTATAAAGGCCATAAAATACTCTTTCCTCTGATTTTCTAGCCTGAAATTCTTTTAAGATTTTTTTAGGAAATTTCCTTTAAGTGACTCTGGGAGTCGTGCGTGTGCGAATTAATTTCAAGGAGTACTAAACTGAACCACATATGGATGGGCGGCAGTGGTTCATCGTGAATTCCTGCTATTCATTAGCCAGTGGAATAAAACGTGCAATGTTAGCCGAACATTTGCCATTTGTAAAAGAGCGTCAAATCGAGTAGCCGAAGAATATACTTAGGTGCAGAGTTCCACAAATTAGAGCAATATTCTAGTGATAGCCGAATCGGGCCTTATAGAGTTGCAAAACGTAGACAATGTGATACATAATAGTGACCAATTTCAATAAATAGGAAAAATTACAAAAATTAGCTTCGGTAACGTAATGAAAAATATCCTATTAATAATAAATTCTGAAAAATAATGTTTTCGTTTTCTCTACGTTACTAAACAAAAACATCTTATGAGGCGCATTTCAATGAAGCCTTATGTCATGTAATGCGTCAGGCAGTTAACTTCACATACGAACAATTTTGCCAATAATATCCGTTATTAAAAAAGTTTCGTTTTAAAAATAGGCGAAAATGAAGAAGCATATACAGAGAAAGGGGGTTAAATTTAAAAAATAATTATAATATAGGGCCACAAGCAAGAATTGTTCAAATTAGACCAATAATAGTATACACTACTAGGTACTGCTCGAATAATGGATTTGTTTCTTATAAAAAAATTATATCACACATAATTTCACTGTATTCATCCAGATAATGTTTCCTTCCAAGGCTACTATTGTAGCGAAAAATTGTGTTTTTTATAAGTAGTGGAAATATAATATAATTAATAATATATATTTTTATATTTACAAATATAAATCATCAATTCGCGAAATTTGATCAAAATATAAAACACACGGCCCTAAAGTAGATTTGCGAGCCTGCCATAAAACGTTTTCAAAAGGAAAGTTCACAAATCAAATAATAATTTATTTTTAAGAAAGTTGAGAAGCTTCGCATTTGAAGAATATAATGAAAGTAAAAGCAATTTCCCGATGGACAAAAATCATTTAGAAGAAAGTAGGAAGTTTTATTGCAGCAGCTTAGTGTCAGTGAACTTGAGAAATAAGTCAATTTATAATATTGGGAAAGGGAAGTTCATTTATTGTTGATACAATTCTTCAAATATTGGATTCTATGAATAATATGAAAAGTTATTTACGATAGGTGTGAGAATGGACTTATTTTAAAGAACGATTTCGGGATTTCTAAGCAAGTTCTTTAACAATATTTTCAGAGAAGTATCGTTTTTTGAATTATACAAGTTATAAATTTTGAAGACATATAAACTAACAGTCCAGTAAATTTTGTTAAGGCTGATTTACTGCTCATCTAAAATCACCATTTCAAACAAACCAACAGTTTCTTGTTATTTTTAGTCCGACTTTAAGATTTTTTTATATCTAAATATGTTATATTCATAATTTTACGGATTTACTTTTTTCATTTTTGTGTACATTTTTTGACGAAATTAATTTTGTTCAAAACAAAAATATCGATTTTTTAAAACCAGGCGTCAAAGGACGCAGAATTAAAAATTGTAAATATTTTGTATTTTATATTTTAAACGTAACGTAGTTATGGGGGTTTAAAGAGTCACAAAAGCCAATATCAATGGCTCTCTGATTTCTCGGGCGCGACGAGAGGATGGGTGGAATCCTAGATACGCTTGCGGTACTTTCAAGCAAATCGGCTATTAGTTGGCAGTTTTTGCAGCGTGCCTCTTTTCATGTGCATTTATATATTTATAGTTCTTGATGGTTTGAGAAGTATTGTGCATTGGTATTGTTTTAATTTATGCATTTTTAGGGTTTTTGAGCATATAGTTTTGAATAAATAAATTAATAACTTCTTATATTTTCCGTACTTATGAATTGAATTTTGATGTAGTTACCGACATATGACCCTAGGACGCATTTATCTATTGACTAAAATTTTATATAACTTATGTCAAGTCGATTCGGCACACGACACATCCAATGGTGTAAGAGAAATTTTACTATTTTTATTTTTTTTTAAATATTTACATCTAAAATATGCGCAATAAGGAACAAGTTATTTACCAAAAATATTGACTGTTTAACTGCCTCATCTAAAAATACTATAGGGTAGAGTGGTCGGACAGTTCTGGTCGATTCAAAATTACTGACTAAATTTTACAAAGAATGAGTTTTGTCCTGGAACTGCTAGAGTTCGACAATTATATAAGGTGATTCATTAATGCCCGCATCCGTTGATATCTCAGAAACTACTGTCATGTGACGTGATAACTCCTTCCCGTAAATTAATAGTGTTAAATAGAATAAATATTATGATATAATAGTAATGAAATAATAGGATGTATTATAAATCAGGTAGGTAAGTGATTCGTTACTAGTTTAGATATCTATAGATCAGTCGAACGCCGATGAAAAGTTAACCAGTAATGGAATATTTACTTAATATACATCATATTATTTCATACTGTGCCCCCGATTTCCCTAATTTCAAAGGACTATTTCTACATATAACCTATTCTTTTATACCGGGGTGTCCCACTAAAGTCGGCGGGGTACGATGTTATGGAAGCCATTTCATTGACTAAATCGACCAAGAAAAATTAATTGAATATATTTTGATATTTCGAAAATGATCGGTAGGGGGCACCATTAGTCTGTTATAACTAAAAAATCAGATTTCTTCGAATTATCGCCGTTGAGATTTTCATCTTAGAACGGATATAAAACGATTATTAATTTTTGGGTTAGTTTGTTCGTTAGACTTTTTTCGTAATATCGTAAGAATGTAACCTTATAAAAAATATTTTTAATATTACTGTATATTCCATGCCCTTTATCCAGATTTAATCAACTTAGTCTGGTTTTAAAAATAATTTTACACTTATGAAATATCCGGATTTGGTCTTGATCGCTAATGCACTGTGTCTGCGTTCGTAATAAAATTAAAAAATATGACATATTTTTGGCGTAAACCGTAATTCGATATTTCATTCCCTCTTATTATTAATAAGAATTTTATACAAAAAAAATCATGTTAGGTACCTACTTATCAGGATATCGTTGAAGGCAAAATGCTGCTAACCCTGCTAGATCTTAGGCAACTTTGATATTAAGTTAGTGTGACATTTGTATATTTAAAACTTTATTTATTATTTAAGAAATAACAATATTAGTTTATTTGCCTTTGAGATTATCAATTTACGTCTTTAGTTTAGTTGTTATAATAACTTTTACTTTTTGTTTTTATGACGCCTTCGTATCAACATATTTCGATTTTGGACAAAAATAGACCAAAATGAAAAGCTAAACATTTTAATAATAGACATTTTCTTATTGTTAGTGTTGTGACTTAATAAATTAACATCGTTACAATTTTCCTCTAATAGTAAAAATAAGACATTTTTAGTGGGTAAAAAATAAATTGAAACTCTGAAAAACAATGAAATAAATTTGTTAGTTCTTAAATAATAAATAAAGTTTTACGTACACAATTATTAAATTAACTCCAACTATCTAATATATAATTCTTCTAGAATATCGTAACCTCGCCGACCTTAGTGGGATAATTCTATACAGGGTGGCCAACTAAGCGAGGTATGCGGCTGTATCTCAGAAACAGTTCATCGTACAGCTTCCAAAAAAAAATATTTATGGGAAAAGTGGTAAAGAGAAGTAGAGAAGTAGGTGGGTGGAAATTACAAGTTTGTAGGACGACCGCTAATAGTAATTTGTTAACAGTCGATTTCCTACAATTTGCTTAGATATGGTATATTCAAAATACTTCTCTCATTTTGGGTGATTTGAGAGACTTTGCCATTGATAGGAGTTCGGATTTTAACATATTTGGTAAAGGATTTTGGTTGTGTTTTCAAGCAACTCATAAATATCACTTTTTCGCCAAGATGAACTAGGTTGTTTGTTTAAAATTCTTGAATAATATGATGCATTGTCTAATAAAATTAAAGATGGTTCATCTAAATATGGGATTAATTGAGCTTTTAGCCATTTTTCAAACATTTCGCAATTCATATTATCATGATAGTTAGAACTTTTTGATGTGAAGAAAAAATTAAGCTTGCACCTGGAACATATCCTTTAACAGAACCGGCATGTAAAATAATGAATCGCTTTGCCGTGCCACATCCCTTTTTTCTTGTCACGCTTTTCACAGAATCGTCTTGCCAAGATTTTTAACCATTTCCATTTGAAAATATCCATGTATTGTTTCGTCTAAAAATACTACTTTACTAAATTTTGATTTGTAATTTTCCGTATACTTTTTAAAAACTGCACACGCTGACTCACTATCTGTGGCTGCTCACATAAAAATCTCCGGTTACAGTCTTTTTTATAGCGAAAACAAAACTTTTTCATTAATTTTGATAACGATTCAAGTCCGATTTCCAAAACTCTTCGAATATTTAAAGTTTAATTTAAAACTGGAACAGCCTAGAACATCGAAGGCAAGTTGGTGATTTGACTCCCTTTTACAGATATTTTCATGGACAGTGCTCGGCTGACCTTGCCCTCTTAATTCCGCCCAGAGCGGCGAATATCAGAAATACACGACGAACCACTGCCGCCCATCCATATGTGGTTAAGCTTAGTACTCCTCGAACTTCATTATTTAAGAACTGTTTCATCTGGAGGACTTCATCCTTGTGGAACGATCTTCCCGAGGTCGTTTTTCCCAACGAATATAACTTCCAACGATTCAAAACCAACGTGAATCGGTTTTTGCGCACACGCACCACCCCCAGAGTGCCCTAAAGGATTTTTCCTATAGTGCTAGTGTTTGATCATAAAAAAAAATTACTATTAGTGTTACGCCCCTTAGGCGGCTGTCCTACACGCTTGCAAATAATTTCTAGTAATTTCTCTTGGCAACTTTTCCTATAAATGTGTCATTCTGGAAGCTGTACGATGAACGGTCTCCGAGATACAGCCGCGTAACTCGCTTAGTTGGCCATGTACAATCAAAAATTCAATAATTCGAAAAAATAAAGAAATACCTATCAACTACAAGACTATAATATAATTCTATAAAGACCTTAACATGTGCTAAAATATGATATGAAATAGCCTACTCACTCCCTCCAGCCTCAACATAACATCTTAAAATCGACCGACAGTATATTGATCTCAACATAGTCCAACACAGTCTAGCAGAGTACTCTGTCTCTGTTAGTAAGTGCTTATTGAGTAAAGTGATTTTAGTAGATACATGAGAAGTTTTCGGTTGGAGCACTTACCTAATAATAATATATAATTACATTATGTTTTCTGCTAACGAAATCTCTCTTGATAATCCAATGATATTATTATACAGGGTGCTGATAAAGTCTGGAATAATCGATTTTTCTTGAAAACGCAAAACTTTTTCGAAAAACGCTCGTACCCGTCGATTTTATTTTATTCTTTGAAATTTTTTGGCGTTCTTCAATATTATACCGGATGCGCCAAAAACGCTAGGCAAGTGTCAACTTCACTTTTTCAAATAGAACACCCCTTTTTTTCTCCAATATTCAGATTCCTCTCTAAACTCTAGACAAGTTTCATATAACATATTGTATGGCTAAAGTCAACAGTAATTGAAATACAGGGTCCACAATAAAAATCAAGGTATAATTTTAAAGCTTGTTTTCCATGACAAATACTTAGGCTAGAAAAAAAATTCTAACAGGAAATTGGTAATACAGTGAACAATCTAAAAAATTATTTGAGTAAGTGTTGAAAATGGTGTCCATTTACGGCTCTACAATGTCCCAATCTCTCAACAAATTCTAACTGTACATTATGTACAATTTCTGGGGTAATTTGTCTTATGGTTGTTGTTATACGCGTTTTGAGAACATCAATATCTTCTGGTTTATTTTTGTAAACCCTTTCCTTAATATAGCCCCACAGAAAGAAGTCCAATGGCGTTAAGTCGGGGGACTTCGCAGGCCACTCTATTTCACCCCGTCGACCTATCCAATGATGATGAAATAACTCATTCAGGTATCTACGGACTTCGACCGAATAGTGGGCTGGTGCACCATCCTGCTGAAACCACATAGTTGTATCATGTGAGTCAGGAATGTTCCGATCGGGAAATAGGGCAATCAACGCTGGAGCGAGGTCTTCTTCAAGAAACTGCAAATATCTTTGGCCAGTCAAATTTTCCTCAAAAAAATAGGGTCCTATAACAGTATCCCGAATTATTCCTGCCCATACATTAATTTTTCTCGGCCGCTGGGTATGAATTTCTCGGAACCAATGGGGATTTTCGCTGGACCAATACCGGCAATTTTGACGATTTACCATGCCATCCAAGAAAAAAGTAGCCTCATCGGAAAAAATTATGTTACTCGGAAATAATGCATCGTTAATCAAGTAATTATCCATGAGAATTTCGCAGAACTCATTCCTTCTGTCAGGGTCGCCTTCCAAAAGTTCCTGTACTCCTTGACATTTATATGCATGCCATTTTTCCTTTTTCAGGAACTTTGCCACCGTTGAATCGTGGATATTTTGAACATTTTGAGAAATGCTTCTTGTGCTCGAATGTGGTCTCTCTTCCAACGAAACTAGAATATCAAGTTTGACATCGTCGGAAATTTTAGGTCGTCCACTTCTAGGTTTATCCTTAACGTGACCAACTTCATTATACTTCTTAACAATTTTGGAAACAGTTGCCTGATTTATGTGTTCTCTATTTGGATATTTATCATTAAAATACTCACAAACTTCTATTTGTGTTCTCTTTCGATCTCCACATCCTACTATTATTAATATTTCGATTCTCTCAGCTTCCGTTAGAAACATTTTTATGGGTAAAAGTGACAACTTTGGAGTAAATATTAAATGTTTTGACATTTACGTAACTAAGTTATTATGTAGAAACCGGTAAGAAGGTAAATACCTAGACCTTAAAATTATACCTTGATTTTTATTGTGGGCCCTGTATTTCAATTACTGTTGACTTTAGCCATACAATATGTTATATGAAACTTGTCTAGAGTTTAGAGAGGAATCTGAATATTGGAGAAAAAAAAAGGGGTGTTCTATTTGAAAAAGTGAAGTTGACACTTGCCTAGCGTTTTTGGCGCATCCGGTATAATATTGAAGAACGCCAAAAAATTTCAAAGAATAAAATAAAATCGACGGGTACGAGCGTTTTTCGAAAAAGTTTTGCGTTTTCAAGAAAAATTGATTATTCCAGACTTATCAGCACCCTGTATAGTATAACTAAAGAACGTAAAAAGTGTGTACCATTTAAATAGTTTAATTCAACAGTAATTGGTCCCATTTTTATGTTTTGTTCTCATGTAACCTTTATCCTCTTATAAACAACTTTGTTCCAGCGTACACATTCTATCAGTAATAAAAATAACTGAGAGTAAAATAAAAACAAATTTTGTGCACAATTACACTTTATTTAAACATATGATTCTAGTTTAAAAAATCGACATGTTTCGCTACACTGTCGCTTTATCGAGAATGACTGACTAATTTTAGGTATTGACAAAAACTACTAAATGTAGTAGGTATGGGGTCTTTCCACATTTGTTTTTAGAAAATCGAGATTTATTAAGGTCCAATTGACAATTTAGCAGATGGTCGGTGTTTTTCTGTTTGTTTACTTCCAGGGATTCCAATAAATTCACTTTATTTCCTTCGTTCTCAATATGCAAGATTTGAAAATTATTATTAATGTTAATGGTTGGATTCTATTAAATGAGTTGCATAATATGAGTTTTTTTTTGGTAATCAACCTTGATCTGTGTTATTCTTTTTGAGAAGTTCCTCCCTGACTGGCCTATTATGATTTTAGACAATCGTTGCAAGTTAACTGGTAGATTTATTATTTCAATTTGTTTTTGTATTAATTGTTTTTAATAAATTTGTCTGTGAAATTATTTGTTTTAAACGCTACCTTAATGTGGTAATTTAAAAAAAATTAGGTATGTTATTACTAAGGTGTCCGACATAAGTAACCATGCAGGCATGTTATTTTTTTCTTAAAGGCAGAATACACCTTGTTATTAGTTTCTTTGTAAAGTTTTAGGTTTAAGATTTTATGGATGATTTGATATTGTAGCTGTTATTAAATGTTATTTGCTGGATTATGTTAAGTTGTTTTAGGAAATTTGTTTATTTTAAAGAAATGGTACTTAATCTATGTATTGCACTGTTTAAAGCTGTTAGTGTATTGTATAGTATGGCAACATATATTGTATATGATTGTATCTGTGTGTGTTTCTGATATCGTAACATCGATGAAATTTATTGAGCTGGTTGGTTCGGTCTCTATAGTAAATTTTATATTATTTGTTAATGTACAGGTAGACAACTAATTCAATTTCTTTAATTCATTAATAACTGTCAATCTAGCATACAATTTACTATAGAATCTACTAACTCAATAAATTTTCTCGATCTTACGATATCAAAAGAAAATACTAAACATATATTTTCAATCTTTCATAAGCCTACCCACATAGATACAACCATACACAATACATCTTGTCATCCTATACAACCCAAACTAGCAGCATTCTACAATATGATATATAGATTAATCACCATTCCATTAAACGAAACAAATTTTCTAAAAGAACTCAACAAAATGCATTTAATAACAGCTACAATATTCAAATCATCGATAAAATATTAATCCAAAAACTCTATCGAAAAGCCATTAGCATAGTATATACTGTCTTTAAAGAAAAAATATCATGTATAGCCTGGTTATTTATATTGGAATTAGTAAAAATATACCTAATTTACTCAAAAAATTGTCATATTAAAGTAGCGTTTAAAACAAATAATGTCCGACTATCCAAAAACATACAGGGTGCACCAACGGGAACCGCCGCGATCGATATATGGAAAGTTATTTATTAAATTATGACATTAAGCTAATATTGAGGGGGCACCTCGGCTAAAATATTTTCAATATGGCGGCACTTCCGGTTGTACCGGAAATCGGTGCCGACTTGCTTATTTTAAATAGAACACCCTCTATATTATTACATTTTTGGATTCTATGCACGATTCTAGATATATTTTTCATATATCACATCCTATATTTAAGTCTAAGCGTGTTTGACATATTTAAGTATTTATGGCAAAATTGACGTTTGCAGACCTTTAAACAATAATTCATTTTTCCAATAAGAAAACCTTTATTATTTAATTTGGGTTGGATTTCCTTTTGAAAACAACCTGCTTTAATAGGTAATATTTTGATAACCATTAATACAGGGTGTTCAAAAAATGAGATTAAAAATTAATTTGAGGAACCTGCAAAAACTGCATTTTCAAATGGAAACAAAATTTGATAATTATTTTCTATTATAAGGGTAAGTTTGTAAAAGGTTGTCCATTCCGAAAATTTGCAGTTTTCGAAATATTGCCAAATTTAATATTTTTAGTGGTCATTTTGCTCGAGATTTTAGTTTCAGTTAATTCTAATTGGCTATGACGGCGTTGAATAACAGTCAAGTACTAGAAATGTATCAAGCTGTCACTTAACAATTTACAAATTATTAATGCTTAAATTATATGAACGAAGATTATTTAAAATTATTGATTATTTATGGAAAATATGATGAGGTAATAACAGGAACATGTGACAAATATATTTCTTTGGTATTTGACTGTTTTTCAATTGCCATAGCCAACTAGGATTAATTGAACTTCCACAGCATAATGGCAATATAAAAATATTAAATTGGCAATATTTCGAAAACTATAAGATAACCTTATACAAATTTAACCTTGTTTTTAATGCTAAATTTTGTATTTACCATTACTAAAATAAATGAAGAACTATGTGCGTCATTTGTTTAAAAATTTTGGCAGCAGACAACATGAAACCTAATAAACTTAAGGCCGTACTTTGTAGAGAAAGAAATTTATTAGCGACTGAAACTCCCGCGAGCTGGACATACTAGCGATATCACGACGTGGTGCAAAATACTCCTTGAACAGCGGCTCCACACTGAAATACAACAACCATCGAATTGGGCCAATCGGTGAATCTTCCGTCTCGGCATATTTCAAAGACAATGTTATTTTAATGCTCGCAGTAGTCATAGTCTTCCCCTTACCTCACCGCCCGGCACGGCATCGGCAGTTCGAATAAAATATAATTTCTTCTATTTAGCCCTTTTTTGAATACTCAAGGAAGGTCAGTGGGAGTTTTCGCGTTACCTACGCAACATAATGAGAAATAGCTCTTACCATATTCCAACAATCGAAAGTACATAATAATATTATTATATATATATATGCTAAAGAACACTAAATATGTTTAAATTGAAACAATCCAAATACACAATATTACACAAACGATCAATAATTATTAAAATTATTATAAATTCAAATAAAAAGAATGACGCTGCAAAAATGGCCAAACAAAAGGCGATTTGCTGGAAAATATAGGCCGCATGCCGGTGCATCTACGGAAAGCTACCACCTCGCCTTCGCGAAATCAGAGAACAATAGATATAGGCTTTTATAGGACTCTTCAAGCGCATATAACTACGTTATTCTTTAACCTATTTAAAAATGTAAAATAAAAAATATTTATGATTTTCTGCGTCCGTCGATGAGTTTAGAAAATCGATATTTTCGGTTTGAATTTAAAAAAAATTAATTTTGCCAAGAAATCGTACACAAAAATAGAAAATTTATTAAAATCGCACTAAAAATGATAACGGATTGTTGGTTTTTTTGAAAAGGTGGTTTTAGACGAGTGGTAGATCAGCCTTAAAATCTTTGCTATGAAAATATCTGCCAAATGTGGCATAATATTACGGAATCCACCTGTAATTGGTTTCTATGTACTTAACCCTTTCGCTGCGGAGAGGTCTTCAACCTAACTCCAGTGCGTGATACTTTATACCTAACTCCAGTGCGTGATACTTTATAGTACTGTAGCATGGGAGCAGTTTGCAAAAATCCAAAATTTCCACAAGAAATACAATAATATCGAAATAATCAATGTTTACTCATGCTTATATAGGATAATAATAAATGTACTCGCATAAGTACTTTCACGCGCACTCGCAAAAGTATTTGCACACACAGTCGCATACCCGTAAGCATAAAAAACATTCATAGTAAATATACGCATATAAAAATATACCGGCTGTTTCAGGAGGAACGATCCTATAAGTGAAATAAAATTTGGTTGATTTGTATGTTTATGACCTTAACTTTTATTTTGTTAATAGAACACCCAGTATATTTTTGGCTATATCGATTCAGAACACCATTCCAATCAACGACCACACACTAAATAACTTTTCATTTTATTTTTCATCTAGATTGCTATGACTCCCTAAAATGGTTTACTTTTACTTCTAAGCCAATTTCTCGATAAAAATGCAATTTTCTAGTTTTATTGTGTTGTAAATTATGTACACACTTTTTAAATTTTTAAGAAGGCCTTTTCTTAGAAAATTCAATTTTTTCAAATGGAAACCTATTGGCTCACTCCGGCAACAAGATAGAGCACTTTTTTCAAACAATTTGATAACACACATCCTTGTGTCAAGTTAAAAAAGGAGAGATAATTTATTTGCATTATAGCATGCACTTAGCCAAAATTATACTGGGTGTTCTATTTAAAAATCCAAAGTTGACGTCATTTCCGATTAAACCGGAAGTGACAACATTTAGTCCGACATGTCATAAAATGCAAATTAATATCACATACAAACCACCAAATTTTATTTCTGTAATTAAAAAAATAAAAAAGTTATCGTTCCTGCTGAAACACCCGGTATAACACACCCAAGTATAACTAACAATTAGTAACATGCACACTCTCGCACACGAACTCGCTCAACCTAACAGGTATGATTTCAATTCATACTAAATACCGGGCGATCGCACCAACGACACAGAAAATCAAGGTCCGAAAATTCGGACGTCCGCAACGAGCGGGTACTATTTCTTTAGGCAATGTAAAAAACTGAAAAGTCAGGAAGAACAGGACATCCACTAACAATCTCAACAACAAATCTAAAGTTAAATAACAAAAGAAAAATAGTAGTTATTTTTTATCAAGCCGCCATTTTGTTTTGGGTATCCAATATTCTGGGATCGTAAAGTACTCGATAGCACCTTTAAAACGACGTATCGCAAGACCTCACTTCCTATTCAATTTTTCTTATCAAGATGTTACTCCGCGGCCATTTTGAATTTGAGCACCATGAAATATACAAGAAAGAGTAGCTCTCTAATTCCTACTATACTATGTCAAGTTGCATTTATTTTCCTAAGACGATAAATGAAATAAAGGATAATAAAAAATAACAACTATGCAATTTTTTAAATGCCGCCATTTTGTTTTTGTTGGGCATACAGAAGTAATATTCTGGGATCGTAAAGTACTCGATAGTATCTTCAAAATGATGTACCGCAAGACCCCCCTTCCTATTTAATTTTCTTCCCTAAAATGGCTCCCATCCGCCATTTTGACAGTTAGTACTGTCATTATTCCTCCAAAATGAAGTTAACATTCCCCCATAACCCACACCCAAATTTTGTAAAAAAAAAAATAGCGGCTCAAAAGTTATTATGCCGTTTCGACTATATACACATACAGTATATGTTAATATGCAAGTGGTTTTAGATTTAAAAGTTGAAAGTAAAACTAATAGTAACGCCTTATAAAATTAATACAGATATTATGTGGTTGGCAAAGACAATACAAAAAAACACATACAATTTAGCCCTATTTTCTAACCTATATATTTTTCTCAGTGTAGCATAATCCTGTACCGTGATAGCTTGTTTCACGTCTACCGACAATAAATAATGCTGGACATAGGCAACTTCTAATACATTTCACCAAAATTTTTCTAAAACACACTTCGCGCGCTGCAAGATTACTCGCTTAGAACGAAATTGTAATATCTCAATTTTTGGAATTGTAAAGTTAAGACATGAAAGTTCTAAGGTACATCACTACTTTTTTCAAAAAAAAAATATCAGCGACGATATTAACTTTGAAAAATGCCTAAAAATATGCACTTTTGGTCCGATTTAAAAAAATTGTTTACTTACTTTTTTCAAAAAAGGGCCATGTACCTTAGAAATAGAAACATTTCTTCATTTACTAAAATTTAACTTTTCCCGTCAGGTAGTTCAAATAGCCTTCCAGAATCCTGCAGTAGCGAAACATTGTTAATCATCCTATAAATTTGCGCATTGTACGCCCTTAAACGCCATTTGAAAACACTTCGCCCCGAGAGTTCTTTGAATTAAAATTAAAGCCATATGAACAGCAAACATCATTCCTCAAAAAAACTTCTGTCTGTGAACGAAAAAGCTTTACTTGCCTCTTACAAAGTATCATATAGAATAGCCAGATATAAAACGGCTCACACCATTGGCGAAGACCTTATTCTGCCAGCTGCGATGGAAATTGTAGAAACTATGTTACTTTTAAATGATACTGTTGTCCACCGAATTGGTGATATAGCCGAAGATTTACAGCATCAGTTTCTCGAAAAGTTGCGTGAATCTTCTCGAAAAGATTCGTGACAAATTGTTTTCGATTCAGCTTAAGGATTCAACAGATGGTAAGACGCTCATTTAATTGCCTATGTCCGATTTTGTGATGGTATATCGGCAGTAGAAGAACCACTTTTCTCGAAACCTATAAAACTTAGAACAACAGCACTCGCCTTGTTTGATATTTTAAATGATTTTATTAATGAGACCAACATAGAGTGAAGTCCTCCACGTTGGAATATGCACCGATGGTGCTCGTACAATGTCTGGAAGATTTCAAAGTGTACAAGCACAAGTGTAACAAAAATATCAGCAATGTGTCTGGACCCATTGCATGATCCACAGAGAGGCTCGGGCTTCCAAAGAAATGAGTCCTAGTCTCAACATTGTGCTAACGACGGTTATAACTGTAGTAAATTATATGGAAATAAGACCCCTAAAATCAAGAATCCTTAATGCACTTTGCAAAGATACGGGTGCAGAACATTCGGCGTTGCGATTTTATTGCGATGGCAGATGGTTATCGCGTGTGAAATTTTTACAACGTGTTTATGAGTTAAAAGAGGAAATTGCCACTTTTCTAGAAGAGAAAAACCGCCCGGAAGCCGAAAAGTTTCGAGATACTTTATGAAATTGAGTTATTCGAGAAATTAAATACCTGACTTTACAACTCGAAGGAGAAAACACACATATGTTGGAGACCAGTAAAAAGTTAGTGCTTTTTGTAGAAAGTTGAAGCTGTGGAGCAGAAATGTGAAACAAGGAGAACATTATGTGAAAGTGGTTTTTGTAACAATAGAAAGTCATTTAGCTATGTTGGCACAGGATTTTTAAAAAGTATTTTCTTGCCGACGACGAATTGGTAGCAACTGAAGAAGAACAAATGTTCATAAACTTTACTGCAAGCGGCGAAATCAAGAGAGAATTTAGTAATAAATCTATCTTTGAATTTTGGGCGGAAGTGGATGATTCCTTTTCCCCAATGAAAACAAGAGTATTTCGTATATTATTGCCATTTTCAACATCCTACGTTTGCGATGCCGGATATTCTGCGGTGGCTGCTTTAAAGACAAAATATAGGTCCCAACTGAATATAGACAAAGAATTGAGAGCGGCTATTTGTAATATAAAACCTTCTTTTGAAAAACTTTGCTGTGCGAGACGGGGCCAAGAGAGTCACTAATAATTATTAAAGTTACTTTTAATTTAGTACTGATGAGTTTGTTATTAGTTTCATTTCACATTTGGCAGTACCTACTTATACAATCATATTTATAATAATTAAATAGTATATTAGTTTAAACGTGTATTGTACTTGTGTAATTTTGCTTTCCTTCCTTTGAATTAAATGGGGGTTGATAAACGCTGGTCTATTCATTAAAGCAATGGTTGATTCCGTTCTCGAATTCTTTAGGTGTAGGTATGTCCTTTCTTGCGGATTTATTTGTGTCGAGCTACTAAGCACACTGCAATACTGCTAACTGTTTTGTTTAACATATCATAAATATCTAAGTCACCAACAGTCCCGTATACTATTTGCAATTGCCCTTAACACACCGTATTTGTGTTCAGATGATAAGTCCAGACTAAATATTGAGCCAGGGTTTGCTGCAAGGATAATTTTTCTCTAATGACGATGGTATTGACTATGGAGATGTGGCAACCACAAAACGTAATTGTTCCGTACTGCAACTTTGGAGGAATGGCTCTATATGCTTGCTTTTTTGGGCGGCCTTGAACTGAAGCATACATCCTAATATCTTTGCTACTACTTGCAGCTGAGATGAGTCTACATATAGCATTGAAATAGTGATTACTA
Source organism: Barypeithes pellucidus (assembly GCA_963991005.1). NCBI lineage: Eukaryota > Metazoa > Arthropoda > Insecta > Coleoptera > Curculionidae > Barypeithes > Barypeithes pellucidus. Next base: position 46,100,180 of record OZ022560.1, read on the forward strand.
AAAACAACTTTCCTGTTTTAAAAAATAGTTGTTTATACGCGAGCACTAGGATTTTAGATTAGCACACACCAAGTATGAAATATTAGTCAATTCTGGTTCGTCAGGGTTCTAAATATCATATGCATTCATAATGAACTATTTTATTGCACTAAATCTATTCTCACTTTCAGCCGACAGTCAAACTTTAAAACATTCATCATATATAAGAGGACGTATCGCATCAGAAAAAACAATGTTTTCTTAAAAGTTTCAAATATTTACAAAAATAATATATATAGTCTAATCTACAATAAATGTTATGCAAAACCCAAATTTTTCTTAAAAGCTTGCATAACTTTAAAAAACAAATTTGCAAATATAAACTTACACATTTTCATTAATAGCATATAAGAATTAAATAAGCTACAAGCAACTCAGGCAAAATGACAATTTTATATAATTTATATATCTGGATTTTGATTTTCCATCACAAGAGCACTTTAATAAAACACTACAGAAGTTATAACCACATGCAAATACTGTAAAACTGGCACTAAATAGTAGAAATATTCCCTCCTTTGTGGTCATAAATCCATTACAAAACTTGGAAATACTAATGATTTTTACTAAAAGCGTCTTATCTGTTTACTTTACTTACTTTTTATACATAATTACCTATACAACGTGTCCAAGATAAGGAGGGCCAGTACAGGGATCTCGGAAACCGTAAGAGATACGAAGTTGTTTAAATGGAGGTAAAGTTTCGCATTTACATGCCTAATAATATGCCGTTTAGAAAGTTTTAAAATCCCGAGTAGCTCCGGAGATATCCGGAAAAACCGAAATTCTGAAAAATCGTTTTATTGTCTTCCTGGGTTTTCTTGAGATCGAATTCTAAAGTAAATAATATAACAGTTTTTTGAGATAAAATAAAATATGCGATAGAATATCAAACTTTTCATTTGTAAATTTATGTTCCATATTTTCTAGAAAATAGAACAAACCTCTTAAAACGCTCTCAAACGATCACAATGGGAATATCAAGTGAAACAAATCACGCGTCACCATCTTAATTTTTTTGTTTCAAGCGCCTACTTTTCTTTTAAATCCCTAATCAACAGACGCGAGACGTTTGAAATAATTATTCTGTACGTTGTTCACCTATTTGTGGTTTATTATTAAATTATTTGTTATTTATTGGTCTAGTAAAGTTATAGTATCTAAATAAAGGACCGTATCCCAAAATTTCCTAATGTTGTTCAAAAAACCTTCGAAACGGCATTAAACCACAATGTCTCATACATCGTTGCATTCGGAAGAAAAGAAGCTATCAAATTCCAATATCAGAAAAACAGGACCGTATTTAAAAAAAGAAAGTTGTTAATGGCCCTTCGAAGACGACTCGTCGGTTTACTAAACAATTAACGCTGTTAGATAGAGCGGAAAAAGTGGCAATGCAAAAGTGCAATTTACTTTAGAATTCGATCTCAAAAATCCCAGGGCAACAATAAAACGATTATTCAGAATTTCGTTTTTTCCGGATATCTCCGGAACTACTCGGAATTTTAAAACTTTCTAAACGACATAATATTAGGCACGTAAATAAGCAACTTTACCTCCGTTTAACCGACTTCGTATCTCTTACGGTTTCCGAGATCCTTGTACTGGCCCTCCTTATCTTGGACACGCTGTATATTAAATGGTCAAAAATTGCATTTTTGTCCACGCGTCAATGCACTGTGCTCCAATCGCATTTACCGGGTCAGGAAAAAAGTTATCGGTGTTTGGAATGGACTGTATGAATTAAATTAATCGCATAATGAAATATTCTCGTTAAAACAGCTTAACTTTATTTAGGAGCAACATTTATCTACATATTATTTGACGGCTAATGTCAGAGTCTTTCTTTCATTGTTGTCAGTTCTCCGCACCTGATCCGTTACCTTGCTTACACAAAGGTGTCTTTAACATGCCCCCAGCCTTGAAAGAATTGACTTTCAACATTTTAACTGTTTATTGGCAAAGGGCAAATTTTTGCCAGTGCGCGTCGAATCACTCCGTTAATTGTTCGAATTGAAGCGACCCGGCACACACCATCGTTTCCAGGATGTAAGTCTATTATGAGACCAAGTTTCCAGTAAGTAGGAGAGAGATTGTCATCCTTTATTAATACCATAGATCCTCTTCTAATTTCGGTTTGGGTAGTTTTCCATTTTACTCGTTGTTGCAGCTCGGATACATACTCCTTCGACCATCTGCTCCAGAAATTCTGACGCATTTGTTCCAACAGCTGATATCTGGTAAGACGTCCAACAGGTTGCTGTGTTACGTCTGGTTCTGCGGTAGCTGTTATTGGCCTCCCAATTAGGAAATGGGCAGGAGTTAAAGGAGTTATGTCGTTGGGATCGGATGAGAGAGGTGAGATGGGTCGGGAATTAAGTACTGATTCAATCTGCGCAAGCACAGTTGTCATCTCTTCAAAGGTTAGAATGTTATTACCGATTACGCGTTTAAGATGATGTTTACATGACTTCACACCTGCCTCCCATATTCCACCGAAATGGGGTGAATACGCTGGGATAAAATGCCACTCTATATTTTGAGATGCGCACGACTCTGTAATTTTTTCTTCGTTTTCATTAATAAACTGACTTAAAGCTTTCATCTGGTTATTTGAGCCTTGAAAGTTACTACCATTATCAGAATAAATTTTAAGCGGTTTTCCACGCCTCGCTATAAAACGCTTTAATGCCAGAAGAAACGTGTTAGTTGTAAGGTCGGAGACAAGCTCAATATGAACAGCTTTGACTGCAAAGCATACAAACAAAGCTACATAACATTTTGAGGTTTTACAACCTCTTCCCTTTCGATCTTTGATTGTCAAAGGTCCGGCATAGTCAACTCCGCATATTTTAAAGGGAAAACCAGCGTCTAATCGATTTTTTGGCAAATTACCCATAATTGGGGTTGTCGTTTTCGGGTTAAATCTAAAACATGTAACACATTCGCGAACGGTCGCTTTTGCAAGATTTCTTCCTGAAACAGGCCATAATGATTCGCGTATTGAACTAAGTAATAACTGTGGGCCAGCATGTAGTAGTTTTACGTGTTCTGCTTCAAAAATCAGTTTGCAAAGGCGATGTTTAGAAGATATAATAAGAAGATGCTTCTTGTCATATAAGTATTGTGAATTTTGTAGTCGTCCGCCTACTCTTAATAATCCCTCATTATCAATGAATGGATTGAGATTTAAAATCTTACTTCTTCTGTCTATGTCTTTTTTATTTAACAACGTATTGATTTCATTAAGAAATGAATCCTTTTGTGATAGACTAATTAAGAATTTATACGCATTTTCTAACTCGTGAACCTTTAGAATACCGTTTTCGTGTACGCGTTTTAAAAGTCGAGCTTTATATCTAAATATGTAAGCCATGGTCCTCACAAGTCTGATCAATGAAGAAAAGTTATCAATATTTACTACTGGCTCTTTGCATTTAACAATTAGTGTTGTATTCACGGATTTAAATTCGGGTAAGTTTTCTGCAACTGTTATTTCTTTCGGCCAGTTTGATTCGTCTTGAACTAGCCATTGTGGGCCACGCCACCACAAATCACATAATTTTATTTCAGAAGGATTTACACCACGGGACAGCATGTCTGCTGGATTGTCCTTTGTGGGAACGTGACGCCATTGGCAATGACTGGTTAATTCTTGAATTTCCGATACTCGGTTCGCAGCAAATATTTTTAATAAATACGGTTCTGTTTTTAACCACCCTAATACAATCGTCGAATCTGTCCATAATGTAAGATTAGAAAATGAAATTTTAAGTGCATTCTGGACTGTGTTTATAAGTTTGGCTAAAAGATGAGCAGCGCATAATTCAAGCTTAGGTATGGTGATTACCTTTAATGGAGCCACCTTTGATTTCGCGCATAAAAGTTGGACATAAGCTTGTTTGTTTTCGTCTATAGAACGCAGATACACGCATGCACCGTATGCTTGTTCAGAAGCATCCGAAAAGCCGTGAAGTTCTACTAAATTTGGGTTCCGGCATGTCACGTGTCGCGGAATTCCTAAATTATTTAAATTTGCTAGTTCATTTTTAAACTTAAGCCACGCGGTATGTATGTTTACAGGAACTGATTCGTCCCAGCTTAACTTTTCAAGCCACAACTTTTGTAAAATAATTTTTGCTATAATAACACATGGACCCAGGAGGCCAAGCGGATCGAATATTTGCCCGATACATGAAAGAATTACGCGTTTAGTAACTCTTCCTTGCGGTGTTATTGGTTCAATTCTAAATGTAAAAGTATCGGTATTACATGACCACCTCAGACCTAACGTTTTTGTATTCTGATTTCCAAATTCAATAATATCTTCTGAGCTAGCTGTGGCTTGTATAGCTTCCAACACCTTAGAATTATTAGAATGCCATTTACGTAATGTGAAACGACATGAAGATAAAATTTTAGAAACTGTTAAACCGATTTGTAACGCTTTTTCAATTGTATCCGCTCCCGTAAGCAAATCGTCGACGTAAAAATCATTTTCAATTACGTTAGCCGCGTCCGGGTAAATATTTTTATTATCTTGTGCTAACTGGATAAGACATCGTATAGCTAGAAACGGCGCAGACGCAGTGCCATAAGTGACTGTGCTTAGTTCGTAAGTTTCGAGGTTTTCGTTTGGGTCACTACGCCAATAGATGCGCTGTAACGCTCGCTGTTCGGGATTAATACATACTTGCCGGTACATTTTTTCGATATCGGCCGTAATAACAAACGCATGAAGTCTAAATCGTAAAAGGATATTCACCAAGCTATTTTGAATTGTTGGCCCTACCATTTGTATGTCGTTTAACGAGACGCCTGAACTTGTCGGCGCCGAGGCGTCGAAGACTACACGAAGCTTGGTTGTGACGCTTTCCTCGCGTAGTACTCCATGATGCGGCATGTAGTAACAGAACTTGTCTTTATTTGTGTTAGTTACTCTATTCATGTGGCCTAAAGCCTTATATTCGTTCATGAAATTTAAATATTTCTCGCGTAAGTTATCATTATTTTTTAGTTTGCGTTCTAAAGCAAAAAACCGTTTTCTTGCTTGTTCCTCTGAATCGCCTAACGTATTTATCTCGTTTTTAAAAGGAATTGATACTACAAATCTACCACTAATAGGATCGCGCTTCGTGTTTTCTATAAAGTGTTGCTCGCATAAGACTTCTTCCCTTGAATATGGTGATTTAGGCAAACACTCTTCAAGTTCCCAGAATTTTGCTAGCTGGGTTTGAACTTCGTAATTTAACGATAGATTGCAGTGCGTTTTATTATTTTTATTGCTCGTTTCTGGGATACAACCCGAAATAATCCACCCGAATGTCGTTTTTTGTAAAATTGGTAATTTTGGCCCGAGTTGTATTTGACCAATTGACATTAATTGCCAAAATAAATTAGCACCAATTAGCAAGTCTACAGGTCCAGGTTTATAGAACTCTGGATCTGCCAATATAATGTTATTCGGAATATGTAACGTGTTAATATTGATAGGAGTACTCGGCTGCGCCGCGGTTATTTCGTTTATGATCAAGCATGATAATCTAACAGAATATGCAGTATGTTGTGACTGCAGAGTAATTTCGCATTTTTTAGCAATCTTAGAAGCAGAATTATTTAGACCCATGACAGTCATATTTACGTTTTCGGTTTCTAGATTTAAAATATCGCATAATTTTGACGTCATGAAACTAGACTGTGACGCTGAGTCTAATAGTGCGCGTACCGTATATGTTTTATTATTTTTACCGACTACCTGTACTAACGCAGTAGCAAGTAAAACGTTCTCGTATGACAAATTACAAGTTGCAAGGGACAATTGTTTATTATCAGAGGCAACCCCGCTTTCCGCATTATTTTCGTTTTTATTTTGTTGCCTCTCGCTGTAAGGAATGTGAAGTAATGTATTGTGTCGACCATTACATTTTCGACAGTTACTTAGCCTGCAAACATTATTAAAATGCCCGTATCGTAAACAATTTACGCATAATTTAAGCTTTTTCGCCTTGTCGCTCCGATCAAACGGAGATAATTTTAGATATTCTGCGCAGTTTCGAATAAAGTGGTTCTTTTTACAATATGCGCATATGACCTTGGCTTGTGAGGAGTTTTCATTATCTGAGGTATTATTGTTATCGCTGTTATAAAACGCCTTTATTTTAAACTGCCTGTTATTGTTATGATTTTGAAATTTTGGTGCTGGTTGTTTTAACTCTAAAGTTTCCATTAAATCAGCTCTCGATTTCAGAAACGTTTTTAAATGTTCGAGTGTAGGGACTTGTTTGTCAGATCTATATTTTTCCCAGTCTCGAGCAGTTGCGTTATCCAATTTAGAAGCTACAATGTAAATAATCAAAGTATCCCAGTGTTCCGTGGGCTGTGATAATTGCTTTAAAGATTTTAAATGTTTTGATACTGAGTCAATGACAAATCTTAGTATTTTTGAATCTGTTCCCTTAACCTCTAAATTAAATAATGCTTTGACGTGATTATGAACAAGAAGCCTTGTATTATTATACCGTTCACACAGTAAATCCCACGCCACTGTGTAAGTTGACTCACCAAAGTCTATAGATGCTATTACTTGGGAAGCATTACCCAAAAGTGAAGCTTTTAAATAGTGAAATTTTTGAAAATTACGAAGCGTATTGTTTGTATGCACCAAAGAACTAAATGTTTCTCTAAACTCCAACCAATTTTCAAAATTGCCATCAAATGTTGGTACTTCAATTGGTGGAAGTTTAAATGCGCTTAAGTCAGTATTCACAAGTGATTGCCGACTATGATGGCTACTAGTGCCACTTGTGTTTTCGTTTATCGGGCTTAACCTCGAAAGTAGCTTTTTACCCCGTGAAATTTCATTATAAAAAGTTTGAGAAAACTGCTCACGTTCAGTATAACAGGCCTCAATTGCGTCATCATTCACTCTGGACTCTAATTCTAACTGAACTTCATCAAACTCCTGAATTATCGCGTATGCCTGAGTAGAGCGCGTTTCTAAATTTAAAAAATCGTGCTCCTCAGTCTCTATATTATCGTTTATGTATTTGCTGTCTAATAAATTTAAATAGTTTATAAAATGAGTTAGTTTTGCTTTAATTGAGCCGCGTTTACGCTTTAGATTTCTAATTTCGCTTTCCGACATCTTTTAAACAATAGTAAACAAGCAATTAAAACAGTATTTTGGGTAAAAATGTGCTTTTTAAATCGCTTGATCGCATTCGCATAGAAAATGACAACAGTGCCTGAACAAAGAAACAGTACGCATATATGGACTCTCTCACCCAACTGCACAATCTACCGCCTTCTGTTGTAGTGTTGTACTTCTGGAGCCGATTACACCTTCAGCTGGCTGGTAGTCTGCCCTGTCTTCTCTGGATGTTTCGCTTATCGCTTATGCACTGTTTTTATTCGTATCGCTGGTATTATCCGGCTCGATGGACCAAATTTATGTTTGGAATGGACTGTATGAATTAAATTAATCGCATAATGAAATATTCTCGTTAAAACAGCTTAACTTTATTTAGGAGCAACATTTATCTACATATTATTTGACGGCTAATGTCAGAGTCTTTCTTTCATTGTTGTCAGTTCTCCGCACCTGATCCGTTACCTTGCTTACACAAAGGTGTCTTTAACAATCGGTTCTAACTAACTAATTTTAAATGGGACACCCTGTAGCCAGAAAATGCATCTGTATTTCTCTTTATAAATATAATACACAATATATTTTATTATTCAAATAGTTGAATAATTTCAATTTGGTTATTAAATCTGTAGTATGCTATTCATTAAGACGGAAGAAACCGAAATAAATATGCCTTTACCTCAGGAAGGATATATCGTAGAAAAATAAGTTAACCAAAGTTACTTGGATTTTTACATATTCATAGGGCATTTCAATAAACCACTCGACGTGAATGACTCTGTATAGTATATAGAATAACCATGTTAGTCAAGTTCCGAACTGGATATTATACTGATACATTATTTCCTTTTTAGAGTCCTGATGTCTGTAGTACCTGTCAAATGTGTGGAGGATACCGATTGCTGCCTTGTGGTGTATGCAATGGAAGCAAAAAATCAGTTCATCGAAACCACTTCACCACCGAATTCGTAGCGTTAAAATGTATGAACTGTGATGAAAATGGACTTGAAAAGTGCAGTGCTTGTTAGTAAAATTCGAAATAATTAGGAATAATAATTGTTAGACCAATTATAAATCGATGTTCAAAAGTGGCAGTAGGCATATCGACATAAATGAAATTTCTATGGCGATTTTGATGCAAAATCAGTGCAGAAAAATAAATATTGTGCATATTATCAGATTATATTTACGGAGAAGTCAATGATTAATAATAATTAGAAGAATAAAATTATGTAAAATATCTGCTTATAGGTACAGTTTTTCTAGAGGTTCCATGTTCATTGAGGTTTCCATATTGAATATCTACCTTTTCATTATTTGAGAGGTCGTTTAAATCTCTTTCCAATAATAGAACTCTTATTTCCTTAATTTATTAAGATGTTATTATTCCAAAAATTTACTAGCTAAACAAACTAAATTACGTTTTTAATTAAGTTCTAAACTTATCTGCACTGAGATGTATAGGTTTTAATTTATTATTTAAAAAAAAATCATTATTGTGTTGACTTCTTTTACTAGAAAGATTAGACGTCCGGGTCCGTAGGTAGCTACTACGGGTGACGTATTTTCCATTTCTTTACCAGGGGCTAAGTCACTACAAAACTTCTAATTATTTTCATTTTTGGAAGTACTACTCCAAGAAATAATAAATAAACTATTATTAGAAAGAGATTTAAACGACCTTTAAAATTATGTGCCATTTGACCCCCTTCCCATTTAAGATTTTATGTTATATATAACATCTACCCCTCTTAGGTTTAAACCATGAAGGCTGCAAATATTATTTAAAAACGTCACCCTTAACAATAAAATTGACGTGACGTCGATTTTAAATATTGTCTACTGGAAATGGGAGCTGGGACTTTTCAAATTGATACCCTGCATATATACAATTAGGGGCTGATTAGGTGGGATTGGGCAATGAAGCGAAAAATTAAATGGGACGAGAAGAGAACGTAAGAACATTAAATAATTGGGAATAATTAACTGGTCTGGCAGCCCTGCATTCTATTGCGTGATTTAGGATGAAAACAAATACAGCATAGTTCAACTCTATAGTCTTGTATCAGTATTAATCACAAATATATACTTTTATTTACTAATAAAACACTTAAGTAGGAGACTTTGTGGCAAAGCGGCCCCTGGAGGCGAAGTGGTTTTGTACAACATTTCCTGTTTCGGACATCTATGGGTGTCTACACGTACATTATTTCCCTTACATATGTATGTAGCGATAAGGAGTCTGTATTTAGTCGCCGTCAAGACCATAAGCATTTTTTCCTGTCGAGTGAAAAGTTTTGAACCACGTGGTTGCAATATTCATCGGTGGATAAAATAGCAGTTAGTTGAAAATATATAGTATTTGTTCAATATTTTATAACTTTCGAATGATATTTTATATTTGAGGTATACCATGGAACGAAAAACATATATTAGTTTATCACTTTTAATATAATTTTTCGATTGGGGCAAAGTGGATTTCTCGCCATGGGATAACGTGGTCACCATAGTTTTAAGGCATGGAAAAGTATTTTTTTTAATTTTAATAAATCAATTAACCAAATGCTTTAGTTTTTGGATTATTACTGATTTCAGTATATTTTTGTGATTATTAGTTGCAAAACTTTGTTTCAAAAGTTTTTAATGTAACAAGTGTCGTTGTTACTTTTTTATTAAGACATTCTTCCTTGTTTCAAGAGGAAGTATAGCTGCTGTTTTAAATAAAATCTTGTTAATGGAAAGTTTGTTTTTGATCATTTTTTAATGTTAAAGTGATGTTCACTTTACCTACCGTACGTATTTTGCAATAACTCAGTTTTTTCTATATTATGTCATAGTTCTGGTCTAGAATCAGTAGATATATTAGAAATTGACAGAGAATTGATGAAATTATATCAGTTATCTCAAAGGCTTTAGCTTCCTGAGTTATTAAACAAATAGTTATAGAGTTTATTTGTTAAGGTAGCCACTTTGCCATAAACTCCCCTATTAGGCTACTTATTAAACGGGTTGAAATGGTCTTGATCGCCAAGGAGCGAGAAAATGCTTAATCCGCCTCTTTGACTGTAATGAGATCTTTATTAATCGTACAGATACTCAACCTACTACGGGCGCGTAGAAATTGCATTAAAGGATATAGAAAACCTATAGGATAGAAGCGAAAATAATTAATTGAATAAAAACAATTTTAGGTACATTTTCCAAACTGCTGCATATAAAACAGTTTAGGACGGAAAATTGTTCGCCATATTTGAGCACCGATTTAACCTAAAGACATAATTTGCGCTTAATTTTATAGTCCGTTACTTAATACTACCGTATTTTCTTATCTTATTTTTTAAATATATATTAACAATAATATTGAGTTTTCTTATTTCCTCTGTATAAGAGTATTATGGAAAGAGTTTATTATATTTAAATGGGTGTTTCCTTGTGTGTCCTCCATACTTTTTTTTAATTGACTGTTTAAAAAATTAAAAAAAATCCCAAAAATCATACATGCGGCACGCTATTATTGCCAACCTGTCTCATAGTCCGCATTTTTAAAAAGCGTTTCTAAGTAGGCCGAAAATAGAGAATGAGTTGCTTTGAAACAGCCTGGACCCAGGTCCATTTTTCGCTAAAAAAATGTCAATGTAGAAAATAAAATAGCCAATATATTTAGTTTCAGTAATACACGCGTGAAATACACGTATTTTAAAAGAGCTAAAATAGTTAAAAGTATAACATTTTAGCGACTTATCAACGAAGTATTCTCAAGAGGCCACATTCCTTAGGGTGAAAATAAAAGAGGGTTGAATTAAGCCACGCCGCGCAACTAAGGCAGGGGTGCGCATATAAAAGCGAGAGACGCGACGCTAATAAGTAATTGAATTTTTGACTTTCACAAATACAAGACGTTACGCTGTCCGATTTCGAGTCAAAGTCCCGTTCTCAAAAAGATCAAGTCATTTCCCTGCCAGTTCTCTTTCAGTGCATCATTAATCGCTTTAACAGTCAAATTTTTCCAATACACAAATTAGTAGCTACGCGGTAAGTAGTATTTACGCGGCCATTTAGTTTTCAGTACATCGTTCTTTTGACTAATAATTTTCGTCTACTTGTTAGAGTTTTCTGGCTGCTCACGTCGGCTTGTCAATGTCGATGCGTTAAGAGTCTCTGGCAACGGAATTAAATCCATTATGGTATGCTTCTTCATTTTCTCAAAGTGCTTATCCGTTCCGGATGTTCGCTATCAGCATGGCTATGATTTGTGAACCCATGTTCTAAATAACAAAGATTATTTTCCTTCGGCCAGGTGCGCTCCTTCTGTTAATTTTGTTTTGTAGGATTTGTTGTAATAGCCCATATCTATCTGCATTCCTCATTATGTGTCCGAAATACTGAAGTTTCCGTCATTTTACTGTATTTAATAGTTTGGTTCTGCTCTGGTTCTTTATTCATTAATCGCATTTCTTCTGTGTTGGTAATCCTTTGGGTCCAAGATATTTTCAGTATTCTCCTGTACATCCGTTCGCTCGCACGCTTCAAGTCTCCTGGCAGTTTGCTTAGTGAGTGTTCAGGTTTTCTACTCCATACAGAAGGGCTGAGTAAATGTAACAACGTAAGAGTCTACGCTTCATGGCAAAAGATAGATTGTGGCTTCCAAAAAGCGAGCTCATTTTAATGAACTCAGATCGGGCCTTCTCGATGCGATATCGAATTTCTTTAGAGTTATCCCATCTCTTGTCCCCAAGTATGTGTACTGCTTTACTCTCTGTATTTTAGTGTCATCGGTGTACAAACCGTATTCCGCGATGCTTCTTTTACTTACTATAAGGAGTTTGGTTTTGTTTATGTTCATTTCCAACCCGTACTGTAAGTTAATTCTGGTCATCCTATCTGTCAACTTTTGCAATCCTTGAAGACTATCTAAACATGATGGTGTCATCTGCATATCTTATGTTATTAAGTTTAGTCCGTTTATAGCGATTCCTTCTTCAATATTGTCGAGTGCTTCTCGAAAGATGTATACTGAGTACAAGTTAAATAAGATGGGTAACAAAATACAGCCCTGCCTCACTCCTCGCATTATATTTATTTGTTCCGTGTGACCGCCAATAATTCTTAAAACTGCCGTCTGGTTCCAATATAGGTTTATAATTATGTTTTTTTTATGGTCAAACACAAGCACTATAGGACAAATCCTTTAGGGCACTCTGGGAGTGGTGCGTGTGCGCAAAAGCGATTCACGTTGGACTTGAATCGTTGGAGGTTATATTCGTTAGGAAAAACGACCTCGGGAAGATCGTTCCACATGGATGAAGTCCTCCAGATGAAAGAGTTCTTAAATAATGAAGTTCGAGGAGTACTAAGCTTAACCACATATGGATGGGCGGCAGTGGTTCGTCGTGTATTTCTGATATTCGCCGCTCTGGGCGGAATTAAGAGGGCAAGGTCAGCTGAGCACTTTCCATGAAAATATCTGTAAAAGAGAGTCAAATCACCAACTTGCCTTCGATGTTCTAGGCTGTCGAGATTCTTGGTCAGCTCGTGGTCTCCAATCAGACGAATGGCCCTCCTTTCGATGGAATCCAGTAGCCGAAGAGTATGCTTGGGTGCAGAGCTCCAGACATGAGAGCAGTACTCCAGTGATGGTCGAATCTGGGCCTTGTACAGTGTCAAAAGTTGTTGAGGTGTGTACAACTTTCTGGTTCGAAACAGTACACCAAGTTTCTGAGAAGCTATCTTGGCGATTGCCACAACGTGGTTATGCCAAGACATATTTCCTCCCAGATTGACACCCAGCAAACTAATAGATGAAGCCAGTGGGATTGCGTGTCCGTCCATGACTATATCCGGTTCTGTAATGTTAACCTTTTTAGAGAAAACTGCTGCCTGGGTTTTTTTAGCGTTAAATTCGACTTGGTTACTGTCACTCCAAGCCAAAATTTCTTCCAGGTCTTTGTTGAGGCGTGATACACGTGAACACGATCAAAAGCTTTAGAAATATCCAGTGCAACAGCCCGAGACTCCCCATGATGTTCGATTACGTTGTTCCAAATATGGGTGACATAGGCTAGAAGATCTCCAGTTGATCTGGACTTCCGAAAACCATATTGATGATCGCTGATAATGTTGAAGCCTTCCAGGTACTTTAGAAGATGTTGGTTAATAGCTTTCTCCATTACTTTTGATATTACTAAAAGCAATGCGACTGGTCGATAGTTGTTTGGCAGGGTTCTCTTACCTTTCTTAGGAATAGGCTGGACTATTCCTTGTTTGTAGGATAAGTTGAAAGTCTACAAAATACTGGTGTTAGTTCATCGGCGCATCTCTTGAGAACTATAACAGGAATTTCGTCTGGACCAGAAGCTTTTTTGACGTCGAGTCCTTTCAGAATTCGTTTGACGGGACGCTGACGGAACACGATTTCGGTCATTTCGGATTGAACTGCAGGAATGTCGGGTGGTGTTCTTCCCTGGAAATCTACAGTGGAATGCGAAGAAAATAGTTCAGCAAGTAAGTTTGCTTTGTCTCCGGCTGTGGATGCTATTGTACCATCGGGACGTGTTAAAGGTGGAATAGTTGATTTTGTGAAATTTTGGCTGACTGCCTTAGCGACTGACCAAAAGGACCTTGATCCGTTTGGACTATCGAGAAGTTTGTTTCTGATCCTCACGTTATGGGCTTCTTTGCTTTGATCTATTGTTAGCTTACATTGGTTTCGAGCGGTAACAAAGATGATACGATTCTCAGTGGTAGGGTTTTTACGCCACTGTCGGTAAGCCAGATTTTTTGATCTGACAGCACACTCACAATCCTTGCTAAACCAGGGCTTACCGTTGGAAGGGCGTTTTTGGGAGGAGGGGATAAATGCTTCCATGCTCGTTAGAATGACGTCGGAGACCTCCCCAGCACAGACGGATGGATCATCAGAAGAGAAGCATACGCTCATCCAAGGAAAAGTGCGAAAATGGTCTTTCAGGTCTTCCCATTTGGCCGATCTGTAATGAAATATCCTGCGAGGTTTAGGAGGTTGTTCAGAATTAATTGGTAGTTCGCTTAGAGTTGAAATAAGTTTGTGATCGGAAGATCCAAACGGGGGATATACGGTGACTGTATATAGATCAGGATTTGACGTCAAGAAAAGATCCAAAAGACTAGCAAAATCTCCAGCTCGGTCTGGAATCCGCGTTGGTTCTTCTACGAGTTGAGTTAGACCAGAACTGATCGCCAAGGATTCGGCCTCGCCGCCTTGCTCATCGTCTGTATTTGAGTATTTAAGCCAGTTGACATTGTGGACGTTAAAGTCGCCAAAGATAGCAATCTCGGCATTTGGATGGTTGGTTTGTAAGAAGTCGATTGTATTGGCTAGTGATGAGAAAAGGTCTCTGTAATTGGTATCACTTGGAGGACGGTAAAGGCAGCAGATAAACTTGGTGATTTTCGGCGTTGATATTTTAAACCACATTACATCAAAGTTTTTCGGTTCCAGTGTAGGTTCTCGTTGGCAGCAGAGATCATCTCGAATAAAAACGCCGAAGTTGCGTCGGAATCGGAAATGAAAATCGTATCCAGGGTATAAATAGCTGACGGTGTTTGTTGACGATCTGACCTTTGTCTCGGTGAGTGCGAGCACGTGAGGCTGTTAAGCCCTCTAATATTGCAGAAATCAATTTTGAAGTTGCTAGTTCTGGATGGTTAGCAACTGCAGGTGCCACACCATTTCTTCGTTGAGTGTTGTTAGATCCCAGTAAATTGTCGGAAATGGCTGTTCTTTGATGATCTTCGCTTGATGGGGCCCCAGGTCCAGCCCCCGCCCGGAGATCCGAATGGGGGGCGAGTTTACCTCCGGAGTATTTTGGGCCTGGAGCTTCCATCATGCTATTTTTGGGGGGTCCCACCCTGGTAAGCGGAAACATCGGCACAGCGACGAAACGTCAACTCAATGAGCAAAAGTTAACTCAAGGAGCAAACTTCACGCCGCCTAAACTGATGCAATGGTATCTCACCGGGCGATGCCGGGTAGGCCAACATCTTCCGTTTAAATCCTTTTGGCTCATTCCTTCAGTATGTCGACTATTTGACAATGTTGGACTCGGTCAAACGATTTCTGATAATCGATCAAGCAAGCAAATACATCACAGCTAACATCCCTACTCCTAAGAAACAACGCCTGAATACCAAACAGTCTCTCTTGTACCGACGGCGCTCACAAACCCAAACTGATTCGGTGAAATTTGTCCTTCACATGGCCTATATATTCTTTTATGTATTATCTTGAGAAACAATTTTAAGAGATGACTCATCAAACTTATTGTTCTAAAATCACCACAGGTTTTGGCACTTGCTTTTCGGAGCAGTGTGATAAATTCTGACCTCAACCAGTCTATTGGGATTTCTCCTATTGAGTAGATGTTGTTAAATATTCTAGTCAGCCATTCGATTTTCTCTTCATTTAGTAATTTTAGGAATTCAGTCTGTATTTGGTCCAGACCAGCTGCTTTCCGTGGTTTCATTTCCGAAATGGCGGCTCTCACCTCGTCCACCAGAATTTCAAGCCCCTCTCTATAATTGGTTTATGTTCTTTGCGTAAATCATGGAACAAACTCTCTAGATACGCTTTCCAGGCCTCCGTTTTCTTCTCAGCGTCAATGATTGATGATTTCTCCTGCTTCGTTGGCCAAAGCTTTAGTTTTTGTGGTATTTCCCTGTTACTTCTCGGACTTTCTTGTGAACATTGAAGTCATCGTGCATGTTTTGATGGTGTTCTATTTCGCGACATTTTTCTAGTAGTTATTTTCCTCTCGCTTTCCTTATTTCCTGTCTTATAAGGCATTGTATTCGTTTATATTCCGTCGGATTTCTTTTATTTGGTCTTCTTTCCTCCATCAAGCTTAATATTTCTGTTGTCAATAAAATCATTTGGTATGATGTTGCATGTAGAACGTTAATTTATAATAGATGTAGATAAAAAGGTGTGATAGGTTTTTCTTAGGAATGAATGTTCGACGGTATGACACCACTACCGGACAGTGTCTTTCGACACATGCGGAAAGCGAGCAGGCTCCTAATTTTTATTACAGTTTTACGAGTTATATGTTGAAATATTCGACAGTAGGACACACTACTGAACAGTTGTCTTTCGGCTTTTCACTATACTACATAGCATCATTATACCAAAGGTGTATGTAAACATATTACATAACAAAACGATAATTAAATTAAATAAAAATTATACGTACACGAAAATGGGGTCATATGTAACAAAATGATGCCGATTATCAGGGGATCAATGTAGATAAAATGGTCGCAGACCAAAATTTCATGTAAGAAGCGAGATAGAAATAGCGAATATATACTATTATTGTCGCAGACATAATAGATAGAGAACAGGTACAGTACGTTTCACGAAATTTGGATACGACTTAATGATTTCCTGGGGCGGTCCCATTCTGTCGACAAGAGCTTGGCAATAAACAAGTGAAGTATGAAGGGACGGACTAAGGAAAACAAGTAATGATATGATTATATTAATAAAATCAAATGAAATAACATTTTTTTTTAAATATTACTAGTCATATTTATTTACATTATAATGTCATTTAATACAGTTCGACAACCAAGTGTATAGCTACGCGGTATCGGTAAGGGGGAAGCAATATCTTTTAAAACATGGCCGAGTCATGGGCGTGCTATTATTATCTTAATAATGTAATAATATATATTTTTTCATAGCATGAATATATTTGTATCACCAGTGCAATATATTACGCCTTTTCATTAATATTCCTCGCTTATTTTGGCTTTTTCGCCAATAAAATCCGTTTGATTTCAACATGCACCTCAAAGTTTCAAGGGAAAATGGAAAGTTTATGTCACTTCTCAGCTGTTGTAGCAACTTTTTTAAGGTTGGAAATACTTTTAGTTGAAAATAAAACTTTTGTATTGTTCTCCTAACAATGCCAAAGTCGAAGCCTTCGATTTTTTCGACAGCAAAGAGACGGTCCCTTTTTTGACAGGAGATTACAACAATTGATTCGGGTTATTTTCTTCCTTTCAGTATCTTCTTTGTGCATGTTTTTTACTGCACCCACGCTTACTCCGTATACATTGCGAGCCTTTCTAGCTTCCGCTTAAGTGGCAATTTAAATGTATTAATTTGTGATTCCTCTTCACACACCCTGTACACATTGGCAATCACTTCGCGGGTCTGACTATGAAGGGTTTTACCAGGGTATATTCATTCATTATCACAGTTTTAAAATAAACCCTATCACTACGCAACTGGATGAAGCATATTGGACATCGCCGACCAAGCACGCTGGCACTTATAGGCGTGTCACCAGGCGCGTGACGTCATCCTCTGTCTGGGATATAACCTATCAAATTAGCTCTAGCCACCAGTTACCCATGGTTACCGTTGATATTGTGCCATGTTGCCCTATTTTTAGATTAGAAGTACTTTAATGAAAAAATATTTTATTTTGCATTTAAATATTAAAATAAATAGTATGAAAAGAAAGTTTTAAGAACATTGAAACTATAATAGAATATTAGTTTCTTATATATTTATGACAATTTACTTTAAATGGGTAAATTTAATTTTAGGGTTTACTTGGTAACATGTTATTAAATTAAAATTTAATATATGTGACAACATTGTTATCCCAAGAAATTTTTTTGCCCGCATTCCTTTTGTAGCTACAGTTAAAGTTGTCGACCTGTAGATAGTTCTGTTTCGCTATCGTTATCCTCATCAAAATTAATTATAATTGGATTAATTATACGATCCAGACTAATATACGAATTTTCTACAGTTATTGCGTGACGGATTGAATTTTTCCAACTACCTGGGGGAATATTATTAAAGCATTTTCGTATTAATTCTACAACACTAGAACTTAAAGTCGGAGAAATATTTTCAGACCTAACCAGTGATTTTAACTGGTGCCACATATGCTCTATGTGGTTAAAATGCAATAATAGGGTGGGAGCCGTAGCACTGTATGTCTAATTTCTTCTGCCAATGTGTCACAAACATATACTTTTTTATACAAAATGTCTTTAAAACTTCTAAAAGATCACTTTCTTCAAAATATATATCATTCGCCGCCATGTAGTTCTGAATCTCCAATTTTGTATTATTTGAGCTTGGAGCTTTATGTAATTGGCGACTGTGATAGCTCGCAATGTCCATTACTATCACGCTATTCTGAGGAATGTTTGGTAAAAGACAATTCTTGAACCATTCCTCAAAAACTAACAAATTTTACCACAAAAAGATATTTAAATATAAATTAAGCAACCTAACTTACCTGATGTGCCTATATTTAATTATAATTATTACAATCCGGTCCTTTCCACATAATAATAACAAACGGTCATAAATAATGGGATGGCCCCAGGTACTTTTAGTGCAGTCATTAAGTTATATCCATTTTTCGTGAAACAATCATTAAGAATGCTATTATTGTCGCATATAATATTTAGTATTATGGGTAAAGGGAGTAAATAAATCATCACCAATCTGTCGCACACTGGTATTGGTGAATAACGACAGGCCAAATTTTGGGAGACAAACATTCTGAAACAGGTTATGAAATTACTATTAAAATAATATAAAATTGTTGTATTTGGTTCAAATATTAATTTATAATACATAAGTGAATGGTTAAACTCTCTTTGATTTAAATTCCTGGCAGCGGAATCCCATCAGTACTTAGGGAGAAACGTCATACTAAGAATAAAGCTAATAAAGCGTAAAACTTGGCAACCTTACTGTTGTCCCAAACTGAAAATTAAAAAAAAAAAATAAATAAAAATATTCATTTTGTTTGAGTAGGTCAATGACGGATATTTAAAAAAACGGAGATTCCCTGTAACACAACCGAAAAATGGACACTCTGTACTTTATTGTCATTGCGCAACTAAGCATTTAAGTGGAATAGGGTCTATTGTTCCAATTTTCATTTTAGCATCTTCTGAATTGTAGATTCAGTTACATCACGGTGTTGCTTTTGTATTGATATAATTCATATATGTTATGGAAATGGTATATTAATCTAACTTATAAGTAGGTAGTTAGTTTTGGGTTTCGGTCACTTTGAAATGAAATTCATTTATTTGGTTACGTTTCGGTTTAGTATGCTATACCATCGTCAGAACTATTTAATAGAAAAAAAAATTCAGTATAAATAAAAAGAAAGAAACAACATTTTTGATGGTGACAAATTTCTTATTTTAAGTTAATATTAGTTATGTATAGAAGGAAATGAAAAAATATATAAATAACATACCTTGTACAATTCTTACTTACACTAACATTTTATATTTTTATTTGATGTTGTATTTTTGACGATTGGACGTGAACTAATTTAGTGATACCATTTAGCAATAAGGTACGCTATTATTTAAATAAAATAGAAGGTATGCAGACTTACCATTCTTTATATTTTGGGTACTGAGTTTGTTTATATTTTTAAAAGGGTTTGGGAAATCCTGTATTAAATTATTTGGTGCTATTAATGTTTATTTTTATAATGGTAAAGATTTGCGTTTCGTTTGATGTCATTATATTATGGTAAATATTACTAAGGTTATCTGTATCAGTTCTAAAATTAATTGTATGTTTTTATTAATTTGAATTATGAAGTCTAAAGATTATGAAACAAATTACAAAAACGCAACATTAAAGAAAAAACGCAATTTTGCTCATTTAGTTTTATTTTGTAATGAAGCAACATTTTATAAAAATGGAAAAGGCATAATTTTCATTGTTATGATACCAGCAATCCCCATTTTGTAAAAACACATTCTAAAAACAGGACCATCTGTTTTAAACAGTTGGGGTGGAGTTATAGGAGACTACATTATTGGACCGCATTTTTTTGATAGAAGAGTAACTGAACAAATATATTTGAATTTCTTACAATATAATTTGCCGCAATTAATGATTCAGATACCAAATGAAGTTCGTGAGCGTCTTTTGTTTTTATATGATAGAGCCCCCGTTCATTATACAGGTCCTATTACTAACTTTTCAAATCAAACGTATAGGCAGCAGTGGATTGGCAGATGAGCACCGATACCATGGCCGGCTAGATCACCAGATTTAACAAAAATGGATTTCAGTACATGGGGATTTGTAAAAGATCAGGTATATAAAAAAAATACCCCCTCTACAAGAGATGATATGAAAATTCGAATTAGGAACTGTTTTCAAAGTATTACTCGGCAAATGTGTAGAAACATGACTCATTCTTTTGAAAAACGTATTGAATTAGGTATTCAAGTTAATGGGGGTCACTTTGAACAAATAAATTAGGTAATAATTTATTTTAGAAATTGTTCACAAACTTGAATCGCTAAAATATTTTTGTGTCGTAGCCTCCCGTATGATTAAATAATTTTTTTTTAATTACAACATTTTATTTTTATTTTGTCATAGGTGACTAGAAAAAGGACAATGGTAAAATACATCCAATTTTTTTTGCTCGAATTTAAATAAAAATTGAAATACCATCGAGATAATCATAGAAAGACCTTAATAAAAATTAGAGAGGATTAAAATATTTACAAGATTTAAAAAACTTACGAAACTCAGGTTTCAAGTTCTTAATGTTGGCATATCCATAGAAAATACCCTGTAAAAAAATATTGATATGTGTTATCATAGGGGACTTCTGTCAACATTCCTCTCTCCGACATAAAAATATTTTGTTTCAAATATTAGAATAAATTCTAGGAATTTTCCAGTCTATTTGTATTTGCAAAAATGTGTACAAATAATTACGGTGCTATGTACAGAATTTTACGGTGAATTCAAATATGTAAACATATACATGGTGTCCCATTTGAAAAATATGAAATTTTTATCACACCGCCCTTTCGGAGCACCCTGTATGGTCGAAAATAACTTTAGAAGCTGCACCTCTTAACGCTTAATAACTTTCGTGAAAAAAGTTTTCCTCTATCCCTAGCGGTAAAAGAGATATTGAGCTTTGTCGCATTAATTGGCCACCTTGTATGTAACCCAGCAAATTCTGACATGAAAAAAAATTTGGTGAAAAATAATCCAAAATGATATTTAGCGAGAAAATTCACCATAATTTACTTTCTATTGCGAGCCTTGTGTCAAATTTGTAAAGATACCCCCATGAATAGTCAAGAGAGTTCAGTGATTCTTTCACTTATCCCCTTTACGGCGAATTAAAGCTAAATTTGAGAATTTTACATTATGTCCTGCAAACTCTACATAATACCAAAGCCGCTGACAAAACCTAATGACCATAGTAACATTATGCAATATTTCCTTTCTTTAATTATTTTTAGCTAAAAACCCCTGACATATATTCGTCTTAACAGCTATAAGAAATATCATCTTTACATTCAACCATATGTTTCGATATTCTGTTCCTCCACCAGATTGACATCAATTGTCAAGTAAGCTGAAACTGATCGACCCCGGGTGTGTTATTCACCTGATGAAATCCATCACTTTGGCTGTAATCGTCAAATTTTATGGTACGACCCTATCTACGTTATGTTTATTTTGCAGGTTCTTTGAAAGTTTGGGACAACAGTAAGGTTGCCAAGTTTTACGCTTTATTAGCTTTATTCTTAGTATGACGTTTCTCCCTAAGTACTGATGGGATTCCGCTGCCAGGAATTTAAATCAAAGAGAGTTTAACCATTCACTTATGTATTATAAATTAATATTTGAACCAAATACAACAATTTTATATTATTTTAATAGTAATTTCATAACCTGTTTCAGAATGTTTGTCTCCCAAAATTTGGCCTGTCGTTATTCACCAATACCAGTGTGCGACAGATTGGTGATGATTTATTTACTCCCTTTACCCATAATACTAAATATTATATGCGACAATAATAGCATTCTTAATGATTGTTTCACGAAAAATGGATATAACTTAATGACTGCACTAAAAGTACCTGGGGCCATCCCATTATTTATGACCGTTTGTTATTATTATGTGGAAAGGACCGGATTGTAAAAATTATAATTAAATATAGGCACATCAGGTAAGTTAGGTTGCTTAATTTATATTTAAATATCTTTTTGTGGTAAAATTTGTTAGTTTTTGAGGAATGGTTCAAGAATTGTCTTTTACCAAACATTCCTCAGAATAGCGTGATAGTAATGGACATTGCGAGCTATCACAGTCGCCAATTACATAAAGCTCCAAGCTCAAATAATACAAAATTGGAGATTCAGACCTACATGGCGGCGAATGATATATATTTTGAAGAAAGTTATAAAAAAAGTGATCTTTTAGAAGTTTTAAAGACATTTTATATAAAAAAGTATATGTTTGTGACACATTGGCAGAAGAAATTGGACATACAGTGCTGCGGCTCCCACCCTATTATTGCATTTTTAACCACATAGAGCATATGTGGCACCAGTTAAAATCAATTAATATGGGGCGCCACTGGTTTTTAGGAGAAACCAGAACCTTCTGAAAGAGAATTATTGAAACGAAAATATTTATCTAAGAAATGTAAATTTATTCTACACTATTAATGAATGAATTAATTGATATTAACTGGTTATTAAAATAAAATTTCACTTATTTCATTTTTTCTTATTTTTATGTATGTACATTTATCGATACGTTTTACTAAACCTGAAAGAGAATGATTTCTAAGACGATGGTATGTTTTTTTTTTTTTTTTTTTTTTTTTTTTATATGATCAAACACAAGCACTATAGGAAAAATCCTTTAGGGCACTCTGGGAGTGGTGCGTGTGCGCAAAAAGCGATTCACGTTGGTTTTGACTCGTTGGAGGTTATATTCGTTGGGAAAAACGTCCTCGGGAAGGTCGTTCCACAAAGATATAGTCCTCCAGATAAAAGAATTCTTAAATAATGAAGTTCAAGGGGTACTAAGCTTAACCACATATAGATGGATGGCAGTGGTTCGTCGTGTATTTCTGCCAATTGTCGCTCTGGGCGGAATTAAGAGGGCAAGGTCAGCCGAGCACCTTCAATGAAAATATCTGTAAAAGAGAGTCAAATCCCCAACCTGTCTTCGATGTTCTAGGCTGTCGAGGTTCTTCGTCAGCTCGTAGTCTCCGATCAGACGAATAGCCCTCCTTTCGATGGAATCCAGCAGCCGAAGAGTATATTTGGGTCAGAGCTCCAGACATGAGAGCAGTATTCTAGTGATGGTCGAATCTGGGCTTTGTATAGTGTCAAAAGTTGTTGAGGTGTGTACAACTTTCTGGTTCGGAAGAGTACCCCAAGCTTCTGAGAAGCTACCTTGGCGATTGCCACAACGTGATTATGCCAAGACATATTTTCTCCGAGATTGACGCCCAGCAAATTGATAGATGAAGCCAGTGGGATTGCGTGTCCGGCCATGACTATTTCCGGTTATGTAATGTTAACCTTTTTAGAGAAAACTGCTGCCTGGGTTTTTTTAGCGTTAAATTCGACTTGGTTACTGTCACCCCAAGCCAAAATTTCTTCCAGGTCTTTATTGAGGCGTGATACTTCATGCTGTCTGCGAAGATGTGCGTCGGCAGCCGACGTTTGCGCATTCAAAGAGAAAGATGAGATAAGTGTGCTATCGTCAGCAAAACTAAATATCGGATTTTGAGTTTTCACTAGAAGGTCGTTAATGTAGAGTAAGAAGAGAGTGGGAGACAATATGGACCCTTGAGGAACACCGGCATTGATGGTGAAAGTGTGTGAGAGAAATCCGTCAATCGCCACTTGCAGAGAGCGGTCCTTAAGAAAGCTAGACAACCATGCACAGAATCGACTGGGCATACCATAGGATCGCAGTTTACTTGGAAGCCCCTCATGCCAAACACGATCAAAAGCTTTAGAAATATCCAGTGCAACAACCCGAGACTCCCCATGATGTTCGATTGCGTTGTTCCAAATATGGGTGACATAGGCTAGAAGATCTCCAGTTGATCTGGACTTCCGAAAACCATATTGATGATCGCTGATAATGTTGAAGCCTTCCAGGTACTTTAGAAGATGTTGGTTAATAGCTTTCTCCATTACTTTTGATATAACTGAAAGCAATGCGACTGGTCGATAGTTGTTAGGCAGGGTTCTCTTACCTTTCTTTGGAATAGGCTGGACTCGCGCCGTCTTCCAGCAAGATGGAAATATTCCTTTTTTGTAGGATAAGTTGAATAGTCTACAAAATACTGGTGTTAGTTCATCGGCGCATCGCTTGAGAACTATAATAGGAATTTCGTCTGGACCAGTGGCTTTTTTGACGTCGAGTCCTTTTAGGATTCGTTTGACGGGACGCTGACGGAACACGATTTCGGTCATTTCGGATTCAACTGCAGGAATGTCGGGTGGTGTTCTTCCCTGGAAATCTACAGTGGAATGCGAAGAAAATAGTTCAGCAAGTAAGTTTGCTTTGTCTCCGGCTGTGGATGCTATTGTACCATCGGGACGTGTTAGAGGTGGAATACTTGATTTGGTAAAATTTTGGCTGACGGCCTTAGCGACTGACCAAAAGGACCTTGATCCGTTTGGACAGTCAAGAAGTTTGTTTTTGATTCTCACGTTATGGGCTTCTTTGCTTTGATCTATTGTTAGCTTACATTGGTTTCGAGTGGTAATAAAGATGGTACGCTTCTCAGTGGTAGGGTTATTACGCCACTGTTGGTAAGCCAGATTTTTTGATTTGACAGCACGCTCACAATCCTTGCTAAACCAGGGCTTGCCGTTGGAAGGGCGTTTTTGGGAGGAGGGGATAAATGCTTCCATGCTCGTTAGAATGACGTCGGAGACCTCCCCAGCACAGACGGATGGATCATCAGAAGAGAAGCATACGCTCATCCAAGGAAAAGTCCGAAAATGGTCTTTCAGGTCTTCCCACTTGGCCGATCTGTAATGCCATATCTTGCGAGGTTTAGGAGGTTGTTCAGAA
This sequence comes from Barypeithes pellucidus, assembly GCA_963991005.1. Classification (NCBI taxonomy): domain Eukaryota; kingdom Metazoa; phylum Arthropoda; class Insecta; order Coleoptera; family Curculionidae; genus Barypeithes; species Barypeithes pellucidus. The sequence continues at coordinate 46,125,278 of OZ022560.1, forward strand.
TTAATTAGTAGTTCGCTTAGAGTTGAAATAAGTTTGTGATCGGAAGATCCTAACGGAGGCTGTACGGTGACGGTATATAGATCAGGATTTGACGTTAAGAAAAGATCCAAAAGACTAGCAAAATCTCCAGCTCGGTCTGGAATCCGCGTTGGTTCTTCTACGAGTTAAGTTAGACCAGAACTGATCGCGAAGGATTCGGCCTCGCGGCCTTGCTCATCGTCTGTATTTGAATATTTAAGCCAGTTGACATTGTGGACGTTAAAGTCGCCAAAGATAGCAATCTCGGCATTTGGATGGTTGGTTTGCAAGGAGTCGATTGTATTGGCTAGTGATGTGAAAAGGTCTCTGTAATGGGTATCACTTGGAGGACGGTAAAGGCAGCAGATAAACTTGGTGATTTTCGGCGTTAGTAGTATAACTAAGCCAGTTCGCCTTCACCCCCCACTCCTCTGACGTCATACGACCTTGACCGTCGAAGAGTACAGGTGTTCGTTTGACCTTGGGGGTGTCATTGACCTTGAATGTGTGCAGGTGTTCTATTGCATGTGACCTTGGTTTCCAACGTGGGCATATGTTGTTGGTGTGACCTTGAACGGAGGCGGGTATTTGATGCAGGTGTGCGACCTTTGGCCACCCACGTGTGCAGGTGTTCATTTGATCTTGGGTGGTGATATTGACCTTGAATATGTGCAGGTGTTCTATTGTGTGTGACCTTGGTTTCCAATAGCCATTTTCGACTGGTTCACCTTATGAAACTTCATATAAATAGGTAGGGGGTGTAAAATGTTTCAGTATTCAGCTATCTATGGTTGGGTTAGTTAATTTATTGAAAATGTCTAAATACGAGTGTGAAAAGTGTGGTGTGTCTTTTACCCGATCGTATAGTTTGTTGCGGCATAAGAGAGAATCTTGTATTGCAAGATTCGATCGCGATGTTGTTGGTGTGGATGGTGTAAAGCGATGTAAAATTGATGGTGCGGCATCAACATCTATGGAAACCTGTGCGGTTTGTAATGTTGCCGTACCAAGAAACCAAATGTCAGCCCATCAGAGAACATTGACGCATAAGAGCAAATCATGTGTTAGAGTTTGTGATGGTGTCCAGATTACTGAAAGTGCATTTAAAAATAGAATTGTATCATACCGGGTAAGCTGTGACACCGATCATGTTGACTATTCCGTATTTTTTAATGACATTAAAGTAAAAGTGTTAGATTTAGTAAAGGACAAACTACAATTGGAACAGTCATTAAAAATAAATGTGGTTATTGTTGCACGTTATTTCCTACCATCGCAGGAGATATATAGCGACAAAAGTTTTAATACATGTAATCAGATAGTAACTGTTGGAAGCGATCTAGATGATATTTACCATTCCTTTGTTGAGGCCATGAAAGTTCAGACAGCGGATTTTCAAGAGAAAGATTCAGGTAGGTTATAAATATATAGAAATAATTTTGTATGTATTAACATTTAACAAAAAAAAAAAAACATTTTAAAAAATTGTTTATTTTATCATATTCTTATTGTTTTCTAGGATGGGCTTTGGACAAGATTTTATATTTGGAAGTGAATATCAACAAGTATTCACCCCTCGGCGGCTCATCCTATATAAAATTGCCACGGTTCATCAACATGAAAGGTGCTGTTCTGAATGTGGTAAATCAGGACGAATGCTGCTTTGCTTGGGCCATCACGTCAGCATTGTGTCCAACAGTTACTATGGCTAACCAGATTACATCGTATCCGCACTATTCAACCATTTTAAATGTAACAGGTATGAATTTTCCAGTAAAATTATGTGATATATCCAAATTTGAGCAGTTAAATAATATTTCAGTTAATGTATATGGTTTAGAGTCTAGCTTTGAAAATAATAAAATTAAATATGAAGTGGTCGGTTCGTTGAGGTATGCTCCCAGGAAGCTAGGAAGACATGTGAACTTGTTGCTTATAACTGAAGATTGTAAAATTAAAGATGATAGTGAACATACTTGTGATTTTAACTGTTCGAAAAGTCATTACTGTTGCATTACAGATTTATCTCGATTAGTGTCCGGTCAAGTTTCAAATCACCGTCACAAAGTGTACTTTTGTGATGGTTGCCTTGTTCACTTTAATTCACATACATCCTTAATGTTACATCAAATGAATGATTGTAAACATATATATTCGTTGACACCTACAACCGATATAAAAGTTGATAAATTTGGCAAGAGTGTTCCGGAAAACATTTTAAAATTTGATAATATTGAGAAGCAAATGAAAGTGCCATTTGTTGTTTATGCGGACTTTGAATCTGTTTTAAAACCCGTTGAAGCAGTAGAACCAAATCCCCAAAATTCTTACACTGTTAACAATTTAAAACATGAACCATATTCCTTTGCATATATCATAAAATGTTCTTTTAATGATTCAATCACCAAGTTTGAGCTATATCGAGGAAATGATGCTGCAAAAGTATTTGTTGATCGTATTGAAGCAGATGTAAGACATCTGTACAATACATATTTGAGGAATATCGTACCTATGACACAATTAACCACTAATGAGAGAATAGAATTTGAAAATGCAAAGTTTTGCGGTATTTGCGAGCGTCCTTTTGACGATATTAAAGAAAAAGTTAGAGATCACTGTCACATCACAGGTAAAAAACGATTTGGTGCAGCACATTCCATATGTAATTTAAATTATAAATTACCCAGTTTTATTCCCATAATATTTCACAATTTAAGCGGTTACGATAGCCATATGTTTATCAAGGAGCTATGTAGATATGGGGATAAAATTGACGTTATAGCTCAAAGTAAGGAGAAATACATATCATTTACAAAGAGTATTTACATGCATGACTATGTGGATCGAAAAACTGGACAAATAATGAGAAAAAATTTAAAACTGCGATTTATCGATAGTTTTAAATTTTTATCAACATCGTTGGAAAATTTGGGTAACGGATTAAGCAGTGTTGACTTTAAGGAAACACGAAAACATTTTATCGATGATGATCAATTTAAGTTAATGCGTCAGAAAGGTGTTTTTCCATACAATTATATCGATTCAATGGAAAAAATGAATGATCTAAATCTTCCAACTAAAAACCAGTTTTATGATCGGTTGCGGGAAGAGCACATAACCGATGCATGTTATGAAAGAGCTAAAGAGGTTTGGCGCGTGTTCGGTTGTAAGAATTTAGGAGACTATTCCGATTTGTATTTAAAATCGGACGTTTTATTGTTATGCGATGTTTTTGAACAGTTTCGCGATACATGTTTAAACGTTTATAAATTAGACGCAGCACAGTATTACACTCTGCCAAGTTTGTCATTTGATTGTATGTTGCGTATGAGTAAGGTAGAGCTAGAGCTTTTGACAGACATTGATATAGTTCATTTTTTTCAAAAAGGTATTCGCGGCGGTATCAGTCAGTGTTCAGAACGGGAACATATTGCCAATAATTGTTATTTACCAAACTACGACCCCTCTAAGCCTTCTTCATTTATTACCTATTTGGATGCAACAAACTTGTATGGTCATAGTATGTCACAAGCATTACCATATGGTGGTTTTCAATGGTTGTCGGAACGCGAAATTTTAGATTTAAATATTATGAGTGTAGATGATGATGGTCCGCATGGTTATGTTCTGGAGGTGGATGTACATTATCCGCAAGAACTACACGACGCCCATTCAGATCTTCCATTTTTAGTGTAAAACATCGTACCACCGCTTCAAGAAGCAAAATTATCAAAATTAATTCCCAACGTAAATGATAAAATTAAATATATTATTCATTACAGAACGTTAAAGCAAGCCATTAATAACGGCCTTATGGTAATGCGAACGCATAGAATATTAAAATTTAATCAGTCAAAGTGGTTAAAAACATACGTCGATTTTAATACACAACTACGGAACGCGTCAACAACAAAGTTTGGTAAAGACCTTTTTAAATTAATTATAAATGCTATTTTTGGAAAGACCATGGAAAACGTAGAAAAGCGTAAAGATATTAAGTTAGTAACCCATTGGGATAATGCTAGAGGTAGACCTGGTGCTAGAGCATTAATTTCTCGTCCCAATTTCAACGATAGGTCTGTATTTACCCCTGATTTTGTCGCTATTCACATGGGAAAATTAAAAATTATGTACAACAAGCCAATATATATTGGGTTTTCCATTTTGGACATTTCAAAAACAGTTATTTATGATTTTTTCTATAATTTCATAAAGAAAAAGTTTGGTAGTAATGTTTCCTTACTGTACACCGACACAGATTCACTAATATTAAAAGTATTAACTGATGATTTTTATCGTTTTATATCTGAAAATCCGAAAAAATTTGCCACATCTAACTACCCCGAAAATAATCATTTTAACATCGTTAAAAGCAATTCGGTTCCAGGTAAAATGAAGGATGAATTTCCTTGTGATCCGATAGTTGCTTTCTATGGTACCGGTGCCAAAGCATATTATATTAAATCATTAAACGGTGAGTTGAAAAAGGCCAAAGGTATTAAAAAATCGGTTATCGAAAAGGAACTTCATCTGGATGATTATCGAAAAGTCGTCGAGGAGGGCGGTTTAATCTTTAGAAAAATGAAGACCTTTCGGAGTGTGTTACACGATGTATATACGCAAATAATAAATAAAGTCGCTCTATCAGGCTATGATGATAAACGCTATTTAATACCGTCAACAACTAAAACTCTACCTTGGGGGCATACAGATATAGAGTTTTATAATTCAAATCCAGAGGAGAATTTAGAAAATTTATTAAAAGTTGTAAAAACCTTTCAGCAGCAGCAGCAACAGCAGTAATAAAATAATAATAAAGACTGGAAAATTCATACCGTATGTCATATTATATATTCGAAATAAAACACTATTTTTATTGTATTATCTGAATTTATTAAATTTATTGTAATTTATATATATATATAATTCGATTATATATGTATTAAGTCTTGCAGAGTAATAAATATATATTTTTTTATATTTTCGATTTGTTAAAATTAACTATATTTTTTTATACATAAAAAAAAAATTACACATACATAATTATTTATGTTGAATATTAGCGAATATGATAACTCGCTAAGACGATGTTAAAATAAAGACTGAAATATTTAACTCCCTAAAATACTCTTCCTTTAAAATATAAGGTGAATAAAAATCAAACAGTATTGAATTAAAAAATTGTTTTATTAGAAAATTGACAAAATATAATCATACATATTAAACTAACATATTGTATACTTCTTTTGAAACCCATTGTCTTCGTAGTAGGTCCCGCTGAGTAATAGACCGCTTTCCATTGTACTGGTATGATCCACAGCCATTACATTTGGTGATTTTGATTCGCATAATATCTACATAACTGATGGTGTTATTATGGTTCCACTGCAACATAATTCTGTCACAAATAAAACATTTGGTACGGATGGAAGGAAATCGCGACCCTTCACAAGTCTTTGAGGAAAAGTTTGGTTCTTGATCGAGCGGTAACATAGTATTAACAGTATGAGTTTGTAAAAATATATGCAGATATTTAGTACTACAGAGTACTTTTATATAGATTTTCTAAGGACACAATATGCCCTTGAATAGTCTAAAATAATGAAAGTAAACATTGGAAGCTCGAATCTTGAAATCAGCATCGAGGACACATCTTAACCTTGTATATTATCTAATACCTTGAGGGTGTATTGTAGATGGGTATAGGTAAGGGTGGGGTAATAGAGCATAAAATAATGTGGACCTAGAAAATTTCTTCAGTTTAAAACTTCCACTCGTTCCATCCGTTTGTATTTGTGTTTTGTTAGTGTTTTGTTGCGTTAGTTAAGTTAGTGTTTTGCTGTGTTAGTTAAGTTATTATAATTGTGTTTAGTTCGTGTCTTGTTGTGATAGTTCGTTTAAAATTTAAAATGAGTTCGAAAAAAATGGTCGTGGCTGAGATTGTGAATAGTGAAGTGTTGTTAACCCCCGAAGGGTTATTGGACGACGGCGACGAGATTCCGGTGGGCGATAATACGATGGAGATCATTAATGAGTTGTTTGAAGAGAACCAACCAGGGAATAAAATAAACATAATCAGTGACATTATTGTGAAGGAGAAAGATCCGGTACCTACAAGTAAGCTTAAAAAACTCCTCACTATGCCGGCGGGTGATGCCACTAAGACAGCATCATCATTTTATGCCGGTAAAGCGGCGAAGATATACAAATTTCGAAAGCCAGCCAAAGGTACCGGTTATCCCTGGTTGGAAAAACCATCAACTTCAACTTCATCATCATCGAAGCAGCGGCCTAAGACTCCTCTTTCGCCTATCTTAAACAAAAGTCGATATATGCGAAAGAGGATTTACGAAGACGTAACACCCGTTGCCACACCGGATGCCACCCCTGTCGCCACCCAAGATACCACCCCTGTAGCCACCCCAGATGCCACCCCAGTATCCAACCCAGCAGCCAGCCCAGTAGCCGAGCCAGCCGCCAGCCCAGTAGCCGAGCCAGCCGCCAGCCCAGTCACCAACCCAACCGCCAACCCAACCACCAGCCGAGTTGCCACCCCGGTTGTCACACCTGTTGCGGCAACTACTGTTCCGGATGATGACTCAACTGCACCATCGGCTCCTGACTGGAGTATGCAGTACAGCCAGGAAGCCGAGCGGGAGGCCATTATCCGGACCTTTAACATCCGTAGCGGTTGGAAAAGGAGGCTGGCCGAAAGTGTTAGTGAGGCAAGTGACCTGGAAAGGCAAATAAACGAACTGAAAAGTAGGTTAGCTGTTGTAAATAATGTTATAGATAAGTATAGGTTTAAGATAGAGACTAGTTTAGTATAGCTTTAATTATTATGTTTAGTTCTGTAAATATGTAAAAAATGTATAAGTTAAGTTAGGAATAAAAACAGTAATTTGTATCGTAGGTTAAGAGTTTTTAAATAAGTTATGTGTAATTGTAAATAATTAATTGTAAATAAAATAATGATATTGTAAATAAAAAATGTTTATGCATGTACAAATTTGTATATACAAATAAAAATTTACTTCACCTTATATAATATGTCTTTATTTTAATCAACACAAGGTTATTATAGGAAAAAGTTGTTCAAAGGAAAATATTGGGGATGGCTCGATTTAAAAAAACAAACAATTTTTTGTAAAAAAACTAAAGGGTTTGGGAAAAAAGCTATAGGAAAAAGTTGTTCAAGGGAATATTGTGCATTAGAATCCATTTTTAAAAACTGAAAATTAAAAAATTTTGTCAAATATTGGAACTTAGTAAAAATTTGGATGGAGGCTGGAACAAACAATTTTTTGTAAAAAAACTAAAGGGTTTATGAAAAAAAGCTATAGGAAAATGTTGTTCAGGGGAATATTCTACATAGGAATCCATTTTTAAAACTGAAAATTAAAAAATTTTGTCAAATATTGGAACTTAGTAAAAATTTGGATGGTGGATGGAACAAACAATTTTTTGTAAAAAAACTAAAGGGTTTATGAAAAAAAGCTATAGGAAAATGTTGTTCAGGGGAATATTCTACATAGGAATCCATTTTTAAAAACTGAAAACTAAAAAATTTTTCAAATATTGGGACATAGAAGAAATTCGGGGGGGTGGTCGGAACAAACAATTTTTTGTAAAAAAACTAAAGGGTTTATGAAAAAAAGCTATAGGAAAATGTTGTTCAGGGGAATATTCTACATAGGAATCCATTTTTAAAAACTGAAAATTAAAAAATTTTGTCAAATATTGACACTTTGAAAAAATTCGGGGGGGTGGTTTCAACAAACAATTTTTTGTAAAAAAACTAAAGGGTTTGGGAAAAAAAGCTATAGGAAAAAGTTGTTCATGGGAATATTCTGCATAGGAATCCATTTTTAAAAACTGAAAACTAAAAAATTTTTCAAATATTGACACTTTGAAAAAATTCGGGGGGTGGTTTCAACAAACAAATTTTTGTAAAAAAACTAAAGGGTTTGGGAAAAAAAGCTATAGGAAAAAGTTGTTCATGGGAATATTCTGCATAGGAATCCATTTTTAAAAACTGGAAACTAAAAAATTTTTGAAATATTGACACTTTGAAAAAATTCGGGGGGTGGTTTCAACAAACAATTTTTTGTAAAAAAACTAAAGGGTTTGGGAAAAAAAGCTATAGGAAAATGTTGTTCAGGGGAATATTCTGCATAGGAATCCAATTTTCAAAAGTCAAATATTTTAAAAATGAAAAAAGACTTTTGAAAAAGATAGGGTTTTAATAGTCTTAACATTAAAAAATGCATAGCTCCCTTAGTATACATGCTAGAAGAAAACCAAAAGCATTAAAAGTTCCTGAAATTTCACGATCTTTGCTCTGGTGCAAAAAAAATTCAAAATTGCATCATAAATAAAAAAGTTAGCTTCTTAAAAAAATGGAGATTCATATTGCTGCTACAAAAAAAAAGTTCGAATAAAAAATGTCAGAAATCGAACCCTGAATATTGACAAGAAACTGCGCATCAAAAATCCCTAAGGTAAAAAAGTACGCAAAAAAAAGTCGTAAAATGGGGCAGAAGGGAATCCCCAAAATATGCGTACTATAGCGGAAAATGATCCTCGGCCCGGGACGGTGGGGGCCTGGGGGGGGGCGAAGCCGGGGAGGACCCCCAAACAAACCCGAACAAACCCGAACAAACCCGAACAAACCCAAAAAAAATAGGTTTTTTTTTTTTAAGTCCGAGAACCTGCGCATTACGGAAGTCGGTCACGAAGCGAAAATTTGATATAAAAAAATTTGATTCGGGTACTTCTTGATGAGGCGAGTATTTTTAGTTATATAAACTTTTCTCAAAAAATGAGCGCAAATACCTTAAAAAAAAATCATTTTGTTTTCCAATATTTTAAAAAATACGAAATTTTCAGTTTTCCTTCAATGTTAGGTAAAAAGTGTATAGCACTAAAAAGTTGCTTAATGACATTTACTGAATATTATAAAGAATAGAATTTTCTCAGGAATCAATAATAACTTAGTTTTGGCACGTATTTGTTTTTTTTCCCGAAATATTCAAAGTTCACATATTTCATAAAATACGATATTTTCAGTTTTCAGTTTTTGGAAAATGGATTCCTATGTAGAATATTCCCCTGAACAACATTTTCCTATAGCTTTTTTTCATAAACCCTTTAGTTTTTTACAAAAAATTGTTTGTTCCATCCACCCTCCAAATTTTTACTAAGTTCCAATATTTGAAAATTTTTTTAGTTTTCAGTTTTTAAAAATGGATTCCTATGTAGAATATAACCCTGAACAACTTTTTCCTATAGCTTTTTTTCATAAACCCTTTAGTTTTTTTACAAAAAATTATTTGTTCCGACCACCCCCCGAATTTCTTCTATGTCCCAATATTTGAAAAATTTTTTAGTTTTCAGTTTTTAAAAATGGATTCCTATGTAGAATATAACCCTGAACAACTTTTTCGTATAGCTTTTTTTCATAAACCCTTTAGTTTTTTTACAAAAAATTATTTGTTCCGACCACCCCCCGAATTTTTTCAAAGTGCCAATATTTGAAAAATTTTTTAGTTTTCAGTTTTTAAAAATGGATTCCTATGTAGAATATAACCCTGAACAACTTTTTCCTATAGCTTTTTTTCATAAACCCTTTAGTTTTTTTACAAAAAATTGTTTGTTCCATCCACCCTCCAAATTTTTACTAAGTTCCAATATTTGAAAAATTTTTTAGTTTTCAGTTTTTAAAAATGGATTCCTATGTAGAATATAACCCTGAACAACTTTTTCCTATAGCTTTTTTTCATAAACCATTTAGTTTTTTTACAAAAAATTATTTGTTCCGACCACCCCCCCGAATTTTTTCAAAGTGCCAATATTTGAAAATTTTTTTAGTTTTCAGTTTTTAAAAATGGATTCCTATGTAGAATATAACCCTGAACAACTTTTTCCTATAGCTTTTTTTCATAAACCCTTTAGTTTTTTTACAAAAAATTATTTGTTCCAACCACCCCCCGAATTTTTTCAAAGTGTCAATATTTGAAAAATTTTTTAGTTTTCAGTTTTTTAAAAATGGATTCCTATGTAGAATATTCCCATGAACAACTTTTTCCTATTGCTTTTTTTCCCAAACCCTTTAGTTTTTTTACAAAAAATTGTTTGTTCCAACCGACAATTGTAAAAATTTAAAAAAAAAATGTAGTCTTATGTATATTGAAGAAATATTTCAGCAACCAACTTGACTAGTTTGACGACAGTAATTTTTCACCCCCACCACATTTAAATGTATATATAACCAGGGATTGTTAGGAAGAGCATCATTCGTCAACATGAATTCGAACGATCCGCAATCAATTTACTTGCAAGACGCTAAGAAACGTTTGCAGGATGCGAGGGAGCAGAGGGAACAATCGAGAATTGCGGAATATTGGAACGCATGGCGTACCAAAAATACGGGAAAGCCTACTATGGCTGTGGCACCGACACCAAGGCCTCCTTCACCAGTGCCTGAAGCAGCACCGGTGTTTGAGGTGTTGGTGGAGGCCGTTGACGGGCCCGAGAGGGTGCTCCAGCCTGGCGAGCGGGTTGAACTGCTACGGCAGATGAACCAACGCCGCGAGGTTCGAGCAGCTCGAAGGGCTGCTCCAATTCAACCGGCACCGCGGCGGCGGCGACCGGCACCGCGGTCCGTTATGGTCGCGAGAGGCGATTTCGTGGAATAGTCTCTCTCTGCTCTTTCTCCGTCCACATTATGATAACCCGCTTCGAACCCTGACACCCACCTGCCCTTCTAAGGGCAACAAAATGTTCCATAGTAGTTAGTCGAGATTACTCGATGACACAATTTTTCTTCAAGAATATATTTCTTGATTGAAAAGTTTGTGTTACTCTGCAAGTGTCTGTGTTGCCGTTGTTGGTATATGCAGAACGAACTTGATAAATTTAAGCAAGTTCGCTCTCTATTATCAACAATAATAGGAAGGGGCACAGTTGTATCTTCCAGAGTAACACACATATTATGACAATGTATGTCATGCACTGTACAAGACGTCAAAGAAGACACGACATGCATACACAAGTATTTATATTATTATAATATTCTTCAACATGAAATTTATTCTTGACGATAAACATAGGATTTCAAATAACAACAGCAGCACCAATACAGTTCTATCTTCCAGTGAAACACATGTATTTAAGGATACTATGTCGATGAGTGTCTCTGTTCTTGGCATGCATTTTACCATCACAGGAAACAAACACATTGCCAATCGCGTTTTTGGGGTATTACAATTAACTTCAACAAGAAATTTATTCTTGACGAAGTAAATTGTGCCACCTTGATTTGGGGTGTTAACTAATCTACATCAAAGTCAAAAGACCATAAAAAATGTGGCCCTGAAAAGGGCCGATTTTGTTGTCCCAATGGGACCATGGGTTGACCAGTTGGAAGAATTAATGGTCGGTGGTGGAATCAGCGGGACCATCACTCAAATCGTCTTCAAAATCCCACCAAGACGTGGAATCCGCTGGCCCGCTAAATTCGTCCTCCACGACTTCAGCGGTTATCGAATCGGATGATGAATCCGGTTCGGTCGACTCTACATTACTGCCGCTACCACTTGGCATAGGTGGCATTGGTGGTTCTCCTTGGTATTCGAACCTTTCTCCATTTGGCACTGTCTCATCGCTAAATATAGACGAGCCACGACTTTCTGGTCTTCCTTCAGCCATTGTCAAAATGTATATGAAGAATTGAATGAGCAACACTCATATATATATATAGGTTAGAGAGTTTAGGTGGGGATAAACATAAACTTTTGGTGTCGATAAACATAGAATTTTAAAAAATAGCAGCACCAATACAGTTCTATCTTCTAGTAAAACATATGTATTTAAGAATACTATGTCAATAAGTGTCTCTATTCTTGGCATCCATTTTGCCGTCACAGAAAACACACACACACACACATACCAAACACATCCTTAGAGTATTACAATTAACTTCAACAAGAAATTTATTCTTGACAAAGTAAATTGTGCCACCCTGGTTTGGAGCATTAACTAATCTACATCAAAGTCAAAAGACCATTAAAAAATGTGGCCCTTAAAAGGGCCGATTTTGTTGTCCCAAAGGGACCAGGGTTGTCCGGATCCGTAAGCCGTAGGCGTCGACTTAGGTGTGTGTTACCTTATTTGTAATAGAATTTACATTCTATTACAAATAAGGCAAGAGTCTTGGTGAAAGACTGTATATAGTCTATCACCACACAACGAGCAATTCAGCCCTTCATGTGGTCTGACTGCCCTCGCGAATGTAACGTGGGTCTGGAGGAACCTAACATCCATTAGACCCTCAAACCTGCTCATGTAGCAATGCATGCATATTTGTACATGCTCGACCCACATTACCGCTGATTTGACCAAACAAAACCTCGGTCTCAGCCTACGTCGAACCCTACGTACCCTTCTATCTTGAAGGTTTAACCCATTATCAGTGGAATACCCATCATCTGAACTGGATGACATCTTGGTATAGAATGAATTTCTCATCCTAGATCACCTACTTATATACACCATTTTCTTCCCCCACCACAAAATTTATCACCTTTAACTTTCATTACCCTACAGAAATGAAATACAGACTAGTTTTCATGGTTTTATTTCTACATTCTACATGAATAATAATAACTTAAAACTATATTACATTGATTTATTAGTAACAGAACCATTTAATATATTATAACTAAAGAATGCATCGTGAATTATTAGCGCATACACTTTAATGTCTTTAGGAAATTTGCTCTTGCGTGTATCAAACTCCAACTTAACATCCACTGTAGATGTTTTGATAGCTTCCGGTTGACGACTACAATCAATAATGAATACTGGATTCATGAGGTATTCAGCAAAACTCATCATTGGATCGTTAAGCTCACGTTGATAATAGCTCACTTGAAAATTCTCATAGTTGTAATAGGCGGGGGCATATAATTTCTTCGTAAAATCCAAATTCCATCGCTCATAGGGGAATTTAGTGGCGTTCAGATACAGAGTAATGTCACTGATATCGGCCGTAGTAAATTGTGTAGCATCCTTTGCTCTATTGTCTGAATAAGTGCTTTCCTGGAAACCCAGGATCAGATACCTCGGTTTTTCGAGACTCGTGCTAGTTCTTAACGACCAGACGTCTGATGATGTTTCACGCAAAGCTGGCAGTTCGTAAAGATCCCATTTACGGTAGGCCATAGGAATGTTTGATGAACTACTTCCACCTTTATTGATACGAGATAATATTTTCAATTTTTGTCGATCATCGGGAATAATGTGACGGATTTTCCACTCAATCTTGTCAATAGTAATGGCTGCATCAACTTCTGCGATATAGCAATTATTGAACGTACGGGCAATTATTAAAATTAGCTCCTGTTTAACATTAAATATTCCTTTTGAATAATCCTCAGCAAATCCCATGAGATATTTTAGAGGTAGCTTTCCGGAGAATACGTTACTGGTAGCATCGAAAATGCATTGGTTTGTCTCATTCAGGCCCCATCCACATCCCATAAGAGTTCTTTTTTGGGACGCACCCAAAGATGCCAGGGTTTTTAATGTTGACGTAATTCCGGGTTTTCGAACAACAGCTACTTGCTCACCTCCCATTTCATAGCGGATTTCATCGAACAGAAAAGCGATTGCATTATTTGATAGGTAACATTTTTTGGTAACATCACTGGGTTTAAAAGTTCCCTCAATGTAGATATAACTATCTGATATATCCAAAATTATATCTTGAAAGTGTACTGGAATACGAATTTCATCAGAATTGTTAAATGCTGGAGAACCATATGGTTTATATGTGTGTTCTTGTAAACTGATAATGGAATTATCGAATATTGGTTCGGTAAAAACTTCAATTTTGTCACTAGTGGTGGCCATTTTTCGCTATTTTCTTCGTTGTACTTCTAAACCAATTGATTCTAGAAATTTGCAATCTTTCGCTGAGAGCTGTATATGACTCGAACGTCTTTCCAATCTAGCGTCTGAATTGTGAATGATCCTCGGATGTGTGATATGCTTACTTTTATGTTTTATTGTTGTTACACCTCGAGCTGTTGACAGCATATTCAATTGACGATTGAAGCAAAAACCCATAATTATGATATTTTTTTCAGCTCTAATTTTACAATAATTTTTTCACCTCCAAAGTCTATCAGATCACCACGATCGTCCAAGATGCGTAGAGTAATGTTGTCTATTGACTGACGTCCCTCCGGCATTATCGGCATATAAATGTTATTTTGTGGTTCTTTTGAAATTTTGTAACCAGGTTCAACATCAATATCAAATTCAAATAATGTGTGGCTTTCTCTAGAGTTTAGATATGCTCCAGAAATTATATTACAATCCACTCTTATAATGCGCACTTTCATTATGTCCACATTATTGCTTGATTCATGTCGTTTTCCACTTTTTAGCAGTACCCGTCCAAAACCCAATAGTCCACCAATACTGTTTTTTACACGAAAATCAATCTCGTATGTCGACTTGAGTTCACATTTTAATGTATTATTATTGGCTACTAATGAAAATAATCCCTCACATTCTTCTCCCCTGCAGGATTCTTTTAAACTTGCGTATATTGCTTTTCCAATTTCATCAATTTCATAAGCTCCAGGTGGAATCCTTAAAAGCGTGGCCTTTGAGCTGTTCTTCTTTTTGTATGCAAACCCATTGTTATTTTGGTCGATATTAAAAATTGAATTATATGTGTAAAATCCCAACAGTGCAAGACCATACTTGCAGGATGATTTCAATTCAACAGGAGGATAAAAATTTGCACTCAAGACACTTGAGTGTCCTGTTAGTGTGAACGTGTATGACATGACTGACAATAAAACCACTTATGTATATGATTTATTGTTGCTTGCAACAGTTTAGAAGGTTTGGTAAGCTTACGCCTCGCTTCACTTCTGTCATTGCTTCAGCCGTTATTTTGACATCGCTGATTTTACAATAACAACAAAACAGCTTCCTTGGTGTGGGTCCATCTCCTTCATCCTCCTCCTCCTCCTCCTCATCATCGGAATTATATTTTTTATAATGTTCGCTGCAGTACTGATAATCTAGCATGTCGATGTCACTCTTCAAATCATCAGGTAACCTATCCCAAACGAGTGCGATTTGATTTGGAGCTAACGCTATCATCACTTCCTTAGGCATATTTTCCAGCTGTTTTGTCGTCATTTTTCTCAATTCACAGCCGACTTGACGATACGCTTTAAGCGACAACAACATTTTCGTGTAGTTATCACGATCCATTTGTGGCGTCACAGTCGACATGATCTTTTGAAAGAAACGTCAAACACAAATGTCCACACCAAACTGTACCAAAATCTTGTTGACGGTCGTATGTATAGAAAATTTTCTTCGTTGCTTCAGAACCCTTTTGTAGATAATGTACCAATTCAATGGGTGGAGGTAAATCACCGAAACTATCATAATATGTCACATTCGAATTGTTTTTTCTATATGCTACCCAATGAGTCCCATCCCCAACTATGCTATCCAAATTAATAATTGCAGCTTCATTGCGTTGGGGTCCGCACACTGGCAACGAGTCTCTCATATAGACCCCTCTAAAATATGGTATTTTCATCTTTAAAGCATACTTTTGTAAATCAATATTGAATAGTGGACGTTGAGGTAGGGATTTTAATAGTTTTTTGATTTTACACTGCTATTATTCAGAAATAGACCCATACCTGCACGGTATGGTTTAAGAAACAATCCATTTCCTTTTTTTGAACGCAGATGTAAGGTAGCACCTGTTTTCCCAGCATTCGCATTTTTTATCGTCTTTATAGCACGCACAATACCCGCTGCACCGCCAGCTAAGGATCCTAAAGCCGACAGTCCTGCAAATATTGGTATCAGCGGTAATATGCCACCAGTTTTAGGGATCGGTATAATTCGAGGAGTTCGAATTCTCCTTTTGCCACCGGCTGTTTTTAAAGATTTTCGGGCAGCGATAATAGCTATTTTTGATGCTTTCATTATATTTTTTTCAAGACCTTTTTTTCCTCCAGCTTTTAATAATTGTAATCGAATTGGTTGTCTGATAGCTGAACCAAAAGCTTTCTTCTGTTGACGTTGTCTACACTTATTGGCTCCATTTCTTTTCGAAGCCTTCCCACGACGGCGACGACGACGACGACGAGACCGTTTGTTTTGCCCAGTCGGCATACCCATACCAAAACGTTGTTTTGTTTTCATTATATTGGTTACGAGCCAAGCTGCAGCTTTTTCTTTTGCACTGGCCTCCTTGGATTTTACTCTTTTCCAAGCGCTTTGCTCGAGTTCGTAATCGGCTTGGTGACGTGCACTTAAATCTTCACTATTATGTAAATAAGCTAAATCGTGTTTTTTGCAAGCAGCATCCAATGGATTTATTCCTTGATCACCTCTTTTAACGCGTTTTATTACTTTTGTACCGGGTCCACAATACTGGTAACCGGGAATATGCGCCTCAATCGGTAGCCTATTAATTAATGTATTAACAATACCAGTACCAGTCTTACGCGATAAACCAGACCGTCCACTTCGTTTGACGGATGACATCTGAATGACTACGATCAATGTAAAACAGTTATAAAATATAAACAAAATGAGAATTGTGGCGCTTAAACAAAAATTACCAGTCGATAATCTTGATGAGAAGGTCGGATCCGGACAAGATCAGAAAATATTAAGGAGACATGGCCCATTGCTTCCATCATCTATTCGCGGTCTGCTAATTGGCCCCTCGAACTGTGGGAAAACCAACGTAATGATATCACTGCTTACAGATCCATTGGGATTGCGCTTTGAAAATGTATACATTTACTCGAAGTCACTATATCAACCAAAATATGAATATTTAAGAAAAATCTTATTACCAATTAAAGGTCTTGGCTACTATACATTTAGTGATGGAAATAATATCGTGGAACCGTCAGATGCAAAACCAAATTCGGTGTTCATTTTTGATGATGTTATGTGTGAGAAACAGGATATCATAAGATCATATTTTAGTATGGGACGCCATAAAAATGTGGATGTTTTTTACTTAGCCCAGACATATTCACGTGTTCCTAAACAACTTGTGCGAGATAACGCCAACTTCATTATAATGTTTAAACAGGATGAGATGAATATGCGACATATATTTTCCGATCATGTTTCACCTGACCTGACGTTTCAGCAATTTCAACAAATGTGCTCTAAATGCTGGGACAGCAAGTATGGTTTTTTAGTTATCGATAAAGATAGTAATGTAAATTCGGGAAGATATCGCAAGGGTTTCGATAGCTATATATATTTATAGAAGTAACCATAGCAGCTCATTTCATCATTGTCCGGTAATTTGAAAACATCATGAATGAAGAAATCGATTTAAAGCGTAAGCTGGTGGAAACGACCAGTGCAGTGAGAAAAAAATTTAAGCAAATTAAAGCATCTAAAGCACAAAATAACATTGATTTGGAACAGTTTTACGAACCCATTACTAAACCACTAAAATCCATATCCAATATAGTAGTGAAGCAGCAGCAGCAGCAGCAGAATCAGCCAATAATAACCCAAAAATCAGTTACTAAAACTAAACCACAAAGTCGTAGTTCCAGCACAAGTATGGAATTAACAGCAGATACAATGTCAATGGATCCATCAATGGAGTCACCTACACTGAAACATAGAATATATGATGAGTCATTGTTTGCAACACCATCCCCATCAAACAAATCTGACTTATCTAGTTCATCACCATCTTTAAAAAACATTAATATCTATCTGAAGGGGTTACAAAAGCAGCCATCGAAGTATGATACAGTTTATGGTGTCTATTATGATAAAGTAAATAAAAAGAAAACATTTATTGGTAATGTAGAAGTGCGTTTTCCTAACGGACAGGTGTCATTATATAAAAACAACAGAAATATTGCTATATTGAATGGAACAAATGAACTCTATGACTTGATTTTTCTAAAAAATCCTCCAATCCTGGTCGAAGAAAGTGAATGGAACAAAGACACTCTTCAAGAATACAAAGATATTTTGGAATTAACAAATGCTGCATATATTAATTATAATAAGACTATGGGTTTAAGGGAAACCCGATGGTTAAAATATAGACAAATTATAAAACCACTAATGGAGGGAACTAAGCTTGGTGCTGGTATACGAAAAAAAAAGAAATCCGAAATTCGGTTACCTGTAAAGAAGACTTTATCATCTAAATTATCTCAATATGTCTACTGGAATAAACCCTGTGAGTTGGTGGATCGATTACGATTATTGTGGAGTTCAAAAGTAGCCGGACATACTGGACACGATAATGAAATTATGTCAATTATTGAAGAGCTTCGAGAGGAGGGTATAATATATTAAGAATTACAATTCATTACATTCATCAGTGTGGAATAAGACGTCACGTATACTATGGATCCTAGCCCCGAAAAACTTAAAATAGTTAATGAACTATATAAAGGTGCAAGAAAAAATTTCATTAGAAGACATACTATAATAAAAGGATATAATGATTTGTGGCAAATCGATTTGGCGGAAATGCAACAATATGCTGATGAAAACGATGGCTATCGTTACATTGTCGTATGTATAAACTGTTATTCCAAGTATGTTTATACAAGAGCAGTTAAAAATAAGACCGGTGTTGAAGTAACGAATGCGATGAAAAGCATCATTGAAGAGGCCTCATACACACCAACCAATTTGCAAAGTGACCAAGGAAAAGAATTTTATAATAACAACTTTCAAGCTCTTATAAGAAAATACAACATAAACCATTATTCCACGTATAGTACGAAGAAAGCGGCAATTGTTGAACGTGTTATAAGAACTTTAAAAAATAGTCTATATAAACAATTCTCGGCAAGGGGTTCGTATAGATGGTTGCAAATATTATCATCTATAACGAAAGTCTATAATAACACTAAACACCGTACCATTGGAATGAAACCGAAAGATGTGAAAGAAGATTCAAAAATTAATGCATACAACCATTTGAAAATTGTTCCGAGGAAAATAAAGTATCGTTTGGGTGATATCGTTCGCATTAGCAAGTATAAGAGCATATTTGACAAAGGAAATACACCTTCATGGTCAACAGAGCTATTTAAAATATCAAAAGTTAATGTAACTAATCCACCTACATATCTATTGGAATCACTAGAAGGTCAACCGATTAAAGGATGTTTTTATGAGCCCGAACTACAAAAAACTAACAGTCCCGGTGTATATTTAGTGGAAAAAATTCTCAAGAAACGCAAGAAAAATCACATTGATCAATTGTTTGTAAAATGGTTAGGATTTCCAACCAATTTTAACTCTTGGATAGATAAGTCTGATATTGTATAAATATAATTAGAGATATATCAATTTTGTTAAATTAAGCATTTAATTAGTGGTATCTATAATATATGTAACTAACGATGGAAAATAATTTTATTTGTATAGTAACCATGAAGAAAGTAAGATTTAATATAGAGAAAAATACAATACACCAAACATATGTTTGCAGTTTTGCATACAGAAAAGCGAGACAAAGTAACCTGCAACAGCTAATGGTTGATAGATATCGCTTCGAAAGAAGAATAAAAGAACTGGAAACAGTTTTGGCAGGCGTTTTATCATGTGACTATAGAAATAGAATGTATCTTGAAAGATTTGTTAATAGATAATATTTTAAATAAAACACAGATATAATAATAATATTTATATTGTTTTTTTACACTACACTTATGGACTATAACCAAATTGACAAAGTTCATTTTTGCGTAAACATATGGCCCGGAAACCACGTTCTTCATCATCTTCTTGTTCATCGTCACCATTGAAGTACTCTTCATCCGACGTATCTAGTGGGGCATCTGTTAGAGATGGACTAGGTGAGTCCCCCCTTGTCTCGCTCGCGGTTGTACAGCTTGACATGGTCTGATGTGGTTGTTGTTGCTGTCGTCGTTGTTCTGGAGCTTGGGGTGGATCGGAACTTAATGTAGTTTGACTTTTTGAGTTGGATTCCATATTGAGAAATCGATCGTAGATTATAAATAACTTAGCGAAGACTGATACCAACTGAGTTACTAGATTTTTGTCTCGAGTCTATATACATAACAGATGACCTTCACTTGTAACCGTCCTTTGAGTATATCTAAGATGATGCGCTTGCACCACCAGAGTACAATGAAATATCTGACAGCTTAGGTTCATTCTCAAGGGCAACAATTCGTCCATCAAAATTGAATAAGCGAGTATTATAACGTTCTTCAAACTCGCTTTGTAGTTTATTAAAATGTGCCAAGAAATCTTTATTAATTATATCATATATCTGTTTGCGTACGTTGGAAATTTCCTCAAGTACATATAGTTTAGTAGCTGCATCATCATTCTTGGTCGGCTTTGCAACATTACACAAGGACTTTCCCCCAATATCGTATTGATCGTCAGAGGTGAGTTTAAAACCAACCCCCGGTGAACCACGTAATAACTGAACTTGTGTATTTACCCGCTGACGACCAAATTTATCAATTGTGTTGTTAACACGACCCATCCTTACTCCCAACTAATCTATTTTTTAAAACTATTATCCACTTATATTAAATTAATTTTACCTAGAGTATATTTGGGGAAATAAAACAATATATATCTAAACATAATTTATTTACAATTTAATTTTTTAGACATTACAATATGTTCATCAATGTCATTACTGGAAGTGGCAGCAGCGGCGATTTCATACTCATGGTCACAACCATTAAATTGTTCTGTTTCTTCTTCAATGACATCCATCTTAACATCATTGGTAGAAATGGCTGCATCATTTCCATTAAAATTTGTGTTCATGCCGTCATTTTGGGGCACCAAACCATAATTTACCAATAAGTCAATGGGTATATGTGGCATTTCGAGCAACATAGAACCCAATTCTTCGTCAATCATTTTCCGGCAAAATTCCTCTACACCAATGACACCATATAGGAATTTTTGACAAACATGGGCCCCAGCGAAAAAATTGACTGCATCCCTCATGTATTTTCGGTATAAATCCACATCGAATCCGATTGCAAAATTTAAAATATCTTCAGCCATCTGCTGTAGTCTAGTTAATAAATCATAAACATAGGAATCTTGGTTTTCTCTGATAATAGATTCGTTACACATCTTAAATAGAAAATATTTTTAATGCTTATGTATGTGCTTCCTCTCATGTGTCATCAACAACTATTCTATTACATATCCAACTAATACTTAATATGATAAACAATAAAAAATATTAAAATTATTTTAAAAATGTCTATTCCAAACAACCAAAATTTATTAATGCTCTTGTATTGCCTCCTGATGATGCATTTGTACTCTGTCCCAAATACGTCAAAGTATATTTATCACCTGACATATTCATATCATCAATAAAAATTTCAGTAAACGCATCAGCTACACGCTTAGGTAGAAATGTTTGAAATGTCACATCATTCCATTGATCGTATAATGTAGCAACAATAGTTTTCCCAAAACGTGTTGTTGTTGGAGTCATTTTTTTAATTACATAACCCATTCCCACCCCCAAGGTTGAAAGCTTTCTACGCTCCGGAAATTCAAAGTCTTTGTTTATCATATTATTAATTTCACCCAAGGTCTGCTGTGAAATGCTCATTGTTGAAATATGTAATAAAACAATTACCTTCAATAGACACTTTCGTCGGAACACAACACAAACACAATATATCTATTTACTGTTCAAGGCAGCAGATAATGTTAGCTAGAATGCTAATGTGACTTTGAAGGTAAAAATGAAATTGTTCGGTATTTATGGAAATATTCAAGGTCAAAATTAACAGAAAGGTGGTGTGGGGTGGTAGTCGCACACCTGCATCAAATACCCGCCTCCGTTCAAGGTCACACCAACAACATATGCCCGCGTTGGAAACCAAGGTCACATGCAATAGAACACCTGCACACATTCAAGGTCAATGACACCCCAAGGTCAAATGAACACCTGCACTCTTCGACGGTCAAGGTCGTATGACGTCAGAGTAGTGGGGGGTGAAGGCGAACTGGCTTAGTTATACTACTGGCGTTGATATTTTAAACCACATGACATCAAAGTCTTTCGGTTCCAGTGTAGGTTCTCGTTGGCAGCAGAGATCATCTCGAATAAAAAGACATACACCGAAGTTGCGTCGGAATCGGGAATGAAAATCATATCCAGGGTATAAATAGCTGACGGTGTTTGTTGACGATCTGACCTTTGTCTCGGTGAGTGCGAGCACGTGAGGCTTGGAAGATTGTAAGTGCTAATATTGCAGAAATCAATTTTGAAGTTGCTAGTTCTGGGTTGGTTAGCAATTGCAGGTGCCACACCATTTCTTCGTTGAGTGTTGTTAGATCCCAGTAAATTGTTAGAAATGGTTGTTGTTTGATGAACTTCGCTTGATGGGGCCCCAAGTCCAGCCCCCGCCCGGAGATCCGAATGGGGGGCGAGTTTACCTCCGGAGTATTTTGGGCCTGAAGCTTCCATCATGCTATTTTTGGGGGGGTCCCACCCTGGTAACCGGAAACATCGGCACAGCAACGAAACGTCAACTCAATGAGCAAAAGTTAACTCAAGGAGCAAACTTCACGCCACCTAAACCGATGCAATGGTATCTCACCGGGCGATGCCGGGTGGGCCAACATCTTCCATTTGTTTGACCGGAATAACCTGAAGTTATAGAACATTGTTACCTTAATTACCCAGGGAAAATTCATGAATTTTATTTTCTGGTGCGTGTAGTTATATATATATATATTTTAAAACGAAACCATACCGTATTGTCTTTTACAATAAAAATATCTTAAGGTGAAAAATTTATAGTTTCGGTTAAAAAAAGAAATGTCAATGTTAATAAAAATAAAAATATCACGATACCAGATCTGATCCTTCCTTAGTGTAGACCTCACTCACAGACTAGTGTTCACGAGCCACCATCCGTGAGTGTACTGCTCCTCCCAGTTGGGACGTCACTGTTACCTGAGCTGCTATTGACCTGACTGGAACTTGAAGTTGAAATTGAACATAGTCTTGAACTTGAAATTTTGTACATGGGCTGGAAGATGAACTGGAATCCTGGAACTGAACTCGCCTTGAACCTGAACCTTGATCTGATCCTTCCTTGGTGTAGACACTACCCCAGTCTAGCGTTCACGAGCCACTATCCGGGAAGGTACTGCCTCTCCAAAGTGGGTCGACACTCGTTCTTGAACTCGAACTTGAATTTGAATTTTATCCTGAATTTGGACTCGCTTTCAACTTGAAGTGGAACATTGCCTTGGACCTAACTTTGGACTTACAGTTGAACTCGCTCTCGCCTTGGAGTGGAACGTGGAAATGGAACGTGGAAATGGAAATGGAATTTGGAAATGCAACTGGAAATTGAACTGGAACCCTAAAATAATTTTCTTTCTCAACAACTGATATCCAACAGAATTGTAACAACACACATCGTTACCATGAATCATTTATTAGCCATAGTTTAACACATACCTCTGCCACGAGGGAACCGAATAGAGCTCGGTCGTCTTCACGACACTCATTCACCAAAATCTCCAAGAATCCATGACATCCTTCACGTTTCTGCAGCCACACGTATTAAAAGAACTGTAAAGAGGAATGTCTGCTGTGAAGATGCTGAAAAGTAGGGGGACTATTGCTGAGCCTTGTGGTATGCCAGCTCTTATGTTCTTAGATGTAGACAGTTCATCGTCAATACATCTTTGGAATGATATATGGTCTAGATAAGAGGCTATTAGAAGCCAACCTTGTCGCCTTTCTAACTATACACGAAGGACCCCGCACGGAACATATGGGAATCAGCCCTCGGTTAAAAACTTTTATACTCGGGGATATTATCCAAAAATCGATGCTGATCAAAAGTCTCCATGGGCCCGAGGTCCGAAAATATACAGGGTGGCCCAAAAAAGTGTGACAACATAAGTAATGCTTTATTTGCTAAATGGGACACCCAGTATTTTATTGCATATTTAGATTCGTATTAGTGTTCTTTATAATTGCCTAAAGTTATATTTCATTTGGTTATGTAGTTGAAGAGTAATAAATTAAAAATAAAAAATAAAAGTTTTGCAGTTTAAGGAAAAAATTCAAAAAAACTACCTAAAATAACTTTTTTAACCAATAGGCTTCAGCTAAGCCACCACCCTTTTAAATGTATTTACGGAGGTGTTTTCGTAATCTTCGAACAGCGTTTTCATTTCAAATCCCTCTATTTTGTTGCAGGCTTGTGCAATTCGTTTTTTTTTAATTCATTAGTGTCCACAATAAGCATAATTTCAACTTTTTCTTTGTTAATAAGTCGCACCTTTGAGCAATTAAGTTTTAAAAATACATTATTTTAAATTTAGAAAAAATGACGTTTTCCATATTTTCGCAAGAAAAAATAGATGGAAAATATTTTGTCTCCTTAGAGGGCTGTTATTTAATATTTTCGCATTAAATTTGATTTTATACAACTTTTGGTCCGTCCACACAAGCGTGTGTCGTCCAAGTTAATTTAGTTTGTGTGTTAATTACTTTTCTCTAATTGCATTTAAGTTTACTTTATATTTTTCATTTATTAATTCACATTTTCTTTCTAATTCAACATCCAACCTTCAATACTTCAATACCTACAAATTTTGTTTCATATCTCCGCGTGCATGGACGCCTTTAAGGTTCCGTACTACACTACGGCGATGCATGCAGAGAGTCGAGTTAATTCCGTGAATCCGACCGGACTGTTTTCGGGAGTGAACGAATATAATTTTCTTTTTATCACCCGCATCCGCAACTAACGAAACCAGGAGATACCTCAAGCAGGCCTGCTGAAACCCTTCTCCGAGTATACAAGGTAAGGAATTTTAAAGGCCCGTTTTTAACATCATTATAATTTGGAGAGTCCATTTTTCTCTCCAGCTGAGAATCGAAGGTATTTATTTTTATTACATCCGCACAAGTCATTTTGGTCACTTTCGAGACCGGATATAGACTAAATATTTTCTGGTTTTAAAAGTTATTTTTATAAATTAATAATTTTCATCAATCAATAATTATTTCATTACGCTTTTTAAAAAATTAAACTAATACAGTTCCGTTTCCACGCATTGGAATTAGATTTGCTTGGCGACGAACGTACCGGTTTTTTTATCAAATTCCTTAATACATTTTTTAGGTTTGTGGGAGACAGAGTTTAAAGGTGTTCAGATACGTACAAATTTGTTGCACGTGAACTAGTTTGCATTGTTAATTATAAGTAAATACGGTTTTATTGGAGTAAAAATGTCCGATAAACTTAAAAAATATCAAGCGTTACGCAAAATAGAACTTTCTCAATTACGAGAAATGTATGAGGTCGCAAAGCAGGTTGAAGGAGGTGATACCACTCAGGTTGCGAGGTTTAAATGTATGCTGGAGAATATCGAAAAAAGGCATTCAGGCTTCTATGAAAGCCACCAGTGTATTATTTGTTTAGTGGCCGATGATGGGGAGAAGTTTGAGGCTGAAGATGCGATTCGAAAAGAATTTGATTTGTTGTATTATGGTATTAAAGCAATTAAATTTAAATTACCGTCTGATTCAGCATCAGCTTCTCAGTCGTCAGCGGGTACTTCGCACCCTAGTGGAAATATAACTTCAAATCAATTACCCAAAATTAGTTTGCCTAGTTTTACAGGTGATATTACTTTATTTCAATCCTTTATTGACATGTATGATGCTTTAATTCATAATAATGCCACTTTGGCTAATTGTGAGAAATTTACTTATTTGCTTTCTACACTTAAAGGTTCAGCTTTATCTGTTATTCAACATCTTCCTGTAACTTCTACAAATTATACTATTGCGTATGATACACTTTGCAAACGTTACAAAAACGTTCGGTTAATGGCTGCCACACTGTGGAATAATTTAGAAAATGCTCCAAAAGTAGCTTGTGATAATTCAAATGACCTTCGAAATTTGTTAGATATTTTTGCTGAAAATATAGCAGCGTTAAAAAACTTAGGACTACCAACTGATCATTGGGACTTTATTTTAGTCCAAATGATACTGAAATGTGTCGATAATACAATTGTTACAAGATTTGAGCTATTCTATGATAATTCCCTGGCGTTACCTACGTATAAAATATTATCAGATTTTTTGATGAAGAATTGTATGGCTCTGGATAATGTTAATTTTCCTCTTAAAAAACACAAGCCTACATTTCGAAAGCCTGTGCATCCTAAATCTCAATCGCCTTATCATACTGCCTTACTAGTTCAAACGCAAAATTCCGATCCTCAATGCCCAGTGTGCAATAAAACGGATCATACAATTTTTAAATGTTCGAATTTTTTAGATAAAACAGCCTATGATCGTTATCAATTCGCAAAAACACATAAATTTTGTATTAATTGCTTAAGCCATACCCATCGCTTTGCTACTTGTCGTTCCGAAAGTAGTTGTCATACATGTGGTCAGAGACATCACACGTTATTACATTTTTCAAAAAATACCTCTCCACCGCACCCAACAGCTTTATCGCCAATACCGGTTACTGTTCAAACCACTCATCAAGGAAATTCTACACCCGCATCACATTCTACACAAAGTTGTTTTACTTCCTCAAAATCTAGTGTTTTACTTTCCACCGCCCGCATCGAACTCTTAGATAACCGAGGTACTTATCAACCCGTCCGATGTCTTTTGGATTCTGGAAGCATGACCTCGTTTATAACTTCAAAATGTGTTAAACGCCTCGGACTTCACCCTGTACAAAGTTCAGTCAATTTAAATGGCTTAGGACCCATGAATACATTGGTAAATCAAGGAGTAACTATTTCATTTCGTCCATTTCAACAAACGAATCCTATATTCTCTATTGATGCGCTTATCCTTAATAAAATATGTGATAATTTACCAACTTATAAACTTCCAATTGAAACTTGGCCCCATGTTTCAAACATTCGCCTGGCCGATAATCAGGTTCATGTTCCTGGTTCTGTCGACTTATTACTAGGCGCTGAAGTATTTTCTAAGGTTTTACTAGATGGGCGTATCCCAGGACGCGTAGGAGCCCCTGATGCTCTAAATACCATTTTTGGATATATCTTAATGGGAACCGTTCAAAAGCCCTGTCCCACTACATCGATTACTACGATGTTTTGTCATATTGAAGATTCTGCCTCTTTGGAGAATCAAGTTAAATTATTTTGGGAGTTAGAGGAAGTTCCACAGGTTAAATGCTTATCTCCTGACGAAATTCAATGCGAAAAATTATTCATGGACACTTATAGGCGTGATAAGTCCGGACGATTTATATTAAATCTTCCTTTTAAAGACGATAATCCCTCTTTTCCAGAAATTCGTCCTCTTGCCCTTAACCGCTTTTATTCATTAGAGCGCAGGCTCCTTAAAAACCCGCACACTTATGATCAGTATCGTACTTTTATTCAAGAATATCTTGATCTTGGCCATATGGAACCCGCCTCTGGTTTTTCTCACAATTCATTTTATCTTCCGCACCATTGTGTTATCAAACCAGATAGTTTGACTACTAAATTGAGGGTGGTTTTCAATGGTTCAGCTCATTTACCAAATCAACCCTCTCTCAATGATCAACTTTATATTGGTCCAAAACTTCAAAATGACATTTTTACAATTTTGCTTAATTTCCGCATCCACAAAATTGTTTTAACTGCGGACATTACCAAAATGTACCGTCAGATTGTTATCACTCCTGAGCATCAGGACTATCAACGCATTTTATGGCGTTTTTCTCCCTCTGACCCGGTTCAGGAATTTCGCATCAACCGCCTTGTTTATGGCCTTACTTGTTCACCTTATCTTGCCATCCGCACTCTTCTGCAATTAGCGGAGGAAGATGGAACGTCTTATCCATTAGCTGCTGAAGCTTTACGCACTAGCACCTACGTTGACGATATAGTCACAGGTGACTCCTCGCTTGAGCGTGCTTTAATTCTTCAAAACGAACTAACTTCTTTGCTACATAAGGGAGGTTTTGAACTTCAGAAATGGTCAAGCAACCATCCTAAACTTTTAAGTCACTTACCCTCTTCCCTTGTAGCACTAGATCCAGTAAGTTTTGACTCTTCTCCTTCAAATGAAACTTCCTTAAAGGTGTTGGGTCTAGAATGGAATGCTTCTTCTGATAGTTTTCGCTTCTGTGTGAAGTTTCCAGATCGACCTTGCACTAAAAGGAACCTTTTATCTAACCTTGCTCGAATATTTGATCCTTTAGGCCTAGCCTCGCCGATAACTTTTCTCCTCAAACATCTTATTCAACGACTTTGGACTTTAAAGTTAGATTGGGATCAAACACCCCCCGAAGAAATTGTAAGGCTTTGGGACCGTTACCTGAACGATGTGTCCTGTTTAAGTTCGTTTAATTTGCCCCGTCTGCTCTTTCCGGAGGGAACATCTCATTATGAACTACATTGTTTTGGAGATGCAAGTGAAAAGGGATTTTGTAGTTGTTTATATATTCGATGCTTTTCACCTTCCAATAATATTTCAGTGCATTTTGTTTGTTCTAAAGCAAAGATTGCACCACTCAAACGAGTCTCATTGCCTAGACTTGAGCTTTGTGCTTCGGTTCTAGCTGCTCGATTTGTTTCTTTCGTTTTAACCGCTTTTGAAGGAAAATTACACTTTCAAAAGGTTTACTGTTATTCTGATTCCACTGTTGCTCTCAGTTGGATCAAATCCTCACCGCACAAATGGCGTACCTTTGTCGGGAATAGAGTTTCTGCTATTCACGAGAAGGTATCTCCTTCGAATTGGTTTTATATTTCGTCTTCGGATAATCCTGCTGATGTGGGTTCCCGGGGAATGCTACCATCCGAGTTACTTGATTGTTCCTTATGGTGGGCGGCACCCGTTCTTTCTAATCATAACTTCCCCACTATGGATTATCCTGACATTCCGCTTACTCCAGAAGTTACTGTGGAAGAGCGTCCTTTAGTTTGCGCTGCCTTTATTTCACCTAACTTTCTTGATTCCTTAGTTGAATCCCATTCTTCGGTTAATACTTTATCCCGCATCTTAGCATATGTACTACGATTTATTCATAATTGCCAAATTAAAATCCGCAACCATTCCCCCCTTACAGGTGCTCTTACTCCCCTTGAAATTCACAAGGCACTGTTGTTATTTGTCAAACGCACTCAGGAATTAAAATTTTCACTTGAAATTCACGCTCTTGGTCAAGGGCAACCACTTCCTAAAGTTTTACGTAAACTTTCACCCTTTCTGGATGACCAAGGAATTTTGAGAGTGGGAGGTCGACTAAGACACGCTCCGATTGACTATGATCGTAAATTTCCCGCACTTCTTCCTAGTCGCCGTATTCTAACTGACTTGATTATTGAATCTATTCATCTGCAGTATCTCCATGCGGGGATACAAACTGTTCATTTTTTACTTTTACAAAAGTTTTGGATATTATCCGCTAAACGTTCCATCAGACGTGTTTTGTCACGCTGTGTAAGATGCTTTAAGACTCACCCTACTGCTACGGCTCCTCCAATGGACGATTTGCCTTTAGCAAGGGTTTCCCGTTTTAAACCCTTTCTTCACGTTGGTATTGATTACGCAGGCCCATTTACTCTCACCATGTCTAAAACTCGTGGTGCCAAAACATTAAAAGCTTACCTTTGTCTTTTTATTTGTTTATCCGTTAAGGCTGTTCATCTAGAACTCGTTTCCGAGTTATCGGCCGACGCCTTTCTTGCTGAATTTAAGCGTTTTATTGGTCGTCGTGGTCGATGTTCGCATGTCTATTCCGATAACGGAACAAATTTTGTCAAGGCTCGTAAACTGCTGGATCAATACGCCGAGGCAGCTGCGGTGAAGGAGACTATTAGTTGGCATTTTAATCCACCTTCGTCTCCCCATTTTGGAGGCCTTTGGGAGGCCAATATCAAATCTATCAAAACCCATTTACTCCGTGTTGTTGGAGATTTGATTCTTACTTTTGAAGAGCTTTCCACAGTTTTTATTCAGGTTGAGGCTATCATGAATTCGCGACCGCTCACTCCAGTTAGTAATGACCCCAACGATTTAAGTGCCCTTACCCCGGGTCATTTTTTGACTTTAGAGCCTCTGACCGCCCCCCCGGAACCTGACCTTCTCGATCTTCCCCTAAATAGGCTTTCGAGATGGCAAGTTGTTACCCGCATCCATCAGCATATTTGGGCTCGATGGTCTAATGAATATTTGCACACGTTACATCAACGAGCCAAGTGGACCTCACCTTCCTTCAATCTTCAACCAGGTACACTTGTTATTATTAAACAGGATACTACTTCACCACTTAAATGGCCTCTGGGGCGTATAGTGGAGACCTATCCTGGCCCCGACGGTATTGTCAGAGTCGTTAAGGTTCAGACGGCCAATGGTAGTTTTAAACGACCGGCGCTAAAACTCTGTCCTCTACCTACCTAATTAAAATACTACGTATTTTGGTGGGCGGAAATGGTCCGTCCACACAAGCGTGTGTCGTCCAAGTTAATTTAGTTTGTGTGTTAATTACTTTTCTCTAATTGCATTTAAGTTTACTTTATATTTTTCATTTATTAATTCACATTTTCTTTCTAATTCAACATCCAACCTTCAATACTTCAATACCTACAAATTTTGTTTCATATCTCCGCGTGCATGGACGCCTTTAAGGTTCCGTACTACACTACGGCGATGCATGCAGAGAGTCGAGTTAATTCCGTGAATCCGACCGGACTGTTTTCGGGAGTGAACGAATATAATTTTCTTTTTATCACCCGCATCCGCAACTAACGAAACCAGGAGATACCTCAAGCAGGCCTGCTGAAACCCTTCTCCGAGTATACAAGGTAAGGAATTTTAAAGGCCCGTTTTTAACATCATTATAATTTGGAGAGTCCATTTTTCTCTCCAGCTGAGAATCGAAGGTATTTATTTTTATTACATCCGCACAAGTCAACTTTTTTCTAATAAAGTATTTTGTACCATATAAATTAATGTTACTTTACTCCTAGCATTTCTTCACATTTTTTTATTATTTAACCACGATGATGATGCGTCGGGTTTGTTCGGGTTGCGTCGATTTGCCATTCGTGATTCATGAAGCGCGGTTCATTCCGTTCGTCAATAGTCCGTAGTGTTACGGCGAGCTAGCGAAACGCACTGTTTATAAATAAATTTTAAAAACACAAGTCCATACACACTATTCACGAATTGCATCGGACCACGCATTGCACTTCACGAATGGCGAATCGATGCATAGTCTGTAGCCATCTTTAAATATAAATAGATAATTTATTAAACACGTTTTTGCCAGCATGTACCGGGGACTTTTCAAGTTTTGTTAATTTATGATTATCGATACTGAAGAATAGACCCCCTCTCGTGTAACAACTGTGATAAGCCGATTTACCTAAAAAATTATGTGCATTTGGTTTCACAAGTAGTCAAGTGCTTTAATCGATATGTGGGGTACGCTCCCCTATTACCACCACTGTCTCAACGTTATTTTTATACTAATCAAATTTAATGTAATTAGAAGCCTCGTTGATGTATAACAGAAACCTAAGTGAATCCAGAACGAAGCCCTGGTGTACCCCAATGTAAATAACTGCATCTACAATAACATACATCTTCCAATTTATTAGATATGCTTCTAACAGTCTCTAGTTATTTTCTCTAAAACCATAGACGTGCAATTTCTTTAAAATAAACATTACATCAAGGCTATCAAAAGCGGGGCGCGGTTCCTCTTCCCGCATACAAAGGTCGAACGCTGCATTTTCCGTTGATCTACCTCATAAAAAAAAACCATCCAGGTACTTCGTGATTAAACATATGATGATGCAAAGAGATAACAGTTCTATTATAACACAACCCTTCAACAATTTCGAGGCGATATTCAAGATAATGACCGGTCTATAAATATTTTCCTTGACAGTTTTATAAGACTTTTATGTATAGGAATTAATTACATTTAATTCTTTTGAGAAAACCTCTATACAAAATATTGAGTCTGTCAAATATCGAATATGACCAGGCTATACAAGTTATGATATACTTATACTGTTCTTGTTTTTTTAAACTTTGATATAGGTAAAGAGGGTAGTCGTTGGCCCCCCACATAGTGATTGGCCATTAAAAATAAAACGCGCCATAATAAGAATCATATATTTCTAAATCATTACTATACCTATGCACTAGCCAGTAGCGGCAAGTTTTGTTTTTAACCGACCAAAGTGACAATACCCTACATCTTCAGTTTATCATTGTGTCCACACGGCTCCCGACGCTGGTTCTTGAAAGTGTGAATGTTGTTGTTTGTAAACCGATTCAGGCAAGGCATTGTGTATTTTAGAGCATGGTATTTTCCATTGATTGTACTTATTCCTATGTATTTTCTAGGTAAAGGTGATGAAGTTAAGTTTTGCATTAATATAAGCTCAAAAAAATGGCGGGAAGTTGTTTTTCTCGACGGTCAATAACTATACCCCTGAAACGTTAGTTATTGGCCCTAGGGCCAATTACTATGTTTTGAGAGATTAATATATTTTTTTAAAAATCATATTTTATACGATTGTTTTTTATGGTTTTATCTTAATTTGGTACCATAAATGTTAAAACATCACTGTAAATAGTCGTTGGCCGTGGCCAATCACTGTCAAAAAAGTGCGGCCAATAACTGTCTGATACTATTTTCTTTGTCTTAACGAACCTGGATAATAGAGTTATCATTAACAGATACATAGGTAGTATCTAATTAAAATAAGTACCGTTGTTTTAGAATGCCGAAAGCTGTAGAAAAAAATACATATGTGAAAAAGTGGAAAGAAGAAGAGCTGACGAGAGCTGTCGAAGATGTTCGAAGCGGTGTTCCTTTAAGAACAGTTTGTCGTTTATACCCTAATATACCAAGACCCACGCTTCAGTTTAGGTCTTCCAGTAAGTTTACTAAGTCTTCACTTGGTCCTTCTCCTATTCTTAATGCCGCAGAGGAAGAAGAGATGGCGAAATGGATTATAGACTGTCAGAAAAAAGGATTTCCTCGTCGAAAGGAAGATGCTCAAATCTCAGTAAAACAATTTCTTGACAATAATCCTAGCGAAAATCCTTTTAACAATAATTACCCAGGCGAGGGTTGGTACAGAGCTTTCCTTAAGAGACATCCCGAATTGACCGAGAGAAAATCTGAAGCTATAAGCTCAGCCTCCTCGAAAATTGGCGAGGCAGATATCCGGAAGTGGTTTAGTGATATTAATTCATACGTAACTGACAAAGGCTTTGACAATATTTTAAATTTTCCGGAACGCATTTTAAATGGAGACGAGACGAATTTTCAGCTCAATCCCCAAAACAAATAGGTCCTTGCACCCAGGGGAGCTAAAAACATATATGAGATAGACGGAGCCCAAGCTAAAATATCTTTGACAGTGTTATTTTGCTTTAGTGCATCCGGAGTTACTACAACTCCACTAATAATTAATTTATCCATACAAGAGATTGCCGAGAGAGATTTTCGAATCAGTACCAGAAGGATTTCAAGCTGCGTGTAGCGACACTGGATGGATGAAAACAGAATTTTTTTATGAATACATAGGCAATGCATTCTATCCATTTGTAAAAAATCTAGGAGTTACTTTTCCACTAATACTGTTTGTTGATGGACACAAGACACACCTGGATCGTAAACTTAGCACGCTTTGGCCAAACTAGAAATCATCCTTGTAGCATTCTATCCGAACGCTACTAGGATCCTGCAACCTGCGGATATATCGACAATCAAACCACTAAAAGACGGTTGGAGGAAGGGCGTTCTTGAATGGAAGCGCGCTCACCCTACGGAAGAGCTTATAAAAAAAGCTTTTGCTCCATTACTAAAATGTATAATGTCAACAGCTCTACGTCCGGATATAATAACTAATGGGTTTAGGGACTGCGGCCTTTGTCCCTGGGATCCAACTTAAAATACAATTTGAGAAGTGTCTTGGGAAACTCCATAAAAAAATCGATAAAAAAACCGATAACATCATCGTTTTAAAAATTGAAAGATTCAAAGAAATTGTAGGCCAAGATAAACTAAACTTATTTCAAAATTACGATATCAATCAAGGAAATGATAAATACACTTTAAAGAAGAAGAGCTGACGAGTCTGTGGGAAGCTTTTCAAGGTCAACCTAACAAGACGGACAAAGATGAAGGCTATAAAGAATTATCTAAATATGAAGAAATTATAATAGCAGATATAATCGAGATAAAGGACAAAGAAGAAATGTTCACCATAGATGTTTTGGAGCATATTACTAATAGTAAGACTAATTCAAAAGATAACGGTAATATTTATTTTGATAATCAGATCACAGATAATTCTAATGTAAATTCGAATAATATGCAAGAAGATATAAATATTGCCAATTTACCTATCATACTATACACGAATGGCGTTATGAAGGAAATTTCCTCCGTAATTCCTTTGTTTATAGGAGAAACGACTAGGAGTATAAAAGAAATTCCCTCAGAAATTGCTTTATTTAAAGACGAAACGACTGGGATTATAAAAGAAATTCCCTCGGATATTCCTTTTCCTGTCGACAAAACAAATCAAGAGATTAAAGGAAACTTCTCGGAAAATTATTTAAAGATCGAAGAATCAGTACAGTGTAATAACGGCTTTATGGAATTACCAAGTAATGACTTTCAACGGGAATCTTTTCAGTCAGCTGATGAAATATCCAATCACAATCTAGACAAGAGTTCCATTGACAACTATCTATTTCATTATGACACATCTGAGAGGAAAAGTAAAAAAAATACAGGAAGAGTGCCATATATTATCACTTCTACTACATGGAAAGAAATTAAGGACAAGAAAGAAGCAGAGAAATAACACAAAATGGAAGAACAAAAAAGAAGGAAAATAGGAAGAGAAGCTAAAAAGATTAGAAGAGAACACGAAATTGCCGAGAAAAAAGAAAATTGGAAGAAAAAAATTAAAAATGAAGTTCTACCTAAAAAATAATCTAAAAAGAGCACGATTATTAAAAATGAAACACTGGTTACTAATAATGCCGAGACTGAAACTATAATTAGGAAGCAAATTAATATTATCTCTACTATCACTCTAAAACCGGAGCAAAAGGAAAATTTTGACAATTTGAAAAGCGAGAACAAAAATTCTTATAATGTAGTACACTAAGAACTTTTTTCGGCAAAACTAACCAAAATCACAAGGAAGATTTTTGAATCTAAAGAAAATAATTTGTCAACTTCTCCAGATAGTTGCATCAACGTTAAATCGTTCTTTCCCTTTGAAAATGCAGCTCTTTGTGCAGGTATTTGCTTTGTTTGCACAATGAACATAACGAAAGAAAATCATGGCATTAAATGTATCCAGTGTTCTAGGACATATCATCTCAAATGAATACATAAACATAATTTACATAAATCTAATTCAAATGTTTTTACTTGTCTAACATGTTTAAAAAACAATGGAAATGTTTAAAAAAAAATTTTTCTAAAACTTATCAATGCTATTCTTTGTGTTTATAAATATTTGTTATTTATATTTGACTTTATTTCCAATTCAGTGTTACTTACAAATATGCAGATAGAACCTATAGGTCGTTTTTCTCTTCAAAAATGTGGGTGGCCAATCAATGTATATTTTATGGGCCAATCTCTGTGAAAGAGAGGCCAACAACTATATTTTGCACCGTTGTTATAAAATATAATTTTTATATGTATATGAAGACATTTGTTTTAATTCTCATATTTTTTTTTCATAAAAAGAAAACCATATAAATATAGATTCTTTTGGTTACTACCAATTTAATTCGTTATCGGACGATAAACCTAAAAAAATTCTCACAACCGGAAGCCAGACATGAAACAGTGAACCTTGGTCACAGAGCAAAGAAGGAGGACTGGAAAATAGCGGCTGATACTGTCAGCTACGAAAAAGTCAAATGGGTAATAGAGACGTTCGAACCCTACAAATCTCCGGGGCTGGACGGCATATATCCCATTCTTCTGCAAGCAGGGATAGAACACTTATTGCCACACCTCTGCAGAATATACCGTGCTTGTATCGCCTGGGGATATGTTCCCGAGGCATGGAGAACGGCAAACGTAATTTTCATCCCCAAGCCTGGACGGAAAACGTACACCGAGACCAAGGCGTTTCGCCCGATAAGCCTTTCATCGTTCCTCCTTAAAGCGTTGGAGAAACTCATTGATAGGCATATAAGAGACGGGGCACTCACGGAGAAACCCCTCCATAAACATCAACATGCCTATCAACCAGGAAAATCTTGTGAGACTGCGCTGCACAACCTAATATCAAGGGTCGAAGCAGCCATACATCAGAAAGAGATTGCCCTGAGCGTTTTCATCGATATAGAGGGGGCTTTTGACAACGCCTCCTGCATCGCGATGACATCAGCTGCCAGTGAACATAGTATCGATGAAACCACACGTATGTGGATTCACAACATGTTAAAATACTGGCAAGTCAAAACCAGTTTACACGGCGACTCCATAGAAGCCGCAGTAACACAGGGATGTCCACAGGGAAGGGTACTCTCGCCTCTCCTATGGAACTTGGTGATAGATGAGCTATTGGCACATCTCAATGCTGAGGGCTTTTACGCCCAAGGCTATGCAGATGATGTAGTAATACTCATCATAGGAGCGCATCCCACCATATTAGCAGAGCTCATGCAAAGAGCTCTGAATATCGTGCAGCGTTGGTGTATGAGGGCAGGTCTCAAAGTCAACGCCGCAAAGACCGCTATACTACCATTCACACCAAACGAAGACAAACAGGGAACTACAACGACCTGAAAATCTTTGGTGAACGGATAAACACAGTCAGCGAGGTAAAGTATCTGACATGGAACCAACAATTAAACAAAAACCTAAACAAAGCAAAAATGCAGAAGCTTGGTTGGGAAAACCTGGGGACTCAAGCCCCAGATGATGCAATGGCTCTATATCACAGTCATCAGACCCCTGATATCATATGGGTCTGTAGTCTGGTGGACAAAAACACAGCAGATTATGACAGCAAACAAACTTAACAGTTTGCAGAGGCTGGCCTGCCTGTGTACCAGTGGGGCGATGAAAAGTACCCCCACTGCAGCAATGGAAGTCATACTGGGACTAATACCCCTAGACATCCACATCAGAATGGAGGCTATTTGCAGCGCCTCAAGGATGATCACAAATTGGGAATGGACACAACACCCCGTAAAAATTGGACACACAAGAGCCACGGATCTAATCAACGATGAGCTCTTGGATATGCAATCTGATCGTATGAAAGCAACATACGATTTCACAAAGCCTTTCAAGATTGACTGGAACTTTGATAAATGGACAAACAGTGCACCCCCGTCGTTTGACAAGGGTCTAGTTTGGTACACCGATGGATCAAAAACCGCCAACGGTGTGGGCGCAGGTATATTTGGGGAAAGGCCCAGGATGGACATAAGCATCCCTCTGGGGACCTACGCCACAGTATACCAAGCGGAAGTTCATGCTATACAAGCATGTGTACTACAAAATCTTGAAAAGGGCTACCACGACCAAAAGATTTACATCCTTTCGGACAGCCAAGCTGCTCTTAAGGCTCTGAACTCCAATCGGTTTACTTCAAAACTCACACTGGAGTGTCATACCAACCTAAAAGTACTGGCGGCCAGGGGGAAGAAAGTGGAACTCTTGTGGGTCCCTGGTCACTCCGGGATATTAGGGAATGAAAAGGCGGATGAACTAGCGAGAGCCGGATCTGCCCAAAGTCTCAGGGGCCCTGAACCAGCCTTTGGAATATCAAAACAGGCAACAAAAACAACATTAGATGGATGGTCGAAAAAGCAACACCTATCTCGATGGCAAGAGTTACCTGGTCTAATACACGCACGGGCCGTAATGGGAAAACCATCGAAAATACTATCGAATGGGATGCCAATCCTGACGCGGCCCCAGTTG
Source organism: Barypeithes pellucidus (assembly GCA_963991005.1). Lineage (NCBI taxonomy): Eukaryota > Metazoa > Arthropoda > Insecta > Coleoptera > Curculionidae > Barypeithes > Barypeithes pellucidus. The sequence continues at coordinate 46,163,344 of OZ022560.1, forward strand.
AAACAAGTGATGGGTCTGTTAACAGGCCACTGCCACTTGCGAAAACACCTTCAACGGATAGGGCTAAACAACGGATCCATTGAATGTAGACTCTGCGGCGAAGAGGATGAAACCGCCTTACACATAATATACCGCTGCGGAGCGCTGTCCCGCAGAAGACAAAATATCTTCGGGAACATACAACTTGGTGACAATCTCCCACATGACAAGCTTGGTAGAAGGTTACTGGACCTCATAGATGGAACAAACATCTTCTAACAAGATCGGGGCACACAATAAGCCGAAAGGCTGCAGTGATTTGAAGTTCGGGCCTTTAAACCGACCCCCGCCTTTAACCAACCAACCAACCAACCATGCACCTAGTTGGTGAATTTGTATTATTAGACGTTCTTTTTTCAAATTTCTTCTGTGTTATCAAACTGAGATTCCAATTAGTCCGTAAAAAAAAATCTAAAAAGTAGGAAAACCAATATTTCCAGTTATTGGCATGTAATTTCAATCATTGGCATCCACTGATTATCACTTGAACTTAGTCATTAGCACCCAATTAATGACACATAAAGCTGATCTATGTTTGGGTAGTGCTTGGATCAATGGCTTAGCTGATATATTGAAGGTATATAAATAGCATAAGCCTTTATGAACAATTCTGTTGTTATTGGGAGGAGCAGGTACCACTAGCGTATCAATTTTCTCCTCCATCGATAAGGATGTAAAATCTAGCTTTTTTACATTTCTCGGTATAGAATATTTTTGGCTAACTTTCTTAGTAGTTATCTTATGCACTAATAGGTCTGATTCTTTTGCAGATTTAGTGTTAATAACTGAATCACCAAACACTCCAGAATTTTCTTTTCCTACTTCGGGGAGTACACTATGTTTTTGACTTAAGTCATTATTCAAATATCGTTTCATTTTCACATATTTTTTTTCAAGGTCGAAAAATCGGGTACACATAGCTGACATTCTAAATGAGCAGCTTCTTATGATAATATAGCTTAGACTGTGAATCTGTTGAACTTTGTTTCGGCCGTACCTGTACATATTATACCAATCAATATTTCTTTCTTCATAGAGAACTTCTTAAGTGCAACGGACACGTGTACATCGCTTCTGATCATGGGATTTCTGGAGGGTTTCCCAAAAATTTGGTTGACCTACAATATACTTTATTTAATTTAATCGCCGTTGTATTCTTGTTTTTATTATGAATCAGCTTGGCACATTTCTCATATTATCTTGTTGCAATGTTTTAAATGTTTTGTTTATGTCTACAAATTGCTTCATTGGGGTTTCCTTTCGAAGAATAGGATTTTGTCATCATTTTGTAAGCTAAATCTTTTATTTTCTATTTACATACGATATAGAAATTAATATTTGTAATCGTTAAAAACTTGCTATCTTCAACGATATAAAAGAACATATTTTTAAAATTGTTTTAAAAAATCTATTTTTATATACATCAATTCTATTAAGGGCAACTGTTCTCAGTACAGGGTTAGTCAACGATTGCGCGGAATAAGTTTATGCATTGAAGATAAGATTTGTCGATAATGAGCTATTGTGTTGAGGTATGGTTGTATATTCTGCACATTTTAAAAATATTTTCAATTATACAGGGTGCGTTCAAAAAGTAGGGTTGCAGAAAGTTGTATTTTTTTAAATGTGACACACAGTATTTTATTGTGTATTTAGGTTCGTATTAGTGCCCTCTATAAATATCTAAAATATTATTTAATTTGCTCGAGTAGTTTAAGAGCAATAAATTAAAAACTAAGCACTTAAGAAGTTCTCTATGAAGAAAGAAATATTGATTGATATAATATGTACAGGTACGGCCGAAACAAAGTTCAACAGATTCACAGTCTAAGCTATATTATCATAAGAAGCTGCCCATTTAGAATGTCAGCTATGTGTACCCGATTTTTCGACCTTGAAAAAAAATATGTGAAAATGAAACGATATTTGAATAATGACTTAAGTCAAAAACATAGTGTACTCCCCGAAGTAGGAAAAGAAAATTCTGGAGTGTTTGGTGATTCAGTTATTAACACTAAATCTGCAAAAGAATCTAGACCTATTAGTGCATAAGATAACTACTAAGAAAGTTAGCCAAAAATATTCTATACCGAGAAATGTAAAAAAGCTAGATTTTACATAATAATAATATATAATAATATATTACATACTTGGTTATAAATAATGTACAAATTTGTCATAAACAGTCTATTACTATGCAAATCAGTTCCTATAGGGTGTTTAGTATTTGCACCTAGGGAACTAAATCCCTGTATGTGCAAGAGGAATATTCAGAATAGGATTTACGATTAATATCTAAATACTTTTTACTATCGTTGTAGGAATTAGTAAAATGTGTATATATAATATAATAATATATAGTTAGACTTAACCTAAGATCTAAAATTAATTATAATAATTGTAAATTGCACCATTCTTGTGCTTCAAAACAAAAACTTATATTTATTTGAAAAGAAGTGCTTGTTTGGTTTAGAATAGATGGCTGAACTTATGCCCGTTTACGTATATGAATGTTCTGCAGCAGTTCCTGATTTTTTTAATATTGTTGATCTCCTTAATTTCTCCCGGTAGCATGTTATATATTTTGAGGGCGAGGCAACTGGAAGATCGCAGCTTGATATTTGTGTTACTGTGAGGTATTTTTAGGTGTTTATTAGTATTGCTTCGCGTTTTGTGTTGATGGTTAATATGTTTCTTGAGTTCGGTTTTTTTATGTATAAATATTGAGGCTGCTAATATGTAAAGGGATCGAATATTCAAAAATTCCTCATTGTATAGTAAATGGGTTGCGTAGCGTTTCTTTTTTTCATTAATTATTTTTAATATGTAATTTTGTACAATATTTAATGGTTTTAGCGAGTTTGTGTACAAGCTACCCCACGCAATTATGCCATAATTAATTAAGGATTGAATTAGTGCTTTATATATGGAGAATAAAAAATTTTTTCCAAGTATTTCCCTTAGGATATAAAATTTGTGGATTAATTTCCTAATGTTTTTTGTTAGGTTTAAGACATGTATCTTCCACTTAAGGTGTTTATCTATTGTAATACCTAAATATTTTGTGGTTTCTACTTCACGAATTTTATGTTGTTAATTTTTATTTCATTAAAATTTGGACGATTAGATACGGTTAGGGAAAAGGCTATGTAGTTGGTTTTTGATGTATTTAGTGTTAACTTAAAAAAATCTAGCCAGTGTTTTATTGTACTCATTCCTTGTTTAGTAGTGTTTTTTACCTCATCCCATGTTGAACCTCTGAAAATCACCGCTGTGTCATCAGCGTATGATATTATTGTGCCATTATTGATAAGCATTTTTGTTAAGGAATTTATATCCGCTATAAAGAGTATGGGGCCTAAGACGGTTCCTTGGGGTATGCCTATTTTAATAACTAGGGGATCACTCCGGGTATCCGCTATTTTTACTGTTTGCTGGCGATCTGTCAGGTAGCTCTCTAAGACATTCAAAACGACGCCTCTTATTCCGTAATTGCGTAGGGATTCTAGGAGTAATTGATGTGGCACTGTATCGAACGCTTTTGCAAGATCGAGGAATACGGCTAAGCATTTCTTGTTATTGTCTAATTGATTTGTTACCTGACTGGTTAGTTCATATATAGCGCTTTCAGTATTAGATCCGTTTATAAATCCGTATTGGTTTTTTGAGAGAGTATCATTATTGTCGAAAAAGTTTGTTAATCTATCTTTGACGCATTTTTCAAAAATTTTTGCAAAGTTATTTATGACACTGATTGGTCGATAGTTGTTTATCTTGGCTTTCTCACCCGCTTTATGAATAGGAGTAACGGTTGACGTTTTAAATCTGTTTGGGACTTTACCTGTTTTAAAAATTATGTTTATTATATGACTAAGAGGTTTTATGATGTATTTATGGACTAATTTTATTATCTTGGTGTTGATTCCATCTGGCCCGGGGGCGCAGTTATTTTTAAGTGAGCTGATATGTTTAATAATTTCATTTTCGTTAACGGGTTTTAAAAACATGGACGATAGGTTGTTATGAACTGAGTTAGGCTTAGTGTTTGTGGGGTTAATTTGGTGGTGCATTTGAAGACCTACATTTATAAAATAATTGTTGCAGAAGTTTGCCATATCTTTGTCATTATGAAATGTTATGTCGTTGTCTTTAATTTGGATTTTTTCTTTTGTTTTTGATTTAGTATTTTTTGATCAGTTGCTTCTGTTATTATTTTATAGATATTTTTTATATTGCGGGTATTGTTATCTATTTGCACTTTATAGTAGTTATATTTACATTTCTCAATAATTTTATGAAGATTGTTTCGATATTCTTTATAGGTAGTGTCGTCAGCGTTGTTGAAATTTAGTAGTAGGCGCTTTTTTAGTTGATCTCTATACTTGATAGAGTTAATAATGCCGTTTGTGATCCATGGTTTAATTTTGTTGTATTGTCGTGTTTTCCTTGTCTGTTCGGTTGTACATTCATCCAAAATATTAAGAATTATTTCGTAGAATTTTTGGCATGCAACTTCGGCGTCGTTTGCTTCCAAGACAGCTTTCCAATCTTGATTTTTTATCAGGCGTTTGGTTTTGTCATAGTCAGTTTTAAATTTGGGGCATGTTGTGCTTTTTGTAGTTGTTTGTGGGTTTACATCGTCTGCAGTGATGTTTAGCATTATAGGATAGTGGTCTGTAATCGCTGATTTAAGGATATATGACGCGAGTTTTACGGAGTTCAATTTAAATTTTTTTCTAACAAAGATATGATCTAGGCATGAGGTTGATTCATTTGTGACTCGCGTTGGGCTATTTATGGCAGGGAAAAACCCAAGATGACTTAATAGGGATATATACGAATTTGTAGTATTTTCGAGGTGATTACTAATGTTTATATTTATATCTCCTATTATAATGTCGATTTGATTTGCTGGAATATCTATAAGATGCGTTTCTAGGTCTTCTAAGAATGACCAGACATGCGTGGAGGGAGGTCTATACACGCAATATATACTAAAACTTATTTTCTCAATTTCAAGGCTAATTTTTGTAATACTTACTTTTGATCTTGGAAGTTTTTGAGTACTTATTTCGGCATTTATATTGTTTTTTATAAAAATTATTAATCCATCATTTTTGTTAAGACAGGAATTGTCGCTAAACATTCTATACCCTGGCATATCATAATCCCCACTATTCTGCCAACATTCGCTTAAGACAATTACATCACAAAATTTGATTTTGTATGCCTCTAAGAAAGTAATAAATTCATTAAAATTTTTTCGAATGCTTCGTATGTTTATATGAAGAATATTTAGTAATTTATTGTTTATAGTAATATTGTGTTTTATTAAGTTACTGTCTATTGTTTCTTGTTGAATCACTGGTTTTTTCAGTTCCAGGTCATTCAATATATCGATTTCTTGACACTTACTGTTCATATTCGTAGTCTATTGTACTTTTTAATATTTTCAGAAGGTATTGGTATTAGGGGCATTCCGGATCGTTTACTTCGTGTTCAACACTGTATTTTAGATTAAATTTTGAGTTTGCCTTTGTACAGTTATTGCAGGTTTTTTTTGTTCCTTATCGATGGAGTAGAAAATTGATACGCTAGTGGTACCTGCTCCTCCCAATAACAACAGAATTATTCATAAAGGCTTATGCTATTTATATACCTTCAATATATCAGCTAAGCCATTGATCCAAGCACTACCCAAACATAGATCAGCTTTATGTGTCATTAATTGGGTGCTAATGACTAAGTTCAAGTGATAATCAGTGGATGCCAATGATTGGAATTACATGCCAATAACAGGAAATATTGGTTTTCCTACTTTTTAGATTTTTTTTACGGACTAATTGGAATCTCAGTTTGATAACACAGAAGAAATTTGAAAAAAGAACGTCTAATAATACAAATTCACCAACTAGGTGCATGGTTGGTTGGTTGGTTGGTTAAAGGCGGGGGTCGGTTTAAAGGCCCGAACTTCAAATCACTGCAGCCTTTCGGCTTATTGTGTGCCCCGATCTAGGAAAAGAAAATTCTGGAGTGTTTGGTGATTCAGTTATTAACACTAAATCTGCAAGAGAATCAGACCTATTAGTGCATAAGATAACTACTAAGAAATTTAGCCAAAAATATTCTATACCGAGAAATGTAAAAAAGCTAGATTTTACATCCTTATCGATGGAGCAGAAAATTGATACGCTAGTGGTACCTGCTCCTCCCGATAACAACAGAATTGTTCATAAAGGCTTATGCTATTTATATACCTTCAATATATCAGCTAAGCCATTGATCCAAGCACTACCCAAACATAGATCAGCTTTATGTGTCATTAATTGGGTGCTAATGACTAAGTTCAAGTGATAATCAGTGGATGCCAATGATTGAAATTACATGCCAATAACTGGAAATATTGGTTTTCCTACTTTTTAGGGACTAATTGGAATCTCAGTTTGATAACACAGAAGAAATTTGAAAAAAGAACGTCTAATAATACAAATTCACCAACTAGGTGCATGGTTGGTTGGTTGGTTGGTTAAAGGTGGGGGTCGGTTTAAAGGCCCGAACTTCAAATCACTGCAGCCTTTCGGCTTATTGTGTGCCCCGATCTTGTTAGAAGATGTTTGTTCCATCTATGAGGTCCAGTAACCTTCTACCAAGCTTGTCATGTGGGAGATTGTCACCAAGTTGTATGTTCCCTAAGATATTTTGTCTTCTGCGGGACAGCGCTCCGCAGCGGTATATTATGTGTAAGGCGGTTTCATCCTCTTCGCCGCAGAGTCTACATTCAATGGATCCGTTGTTTAGCCCTATCCGTTGAAGGTGTTTTCGCAAGTGGCAGTGGCCTGTTAACAGACCCATCACTTGTTTCAACTGGGGTCGCGTCAGGGTTAGCATCCCATTCGATAGTATTTTCGATGGTTTTCCCATTACGGCCCGTGCGTGTATTAGACCAGGTAACTCTTGCCATCGAGATAGGTGTTGCTTTTTCGACCATCCATCTAAAGTTGTTTTTGTTGCCTGTTTTGATATTCCAAAGGCTGGTTCAGGGCCCCTGAGACTTTGGGCAGATCCGGCTCTCGCTAGTTCATCCGCCTTTTCATTCCCTAATATCCCGGAGTGACCAGGGACCCACAAGAGTTCCACCTTGTTCCCCCTGGCCGCCAGTACTTTTAGGTTGGTATGACACTCCAGTGTGAGTTTTGAAGTAAACCGATTGGAGTTCAGAGCCTTAAGAGCAGCTTGGCTGTCCGAAAGGATGTAAATCTTTTGGTCGTGGTAGCCCTTTTCAAGATTTTGTAGTACACATGCTTGTATAGCATGAACTTCCGCGTGGTATACTGTGGCGTAGGTCCCCAGAGGGATGCTTATGTCCATCCTGGGCCTTTCCCCAAATATACCTGCGCCCACACCGTTGGCGGTTTTTGATCCATCGGTGTACCAAACTAGACCCTTGTCAAACGACGGGGGTGCACTGTTTGTCCATTTATCAAAGTTCCAGTCAATCTTGAAAGGCTTTGTGAAATCGTATGTTGCTTTCATACGATCAGATTGCATATCCAAGAGCTCATCGTTGATTAGATCCGTGGCTCTTGTGTGTCCAATTTTTACGGGGTGTTGTGTCCATTCCCCATTTGTGATCATCCTTGAGGCGCTGCAAATAGCCTCCATTCTGATGTGGATGTCTAGGGGTATTAGTCCCAGTATGACTTCCATTGCTGCAGTGGGGGTACTTTTCATCGCCCCACTGGTACACAGGCAGGCCAGCCTCTGCAAACTGTTAAGTTTGTTTGCTGTCATAATCTGCTGTGTTTTTGTCCACCGGACTACAGACCCATATGATATCAGGGGTCTGATGACTGTGATATAGAGCCATTGCATCATCTGGGGCTTGAGTCCCCAGGTTTTCCCAACCAAGCTTCTGCATTTTTGCTTTGTTTAGGTTTTTGTTTAATTGTTGGTTCCATGTCAGATACTTTACCTCGCTGACTGTGTTTATCCGTTCACCAAAGATTTTCAGGTCGTTGTAGTTCCCTGTTTGTCTTCGTTTGGTGTGAATGGTAGTATAGCGGTCTTTGCGGCGTTGACTTTGAGACCTGCCCTCATACACCAACGCTGCACGATATTCAGAGCTCTTTGCATGAGCTCTGCTAATATGGTGGGATGCGCTCCTATGATGAGTATTACTACATCATCTGCATAGCCTTGGGCGTAAAAGCCCTCAGCATTGAGATGTGCCAATAGCTCATCTATCACCAAGTTCCATAGGAGAGGCGAGAGTACCCTTCCCTGTGGACATCCCTGTGTTACTGCGGCTTCTATGGAGTCGCCGCGTAAACTGGTTTTGACTTGCCAGTATTTTAACATGTTGTGAATCCACATACGTGTTGTTTCATCGATACTATGTTCACTGGCAGCTGATGTCATCGCGATGCAGGAGGCGTTGTCAAAAACCCCCTCTATATCGATGAAAACGCTCAGGGCAATCTCTTTCTGATGTATGGCTGCTTCGACCCTTGATATTAGGTTGTGCAGCGCAGTCTCACAAGATTTTCCTGGTTGATAGGCATGTTGATGTTTATGGAGGGGTTTCTCCGTGAGTGCCCCGTCTCTTATATGCCTATCAATGAGTTTCTCCAACGCTTTAAGGAGGAACGATGAAAGGCTTATCGGGCGAAACGCCTTGGTCTCGGTGTACGTTTTCCGTCCAGGCTTGGGGATGAAAATTACGTTTGCCGTTCTCCATGCCTCGGGAACATATCCCCAGGCGATACAAGCACGGTATATTCTGCAGAGGTGTGGCAATAAGTGTTCTATCCCTGCTTGCAGAAGAATGGGATATATGCCGTCCAGCCCCGGAGATTTGTAGGGTTCGAACGTCTCTATTACCCATTTGACTTTTTCGTAGCTGACAGTATCAGCCGCTATTTTCCAGTCCTCCTTCTTTGCTCTGTGAGCAAGGTTCACTGTTTCATGTCTGGCTTCCGGTTGTGTGATTTTCGAACCCGGAAAGTGCACTTGAAGAAAAGTTTCAAGAGTCTCTCTTTCATTTATAGTGTAATCCCCTGTTGGTTTTAATAGTGTGCCAACTGAGTTTGATTTGTCCTTGGCGAGAATTCGGTGGATGCGTGCTACTTGGGAAGTTGTTTCCACTTCCCCACAGAATTTCCTCCATGAATCTCGTTTGGCTTTCCTTAGAGCTTTGTTGTACTCAGTAAGAGAGCGGGCGTATCTGTCCCAATCTCCTGTGATTTTTGCTCTGTTGAAAAGTCTTCTAGTGTCTTTTCTTAGGTTTGCCAGGTGTTGGTTCCACCATGGCACCTCTTTCTTTTTCCCCTGGGACACAGGAGACAATTTTTTTCATATGCCGTGATGATGGCGTCCTGAAGTTGATCCACGGATAGGTCTATATCTATGGTACTTTGCAGATTGGTTTTGATAGAGGTCAGACCCTGCTTCAGTTGACCTCTATATGATTCCCATTCTGTGTTACGGGGGTTACGGTAGGGCGCTGCTTCCCTGCCGCAATTCCGAATTGCGAACTCAATGTGCCTATGGTCGGATGCAGATAGTTCGTTAGACACTCGCCAGTCTATAACCGCGTCTAGTAGGCGCGTTGTGACTAGTGTTATGTCGATTACTTCTCTCCGCCTCGCAGTTACGAAAGTCGGTTCGTTACCCAGATTTAGTAAAGATAAACTGTTACTTACCAGGAATTTTAGCAGGGTGTTGCCGCATGGGTTGTCATTAGTACTTCCCCATGCAGTATTGTGCGAGTTTGCATCGCATCCTGCCAGTAACTGAAGGCGGTTGGCCTCGCAATATTCCACCAGTGCCTTGAACTCCGCGGGGGGTGGTGGTTCAGCTGAGTCGTAGGGAAAGTAGGCAGAGGAGATAATTAGCTCCTTCACAGTCCCGTCTTCCTTATACCTCAGTTTGGCGGTCGCTAAGTTCCTGGAACAGAAATTTAGCAGAGGCACACAGTCTACATCATTTCTGACGTAGATGCACGCCCTTGCATTACCGGATGACAAATCATGTTAGACCAAGTCCTCTCACATGGCCTCCAACGATCCATGGCTCCTGGATCAGTGCCACTGATGTGGACTCGTTAATAAGTCTACGGCATAAGGCCGCACACCCAGCTCTACTGTGCTGTAGATTTGCCTGCAGCAGCTTCAGGCTCACGGACGGTGTTTGAGCCATCACGCTTCCCTTTTGCTGTCGCTAGGACTCTGAACGAGGCCTTCCAAAGTCCGAGGCATGCCTTCATGCCGGACCCCTTTAGGCTCTTCAGAGATTGTTCGTCGATGTTCAGAACCAACGTGACACCGTTTTCCTCCTTGGTATGGTTTAAGACATACCAATCGTCGGTTTTGTCCTGCGTTTTGGGTTTTAACCAATTGCAGGATTTCTTTCGGCGTTTTCATACGAAGGTTTCTTAGTGCGAACATGATGACTTTCGCCGTTTGTAGCAGGTCTTTTGCCATCCCTACTTTTAGCTTGGCATCATCCCATAGCTTCAGCGAAGGGACCTCGGTTTCCACCCAAGTTTTCGTTCCTTCACCTCCGCATGAGAGGATGACAGCTCCCTTGTCAAAATAACAGCTGTTGAATGCAGGCCCAGATCCTTCCGGACCGGGTTTAATTGCATCCAACAGTGCCATTTGGACTTGGTCCGCTTGTTCCTCTGTTAGGCGTATCTCAAGGAAGTCCTGAGGAACAATGGCTAGCTTCAAAGCTGTTAGGGCGTCTTTGAAAGTGGTCGTGCTCTCTTCATCCCTCTTCTTCTTGGCGGACCGATGGGCATCAGGCGTACTGCCATCAGACCTAGCCCGCTTATTTGCGGCGCCTCTGGAGGGAGCGTTGGGGCTCTTGTCACAAGAGGCACCAGCAGACACAGACCCGGATTGGGCGTGAGAGCCCATTCTACGGGAGGAGTCTGATCGTTTACGGGCAGGTTTGTAGCGAATTGGTTCGCCCCTATCCTTAGCAGCCTGAATAGCTAGTCTCCTTCGCTGAGCTCCGGACTTGCGCTTCAGGCTGAGTTTGTTGAGGTCGATATTCAGCTCAGGTGTTGTAACCTTAGCTGTCTCGTCCTCTGATACTGCAGTCAACGTCGTGTCTTTGTCATCCACGTCTGTTGACTCAGAGCTGTTAAGTAGGGCGTCTTCATCAAGTTCCCTACTTTCTGGTATACTTTTAAATGTTGTTTCATCCATTTAGTTCCCACGAGTATTAAGGAGGAAATAAAGGTCAACACCTGCAGTGCCTCCTGTACAGGTGCAAGACGGAAGATACTCCGAGAGGTCGTCTGGTATCTCGAAGGCTCCGTTATCGATGCTGATTTGTTCAGGCTCAGCATCATCCACCCCTTCAGCACGGTTCGCGTAACACCTTGAGGTTAAGCCTTGTGTTGCTCTGTATGTGAGAGTGAGTATGTGTATGTGTATCGTGCGTGTGGGCACCACTGTGCGTTTATATTCCTCTTAGTCTGGCTTCTACCCACAGAGACCTGTTCGGCTTGGGAGACCCTGCCGGTAGTTGCCTACCGCCGACCTAGCTCTCTGAGTCAATGAAGCTCGCAAGCCCCACCGGTACGTCAACCCGGGAATACATTAGGTGCATGAAACAAAATATATCAATTTATTTGAAAAAAACTGCTCACGTTCAGTATAACAGGCCTCAATTATTGCGTCATCATTCACTCTGGACTCTAATTCTAACTGAACTTCATCAAACTCCTGAATTATCGCGTAAGCCTTAAAAAATCGTGCTCTTCAGTCTCTATATTATCGTTTATGTATTTGCTGTATAAATTTAAATAGTTTATAAAATGAGTTAATTTTGCTTTATTTGAGCCGCGTTTACGCTTTAGATTTCTAATTTCGCTTTCCGACATCTTTTGAAACAATAGTAAACAAGCAATTAAAACAGTATTTTGGGTAAAAATGTGCTTTTTAAATCGCTTGATCGCATTCGCATTCGCATAGAAAATGACAACAGTGCCTGAACAGAAGAAACAGTACGCATATATGGACTCTCTCACCTAACTGCACAATCTACCGCCTTCTGTTGTAGTGTTGTACTTCTGGAGCCGATTACACCTTCAGCTGGCTGGTAGTCTGGCCTGCCTTCTCTGGATGTTTCGATTATCGCGGATTTTGCACTGTTTTTATTCGTATCGCTGGTATTATCCGGCTCGAAGGACCAAATTTATGTTTAGAATGGACTGTATGAATTAAATTAATAGCATAATGAAATATTCTCGTTAAAACAGCTTAACTTTATTCAGGAGCAAAATTTATCTACATATTATTTGACGGCTAATGTCAGAGTTTTTTTTTCATTGTTGTCAGTTCTCCGCACCTGATCCGTTACCTTGCTTACACAAAGGTGTCTTTAACAATATCCCCTGTAGGTATGGTCGTAAGTTTCCTCAACCAAGAATTTTTCCTTCATACATATACAGGGTGTTATGGAAATTACGTATTATATTTAAGCCGGCAATTCCTGAGATAAAGACAAATTGAAGAAAAATAGCCATAAATGGCGCTATCAATTCATTCCGTGGTAAAAGTGACCTGACGTCAAACCAGAAAAACACCTGTGTAGCACTGCGATACATGTAAGCAATCAAGAAATTCTGGCCGATGTTGTCATATGTACACCTTGAACTCTTTGGACAAAATAAAATAATTTAAACACTTTTCCATTCGGTAATACTCTTGACGCCTTACATCGGCTGAGCGAAGTAGTTTCATATAGCCCCGCACGCTTGCGTCTGTTAGTTGAAAATCAACCAGCGGCCGGATATGTTGTGTCTCGTCTATCACCAACACACTCTCAGCAATCCGCTCTGTTTTTTCGGTTTACGCGTGTATCTTGCCCGTCCATAAATAATTTTTAATAATTGTTTTTATTGACGCGTTTCTTCCGGACGTCAAATTTCGTCGCGTGTAATAAAATCTAATATTCTGTATTATTGTATTTTCAAAAGGTAACGATCGGTTCTGTTCCACTATTACTGTGTGTACATAAAGTGTTTCCAGGAGTGTTCCCATGTAAAAGACAAAAAACTGATTGTGTTTGTGCCTTTATTTCCTTGCTCTTTAGGTATAAGGATAAATACAAGTAGGTAGAAAATAATTTATTTTTATAATTTTATATGGAATTTCAGTTTTATATTAAGTTTCGCAACATTGCCATTGGCTCTGTGTGAAATGTTGTACAGTAGCGCGGACTGATCTGTGAGTAAGAGTGTTTATTACCCCACTTTTAAAACGGTCGATTTAAAAAAATAAAATATGTAGGGGTGGGTATGCTAGTATTAGAAACGGTATGCGTGTAATTTCTTATGGAGTGGTGGTGGTGTATTCCGCTCCGGTATCACCCCTATACTTATACCCCCCTACCACACCTCTCCACACATATACCACCTACACAACACATATATACCGCCCTACCAACCATACGCACATATATCCCCCTACTAACCACACACACATATATGCACCTTCCATATGGAAAATTACATGTAAAAATGACGAAAAAGCGCCAGAACTGTCCTAGACAACTTCCCCAAAAACCCCTACCCAAACCTCAATAAGAAACGACACAGGAGCCTAAACGCTCCGCCCACATAACACGGCACCCCCAAACTCACTCACAACCACACACACAACACAAACAAACATACGTAAAACCCTTGGTCGCCAAAGGCCAGAAAAGGCTTCTTGGTGACCTCAACACCCAATCATAAGTGTGTAAGAGTGACTAACGGCACAAACACAAGACCACGGCGAGTTTAGTCGGTCGGTGTATCTCCTTCAGAGAGATAGGTCTCTCCTTCAGAGGGACAGAGCCATTCTGATAGTACCTTGCACTCCGGGTGCATCGTATCTGTAAGCAGATTCTCCTCGCATGCCCCCCAAAAACAAAAATCTAAGCGCGGGGGCAAATGTATATATTTAAATAAATTTACACAACTGCGCCTATAGGATGTAGAGGAACGTGAATAATTATGTATTTGAATTATTGCCAACCATAAAAAATTATTCGTAATATCAAACATGCGCTAAATACCTACTGATCATAGCTCATCAATCAGCTCATCGCGCCCCTGCTTCGGCGCCCCAGGGCGGCAGGTTGATGGCTTAGAGCCTAATGGTGATTGTCGTGTGCATAGGACGCTTTTGTTCTCCGATTTACCATTTATGGACGGAACCTTGTTTGTGATGCTTTGGTGCCCGGTTCATGGATGGCGCCACCTGCATGTGCGCCAAGTGTTGGCGTGTTTGGATTGGTCGGCAAGGTGTCACGTTGAAATGACAACCTTGGTAGAAAAAAGAAGAGATACTTCGACTCCTTCAAGAACTGCTAAAAAATACAGTCCACTTTTTGTTTATTCTTATATTACAAATGTAAAGTTTAGTAAATAAAAAAATTCCAAGATACATAAAATTAAAAAAAAGGGTTTCAATGGTTTCGTTCCAATAGTAGAGAACACCAGACGACCGCAACATGGCGCTTCGAGCCACATAGAACAGCGATCTTGGGATTTGCAGAAGAAGGAGACGCCATTTTAATATCCAAATTCAGCCTGCCCACTGGGGGCTATTCATACAAGGAAATTCTGTAAGTCCTTTCCAATTTCCTACCTTTATCCATTGCCTAGCTAAAAGGTTGATTCTATTAAGATTAGATATTTATAAAAACAAACGAACTTTAATTATTTTTGTTGGTGTAGCAAAGTAAAGAAACTGCTGCTTCCTAATTTCAAACGCGTTAATTATAAGTATAATAATATAGTTGTTAATTTACTATACGTTTACCATGTCAGAAACAGACACAATGGTCGATCTTAAAAAATTGATCGCAATTAGAGGTCAATTAAAGTCTCAGTTGACTCGGTTTACAAATTTTGTCAATGACGTGCTGAACATTTCCAAAATAATGGAAATGATATCACGAGTGGACAAAATTGAACAAGTTTATAATGAGTTTTGTAGCGTACAATCACAAATTGAACTAATAGATACAGAGGGCTCCGATGAGCAAGGTCAAGAAAGAATTTTATTTGAAGATAAATACTTTGCAAGCACTGCGAGAGCGAAACAAATGATTGATGAGGAAGTGTTTGCAAAGCAGCAAGCTGCAGCTGCTGTGGTAGCTGCAAGTGTACAGCCTTTATCTGCAGTACATACAGGGCCTATACAGAACCAATTTAATGTTCAGCTTCCTCCTGTCACTTTGCCAGAATTCGATGGTACATATGACAAATGGTCAAATTTTCATGACACCTTTGTTTCTTTAATACATAATAATGCTAATTTAGCAAAAATTCAGAAATATTACTATTTACAATCGGTATTAAAGGGTGAAGCAGTGAAGGTCATCGACTCACTCGAGTTAAATGACACAAATTATGATATAGCATGGAGCCTCCTAGTAGATCGGTTTGAAAATAAAAAATTAATTATACGAGGTCATGTAAAGCAACTTTTTGACATACCTAGTATTGCCAGAGATTCACATAGCGCGATTAGATCATTTTTTGATACATTTCAAAAACATTACAGGGCATTAAAAAATCTTCAAGAACCAGTCGACTCGTGGGCTACAATATTAATATATCTGCTCAGCTCGAAACTAGACCTAAACTCAAAACGAGAATGGGAAATTAAAATAAAAAATAAAGACTCTCCCACTGTCGAGGACTTTTTAAAATTTCTAAACGAACGTTGTCAAATGCTAGAATCTATTGAATGCACTAAGAGTGCAAATTTACAATCAACACATAACAATTTTAGACCGCGAACGCAGGCGCATACTGTAACTAGTACCTAGTAGTTATTTTTGTAATTTCTGCAAAAAACAAAATCACTCAACTTCTTTCTGTAGAGAATTATTAAAAATGCCAACACCAAAAAGGATTATGGAAATTAAAAAGTTAAATATGTGTACAAATTGTTTGAAGTCAGGGCATAATAGTTTTAATTGTGATTCTAGTTCATGTAAAACATGCGGTAAAAAACATCATACAATTTTACACTTAAATAAAACTGAGCTCAGAATACAATATCAAGGTTCAAATTCAAATAACGAATCATCTCAGTCAAAACTAAATTCTCGCAATAAGGAACAAAATTATAAACCGCAAGACAATCAGGATGGGCCAATTGATGGCAGGGTTGCCACATGTTCTCAAATGTCAGAGATTTCTTATGCAAATGTATCATGCAAAAATACATTTACAATATTATCCACAGCTATTATTTATATATATGATTCAGAAAATAAGCCTATTCCGTGCCGAGCCTTATTAGACAGTGGCTCACAGTCAAATTTTGTGACAGAACAGTTAGCAAATAAGCTGAATTTATATTCTAAACATGTTAGAATTCCAGTTTTTGGAATCAATGCAAACGTAACTAACATTTCAAGTATCATTACGACAAAAATTGCATCTTTCAATTTAAGCACACAGTTCAATCTTGAACTATTAGTCATCAATAAAATAACTGAAAATATACCTCAATGTAGTTTCGAGACTGCTAATTTAAATATATCAGATGATTTAAGGTTAGCAGACCCTCACTTTAACATTACGTCAGAGATTGACATTCTATTAGGCGGTAATATTTTTTATAATTTGCTTTTACCCAATCAGATTGCACTGGGCCGTAACCAGCCTATTTTACAAGCAACCAAATTAGGATGGGTTGTTGCGGGGCCATGTCAAGTCAACACTAATCAAACAAGCCTAGTTTGCAATTTTGTACACACACCAATCAATATGTCAAATCTTGAAAGCAAACTGGAATCATTCTGGTCCATCGAAGAATGTAGCACGAAACAAGCAATTTATTCTAAAGAAGAGCAGGAATGTGAGGAACATTTTCAAAATACTTTTGAAAGAGGGGAAGATGGTAAATTTGTTGTTAAATTGCCCTTTAGAGACAGTTATAAAGATTTAGGACAGTCTCGCGATATCGCTATTCAAAGGTTTCAGTCTCTCGAAAGAAAATTATTTAAAAATCCTAGTATGAAAGAAAGATATCGTGAATTTATGAATGAGTACATTAAACTAGGTCATATGTCACCTATAAACTCAACTGAAATATTTAAAGACAATGTTTGTTATCTGCCACATCATTGTGTTATTAAGGACTCATCTATCACAACGAAATTACGCGTAGTTTATGACGCGTCGGCTAAAACGACTTCAAATTTGTCATTGAACGACGTATTAAAGGTTGGTCCCTGCATACAAGAACCAATTTTTTGGATCCTTTTACGGTTCCGTATTTATGCTATAGTTTTCACGGCAGACATTGCAAAAATGTACAGGTGTGTTTTGATGAATGAAAATGACCGTGATTACCAACGAATCGTTTGGCGTTCGAACCCTACTGAAGGTTTAGAGCATTACAAACTTAACACTATTACTTATGGCACTTCTCCAGCCAGTTTTCTAGCAACACGATGCTTGAAGCAACTATCTTTAGAAAATCTGAGAAAATTTCCTACAGCTTCAAAATCTATTTCAACTGATTTTTATATGGATGATTGGCTAGCTGGTAGTAATGATTTAAATTCAGCCTTAGAATTAATAGAAAATGTAAATACTATTTTAAGCAGTGTCGGCTTTAATTTAAGACAATGGGCTTCAAACGATCCTCAAATACTTAAGGTTTTAAACGATAGTGGTAGTAGTACGAATGAGCAGTACGTTGTTAAGGATAGTGAAAACTCAAAAACATTGGGAATTCTTTGGCATTCCTCTCATGACAGTTTCCAATTTACTCCCAACGCACCAAGCGAAGAATACTTTACGAAGCGTATAATACTTTCTATCGTCAGCCAAATTTTTGATGTCTTGGGTTTGTTAGCACCGGTAATAGTGAAGGCTAAAATTATTTTACAAAGATTATGGCAAGAAAAAATTGGTTGGGATGACCCAGTTCCGGAAAATGTCCTTGAGACATGGGTCAGATTTTATAAAAATATTAATTTCCTCGACAAGATTTACATACTGAGACTTCTTATATTACCCCACTCTGTAAATACTCAAATTCATTGTTTTTCAGATGCTTCGCAAGCCGCTTATGGTGCCTGTATTTACTTTAGGTCACAAGACGCAAGGGGTAACGTTTTAGTGCGATTAGCATGCGCAAAATCACGAGTAGCGCCGTTAAAAACCGTCACAATACCACGCTTAGAACTATGCGGTGCAGTACTAGCTGCGCAGCTGTGTGAAACAGTACTTAAGTCACTAAAGTGTACGTTTGACAAAATACATTATTGGTGTGATTCGACCATAGTGCTATCGTGGATATCAGCTGATCCGAGTCGATTAAAAACGTTCGTCTCAAATCGGGTTGTCCAAATTCAATCTCTTTCAAGTCCTAGCCAGTGGCGGCACGTACGGACTAATTCAAATCCTGCTGACATAGTATCACGAGGTTTAAACCCGGATGAAATCGAAAACTTTTCTGTTTGGTTTAATGGTCCCGAATGGCTAAGTTTAAAGGAAAATTTGTGGCCAGAAAGGCTTCATACTAACGAACAAATAACGGAAATACCCGAAATTAAACTTAATACCATAAATTTACTTAGTACTGAAATTAAAGATGAGCTTATACTTAAGTATTCGTCACTTACTAGATTATTACATGTTCTAGCATACATTTTACGTTTCACAAAAAATGTTAAGGTTAAGCCACAACTTAGAATTGTTGGTGATCTTAGCGTGGACGAAATTAATGAAAGTACCCGACTTGCAGTCAAAATAGTTCAAGCTAAATTATTTTTTGACGAAATTAATTCTTTACAACATTCTAAACCCATTTCCCATAATAGCAAAATTCTTTGATTGAATCCTTTTTTAGACGAGTATGGCATATTACGCCTGGGTGGTAGGCTTAAAAATTCAAATCTTAATTTCGAAAATAAGTATCCGATAATTTTGCCAGCAAAGCATCATCTTTTCGATTTAATAATTAGACGTGAACATATAAATAATTTACATGCAGGTCCTCAATTAATTTTATCGAAAATTAGAACCAATTTTTGGTTGTTAGGGGGTAAACGCACGGTACGAAGTGTTCTACAAAAATGCGTCATTTGCTTTAGAACATCTCCATCTAACACATTTCCAAAAATGGGTGATTTACCGTCAGCAAGAGTTACTCCGTCTGCTCCGTTTTCGATATGCGGAGTTGATTATGCTGGTCCCTATAATATTAAGGATAGTAAATTAAGAAATAAGGCTTTAATTAAGGCTTACATATGCGTATTTATTTGCTTTTGTACAAAGGCTGTGCACTTGGAGGTTGTCACAGAGTTGTCTACTGACAGTTTTTTAAATGCTCTTAAACGATTTGTTGCTCGCCGCGGCCTCTGTACTGATATTTATTCGGATAATGCGTCAAATTTCACGGGCGCACAAAGAATGTTGTGTGAGGTGGTAAACCAAGCTAACGATGTAACTTTTAAAAATTTCCTTTTAGAGAATAAAATACGCTGGCATTTTATTCCCCCTCGCTCCCCTCATTTTGGTGGCTTGTGGGAATCAGCAGTACGCTTAATGAAACACCATCTAAAAAGAGTAATGCATGAAATAAATTTAACATACGAGAATTTTTACACTATTATTGTCCAAATAGAATCGATCTTAAATTCCCGACCCCTATGTCCCCTTACAGAGGATCCAGAAGACCTGGAAATTTTAACGCCTGGACATTTCCTAATCGGACGATCCTTATTGGCATTCCCTGAAGCTCCAGCTCTTGATGATCGTCAAACGAAGGTCATTAAATATAAACATATGAAATTCCTGCTACAACAGTTTTGGAATAAGTGGTCTAGGGACTATTTGAACACTTTGCAACAAAGGTCTAAATGGAAATGTACAAGTGGTGTCATGCCAGTGAAGGGTAGCCTGGTTTTGATAAAGGACGAGTGTTTACCGCCAATGTCTTGGAAGATTGGTAGAATTCTGGCGAAGATGGAACAATTCGTGTTGTGACAGTGAAAACACAGGATAGTTGTTACAAACGCGCAGTCACTAAAATAAGTGTTCTACCTATTGACATTTAGAAGTAACTTTGTTTTGTTGAAAGTACGGCCTTTCAAGGGCGGCGGTATGTCGTGTGCATAGGACGCTTTTGTTCTCCGATTTACCATTTATGGACGGAACCTTGTTTGTGCTGCTTTGGTGCCCGGTTCATGGATGGCGCCACCTGCATGTGCGCCAAGTGTTGGCGTGTTTGGATTGGTCCGCAAGGTGTCACGTTGAAATGACAACCTTGGTAGAAAAAAGAAGAGATACTTCGACTCCTTCAAGAACTGCTAAAAAATACAGTCCACTTTTTGTTTATTCTTATATTACAAATGTAAAGTTTAGTAAATAAAAATATTCCAAGATACATAAAATTAAAAAAAAGGGTTTCAATGGTTTCGTTCCAATAGTAGAGAACACCAGACGACCGCAACAGTGATCAGTTTCAGCAATTCTTGTAATTTTTTAATTCTTTTGATGTTATTAATTTTGTAACAATAAAAGTTTGTGTTTCAAAATATAATTTTAACCTAAATGTAGTTTTGACAAGCTGTAACAATGACATAAAAAACTGAATTTTAATTGAGAAATTTTTGATATTCTTTTACGAAATTTAGTAATTCCTTCCTTCAAGACTTAAACATCAGAATTTTTTCGATTGGATTGGAGAAAAATTTGGTTATAGCTGTATTTTAAAAATTGTCTGTTTGACCGGTTACTTAATGAAGACGATGTGGGATAGGATGATTCTAGTTGCTAAATTTAAATTAACTTTAGTAATCAAGTAGGTGTTTATTTTCATTTATTTCTACTACAAAAATTTTTAAATGAAATTTCATATAAAAATTTTTTTTACAGCATAATTAATCAGTTTTTTTTCACTATTATTATACATTTTCCTTTACAGTTTTTAGGTGGGTTCACCTTCTTGGTTGAGATTGGTTTCACCTTCCTGGTTGTGATTAGTTTCACCTTCCTGGTTGTGATATCTACTGAAACAAGAAGACGGATATAATGCCTCGCAACAATTACTCGCCTGGCTATATTCTTCTCTCTCTCTCTCTTTACTTAATATTTTATCAAGATTTAAAATTTCCGTAATGATTTTCTCAAAATTTTCGATATTTATTTTTTATTTCTTATTTTTATTGTAGGTGTAAATGGTCGAAATTACTAGTAATCCCTGTATTCTTCGCTACATATCTACTACGCTTTATAAGATAATATCTAATTTCATTCCGATCCAATAATTCTCCATATTTCCAATTCTATTATCCATATTTTAAAAATTATTTGAAAACTTTACGTCTAACTTAGCCATGTAAATTAACAATTGGAAATTGCCACTTACTTAATTTTTGACACTTAAATAAAATAAAATTATTAGAGAGGCATTATAGTGCATAACACCTCAGACTTTATCTAATATAAGAGCTAATTATTAATCTAATTCAAACTTGCATTAATCAAAATGGACGACAATTTGTACAACTAAGTAAATTATTTTTTGTATATTAATAATTATTATGACTGGAACGCCGCATAAATATTATGATACAGAAATAAATAAAGTTTTTATCTTATTTTATTAATTTTTTTACTTATTTGGACGTTATAAAAGTTACTATTTTGTTTAAAGGTATGGATAGTACAATACAATAAAATACACGATAACATAATAATTGTGGCCATCTAAAGTTAAATACTAATAACAAATAACAACAATTTTTAAAAAATCATTACGATTTGGCAACTCTGCAGACAATAATAAAAATATTATTGAGTTGTAAGGAGACTTTGTAGAAGTCTCAATGGTTGATGAAATATACAGGGTGTTCTATTTAAAAATATTGAGTATATTTAATCAGAACTTCCCGAAATTTGGGAAGTAAAATTAAAGCACTATGTATGAAAGAATCTTGTAAAATTTTATAAATAGTACTCATATAACCCAGATGTAAATGTTTATAATTTTTTTGGATCAAATTAAAATCGATAAAGAACGTTCAGAATATTTATTGCGATCCTACAAAAGCTATAAAAATAGGAAAATAATCAATATCATGGCAACACTGGAACAGATTGTAAAAAAAAATGGGATTAAATAAACAGTCCGAGTAAAAAATATATGATATTCCATTTTTAAAAAATTAAGTTTTAATGGTCTCGCTTTTATGAATCATACTGTTTATTAATAATTTTTGTATATACATCTAGTCCCATATTATTTATATTTAAAGTTTTCCTCTATCGATGATATTATAGGAGATATCAAAGAATTACACACTAAACGGACATCCTGTATATAAGATACATAATATGACGTAACAAAATGATTAATAAGAACGATGTTTAAGATCGGTCTATATGGAAACCGTTCATTCATTTTTTAAAAGAAAAACCATATTTTATATTTTTGTATTTTGCATTTTTCATGGAAAATGTCCTATAGACAAACGGTTTTCGAAATGTTAACAACAATCACAGTAGAAATATCTCCATAAGGACTGGTTTATCTGTGTAGTGTTATTTATGAGTGTTAATTAGCAATAAGCTATCGCTGACTCTAGGTGAAGTTTGGAAATGTTTATCCAGGTGTTTTTAATAATCGCGTTCCCTAGCCCAGGGTTAGTTAAACAGTTATCTGTAGTCAGAGTTGCAACATTTTGTTGAATTAATGAAATGAAAATGAGTTACAAGTAATAGATTTGTGAGAGAGCACAATGAGGAGGAGGTTCCCCCACTCCAAAAAACCCTATGAGAGAGCAGAATGAGGAGGGTTGCGCGCGCACCTTTCCGTACTATGAAGTGAGAAGGTAGATTCATATATTGCAAGGGAGAGAGAGATGGGAAATAGTAAATACAAGATGGCCGAAAATGACTTGTACTAAATTGAAGTGAGAAGGTAGATTCATATATTGCAAGGGAGAGAGATGGGAAATAGCAAATACAAGATGGCCGAAAATGACTTGTACTAAATTGAAGTGAGAGATATTGAAAGGGAGAGAGATAAAATATTAAATTCAATATGGCCGAAAATGATTTGTACTAAATTGAAGTGAGAGCTATATTGAAAGAGAGAGAGATTAAATATTAAATTCAATATGGCCGAAAATGACTAGTACTAAATTGAAGTGAGAAGAGACATAAGAAATATCAAATACAATATGATTAAACTAAATTAAAGTGAGAGAGAGATATCTTGTAAGGAAAACCTATTACAAAAAAAAATATAAACTCACCATAAAACGCCAAATTCACACCTAAAACTACACACTAGTCTGTTGAACTGGACACGACATTCACCTGCTGTTGCCAATTATTGTCAATAACAGCAGGCAAATAAATAGGAACTTCAACAGGGAACATGTCCGAACTAGAAACAACATTAACCTGTTGTTCCCAATTATTATCTCTACGTAAACGCTCCCATTGATCGATAGTTCTACGCACAAATATTGCACGCAGGGGAGGTCTAGGACGTTGCACAACCCGCGGAATGTTTCTACGATTTAAACGAATAATATTGTCCATAATTACGCAACGACCATCTTTCGAAAATTCAACGACCGTCTTTCGAAAATTCAACGCGAGACTAAAAACTTTCAAAATATATTTCAATAAAACCACTCCTTAAAAACCTGAAAAGACATCGCAGAATACGAAGATGATAATTACACTATTAAATGTAATCATTATCAAGAAAAAACCCATCATATGTATTTTATAAAGCCGAAACTAAAAAGCTACAATAAAAAATAATTGATATTGGCACTTAATTTAGGAGAAAAGGAAGAAACCAAACATCAACTAAACCACAATGTATATATAATTTACGTTCTTAAATGCAAATTCAATTCAAGAAGATTAAAAAATTGATATTGGCACTTAATTTAGAAGAAAAGGAAGAATCCAATCAGCAATTAAACCACAATGTATTATATAATTTACTTCATTAAATTCATATTGAATTCAAGGAGATTAAAAAAAGTACCCAGTGATCATGTATAAATATAATTTAGATACAGTTATGTATTAAACGCAACGGGATTAAAAATTGTTAAGAAGACATAGGCGTAGAACCCAAATAAACAATGCGATTATATTACTACAATACAAACAGATAGTTAGATATTAGATAGATAGATAGAGAGCTAACAAAACAAATAAACAGTCTTACAAAACAGCAAAACAGACAGCTAAACAGCCTAAAATACAGCTAAACAGCCTAAAAAACAGCAAAACAGACAGCTAAACAGCCTAAAATACAGCTAAACAGCCTAAAAAACAGCAAAACAGACAGCTAACAGCCTAACCAAACAGCTAACAAAACAGCTAACAGCTAACAAAAAGCTAACAGCTAATAGCTAAACAACCATACAGCCAAAACAGCTAACAGCTAACAAATAGATAAACAATATACAATTAAATTAACAATAAACTTTTACAAAATTCTTGTTGGAACGACACTGTCTCTGTAATTTAGAGACTATATAAGAAGAAAGAAATCAACATGCAACAAGTTAATTTGCAAGCAACAACGCGATTCATATAATGTCAAAAACAATTGAAGACATAACAGTGGAAAACCAGATTAGTGACAAAGTTAATATACTACAAAATATTCGTATTTTACCGAAGGTAAATGAAAAAATTATTGATTCTAACATTTTACAAGACAATTTAAGTGAATATTTAAAATTTGATAATAATTTCGACACCTATGACTTACTAAACATAAAATTAGACGAATTTTCAGACAATTCACATAATTCATATGACAAAGATTCCTTTGATTCTAAAAATACATCTCATAACAGTGTTGACAAATCCAAACAAACTCAAACAAACCCCAATAAACTAAAAGAGGTAAATGAACAAATAAATGATTCTAACATTTTAAAAAATAATTTAAGCGAATGTGTTAACCATTTCGACGCCTCTGACTTACTAATCATAGACGAATATTCTGATATTTCAAATGATTCATTTTCTCACAACATTGAAAAAAATACTTTATTATCACTAAATGAATTAATCCAGAACAATACTTCAAAAGAAACAACTAAAAATACATTTCTTAACTGTTTTGACAATATAGAGAACAACACTAACAAACTGAAAAATAACAATTCTAAAAAAACAGAGACTACCCTATTTCAAATAACTAAAAAAAAATTTACAATATCGAGAAAAAGTGTTGCCAAATTGAAATCTTTGGCGTTTTATTTAGAATACACAAGTAAACAAACAAACCAAAACTTTGCAAGATTAAATGATATATTTAACGAATTTGTAAAAACACTATAAATATACTATTAATATAACATTGAATTAATTTTATTCAAAAAATATGTAAATTTTAATTAGAAACCAGTTGATTTTAGATTAAATTATATAGGAACAGAAATAAAATGCATTTACAACATAATAACATCAGAATTAATTGTTTTTGTGACAAATTAATAATAGAAAAAAGTTTTTGCTATCTTGGTTTAATTTTTACAAATGTGTTTTTCTAAATCTAACCTAATCAAATGTTTTATTATTTAACTGATGAGGGAAAAAAGAAATATTTTGATGCTTTATTCAAACATTCTATATTGAATTAATTTTAAAATGTTAATCGGTTCTCCACCTTTGTTCATAATTCATATTTAACCCCTTACAAATATATTTTGTTTTGTTGTATGCATCTTAACTTCCACAAGAAGGGATAGTTAGTAATCATGTTGTTTAAATGTGACAAGTGTTTAAAGAATTTTAATCGAAGAGATAATTTGGTACGTCATGTTAAAAGTGTTTGCAACAAACCAACAAAACAAGGATGTTCCAAGAAAAAGAAAAATACAGGTATGTAGAATAACATATTTTATTGTCCTTGATAACATTTTTATAATAGTCCAAATAGTTCAAATATTACAATTATTGATTGTCAGACCCTAATATTTTATTTAATTCCATATTTTGCAATATACAATGTCGAAAGTTATATAATAATTTTACATTATTACAAGCACAATGCCAGAGCTTAAAATCTTTATGATTATAACATTCAACAAATTCATTATATTTACTAAGTTTCGGTTCAAATTGTAATGGAATTTTAAGAATAAGACAAGAATCAAAAAGTTTCTTTAAACAATTAGCCTTTAAATCACCTTTAATCATAAATTTTGGACTATTATACAGGGTGATTCACGACGAGCTTGCATTAGAACTTTATGGAGAACTACTGAATATATGTTCCTGAAACTTTGGGAATTTGGGTTTATCGATATGCTCTCTTTAACTAAAATATTGACATGTTTCTGTCATTTCCGGTTATACCGGAAGTAGCTGCCTACTTTCGTTTTTTAAATACAACATGGTAATTTTTATTACACTTTTCGATTAAGCATTAAATACTAAGCACATTTTATAGAAAATGTTTTTGTCAGACTCTAATAGTTTTTGAGATATCTGGAATTTTTGTAATTATTTGGCAAATGCATGACGATGAAATAATCCATATAATTTTTTTACCTTAGCGCTTGGACTAAACATTTTTGCTCACCGAATAGCTAGAAGATCATCAAGTCTCAAAAACATTTCAAATTCGGCATAAAATGTACAGGGTGGTCACAATTCAAGCCTCATTGTGAAAAAATTCAACCATTAAAAACTTTCTTATTTTAAATGGAACACCCTGTATATTTTTATTTAATTTGATGGCAAATTAGTTGTTCTTTATAAATAGTATTTACTGTCCTATACCTATATCAAAGCGTTTTCTCAAAAAATCCAATTTTATTCCGAAAATACTATTTGTTCAAGTGTGCTATGAAAACAATTGTACTTAGGGGCTGTATACTGATGTCTATACGGAGGAATAGTGATTGATTGCTTGAAAATACAACATTCTAAAGTGTTTCTTAATAATTTATAAATAAAATGCAGTTTATTGTTTTAAATTGTTTTAAATTTAATGGTTTAAATATTATTTTTTTAAAAATAGCAAGGAATTATATTTTTAAAATATGTTCGAAATGGTTGCCATTTACTTCCAAGCATTTATGTATTCTTTTCATCATGCTATTTCTTCTAGCATTCCTAAGTTCTTGTGCAGTGAGAGATTGAAATGCTGCCTTCACCCTTTCAATTAGATTTTCCATCGTGGTGATGGGACGCGCGTAAACTTTATCTTTAATGGTTCCCCAGATGAAAAAGTCCAGTGGAGTTAAGTCTGGCGAACGAGCTGGCCAGTGGAAGGGACCTTGGTTTGCGATCCACTGGTCATGAAAAAGTCTGTTTAGGGCAGTCTTAACAACTTGGACGTTGTGTGCTGGAGCCCCATCGTTTTGGTACCATGCATTTATTCGCTCTTGGAGCGGCAAATCATCCAGACGTTCTTCTAACTGATCCTCAAGAATTGTCAAATAATTCTGACCATTTAAATTTTCGTCGTAAATGTGTAAGCAAAATATACGGTCATGTTTAATAGCACAATAAACATTAAATTGAAATGATTCCTGGTAACGTCCTATCCTGACAATATGGGGGTTTTCGTGAGCCCAATAATGGCTGTTGTGTCTGTTATGAAAACCATTACGAGTAAATTTGGCTTCATCACTCCATATTACAGAATTAGTAAATTGCTCATTTTCTTGGGTTTTGATTAGAAAAAACTCGCAAAGTTCGACTCGAGCTGGCAAATCTTGTGGTTTTAGATGCTGAACTTGGGCATATGAATATGGCCTCCAGCCATATTTTTTTAAAATTCTTTGTATACTGGAATACGAAACTCTTAATTGCATTGCAGCTTCACGAATTGAGTCTTTTGGGAAAGCGTAAAAATAGGCTAAAATGGTAACTTCAAATACCTCATTGTCCAGTATTGGTTTAATTCTTCGTACTTTGGCTTCAAATGATCCAAATTTTAAACAATTATTATTTAGTCTTCTAATAATATCAGGTGTGGGAATAGGCCTATTCGGATATTTATCCCGATATATTCGACAAGCTCTTAGCTTAATTTTACCACCACATTCAATGTAAACCGTAAATAAATTTAAAAAATCTTCACTTGAAAATCCGGAGCGTGACATTTTTTAGTAACAGAATAATTGACAGTTTGAAAATACGCCAAGAAATATCAGACAATTGTTTTTCTTGTCAAAGCACACTAGAAAATATTGCCGCCATTATTAATTTTCCTCTGTATAGACATCAGTACCCTAAGTACAATTGTTTTCATAGCACACTTGAACAAATAGTATTTTCGGAATAAAATTGGATTTTTTGAGAAAACGCTTTGATATAGGTATAGGACAGTAAATACTATTTATAAAGAACAACTAATTTGCCATCAAATTAAATAAAAATATACAGGGTGTTCCATTTAAAATAAGAAAGTTTTTAATGGTTGAATTTTTTCACAATGAGGCTTGAATTGTGACCACCCTGTACATTTTATGCCGAATTTGAAATGTTTTTGAGACTTGATGATCTTCTAGCTATTCGGTGAGCAAAAATGTTTAGTCCAAGCGCTAAGGTAAAAAAATTATATGGATTATTTCATCGTCATGCATTTGCCAAATAATTACAAAAATTCCAGATATCTTAAAAACTATTAGAGTCTGACAAAAACATTTTCTATAAAATGTGCTTAGTATTTAATGCTTAATCGAAAAGTGTAATAAAAATTACCATGTTGTATTTAAAAAACGAAAGTAGGCAGCTACTTACGGTATAACCGGAAATGACAGAAACATGTCAATATTTTAGTTAAAGAGAGCATATCGATAAACCTAAATCCCCAAAATTTCAGAAACATATATTTAGTAGTTCTCCATAAAGCTCTAATGCAAGCTCGTCGTGAATCACCCTGTATCGTAAACGAATGTTAGACAAAATATCTTCAAATTGTGTTAAGTTGATAGATCCAGAGTTCCAGAGTAAACCGTGATATGTGTTTTCCAAATGATTTACAATCTTCATATCTGCTTCCTTTAATAATTTCTTACTATAAGGTGGTTTGAATAGAAAGGAAGAAAAATGCACACCATCATATACAGCTAACTCTTTAGGTATGAAACCGCTTGCCAATGGAAAACCTTGAATATCGATAAACACATGTTCGCTCACCATTTTTTTTTTGTTGTAAAATTAAACTAAATAGATTAGTTTTAATTGGAAACGCACTCTAACAATGTCAAAGTAAATCTAAATAACATTTTTCTAAATTTAAACTCTTATATCTTTTTAAAGTTTGTGTGTTTTTAATGACCTAATTAATTTGTTTTAGATCAATTAAAATTCTGTCAAGAATGTAAAATATTTATAAAGACAAGTTCCTGGTGTCACCATGTTAGAACAAACCAACATAAAGCTAGCTCAATTAAGAAAACATCAGATGACAATATATGTATAATTAATTCAGCGTTCCAAGAAAGAATTATTTCATACAAAATTAGTCCAAATACTTTCCATTTAAAAGTTGATGAGTTTTTCAAAGAAGTGATGTCAAAAACACTGGAAACAATAGAAAAGGATCTTCGAAAACATAGATGTATAAAATTTAATCTGGAATTATTCGGACTTTATTTAAACCCAAACGATGGAAATCATAATATAAAGTCATTTAATACTCCATTCAGAATAATATGCAACAATTCAGATATCAAGAGTAATATTGATGAAATGAATCAAATAGTTGATAGGAAAGCCGATGAGTTTGCAGAGAAAGATTCTGGTAATTTAATTTTATATTAAATATATTTTTAAAATTAACTATTTTTTGATAATTATTTTTTAACTTATTTCAGGATGGATTTTATTGAAGCTCATACATTTGGAATTGAATATTAATAAGTTCAACCCTCTCAAGGCAACATCACACATACCATTACCAGAAGAAATTAGAAAGAAAGCAGCTATAATTAACATTCAAAATAATGACGATTATTGTTTTGCCTGGTCCGTATTAGCAGGTATCATTCCACCAACAGGTCCTAATTATAAAACATCATCGTATCCTCATTTCTCCACAGTTTTAAATTTAACAGATATTAATTTTCCTATAGCAATTAAAGATATTCCAAAGTTTGAAAGTCAAAACAATATATCAATTAATGTATACACATTGGAAAAAGTTAAAAAAGATTTTAAAACTAAATACGAAATTGTCGGCCCTCTGTATTATAGAAAAGAGAAACTTGATCGACATATAAATTTATTATTATTTGGTGATGACGACGGAAATTTTCATTATAGCTATATCTTCGATTTATCAAGATTAATTTCTAATCAATTATCAAAACATAATGGGAAAAAATTTATTTGTGATGGTTGCTTACAATATTTTCAAACAAAAGAAAATTTAGATCGACATAATTTGAATGATTGTGACTTTATTAAAATAATATTACCAACAAAAAATCCAAAACTTGATAAATTTGGCAATATGGTTCCAGAAAATATTCTTAAATTTAAAGACATTCAAAAACAAATGGAAGTACCATTCGTAATCTACGCAGATTTCGAATGCATTCTCAAACCAATAAGTGAGACTATTGATAATAATTTTTCCACTTGCACTATTAAAAAATGTGAACATATTCCTTATTCATTTGGATACTATATCAAATGTAGTTATGATGACAGTAAATCAAAATTTGAATTCTATAGGGGTCCTAACTGTGATGAAGTTTTTATAAATTATTTGGAGAGGGATGTTCATTACATTTACAATAATTATCTTAAACATATTAAACCAATGGAAAAACTCAATAGTATGCAAATGTTGCGTCACAATTATGCAACCGAATGTCATATTTGTGACAAACCCATTTTAAATCAGGCAGAAAAGGTGGCTGATCATAATCACAACACTGGGAGCTATAATGGACCTGCACATTCTATTTGCAACTTAAACTATACACAACCTAATTTTATTCCAATTATATTTCACAATTTAAAAAATTATGATTCCCATCTTTTTATAAAGAAATTGTGTTTGCAAAAAGAGTCACTCTCCGTTATAGCACAAAATAAAGAAAAATACATCTCGTTTGAAAAAGTTATACAAGTAGATAGCTATATAGACAAAAAGACGAAAGAAAAAAAAAGGAAATTAATACATCTTCGTTTCATAGATTCTTTCCAATTTTTACCACATTCATTAACTAAATTATCAGACACCCTAAACGATAATCAATGTAAGGAAATAAGAAAGTTTTTTCAAAACGATAAAGAATTTAATTATATTCGTCAAAAAGGTGTGTTTCCGTATAAACATG
This sequence comes from Barypeithes pellucidus, assembly GCA_963991005.1. Taxonomy (NCBI): domain Eukaryota; kingdom Metazoa; phylum Arthropoda; class Insecta; order Coleoptera; family Curculionidae; genus Barypeithes; species Barypeithes pellucidus. The sequence continues at coordinate 46,194,718 of OZ022560.1, forward strand.
TTGATAATTATTTAAAATTGAATGAAAACACTCTACCAAATAAAGAACAATTTTATAATGAGTTAACAGATGAACACATTAGCGATGAGGAATATAAAAGAGCAAAAGATGTTTGGAATTTATTTAATTGCACTTCTTTAGGTGAATATTCGGATGTTTATCTCAAATCAGATGTCTTACTTTTAGCAGATATATTTCAAAATTTTAGATCTACTTGTTTAAATACATATAAATTAGACGCAGTTCACTTCTACACATTTCCAGGAATGAGCTTTTCGGCATGTTTACGTACTGGTGTAGAATTAGAGTTATTGACTGATCCAGATATGTTACATTTTTTTAAATCAAGCGTACGAGGGGGCGTCAGTAGTTGCATATGTAGAAAATCGATAGCAAATAATTTATTTCTTCAGGGTTATGATCCATCAAAACCAACCAAATATATTATGTATTTGGATGCAACAAATCTATATGGTTATGCAATGTCTCAATATCTTCCAGAAAAAGATTTTGTTTGGCTTTCGAATCAAGAAATTGAAAATTTAAATATAATGAATATTTCAGACACATCTTCTAAAGGGTTTGTTTTGGAGGTTGATTTAGAATATCCTAAAAATTTACATGATTCTCATAATGAATATCCATTTTTGCCAGAAAGCTTTATACCTCAAGATTCTAAAACAGCAAAATTAATACCGAATTTAAAAAATAAGCAAAAATACATAATTCACTATAGAGCTTTAAAACAATGTCTTAAATATGGCATAAAATTAACTAAAATACATAGAGTAATACAATTTACTCAATCTCCTTGGTTAAAAAAATATATTGATCTTAACACCGAGTTAAGAAATAAATCTAAAAATGAATTTGATAGAAATTTTTATAAACTTGCAAATAATAGTGTTTACGGTAAAACCATGGAAAATGTTGATAAAAGGACCGATATAAGGTTGGTTAGTGAATGGGCTAAAAATAAAAGAAGAGATGGTGCTGAAAATCTAATAGCAAAACCTTATTATAAAGATCATACGATATTTTCTGAAAACTTAGTTGCTATTCAAATGCAAAAAGTATTAATTAAGTATGATAAGCCTATATACGTTGGTTTTTCAATATTAGACATATCTAAAACTATTATGTATGATTTCTTTTATGGATTTTTAAAACCTCTTTATAAAGAAAATGTTAAATTACTCTACACAGATACAGACTCATTTATTCTAGAAATTCAAACAGATAATGTTTATGAAGACATAAAGCTAAATATTGACAGATTTGACACTTCAAATTATAAAATTAATAATAGTCACAATATGCCTATAAACAAATCTATTATTGGAAAATTTAAAGATGAATATGCGGGTGAAGTAATACTTTCTTTCTATGGTACAGGAGCCAAAGCATATTGTGTAAAAACAGAAAATAATTTGTTAAAAAAGGCCAAAGGAGTTAAGAAAAGTAGTATCAGTAAACAGTTGGACTTTATTCATTATAAAGATGTTGTAGAGAATAATAGTAAAACTTTTTGTTCAATGTATGTTTTTAGGTCACGATTACATAATATTTATACAGAATTAGTCAGCAAATTAGCATTAACATCAACTGATGATAAACGATTTAAAATTCCAAATAGTTTTGACACTCTAGCATGGGGTCATCAAGATATTCCATTTTATTTGTGGTTCAAAGATCATGAAATGGATTAAATCCATTCCAAACTCTATAAATAAGAAAAACATTTACAAATAATTTTATTTTAAAAGTAGAATTACTATCATGTGTATGGAATCTTTTGAAAAAGAAATCGACAACTGTTTGTTTAAGACTTATCAAAAAAGACTGTTATCCTTTAAACTGTGGAATGGAAAAATATCTTCAGAGCTACTTGCTAGTTCAGGATTTTATTATACATCGATTGAAGATGTTTGTAAATGTTTCTATTGTGGTCTAGAAATCTTTAATTGGCAGAATGATGATTGTCCAATTAATGAACACTATAGATTGAAAAATTGTTGTGATTTTGTACAATGTTTATGGTATGCAAAATATAAGAAATGTAACCAAATTATGATAACCGATTGTTCGAAACATACTGAAACGAATGCGTACATAATGTTTATTATATTATTGTTATTGTTAAAAATTGTATATTTCTAATATGTCTGTTCCATTGTAACTTGTTATAACTTGTCCCTTCTTGTGTATAATATACTAAAATATATATATATTTGTTTTGTTTTAATTTCCTTACTTTGTCACTTGAGGGTGGGGATATTAATACATAAAGAGTAGGAATCATAATTATTTACAAGTAGTTCAGTTCTGTTCTCCAACATGTCATATTTTAATCAATATATTAGTCAACCTAAAAATTCATATCCAAAACAAAAATTGAAGAGAAACAAAGAAATACTTTTAAACAATAAGTTGTTTTGTTTAAATACTTCAAAATATGTTAGTGTGGGATTAAGCTTAGATAATTTTCAACCTAAAATCAAAATTTGCAATCAAAAAGGATTTAACATTATTCTTACTCAGGAGGAGTGGCAGGGCATATTAAAACAACAAGGAGTGGTGGTCAACTATTGCTATTCAACAGATAACAATCATATTCCAATTAAGATTGCTGATGTAACAATATACTTTGAAACAGTTCATCAAGAACCGCTTATAAAATTTGAAAAGTTTAACGATTATCTCTACTTTACAAAAGACACTCTGGATAAATTATGGGAAATTCAAGAGCTAATTGATTATCGAATTCAAATGCTTAAAAGTCAGGAGTTTGAAAAATATTTTTCAATGATTCAAACTACATTGAACCCTTCTGTGGATTTAACGACTAGTGTGTATAATGTTCTAAATCCTTGTGAGAACACTAATAGTGAAAATGTTAGTGCAATGCTTGAACTATTATCCCTATATCCAAATGTTATAGAAAGTAAAATAAGAAGAGCTCCGAAAAGAAAATACTATGAAGAAAACAGTGAATATTAATGAATTCAAATTATTATCATATAACTCTTGTTTGGTTTATTTCAATGGCATACTAAATTTTGTGTTGTAATGAACTAACTATAAACTATCAATATGGAAAAGATATTTGTATGTGTGAGCTGTAAATGGCGCTTTAAACGAACAATAATATTTTGTGATGAACAAGTTAATAATCCATTCTTAACTGGACCAATGTGTACAGAGTGTGCAATCAAAGAAGTAACAAAAAAGAAAAAACCAGCAGAGAACCAAACTAATCTGTAAAAAATATTGTACTATTTTTAAAATATACAACACTATTTATTGTAAAATGTTTAATAAATAAAAAAAAATGTTTTAAAATATATATATATTGTTTATTTCTTAAAATAAGTTTATACTAATTTCTATTATAATACATCTTTCTTAAATATCCATTCATTGTGTGAGCTATCGAAACCCAACCATTTAATATAGACTTTCTTTTTATGTTTTCTTAATATTTTTTCCACTAAATATGCGTCGGGAAATTTGACTTTCTGCAACTCTTCTTCATAAAACCCACCGACAATATTTTCATTTTTGTTATCTTTCAAAAGATATGTTGTTGGATTTGTTAGATTCACTTTTCTTATTTGAAAAATTTCTGTAGACCAATTTGGAGTATACCCTTTCACAAAAGCCCCACGTTGTTTCGAAATTCTAACATATTGATTTACTTTAAACTTTGTATGACTTAAATCAATTATTTTTTTAAAAGTAAATGCATGTTGTAAAATTGATTTTTCATTTATAGGTTTAACATCAACAGGTTTATATCCTGTTGTACTATGAGGTGTATTATTATATTTTTCTATAATAATTGGTAAGATATTATACCATTTGTAAGTACCTTGATTGCTAAAATATTTCCACATTCTATTTTTTAGGGTTCGATTAACACGCTCAACTATACCTGCTTTTAGATTTGAAAATGTGCTGTAATGATTTATATTCAAATTATTCATAAGCTGCTTATAATCCTTATTATAGAACTCCGCCCCAAAATCCGTTTGTATATTTGCCGGTTTGTTTGCTTTGTCTAAAATTATTTTCATTGCTAGAGTTACATCATTTCCTCGTTTACTTTTAAGAGGTTGAGCCCAAACATATTTTGAAAATGCATTAATTACGATCAAAATGTATCTGTAGCCTCTATTTATTTTAGCATAGGGTTGCATTTCTACCAAATCGGCTTGCCACAAATCGTTTATTCCTTTAACAACTACCCTTCTTCTATTATAATTTCTTCTAGCTGGCTTGTGTAATTCATCAACTATCGTTTCCTTAACGAGAGACATTATGATTTAATATAATAATTGTCCCAACTACTTTTATATATATTATTCCATTCTTGAAGCTTTTGTGTTAAAATAACTTTATCCTCTTCTTTTAAATATTCTTTAACTTTATCAATGTTTTTGCGCATGTCATCAAGCATATCTTTAATTTTAGTGTTTAAATATTTCAATGATGTGGGATTAAGCAAGGTGTCCAATTCACCCATTCCTCCATCTATTTTATTCACTTCTTCAATTAATTTTTTAATAATGTTATTAAACAAAGAATAAATATTAAGAACAATTCGCCTATCTGATATAGGTAGCTCATTAAGTTGACGACCTTTAAGAACAGCTATTTCGATATTAGTTGTATTTAACTCTTCAATATCCTTTCTAAACTTTTTAATACTTTCTTTTGCATTAAAAAATACTACTTCCTTAATTTTTGTATTCATTATTTCATTTATTTTTTGAATATTTTCTTTAAAAAGTTTATTTTCATTTTTAACAAATTCCTCAAGCGATTTAATATCTCTACTAATTTTATTAATATTTGCATTAACATTTGATTTAACATCAAAATTTGTTAATGAAATATTATTGGTTACTTCATTTACAAGATCTTTAATATCTATATCATTTATTTTATAACGTTTTGTTATATGACGACCGAATTTATCTAACGTCATTTTGAAAATGTGCTAAAACGTTTGTTGTATTCTTTTATATTATTATATTGGCTTCTTTCAGTTCCTCTATAATTGAAATAACTTCGTTATTGTGTCCTGTATGACCAGCATTCATAGAAGCCACCAGTAAGCGTAATCTGTCAACAAGTTCATTAGGATCATTCCAAAGCACAAAATCCGTATTTGGTTTGTTAACTTTTAAAGTTAACCCAGTTCCTTGTATATTTGAAGTTGTTCTTTTAACTCGATATGGAGCTTTACGTCTTGTGAATGTTGAGATTAAATTTTGAGCTGCAGGATTAAGAATTTTTGTTTTCGTTACACCTTTCTTTTGCAAATAGGGACCTATTATTGTAACATATTTATGTGATCCATTTCCTTGAACTTGTTCGTTAGGATCATTATTTCTGCGATATGCATTAGTTTGTGCTAATATATTCATATAATGTTCCAAATCTTCTTTTTTATAACTTGTCGGTTGTTTTTTAAATAATAATTCATATAAACCGGTAGTACCTGGATAGATAATACCTTTTACTTCTATATCTTTTCCTTTAATCTCAACAGTTTCTCCTGTTAATCCTAAAAAGAATTTTTCAGTTTCCAAATCGTGAACTATTCCATAATGGTGATCAAATTTGTGTTCTATATCCTTAACACCATCATCAATATAGGATCGGGGCAATACGTGAAACTCTGCTAACCATTGTTGATATGCAGGTGTTCCAACATATGTTTGAATTGATTGTCTAGTTTGTTCCAAGATATCTGAAAGGTTTCCTAATGTTGAATCGTTTGATGATGCTGATGGATGAGTTGTTTCGGCTATAACACTTGTTTCTTGCATATTGGGTATACTAATCTCTGAAGCAATACTTGTGTCAAAAAATGATGGTAGTTCTGTTGGGAGCATTGGAGTTTTACCAGTTTTGATTTTTCTTGTCTTTTGTGGAGTTGATGTTTCATAATATTTTGTATATGATGGAATCTCTTCTTTTATGTCAAGGGGTTCAATTTTAGCAATGTTTGAAATTATTTCTTGTAATGGTTGGATTATTGGTCTATAGGCTTCTTCCAGTTTCGCATGAGATTCGAATTCAGCATTTTTTAAAGCTTGATATTTTTTTCTAACTGAAATCCTTGATTTAACAAGTTGTCTTGCTAACTGTTCATTCATGGCTGACTATTTTAAAAGAATTATGTTGTTTTATAAGTAAATGTAGGAATCAAATCCTTTTCGATATCTGCCTGAATTTATATTGGAATCTTTATCTATTACCAAAAATCCAAATTTTTCCTTCCAACATAATAAACACATTTCTTTAAACTGATTAAACGACATTTCAACATTTATATGATCATCATAAATATGCTTTAAATTTGTATTGTTTTGTTGAAAAACAATAATTAAATTTGCATTGTCTCGCACCAATTGTTTAGGAATTGCCGAATATGTCTGAGCTAGATAGAATACATCCGTATTTCTATGTCTTCCAGAACAAAAATAATTCTTTACTACATTCTGATTACAACAAACTATATCGTCAAAAATTATTATGGCATTTGACAATATTTCCTGAGGTGAAACTATGTTTTCTTCATTCTCTGATTCATAATAACCAATTTCTTTTATCGATTTAAAAAGTGTTCTTAAATATTTATATTTCGATTGGTATAAGGATTTAGAATAAATATATAAATTTTCAAATCGCAATCCGTTGGGATCTTCAATTAAACTAATAATTATAGCGGTTTTACCGCAGCCAGAGGGCCCCACGACTAAGGCACGCTTACTACACCCTTCAAACAATTTTCCATGTTTCCTAAATTTATTTGATGCAATATCATGATCCTTAATTACAATAGAGTATGGTTGTTTTTCAATCCTCATAGAGAGTATTTAAGTTGATGGTCAATGTAAAACTAGTCATTTTGTTTAGATATTTTAACTATATAATGTTTCATCCATATAGGAAACATGTTACTTATAATCCAAACAACAAGAAAAGAGGGTGTGGTTTACTAAATTCTCTCATCAATAAATTGCCTTTTGAATTACACCTTCCTGGTTATAATTTTTGCGGACCTGGAACAAAGTTAGAAAAGAGATTGTTGAGGGGTGATAAAGGTGTAAATTTATTAGATGAGGCTTGTAAAGAGCACGACATTGCATATTCAAAATCGAACGATATAAAAAGTAGACATATTGCTGATCAATTACTATCTGAGAAGGCTGCAGCACGATTCAAAGCTAAGGACTCTAGTTTTGGAGAAAAAACAGCATCGTTGGGAATAGTTGGCATCATGAAAGTTAAAAGAAAGTTTGGTATGGGTCTTAAGAAAAAAAAAGGGTTAGGAATAACATTATCTCAAGCTATTGCTCAAGCACGAAAAGGAATGAAGGGAAAAAAGTTTAAAAGTTTAAATGATGGTATTAAAACTGCTCTAAAGTCTATTAGGAAACATGGTAAAGTAATATCTCCGAAAAGAAGAATAATACCGATTCCAAAAACTGGTGGATTTTTACCCTTGATACCATTATTTGCTGGTTTATCCGCATTAGGCGCTTTGGGGGGAGGGGTTGCTGGGATCACGAAGGCTGTCAATGATGCAAAAGCCGCCAAACAAAAATTAGAAGAAGATAAACGCCACAATCAAACGATGGAGTCTATAGCGTTAGGACAAAAAGGAAGTGGTCTTTATTTAAAACCTTATAAATCAGGATGTGGTTTATATTTGAAACCATATTCAAAAAACTGCTAAAACATATACCCCTATCACCTCTTACTAATTATGATTTAGGTAAATATGTCAAGTTACTAAAAATTCCCAATTTTAGAGGAATATTTATGAGAAATAAGTTACCTAAAAAAATTAAGAGTGTTGAATGTGGTATTATTAATCTAGACGATTCTAAAGGTGATGGAACTCATTGGACAGCCTACATAAAAAAAAGAAAACAAATAAATTATTTTGATAGTTATGGTAATCTGCGACCTCCAACTGAATTAATTACATATTTTCTAAGTGATAATAATAACAATGTTATAAATTACAATTATGACAAGTATCAAACTTTTGGTACCACAAATTGTGGTCAGTTATGTTTAAAATTTCTTTATAATAATACATGAAACATAATAAAAAGTATTCATTGTTGAAATCTTACGGAGATATGTCCTATAGTTTTGTGATTAGCGGCAATTCTGCCATTTTAGCAACAAAATTTCATCCTCCCATATATTTAGAAGAAAATAACAACTATGTTATTGGACTTGTTAATTTTGAGACATTCAATGCTATTCCCAATATTGATGAAAGCAATAATCGTTTATTTTATGGAGAAATTGGTGAATTTATAACTATCCCGCCAGGTAGTTATGAAATTGATAACATTGATAAATTATTACAAGAAAAATTGAGAGAAAAAAATATTTCTTTTTATCTTCATGCTAACAACAATACATTACGTTCAATAATTAAATGTTCTGAAAATATTATCTTTAGAGATGGATCTATAGGTACATTGTTGGGATTTAATAATCAAATATTGGATTCGAAACAAATTCATATTTCTGAACGCCCTGCAGAAATAATAAAAGTAAACTCAATAAATATCGATTGTAGCATTGCTGAAGGGTCATACTTAAACGGTGCTCCGGTTCACATAATACATCAATTTTTTCCTAGTGTAGCTCCTGGTTTTAAAATTATAGAATCACCTCAAAACGTTATATATTTTCCAGTTACTGCCAAGGTTATTGATAAAATAGTTATTAAAATATTGGACCAAGAGGGGGAACTTGTTAATTTTAGAGAGGAAACCATAACGCTAAGACTACATCTTAAAAAGGTAGAAGAATAATGGTCTTTCTTTACAACAAGATTTTGTCAAGTAATAAAAACTTTCATATAAAAAGCTTTAATTCAGATTCTGTTAGTAATAGAGAAAACTCTAAAGGGTTAACATCTTCTAATAGAAAATTTTTAATATCTTTGGGTTTCAAACTTAAAACATAATATGGATCATCTTAATGTAAAGCAAAACATTCTTGTAGATGAATCTATAACTAGTTATGAAATACTTTCATTCGACCCCTTTAATCCGAACAAACTAGGACCTAATGATGAAATTACAATAGCTTTACAACAAACAGGAAAATATTCATTACCTTGCAAGAGTGAAATATATTTAGAATTACAAGTTACTAAAGAGGATGGTACTCCGCTAAAAAATACAGTATTAATCAATAATGCTCCTGCATTTATATTTAAAGAAATGCGATATAATTTGAATGGTGTCAATCTTGACTCTGCGAGGGATCTTGGTATAACGTCTACAATTAAGGGTTATGCATCTTTTAATCAAAACGAGAGTGCAAAATTGGAAAATGCTGGACGGTATCCAAAATCAAAAGTAGCAGACAAAATTATGACTGATGACAAGGGGAATGTCTCTTTGTGTATTCCTCTAAAGATGTATTCCGGATTCTTTGAGGATTATAATAAAATTATTTTGAATTCACAACAAGAGCTTATACTTATTAGAAGTAATGATCCTATAGATGCTTTATTACGTACTAGTGATGAAGATGAAACAGCAAAAATTATAATAACAAAGCTTTGTTGGCGAGTTCCTCACATTACTGTAGCTATTCCACAAGAACTAGCATTAACAAAACTAATCGATAAGAATAGTGACATACTTATTTCTTTCCGAAGTTGGGAGTTGGTTGAATATCCTGAATTATTAGAAACAACAAGACACAACTGGACTGTCAAGACTTCTTCCAAAATCAATTCTCCACGTCATGTGTTATTTTGTTTGCAAACGAATAGACGTGGCAATATAAAAATGGATATGAGCAAATTTGATCATTGCGACTTAAGAAATATAAATGTTTATTTAAATTCTGAAAGATATCCCTATAATGATCTTCAACTTGATTTTGCAAACAATAAATTTGCAACCGTATATGAAATGTTTTCTGAGTTTCGTCAAATGTATTATAATCAACCCACAGAACCAATTTTCAATCCAACCGATTTTAAGAAATATGCACCAATAGTTTACATTAATTGTTCCCATCAGAAAGATTTGCTTCAAACTGGTCCGATTACTTTGAAAATTGAATTTGAAACTAAAGACAAAGTACCTCCAAAAACAGCAGCATATTGTCTAATTATTTATGATAAGGTATTTGCTTACAACCCACTAACTAAAATTGTAAAACAACTATAATACTATTTGTATGTGCTTTATTTTTTGCAGTTATATTTTTGTCTTCAAAGATGAAACATTCTATTTTTTAAATGATTTCACTTGTAATAGAACAAATTGATAATTTTTTAAAAGAGTTGGAAAAGTTAAAAAACCAAATTAATACTTATACCACTAAAAAAATTGTCTTTAAGAGATTTGCAGATATAAAAATATGCGATTAATTCTGGATTTGCAAGGATTTAAAGATGATGAAAACAAGTTTATTCCAAAGGAATTAGCTACATATGATGGAAACAGAATCAGTCACTATATCTTTAAACCACCCTATCCATTAAGTTTGTTATCTCCAGAATCGCATAAACAAACTGTTTGGCTAATGAAAAATCATCACCATATCGATTGGAACAGTGGATTTACTCCATTACACTATTTTTCTAAAATAGTAAGTGAATTGACCAAGGACTTTCAATTTATTTATGTCAAAGGAGCTGAGAAGGCGGATTATATTAGAAAATATTGTAAGAACACTGTAATTGAAATTTGTGAAGCACCAATTCTGCATAAATCTAATCCTAAATGTTTTCATCATTCAAACACACCGTCAATGTGTGCTCTTTCAAATATATTTTATTTGTATGATAATTTTTTTATGAATGAATAAAAAACATTATTTTATTTAATTTGTTTTATTTTACTATATTCTAACATTAATACATTAATATGATCACTTAAGTCTAACATTCTAAATTCTAAAACTAACTTATAAAAATTCTTAGTCTCTAAAAAGTTTATACAAGCTTTAGCAGCCATTTTACACATTGATACATGGTCCATATAGTTTATCCATAATGTTGTATTTTGAGCGTCACTATCACCCACAAGAGCATAATATTGTGAACACGCTTCCGACATAATAAAGTTCTCAAACATTTCTCTAACAATAAGATCCATTTTACGAATAATCACATGAAATGTCAGTAATCATTGATCTCATTTCACACATTTCGTCTTCAGCCAATAATATATATTTCAATGCTTCTTTATTATCATCTGACACATATTGTTTAAATTTTCTCAACTCATAAGCAAATCCAACATCTATCAATCCTTTTAAAAACTTTGTAATCTCCTCGTCGTAATAGTATTCTTGACACAATTTTACACCTTTTTCATAATGATGTATCACATTATTATAATAACGAATCCACTCTGGTTTACTGTGCATAATATGTGCAAATTTTGACTTAATTTCTTTATTAAACTCACTCTCCAATTCTTTAACACATTGTAACAGGTTGTTGTTTGTTGATTGCATTTGATTGAAAGTAAACTAAACTTTGATGATGATACAATTCTTTTCCAACATTTTAAAGATTATCTCCCCTCTTTGTGTTCTCTCATAGATTTGAGTGGGGAGGGTTTGTTCGTTTCTTTCCAATATATCTCTCACTTCAATTTAGTACTAGTCATTTTCGGCCATATTGAATTTAATATTTAATCTCTCTCTCTTTCAATATAGCTCTCACTTCAATTTAGTACAAATCATTTTCGGCCATATTGAATTTAATATTTTATCTCTCTCCCTTTCAATATCTCTCACTTCAATTTAGTACAAGTCATTTTCGGCCATCTTGTATTTGCTATTTCCCATCTCTCTCCCTTGCAATATATGAATCTACCTTCTCACTTCAATTTAGTACAAGTCATTTTCGGCCATCTTGTATTTACTATTTCCCATCTCTCTCTCCCTTGCAATATATGAATCTACCTTCTCACTTCATAGTACGGAAAGGTGCGCGCGCAACCCTCCTCATTCTGCTCTCTCATAGGGTTTTTTGGAGTGGGGGAACCTCCTCCTCATTGTGCTCTCTCACAAATCTATTACTGTTACAATTTTATCAAAATTTAATATCTAGCAAATTCTCTTTGACACACATCAGACTATACCGGTAAAAAACCTTAAAATGACAATAGAAAATAAAATGAACTCCAAAACATGGAAAGAGATTGAAATGCAAAAAATGTAGACGAATCAAAATGTACACAAGATGAGATAGAACACAAGCTGTAAAATATTATTTTTACTGCAGAAAATACCAATCCCAAAGAATATTAAAAAATTAAAACATTATTGTAACTATATGAGAATATACAGACTATAGTACCATATCTTATTGCAATAAAAATTTTACTACAACTTGTGCGGCGAAAATGTTTAGATATTTTTGTTAAAAATGTGGACAAATTGAATCCAACTTTTTTATCAACATATTGTCACAACAATCTATTCGAAACAATATCAAAACACTTGAGGTTAGGACTGTTGTGAAGCAACTAACCTAAAGGTTAACTTTAAAACACGCAGTTTTAAGTTCGCGTTAATTTACCTCAAGCATTAACACTAATCTTGATATAACACGTCACGTCATGTAGAAATAGTTTACCTCAGAGTTACAGTTCACCCTTTTTTATGATCAAATACAAGCACTATAGGAAAAATCCTTTAAGGCACTCTGGGAGTGGTGCGTGTGCGAATGAAGCGATTTACGTTGGCCTTGAATCGTTGGCGGTTATATTCGTTGGGCAAAACGACCTCGGGAAGGTCGTCTCATAAGGATGAAATCCTCCGGATGAAAGAATTCTTAAATAATGAAGTTCGAGGAGTACAAATCTTAAAAACATATGGTTGAGTTCGACGTATATTTCTGCTATTCGCCGCTCTGTGCGGAATGAAGAGGGCAAGGTCAGCCTAGCACTTTCCATGGAAATATCTGTAAAAGAGAGTCAAATCCCAACCTGTCTCTTCCATATTCTAGGCTACCAAGGCTCTTCGACAGCTCATAACCCACCCTACAATTTAGCTCTAAGCTAAATGACTTTAACACTTCACTAATAAATCAGTCCTAAGTGGTACACAATGTGCAACAGAAATTTGTAGACCGTTTTTTTCTAATACAGTCTAGTCATATTTTCTAAAACATTTTCAACATCTTAAGAGATATTTTTTTCATACCTATTTTATAGTTTTCTTTCCTGTAAAATCAAAATATGTAAAAATATGCAGGGTGTTTCATTTTTAAAAAAATATTGTTGGTGTTCTATATTTGTTGTACAATTAATAATGAACTACCTTATAAGGGAATCAAGTCCATTATCATATTTCAGAATTTAATGGAATGCAGGAGACCATTTTCGTGTAGAATTAATCAGGCTAAGCAGAAAAAATATGTGTTTTTTGTAAAGTATATCAGAGGACATGTTTGGATTGACCCCACTGGTGGATCAATAAATTAACTTTTCGAACTAAAATATAAAATTTTATATTCCATTAATACATACCAAAATTGGAATTAATATCTAAAGTACTTTTGGAGATATTAAAAAGTGATGATTTTTATACAGCCACCTGAGTAAAAAATTTATGCCGTTGCTGACATATTATGTTAATATGAAGTTTTCTTCATAAAATAACCTCAGAAATAATACTCTGAAATATTATCACGTCTTTAAAGAACACTAATAATAAATGTTAACGATAAATATTAATCTTACTTGGGGGTGTAGTCGTTGGTGGGGGTGTCGTCGTTGGTGGTCCAAAATATGAAGGTCCAGGTTTGGTTGGTATAATACCAGCTATTATGCCATAGGGTGGAGTGACTGAAGCTGTTCCGTGGTTAAAGATTGAAAACAGTACCAGGGTCGAAAGAAGGAAGGTCTGAAGGAAAATGAAGAAAAATTATTATTTTAGCATATTTTGTTTACTTAATATTTGTCGATATGTGAAATAATACACACATAATATGTGAAAATTAGATTTAGAATTTTTTCTTCAATCCTCAATACATAAATATGAGATATTGTTTTTAGTCTCCTGGTTAAAGTTAAATCTTTAGCCAATAAATTGCCCTTTTATGCTAGTTTCTTGTCGCGACGTTTTCTAAACACATTTTTCTTATGGGTGGAAACCTTGCAACTAAACTTACTTAACGGGATGAAAAGCGCCCATTTAGAATAATGTGTTCAGAAAACGCCGCGACAAGGAACACTGCGACAAGAAACGCGTTCATAAAAGCGGCATAACAGGTTGGTGTTTGTCTATTGTTTAGTTCTCTTTTTATTAAAGATATTATAAACTTAATAATTTTGTTTCCAATTCCTCCAGCTAACAGTCATAGCCAACAACAGACAGACATATGTCGTTGCCTTTTGGACCTGATCGATTTAAACAGACACACGAAAAATATGTATTTACACTTTAGTATGAAATAACATTCGCTGGAAGATATAGAAAGGATAATAATTGCAACAACACATTTACTTACAGTGAATTTATAAAAATTAGCCATTTTCACACAAGTTTAGTATAATATTATTTATTAACTATTACTAAGATTGTGGTGTAGTAAACCTTTTTATACGTTAACCTGCCTATACTTTAATGCCGCCTTCGACTATTAGGATAGATGGTTAAGCAACACACTAGTGCATATTTTTTAAATCGGGTATTAAATTGCCTGATTATATTTAAACCAACAAATTCTGAGATGAAAACAAATTTCAGAAAACTAACGATAAACTGTACTTTACTGGCCTTGACTTGTCGCCCTTTAAATTAAACAGCATAATTTTGACTGAAGTTGACAGATGCTTATTAATAATGTTTTCAATTCTCAGGACGAATATCGTTTCCTATAATATTTAACTGTAAATTCTGTACCATCCATGAGTAAGTGGGTTAGTCAAATTACATGAAAAATGAGATATCTTCACCATGTCCAAGAATGTCCACCTTGGATAAATTGGTAAAGCAAATTATCAATAAGGTTAGTCACTAGGATCCTTTGAGGATGTGGACTTATGAAGATAAGCCTATACTAAAATGAGTATTTCCAATTAGTAACGCTATTTTTTTTTATTGTAAACAAAAATATATGACAATTCAGGTTACCTAGTTCTTAAAAATCATAATAGTTATGATATTTATGGTTAAAATAAGATAACTGAAAATGTATATCTATTCACGGGTCAAATCTCTAAAGAACATAAGCAGGTATTTGAAGTTACCTAATTTGACCTATTAAATGAATTGGACCAAAATAGGTATCTTAAATTATCCTTCTATGTATTTAATTTCGAAATCGTTTGTGAACAACCAATCGCTCAGAATTAATTTCAAACCTATAGGTGACTAACTAAATCAGTTCAACTTTCTTTTTGAACAAGCTCCTGTAGCAGATATGTATATGTATATCTCAAGTTATCCATTGTAGGGGTGCGGTTGGTTATCGTAAATATTAAATAGGACAACTCAACGAAAATATTATTATGGTTTTTCTCGCTTGAATTGAATCTAGGTTATGTTTATGGGTTATATTGCCACTTGAGTGTTGACGTTATTGGATCATTTTGTTTCCTTACCTAACCGAACAAAACTAATATTAAATGTTGCTTTAATTAATGTCGAGGCCAATGTCTTCCACTTGTGGCTTCGGATCCACAGGAACTCTTGATTTTGGGATTGTTTTATGTTATTCCTAATTTTATGGCTTCTTATTATATAACTTGTTGTTCGATGATAGTGACGGTTACAGACTTGCCACCCATACTTTGTTGAGTATGACAGTGTCATTTTACTAATTAGAGAAGTTATGGATTTAAATACAATGATTAACTTGGTTATAATATTCCGCCCCCCTTTGAAGGTTAGGCTTTTAAAAACAACTTCTAATATAAATAACATTAATGAAACTGAGAAACAATTAGTAATGAACAATAATCAGTTCAAATACTAAAGTCTTTGACTACTATATATTCAGTCCTCGATAGGTAATAAAGTCAATTTCGTCAAGGCTCGTTGAAGTACACGATTTTTAGTCTGCACGCTGGCAACGCACACAATATTATCAGCACCCGGATGACATTTCAAAATTCGTCCAAGAGGCCAACGTAGGGATGAAACGTTATCTTCTTTCAGCATGGAACCTAACTGAAGTTGATGATTCCTATCGAACTGCCATTTCGTGCGTTGTCGTAGCAGGTTCTTTGGCCCAGCGGGCCTAAAAGAATAGAAATACTGCATTTATGTTGGTAACGTTTGACATGGTTGATCTTGGAAGTGGTTAACATGTTTGATCTTGGAAGGTCTCGTTGTGACCAGGTGTCAAAGCTTCGAGGTAATTGGGGTCAGAGAATATAGGAATAATGGGTAGTGAATTAATAACCACTTAAGTCAAAATCGAATAAAATTCTTCATAAGGGTTTGGGAGCTGGAGTAAAATTACAGTTAATTTTAGATTTATTTAAATAATTTTGAAAAAACTCATTATTTACAAAATGTTAAATAGCCTTAAGCCCGCTACATGCTGCAATCAAATTTGTTGCATTCTCGAACTATGAATCAGTACAGAGACTACGTCTAGAAACAAATCGTTTTAATACGTTCAAAAATCCTTCGCTCGTCAAATCTGAAACGAGCTCTAGATGAACCACTTTAGTCGTTATTATGAACACGCTAATATAATCTTTAATGATGTTCCTATTTTTTGTTTTACCGTCCTTTGATTCGAAAGGGCCTGCAAAATCAACTGGCGATGATATAAATGGGCTGGCAGGCGTGATTCGAGCGTTAGGGAGTTGTTCCATTTAAATAGTCAAATGGGTAGGTTTAGCACTGAAACATATATACTTACGTATACAAGTCTTTATCGAATTTTTACCACTTATAGGCCAAAATTTGTGGTGTAAACCCAATCAACCCAATCAACGAGCATGCTCGTGTGTAATTATTAATCGCATGATAGAGTGCTTACCAGGTAAAATGTTCGGATGCTTTGGTCATAGGATATATTAGAATTTCCAAGTCACACGCCTACAAGAAGCAGGCCTTGTTTATCTATAAACAGAGACAATGTCTTTAAATTTCTTCTAGATTTGACAGCTTTAAATTTCTTAAACTTTTCCAAATCAATTAAGAATACTCGTCTTGTACAATTTTTAATAACGCGATAGTACTGTTTTCTATCTCCTCATTACTTAGTGGTCCAAGTTGTCGAGCTTCCTTAGAGAATATCGCAATATTTTGAAATCTTAAGCAGTATGCCGTTACACGTACTAACTTATCGTAGTCGGAGAAACGTTTCATTAGCTTTATTACACAAAAAACCGTTAACTAATTCGTAAAAGTTATATTGAAACAAAACATCTAAAGAAGGTATCCAAGATACGCCTAAAGATTTCGTAGAGGAATCGTCAGTTCTGGCGTATTGAGAACCGGTGGTCTTAATAATATTATCTAATAAACTCTTATCGTTAGATTGGAATTTCCTTATTTCAAATTCGTAATGAGTTAAAATTTTGGAAAGATTTTCGCGCATTTTATTTAACGGCGAACTGTCGAACAAACCCGATCAGAACATCGTCCATATACATATATTTGTTTATTACGTCACATTCAATAGGGTAATTCTCTTTATTTTCAATCGCAATTTGTTGAAAGCAACGTGTTGCCAAGAATGATGCGGGTTTTGAGCCATACGCCAAAGTTTGTAACGCGAGATATTTAACTTCATCGTTAGGGTTTTCCCGCCAATCTTTGAAGGTTTTGATGTTCCAGATGTACTACGATCTGAAGGTACTTTTTCGTTAAATCACCGATATGTGCCACCTTGTGTTGCCTAAAATGTACTAAAGTAGAAAATAAATCCTTTTGAATAACCGGGTCATCCATTAATATGTCATTAAGAGATGTATTTGTTGAAGATTTGGCGGACGCGTCGAAAACTTCTCTAAGTTAAGTAGTGAAGCTGTCTGGCTTTATGACGCTATGGTGAGGTAAGTAATAAACCAGGGTATTCGAATCATTAACGTCGCGAGAAACTTCTGTCATGTGTTTAAGATTCCTATATTCAATGAGAAAAACTTTGTGTTTTTCATTTAATTCTATATTTTTCGACAATTTTTGTTCCATCGCGTATAAACGATTTAGTGCGCGTTTATCCGAGTCCAAGTCCGAAACATTATTTTTTAATGGTAGTTTAATTACAAGTCTTCCTTGATCGTTTCGCGTGATATCTTGAACAAAGTGCTGCTCACATTCGCGTTCTTCATTTATCCATTTATTCTTAACATTTTTAGATACTTCGTCTACTAACCAAAACTTTTCAAGCTGTTCCTTTAAATTTAATGCTCGACCAGAATTCAACAAAAAACATTGTGATTCTTGTTTTTTTATAGGAATATTTACGGCTATAATCCACCCTAGTACGCCATTTTGTATCACAGGTTGATTTTTCCAAGTATCATTTGACCAGCTGATAAAAATTCAAAGAAAAGAGAACAACCTAGAACTAGATCAACGCTTGAGGCAATATTAGAGCTAGGGTCGGCTAATTCTACGTTAGGAATATTTAAATTCAAAGTGTCAAATGAAATTTGTGGAGATAAACCTGTTGTATTATCAATAACGAGAAAAGAAATTTTAGTTTCAATCTTATGGTCAAGTAGGTTTGTTGACAAATGTTTGTTTTGAGTTGATTTATACCGGAAACAGGAAAATTAATTTTAGTAGTAGGAAGCTTGAGTTTTTCTACAAGTTCACGAGTAATACAATTTGATTGTCATCCGGAATCGAGTATGATACGGCAGATTAATGCTTGATTTTGAGAAACATATACCTGCACAATGACTGTTGATAACAACACTAAATTTTCGAGAGTTTTTCTGACATAATGCGACAAAACTATCCGAGACTCTACTTGAGAATCGGTTGGTAAAGTTATTCGAGAAACGCTATTTAGCTGACTTCTTTGAATTGACCTACGCTGCAAGATTGATGTTGATCTCTAAATTTTTGATTATTAATTTCAGCATTAATTGGTACAGATTGATGCAACACTGTGTTATGCTTTACATTGCAAATAGTGCAACCCTTCGACTTACATTCGAAACTTATGATTTTTACGCAAATAATTTGTTCATAAACGCATTCGTCTCGTCTCTTAAATTTTTTCTACCTTTAAATTTAATACAAAAAAGTAAATAAAGTGATTGTCGTGACATAATAATGAACATGATAACGAATGCTCTTATCCTACAGCATAAAATGATATTTATTGATCGCTATTGCTATGATTACTGTCCGCTTTCAAGATTGGCAACGTTGGTTTAAAAATTTGTTAAAATCGTCCAAACTTGGCAGAACTATAGCTTTGCTATAGTTTTCCCAATTCCCGCTTGGAATAAAAATCTATTTTTGACATAAGCATATAAATAAAAATCGTGTTCCAGCTGCTTACTGGCTCTCATAAACTTTCGAGTGGCGACAGTTACGTAAAAATATGTCAAATCATTTTCTTAAGCTGTGGTTCTTTTGGTATTTTAGGAAGCTCAAAAATTTCTCTTACGTGTGCATTTATCATAGCTTTTTTATTATCATATCGTTCCTCCAATGATTTGAAGGCTTTAGTGTAATTTGCATCCGATATTTGGAGAGACGCGATTACTTGGGCGGCTTCGCTCTTAAGGGATGCCTGAAGATAGTAATATTTTTCGATATCATGGAAATTATTGTTATTGTGTAATAAGGCCGTGAGAATATCATGAAAATGCCATTCTCTATACGTGTCAGAAAATTCTGGTATTTTTAAAGGGGGTAACTTAGCCTTAGGGGTAGCAGTTACGCTTAAGCCGCTCCCCGCGAGGGGTACAGTGACTTTTTGAAAAGTAAGGTTTTACATATAATCCCTACCTTGTTTCGAATGCATCCCTTTCTTTAAAGGCAATGTTCTCATCTAGAGCATTGTCAATTGCCAAGGCTTCTTCAATTTGACACTGTATTTGCTTAAACTATCGTGAATTGTTTCGAATCGTATCTCTAACTGCGTTCGTGTCCCAGTAGATGCCTAAAACTTATCGAAAAGTTTGATAAGCCGGGTTAATTCGGCTTTAATCTTCGTGCGTCCAGCTCTCAACTTTTTTATTTCGTTATTTTGTACCATTTTTTAAAAAGTTACTGTTAAATTCGAGAAGGTATAATTTAACCGTGAATAGGTATCGTGGAAATATTATTTTTCGCTATAAATTATTTATCGTGATAAACCCCTTACGTGAAACTGGTTAAAACATACTAGTTTTCGAGTTTTATTTTTATAAACGAGAGATAAACCTGAAACAATTTTCAACACGTTAATATTACGTCATCGAGATTATTAAAAATATGAGACCAAACTACCGATTTTATCGGTACAACGAGAATAGGCAAATGACAATCAGTATGAGAAAGGGAAGGGACCTGACCTGAAGTGAAACTATTTTCTTCCACGAAAACATGGTGATTAGGAATGTATGTAACTTTCCTTCGATTTTTCTGATTCTATAGGGTGTCGAGACCTGTGTCTTCCACCTGGGATATCAGATCCATAGGCACTCTTGATTTCGGTATTGTTTTATTCCTAATTTTATGGCTATTTATTATATAACTTGTCGCTCGATGACAGACAGACATTTTACTAATTAGAAAAGGTATAAGTTTCAAATATAACGATTAACTTGGATATAGCAATTATGGACCTGGATATTGTGGAAATAGTATGTACTAATAATAATAAAGAATAGTACCAAAATGATAATTCAAAAAATATATCCATTATGACACATGAAAATGTGTCTGAAGAACTGCATTTAGAGGGTAAGTGATAATATTATTATAAATTGTGTTTCAAATATTAATAATAAAAAATGGATTATCACAGATTTATATTATATTATTATTTTGATTGATTTTTGATATTTTAGTCGACAGTTACGGAGATAAGGAAACATTTTAATTTAATAAATATGTTAATAAATTTTTCTTTTATTAGATATTAATCGATTATCGATACATGGATAATAGATATCAAAATTTATTCTAAAAGTGGCTTTTCAGTGATGCCACAAGGCTTTCTTTTATGCGAGAAAACATATTATTCCCGCCACTTTTGCTTTTAGAGTTCGGTTATCTATAGTTATAGGTCGGTATTCAAAACTAACAATACTCTTATTATTAAAGAAAGCAATATTTGATGTTTTGATTTTCACTTTAATTTGTCCACATGATACGTGTTTGTTATGTCGACTTCATTAGATGTATGGTATAAAATATAAGTATTTAATTTAGAGGTTTCGTCCTCACATTATTTTTAAATAGTAATTACATATTATACATTTCTCTTTATTAATGCTAAAGGTTCATTATAATTCATTTATACTTTGTACATACGTACTACTTATTTTATTATTATTTTTTAATATAGTTGTATTCAACATTACGCGATTTAATTACAATTTTTTTTGATATTTTTATAGTATGCTATTCGACTTTCTTACTATCCCTCGTACCATTCCTGTAGTATCACAGCGGTGCGATGTCACCCGATGGAACGTATGGGCTAGACCGAGAAAAATTATTCATTCGTCGACTTTTCGACATTGCACTTCACCGACCATTCGGGGAAGATAATCGTTGACCATTTCACCGCATTCCAAGTGATCCAAGCCTTCCCTTGTTTTCCTTTAAGGCAAATCGAAGGCATTTTTAATTTCATTCGTTTGCGCTTTACTAAAAGTTGCAAGGCTGAACAGGCCGATTTGGGAATCGAGGAAGATCTGAATTATTAAGGATTAGCGCAATCTATTATTGCAATCCTTCTAGCACAGGGTGGCTAAGAACGACCCATATATTTCTCATTACAATAGGCACTACACTAATATTATGGTATAGTTATTTTAATATGGGTAGAAGAGTTCAAGTAATTAATTAACACAAGCCGTTTTGTTCATTCATGCAAAATCTTGAAATTGTTATAAAAAAATATGTTTTTTAGCTTTTAAATGACCCGGGTATGTTAAAAGTTTATTATTTTTAGTGAGAGAATATTGGTGGTCTTTTCTTGGACGGAAGGAAAACCCTATCTAACCTATGCATATATGAACTAGGCCAACTAGGGCAATAACCACAATTTAATTTATAAACTCCGTTTTTTTATCCTTCTGATTTTTATCTTTATTATTTTTGATTAACTTCCATCAACGGTTTTAGAAGCTACCCTGATACCTTGTTTACTTTTGACGTGATCACTGGCTTTTCCTATGTATGTTAAAGTTTTATAATTTTATGATTGTTTTGTAATAGGAAAGGTTCCTTTTAATGCCGAGTATTTTTTAATTATGAGTTATTCTAAAATAAATTCCGTCTATTGTTTTATAAGTATAATCATTATGAATAGCTTTATTATATTAAATTATTTTGTAAAATTTTCTCTTGACTTTTCGACGTTGATTAAGCAGTGGACCATACTATTATATGCATCTAATTTATGTTTTATAGAATGGTGTGATTTATAGTTGATTGTATGGTCAGTATGTGACTGTTTGTAATAAATAGAAAAACTAATTTTTTTCTATTTATAAACATATAAACATTCAACATAAGCGAATTCAAAGTGGGGGAAGTGCGAGTTACACGTCGTGGCTTAAAAAAATACTTTTTAAATTTTCAGCAATTTTGGAGATATAAATTGCGTATCGTCCCTCGTATTTCACGAGATATCCATTCTCACCCAGTACGCTTAACGGCTTGAATGAAGTAGGGAATGGGATTAATTGAGACCCCACCTTCGATCAGATTAGATAATGAAATATCAGAATTAAGTAGTAAGAAAGCTTTTTCCTTTTACTGGTGTAAAAATTTCCCTACCCTTTTCATTCAATTGATTTATGGTACAGACGGACTTATTGATGTTCTAACCACTGAGAGATAGATTACTTCTTAAATACTCGTATTGTTATTTTCGCTGACGATCGGATTGATAATTTTTTTTAGCAATTAGGAATAAAAGTTCTGGGGAATAATTTTATTATGATTGGCGACGCATTTAAAGAATATTTATTGCCCTCGTAATTAAAACCCCTAGGAGGCGTAAATGGTACCCCTAGGCTCTCAAATAGAAAGAGTGGTCAAGTACCACATTATTTTAAATTAAATTTTATATCTTTTCCCAATAATACCGTGATTTATTATGTTCTAAGCAACAGTTTCCAAGAAATCGCGTTACAAAAACGGACTTATTCATGTAAATTTTTAGGGGGTGACTTTACTCCTGGTAAATAATTGGAAAGTGTGCCACCCGGATTGACTAAATATGTACTCCTACTTAAAGAGGAGTAAAAAATAATAACTATAAATAAAAAATAGTATAATTATATTAAAATAAAAAATAATAAATATTAAAATAAAAAATAATAAATAAAATTTAAAATAATAAATAATAGAATAAAAAATAGTAAATATTAGATAAAAAATAATAAATATAAATAAAAAATAGTATATATTAAAATAAAAAATAATAAATATTAAAATAAAAAATAATAAATTATAAAATTTAAAATAATAAATATTAGAATAAAAAATAATAAATATTATAATAATAAATGATAAATATTAGAATAAAAAATAATAAATATTAAAATAATAAATAATAAACATTAGAATAAAAAATAATAAATATTAAAATACAAAATAATAAATATTAGAATAAAAAATAATAAATATACAATAAAAAAATAATAAATATTAGAATAAAAAATAATAAACATTAAAATAAAAAATGATAAATATTAAAATAAGAAATAATAAATATAAAGATCAGGTACTTCATAATCATACTAGTACACACGTTTTTCTTCAAACACTGCAGGTTACTTTAAAAGGCATCCATGGTTCTCGTGTTGTTCGAGCGTTAGTCGACAGTGGCTCACAGCGTTCATATATTTTGAAGTGTAATGTGTTAGCGCTTGGCTTGAAGCCTAAAAGAGTAGAGAAGATTGTCCATTGTGTTTTTGGAGGTACAGAGTTTGCCAACAATCACTATTCTTATGATATTACTGTGAGTAGTGGGAAGTATAATAATACTTTTGAAGTTTTAGATCAATCCCGTATAATCCGTATATGTAACGTTGCGAAAACTAGAAAAAGAGGATCTTTTTCAGCGATGCGATGATGCTTTTTAAAGAATGGTTGTTATTAGACATTATTCAAAAAGTCAATGACAGCGTAGACGGACATTTTTGCCACATCGAGCAGTGTTAAAGGAGGGTTCTACAACAGCGATCAGGCCTGTTTTTGATGCCTCTGCACGTGAAAAAGATAGTCCATCTTTAAATCAATATCTGGAGAAAGGATTGAATTTAATCGAGCTGATACCTACGTTACTGCTCAGATTTCGAGAATTCAAGTTTTATGTAATATCTGATATAAAAAAAGTTTTCCTACAAATTAGCATCAATCAGAAAGACAGAGATTTTTTAAAATTCCTTTGGGATGATGAAAGTGCCAGCAAATTGTTTTGCAACATAAACGTGTGATGTTCAGAGTTAATTGTAACCCATTGCTACTTGGGACAACGATCGAATACCATTTAAAAAGATGTTTGGAAAACTGTTCATTGTCAGATTCTGTATATTAACAAAAACCAATTGAGAAATCGTCTAAGAGCTTCTATGTAGATATTGTGTGACCAGCTTACAAGATCAAGAAAATATAAATACATTTATTCGAGAGTCGACTTGGCAATGGCTGAAGGTCAATTTGACTTAAGAGAGTGGGAGTTTTCTGGAAATTCCAACAGCGACGATTTTAATGTTTCGGTTCTGGGTCTAAAATGGTTTCCGAAGCAAGATCTGTTGAGTGTTAGTAAGGATTTTCTTGAAGTAGAAGATATTGGAGTAACAAAAAGACGCCTATTGTCTATGACTCAGAAGGTTTTTGATCCGATTGGTTTTACTGCCCCTACTACGTTGTTCTCAAAACTGTTATTGCAGCGTTTATGGGAAAAACAGATTTCCTGGGATGCACCCGTTAATGATGAAATCGCAATACCATTTAAAAAATGGGTTTCAGGTTTTCCTTACCTTCAAGAAATTAAAATTCCACGATGGATATCTATAAAAGACGATAATAGTCAGTATTCATACATTTTGTGATGCCAGTCAAAACGCATATGCGACTGCTATTTTTGTAGGGTAGCAAAAGGGAATAAAATAACGGTACACTTGTTGGCTGCCAAGGCAAGAGTTGCACCTTTGAAAAAATTTGACAATTCCACGCTTGGAGTTTCTGGGTGCTGCTATTGGAGCCAGGCTTTATACTCAAGTAATGGAAAGTATTACAGGCACATTTAGTAGTTATTTTTGGTGTGATTCGTCAACAGATATATCATGGATACAGCGCAATGAGGAGTGGGGACTTTTATTTGGAACAGGGTCAATGAAATTCGTCGCTTAACCCCAACGGAACAATGGCGACATATACCTGGAACATGTAATCCTGCAGACCTCCCGTCTCGAGGTTGTACGCCAAGACAGATATTGGAGTCTAAATGGTGGGATGGTCCGTATTGGCTTCATCAAGATATACATAGTTGGCCAGATGAGAAAACAATAATTGACGAAGAAGATATTTACAAGGAACGTAAAAAAATTAGTTGTAGCACTTGTTAATGTCAACTATATTGATTTTTGGCATCTTTCTTACTTTAGTCAGTTTACGAAAACAGTAAGAATGATGGCTTGGATATTTAGATGCATTTATAATATGAAATATTCAATTAACAATCGACAAGGTAATTTGACAGTTGATGAATTAAATGAGGTAGAAAAGAGCATTTTCAAATTGATTCAAAACGAAAACTTTTCTGATTTTCAAGATAAAAAGTTAATCACTCTCAATACCTTTTATGATAAATATGGAGTTATACGTTTAAAATCTAGAATCTTCAACCGAGAAGATACCATTGACTATCAGTTTCCAATTGTTTTGCCAGCAAAACATCGTACTGTTACAAGTTTAATTATGGACGCGCATAAGAAATTATCTCATGTGAGGACGCAGGGTATCTTAAATCAATTACGTGAAGACAATTGGATACTAGGAGGAAGACGTAATATTAAATCCATCCTGCTAAGATGTGTACCTTGTAGGAGATTTGATGCAAAACCATTCATTGTGGAATCTCCCCGTTACCTGCAGACAGAGGGCGTGATGCTGTGGCTTTTGAAATAACTGGTGTAGACTTTGCCGGTCCACTCTACCTTAAAAGTGGTGAAAAGTATGGATTTACCTGTGCTATATATCGAGCAGTTCATATGGAACTACCTTCGTCGTTATCAACTATGAGTGTTAATGCAAGTTCTACGTCGCTTTGTGTCTCGACGCGGTAGACCAAAAGTATTATGGAGTGATAATGGGGGCCAATTTCAGAGGAACAGAGAATACATTTGCCAATTTAGATTGGGAGCAAATTATACTAGAGACATCTACACAGCATATTGTTTGGCATTTTAAACCGCCTACTGCATCATGGTGGGGAGAATTTTTTGAGCGGTTGATTGGTGTTGTCAAACAATTATTACGTAAAGTTCTTGGACGAACTTGCCTTTATTATGAAGATCTTCTTACTCTGGTATGTGACTGTGAGGCAATAGTGAACGCTAGACCTCTGACTTATGTCTCAAACCATTCGAATGACTTGATGGGGCTTACACCTGCGATTGTAATGAAATTAATAAAACTTCGCTCTAACGTAGTGTACGTCATAAACAAAAGTTACATGATGACTTAAAACGTCGTTTTCGATTGGAATACCTAGGACAGTTAAAGCTTTTTTGTGAGAAGAAACCTAATGCTGTAATAAAATTAGGTGACGTTGTCATCGTAGGAAATGACAATATAAAGCGAATCGAGTGGCCTATCGGACGTATTATGGAACTGATACCAGGAAGAGATCGGCTTATGAGATTAGTTCTAGTTAAGACTGTACGGGGCGAGTTGTTGCGGCCAGTCCAGCGATTGTTTCTGCTTGAATGTGGTGGTACTGTTGAAGAAGATGCTAAGGTTTCCAGCCCGATAGCTGTGCAACCCGAGTCGCAGCCTAAACAAGAATCCACAACCAAACGAGACGAAAAAAGTTCGGGAGTGATAAAAAGCAGAGTACCCATACAAGAAGTTATTATTACCCGTAGTGGTCGAGCGTCAAAGATTCCAGAAAGGTTTTAATAATTGTTAGGACTAATGTAAAATTATTTTAATGTGAATAGTATTTAATGTGAGAAACGCTTCATGTTACACACCGTTTCTCAGGTGGGAGAATGTTGTAAACCAATGTTGAAAACCAATAATTTAGAATAGGTGAATAAATGTCAATGTCAATCAATATATTTTAGAACGAGTTATCATTTTTAAGTTTTTCCCAAAAATAAAATAAAAGAAGAATAAAAACCCGAAGTTCGAATCTAGTTTAGGCCGTGAAAGCGGGTAGAGGACCAGCGGCGAGATAAAACAGTAACAGAGAATTGGTAGATAGGTGATCCGTTAAATATAATAAGTGCTTGGTTAAAGGAGTAAGTATCGATATATTTTCGATTTTTACAATTATCAAAGCGATAATAAATATCCGTTTAGGGTAGTGAGGTTAAAAAATCTATTTAAGAAATAAGAAGTCTATACTTGTCAGGTGGTATTAATATCAAATACCAATGTATGGAAAAATACTATTTTTCCAAGCCACCCGATGATACCTTATACAATAAGGGCGTATTTAGTCTACACTGTAGTACTTTAAAATATTTTAAAGTTGAAATTAAAATATTTTAAAGTACTACAGTGTAGACTAAATACGCCCTTATTGTATAAGGTATCATCGGGTGGCTTGGAAAAATATTATTTTTCCATACATTGGTATTTGATATTAATACCACCTGACAAGTATAGACTTCTTATTTCTTAAATAGATTTTTTAACAAATTTGATTTAATCAAATAACGTCTGTTCAGATTGTCTGGGGCTACTAAGAGATGGCGCTGCGCGCTGTATTTTATCGACTACTGTCGATGGTACTGCGTTAAGTTAGAGTCCTCTCTGTTGATGGGTATGTACACCTACCCTGTACTGACGAGAACAAATAAGTTCGAAACCGGTCTGCAGGTTGTTGCATCCTATCAATAGAGAGGGCTTCCTTCTCTTGGTAGTGCCATTCAATCTGAAATAGTATTTTAAAGTACTACAGTGTAGACTAAATACGCCCTTATTGTATAAGGTATCATCGGGTGGCTTGGAAAAATATTATTTTTCCATACATTGGTATTTGATAGTGAGGTTAGATTATGAGTTTTAGATTTTTCTTGGAATTATATGTATTTATGTAATGTAATGTAAAGATTAATTTAATTTTTTTTGTTAAAGCTAAAAAATATACTGTTCGGCTATTTGAACTTTAATGGTAGCGCACTTAGCGGAAAGGAGAATAACCAACTGACAGCAGACCAGCGGAAAGAATACATCCATTTGTTTACTTTAATTAGCACCTAAATAAAAGTTTTTAAGAAGTAAAAAAGTTCTTATGATAAAACAATACATTACGTTGAAGAGGTGAAACAACACATAAACAGTATTAATCTAATTAATAACACACACTATACACAAGTAATTAGCATAAGCAAATAGAAGAATACTTAGCTATTATTTTTATTTACAACCAGGTAAGTAAGCTAAAATGTTCAAATAATTGGAAATTGTATTTGTGATCGTAGGAAAAAGTGTGTACATTACTTGTGTTAAAGTTAGCAAGGGATAGGAGTGGAAATCATATCGATTTTTGACCTTAGACTGAACAGTGACATTTTTCACTTCTTGTATCTTATTTTGTGTGTGGTAGGAATGACAATAAATTTAATAATTCATTAAATAAAATGATTAAAAATCCTTTAAATCAAACTCTTATTAATTCAAAGTAGGTATTTTGAGATGATGCTCGTGATACATCCTACATCTCTCGAACGCTAAATATAAAAACCTTAACAAGGAGGCAGAACAGTATTTTTTCCGTATGAAGTTTGAGGGGAAATGTATGAAAAACATGATAGAATACGCCTTACCATAGGCGTGCTCAAACAATAATTTATTGAAAGGAAAATAAATGCACTGTGTTAACTGTTGGATACTTCCTGAAATTCAAAGCTTCTGTTTTTTTTTCTCAAAAGACGCGTCAAATGTTTATTTGTATTTATTATCTGATCCATTACGTAATTGATAAAAGAAAAACTAGCCGTATGCTAACGTCGTCCGTCGGTCGCCTTTTTTGCCACTGTAGAAACCGTGCTACGATGAGCGGAACTACATAAGAAATAAAATTAAAACCATAAAATTTTAGTTTTAGTGTAGGATATAAAATTTGATAAAACACATTTAATGATATATTTTATGAAACGTATAATGAGTCAGTATAACAAATTTAATTATCTTGAATTTATTTCCATTTGAGTCAATTTTGACTTAATTATTTCTTGTTAGCTTAATGAAAGGCTATATCTGAAGACAATAAATAGAGATATATTTTATTCATTTAAATATTGCGGAAAATGATCATTTTTATATCACATATCTCTATGTAAAGCATGCTTTTTAAAGTATACTTTCGAGGAACGCTGCAGACGCCACACTTAAGTTGTTGGAAATAAGTATTTTTAGTTACAATGGTAAAATTGCTGGCTTTATAAGTTCTCTTTATATTTAAAAATAGCAATCCATCGGTTTTGAAACTCTGTGATAAAATTTTAGTTACTTAGACCCTATAAGTATTTTTACAATGGGTTTATTCTAGTGTTTTCACAATTGGTTTTACTAGAAACATAAAAAATTCACAGTTGAATCAGATTTTACAAATGGCGTAAGAGTAACTGGGAAATGGCATTACAATCAAAATTTTTACGGCGATAATTTTGTCGAAAATTTTCCTTATACAAAGAGGCGCATATTTATGCTTAGAGCAGTGGCTTCCAACCTGGTGGTGGTATTTTGTCACGGCTCCCACCACCAGATTGAAGATAAAAAACAAAAAATCACAGAGCGATGACCAAAAAAAGTGAGTCGTTACTTTTATGTAGGGCCGCACACGACCAGAAAATAGCTCATCAATCAGCTCACTACGCCCCTGCTTCAGCGCCCCAGGGCGACAGGTTGATGGCTTAGAGCATAATTGTGATCAGTTTCAGCAATTTTTGTAATTTTTAAATTCTTTTGATGTTATTATATTATTAATTTTGTAACAATAAAACAAGTTTGTGTTTCAAAATATTATTTTAACCTAAATGTAGTTTTGACAAGCTGTGACAATGACATAAAAACCTGAATTCTAATTATTGACAAATTGTTGATATTCTTTTACAAAATTGGGTAACTCCTTCCTCCAAGACTTTAACATCAGATATCATTTTTTAGATTGGATTTGAGAAAAGTTTGGTTGACACTGTATTTTAAAAATTGTCTGTTTGACTGGCTACTTAATGAAGACGATGTGGGATAGGACGATTCTAGTTGCAAAATTATAAGTTAACTTTAGTAATCAAGTAGATGTTTATTTTCATTTAATTTTACTACAAGAATTTTAAAATTAAATTTCATATAATAAAATTTTTTTCCAGCATATGCACTAATTATTTATTTTTACGAATAAATGTAATACACATTCTTCTATTGTTGTTTTGGCGATCTGGTCGTACTGAGGAAATCTTCCTAGTTCCTGAAACAAGAAGACGGATATATTGCCTAGCTAATCCGAATATTCGATAACCCATACTATTCACGAGATGTATGAACACTCGCAACAATTACTCGTCTGGCTATATTCCATTTGCACGGTGTACATTTAGTGTGTAATTCTTCGAGATCGTGTATAATATAATCGATAGAGGAAAACTTCAAATATAAAAATTAGGATTAATTATTTTAATATTTTTTGCTTTCGTACCGCCCCAATAATATATATTACAGTTTCTTTATTGATGTTAATTTAATAATTTTTTTTATAGATAGTTGCACCTTGGTTATATGAGTACTATTTATAAGGTTTTATGAGAGTTTTTTTATACAGGGTCTTTTAATTTTATTTCCAGAATTCCCGAAGTTTTGATACAATTTACTCAATATTTTCAAATGGAACGCCCTGTTTATTTTATCAAGATTTAAAATTTCTACTAAGTTCCCTTATAACTCTAAAATATTTTCGTAACGATTTTCTCAAAATTTTTGATATTTATTTTTATTTCTTATTTTTATTGTAGACGTAAATGGTCGAAATTATAGTATTCCCTGTATTCTTCGCTATATATCTAGTACGCGTTATAACAGAATATGTAATTTTTTTGCGATCCAATAATTACCCATATTTCAAATTCTATTCTCCATATGGAACGCCGAATAAATATTATGATACAGAAATAAATGAAGTTTTTATCTTATTTTATTATTTTTTTACTTATGTCGACGTTATAAAATTTACCATTTTGTTAAAGGTATGGACAGTACACTTTGGCAACTGTGCAGACAATAATAAAAATATTTTGGAGTTATAAGGAGACTTAGTAGAAGTTTCAATTGTTGATGAAATATACAGGGTGTTCTATTTAAAACATTTAATCAAAACTTCCCGAAATTTGGGAAGTCAAATTAAAGCACTCTGTATGAAAGAATCTTGTAAAATTTTATAAATAGTACTCATAACCCAGATGTAAATGTTTATAAAATTTTTTGATCAAATTAAAATCAATAAAGAACGTTTAGAATATTTATTGCGAATCTACAAAAGCAATAAAAATAATTAATATCATGGCAACACTGGAACAGATTGTGAAAAAAAAAATGGGATTAAATAAACAATCCGAGTAAAAAATATAGGGTATTCCATTTTTTAAACATTAAGTTTTAGGTAGTTTAAGGTCCCGCTTTTATGAATCATACTGTGTATTTGAAAATAATTTTAGAATATACATCTAGTCCCATATTATTTAGATTTAAAGTTTTCCTCTATCCATGATATTATAGGAGATATCACAGAATTACGCACTAAATGGACACCATGTATATAAGATACATAATATGACATAAGAAAATGGTTAATAAGAACGATGTTTAAGATCGGTCTATCCCATACATGCCTTATAGAAACCGTCCATTCATTTTTTAAAAGAAAAACCATATTTTATATTTTTGTATTTTACAAAATGAATTCTAAACATTTTTCATGTAAAATGTCCTGTAGCTATCTTGAACTGTTTTCGAAATGTCAACAACAAGCACAGTAGAAATATCTCCATAAGGACTGGTTTATCTGTTTAGTGTTATTTATGCGCGTTAATTAGCAACAAGCTATACCTAACTCTAGGTCGAGGTTGGAAATGTTTACCCAGGTGTTTTTAATCTTCGCATTCCCTAGCATAGGGTTAGTTAAACATTTATCTGTAGTCAATGTTGCAACATTTTGTGGAATTATTATTAGCTCAATAAGGCACGTGATAAAAAAATTGAGTTATAATTTTATAAAAATTAATATCTAGCAAATTTTCTTTGACACACACCAGACTGTACCAGGAAAAAACCTTAAAACGATAATAGGAAATAAAACGAACTCCAAAACATGGAAATAGAAGAAGAACTGATTGAAATGCAAAAAATGTAGCCGAATCAAAATGTAGGTACACAAGATGTGATAGAACACAAGCTGCAAATGTAGCCTCTACAAGACGAAATAGCCAATGAAATAAAAGTTAAAATATTATTTTTAAGGCAGAAAAGACCAATCTCAAGGAATATTAAAAAAATTAAAACAATATTGTAAATATATGAGAATACACAGACTATAATACCATCTTATCTTATTGCAATAAAAATTTTACTCCAACTGGTGTGCGACGAAATTATTTAGATATTTTTGTTAAAAATGTGGACAAATTGAATCCAACTTTTTATCAACCTATTATCACCACAATCTATTCGAAAAAATATCAAAACATTTGAGGTTAGGACTGTTGGGAACCAACTAACCTAAAGGTCAACTCCAAAACACGCAGTTTAAAGTTCGCGTTAATTTACCTCAAGCATTAACACTAACCTTGGTATAACACGTCCCGTCATGTATAAATAGTTTACCTCAGAGTTACAGCTACCTTTTTTTATAATCAAATACAAGCACTTTAGGAAAAATCCTTTAAGGCTCTCTGGGAGTGGTGCGTGTGCGAATAAAGCGATTCACGTTGGCTTTGAATCGTTGGAGGTTATATTCGCTGGGAAAGCGACCTCGGGAAGGTCGTTCCATAAGGATGAAATCCTTCAGATGAAAGAATTCTTAAATAATGAAGTTCGAGGAGTACAATCTTAACAACATATGGTTGGGGGGCAGTGGTTCGACGTATATTTCTGCTATTCGCCGCTCTGGGCGGAATTACGAGGGCAAGGTCAGCCGAGCATTTTCCATGGAAATATTTGTAGAAGAGGGTCAAATTCCAACCTATCTTCGATGTTCTAGGGTGTCGAGGCTCTTCGACAGCTCGTAACCTACCCTACAATTTAGCTCTAAGCTGAACGACCTTACACTCCACTAATAAATCAGTCCTAAGTGGTACACAATGTGCAACAGAAATTTGTAGGCCATTTTTTTCTAATACAGTCCAACATTTTCAACATCTTAGAACATATTTTTTTTCAAACCTATTTTATAGTTTTCTTCCATGTAAAATCAAAATATGTAAAAATATGCAGGGCGTTTAATTTAAAAAAAAATATTGTTGGTGTCCTATATTTGTTGTACAATTAATAATGAACTACCCTATAAGGGGAATCAATTCCATTATCATATTCCTGAATTTAATGGAATGCAAGAATGTTTGATTGACCCCACTGGTGGATCAATAAATTAACTTTTGGAACTAAAATAGAGAATTTTATATTCTATTAATACATACCAAAATTGGAAATAATACCTAAAGTGCTTTTGGAGATATTAAAAAGTAATGGTTTTTATGCAGCCACCTGAGTAAAAAATTTAAGCCATTGCTGACATATTATGTTAATATGAAGTTTCCTTCATAAAATAATCTAAGGAATAATACTCCGAAATATTCTCACGTCTTTAAAGAACACTAATAATAAATATTAACGATAAATATTAATCTTACCTGGAGTCGTTGGTGGTCCAACATGGGGTAAAGTCGTTTCTGGTCCAACAGGGGGTGAAGTCGTTTCTGGTCCAACAGGGGGTGAAGTCGTTTCTGGTCCAACAGGGGGTGGAGTCGTTTGTGGTCCAACATGGGATGAAGTCGTTTCTGGTCCAACAGGGGGTGAAGTCGTTTCTGGTCCAACAGGGGGTGAAATCGTTTCTGGTCCAACAGGGGGTGAAGTCGTTTCTGGTCCAACAGGTGGTGGAGTCGTTGGTGGTCCAACATGGGGTGAAGTCGTTTCTGGTCCAACAGGGGGTGAAGTCGTTTCTGGTCCAACAGGGGGTGAAGTTGTTTCTGGTCCAACAGCGGGTGGAGTCGTTCGTGGTCCAACAGGGGGTGAAGTCGTTTCTGGTCCAACAGGGGGTGGAGTCGTTGGTGGTCCATAATGTGAAAATCCAGGTTTTTTTGGTATAATACCAGCTATTATGCCATAGGGTGGAGTGACTGAAGCTGTTCCTTGGTTAAAGATCGAAAACAGTACCATGGTCGAAAGAAGGAAAGTCTGAAAAAAATAAAGAAGAATTATTATTTTAGCATATTTTGTTTACTTAATATTTGTTGATATGTGAAATAATACACACATAATATGTGTTCTTCAATTCTCAATACATAAATATGAAATATTGGATTTAGTTTCCTTGTTAAAGTTAAATCTTTAGCAACTTGATTTAATATTAAAGTCCTTTTTATGCGCATTTCTTGTCGCGGCGTTTTCTAAACACATTGTTCATATAGGTGGAAACGTTGCAATTAAACTTACTTAAAGGGATGAAAAGCGCCCATTTAGAACAATGTGTTCAGAAAACGCCGCGACAAGGAACGTTGGGACAAGAAACGCGTTCATAAAAGCGGCATAACAGGTTGGTGTTTGTCTATTGTTTACTTCTCGTTTTAGTTAATTTAAACTTAATAATTTTATTTCCAATTCCTCCAGCTAACAGTCACAGCCAACAACAGACAGACATATGTCGTTACCTTTTCGACCTGATCGATTTAAACGGACATATCAAAAATATGTATTTACACTTTAGTATGAAATAAAAATCGCTTGAAGATATAGAAATTTTAGGAATAGCATTTCTAACAACGCATTTACTTACAATTAATTTATAAAAATTAACCATTTTCACACAAGAATAGTATAATATTATTTATTACCTATTATAGAAATTGTGGTGTACTAAACCTTTTTATACGTTAACCTGCCTATACTCTAATGCAGCCTTAGACTATCATGATAGATGGTTAAGCAACATAATAGTGCATATTTTTTTAAATCGGGTTTTAAATTGCCTGATTATATTTAACCCTTAACCACCGTAGTGCGGTCTCAGTGACCGCAGCAGATATTCAGTCCTATATATCTTGTCCCCACTTTAATGTAACTCATCCATATTTTCGGTACCTTCAAGTGGCCACATGTTCAGTATATTGCAGAAAATTGGAAGTGGTACTTGTATTGGTTTGCAATTAAAAAACGGCTCAAATTACGATGCGGTCACAGGGACCGCACTACGGTGTTTGTGTTAGTATTTCGGTTGTGCTTTTTAAATAGTTAGTGACTTCTATTTGGGATTTTTCTGCCTGATTTGTATTTTAATTAACTATTAACGATGAGTGTGAATCCAACCACATACAAAAGAGTTCGGTATTTTGATCCAGTACTTTACTACAATGGAATGAAGAGGTGGAAGATGATGGAGACATTAGTGATCAAGAGGCTGTTGATGAGGACTATTATGAAGAAAGTGAACATAATACAGACTCTGAGATTGAACTTAGTGATCGGGAGGAAACAGAGAAAATGAGTGAACCTACTTGTTTGGAATGCGCATCTAAAATTTGTAAAAGTTGTAGTCATAATATTTGACTATTTTGCCCATTGTAGTTTCTAACTTCTTTTATTTTAAAACACAAACTAATTAGTTTTTTTTGAAGAATAACATGTTTATTTCTAGAATTTGTTACCAATTTCAGTTCAAATAATGTTTACCGTTAATAATAAAAAAATGCCGTTCTTATACAATATTTAATAAATTTATGATACTCTTTATATTTTTTAAAGTTTTTACTTGAAAAATAAATTAACTGGAGTCAAATTTAAATCTTGAGTTTTATTTTGGGGTACCTTAATCCCATAAAATTGTTTACAGGGAGTAAAACACTTATTTTTTTTAAATTGAGGCTCTTAAAGATTTGCGGTCACCGAGACCGCACCACGGCGACGACGTTAGTGTTTTTGCACTACGGCGGTTAAGGGTTAAACCAACAAATTCTGAGATGAAAAGAAATTTCATAAAAATAACCATATACTGTCGTTTACTGGCCTTGAATTGTCGCCTTTAAATTAATCAGCATAATTTTGACTGAAGTCAAACAGAAGCTTATTAACAATGTTTTCAATTCTCAGGACGAATATCGCTTCCTATAATATTTAACTGTAAATTCTGTACCATCCGTGAATAAGTGGGTTAGTCAAGTTATATGAAAAATGTAATACCTTCACCATGACCAAGAATGTCCACCTTGGATAAATTGGTAAAGCAAATTATTATCAATAAGGTTAGTCACTAGGATCCTCTGAGGATGTGGACTTATGGAGATCGGCCTATACTAAAATATATAATAATAATATAAATATATGACAATTCGGGTTACTTAGTTCTTAAAAATCATAACAGTATATATGTCGGCGTCAATCAGGGAAATCCGTCATTCCCTGTAATGCCTAGTTATTTCACGTATTGCCGGCAAATAGTGTAACTCTACGTTTGGTACACCGTTTGCCTAAGAGTATCAGGCATTCCCTGTAATGACTGAATTCTTTCAGTCAAACGCTGTACTTAACTAAATGATTAAGTTACCCTGTTTGCCGGTTTCAGTCGAACGATGTAATTGTTGTTAACATCTGTGTAGTGATTTTTTTTGTTGAAATTGAAATGTCGAAGCATTCAGAATTGTTTTCTAAGAAGTTAGATGACTATTACTCCAATCAAAGTAAAAAAAACCTTGGATTTCAAACATAACTTAAAACTACTTCACCTTACAAAATCACTTCAAATTTCAATTATTAATTAATAATAATTATAATTCATATGCTTGTGGAAGGAGTGATTATGTTGTGCGCCTTTTTATTGGTTTTTATTAACCGACATCAAAAAAGGACGGGTTCTCAATTCGTTGTATTTTTTTTTATGTTGTGACCTCAGAACTCCGCCATTTATGAACCAATTTAGACTTTTTTTTTGTTGGAGAGGGAATGTTTTCAATTAGGTCAATTGTACTACAAAATTCTCAAAGGGTGGGGGTAAAAATAGGGGGTATTAATTGCGAAAAGATAACGTTTTTTTAAATATAACAAAAAAAAATTTAGTTGTGCAATTTTTCCGTTTTATGATTTGTTGTCTTAGAAAAAAAATGTAAGGGATGAAAAAGTGAGAGGGGGTGAAAAGGATGAAAGAGGCAAAAGAATACAAAATAAACCGATTTGGATAATTCTTTTTTATTGAAAAGTGGGATATTTTCAAGGCGGTTCTATTGGAAATAAAAAAAAATCTAGTGGAAACTAAAGAGGCATTTCTTCAAGTAGGTGGCGTTCCTGAAAAGCTTGGATCAGTACGAGAAGCTGTGCAGTCGCTTTCACTTTCCGGAGGTCAAGGATATTTTAAGTGTTGCAAACCAGCGAAAAACAATGTTTGTCAAACAGATGCGTTTGTGTAAAAAAAAAGTTCTTTGTAATTCAAGGTGTCATAAAAGCGCACCTTTCGCTAATAAATAATAAACCATATTATCAGTCATTTCCTTTTAGATTTTTGTATCTAGCTATTATATTGTTTCGTTCCTATTCGTTCTATGAATTTTTTTATAGTAAGTTATAGACAATAAATATGAGTTTATGATAATACCTGCATGCATCATATTCCAATTCATCCAATTTTAAGGAAATTCCTGATAATAATCAGTTATTTACAAACCTTTTGATGTAAAACCCTTATTTTCATGCGCTACTGACAAAACTGTCCTAATTACAATGATTGACTAAAACCGGCAAACAGGGTAACTTAAATCATTTAGTTAAGTACAGCGTTTGACTAAAAGAATTCCGTCATTACAGGGAATGCTTGATACTCTTAGGCAAACGGTGTACCGAACGTAGAGTTAAACTATTTGCCGGCAATACGTGAAATGACAAGGCATTTCAGGGAATGACGGAGTGTTGACCTTATTAGATAATTTTGTTTCCTTGTCTAACCGAACAAAACTAATATTAAATATTGCTTTAATTATTGTCGAGGTCAATGTCTTCCATCTGTGGCTTCGGATCCAAAGGAACTCTTGATTTCAGGATTGTTTTATTCCTAATTTTATAGACAGTGAGGATCAAAGACTCGTCACCATACCTTGTTGAGTATGACAATGTCATTTTACTAATTAGAGAAGGTATGGATTTTAAATACAATGACTAACTTGGTTATAACATTCCGCACCCCTTGAAAGGATAGGCTTTCAAAAACAACTTCTAATATAAATAGCACTGAGAAAAAATTAGTAATAAACAATAATCAGTTCAAATACTAAAGTCTTTGACTACTATGAATATAGTTCTCGATAGGTAATAAACTCAATTTCGACAAGGCTCCTTGAAGTACAGAATTTTTTGTTTGTACGCTGGCAACACGCATAGTATCATCAGAACTCGAATGACGTTTCAAAATTAGTCAAAGAGGCCAACATAGGGATGATACGTTGTCTTCTTTCAGCAACAGCATGGAACCTAACTGAAGTTGAGGATTCTTATCGAACTGCCATTTCGTGCGTTGTCATAGCAGGTGCAAGTATTCTTTAACCCAGCGGGCCTAAAAGAATTGAGATGTTTGCTGCATATGTTGGTAACGTTTGACGTGGTTGATCTTGGAAGTGGTTGACATGGTTGATCCTGGAAGGTCTCGTTGTGACAGGGGGTCAAAGCTTCGGGTTTGGGTTTGTTCGGGTTTGTTCATGTCATTGGGGTCAGAACACATAGGGAAAATTAAGAACTGTCTCCACTTGAGTCAAAATCGAATACAATCCTTCATAATTAATGGAGTTTGATTTAATACGCGTTTTAAATAATGTTTACACAATTTTACCGCCGTTTTCCACAATCCGCCGAAGTGGGGGGTACGAGCTGGAATAAAATGCCAGTTAATTTTAGATTGATTTAAATAATTTTGAGAAAACTCAATATTTAAAAAATGTCCAATAACCTAAAGCCAGCTACACGCTTCAGTAAAATTTGTTGCATTGTCGAACCATGAAGCAGTACAGAGACCACGTCTAGAAACAAATCGTTTTAATACGTTCAAAAATCCTTCGCTCGTCAAATCTGAAACGAGCTCTAGATGAACCACTTTAGTCGTTAAGCATATGAACACGCTAATATAAGCCTTAATTATTTTCGTATTTTTTATTTTACAATCCTTTAATTCGAAAGGGCCTGCAAAATCAACAGCCGATGATATACATATATGGGCGGGCAGGCGTGATTCGAGCGCTAGGGTGTTGTCCCATTTTAATAGCCAAATCGGTAGGTTCAGCCCTGAAACATTTTATACACTTACGTATACAAGTCTTTACCG
Source organism: Barypeithes pellucidus (assembly GCA_963991005.1). Taxonomy (NCBI): domain Eukaryota; kingdom Metazoa; phylum Arthropoda; class Insecta; order Coleoptera; family Curculionidae; genus Barypeithes; species Barypeithes pellucidus. The sequence continues at coordinate 46,234,631 of OZ022560.1, forward strand.
AATTTTCAGCACTTATAGGCCAAAATTTTTGTCTAACGTGTGACAAGGTTGTGTGTAAATCAGCATGCAAACAACGAGCATGCTCGTGTTTAATTATTAATCGCGATATAGAGTGCTTACCATGTAAAATGATCAGATGCTTTTGGTCATAGTATATATTAGAATTTTCAAGTCGACTGCCTACACGAAGCAGGCAGTGTTTATCTATAAACGAGGACAATGCGTTTAAATTATTTTAGGTTAGACAGCTTTAAATTTCCTAAAATTTTCCAAATCAATTAGGAAACACTCGTCTTGTACAATTTTTAATAACGCGATAGTACTGTTTTCTATCTCCTCGTTACTTAGTGGTCCAAGTTGTCAGGCTTCCTTAGAAACTGTCGCATTATTTTTAAATCTTAAGCAGTATGCCGTTACACGTACTAACTTATCGTAGTCGGAGAAACGTCCAAGCATATTAAAGGTTTCATTAGCTTGATTACACAACAATATCGTTAACTAATTCGTAACATTTATATTGGAAAACATCTAAAGAAGGTATTCAAGATACGCCTAAGGTTTTTGTAGAGGAATCGTCAGTTCTGCTGTATTGAGAATAGGTAGTCTTAATAATACTTTCTAATAAACTCTTATCGTTAGATTGAAATTTCCTTATTACAAATCCGTACTAAGTTAAAATTTTGGAAAGATTCTCGCAAATTTTATTTAACGGCAAACTGTCTGACGTACCGGTCAGAACATCGTCCATTTACATATCTTCGATTATTACATCACATTCATTATGGTAATTCTCTTTATTTTCAATCGCAATTTGTTGACGGCAACGTATTGCCAAGAATGATGCCGATTTTGTACTTATGATATCTAACTTTATCGTTAGGGTTATCCCGCCAAACTATTCTTTTAAGGTTTTGATGTTCCGGATGTACTAAGATCAGAAGGTAGATTTTTGGTAAATCACCGTTAGGTGCCATCTCGTGTTGCCTAAAACGTACTAAAGTAGAAAATAAATCCTTTTGAATAACCGAGCCATCCATTAATACGTCATTAAGAGATGTATTTGTTGAAGATTTGGCGGACGCGTCGAAAACTTCTCTAAGTTTAGTCGTGAAGCTGTCTGGCTTTAGTACGCTATGGTGAGGTAAGTAATAAACCGGGGTATTTGAATCTTTATCGTCGCAAGAAATTTTGAACAAAGTGCTGCTCACACGCGTTCTTCATTGTCAATTTATTTGTAACACTTTTAGATACTTCATCTACTAACCAAAACTTTTCAAGCTGTTCGTTTAAATTTAATAACCAACCAGAATTCAACAAAAAACATTTTGATTGTTGTTGGTTTATAGGAATATTTCCGGCTATAATCCACCCTAGTACACTATGTTGTAATACAGGTTGATTTTTTCAAGTCTCAGTTGACCAGCTGATAAAAGTTCAAAGAAAAGAGAATAACCTAGAAATAGATCAACGCTTGAGGCAATATTGCTATTGTCAGCTAATTGCATGTTAGGAATATTTAAATTCGAAGTGTCAAATGAAGTTTGTGTAGAAAAATCTGTTATATTATCAATCACGAGAAAAGAACTTTTAGTTTTAAAGCTATGGTGTAGAGATGATATATTCAAGTAGGTTTGTTGACAAATGTTTGTTTTGATTTGATTTATACCGGAAAGAGGAAAATTAATTTTAGTAGTAGGAAGCTTGAGTTTTTCTATAAGCTCACGAGTAATGCAATTTGGTTGTCATCCGGAATCGAGTAAGATACGGCAGTTTAATGCTTGATTTTGAGAAACATATACCTGCACAATGACTGTTAATTCTGGATAACATTACTTATCTATAAACTAGGTGTGTGTAGGATATGCTATCTCAGCAGTTTTGGAGATATAACTTGCGTACCGTACTTCACGAAATATCCATTCTCACCCATCCCGGTTACCGGCGTGAATGAAGTATGGAAAGTGATTAATTGAAACCCCACCTTTAATCAGATTAGATAGTGAAATATCAGAATTAGGTAGTAAGTAAGCTTCTCCTTTTTACTGATGTAAAACATTTCCTCCCCTTTTTATTAAATTGATTTATGGTACAGACGGACTTTTATTTATATTACTTGATGCTCTAACCACTGAGAGATGGATTACTTCTTAAATACTCGTATTATTTATATACCATCTAGAGCAGCAAGCAGTATACAGGGTGTCAATATAAAAAATTCCGCGTTTTCTATCTGGCTTCCAGTAAATAATATTAAAAATCGGAAAGATAAGTCAATTTTTTTATGATTAGCGATGCTCCTAAACAATATTTATAGCCCTCGTAGTTAAAACCCCTAGGAGGCATAAATGGTACCCCTAGACTCTCAAATAGAAAGAGTAATCAAGTACCATATTATTTTAAATTAAATTTTATATCTCTTCCCAATAATACCGTGATTTATTTAGTTTCCAAGAAATACCGTTACAAAAACGGACTTATTCATGTAAATTTTTAGAGGGTGATTTTACTCCTGGTAAATAATTGGAAATTGTACTACCCGGAGTGACTATCTATGGACTCCTACTTAAAGAAGAGTTTCTACTACATAATAATGTTTTTTTAATAACAACCCAGGAATCTCATTTTTGGAATGCGATTGCGTGGAAACTGCTACTCAACGATAATAAATATTAATATTATTGGAAAGAGATTTAAACAACCTTTAAAATAATGTGCCACTTAATCCCTTTCACATTTTAGATTTAAAATGTAACATATACTCCTTCCAGAGGGCTAAACCATGAAGGCTGTAAATATCCTTTAAAAGCGATTCCCTTCACGATAAAATTTGGCTTGTGTGTCCGTTTTTAATAATATTTACTGGAAGCGAGATATTCAGGATGTGAAGTTTTTAAATTGAAATTGTAGACATTTGTATACAACTAGTACAAAATAAACACGTTTACATCCATGAAACAGCCAAGTGCTTTGTTAATGGTTTTTTTTTGATTTGCGTCAAGCGCATGCAGCCACTACCCAAACTCAACTATTTCTTTATGGAGCGGACGGTAGATTAGCAAAAGGTAAACATCTAGATACTCAAAGCCCTACAGCATTCTATCACACTTTCTTACAAATCTGATGGAAATATCGTTGATTCTGTTTTCCCGTCTTACTATAGACATTAGGCTATCGGCATTAATGAGCAAATAGTGTATTTTAGCCAGTTCTTGTACCAGATAATCAGAAGCTCTTTGGTAATGTAAACAATTAAATAACCAGTGGTTTAGATCGTCCATGCTTGTGACATTACATAGACAGAGCGGGCTATCAGCCAAGTTTATCTTATTTAATAGATATATCTGAGGTTGCCATGTCCGAAAATTGCTCTGACATAAGTTATGTAATACCCCTACTACGGATATTTCCTATATACTTGCCTTGGGAACCAAGGTTTTATTATTTCGGGTGTAGTCATTCGAGTTGCTAGCTGCATAGTTTGCATATCATTCCTCCTTCAATGCATTCTTAATATTTACCTGAACCTGTGAGAATATATTATAGAGCTGGAGGCCGGGTATTATCATACATTCATGAATGGTCCGTTTGGCAAGAAGATCGACTTTGTCATTACCTACAATTCCTGCATGGCTCTTAACCCAAACCAAGGCTACCCTGACACTATTACATTCCAGGTTTAGTTGTTTCTGACACACCTCAAATATGAGGGAGTTCAAATACATCGTTTTGGCTTTATTCTCTACATACATACATGCATGACATAGAACACGATAAGATAATATACCTAGAAGTTGTAGTGTGTTGGAGTAAGTAGTCAAGAGCCTGCCTAATAGCTATCATCTCCGCCGTGAACATGGAAGAGCTGAGGCCAATCTGAAAGGATCGGGAAACGTTTTCACTGGGTATATAGAATGCACATTCCACTCCATCCAGTGTTTTGTAACCATCCGTAAAGATCGAAATGGCCCCTGGTTGTTTCTTTATAATTTTGTTAACTATTTACTATGGCTGAATTCTATGTATTCTGGGAACCTGATATTAGTTTGGAATAAGATGGAATTAAAATCTAATTAATTATCTAATTTAATGGACAATTTTCGTATAAGATCTATTTATTTATTGACATAGCCCTTACTGAAACTAATTTATTCGTAGTGTGGACATAATGTACTAACTCCAGTAAAGAGACAGTAATAAACTATTCACAAATCATATTAAAAGAAATGATTTAATATATATGTCTGTGAAATATTAGCACCATATGAAAACTTTTTATCTGTGATTTTAGAAAAAAAAAACTTTCTTCATAAAAAATTTTGCTTACCTTAGAAACTCCTAATCCCTGAAAAAAATCACACATATAATGTACCGGGTGGTCAAAAAATAAGAATGTGTGCTCCAATGCTAAGAGTAATGTAACATTTACATGGTACAAAAACATTTATTAGAAAAAGTTGTTAAGAATTAAATTTAATATCAGAATATAAAATAACAGCCATCTACAGAAAAGAATTCATCTATTTTTTTATTGTCAGAAAAGAAAAAAAAGGCTTCAGGCTAAGCCACCACCATTTTAAATGCATTTCGGAGGTGTTTCCGTAATCTTCGAACAGCGTTTTCAATTTCAAATCCTTGTATTTCGTTGCAGGCTTGTGTAATTCTGTTTTTTAATTCATTATTGTCCACCATAAGCACAATTTCAACTTTTTCTTTGTTAATCAGTAAATAAATAAATAAGTAAACAATTAAGTTTTAAAAATACATTAGAAGTTCAGAAATAATGATGTTTTCCATATTTTCGCAAGAAAAAATAGATGAAAAGATTTTTTCTTCGTAGATGGCTGTTATTTTATACAGGGTGTTATGGAAATGACGTATTATATTTAAATGACTCCTCGGGTGCCCTAGAGAAGCGCTACATATATTTTTTTTCAAATCGACCGTTTTAAAAGTGGGGCCCAGCCCCATAAACCCACACCTCATCCGGCGTTTGCTCGGGTTTGTTCGTCATGTCACCCTGTAGTTGCATCTCAGAAAACAGGTATTACGTACAATGTTGTCAAACTCTATAAAAAAGGTAAAACTTTATTTTCTAATAAAAATAAATATTTAGCTTACTTAGAAAGTAAATCCACGTTGGCAGGAGTAAGAAATCCAGACATTTTCAGTTCGTTTTTCTATGGGAAAAGCTTTATGCTCATCACGCGCCCTGGTGATAGTGTGGAACTGCATAATAAGCTTATACCCACTAAACCCCATTCGGCCTATTCTTTCCAATCGCTCGGAATATCGTCGAGAGAAAGAAAAACATGGTGAAACACAACAAATTGCACTAAATCACTTAAAGAAACACACAGACACCCACGCGTTTCAAATTAGTTTTTTTGAAGATATGCACCTATTATCAGATTACACGAAAGCACTAAACCCTAACGCATAATTATACTTTACAATAACACTATCGCACACATAGAACAACAGCAATTAATTATTTCGCAATAGAAATAATAAAAACGCTAATTCCTATGGGTCATTAACCCTTTACTAAACATAAAATGAAACAATTATGTGGATCTAGGAACTAAACTTTGAAATAAATGGTCGAGTCCAAGGTGCTTTCTTTCTCCGAAAACTGCTAGCGCGGTTGCCATTTCCGGGACTATAATTATATAGGAAAGTAATATTATAGAAGGAAATTCCGCAATTTATGAATATAATCTTATAAAACATCGAAAGTGGCAACGCTGTATTTTTATCGATGAGCTTAATATAATAAATCCTAGCAGACAACGTCAAGACACGAGCAGGCTCAAAGGTGTTATTTAGTTTCAACATTTTTAGATGTCAAATAACTGTGTGGAAAAATTATATTATTGATGAAATCTTATACAATAAGGGCGTATTTTTGTCTACACAGTAGCACTTTAAAATATTAATTCAGATTGAATGGTACTTAGATGTGTTCATGAGATCCTCGATAACTAATGTGAATTTATGTGACTTTGGTGTTTTGTGACGGTTTTTGTTCGGGTTACATGGTGTGTTTTTATAAATTAAGTTGGTTTTAAATAAGGCCGAAAAGGTAAATAAATTTGCATTTTTTTCTTCTAAAGGGTAAAGTGGTATTTCAGTTGTTCAGATCCGACGGATGTCGTTCGAATTGAACAAGTGAGAAGATACCTGACCATTATAAACTCCGCGGCGATTTGTTCGAGTCAGTTCAAGTTTATAAATCAGAGATTGTTTCCCAGTGAACTGAACTGAACGTAAAAGTTTATAATAATGTACCCTGAAAAATAAACAACTTGGAATCTGTCAAACGGTTAGACTTTCTAAAGAGTTTACCCTGAAGATATGACAACACTGTTTAAGATTCATTGACGTTTTCCGCCATACAGGGTCCGCAAACGAAGCGTGGACGGAAGATTAAATCGTCATCGAAGAACTTATCAACAATACTGAAACAGCTTGAGATATTGAATTAAAAGCGGCATGTTTTAAAAATATTTTACATTATACAGGGTGGCCCAAAAAAGTGTGACAGCATAAAGTTATATTTTTTTAAATGGGACACCCAGTATGTTATTGCATATTTTGGTTCGTATTACTATCGTTTATAAGTGCCTCAAATTTTATTTAATTTATTTTTGTAGTTTCGGAGAAATAAATTAAAAACTAAAAAAAAAAGTTTTGCAGTCCTGAATAAAAAAATTAAAAAAAACAATCCAGAACTTTTTTTTTTAACCTGGCATTGATTGAAATTTATGACAAGAGGTCTAGAGATACTATGAATGTAATTGCGTTTATTTATTTTATACAGGGTGTTCATAATAAGCTTTCAAAAACACCACATTTTAAAATAATTTTTCTCAAGTTTTTCAAATGGAACACTTTATTTTTTGGCTATTTGACGTAGAATTCGTAGACAATTTTTTTTTGTAATACAAGCATATAAGTTATATCCAGCCGTTTTCGAAATAATTATAAATATCATAAATTATGTTGTTTAAATAGAGTTTTTATTGGGAAATTTTGTTATAGGCGACTAGACTAATAATTGTAAACTAAAGTAAATGTTCAAAATAGCATCCTTTTACTTAATTTAATGATTTTCCTCTACTGCCAACAGAACTCTTAATTCATTTTCTTCATTAATAACGGGTTTATTGATTATTATCCTTTTTGTGTACGCAGTGCTTCCTGTTGCTACAAATTTTTGCAACAACTTCTCGAAGGTTTTTGCTATCGGCTTTCTCTCAATATCTGGATATCTTTCAGCATACACTCGGCTCGCGAGAAGGCAATTTCTTGCACATTCATCCAGTATAAAAATCATATTTACCATTTCTAAAATTCGACATTTTGTGTAAGTTAGTACTTAATTTCGACGACTGAACAAATGTAAATAATTTTATTTAACTGTCATAGTGACAATCTATACAAAAAGAAATTATGACAACTCGATTAAGAATAAAAAATAAAATTAAATAATAAAAGTAGCAAAAATGTATGCTTTTAGAATTTATATCGAAATAACTAAAATACGGTAAACTCTAAGAGTAAAAGGAAGCTATTTTGAACTTTTACTTTAGTTTACAATTATTAGTCTAGTCGCCTATAACAAAAATTTCCCAATAAAAACTCTATTTAAACAACATAATTTATGATATTTATAATTATTTCGAAAACGGCTGGATATAACTTATATGCACGTGTTTCAAAAAAAAATTGTCTATGAATTCTACGTCAAATAGCCAAATAATATACAGGGTGTTCTATTTGAAAAACTTGAGAAAAATTATTTTAAAATGTGGTGTTTTTGAAAGCTTATTATGAACACCCTGTATAAAATAAATAAACGCAATTCCATTCATAGTATCTCTAGACCTCTTGTCATAAATTTCACTCAATGCCAGGTTAAAAAAAAAAGTTCTGGATTGTTTTTTTTGATTTTTTTATTCAGGACTGCAAAACTTTTTTTTTTAGTTTTTAATTTATTTCTCCGAAACTACAAAACCAAATGAAATAAAATTTGAGGCACTTATAAACGATAGTAATACGAACCTAAATATGCAATAAAATACTGGGTGTCCCATTTAAAAAAATATAACTTTATGCTGTCACACATTTTTGGGCCACCCTGTATAATGTAAAATATTTTTAAAACATGCCGCTTTTAATCCAATATCTCAAGCTGTTTCAGTATTGTTGATAAGTTCTTCGATAACGATTTAATCTTCCGTCCACGCTTCGTTTGCGGACCCTGTATGTTGCCTTGTTTACCTTCCTGGCAGGGGCACCATGTGGTAATTTTTGGTTTTACGTAAGGTCATGTACAGGGCATATTAAATTAAAGCTGCATTTTTGGATATTTTTTTCAATTTGTTTTCATCTCGGGAATTGCCGGTTAAATATAATGTCATTTCCATAACATCCTGTATTTTCACATTCAATTTGTTTTTTATAACTTTTTCTAATAAATTTTTTTGTACCATATAAATTAATGTTACTTTACTATTAGCATTTCTTCACATTTTCTTATTTTTTAACCACGCTGTATGTTATATTTATGATTTTTTCAGAGATTAGGAGGTTTTAATGTACCTAAGCAGAACTTTTTATGAAGTTTTTTTCTAAATCATAGATAAAAAAAAGTTTTCAATATGGCGCCAATATTTTCACACACGCTGTATAGTTAAAATAAATTTTATAGACTGTCAACACAAATTTATTTAGTTCAATAGTAACACTTTTCTTTAATTTCATTTTTAAACTTGCTATGCTCTAACTCTTAAGGTGGTTTCGTACACTCGGTTCTTTTGCGGGGAATATTTTTTCCAGGTTTTCTATGCCTAACGGCATATGATTTAATTGTGCTCCGTTGTCACCGAAATCTATGAGGTCTCAAGAACCGATTGTAACGAATAATTTTGTGTATTTGGTTCTTTATTACATTGCGTTTGTGGCAAAATTTGGCGATTGAACGAGACGCTGTGCTCGCCGGAATCGCTAAATTCCTGATTTTTGGCAGTACTAATTGGTGGGTCCGAGAAGGGGCCAAATTGACCTTCCTGGTCCCACAGGTACTGCGGGGCTTCCATTATTTTGTGAAATTAATTTATCGATGTGACGGCTCCTGAAGGGAGCCGGTGAGGTCCCTCCAATCCACCCGTCAGCACTGCAATGTCTGACGCCTCAAGCGAAAGACTCGAAGAGTCAGAATGTGCGTGATGCATATTTTTAATTGAATTTATTATAGCGTGTTTTTACACTTGTCAGATAACTACCACCAACGTAGCTGATTTATCCTGAAAAGAATTGAAATGCTTTTGAATATAGCGCACGAATAGAGCAGTTTATTAAGATAAACCTAACTACAGTGGTTGTAAAACGAAAGCAAGTTATAAAGATTTGTAGAAATATTTCACACCTTTCTTACACAATTTTTTATTAGTACTGCCGTTTATAAAAACTTATTAATTTTATAAAGGTCTTTCGGTACAACGATCGAGCTCGATGGTTGCGTTTTTTACAGGGTATGCTTACAACTATCTTACTGCTATTCACAGTGATGGCCCTTACAAAATTGGGTCAATGTTTTCGTTATGTTTACAAATTTTCGGAAGAAAAGTTTCGACGCCTCTATACACACTTGTTAGCGTACCATCTTAATTTGCGGCAAAATTTTAAGTAATGTCTTTTTTCACTGCGTAAAAATTATTAAATGTTTATTTTTACTGGGTCGAATTTGTCAACGTATTATTTTAATGGGTCAAAAATTGGACAGCGGCTCGTTGTTACTGTCTATGAAAGTAAGTCATAATGTAATGTGTGTACCGGATGGGTAGATTTAATTGAGTTTCGGAAGTTACATAATTACTTCCGCATACAAGAACAGTTGCTTCTATGTATGACGGTTTCTTTTGTCTGCGAGTTATGGCGCCTGAATGTGCGGTGCTGGTGATGACGAATTTCTTTAAATGGTGTTATTTATACAGGTACCGTAAATCCTGTGTTCCTTACTACCTTGGCCGGTCACCACACACCTTCACGTTCAACCCTAATCGCGGTAGGGTAAATATCTGGTGAAGTTTATCGTCGAAACTGATTCACTCTCGTGGCGCCTTCGGAGGTTTCTCGCGAGAAACTCCCTACTAATGTCCTTTGGGACTTGCCTTTCCCCGAGTTTCGCTAGCGGGATGCAAGTGATAGGTACTGATCGAGCAAAGTGAAAAAAACGAGCATATAACGTCATGTACTGACTTTGGACTAGGAGGGCTGCTAGCCGGGATCCCAGGAAAGCTTTTACTGTTATTTACAGAGGCAACCGTGTGCTGATCTGTAAACTAACCCGAAGAGTGCTCTGACCAAAAGATTTTTTTTTTCTGGACAACCGATGAGAATCTGCAGACAGACACCTTGCAGTTTCGCGTGCTGCAAGGTAGTGTCGGGTTTGGCAACTTGTGAGGATTATATGACCCATCAACATCATCTTTTCTGAAGGAGAAGAACATCCTCGTAGGTTAACGAGGGTAGGCTGACCGACTAAACTCACCGTAGAGTGAGGCAATAAGCCTTTGACTCACATTCACTCGATAGGGTTGTTCGCAATCTGCATGTTTTTTGGCAGCTCTTGAACCTTTTCCCACTCGACTTGATCGAGTGAAAAAACCCACAAGAGCTCCGAACGTCTATGGTAGATGTAGAGGGGTAGGCAGCGCATTTTTTGTGTGTTTTTGAGGGGGATGAGATTTTGGTGTTTTTGTGTTGTTTGTTTTTTACTGTGTAGCAGGTGTTTCTGTTGCTATTAATGCATAAGCATTGGCAGCAGTGCAGGATTGTTTTGGAGTGCAGAGGAAAGGATGGAGACCCTCTCCTGCAGCACTATGGTGTCTAGCATTTTTCATAGGGGAGGGGCGGGCGTGGGGGCGGGCTTGTTTTTCAGGTTTTTATGATTACGAGGGTTTTTTATACACAAACTGAAGTTCGCAGGATGCGCGCCACCATAATTTATGCATTTGGCTGGGATGTCCGTCGACTTGGAACACTCAGTGTAGATCACAGATCGCCAGCGCATCTGTGACATGCGGGACTGGCAAAACATCTCACCGCCAAGTGACCAAATTTTTGGCACTTGTGGCACTGGTTGATGTGTGGCTTATTTGTGGGGTTCTGCGTCTCGATGGAGACGCGCATGTCTGTGATGTATTGCACATCGTATATATGGCTCTCAGATTTTGGCAAGAGCACCTTTATGAGGGGACATTCTGTCTTGGCAGCACCCAGACGGAGCCTGTAGATTTGAGCAGGGGAGAAACCGAGGCTCTCAATATCTGCCTTTACAACATCAATCGGGATACTCCTGTCAATCCCCCTGATTATGACGTTTAACATTTTTTCTTCGGGAAGAAAAAATGTGTGATATGGGGTGTTGCGATCGCAGAGTATCTTGGTGATGCCTCTGTGATCTTTTGATATTTTGGGCGTGACTTTTATTCCGAAGCGGTTTGATACCGCTTCGTGGAATTCGAGCTTTTGATTTCGGATTTCCGCCGCGATTTGAATCCACTCACCTGTTTCGCGAATTATTATGGGGATTGAGTCTTTGTTTGTTTGTTCATGTTTTTCTTTTCGAAATGCTCCCTCAACGCCGGATTTGTCGTACTGCGGATGTCTGCAGAGAGTTTTTGTATTGTATATTCTTACTCGGTTCTTTCTCGTTCCTGCCGGACGATCTTTTCAAGCAGCTCGCCGTTGGTTATCCGCTGTTGTTCCATTTCCTTTATGTAGGCGTTTTTTATGTTCTCCAGGGTGTATACCATTTCAGTGATCTGGGCTTGCAGCAGGGTGTTTTCTGACTTGAGTTTGGCTGTTTCCTGATCTTGTGGTTGTGTTAGTGTTAGTGTTACTTTTTCTAGGTTTCTTTTTCCATAGTTCCATGAACTGTTTATTGTATTTTTCTTTGAGGCCGCGGAGTAGGGGGAGGAGTCCAGCTGTTCCATCGGTGGCAGAGGGTCAACCATGAGTTGTTCCTCCTTAAGGGCATTCTTGCTGCGTTCCCACTCCAACCTGCGTTCTTCCCGGTATTTTTTCAATACCTCCCCTACGATTGCCCTTACGGAGGGAGGATTATCCACCGGTGCTGTTGGGATGGCCAGGGGTTTTATTTCATCGGTGTAGGAGGGGGTCTTTGATTTTGATATGGTGATGGTGTTGGTGGTGTAGGTAGTTGTTGTTTGCTCTGCTGCTGTTACATGATTGGTGGTGGGATTTCCAGGGGTAGTATCGGTTCTCCTTCAGAGATTCTGAAACCATGAAGTCCTTCCTTTCAAGGGGGTGGCTCCTGGGGGTGGTTTCGTACACTCGGTTCTTTTGCGGGGAATATTTTTTCCAGGTTTTCTATGCCTAACGGCATATGATTTAATTGTGCTCCGTTGTCACCGAAATCTATGAGGTCTCAAGAACCGATTGTAACGAATAATTTTGTGTATTTGGTTCTTTATTACATTGCGTTTGTGGCAAAATTTGGCGATTGAACGAGACGCTGTGCTCGCCGGAATCGCTAAATTCCTGATTTTTGGCAGTACTAATTGGTGGGTCCGAGAAGGGGCCAAATTGACCTTCCTGGTCCCACAGGTACTGCGGGGCTTCCATTATTTTGTGAAATTAATTTATCGATGTGACGGCTCCTGAAGGGAGCCGGTGAGGTCCCTCCAATCCACCCGTCAGCACTGCAATGTCTGACGCCTCAAGCGAAAGACTCGAAGAGTCAGAATGTGCGTGATGCATATTTTTAATTGAATTTATTATAGCGTGTTTTTACACTTGTCAGATAACTACCACCAACGTAGCTGATTTATCCTGAAAAGAATTGAAATGCTTTTGAATATAGCGCACGAATAGAGCAGTTTATTAAGATAAACCTAACTACAGTGGTTGTAAAACGAAAGCAAGTTATAAAGATTTGTAGAAATATTTCACACCTTTCTTACACAATTTTTTATTAGTACTGCCGTTTATAAAAACTTATTAATTTTATAAAGGTCTTTCGGTACAACGATCGAGCTCGATGGTTGCGTTTTTTACAGGGTATGCTTACAACTATCTTACTGCTATTCACAGTGATGGCCCTTACAAAATTGGGTCAATGTTTTCGTTATGTTTACAAATTTTCGGAAGAAAAGTTTCGACGCCTCTATACACACTTGTTAGCGTACCATCTTAATTTGCGGCAAAATTTTAAGTAATGTCTTTTTTCACTGCGTAAAAATTATTAAATGTTTATTTTTACTGGGTCGAATTTGTCAACGTATTATTTTAATGGGTCAAAAATTGGACAGCGGCTCGTTGTTACTGTCTATGAAAGTAAGTCATAATGTAATGTGTGTACCGGATGGGTAGATTTAATTGAGTTTCGGAAGTTACATAATTACTTCCGCATACAAGAACAGTTGCTTCTATGTATGACGGTTTCTTTTGTCTGCGAGTTATGGCGCCTGAATGTGCGGTGCTGGTGATGACGAATTTCTTTAAATGGTGTTATTTATACAGGTACCGTAAATCCTGTGTTCCTTACTACCTTGGCCGGTCACCACACACCTTCACGTTCAACCCTAATCGCGGTAGGGTAAATATCTGGTGAAGTTTATCGTCGAAACTGATTCACTCTCGTGGCGCCTTCGGAGGTTTCTCGCGAGAAACTCCCTACTAATGTCCTTTGGGACTTGCCTTTCCCCGAGTTTCGCTAGCGGGATGCAAGTGATAGGTACTGATCGAGCAAAGTGAAAAAAACGAGCATATAACGTCATGTACTGACTTTGGACTAGGAGGGCTGCTAGCCGGGATCCCAGGAAAGCTTTTACTGTTATTTACAGAGGCAACCGTGTGCTGATCTGTAAACTAACCCGAAGAGTGCTCTGACCAAAAGATTTTTTTTTTCTGGACAACCGATGAGAATCTGCAGACAGACACCTTGCAGTTTCGCGTGCTGCAAGGTAGTGTCGGGTTTGGCAACTTGTGAGGATTATATGACCCATCAACATCATCTTTTCTGAAGGAGAAGAACATCCTCGTAGGTTAACGAGGGTAGGCTGACCGACTAAACTCACCGTAGAGTGAGGCAATAAGCCTTTGACTCACATTCACTCGATAGGGTTGTTCGCAATCTGCATGTTTTTTGGCAGCTCTTGAACCTTTTCCCACTCGACTTGATCGAGTGAAAAAACCCACAAGAGCTCCGAACGTCTATGGTAGATGTAGAGGGGTAGGCAGCGCATTTTTTGTGTGTTTTTGAGGGGGATGAGATTTTGGTGTTTTTGTGTTGTTTGTTTTTTACTGTGTAGCAGGTGTTTCTGTTGCTATTAATGCATAAGCATTGGCAGCAGTGCAGGATTGTTTTGGAGTGCAGAGGAAAGGATGGAGACCCTCTCCTGCAGCACTATGGTGTCTAGCATTTTTCATAGGGGAGGGGCGGGCGTGGGGGCGGGCTTGTTTTTCAGGTTTTTATGATTACGAGGGTTTTTTATACACAAACTGAAGTTCGCAGGATGCGCGCCACCATAATTTATGCATTTGGCTGGGATGTCCGTCGACTTGGAACACTCAGTGTAGATCACAGATCGCCAGCGCATCTGTGACATGCGGGACTGGCAAAACATCTCACCGCCAAGTGACCAAATTTTTGGCACTTGTGGCACTGGTTGATGTGTGGCTTATTTGTGGGGTTCTGCGTCTCGATGGAGACGCGCATGTCTGTGATGTATTGCACATCGTATATATGGCTCTCAGATTTTGGCAAGAGCACCTTTATGAGGGGACATTCTGTCTTGGCAGCACCCAGACGGAGCCTGTAGATTTGAGCAGGGGAGAAACCGAGGCTCTCAATATCTGCCTTTACAACATCAATCGGGATACTCCTGTCAATCCCCCTGATTATGACGTTTAACATTTTTTCTTCGGGAAGAAAAAATGTGTGATATGGGGTGTTGCGATCGCAGAGTATCTTGGTGATGCCTCTGTGATCTTTTGATATTTTGGGCGTGACTTTTATTCCGAAGCGGTTTGATACCGCTTCGTGGAATTCGAGCTTTTGATTTCGGATTTCCGCCGCGATTTGAATCCACTCACCTGTTTCGCGAATTATTATGGGGATTGAGTCTTTGTTTGTTTGTTCATGTTTTTCTTTTCGAAATGCTCCCTCAACGCCGGATTTGTCGTACTGCGGATGTCTGCAGAGAGTTTTTGTATTGTATATTCTTACTCGGTTCTTTCTCGTTCCTGCCGGACGATCTTTTCAAGCAGCTCGCCGTTGGTTATCCGCTGTTGTTCCATTTCCTTTATGTAGGCGTTTTTTATGTTCTCCAGGGTGTATACCATTTCAGTGATCTGGGCTTGCAGCAGGGTGTTTTCTGACTTGAGTTTGGCTGTTTCCTGATCTTGTGGTTGTGTTAGTGTTAGTGTTACTTTTTCTAGGTTTCTTTTTCCATAGTTCCATGAACTGTTTATTGTATTTTTCTTTGAGGCCGCGGAGTAGGGGGAGGAGTCCAGCTGTTCCATCGGTGGCAGAGGGTCAACCATGAGTTGTTCCTCCTTAAGGGCATTCTTGCTGCGTTCCCACTCCAACCTGCGTTCTTCCCGGTATTTTTTCAATACCTCCCCTACGATTGCCCTTACGGAGGGAGGATTATCCACCGGTGCTGTTGGGATGGCCAGGGGTTTTATTTCATCGGTGTAGGAGGGGGTCTTTGATTTTGATATGGTGATGGTGTTGGTGGTGTAGGTAGTTGTTGTTTGCTCTGCTGCTGTTACATGATTGGTGGTGGGATTTCCAGGGGTAGTATCGGTTCTCCTTCAGAGATTCTGAAACCATGAAGTCCTTCCTTTCAAGGGGGTGGCTCCTGGGGGAGCGATCTCTTGAACCGTTTTTTTGAGTCTTTTGTCATGTTCGAGGGGTTTTTTGATGGTGAGTGCGAGGAAGAGAGGGATACTACACTTAACTTAGGAAATGCGCAACTTAAAATACTAATTGATGTATCCGAGCGTTTAAAATAAAAATAAGTTTCGACAAAATGTGGACATGTCCTCTTTTGAATAAACGCTCCTCAATTAAGTAGCAAGATATTCCGCGAACTAATGGAAAAATACGGTATTACCATTAAGTATACGGTAAATTACTATCCTCAAGCCAATCCGGTAGGAAGGGTACATACTTCGTATGTATCTTCAGACCATAAGAAGTGGGATCGATACCTACCCAAAGTAGTCTTAGCAATACGCTCTGTCAAACATGAGGCAACCGGTCTAACTCCAAATTTCGTCATATTTGGTAGAGAGATAACTGTTACTGAACAACCGTTAACGGATAAACCCGTTATGAACCAGCAATACGATGCTACTACTCGTGCACAAGCGCTTGATCAAGTATTTACTGACTTTTAAAAGCGTCTAACACAAGCGTATGAAAAGAGTAAGTTAACGTATAACCTTCGTCGTAGGCCTGAGCGTTTTCAACTAGGCCAACAGGTCTGGAAGAAAAATTATGTCATCTCTGATGCATCCCGTAATTTTGCAGCTAAACTCGCCCCTAAGTTTACCGGTCCATTTGTTATCTCAAAAATCCTCTCACCGTGGTCATACGAACTTGCCGAACAATCGGGACGTAATATTGGCGTCTGGCATGCCACTTAAAGCATCAGCCTCCAAATAATTCTATCTAACCATTTCCTTCTCTTCTCCTTTCAATTATTTTAATTAATTTTATCTTATGCTTATCATTTACTTTAAAAGATGCCGTTTTTGTTTCTTTTTATCTAGTAGGTTTCTGTATATCTTTCTTTATCATTCTGTGTATCGCTATCGTGTTGTTTATTGTTCTGAAAAAGAAAAAGGTTTGGTAAAACTTTTCTCTCGGGAAAAGGGGGCATTGTTACGATTTTATTTAGCCACGGCCTTTAAATATTTTTACTAAGTTAAAAACTCAACTAAATTTTGTTGAAATTAAATTCTACAGTTATTTTTGTGATCTCATTTATTAACTTCTCTCACAGGTGAAATAATAAAACATTTAATAATACTTTTTCATATCTATTCTCTTTGACTCATTTATTATGCAAAACTCCACGTCAATTTAATTTTCTCTCTACAGTATAAAAAATCTAAAAAATAAAATTAGATTTATATTATGATAGATTACAGAAAATTTAGGAAATAACTAAGCACTGTTCAGAATCGAACGTACCTTGTGTTTAGGAATCCTCTATATTAAACTACCAATTATTCTGGTCTCTCTATTTCATGTGCTGTACAGTATATAGTGGGCATAATTTAGAATTGTTCTATACTTGGTGCTCAAGAAAATCATCATGTATATGTTTAGTTCCTCGGGTCTGAAAATCAAAACAAACAATTACGGTTAAGAATTACAAGTAAAACTTGATCAAGGTATCAGTGAGCTGGATTGCAGTTATTAAAGTCTGTTACCAACCTGATTTTCATGTGTTCAAGCAAAAATAGTGGATATCTTGCATAGAATGTGTTAAAGAATTTAATTAATAATTAGTACCACAGTATCAATCTTGTCGGATGTGTCATTTTAAAATACCAATGGTACCACAACAAAATAGTACCTAAATTCCACTAAATTTAAATATGACCACTTCCGATTATTTATGTTGTGATATTGATGGTTTAATGAATGAGCTTAATATGGAACATGATCCTAGCGAGTGGCGTTTATTCATAGATTCGTCGAAATACAGCCTAAAAGCAGTCCTGCTTCATAATGGAAACAAAAACCATCCATTCCTTTAGCCCATTCAGTGACAATGATAGAAACGTATGACAACTTAGCAACCATATTAAATCATCGTGTTAAATATGAACAGTATCAGTAGGATATCTGTGGAGATTTAAAAGTGATAGGTATATTGCTAGGACTTCAAGGGGGTTCTACAAAGTATTGCTGTTTTTTGTGTCTGTGGGACAGTAGGGCAACAAAACAACACTACAGTAAAAAGGATTGGCCTCATAGAACTTCTTTTGAACCTGGTACTTCAAACATTAAATATGCCCCCCTTGTTAACCCAAGGTACTGCTACCGCCTCTCCATATTAAGCTTGGACTAATGAAAAACTTTGTCAAAGCCATGGACAAAGAAGGTAATGGTTTCCATTACCTAAGAGAAATATTTCCTCACTAAGTGATGCAAAATTTAAAGAAGATATACTTATTGGACCTCAGATAAGGAAGCTAGATAATCTCCATTTTTAAGAACAATTAAATGAAAAGGAGTTGGCAGCTTGGACGTGTGTTGTACGTGTAGTGAAAGAATTTCTGGACAACAAGAAAGATGAAGACTATGAAAGACTCATAGATGAACTGTTGAAAACCTATGAATTACTAGGGTGTCGCATGTCTCTAAAAATACATTTTTTGTACTCCCATTTGAATTTTTTCCCGAAAAATTTGGGTGCAGTAAGCGATGAACAAGGAGACAGGTTTCACCAGGACATCAGGACGATGGAAACAAGATACCAGGGACGCTGGAACCCATCTATGTTGGGCGACTACTGTTGGTTTTTAAAAAGGGATGATGCTATAGAACACAAAAAGAAAAAGTGAACGTTTTTGTCGCTGTATCATATCTTGTGCAATATATTTTTTATTAACATAACCTCAGTAATCTTATAACAAAAAAACTGTACATGTTACAGTAATTAGCTTATCATTTTCGGATTTAGGACTCTAAAATACTTCAGACAAACCCATTTTCATCAATGTTACTTTACAAAAATTTTAATTTATCGACTTGTGTTATTAAATCCCAATGTTAATACAACAATTTGAATTAATCCGCAAATTAAAATATTATTATTGTTAAACTTATTTCAAATCCGCAAGTAGAGATTATGCAAAGTCTTAGTTTTGATGAAAACAGACTATGTGGAATGGGTTCGTACAAATACGAATACACGATCAACAATAAACACACGAGACGATTTAAGGTTAATATTTAGGTACTTTTATTTTTCGTTAGTAATGGTAAAATTACTATGTTTTCCACCAGACTTGCAGCAGAAACTGCAACGCAAATCGAGGAGACCCTGCAAGTTGCAAGAATATTGAAAAATAATTCAGCTGGGTCCTTAATGCGCATGGTTTTTTTTAAGTTGCGGCCTTTAGTTCGAGACTTGCTTTGAATGTGTTGACGTTAGTGATTTAGAAAATACTTTCACTTTGCGACTGATGATTAGGGATGCACAAAATTCCAAATCCATCGAATTTAAATCTATCGATGTAGCAAAAACATCGATTTTTAATCCATCGATATTGAAAAATATCTACCGAACAACGTTGATGTGATGTATCTCGAAATATTTTTATTTGCAATTTGCAAAAATGTACCGTTTAAAATACTATTATACTAAAAATAATATCGTTATTACCCTTAATGTGGACTCTTTGACGACTAATGAAAAGTCGCCAATGGTGTCGGGCCCATACAAGAACGATGTAAAAATATCCATGTATCGATTTTCCATGTGTCATCAAACATAGTCCATTCTTACCTACCATCGATGTGATGTTCCGATGTATCGAATTTTTTCGATGCATCGACAAACATCCTGCATCCTTACTGATGATTCAACTTCTAATTATTTTTATTTTGAGTATGTATTTCCTAATATAAATATTTTTCGAATATTGTTTTGATTTTAAAGTGTTGGAGCTAGAACAAACCAAGAGCTGTTTTTTACAAAGTATAGAAAAATCTAAAAGGTTTGTATTTTTAGATTCTCTTATAACACTCCTATAAATGATAATGAGTTCATCATCAAACTTAACCTAAAAGTCTTAATTAATTTTTGAAACCAAGAAAACTTTAAATGCTTTTATTTCAAAACTACATTTCTTTACCTTGGCGATTTCAGTTCTAACCCCTTCAATTCAATTTCCATCTTATTTACCTTGACAGCTTGTATATAAATAAAAACCCACATCCATCAATCAGAACTTTCAAAACCCTTTATGTGCATTAGTTCTGGTCATATATCTTACTCTATAAAATACTGTCGTAAGCACCTGAACAAAATATTAAAATAAATGTGGCCTATTTAGAAGAAAAATGGGCCACTTGCGTTCAAGGCTTGTTTTTTGTTTGCACAAGGAAAAGTCCCTTACTGAAAATATTTTTGAGTGCTTATACAGTTTGAGGATTTTATACTTATTTTTCTCCTACTTGAAAACATTTTTTATATTCCGGGTCAAGGATTATCCTAATCCGACTATGTGTCCCTGGATTGACCTATATATACTCAATTTTGTTAATTTGAATTTTAGAACAATATTCGTAAAAACTGTTACTTATTTCCAATATACGGTAGGTACAGTACGTTTCACGAAATTTGGATACGACTTAATGATTTCCTGGGTCGGTCCCATTGTGTCGACAAGAGCTTGGCAATAAACAAGTGAAGTATGAAGGGACGGACTAAGGAAAACAAGTAATGATATGATTATATTAATGTAATCAAATGAAATAACATTTTTTTTAAATATTACTAGTCATATTTATTTACATTTATAATGTCATTCTATAGATAGTTCTGTTTCGCTATCGCTATCCTCATCAAAATTAATTATAATTGGATTAATTATACGATCCAGACTAATATACGAATTTTCTACAGTTATTACGTGACGGACTGAATTTTTCCAACTACCTGGGGAATATCATTAAAGCATTTTCGTATTAATTCTACAACACTAGAACTTAAGTCGGAGAAATATTTTCAGACCTAACCAGTGATTTTAACTGGTGCCACATATGCTCTATGGGGTTAAAAATGCAATAATAGGGTGGGAGCCGTAGCACTGTATGTCCAATTTCTTCTGCCAATGTGTTACAAACATATACTTTTTTATACAAAATGTCTTTAAAACTTTTCACTTTTTTTATAACTTTCTTCAAAATATATATCATTCGCCAATTTTGTATTATTTGAGCTTGGAGCTTCATGTAATTGGCGACTATGATAGCTCGCATTGTCCATTACTATCACGCTATTCTGAGGAATGTTTGGTAAAAGACAATTCTTGAACCATTCCTCAAAAACTAACAAATTTTACCACAAAAAGATATTTAAATATAAATTAAACAACCTAACCTACCTGATGTGCCTATATTTAATTATAATTATTATTACAATCCGGTCCTTTCCACATAATAATAACAAACGGTCATAAATAATGGGATGGCCCCAGGTACTTTTACTGCAGTCATTAAGTTATATCCATTTTTCGTGAAAGAATCTTTATATAAAATTCACAAATTCATCTACCCACATTTATCAATCAAGATCAGAAAATGACCGTGAATATTGATCGTTTGTTTACTCTTGCTCTACAGATATTGAGATACTTGCTATTTTTAGTCCGCATAATACAATTGAGATTACTAATTACCAAAATATAACTATACCTATATAAGAAACAAAAGTTGAAAAAATTTTATTATTTTTTGTTTTTTACGCTATTATTGAGCTCGTTTCCCCGTTTGATTTACAGATTTTGATAAGCTTACTAATTTGTGTGTACGTTATATATCAAGATTATTTCAACACCTACTTATAATAATGGAGGCTAAATTGGAACCTTATGACCGATTTTAACTTTTTTTTTTAAATAATGCCGTTAATGGATAAGACATTAAATGTATGCGTATGTATTGAATTTGATACGATACGATATTATTAAAACGAATTTTAACAGTATTTGCAGTTGATTCAAATTGTTTTTTTGGAAAGGTAAATTGCAACATTTTTTGTTAAATGTATTTTTAATGTAACTCATTAAAGCTCCAATAATTTTATTCTTTTTATTTTAGAAACACGGTAGATGACAGTTACAATTTATTAAAATGGTAGATAGCATGGGTAGATAACTAGTGACGTACTTAATAGGATAAAGATATAAATATCTCAAGAAAAGTTTAAAAATTGTACAACCATAATATTTACATTTATATCGCAATAATAAAATACATTTTTCCGATTTTCAAAAATATCTCCCGCTTTACTAAAGAGATATTTGACAATCTATTAACATAATTAGAGGTTTAAGAGCACTTTTACCAAGAATACAATTTTCTGAGATATCAATAATGACAATATTTTCCATTTGTTGTAAACTTTCTTGACCACCCTGTATAAAATAAAAATTAAGAAGATAGTAATATTTTTCTAATTTCTTTATTTTTAGTCATCATTTTTCTGATTTATCCTAACAAATCAGTGGATATAGAACAAAAATTTCGATAAATTCTATGAATATAAACGATTTAATCATAATTGACTAGGTAGACCTCACCACTAATCCTGAGTTAGCTAGTATGTAGGCATAGGATACTATAGTATCGCTATATTATAATTTCAAAAATAAGGTGCAAGAAATAAAAACTAAATGCTGATATTTTGAATATCCTCTAAAGTAGTCTAAAGTATTCGGAATTTTTCCCCAAAATAGATCAACTACGCCTCCTTTAATCGCCCTCGTATTTTTACTGTTTTTAATCTCTATGTACCGGGTGGCCAAATAAGATTGGTCGCCGGCCATATCTCAGGAAACGTTCATCAGAAAGTTTTGAAATGAAAAAATTATTATTAAGTCAACCAAGAGAACTCGCAAAACAGACTGAGTGGAGGAGGAGGAACTTTTATTGAAAGAAACATCGAAACTTCCGCTTGCCTTAACCAAATTTGACTAACTTGATTTCGTTTGAAGAGCTTATATTAACATCTAAGATTTTATATGACTACTCTTTATTATATCCGTTGCCACTAGAAGGGACATTGGGCGCAACGTTTATCAATTTTTTCCAAAAATGAAGAAAACTGGTGAAAACCGCATGTTAATATCTTAATTTAAGCTAGAGATACAGGAGAAAAATAGTAAATTGAAACAAAATCTCATATTTGGTTGGCGCTAAGCCTCGCCTCAGCCTACTAGTACTTTGAAATTAATCTCAATAAAATTATTAACTATACAAATTTTAAAAATGTTATAAACTAATCTAAGATATAATA
This sequence comes from Barypeithes pellucidus, assembly GCA_963991005.1. Lineage (NCBI taxonomy): Eukaryota > Metazoa > Arthropoda > Insecta > Coleoptera > Curculionidae > Barypeithes > Barypeithes pellucidus. The sequence goes on from OZ022560.1 coordinate 46,257,712, forward strand.
GTCGCTTGCTAGTCAATGCCTACCTAAATGAGCAAAATATCTTCCATCATTTTCTAAATGCTAATATTTCCCTCATTCCAAACAAGGGAGTAGTGACTGAGGCGAGGATTAGGGCCAGGGAGGTCTCTTGCTTAAGTTAAGATATCGACATGCGGTTTTCACCAGTTTTCTTCATTTTTAATCTGGTTTGTATTTTAATAAATATTTATATATGGTTTAATATGAAATTTTTGGGAAAATTTGAGAAATCTGCTGATTTTACTCATAGTCCCCTCTAGCGGCGATGATTATGACCAAAATAGTTATACCAAATTTTTGATGTTACTATAGGATAAGCTCTTTCCAACGAAATGAAGTTTGTCAAGTTTGGTTAAGGAAATCCCAAGTTATGAGTATTTCTTTTAATAGAAGTAACCCCTCCTCTCCTCAGTCTATTTTTCGAGTTAGAGCAAAATCAAAGTTGTACGGTATATTTCAAGGTATACAACACTTAATTTTTGATATAATCTTATTTGGCATATTATCGATAAATAACCGATTTACATTGGTTTTGAATTTTTAAAGGCCATACTCGTTTTCAAAAAACGAGACACAAGGATGGCGTCCTTGAGATGAAGGAATTCCTAAGCAATGAAGTTGGAGGAGTACCAAGCTGAACCACATATGGAGTGGTCCGTAGTGTATTTCTGCTATTCGTTGCTCTAGGTGGAATTAAGAGGTTAAAGTCAATCGAATATTTGAACTGTTATTAAAGTATGAGTCTAGTATTAATATTAAGGTAAACTACCTACTACGACTGGTACTTTAAGGACGTTTTTCACTTTGGTTCCTGTGGTGGCCTTATAGCGCTTGATCTCCCCTACTCCTATTAACTGGGGAATCAGGCAGATCTGAAAACACAAATTATCGGCAGTGTGAAATCGTTACGGTATTTGATTCCATTGTAGTTTTAGTTGAAGTATATTGATTAAAATAAAGAATGTTCTGTTTTGGGAATAAGTCGTAATATTATAGTAAAATACCCAAAATAGGCGAACATTACAATGGCGCAGTCGGTAAAAAAATATAATTCGTTGTTTAGGTAAGTAAAATTCGGTAATTTCGTGCATTTTGTGGAATTTGTACGCGACAAACATCTACAGAGTACCAGCGGAGTCGAGGGGAGCACAAGTAGTGCTAGTGGAGTTTTCGCGGCGCGGATGGGTACCGTCCGCGAGTTCGACCCGAACGTAAATAAATGGGAAGTGTATAAAAAACAATTAACACACTTTTTTGTTATAAATAAAATTACCGATGATGACATAAAGCGGGCTATATTATTGAACAATGTTAGTGAAAATGCATATATAGCATTGTAAGTGATTTATTATTGCCCGAGGAACCAGAACAGGTGTCGTTCAAGAGAATAGTAGAGAAATTGGACAAACATTTTGGTTCCAGGACCAGTATTTGGGGAGAAAGGATGGTATTTTATAACGCCGAGCAATATCCTGATGAACGACTTAATGAATGGGCCGTAAGAGTTCGTCATTTGTCTTCAAATTGTGTATTTGGCACATTTTTAGATGAAGCCATAAGAGACAAGTTTATTTTTGGCATGAAAAAAGGGGTAATTTTGGAGAAATTGATCCAAGAGGAGGCCAAACCCTTACGTTTACCAAGGCAGTGGAAGTTGCACATGGCATAGAAGCAGCAAAGACTTGTTATGGCAATGCTTCAAATTCTAACGACACGGTAATTAAAACAGAACCACAGGTTCATCGTGTGGGTACTAGTGGAGTATCTAACTGGTCATCCTGTAGAGGTCATCACAGCGGTCAGCAAATAATAACAGGAAGTGGTTTGGTAATAATAACAATCTTTCTGAAGGAAACGTTGGCAGACCACCATCTAGAGACTTGGAGGGTAGCAGAAGCCACACAACATGCCAAGTTTGTGGAAAGATGGGACACTGTTCAGAAATTTGCCGGTATCGTTATTATGCATGCCATATCTGCCATGAAAAAGGTCATTTATCAAACGTATGCAAAAACTCTCGCATAGCGAATAAAAAACACTCTCATTTCCTTGAACTTGAAAATTCAAATAACAGAGATAACGATACAAATAATGAAGATTTTTTGCATATGTTTAAATTAGGCATAGGAAATAAAGATTCACCCATTAAATTAGGGTTAAGTTAGAAGGAGTAGTTCTAAACATGGAATTAGACAGCGGTAGTGCTGTTACAGCCGTGTCAAGCGATTTTTTTAACAAACATTTTTCACACATACCGTTGTCTTCTTCCAAAACTACATTAATTGGTTATTCTGGAGAAAAAATTGATCTTATAGGGACAGTTACATTAAATTTTACTTACAATAATAGAACTAGAACTAGAATGTTTACATTGTAAATAATGGGGGACCCCCTTTACTGGGCCGCGATTTTATGGGCAAATTTAATTTAGGTATTCAGGAAATCAAACATGTCACTACGGAGAATAAGATTATACAAAAATTACAGTGTAAATATAGCGATGTATTTTCTGAGGGCATGGGGACATTCACTAAAGGTAAAATCGAAATCAAAATTAAACCTAATTCGCAACCAAAATTTTTTAAACCACGGGCGATTCCCTATGCGCTTAGAGATAAGGTTGAGGAAGAATTAGATAGGTTGGTTAGATAAAAAATTTTGACTCCTGTGGATTATAGCGGTTGGGGTACACCGATTGTTCCTGTGCTAAAAAGCGACGGAACAGTACGTTTGTGTGGCGATTACAAAATTACATTGAATCAAGCCATTGAAGTAGATAGATTTCCGATTCCAAGTATAGAGAGATTTATTTACACAGCTCCAAGGAGGGCAAACTTTTTCAAAGATTGATTTATCACATGCTTACCAACAAGTTTTATTAGATGAGGAGTCTAAAATGCTGACACCTAAGGGGTTGTTCTATTATAGTCGTTTGCATTTTCATGTTTCAAATGGACCTCCAGCTTTTCAAAGAATTATTGAGAGGGTTTTGCAAGGAATTCCACCTTTTAGGACGAAGTTAAACAAAGTAAATGCGTATTTTTTCAGCAGTCTGTTTCATATTTGGGATATATATTAAATTAAGATGGTCTTCAGAAATCTCCTGAAAAAGTACGGGTCATTTTAGACGCAATTACAGGCATTTTTAGGTCTCATTAATTATTACACGAAGTTTATTCCCAACATGGCAACATTAGCGTATCCGTTATACGCTCTGTTAAAAAATGATAGTTTATGGAATTGGTCGGAGGGATGCGTTGTAAGTTTTGAAAAGTTGAAACAAGTTATAGCATCCCCCGATATATTAGTACATTATAACCCGGCGGTAGAATTAAAATAATTTTGTGACGCGTCGCCATACGGAGTCGGCATCATGTATTTAATAATGGTGTGGAAAACCCTATATGTTTTGCGTCTAGGACTTTAAATGATACCGAAAAGAAATATAGTCAAATAGATAAAGAAGCTGTTGGTTTGGTGTTTGGGGTCACACATTTTCATCAATATCTTTTCGGTCGACGTTTTACTTTGGTTACAGATAGTAAGCCGCTTGTTGCTATTTTCCTCATTCCTTATTCCTCAGATGGCAGCAAACAGGTTACAGCGATATGCATGGTTACTATCAGGTTACGTTTACGACATTGAATATGTTAAATCGGGAAAGAATGTATCTGATTTCTTTTCTCGTTTTCCGTTAGCATCAACCACTCAGTCAAATTAATTTTATTTTGAAAAAGATTTAACTTATTTAAATTTTATAGAAAAACAACAATTTAAGTTAGATATTTCTTCAATTCAAAAAGAAACGTCAAACGATTTAGTGCTCAAACAGATATTTCAATATGTTTTAAATGGTTGGCCTTCCAAAGTGGAAGAAAGTTTTAAATTTTATTTTTTACACAGAGATGAACTAACAATAGAAAATAATATATTAATGTGGGGACACAAAGTAATCATTATTTTGTCAATGCAGCCTTTTGTATTAAAAGAATTGCATAATTCACACATGGGGATAGTTAAAACCAAGTCGTTAGCTCGTAGTTATGTTTGGTGGCCATCCCTAAATAAAGATATAGAACAAATTTGTAAATCTTGCGAATCGTGCCTTCGGTTTCAGTCTAGTCCCGAACAGTCTCCTTTAATACCATGGATATCTCTACAAAACCCTTGGGAAAGGCTTCATTTGGATTTTTTAGGTCCTTTTTGTAATAGAATGTATTTATGCGTAACAGATGCGTTTTCTAAATGGATTGAAGAATATCCAGTATCAGGTACAACATCTGTTACCGTAATCGACAAACTGTATGGTCTTTTTGCACAGTTCGGTTTACCTACTTTTATAGTTTCGGATAACGGATCACCTTTTGCCTCGGGCGAGTTTAAAACCTTTTTGAATACAAAACTATAGCTCCTTATAACCCTAGTACTAGTACGGTGAATCCCCAGCTAAATTGTTATTAGGTCGTTGTGTTAGTACAAGATTTAACCTAATTAATCCCATCGATTTTAATAATACAAATGAGAGTACTCGCGATTCGGTTATTAAAAATGTGGAAAGAGCACAAAATCGCCTAAAAACTCGGGGGGGAGAAGAATAGTTGTTATAGGCGGGCGCATACATTTTCTTCGTAAAAGCCAAATTCCATCGCTCATATTGAAATTTAGTGGTGTTCAGATACAGGGTAATGTCACTGATATTGACCGTAGTAAATTGCGTGGTATCCTTTGCTCTATTGTCCGAATAAGTGCTTGTCTGGAATCCTAATATCAAATACCTTGGTTTTTCGAGACTCGTGCTAGTTCTTAACAACCAAACGTCTGATGATGCTTGACGCACAGCCGACAGTTAGTAAATCCCATTTACGATAAGCAATATGAATGTTCGATGAATTACTTCCACCTTTATTGATGCGAGATAATATTTTCAATTTTTTGTCGATCGTCGGGAATAATGTGACGTATTTTCCACTCAATCGCGTTCATAGTAATGGCTGCATCAACTTACCCAATGCAGCAATTATTTAATGTACGGGCAATTATTAAAATTAGCTCTCGTTTAGCATTAAATATTTCTTTTGAATAATCCTCAGCAAATCCCATCAGATATTTTAGAAGTAGCTTTCCGGAGAATACGTTAATGGTAACATCGAAAATGCCTTGATTTATCTCATTCAGACCCCACCCGAATGTCATGAGACGTACCCAAAGATGCTATGGTTTTTAATGTTGACGTAATTCCCGGGTCTCGGACGACAGTTCCTTACTCACCTACCAATTCATAACGGATTTAATCGAACAGGAAAGCGATTGCATTGTTTGATAGATAACATTTTTTAGTATCATCGCTGGGTTTAAAAGTTCCCTCAATATAAATGTAGCTGTCTGATATATCCAAAATTATATCTTGATAGTGTACTGAAATATGACTTTCATCAGAATTGTTAATGCTAGAGAACCATATGGTTTATATGTATGTTTTTGTAAGCTGAAATTGGAATTATCGAAAATTCGTTCTGTAAAAACTTCAATTTTGTCACTAGTCACTAACAATTGTAGAAATGAACAATCTTTAGCTGAGAGGTGTTTACGACACAAACGTCTTTCCACTCTAGCGTCTGAAGTATGAATGATCCTCGGACGTGTAATATGTTTACTTTTATGTGTTGACAACATATTCAATTGACGGTTGAAGCAAAAACCCATAATTTTGACATTCTTTCAGCTCACAATATTTTTTTCACCACGGAAGTCTCGTAGATCGTAGAGTAATGTTGTCTACTACTCGCCGCCCCTCCAGCATTATCGGCATATAAATATTATTTTGTGGTTCTCTTGAAATTATGTAACCAGGTTGAACATTAATATCAAATTAAAATAATGTGTGACTTTCTCTAGAGTTTAGATATGTTCAGAAATGTTCAGAAATTATATTAAAATCCACTCTCATAATGCTCACTTTCATTATATACACATTATTGCTTGATTCCTGTCGTTTTCCACTTTTTAGCACTCCCTGTCCAAAACTCAATAATCCACCAATTCTGGTTTTTGCACGAATTTTTTTTTATGATCAAACACAAGCACTATAGGAAAAATCCTTCCACTCTGGGAGTGGTGCGTGCACGAAATATTCGTTGGGAAAAACGTCCTCGGGAAGGTCGTTCCATAAGGATGATGGCCTTCAGGTGAAAGAATTCTTAAAAAATGAACTCCGAGGAGTACTAAGCTTAATCACATATCGATCGATGGGCGGCAGTAGTTCGTCGTGTATTTCTGCTATTCGCCGCTCTGGGCGGAAATAAGAGGGCAAGGTCATCCAAGCATTTTCCATAGAAATATCTGTAAAAGAGAGTCAAATCCCCAACCTGTCTCAAATGTTCTAGGCCAGCGGTCGTACAAACTTTTTTGACCACGGCCCCTTCTGATTTTATAATTTTATTGTGGCCCCTTCAGCCGCTATCTACATTAGCACAGAATTAATTCTAGGACATGATGTCATGTCTAATTAATTACTTGTTCCTTTTCCCTTTTGAACTGGCTTAAATACTCAAATACAGATGATGAGCAAGGTCGCGAGACCAACTCCTTTGCGATCAGTTCTGGTCTAACTGAACTCGTAGAAGAACCAAGGGTTCCATACCGAGCGAGAGTTTAATTCTAAGCGAAGTACCAATTAATTCTGAACAACCTCCTAAGCCTCGCAAGATATGGCTTTCCGGTTAACAGGGTGGGACCCCAAAAATAGGATGATGGAAGCTCCAGACCCAAAATACTCCTGAGGTAAACTTGCCCCCCATTCGGATCTCTGGGCAGGGGCTGGTCTTGGGACCCCATCAAGCGAAGTTCATCAAACAACAACCATTTCCGTCAATTTACTGGGTTCCTCTGACATCACTCAACGAAGAATTGGTGTTGCACCTGCAATTGCTAACCAACCCAGAATTAGCAACTTCAAAATTGATTTCTGCAATATTAGAGGGCTTAACACGAACATCAATTCAGTCCACCAGCACTTCCAAGCCTCGCGTGCTTGCACTGACCGAGACAAAGGTCAGATCGTCAACAAACACCGTCATCTATTTATATCCTGGATACGATTTTCATTTCCGATTTCGACGCAACTTCGGGGTATGTCTTTTTATTCGAGATGATCTCTGCTGCCAACGAGAACTTACACTTGAACCAAAAGACTTTGATGTAATGTGGTTTAAAATTATCAACGTAGAAAATCATCAAGTTTATCTGCTGCCTTTACCGTCCTCCAAGTGATACCCATTACAGAGCTCTTTTCTCACCACTAGATAATACAATCGACTTCTTGCACACCAACCATCCAAATGCCGAGATTGCTATCTTTGGCGACTTTAACGTCCACAACGTCAACTGGCTTAAATACTCAAATACAGACGATGAGCAAGGCCGCGAGGCCAAATCCTTTCCGATCAGTTCTGGTCTAACTCAACTCGTAGAAGAACAAATAAGGATTCCAGACCGAGCTGGAGATTTTGCTAGTCTTTTGAATCTTTTCTTGATATCAAATCCAGATCTATATTAGGTCACCGTACATCATCCGCTATGATCTTACGATTCCAAACTTATTTCAACTCTAAGCGAACTACCAATTAATTCTGAACAACCTCCTAAACCTCGCAAGATATTGCATTATACATCGGCCAAGTGGGAAGACCTAAAAGACCATTTTCGTATTTTTCCTTGGATGAGCTTCTCTTCTGACGATCAATCATTGACTATTGAATTGATGCTAAACGGTATACGTTTCAAGTGTGTGCTCCAGGTTTCCTCGTTTTGCTTAAAATTATTAAATTATACCTCTCACACTGCCCGTTTACACGGGGCGTGGCAACTGCATTTTTAATGTGTTTGATGTTATATTTTTGACAAAAATCTGATATTTTTTTAAAGGGGGGGGGGGGGCAAATAAGAATATTAAATCCTCAAGAGCCTTAACGACATATTTGACGCTTGTGCTCTTAACTGGTTCCATAAATACAAATTTGCTGAATGCATCAACTACTACAAAAATGTGTGTGTGTGTGTGTGTGTGTTTCTTTTTTGACTGTACAAATGGTCGACGTGTATTGTTTGAAACTTGTTGATTTTGGATTAGGGTGAAGGAATCCTGGTTTGCGTGCTGCGGTACCTTTCATATATAAACATTCAAACATGATGCTACGTATTTCTTTACAAAATTCGCATTTTTTTTTGAACCAGTAATTTCGTCGAATTCTTTCCAGCTTTTTCTCAAAACCAAAATCATCGTGATTAAGGCGACAAATCAGCCATCTACAGGATGTTGGGACCACCCACTTTAGTGAATTATCTATTTTTCGATATAAGACGTTATTCGTTATTGTTAAGTAATTTTTATTTGATCGATTTTTAACAGAGTGAAGAATTTCTATGATATTTTTGATGTTACTGTCTTAATTATTTTTTATTAGTGGGTGGTTTGAGTTTAACTATGGCTTCGGTTTTTAATTTGCTTGGCTGTATGCCTTTTCCTGAGATTTCACGACCAAGGTAACTAATTTTAGTTGACAGAAAATTGCAATTCGTTGGTTGAAGCGTTAAAGCATTAGTAATATTACTAAAACCGTCTCAAGTTTTATGAGACCTTCTTCACGTGTTTTGGATGAAATAAGAATATCGTCTAGATAGGTAAATGTGGTACCGTCTTCTAGTTCGTTTAGGATTTTAATCATCATCCCGTTGAAAACTAAAAGGTACATTGCACAAACCAAAGCTCCTGCGCAGATACTCATAATGACCATCGGGGGTAATGAAAGCCGTTTTAGATATTGAATCGACTGCCATTGGTATCTGGTAATCACCAGGGAATAGATCGAGCAATGTGAAATATTTAAAGTTGACTGACTTATCGATCTGGTCATCTATTAATGGAAGGGGATATTTTTGTTTAAAACTAATAAGGTTTAATTTGCGATAATCTACACAGAGTCTTAGGGTACTATTAGGTTTTGGCACTAGAGAACACTGGCAACACAGAAAACTAGCATAAGCAGATGTCGAGTCGCGAATTATATTATTCGAGACTAGGTCTAATATAATGTCTTTTAATATGCTCCTTTGATTTTCTGGTAATCTGTATGGTTTGTAACATATAGTTTGAGGTCGTTAATTGAATGCTAATTTCGACACAATCAGTTTTACCCATTTCGCTAAAATTAAGGGCAACAGTTTTGCGATATTTATTTAAAAGCGCAAGTGTTCTAGTGCTTTGATCTAAATTACAAGATATGTCACATTTAGTTAAAAGTCTTGACACATTAATATTCTTTATAAGCGAAAAAGCTGTACACGAGCTAAATTTTATTTCACTACCATTTTTATAAAATGTTACAAGGAGCTGAGACAAAAAGTTATTTCCAATTAATATGTCAGCAGGGCAGATGCTATTTGGTACTACAATAATACCGGCCACTGCATTCACGGAGTCTATTGTGATTTCACAATCAGTTATCTGTCGGCCTTCATAAATTTCCACTTTAAAAATCGAGGGTGGCTCTTTATGATCTTTAAGTTAAGGTTTCGGGCGACTGATATTCTTAAAAAGGAATTAGGCCCATTATTTTCGCATTATTGATAATAACATCTTTTAAAATAAAGGTTTACAAAATGTTTTGACACGAACAATATTCGGTGTTGCGATATCTGTCATGCACTCTTAGAAAAATTATGTTCTCGTCTCTTTTTAAGACAGTCTTTCTCGAAATGTCCGCCAATTTTGCAAAAATTGCAGATTATTCTGTTGGTACGACGAGAAAAGATTTGTCCCATCGGACGCTTCTTAGGACAACTAAAACTGCGACATACTGGCTCAGTGCAATGGTTACCCCGCATTTTTAAATTGTCGGGTTTATTGTCCGCGCGACTGGAACCCGGCATGTTAAGATCACACCCCCTTAGATAGGTTGAAAATCTTCGGTGGATTTGTAATTATTAGCGAGTGGCATTTGTCGTATGTCTTTGTTTTGAATGCCGTGCACAATAATGTTTAGTTTTTCCAGCTCAGGTATTGCCCACTTGAGGCGTTGTACTTTATTCAACTTTTCTACGAAATATTGCACTAAAGTCTTACTTTCGTTGGAGGAGTATAGAGCGGCGTCTTTAAATAATAAACCCGTACTTTGAGTGTCTACATCGAAAGTACAACGTAAAGCAATTGAGCTCAATTTTTATGAGCGATTTCACCCCCTAAATACCACTCACGTGCGCGACCTACCAGATTCGATATAGCGGATCAAGTTGTATTGACATAGTCCCATTTTGAAAAGTATGCTTTTTCTTCCACAAGACGAAGCCACTTATTTATGGTAATATTACTTGAAGCAGGATTAAAATCCGAAACACTCTCCTAGGAAAGGTTACTAGAGGTAATACTGACCTTCTGGTTCTGCTTTAGTACATTTACCTCCTCTTGTAATAAGAGAATTTGATGTTGAACGGTCAATGGAGGGGTTGTCGAATGAGCAGTCGGATTCGCATGAATGGGAACGTGAATTCACCGATTCCAGGTCCAGCAAAGCAATTTCCCTGTTGGTCATTTAAAACTTCTTAAGCACAAATTAACGCCACACACGCCAGGCACTAAGCTACGAAGGGTTGTTTTTTTGGACGCGATACTAGATAATCGCGAAGTGAATAATATAAAGTTTTTGCAAAAATATAAAAACGGGAACAAAATATTATTTGTTTTATCTTGCACTCACGTCTGTATTATCCCGCTTCTGACAAATTGTATGACGAAATAATAACTAAATAACTAAATTTAATGAAAGTAATTTTAATTTAATATACACGGAAAAAGTCGACTAAACTATGTTACAAGTAATCTTAACTAACCCTCCTCTTTCGTGGTTCATTTTCGTTCCCTTGTCTAGAAATCCGATACTTTAAATATTTTGTTCTCGGGTTCTAGACTAAACATAACACATTCGTATTCCTAAGGGGTTTTCTAGCGTTAAAGAATACATCGAAATAATATTCTGCCTTACAGTCATTAGGAAATTTAGTCTCTATATACAGGAAGATCAAAATCTTAAAAAATGCTGATTATACCTACTTTAGTTTTTCGATTTAAAAAAAAATACCAACAGGAAATTACCTTTTTCGTCATAATTCAAGATTTGAAGAAAATTTATTTTTCAATCATTTATTGTATCTTTAAAACGTAAATTTAAGTAGTATTAATTAAACCATCATTTTATTCAAAAAATTTTTATTCGAAATGAAAGTATTTTGGCTTAGGCTTGGGGTAAAATCGATTTAAACTAAATTTTGTTTAAATCTTAAATTATGTCGGAAAGGTAATTCTAAGGAAGATTTCCTAATTGCATTTTTCATAAAACGAAAAAATAAGCTAGCTTGCTTTTAGATAAAATCAATATGTTTTAAAGATTTTCAACTCCTTGTAAACAAAAATTAAATTGTATAATGACAAATCTTAATTTTTTTACAAGCAATAATTTTTATAAACAAGTACTTTTTGTCGAGAGATTAAAAATTAGGTCAATTTGTGGTAAAGTTAACCGCCCCATCCTCATCCAGGAACACCCTGTACATAGTATACAGGGTCTTCAGACAATGCATCAAGATACTGAGAGGCAATTCTATATGTTAAATAAAGATAATAAGTCTCATAACAAAAGATCAGAAAGGCAATACTTTTTTTTTACTTACATTTGAAAAACTGATTTTACTGCCAACAAAAACCAGTTTCCAGTTTTGCGTCTAAATGGTGTGGTTCATCGACTCGAATAATAATCGAATATTAGTGTTATTAATTTTATCTTTAGAACGACCTTTTTCCAATAACCGTTGAAACAAAAAGACACCCCTAAAATTAAATTTGACTTTTAGGCAAAGTGGCCCCTGGTGGCACAGTAGAGAAATATTCTTATAATAGAATGATAGAAATCGTTAAGTTAAGTCCCTATGCCAAATATCAACTGGATAGTTTTCGACTGTTTGTCATATGACTTTTATTTTAAAAAATCCTGAACCATTATCCGAACACCCTATATATATATATATATATGAAGTTAATTTAACACAAATCTTCTGTGCATAGACTGAAAACACAGTATATTACTTAAAAGATATGAGTTGTACAATGATCATGCAACTGGACCAAAAGATCTCATGACACAAAAACAATTATGTATTGTATATGTTACAGAAAATGTGAGAAGTGAGTAACAGTTAACAATTACTAATAATAGTAGTATTGTGATCGCTCGAGCGAAACTCCGCTTGATTACTCGATTATTGATATAACCGATATCGCTCGATTATTAAAGAAACCGTTCGAATTATCTATTCAGGCGAGAACCGTCGCTCGTCACTTATTATCTTTCACTCGATACCCGAGCTTCGCTTGACGCCGACGGAAATGTACCGCTGTATTGTGATCGAGTTAAAAAAACTGCTCGTATATACGAACAGTTTTTCGCTCGATAGGAAATACTCTAGTTATAAATTCAGGCGAAAACCGAACCGCCTGTCACTTGATACCCGACCTTCAATCTACGCGCCGCACCACACTTGTGTACAACTTTTTGGTTAGAGTACACCAAGTTTCCGTTGTCTTCTGCTGGCAAGTTATCTTGGCGATTGCCAGAACGTGGTTATGCCAAAACGTATTTAATCCTAGATTGATGCCCAGCAAATAGATGAATTTAGTGAATTTGCGTGTTCTGCCAAGACTATATCCGGTTATGTAATGTTAACCTTTTAGAGAAAACTGCTGCCAATAACACTGGGAAACAAATTTCAACTTTTTTTTTGTTTCCTGAACAAAACCTATTTTTTTGGATTCAACTGTACCCAAGTAACTAAAAAATACCTATTAAAGATTTTAGTTGGCTCGCAAAAAAAAAAATCTCAATTATTTGTTACAAAATTTTAATTCATAGGCATATACAATGGACATACAAAATACAGATAACAATATATTGTTGGTTCAACAAAAGCAACTAAATAGCACATTTTTATCATTGAATCCAAAGTTTAGACACTCATTTTGCGCTTCTTAGCTTGCCTTTTGAAAGCAGCCTCTGGGGCATCTCTCGTAATAGTCCAGCAGTAGTCGGCTAACATCTCACAGTTCCATTTTCCCTGATATCTTCTTTCCATGTTCGAAATATCCTGGTGGAACCTCTCACCGTGTTCGTCACTTACAGCACCACAATTTTCCGGAAAGTAATCCAGATGAGAATCCAGGAAATGAATTTTCAACGACATATTACACCCTAGGTTTTGGTAACACAAAAGAAGTTGGGCAACCAGGTCTTTATAATTTTCTGCTTTTATGTTTCCCAAGAAATTTTTTGCAACCATTTTAAAGGCATCCCAAGCGTCTTTTTCCTTGCCTTCAAGTATGGAATCGAATTGCGCATCTCCGAAAAGTTTCCTAATCTGGGGACCCACAAATATTCCCTCTTTAATTTTAGCGTCACTGATTCTAGGGAACTTTTCTTTTAAATAACTAAAAGCACGGCCTTCTTTGTCCATTGCCTTCACAAAATTTTTCATAAGTCCCAATTTAGATGAAGTGGCGGTAGTAAAATCTTTTCTGGGGCAACTAATGGCGCGCTGGTCACATTTTTCTTTCCTGGCTCAAAAGACTCTCTCGGTGGCCAAATTTTCTTTCTGTAGTGATCCGATCGTGCTCGACTGTCCCATTCGCAGAGGAAGCAGCAGTATTTGGTATAACCTAGCTGCATTCCAAGCAAGATCGCCACAACTTTTAAATCCCCACAAATTTGCCATTTATATCTTTCATATTGTATGGTCTCAAGTAACAATTTCAAATTGCTATATGTTTCTTTCATATGGACTGCATGACCAATTGGGACTGAAGGCAATTTGTTTCCATTATGGAGTAACACAGCTTTAAGACTTACTTTTGAGGAATCAATGAAAAGTCTCCAGTCTTTTGGATCATAGTCCAGATTTAAAGCTGCCATTAATCCCTCAATGTCCCTACAGGCTACCAAATTGTTATCCATGTTAAAAAATGGTGTTAGGTTTTTCTGACGGCTTCGGTACACAGAAACTTTTACTTCATCTTCAAGTAAATTCCATTGTTGCAATCGAGAGGCCAATAGTTCTGCTTTTGTCTTGGGCAGTTCCAAATCCCTTATAAGGTCACTTAATTCACTTTGACTTATTTTGTGAGGCTTTTTACTTGGAAGTTCACAGACAAAATCGGAGTCTTGCGAGGTTGATGGGCCGGCGACATTTTCCGGTACACTACCGTTTGAATCCTCTTGATCATCATCAGAATGAAGGGTATATTCCTGAGGTGGATTAGGTATAGGCAACTCGTCACTATGAGGCACCGGGCGTATGGCGGATTGTAAATTTGGATACTGTATCGCAGACCTTTTTTTCTCTGAAAAGCCTTTTTTGATGGGAGGTGTCAAACAAAAGTAACAGTCAGTAACGTGGTCTTTCGGTTCTCGCCAGATCATAGGAACAGCGAAGGGCATCTTACGGTTTTTTCCACTTAGCCAGCCGCGAATGTTGGACGCACATTTGTAGCAGCAGATATGGGGAGCCCAATTTTTATCCTGGTCTCCAACTTTGCAGCCAAAATACAAGTGGTAAGCCTTTTTTATTAAAGGGCTAAGCGTACGTTTTTGTTTCACAAAAGTCATTTCACCACATATATAACAAAAATGATCCGGCTTATTTACACAAACTCGCGACATGTTGCTCAAAACTCTCTAATTTCTCAAATACGAACAGTTCTCGATCAACTGGTGGTTGAAATACAACTAACTAACAATTTAGGATTTATATTATATGTATTTAAACCCCTTATAAAGTACACCTGTTATAATAAATCCAGGTATTTCTCATTTAATGGTGAAATTTTCCCATATATTAAGGGCAGGTAGGTAAATTATCATAATTGGGATGGATCTATAAAACCGGAGCCAACTGAGCCTTTTGCAAGACAGATTGTTAATTAGTATAATAAAATAAGTAAGATTTTGCTATTTTGGTCTCGGAAACATTTTTGCTGTTCCCCAGTGTAATTACTAGTAAAAGGAGCCAAATTTCTTTGGAATGCGACATTCACAGATCCAGTGAGTAATTGTTAATAATGACCAGTAATTATTTATATTCGCCACTCTTAATTCATCAATATTATACATTATAATAATATAAAGGGTCCTGCAATAGTGTGTCAAGTTTCCATAGCTCCTATACTAATTAACTTAGGAATTTCATTCATATGCCGATTTATACTGTATTATAGGGTACATTTTAGGAATGTATTTTTAAATATACAGGGTGGCCCAAAAATATGTGGTAACATAATGCTGTCTTTTTTAAATGGGACACCCAGTATTTTATTACATAATTGGGTTGGCATTAGTGTCCTTTATAATTGCCTAAAGTTTTATTTTATTTGGTTATGTAGTTTAAGAGTAATAAATTAAAAACAAAAAAGAAGTTTTGGAGTCTTAGAAAAAAATTCAAAAAAACTATCTAAAATAACTTTTTCAACCAAGGCATTGGGTGAAACTTAAGACAATAGGTCTAGAGATACTGTGAATATAATAACGTTTATCTAGGTTACGGAGGGTATTCATAATTAGGTTTCAAACACGACATATGTGAAAATAATTTTTCTCCAGATTTTCAAATGGAACACCCTTTATATTGTTTGGCTATTGGATGTAGAATTCATAAGCATTCTGTTCTTGTAATGGAAGCATATAAATTATTTCTAGCCGTTCTCGAAATAATTGCAAATTTCATAAATTATCTTGTTTAAATACGGTTTTTATTATGAAAATTAAGCATAGGCGACTAGATTAATAATTATAAACTACAGTAAATGTTCAAAATGCCTACCATGTTGATATGAGTACAAGTTAATAAGCTCTTCAAATGAATGTATTTACATTCCTCAACATTTCAGGTGAAATACTAACAAACACGTCTCTTATTCGTTGCTTCATATTAATAGAAGTGGTAGGCGAATGTTCATAAACAATTTGCCTTACGTGTCCCCATAACAAAGTCAAGTTTCTTCAGATCTGGCGATCTAGCTAGCCATAGGGTAGGCCCGTTTCTACCCATCCATTGGTTCCGAAAGGTATCATCAAGATAATTTCTTACATTTTTATTTAAATTAATTTTAATTTCTTATAGTTTTTAGTCCTAAATGACAATTATATATTAATTTAAAGAACTGTCAAACTATTATAAACAAATGAATTCTTATTTTATTTCAAAGCCTAACATAATCATCACTAATGAGCGTCTTGCTAGTATTTCATCTGAAATGTTAAGGAATGTAAATAGATCATTTGAAGAGCATATTAACTTGTGCTCAGATCAACATCGTAGACATTTTGAACATTTACTGTAGTTTATAATTATTAATCTAGTCGCCTATACTTAATTTTCATAATAAACACTGTATTTAAACGACATAATTTATGAAATTCGCAATTATTTCGAGACCGGTTGGAAATAACTTATATGCTTCCATTACAAAGAAGGATGCTTATGAATTCTACATCAAATGTGTCGTGTTTGAAACCTAATTATGAACACCCTGTATAAAATACATAAATGCTATTATATTCACACTTCGTAAACTAAAACTACCAAATTATAACGGACACTAATACGAATCTAATATGTAATAAAATACTGGGTGTCCCATTTAAAAAGGTCAGAATTATGTTACTACACATTATTGGGCCACCCTGCATATTTAAAAATATTTTCCTGAGATGCACACTTTAATACAGTATAAATCGGCATATGAATGAAATTCCTAAGTTAATTCATATAATAGCTATGGGAGCCTGACACTCTATTGCAGGACTCTGTATATTGTTATATATAGTTGTTGAAATAAATAGTTTGACGTTTCGACGTTCAACATGCAACTTTGTTATTTCTTTCTACCCTCTTTGATAGTTGTTATTTTTGTTAGCTTGGTTGTAGACAGGTTTTTAATTTTTGATCGGATTTCTATATTGTAAATATTGTGGTGTCCACTTCTATTTTATTTTATTTTAAATCGAGAGGTACCTACATATAATAAAATTTTAACAGTCATTGAATGTAAAAAGGGGAAATAAAGAAAAATTTTTCATAAAAGTTAAACATGTTATTTTAAGATTCTTTCACGAAAAGTGCCTTTTCTGCTGGCAAACATTTTCTTTAATTCTTAAAAGTGCTGGTTTTCATCAATGAAATTAGAAAATCGAATGGAGCATTTTCCAGAAACGTTCGGTTCCCAAACTGGATCAAGGTTAAGCTAACTTCAATTGATTTATCTGTATTACCGATAACATTTTGCAAAGTGTTTTTCTGTCTTCGAATAAAGACAAATTGCCTTACCTAAATTGGATAATTTGTCTCTGTAGATTATGTTTTTCTTTATTTCAGTTAATACCGAATTAAAGCTCACACACATTCGGTAGCCAATAATAATAGTCCACTCCAGTTTTATAAAAACAAGATGAAACTCTCAGGAAAATTAAATCTTGGTTATGAGGGGCAATCTGAAACGGCAGAAGGCAATTGAACTTTATTGATAAAAATCGTTAATTTTTCTCAAATGGACCTGATAAAAAAATTGATACTTAATTAAGAAGACAGTAAGTCTCTGTCTCAAAATATTTTTATACCGACCAACTGAACTTTATGCTCAGGCCCGGGAACTAAATTGTTGCAAGAGACACTGCTATTAGCTATTTATAACCTTTTTCTTCGATCCCCTGAGCAAGGTGTAATAATCACTAAAATTTGAAATGACAAGAAGGATGAAGTGGTATCTAATTTAAAAAATAGTAAATACTTGTCAATTAAGTAAGTTCTGAAAATGGTGATCAGCGACTTCGATACAGGATGTTAATTTAAACACTTGAAATAAAAATAAATAAAGACAATCAATATGGCTATATTTTATACACTAAAGAAGAATTAAAAAACAAGAAAATACCAAATCAAGTAACTATGACAAATATGTTGTAAATTTTACAATGAATGTACGTGCACGGAACAAACAAAATAGTAAAATTATTTTATAGTAAAGATTTTATTTTACGAGTTTCTATAATATGTTGTATTATTTATAATAATTTTCATTAATAATCCGTACCAAAATAATATTGTCAATACACATAATTTATAAAAAAGTATAGTTAGAAGGATACATTTTACTGACGACTATTATTGTACTTTAAGTATTTTTTATTGGATTTTTGGATATGGATGGATATTTTAAAGGATAACCAAGTTTACATAAAGGGTTTTAAAAATGCTTTTTTACAAGAACGAAACGCTTAAATCAAATGCAATGGATTCCTAGGATTTCATTATTTATAACAAATAATATAACAACAGGGAACATACCATCGAAAGATTTTAGTAAATTTTACAAAAACTTTTATTAAATTTTACTAAAGATTTTAATAAATTTAGGAAATTTTACAAAGGATTTAAGTAGATTTTACAAAAATTTTAGTAAACTTTATAAAAATATTTTTGTAGTTTTTACTAAAAATTTATATTTAAATTTTGCTATAATTTAATGGCAGTTTTTAGTAAAAGTTATTCCATTCACATTAGAGCCATAAATTATGTTTAGTATTACCAGCCTTACTTTATAGTAAATTTAACTAAGATTTTCTTTCTGCGTAACCTTCTCTGGAAAGCTTATCAAAAATGCTTTTCAGCGACAGTAAAATAAAAAAGTTTTACTACTACAGTAGCGTTTTAATTTAGACTTGGGATAATTTTTCATCATTCATCATTTAGGTTATTTTCAAATTTTTTCTGTCAGGTTTTAAAATATTCTCTCGTACTTAACACTTATTCATTTTGGTATCGCCGAATTTCCTCTCTCTTTGTTCAAAACGCTGTCGTAAGCCTCCCACAGACCTCGTGATTTTTCATCGATCCATCGTTTTTCGTGATAGTCTGGCGTACCAAAACAGAAGTTTATGGACGAAAACCGAACGATGTCCATCACGATGGATATCTGCCGGTGCTTGATTTTTGTAATTAAAAACGAGGTGTTTGGGCATTTCCTTCCAACGTGACGGTTTGAATTCATTATCGTCTTGACTTTGGAAATGAATAACTTTTAATTTCGTTACCGCCCGCCCTAAAGTACCGGGCCGGTACTTCATTACCACTTGCGAAAACACATTCAACGTATAGGTATAAACAACGTATCCATTGAATGCAGACTCTGCGGCGAAGAGGATGAAACCGCCTCACACATAATATACCGCTGCGAAGCACTGTCTCGTAGAAGACAAAATATCTTCGGGAATATACAACGTGGTGACAACCTCCCACATGACAAGCTTGGTAGAAGGTTACTGGACCTCATAGAAGGAACGAACATCTTCTAACAAGATCGGCGTACACAATAAGCTGAATGGCTGCAGTGATAGAAGTTCGGGGCTTTAAACCGACCTCCGCCTTTAACCATATAACCTATAACATCTAGTACTACTATTAAGTACCTGAGGCTATATTGGGCAGAAAGTGGTATCCGTTTAAACCACATTACAATTAATTTGCATATAAACTTTTAAATATGATCATTTGACGGTGTTTAGCAAATGTGAGAGAAGGTGAATAAAAGTCTAGAAAATCCAGGAAAGCAAATACTTGTAGTTAATAAGCTATAAGTAAATGTAGCAAATAGTGTTATAGTAAGGGGGAAATTACCAGAAGCAACTTGTTGAAATTTATTTAAATTCTATTTCTTAACTTTTAAATTTATTCTTATCTAAGCATTTCATTCCGTAGTAAATCACAAAAGTAGAACTTGTTGTAAGTGTAAATATTTCAAACTTTACCTGCTGGTGGCTAAATTACCTGTACCTAAATACAGAGTTCAGCTATAAAATTAAGTATATAACCATAGATACGGTAAATAAATAATGTCACAAAGCGTGGCCAGATGGCCTCAACACGAACAAAAATAAATGGGTTTGATTGGATTG
This sequence comes from Barypeithes pellucidus, assembly GCA_963991005.1. Taxonomy (NCBI): domain Eukaryota; kingdom Metazoa; phylum Arthropoda; class Insecta; order Coleoptera; family Curculionidae; genus Barypeithes; species Barypeithes pellucidus. The sequence continues at coordinate 46,277,772 of OZ022560.1, forward strand.
GAACCAATTTTTTCTTTCTGTATTATTCTATGGATGGCCTATCACGAACACCGATGAAAAATTTCGAGGCTTGACCCAACGGACTGTCACGAACACCGATGGACCGATGAACAATACTGAAGTCTGTGGGGGGCTGTACATTTTAAAATCATTAATGGCACTAGTCAATAATTCTTTATCATAAATTTAAAAGTGAGGTGTTAAATTCGGTGAGCATGGGGTCGAGCATAGTACGATGCTGTATTTATGGAATACGATGCGATTTTCCGTGTAGTGTTCATCATTTTCAATAATTTGTTATAGCCGGTTCAATGGCGCTTTCTAATAATGGCGTCTAAATTGTCCGGTAAATGAGATGTATCTATTATACGATCACAAAAAATTCCAGATCAAACATTCAATTTTTGAGGATGTTGTGTATGGATTCCATGAAAAATGCTAGAATTAGAATCAACCAATACCGCCATGCTCTTCTCTTAATAAGAAAGGACATAACGGTATAAAAAGTGGACTTTAACCTGAGCTGAGGGTTGGAAGCCAAATTGAAAATGCTCTAGCTCAATTGCCGAAGAGTATGGGGTTGGCGCTACAGATAGGTAAAACAGTGTCGGGTAACTCAAATAAGTGTAGTGTTTTTTAAAGAAGAGGTACTTCGGTAAAAGGAGTTGTTGCGTGAGGTTAACTTATCACTTCGTAGACAATCTAGCAGACCATTATTCATGATAATATACTCAGTTTGGCGTCTTTATAGTTTATCAGAATCATACTTTTTTGTCTCTACTCTGCTCGTATCTATAAGTTTATTCCATTGTGAGAGGTAGCTTTGTTTAAATTAAAATAAAATAATTTTCTTTATATACCTTCTTGAAAATGGGTGACATATTGAAACGATCAGCTTAGGACTATATCAAATCAATTTTCTATTGGATTCAGGTATTTCTCTTTAATAAAAATCCCTTTAGGTTTATGAGTACAGAATTTTATAAGAACCTAATTAATAAACTTTTATGTGTTAAAATAGGCCCCCCTATCTGCAATAATACATTTGGGTAAGTAGCTTCAGACTTCCTCCCAGTTTCCTTGTTGCTTCTGTATTGCCAAATACGGCGAGAAAATCAATGATATTATGAGGACAAAATTAGTTTATATATTTTTCACGGATGTTAGATTACTCTGACAAAAATTTATTTAAAATTCTTAGGAATAGAGTTGCGCACTCTCCATCATTTTATATTTTTGATAGGAGACTGTAACACAATAATTGTAACATGTTTGCTTATGCTTATTAAGCATAGTACTATATACTATCAAACCGTTGGCTTAGTATTAGTATAATATCTTTAAGAAACAATGATATAATGTAATGCATATTCTGACCTCATAGTTATTAACTATTTTTGATGAAATATGCATAAACGACATATTTTTTCAAATATTATGTTTCAAAATATTTTCACACATTATTTACTTGCTCTAGCAATGTCAACACATAATAGTTTAAATTTTTAAGAAACTTATTTATTAATCTTCTAAGCATTATCACAATGCTGGAATTCATATTTCTACTTTCTTGTTTGGAACTCATATGGAACCGGTTCCTCTCCGTTCAGCTAGATACACAGGATATATATAATACAGATGACTCGTCTGTTAATTTTAATATTACAGCACCATACATTCAGGGTGTGAGGTGTTATGTTATCCCATAATAATATATTTATAGCCGCAAATTTGACGAAAAATAACGACATTTAGCGTTGGCGCAACTGCAAATTTATAAAAAAATCAGTGATCAGTCAAGAGACATATTCATCAGCCATATTGTCAATTTTATCCTTTATTTTCGCCCCTTGCTGTTGGCTCAAATTCTAAAAATCGTATGCAACATACAATTCTTATCTTCAAATGCTTTCCACAATTTACATAGAAATTATAGCAAACAATGTATTTTTTGCAAATCACTTAAAGGTTACCTTAATTTTAACAACATGTGGAAACAATTAATTTCACAACAGAAAACACTAAGGCCACCAGCACTCGCAAAGCCGTTTACCTGCTTTGACGCGGTTTCTAGCACCACTGTTTTGTCTTCGTTTCAATTGATTGAGTCTAGTAGCCGTTATTGGCTACCACATCGCACGTCATAATAGCTGCCAACAGCAAACGGATGCTCTAATACACGCAAAGGCGTCGATATATTAAATAATATTCGCCAATACAGATATAAATAAAGTTTGTGGTATCGAACATTTTAAACTCATGCTATTAAAAAGGTGAAAAGGCAATTTTAACGTGAAATAATTACTTTTTAACGTGGTTGATTGGTGGTTGGTTGGTTAAATGCGGAGGTCGGTTTAAAGCAACGAACTTCTATCACTGCAGCCTTTCGGCTTATTGTGTACCCCGATCTTGTTAGAAGATGTTCGTTCCTTCTATGAGGTCCAGTAACCTTCTACCAAGCTTATCATGTGGGAGGTTGTCACCACGTTGTATATTCCCGAAGATATTTTGTCTTCTACGAAACAGTGCTACGCAGCGGTATATTATGTGTGAGGCGGTTTCATCCTCTTCTCCGCAGAGTCTGCATTCAATGGATACGTTGTTTATACCTATACGTTGAATGTGTTTTCGCAAGTGGTAATGAAGTACCGGCCCGGTACTTTAGGGCGGGCGGTAACGAAATTAAAAGTTATTCATTTCCAAAGTCAAGACGATAATGAATTCAAACCGTCACGTTGGAAGGAAATGCCCACACACCTCGTTTTTAATTACAAAAATCAAGCACCGGCAGATATCCATCGTGATGGACATCGTTCGGTTTTCGTCCATAAACTTCTGTTTTGGTACGCCGGACTATCACGAAAAACGATGGATCGATGAAAAATCACGAGGTCTGTGGGAGGCTAATATCTCCTAATATCCCAGAGTGGCCAGGGAGCCACAGTCCCCCCTGACCGCCAGTACTTTTAGGTTGGTATGGCATTCCAGTGTAAGTTTTGAAGTAAACCGATGGGAGTTCAGAGCCTTAAGAGCAGCTTGGCTGTCCGACAGGATGCAAATCTTTTGGTTGTGGTAGCCCTTTAAAAGATTTTGTAGTACACATGCTTGTATGGCATGAATTTCCGCTTGGTATACTGTGGCGTAGTTCCCCAGAGGAATGAATCCATCCTGGTTCTTTCCTCAAATATACCTGCGCCCACATCGTTGGCTATTTTTGATCCATCGGTGTACCAAACTAGACCCTTGTCAAACGACGGGGGTACACAGTTCGTCCATTTATCAAAGTTCCAGTCAATCTTGAAAGGCGTTGTGAAATCGTATCTTGCTCTCATAAGATCAGTTTGCATATCCAAGCGCTCATCGTTGATTCGATCCGTGACTCTTGTATGTCAAATTTTTACGGGGTCTGGTGTCCATTTCCCATTTGTGATCACCCTTGAGGCGCTACAGTTAACCTCCATTCTGATGTTAATGTCTAGAGGTATTAGTATCAGTATGACTTCCATTACTGCAGTGGGAGTGCTTCTCATCGCTCCACTGATAGACAGGCAGGCCATCCTCTGCAAACTGTTAAGTTTGTTCGCTGTCACTTTTAACGTAAGTAGATACTTAAAATTATTTGTTAAAAAACTAAAAATTAATATTATTAAATGATTAATTTTAAAAGTACGATTCTCTCCATGCGGCGGTCGATCCGATAAACGCTTCCTCCTTGTAAACTGCCATTCCCTAGGTCGTAATAATTAATCATCTGCTAAATTGGATAGTACCTTGTAATCCTTGGACGTCATTTTTCATTTTGCTAATCAAATAAAAATAACCTACAAAATTACACGTTGTGACACAACATATGTTGCTACTGCGGTGATGCAACAATTATGCGATTAAGACAGTTCAAGCCCCAAGTGCGTCTAGTATCAGATTATATCACATGGAGCTGGGGCATGGAGTTGACGAGAATAAACTTCATACGAAACATATCAGAAATGTTTAAAAGATGAAATAATAGATTATCGAGCATCAATAACTTTTAAGTTTAAAAAATACTATGAGGGTAGGTATGTTGAACCAAAAATGGTTTTAAATAAAAATTTAAAATCATCTTTGGTTCAACATACCTACCCTCATTATTTTTTTGCTAGTAATTAATTTCTTATAGCATTCTACACCATTCAATCTATTTTTTGTGAATAAAATAATATACATAATACCCACAGCTTAAGCAAGCACTACAACTTTAAATTTTTGTCCCTTCAAACTATAATGTCGTCTTCTGTGTAGCGGCAGGCTGGCTGGCAGGACAACAGTAAAGCGATGACATTGAACCTGACCAATGAAAGCCAGTCTGCTTGGCTACGTCACGGCGGAGTGCAAGTTCATAGCTTCAGCCTGCGGACGGCCGTCGCGAACTTGGCATAGTTCGCGATGATCTCCTCTTGCAGCAACACCGGTGACTCGCCGGGGACTTCCCGGAGTTGCGGGAAAACTTTCCTACCTATTTCGCGTATTGAAGAAACTCCTCAAGAACAAGGAAGTAAGTTTTCAAATTTTATATATGGTCTTTATTTACGATATGAGCAGATAAATATTATTTTCATCTTTATTTTAAATTGAATTATAATGAATAATTTTAGCGAATTAAGATAATATCCATAATTTGAATAAAGTTGTTGGTAAAGGGATTTGGTTATACATAATTAAACTATTATTGAGCATTGAATTTTTGCTTCTGAATTGCCAGCTGTAGAAAATAAATACTAAATAATATAATAAAATAATACTCAATAGAGAGTATTATACATAGGGTAAACTATATAGTGATTGGCCCCCTTAAGAATTTTTTAGGTTTATCAGCCGACAACAAATTAAATTTGTAGTAACTAAAATAATTTATATTTTTTTAAACATTTATAGGGTTTTCCTTCTATGAAAAAAAATATGAGAATTAAAACAAATGTCTTCATATACATATAAAAATTATATTTTATAACAACGGCGCAAAATATAGTCACAGAGATTGGCCCATAAAATATACATTGATTGGCCACCCACATTTTCAAAGAGAAAGAGTACCTATAGGTCCTATCTGCGTATTTATAACTAATACTAAATTGGAAATACAGTCAAAATATAAATAACGAATTTAAAATATTTGAATTAAAATTATGTTTATGTATAAATTTGAGATGATATGTCCTGGTTACATTTAATGCCATGATTTTCCTTCGTTATGTGCATTGTGCAAGTAAAGCAAATACCTGAACAGAGAACTGTATTTTCAAAAGGAAAGAACGATTTAACGTTGGGGCAACTATCTGGAGAAGTTGGTAAATTATTTTCTTCAGATTCAAAAATATTCCTTGTGATTCTAGCTAGTTTTGCCAAAAAAAACTTTTTGGTGTACTACATTATTAGAATTTTCGTCCTAGCTTTTCAAATTGTTATCATTTTCCTTTTGCTCCGGTTTTATAGCGATATTAGGGATAATATTAATTTTGTTTGTAATTATAGTTTCAGTCTCGGCATTGTAACCAGTGTTCCATTAATAATCGTGTTCTTTTTAGCTTCTTGTTTAGGGAGAACTTTATTTTTTTTTTCCAATTTTCTTTTTTCTCGGCAATTTCGTGTTCCCTTCTAATCTTTTTAGCTTCTCATTCTATTTTCCTTCTTTATTGTTTTTCCATTTTGTTTTGTTTCGCTGCTTCTTTGTTCTCCTTAATTTCTTTCCATGTAGTAGAAGTGATAATATATGGCACTCTTTCTATATGTTGTGTACCTTTTCTCTCAGGTGTGTCATAATAAACTAGATATTTGTCAATGGAACTCTTGTCTGGGTTATGATGGGTTACTTTACTTCATCAGCTAGCTGAAAAGATTCGCGTTGAAAGTCATTACTTGGTAATTCCATAAAGCCGTTATTAAACTGTACTGATTATTCGATTGTTAAATAATTTTCTGAGAAGTTTCCCTTAATATCTTGATTTGTTTTGTAGACTGAAAAGGGAATATCTGAGGAAATTTCTTTTATAATCCCAGTCGTTTTTTCTTTAAATAATGCAATTTCTGAGGAAATTTCTTTCATACTCCTAGTCGTTTCTTCTATAAACAAGGAATTTCGGAGGAATTTCGTCCATAACGCCATTCGTGTATAGTATGATAGGTAAATTGGCAATATCTATATCTTCTTGCATATTATTCAAATTTGCATTATAATTATCTGTGATCTGATTATCAAATAAATATTCCTTATCTTTTGAATTAGCTTTACTATTAGTAATATGCTCCAAAGCATTTATGGTGAACATTTCTTCTTATCCTTTATCTTGGTTATATCTTCTATTATAATTTGTTCATTTCATTAGGTTTATTTTGAAAAGCTTCCCACTGACAGTAAAGTGTACTTAAACCATCGTTTTCTTGATTGATGTCGTAATTTTGAAATAAGTTTAGTCTATCTTGGCCTGCAATTTCTTTATTTTAAAACGATGATGATATTATCGATTTTTCATCGATTTTTTATGTAGTTTCCCAAGACTCAAATTGTATTAAAGTTGGATCCCAGGTACAAAGGCCGCAGGTCCCAAACCCATTAATTATTATATCCGGACGTAGAGCTGTTGACATTATACATTTTAATCTATTTTTGTCTACAGCTTTCGGCATTCTAAAACAACGGTACCTATTTTAATTAGATACTATCTATGTATCTATTAATGAAAACTCTATTATCCAGGTTCGTTACGACAAAGAATATAGTATCAGACAGTTATTGGCCGCACTATTTTGATAGTGATTGGCCACGGCAAACGACTATTTACAGTGATGTTTTAACATTTATGGTAAAGAAAGTGTTAATCTCTTAAAACATAGTGATTGGCCCTAGGTCAATTACTACCTTGAAGTACGTTTCAGAGGCCTAGTTATTGGACGGCGAGAAAAACAATTTCCCGCAATTTTCTTTGAGGTTTTATTAATGCAAAACTTAACTTAAGGATCACCTTTATCTAGAAAATATATAGAAATAAGTACAATCAATGGAAAATGGAAAATATCATGCTATAAAATATACAATGCCGTACCTGAATCGGTTTAAAAACTACGAAATTTACACTTTAACGAAAAAGTACGGAGACCCGTGTGGACACAATTATAAGCTGAAGATTTACGATATTGTGACTTGGAAGGTTAAAAACAAAACTTGGCGCTAGTAGCTAATGCATAGTAGTAATTATTTAGAAATATACGATTCTTATTATGACGCGTTTTATGTTTGACGGCCAATCACTATGTGGGGGGCCAACGACTACCCTCTTTACCCTGTACAGGTGTATTGCTACGAAAACTTAAATTTTCATAAATTATATTAACTTTTATTACTTCTTTCAGTTCCATACTTTTCTGAAATATTGGTTTTGCTACATAATATATTGAATATTTTAATATAGTAAGTGTAAGATAGTATCACAATGAAGGTTTTATGAAATTTTGATTATTTTATTTCGATAGGTTTGTACTAAATACGATCAATTTTATTTTCTGTCGTCAAAGTTTCTGTGCGATGTGAGGAAAGTCTTTAAAAAAATATATTTAAAATCTGTAGTCAATGGGATAATCAATAAGATTTAAAATATTGTAATTTTTCATTAATTGTATTTTCTTTTTTTTATGATCAAAAACAAGCACTATAGGAAAAATCCTTTAGGGCACTCTGGGAGTGGTGCGTGTGCGCAAAAAGCAATTCACGTTGGTTTTGAATCGTTGAAGGTTATATTCATTGCGAAAAACGACCTCGGGAAGGTCGTTCCACAAAGATGAAAGAATTCTTAAATAATTAAGTTCGAGGAGTACTAAGCTTAACCACATATGGATGGGCGGCAGTGGTTCGTCGTATATTTCTGCTAATCGTCGCTCTGGGCGGAATTAAGAGGGCAAGGTCAGCCGAGCACCTTCCATGAAAATATCTGTAAAAGAGAGTCGAATCCCCAACCTGTCTTCGATGTTCTAGGCTCTCGAGGTTCTTCGTCAGCTCGTGGTCTCCGATCAGATGAATAGCCCTCCTTTCGATGGAATCCAGCAGCCGAAGAGTATGTTTGGGTGCAGAGCTCCAGACATGAGAGCAGTATTCTAGTGATGGTCGAATCTGGGCTTTGTATAGTGTCAAAAGTTGTTAAGGTGTGTACAACTTTCTGGTTCGGAAGAGTACCTTAAGCTTCGAAAAAGCTACCTTGGCGATTGCCACAACGTGGTTATGCCAAGACATATTTCCTCCGAGATTGACGCCCAGCAAATTAATAGATGAAGCCAGTGGGATTGCGTGTCCGGCCATGACTATTTCCGGTTCTGTAATGTTAACCTTTTTAGAGAAAACTGCTGCATGGATTTTTTAGCGTTAAATTCGACTTGGTTACTGTCACCCCAAGCCAAAATTTCTTCTAGGTCTTTGTTGAGGCGTGATACTTCATGCTGTCTGCAAAGATGTGCGTCGGCAGCCGATGTTTGCGCATTCAAAGAGAAAGATGAGATAAGTGTGCTATCGTCAGCAAAACTAAATATCGGATTTTGAGTTTTCCTAGAATGTCGTTAATGTAGAGTAAGAAGAGAGTGGGAGACAATATGGACCATTGAGGAACACCATCATTTTCATTCAGACATTTTCCTGTATCTCTTTTAACTAAGCAAATATAGAGTAATTTTGAAATTATCAATTTTTTGATTTTCCCCGTATCTCATAAGCGAGCGAAAATTTTCAAATTTTGATTTTACCATTTTAAGTACTACATTACTTTTGTGATAGAACTAACACTTACGGAGATACCCTATAAAAGTGTCGAAAATGAGACACCCTGTACATAATATCAATGGATGCTACTATTTTTTAAATCTATTATCCAAAGCGTTCGTTAGAAGTTGGACAACTCAGCCATTTTAAATATGTTTTAATTTATTTTTTTAAATACGACACCCTATTTATTTTTAAGCTTATGCATGTATTTTCCGAATGCCTTCCTTATTTGTTAAATATGTTATATACATAAATCTTATAATTTCTGAAATATTTTAAGATTTGTCTAAACTCAGGTAAGAATGGTTCTGATTGCCCAATTTAGTCAAGATTGCTTTGGAATAAAAAATAGATAATTTTCTTTAACGTAGCTGTTATTGTTAAATTAGTTTTCGCTTACGCCCAAAATATAGATGATAATAGCCAGTTCCTCTTTTGAAAAATTAAAAATTTTCTATTTCGATAAAGTTAACAAATGAATTTAACTATAAGCAGTAATAAAGCACAAAACTTTAGAAAACTATTAGTAATTAAATAAAATAATCAAAATTATTTATTTTTTGTTCCTAAGCAATATTGACTAATTTATGTACTTCCCATTTTTACCTGAGTTTAGGCAAATCGTAAAATATTTCAGAAGAACTTTTTTTTTAAATATGGGAGTGGATCTTTCTGTTTAAATTATGACAGATGACCGAAATCTACGTCCAGTTGTATACAACACTTAGTGGTTTTCCGACGTTTTGTTCCTTAAATTTATCTTTTCATTAAAATATTTCTATAGTCCCTTCACTTGAATATTCTGTTCCTGTAATTTATTTTTTTTTAATTCGGTATAATTCAAAAATATAACACTCAATGCCTCTTTTAAAAGTGTTAAGATTGAAATTTTATTTGTATAAATAAAATAAATTACTTACGCTAAGTAGAAAATTGATACCACTATAAGTTTCAAAATAAAAAAAAATAGTAGTAGTACGTAAAAGCAATAACAATTAAAGACAGGAAGAGTAATAATAATTTTAAAATCTTCAGTTTCTTCGGAACAAAAGTAAATTACAGGAACGTACTAAGTGTATTTTAACGAAGATGGTCAATTTAAGGAACAAAACTTCGGAAAACCAGTAAGTGTCATATACCACTGAACGTAGTTTCCAGTCCTCTTTCTTAATTTAAACGAAAAAAATCCAGGTTCTTATTTAAAAAAATTAAATTGATGAAGGTGACCCAACGATGAAATATCACATTAAAGATTTGTGATACCATCTTGTGGATAATAAGAAGTAGCAATTAGAAAGTGATATTTATTTTTGAACATCTCTTGGAACAAAGTCAGGAAAAACTAAAAACCGAAACGCAAAACGCAAAATTTTAGATTTTTCCAAATATTTTGAATGCCCCTGTATTTATTTTAGATTTTTTTCGGCTTATTATGTCCCACGCAACTTTGCCCCAATTTAACCGACTTCGTATCTCTAAGATTTTCCGAAATTCCCATCGCGAAGGCTGAATTTGTAACACCCTGTATATTTTTATACAGCCTTGTCGTCAAAATAAAGGAATGAAACTAGTTAGTAAAACTTTATTTTTGAATACAAATTTACAAGCTTTGTACCTCCAGAGAAGTTTCAGATTATGGATATTGTGAACAATTAATTAGGGACTCTTCACATTATCTGAAGGAACCAGAAACCTTAAAACAATTATTTCTAACATCATCATTCTTCATAGAAAAACTTTTATTTGAAAATTTTTCCTAATGAAAATTGAATAGCATTTCGACTTCCAGGCGCGTAGAAGTCAATCTGATTGAACGATATGAGAAATAATCATTTTTCTAATGGAAACTTATGAAATGGTGTTATTCGAAGAAATCGGAACAATATTATATTTTTTTGAGATCGATATATAGGATATATGGGAAACTTCTCCAAATATAATCTTTTATCGAATGAAAATGATTCTAAAGATTTAATATAGAAAAAATTATTATTATTATTATTATAAACAATACAAACAAAACGTATGTTTAGGTATCTGGTCGTAGTACCTATACTGTGTCCCAGGATAAGGGAACATATAGGTGACACTGACACACTGACAACAAATTTTCAAATTGAAATGTGATCATTTTGGTTCTAGTGATACAAAAATAAAATTTTACGTATTTTTATTTTTATGAAATCAAACAGGCCTTGATCGGAGCATTATTTTTATTTTCTGTCTAGGTAAAATATCGATAAATTTCATCAAGAAAAGTTGCTAAGAATTCAAAATCATGCAAGCGTGCCGGAAATATTTTGTTCCATTTTTTTTTCTAAACAGAAAAAAAAATTCTTCTTGTAATGGAAAAAATCCGTATTTGACCCATATATAATTAATTTGTATGAGAAAATATTTGATTTATGTCAAGTTGAACCAATTAATAACTTTTAGTTTAACCGAAATATACTACTTATTTAACCTATATTCAAGTGCCTTAAATAAATAACCATTTATCTTAAATATATTAAAAAAGTATTTTTTATACATTTACTTCATACTTTTATCATAATACCTAAACATTGTGTTATGGAAATGACATATTATATTTAAATGGGTGACTCCTGGGGTGTCCTAGAGAAGCGCTACATATTTTTTTTTTAATCGAACGTTTAAAAAGTGGGGTAATTCACCCATAAACCCACAGGTCACTACGCTGCAAAATCATATTACAATGCCCAGCTTGTAATAAACACATGTTCTGGCGCAATGTTGCCAAATTGTGTAAAAGTGTAAAACTTTAGATTCTTATAAAAATAAATATTTAGCTTACCTAGTATCTAAATAGACATGAAGCCAGGTGCCAGGGCACAAACATCTTGGGTTTTTGGTTTTAGTGGTTAAAGTTTATACTCCACTAAAACCCCTTCGGCGTTTTTCTTCCAATCTCAGAACATTACCCTGTATATCGTCAGAGACACAGAACACATAATGAAACACTGAACAAATTACCATAAATCACTTAAAGAAACAGATATATGTGTCAAATTAGTTTTTTGAAGATAGGCACTTGTCACACTAATACATTACACTTATAACAAGCACACGTGTGTGCGTGTTTTGGTTATAAAATACGATCAACCGTATCCCAACGTAGTCCGTCTGAAACCAACAAAATATCTGACAAGTCCGCTACGGCGACCGAACCGACTCGATGTAGCCGAGTCATTTCGTCATTTTGAACGCAAGGTTGTTCCAGGCGTACTTTTGTACCGAATTCGGTACATTTTACAAAGGCTGTATTCATCAGAACCCATCGATTTATAAGCGATTTTTAAGGGGTGATGTCACGATGCACATTGATTTGTAGTTCTGCTGAATGCATTTTGTTTTCAGTTCTTTGTTTGGTTAGGTTACCTTCTAAATATTTTCATCAAATTTTACATTTTATTGTGTGCGAAATTTTATTTTTAATGCTCCTCTTCACTAACGGAGATCGTGTATAATGTTTTTATAATTTTAATTCACAAGTTCGATGGAAAAAGTGACGTCCGATTTCCCATCGATTTGTGAAATCAATTTTTTTAGTGCATTTAGCAGATGATTACTAATCGCTTACAAATCGTTTTTGGTATACTTTCCATCCAAGGATTTGTTTTGTTATGTAGAGCTAGTGAAAGTAACGACTTTTTTTAAGTTCACTTTCTTGGTGAAGGTAACGACCTTTTATTAAGTATTTCTTGGTGAAGGTAACGACCTTTTTTTTCCTTAAAACTCTAAGTTTTTTAAGTGTCCAGTGAAGTAGCGTAATTTTTTTAGGCTCCGCGCTAGTACATTTCTATAAAATTCGGTACAATTTTGCAGATCGATACAATAATTTAAAGCTTGGACCAACGCTATTTGAAGTAGTTTGAAGGTTTCCTTCAGTTCGTTCGTCACGTGTATCATTTTTAAATTGAAGAAATCGTATTTATTTTTAATTACTTAAACAAATAAATCTAAGCGAGAAAAAAAGGACCAAAATTAATTAAAACAACATTCTCGTGTAATCTTTTGAGGTTATGTGAGAGGTTTTTTCCTAAAACTTACTTTTATGAAACTAATAATTGTTTTTAAATAAGTAAAGGTAAGAGAGCAGAGCATGTGTCTTAAACAAAGTTGCATTTTTTTTTAAAGAGTTTGAAAGATAATCATTTAAAAGGTCATGACGTTTGATCTATTTACATTCCTGTGCTTGTGACGAATTTGAAATTTTTGTGTGATATTACTATTATTTGTTTTGCAAAACGAGTTTGCCGTGTAGATATTACCCCGGCCCAAATGCGCTAAGGTATTTTCACAGACCTTTTATTTTATTGATTGCGACCGTCGTCAGTAGCGGCCATGTAAATTTTCAGATTTACAGCGCCATTTATGGTTATTTTTCTTCAATTTATTTTCATCGCAGGATTTGCCGGTTTAAATATAATACGTCATTTCCATAACACCCTGTATTTGTCCGAAATATACTAACATTAACTTTTGTCCCAAAATATTCAGCTAAATACGTGTATCTGATCTTCATTACTATATTCATTTAAAAACACTCTCGTAGTGTGCCCATCAATTGGGCATATACAGAGTGTTATGGAAATGACGTATTTTATTTAAATGGGTGACCTAGAGAAGCGCTACATATATATATATATATATATTTTTTAATCGACCGTTTTAAAAGTGGGGTCCAGCCCCATAAACCCACAGCTCATCCCGCGTCACTGTAATACGACACCCTGTGGTTGTATGCAGAAAACAGGTGTCACGTGGAATGTTGCAAAACTAAAATTCCATATAAAATTATAAAAATAAATTATTTATTTACTTACTTATATTTATCTTTATACCTAAAGTTTTTTTTCTTTTTCATGGGAACACTCCTGGAAACACTATATGCTCGAAACATTTCATCAAGTCAAGCGTCCAAAACAATCTATTCGTTTTAGGCTCATCAACATGAACAATCTAAAATTATATACAAACTTTGGACGCGTAGCTCGAAATTCATTACAAAAAAATTATTATATGCGTACCTTCTGAAAACAAAGCGGATAGCCGAGAGTGTAAATGGTTAGCAACAGAACCGACCATATTCTAACGCGTATCTTCTAATACTGACACTTGCAAGATGAACGCTTGTACGCCTAGACTTACGTTGCCCCGGCGCCCAGTGGATTGTGTGAAAGAGATGGAGAGATGGCCGTGTGAGAAAGAAAATTAAATCTTCGTCGGTCTTGTCATTTGGAGTAGAGCTGGGCTAATTTAATTTTTCGAGCTTCTCTAGTGCAGTTGCAGTATTATTCCTTACCTTAATTGATGGATATAACACTACTATCAATTTATTCAATTCAGGGAAGAATCTCGTTTATCACCATAAGAAACGCATTTAAGCGATCTTAGTCCATCCCATAACGCCTATTATTAGGATTCAATTACCGTGACCATGAAATATCAAACTGTCAAATATTGCCCATCTCTATTCCGAGTTTTGACCGTACCATTTCGTTCATTCGTAGCTAAAATGTCCTTCTTAAATTGAAAGAATTGTATTTAAAGTGTGTGTTTTTTAAATTAGTTAAATAAATAAATCTAAGCGAGAAAAAAGGACCAGAATTAAAACAGTTTTCCCGTGTATTCTTTCCATGTGAATAGCTGCTATTTGTGAAGTTCTGTGAGAGGTTTTTTCCTAAAACTTAGATTATGTGTTGTTTCTGTGAAATTATGGAACTAATATTTAAATAAGTAAAGGTAAGAAAACACGGGTCTTAAATAAAATTGCATTTTTTTTAAAGAGTTTGAAAAATATTAGGAAGGTCAATGACGTTTGACCTATTTGTGACGAATTTGAAATTTGAGTGTAATAGTACCATTATTTGTTTCGCAAAACATCTTTCGCCGTCGGTTTTCTGGAATCATATTTGTTCATAAATGATAGAATGAAAAATTGTTAAAATTATAATTTGTTTTCTAAAGAAATTGCCGTGTAGATATGACAAGATTGACCGTCGTCAGTAGCCACCATGTAAATTTTAAAATTTAATATAAAGTGTATAATTTCACTTAATAATTCAAAGCGCTATTTATGGTTTATTTGTCGTCAATTCATTTTCATCTCAGGATTTGCCGGTTTAAATATAATACGTCATTTCCATAACACCCTGTATATAGGTTAGTGGAGGGAGACGTGGAAGACACAGTTCTCACAGATGAACAAATTGGCAAGATAGTGGACAATATTGGAGATAAGATCCGCTTAAAAAGAGGACATAATAACTCGCTATCAGACCTACGTATTGTAGGTGTTAACTGATATTTATATCCAACGTTAACATTTTTAGAGATGGTTAAAAAAATACACCATTTTTATTTTCTTACAGATTGAAGATCCTGAAAATGGCATGCCAAAAAATTAGCAATCGTAGATACTTAGAAGATTCATTTGAATGTGATGATGCTACATATTTGTTTCAAGGAAATATTCCAATTATTAACTTAACTTAATTAAATCATTTTTATTTAAATAAATAACTATTTGTATTTTCAAAAGTTATTGATTCCTTTAAATATATTAAATAGCTGGATCAAATATACCGATAGTTAGTGCATGATTCATATACGTGGATAAAAAAAAATATGTATTTGTCAGAGATATAGTCAAATAATTACTATACACATGTATATAATCTCGTTAAACAAACACATTGTAAAATTAACTTAAATACACATGTAGTCCACTATAGCAAACACGTATTTACTTGACGGAGTCAAATAATTATTTAACTTAATAATTTTTTTTTCTGAGCCGTATTAAATACATTTATTTCATTTGCTAGGCTAATATGACAAACGATGAGGAAATTGAAGAAATCAGAAATTTCTAACCGTTAAAAAATATGTAGGCTGACCAACTTTTCTACATTATAAAATTTTTCGATATATTGTGCAAAACGGGTACTTTACCAAGACAGAAAATAAAACTAATGACCCAGTCTTGATTTCATAAAAATCAAAATATGTTAAATTTTATTTTAAAATCAAGCAGGCCTATTTTCCAAATGGTCAAATTTCAATTCGAAATTTCTTTGTCTTTCACACCAATAGATTCGCTTATCCTGGGATACACTGTATATTAGAATATTTGAGTTTATTCAGTTCCAAAAAAATTAATTTATGACTTTTGTTGTGTACGGTGGTCAACTAAGGAAGCCGCCGACATATCTCAAGAACTAGTAATCATCCTGGAAAATTTTTTGTAAGTAAAAGTACCCAAGAGGAAATGCTTGCAATTATTTCGAGTTTGTAAATATCCGTCATGACCAAGGTTAAATTTAAGATTCTCTTTGTTTTTTGACTTTTTTTTTTTAGAGGTATGGAAAATATCTATATTTTCATCGTTATTATTTCCCAATACTTTTTGTCGTACACAAATTTTCCAATCTAGTAAAATAATGTGGTAAGGAACATTCAATTGTCCTTTTTAAAAAATTAGTTACGGTTCCGGTTTGGGTTAACCGTTTTTATACAAACTTGGTCTCGCTTAAGAGAGTTTCATTTACCCTATATGGTATTAACTGAAATATAATCAAAAATTAGGCTCCATCTCAAAAAAGTTAAATGCAATGATATTTTTGCTGTCAAAATACCTATCCCAATGAATTATGTAATATTCAAAAATGCACGTCCGAATTAATTACCTGTTATTTATGTTTAATAATGAACCTATCTTAATAATTTTTAAGTTAACTGAGAAAACAGATTTTACAGATAGGAGCAGAGTAGTGTACGTTCCGAACAGTGTTGCCAGCAGCGATCTTTTTTTCGTAATAAATTGGATTCAAATTTCGTAATAGATTTAGTTTGGTTTGAAAATAAATTTTTTTAACAAGCCAAATGACCAAATTTTTCCTCAGGTATTACGCTCTAGATCTGGGATGGGGGCCACCAATCAGTGTTGACAGGTCGGGTGATTTTCTAAATAATCAGGTGATTGGTGAAACTTTTTTAAAAATTCCGATTTCCGGTGATACTGTTTGATGTTTGGTGAAAAACTATTTAAAAAGGTTGATTTCTGGTAATTTTTTCGATCATACGGCCATAAAAATATGCTTTATCCTCTTTTTGGCTAATTTTATGTACTTTTAAATATGCATATTTATGGTGATTTTTCATAACCATTTCTGGTGTTTTTTATCTGGCAACTGGGCCCCCAATCAGTCATGACTTTTTTTTTAGATGTGGATTTTATGGGTTAAATTTACTCATTATATTGATAATAATTACAAAAAACGTAATAGATTTATAGGCAGCATAATAGCATAAAAGATCATCATCGTCTTACGTAACAAATCTGTAATGATGCTGGCAACGATGGTTCTAACTGATCTAATTGAACTGGGTAGCTCATAACATTAGATACACAAGCCTAGTTTATTTTTTTATATTTAGTAAATGAATTAAATTAATAGATAATTGCGTATCACTCTGTATTACCGACTTTGTTTGTTGACACGATTTTTATTTCTAATTTACAAAAAGCCATAATCGATGATGTATAGCACTGATTGTTTACGGAACGTTACTTCGACAATATAAAATATAAAAAAAAAGAAAGAAGAATCTTTCGTATTTTGAAATTTCAAAGTTAAGAAAATATTATAATTATTTATAATATTAATTAAACGGTAATTTAGTTTATCATTTGTGCTTTATTTTATTAATAAAGATGAGTACTCCGCAGGAGCAAACAAACCAATCGCAATCCACACCTCTCGTTGTGAATTGGGATTTATTTAAATTAAAAATCGAAAATATCAAGCCTTTTGATGGCAACAGTGACTATTTGAACAAATTTGTTAAAAGATGTGACGAGATGGTAATTTTTTGTTACCTAGAGTGGATTGGCGGTACTTTTGGACCACTGCCTTACCCTGATATATATATTTATATACAGGGTGGCAACTATTTAATTGAACACTATGGGTATCTTTTAAACGGTAATATTTGCGAAGTTGGGTAAATTAGAGAAAATGTGCAGTTTTTAAAGCTTCCTTAGAATCCCCTATCGACGTTGCCGAATTGTTTTTGATTCGTGAGATATAGGGCGATTTATTAAAAACCTCTAAAATTAATTTCTTTAACAACTCGAAAGCTTTTGATTTTAGAAAAACGCTCTTTAAATAAAAGCTTTATATTTCTTTCCTTCCTATAAAATGGCGTTATCAGTTTCTTAATGTCATTTTTTATAATTTAGATATCATGGTCAACTTTATTTTTTTAAATACGGACCTGGATTTTTTATTTTATTTTTTTATTGTATTTTTTATCCCAAATACAATGATATATCACTCAATGGCATTTACCTTAGTTTCGGCACAAATTATACATCATCAGGAAAATTTTGAGAAATTTCTCAGTCCGGACCTGATTTTTTGATAATAAATACATGATATTTTCATTTGATTTAGCTATAATTGAGATAAAATTATAACTAGAAATTTTTCCTTCTCAAAACTAATATTGACCAGATTTCACCAAACATCCACGAAACTAAAAATATGTTCAAATTTAAATATTCAACAGCTCATGAATAATAGGAAAATTTTACTTTATTAATATCATTCATTAATTGCTCGAAATAACCTCCTTGATTTTCAATACCACGGTAGGTTCTTTTCTCCATTTGTTCAATAGCCTATCTCACGTTGTCGGATGTAACCGTTTGGAAGTCATCGATTATACGTCTCTGAAGTGCGTGGATATGTGGATATTATTACATGGGGTGTAATATACTTTGTTCTGCAATCTTCCCCACAAAAGATAATCCAGCGGCTTAAGGCATGGAGATCGAGATGGCCACGGAACAGGCCCGTAGGTTCCGATCCAGTTTCCAGGAAACCGTCCATTTAAATAATCACGGATGATTAAAACATTATGAGCTAATGCACTTCATCTAAACAATGTTCTAAATCTTGCTGTAGTAAATTTAAGTATCTTACGCTATTCAGATTCTTTTCGAGAAAAATTGGCCTGATTACCCTATCCGCAACTAGCCCACACCATATATTTATTTTAAATCGCATCTGAGGTCTAATTTCTTGAACTAAATGGGGATTCTCGGTCGCACAATAATGCTTATTTGTTCGATTAAATATATAGCAGTTGGTGAATGCAGTCTCGTCACTCCATAGTATTTATTGATACAATTCTGGATTAGCATTTTGAGTCCGAAACCACTCGCAAAATCTAATTCGCCTTTCGGGGTCCCCTGCATGAAGCTGCTGTACAGGATGAAATGTATAGTCTGGAACTTTTTTCAGGATTTCCTTTACTCCTGCAGAAGTTATACAACATTCTCTTGCTATAGATACCGTGGAATTTTCAGGATTAATATTAACTTGAGCCAGCACATTAATCTCGTTTGTATTCGGTTCTAAATGATATCTATTCCTTTTTTTAAAAACACTACCTTCTTCTACCATGCACTTGCTAATTCGTTAAAATCCTCTCCAAGGATGCATTCTCTTGGGATATGAAATAGAATAGTTTCTCTGCGCTAAGAATGAATTTCGAAAATTTCTAATGTAAACTTCGTACAATCACGTTTTTCCTCTACTGAGAACCTAACCATTGTCACAATTAAATAAAAATTAAATAACGTTTAGTTAAAAGCCGAACTAGTGGTTTGACAGAAATTATAAAATTTGTTTCACTTTCTGACTGTGGCAACTTGATTTAAAGTAAATAAAAACATTTTCATTCATTTTGCTAAACTTTCATAAAATCAAGGAGGCCATTTCGAGCATTTAATGAAATGATATTAATAAAGTAAAATTTAGTTATTATTCATAAGCGGTTGAATATTTGAATTGGTACCTATTTTTAGTTTCGTCGATCTTAGGTGAAATCTGGCCAATATTAGTTTTAGGAAGGAAAGATTTTTACTAGTTATAATCTTATCTCAATTATAGCTAAATCAAATGAAAATAACATGTATTTATTATTTCAAAAAATCAGGTCCGTACTGAGAAAATTCTCAAATTTTTCCTGATGTAAAAAATTTGTGCCGAAACTAAAGTAAATGCCATTAAGTGATACATCATTGTATTTGGGGTAAAAAATACAATCAAAAAATAAAATAAAAAATGCAGGGCCGTATTAAAAAAATGAAGTTGGCCATAATATCTAAGTTATAAAAAATGACATAAAGAAACTGATAACGCCAATTTATTGGAAAGAAAAAATATAAAGCTTTTATTTAAAGAGCGTTTTACTAAAATCAGAAGCTTTCGAGTTATTAAAGAAATTAGTTTTTACGTTTTTAACAAATCGCCCTGTATCTCACGAATCAAAAACAATTCGGCAACGTCGATACGGGATTCTAAAAAAGCTTTAAAAACTGCACATTTTCTCTAATTTAACCAACTTCGTGAATATTGCCGTTCAAAAGATACCCATAGTGTTCAATTAAATAGTTGCCACCCTGTATATCTCTAATTGGTTTAGCAGTAGACGGAAGTTTTTATCAATATTGGTAAAAATAAAAATTAATACCTATTTATTTTGTAGGTATATATAGTTTTACCTGTGTGAAATGTTTATTCGGTATCGGAATGGGCCAGGAAGCTGTATCCCGGTAGCCTCCTCTTGGAGTACCAATCGTAGAATAGTAGCTTCCAATGTACATTTTTTTAATTTTTATAATATTTAATCGTATCATTTATCCATAAATTCACTTCTGTTTTGAACGTTCGACAACAAAATTTTAAAAAAATCAGGAGGAGCTAGATTGGGTGAAAATAAATTTGTGAGAGTCTCTTGTATGAATGCTTAAGTTGTTTCTTTTTCCAAATAAACAAACACCAGTTTTTTTCCTCCAAGACATGATTAAAAGGCTGATTCTTACCAAGGCACGTACTTGGCAACGGCAACGAATCTTATGGATTTTACGACGGGTGTAAATTCACACTATACGCGCAATGTCTCGGCAAGCGATGGCCCGTCAAATTTCGTAAAAACGCAATGATTAACCTATCTTGCCGAGCCACTGCCTTGCCGTTGCCGAGCACGTGCCTTGCATGATAGTGAGAATCAGCCTTAAAAGATACGCCATGTATCTGACATAGGAATCCGTTGTTTCATCAATAGGGAGCCACAGGGATTAAAATTTCTGTCAATTTGACAAAATATGAACCTAAATAAATGAAAAAAATAAATAAATAAATAAAATCCTTTATTAAAAACAATGCGAAAACAATGTAACACAAAACAATGTCGTTAGATGAATTTACCTCTAACGGTTATAACGGCTTCTTTTTTACTAACACTAAAAAATAATTTTTTTCTCATCCTTCCTATCTATTTTACTCAAATATCTAGACGAACAAGTTGGAAACACAGTTATTTAGAATTTTGATAAGACTGTAAACTTTGATACCCAAACTATACAGATTGCTCTATGGTAACGCTCACTAGCAGCTACTTAGGAGCATATGAATTTCTATCGATTTTAACAAGACATAACGTTTTTGGCCGCGCTATAACACATTCACTGAGAAAAGATTTTTTACTACCGTTATAAAAATGTTAGCTACGATAGCAAAAAAAATACCTACATGGGGGTCTATAAAGAAATAGCAGTGACAGTAAAATTGATTTTGCTGAATATATCATTGCTGTGATAGTAAACCATTTTATAAATATTATCCTGCAGTTACAGCAAAGGAGAGTTCTTATGTTTACAAATCCACCATTTGAAAAAATACTTTGAAGGGACAATCAAGATATTTTCTTACGTCCAGAAAGACAGTATAACAGTTCATATACCACATATCGAACCGAGCTCAAAGGTCGGCTATTTAAGGCTATTTTAACATAAAACTGAAGAGAAAAAGAATTAAAGTCCCTTAGTAAACTGTCGCTGTGGAATAATCCGTGTCTCTTCCATTGCTCCTCTGTCACCAATGGTTGTATTATTAAACATAACGGATTACTCCGAAAAGCATAATGGCAACATGCCAGCCCTCATTCAAAAAAAACCAACTCCGAAAGTAATCTAGAGTAACCGAATCAGAGACGAATTTCGCTTTTCAACTAAAACATTTACCATTCCAGTAAAGACAATTTATAGAAAAATTATTTTTTAATCACAGTAAAGTGCCTTCCCGAGCATATATCAAGATTAATTACAGAAAATAATATTTTTAAAGTGTTATTTGATTGTCACTATCAAGGGAATATTTCTCAAATAGCCACGTTTCTTTTAACAAGAATAACCAGGAGAATGATTTCTACTGTCACAAGAAATCGATTTGGCTGTTACAGGTAGAAACTATTCTATCCCAACTAAAATAATCCTAAAGATTTTTTTGCTACAGCTTTTCTCAGTATTGTACTTTTTTAAAATTAAAAACAAATGTGTATTTTCTACAAGTTCATTTTTTTTATGATCAAACACAAGCACTATAGGAAAAATCCTTTAGGGCACTCTGGGAGTGGAGCGTGTGCGCAAAAAGCGATTCACGTTGGTTTTGAATCGTTGGAGTTTATATTCGTTGGGAAAAACGACCTCGGGAAGGTCGCTCAATAAGGATGAAGTCCTCCAGATGAAAGAATTCTAAAATAATGAAGTTCGAGGAGTACTAAGCTTAACCACATATGGATTGGCGGCAGTGGTTCGTCATGTATTTCTGCTACTCGCCGCTCTGGGCGGAATTGAGAGGGCAAGGTCAGCCGAGCACTTTCCATGAAAATATCTGTAAAAGAGAGTCAAATCCCCAACCTGTCTTCGATGTTCTAGGCTGTCGAGGTTCTTTGTCAGCTCGTGATCGAGACGAATGGCCCTACTTTCGATGGAATCCAGTAGCCGAAAAGTATGTTTTGGTGCAGAGCTCCAGACATGAGAGCAGTACTCTAGTGATGGTCGAATCTGGGCTTTGTGTCAAAAGTTGTTGAGGTGTGTACAACTTTCTGATTCGGAAGACTACACCAAGTTTCTAAGAAGCTCTCTTGGCGATTGCCACAATGTGGTTATGACAAGACATATTTCCTCCCACATTGACGCCCAGCAAATTAATAGATAATGCCAGTGGGATTGCGTGTCCATCCATGACTATATCCGGTTCTGTAATGTTTACCTTTTTAGAGAAAACTGCTGCCTGGGTTTTCAGAGTTAAATTCGACTTGGTTACTGTCACCACAAGCCAAAATTTCTTCCAGGTCTTTGTTGAGGCGTGATACTTCATGCGGACTGCGAAGATGTGCGTCGGCAGCTGATGTTTGTGCATTCAAAGAGAAAGATGAGATAAGTATGCTATCGTCAGCAAAACTAAATATCGGATTTTTCGTTAGAAGGTCGTTAATGTAGAGTAGGAAGAGAGGGGGAGATAATATGGACCCTTGAGGAACACCGGCATTTATGGTGAAGGTGTCTGATAGAAATTCGTCAATCACCACTTGCAGAGAGCGGTCCTTAAGCAAGCTAGACAATCATGCACATAACCGACTGGGCATACCATAGGATCGCAGTTTACTTAAAAGTCCCTCATGACAAACACGATCAAATGCTTTAGAAATTAGGCATAGAGGTAAAAAGGAGAAAAGACAAAACAGGGATATTAAAATTTCATTATTTTTGTTGTATTGCATCTTTAAGCATTCGGAATATAGTTAAATATTAAAAGTGAAATTATATCCTAAAATATTAGCGATATTTTCATAATTTTATTCTTACTTTATTTTTTATCTTCTATGGTGTCCTATTATGTAGAAATGTGTAGGTGCATTTTTTTTAAGAAAATTTCACACCGCCATTTTTGAGCCATCGAGACTTGATTTTTGTTTGGTTACCGTGGAAACCCAAAATATTTCAGGAAATATTCATCTTTCAGTGTAGACTGGACGATATTAATAAGTGGAAATATTGGGTTTTGAAATTTTAACTAAAATTAAAAAAATGACGTTTCACCTATTTAAAAGAAAATAACATAGGTGATATCTGTAAAATTAATTAAGATTAAAAATTGGTTGTTAGTTTTATCAAACTAATGTCGGTGGAATATTGTTTTATAAAGTTTTTACCCTGTACTCACAGCTATAATACTTAAAGATAAATAATGTAAAAAACATTCCACCTATTTTAATAAACATAATAAGCTTTAAAATAGATAGACTAAAATGGGCGGAGCATTGTTATTTTCACAATTTAATTTAGAAATACCTGCAATTATAACACTTGAAGATATATAACGTAAAAAAAAGGTTCCCCTATTTTAGTAAACATGCCTTAAGTTATAACTGTAACATTTATTTTAAATAATTTTTATTAGTTTCATTGAGCTAAAATCGATGGAACATTGTTCCGTTAAAGTTTTGTTTACACATTAATATCATTCGACCTTATAGAATAGAATGTAACGTGGTTTAATTTTCGACTTACCTATAAACATTTATGGCGAACTAACTTTTCTTTTTTCATATCTCTAAATAATCTTATTGTCAAATAAAGATTACTTTTAAAATGTGTTGGGTGTGAAATTCTCTTACTAAATCCCCCCACGTGCGCGAATAATAACTGGAAATTTCCAGTTCCAAGCACTAGGGAGATTACAAGTGAATATATTTCATATTTAAGTATATGTATACTACTCCGGGTGGTGCGTCCTAACAAGGGATTTCCCATATAAATTTCTGGGTGGTCAAATATTCGCTCCCTTATTGATTTGAAGGAAAACTTTTATTAAAAGATAATAAAGAGAATGCTAATTTCGGCAAATTTGAACTTTTTTTCTATCTATATATACTATATAATCTATATGTGGTTAAGCTTAGTACTCCTCGAACTTCATTATTTAAGAATTCTTTCATCTGGACGACTTCATCTTTATGGAACGACCTTCTCGAGGTCGTTTTTCCCAACGAATACAGCGTCCAACGATTCAAAACCAACGTGAATCGCTTTATTCGCACAATCACCACTCCCAGAGTGCCTTAAAGGATTTTTCCTATTTTATTTATTTATTTATTTATTTATTTATTTATTTATGCAAAACTACATTTGTAACATTATTTTCTAATACAATTTAAATAAATCAAAATTTAGTAACATTTCATTGAGTAACACCTAGGTACTGAAGTACCCGTATGTGTTATGTTGCACTTGAATACACAAAGAAGAGAAAAAAAGAAAAACAAAAGAATAATAAACAAAAGCAATGTAGCGACAAAGTTTAGACAGCAAGGCTCATAGCACCCGATAACAATATCACAATTAAGTTATAAATCACAATAAGATTCTTGCGCCAATTCTAAAACAATTCAGTGTATATTCTGTCATAATTACAAAAAATAAATTGAGAACAGTCTTTATTAAATTTTTTATTCGAATGTATACGACGAATGTTTGCAGGCAAGTAGTTGTATATCTTAGGACCCAAGTAAACTATTGATTTCAAATTCAATGTTGTTTTACTTATTGGCAGAGACAAGTTTCCTTTCAGTTTATTTCTAGTGTTTAAATTATGTGCTATGTTCAGGCTATTTATTTTTAACATGAATTTACTAACAGTGAGAATATATAGACATCTGACATTCAGTACATCCTTAGAGTATAGCAATGAGGTATGATAGAGTTTTGGTTTTCTGTATATGATCTTCAAAATGTAATTCTGAACAATCTGTAAGGGACGCAACGTAGACCTGTACACACCACCCCCGACCAATACTCCGTATCTAAGTATAGATTCAACAAGCGATTTGTAAATACAGACTAATAGTTTCTCGTTCAAAAACTCTCCTAGCAATAGTTCTTGTGTTTGATCATAAAAAACACATTAAGAAAATTATGTGTTCAACACAGTGTTGCCAACCGTACTATAATTATAGTATTTGTACTAGAATTGAGTCTCCGTGTACTATGTACTTACAAAGTCGATATAGTACACATATTGTACTATAATTTCAAATTCTGATGGGTGCAATGTTATGATGGGGAAAAATAATAGTGTAGCCTCCCGATTTATGGTTAACTACCCAGGGATAGTGATTATCAAATGCGTTTGCCCGCCTCTGTGCAAGCGAAGCCTGCAAGCAATTACCGAGAAGATGTGAGGATCAAGCTCGAAATATTTATAATCATTTTAAATCTAGTTCAAAACCCCAACATGAGCTTAAGCAATTTCAAATGTTTTTAAATGTTGATGTACATAAGATTTTGCATCCTTCTCAGACCAGATGGCTGAGCTTGCATGAGGTAGTGAACAGAATTGTGGAGCAATGGGATGTTCTCAAGTTATATTTTACTAACACTTGGTTATCAGACAGGCTTGTAGCTACAGAACAAATTCATAAAGACTTAGCTGATCCCTTCATGAAACTATATTATCTTTTTTTGGCCTGGTTTTTACCAAAATTTACAAATTTTAACAAATATTTTCAATCAGAATCTGTTGTCATCACAAACTTAAATCAAGAAATAATTTCCTTATATAAGGACATCTTATCTTGCTATATGGAGGGAAAATATATTAACACAACAAATATCAATAATATTGATCCAGCTGACGAGAGCAATTTTTTGTATATTAAAAATATTTATTTTGGCTTAAACGTCATGATTTAAAATACCCGGAAGTAATAAAAAATCCGCATTTAGTGACCGAATTTTTTCAGCGTTGTAGACAATTCAATACTTCTTGCCAAGAAATTAAAAAGAGATTCAATTTCGATGATCCGTTACTAAAGAATATGTTTTTTTTCAACCCTTTAAAACCACTTTCTGTTACTTTTAGAAATGATAATCCCAGTCTGATCAACCTTTTATTGCATTCTAAAAGATTTTTGCCCTCAAATGACCCAAATGTTGAGCAACCGATTGATGATGAATGGAGAAAACTGCCAACAATTTTAGACCCTAAATTAGCAGAAATTGAAGATATCGATATGTTTTGGTCTCATTTATTTAATTTCAAAAATTCTCTTGGCATTTTTGAATTAAAAAATTTGGCCCAGTTTGTATTAAATTTACTCTGCATTCCACATTCCAATGCACAGTGTGAACGCATATTTAGTAAAGTAAATCTCATTAAAACAAAACAAAGGAATAAACTTTTATCCGACACTGTAAATGGCAGCCTACTAACATCTCAATGTGTTAGAAATAACAACTCATCTTGTATAACATTTAAGCCATCCAAAGACATGTATGTATAAGCGATGCAACGAACTTATGTATATGATCACAAAAAGAAAATAGTACAGTTTGAAGACGATCGCGATGGTACTGAAACGGATGATAAACTAGACTCAGATTTTGAACTAGATTTAAATTTCGACTAACCCTTTTAATATTACCGTTTTTTTAAGTTCCAGTTTTTTTTAAGTTTCTTTAAGTTTAGTTTATTTTTAAGTTTACGTTCCGAAATATATAACTTTTAATCAACAACATTTATCGACATGTTTAATTCTACATTCCTAGTAGGTATGTATGTGCTTTACAATTTTAACAATGCAATTTCGCATGTGGCCGCAAAATATTCAATAAATTAAGACGGATAGGCCGATACTGCTTCGTAGAAAAGTGTACTATAATTACCTTCATTGTACTATATTTTTTCAAGTAATTGTACTATAAAAGTTTACATGAAGTTGGCGTTCAACCTAGCTTAAATCTGTAATACGATTCAGTTGTAAACGATCCTTGAAACTGTAAACGATCCTTAAGCTACGTGCATAATATGGGACCGAAATGAGTGATATGGATTATTGGATAACCGCTAATTCATGCGTTCGATAGGTTGAACGCTGATTTTGTATTTTTCTTAGGAAGTTGATTGTTAATTCTTTTCGGATACAGATCAATAAAGTTGTTTCGTAGAAATATTATTCTTATTCGGTTTTAAATAATATAATATACAATACAGTTTAGTATTAATTCAGGTTAAGATGAAAATACCAGTACTCAATCACTTTTATAATATGGCTTACATTTGTTAATATTTGACAGCGTTTTTAAATTTTTCCAAATAATTTTTACGTTAACTATTTCTAATCGCCATGAGTTATTCTGTTGAGGACAAAGTTACAATAGTAAAATGGTACTACGGCGGAAAGAGGATCTACAACGTAAAATAATATTAAAAACAAATTTAATATTAAAAACAAATTTTTAATCGCTGGTGAATATTGTCAGAAATGTGTCCGTATTTCCTAGTTTATCATCTTAAAAAGACATTTTGTTAAATAATTCCTAAATTACTAGGAAAATACGCTTTAAATTGAACAAGATTTTTCTTATAGTAGTATTTAAGGAATTTAAGTACATTTTTGGAATAAAACAAATAAGGGAGCTAATATTTGATAATCTTACAAATTACATGGGATATTCTATGTGGCCTGACTGGACGCACCATCCGGTATATAGTATACTTTAAGTTCTTGGATATGAGCATAAGAAGACAAGATTCTTGCGTCTTTACTACGCAACGTTTAGTCAAATTTTGATCATCGCATGCTTCAAAATAAGGTTCTGAATGAACTACTCAGATCGTCCAGGCCAGTACACACATACACGGTCTAATGACTCTAATGGATAAGGCGGTCATAATTGAAAAGTATTGATGTATTATGAGGTCTAAGTAGGCTAGAAACTGAGGTAAAACATTTAATTTTATAGATGTATTTAAATTAACTGTGTTAACTTAATAAATCATTTACATTTTGTCAGTCGAAGTGACAACAACATTAGTAGTGTATATTTGCCTTATTTACCACTTGAACTAGCTGTGAGAAATTCTTCGAAATGTTTTTATTTTGGTGAATATTTATAAAATGGAGCTACAGATGGAGGGTAAGAAAAGAATATCATTTCAAATTATGTAGGTTTTTTTTATTAGAAAGTATCTGTCGCAGATTTTTAAAAAGGTGTAAAATGTTTTTTTTATTTTTGATTTATTAAAGTTGCAACAAGTTTCCCCCACGACTCCCCACTTATCATCTATACAGATGTGTAGCTGAGTGTGTCATAAATACAATGTAATCAATCTTGTCTGCTCATAGCTGCTCTTGTTATTCCTACTTGCTCTTACTTCATCATAAACGTTCCATTAA
Source organism: Barypeithes pellucidus (assembly GCA_963991005.1). Taxonomy (NCBI): domain Eukaryota; kingdom Metazoa; phylum Arthropoda; class Insecta; order Coleoptera; family Curculionidae; genus Barypeithes; species Barypeithes pellucidus. Next base: position 46,306,672 of record OZ022560.1, read on the forward strand.
TTATCTATATCGTCAAAGCAACTTTTAGAAAATATTTTAACTACATTTCCGATCATTTTTATAGGTGCACTTGTATGCTCGTTTACAAGAAAGAATCTGGTAGATCAGTGGTGCACCCAAGGAGGTGGGTTTTGTGGTCGAAACCTCCCAAATTGTTTGTAATTGTTTCTTCGGGTTTGTTCTGGTTTGACATTAAACCATTTTTAAACAAATAATATTTAACTATATATTTATATAAAATACAAAGTTAATACCACCGTGTTTTTGTTTTAAGTTTAGCTAATTCTGCTAATAATTATAATTAAAATGTGCCATTTTAAATCTAATATAAAAGTGTTTGAATATTATAACCATTTTCTCCATAATGCGAAACTAAAATGTGCCATTTTAAATCTAATATAAAAGTGTTTGAATATTATAACCATTTTCTCCATAATGCGAAACCACTGTGCAGTGTAGTGTTTCCATATTGATGATTATAATATCTAATTTCATAATGTTGATAAATACAATACACAGCGATCTTGTTTCCATGTCTTAAGAAATCGGAGAAACATTGAATAATAATGGAATAAAAACGTTTTTCTTTTTATGTCCCAAGTGGCGTCTCTCCCAAACAAGCACATAACTTCATATAGTACATATATATATATATATATATATAAATACTATGCTATTATTTTCTCTGCGCTTCAGTTTCTAGAACAAGGATATCAACTTCTAATTTATGTTTCATTTAAAGCAATGATATCAAAACTATATAACAGTAACACACTTACACTAATTAGTATTGTAATAATCATAAACTTTAGAGAAATTTATCAACCGTATTCTAAACGTAATAATACATTTTAATAGGAACAGAAGGATTTATATTATCGTTTCGTGCTTTATATACAGGATCTTCCAAAAGTATCGCATATAATTTATATTAATTGAACGGAAAAAAATCCATGAACACACCCGTCATTTTTTTTTAATTGTTTGTTTTTACAAAAAAATAATTATAGCGGGTGTCCCGCTAAAGTCGACGAGCGGCGGAATCTCGATAACTATTTGTTCTAAAGCTCTCGGAAAAAATATTATTACAAAAATGACCCCTATACTAAATTATTTTCAACTTTGAAATTTTACCGCTATTTTAATTCAAAATCAAAAGATGATAATATGACTGTCCATTTAACACTCTACGAATTATTTATTTGACATTTTGGTCTCCTAAAATAAGGGGTGGGGGAAGGTTTGAATCGTGTTAAAGAAAAAGTTCGATAACTTACTAATACATCAACCGATTTTATCAAACTTAGTCTTGGTTTTAAGCAATTTGAAAGTTGAGTTATAGTCTATAATAATACTTAAGTTTTAGTTTACGACTGAACCGCTAGATGGGGTTTCTTGATCTATTTAGTAATTTACTTCATTTTCCATGAAAAGTTAAATGGAAGCTAGTCTTATTTCTCGCAAAATTATTTTAAAATGGGTGCAAACTGAAAGTCGACATCGCGTTTGAAGTCATGAGGAAAAATCTGTTTGTGTTGTTTCATAGATTTTTTTATATTGTTGTTATTTTCCGTTATTTCTTTCATCATACTTCATTTTCTTTATTAATTTGTTAAGGCTGTTGGATATGTTTTATATTCAGATTCAAGTAATGGATTTGGTTTTTTTAACAATTTCCTCTTTATGTTATCTCTGTGGTTTATTGAGGTAATTAATCCACTGTTGGATTTTTTGGTTAGTTTTTAGGTTAGTTTAAAGCCTTTTAGACTATTCGATAGAATTCAACAAATGTGATATAAAGACTTGTGTTGCATTATTACGATCAGTGGATTCAAAAGCTTGAGCCCATCTGAGGAGAGCTTTTGTTTCAAAATTCCATAATCAATTACTTGTTGGATTTTCATTAATGGTTCTTGTAGGTCTTTTCGCTTGGAATAATTGTGCTCTGTAACATTAATCATTATTGGGTAATGGTCTGTAATGTAGGTGTCCAAAATGAATGACTCAAGAGAAAGCTGTTTGGTTTTATTTTTAATAAAGAAATGATCAATGCAAGTTTCGGTATCATATCTCGTGGTATTATGAATATAACATATATAACCAAATCTTCCTAAGAGACAAATATATTCATGTACAATTGGATCGTTTTCCACTTTTTAGGTTTATGTTAAAGTCGCCTGTAAAAATTTCGACCATACTGTTTGAGATGCCTGAAAAATGTTCGCACAGATCATTAATAAAGAATCGATCATTTACTTTAGGTGATTTGTAAACTGCAGATATACCAGAAAAGAAACCACAAAGCTCGAGGGTGATTCTACTAAAGATTATTTTTGATTTTTCCAATTTTGAATGATTAACTTCGTGGTTTTATGTGGATCTGATCAATATGAGAATGCCGCAATCTCGATTAAAGTCTCCCTGATTGTATTATGTGTTATATCTCGGAATAGTGTAAAGATTACATACATCCAATTTAAAACATTCAGTCAAAACAAATACGTCACAGTATATTCGCTTACCCTGTTCAATGAGTAGTATTAATTTATCGAAATTTTCTGTGGCTCTTGTTATATTTAACTGAATAACGTTCAGTAATCTAGGCGACATGCCTATAGATCCATACAATGATCCCAATCCAATCAGTCGTCCTGCCTTACCTTTAGTTAAGTTTTCAAGTTCGTTAAGTATGACTTCTTGATCAGTTTGCACCATATTATGGTCCATAATCAGTTTTATTTCTTAGATGGTTTAAGTGATATTGGTAAGTAGAACAAGTAATATTAGTGGCCGCATTATTCGAATCATATTTAGTTGAGAAATGCTTGTTTGCATGAATGCAGTTTGTACATTTTTCAAAATTAATTGAATATTCTTTGGCATCATGTTCTCGTTCTTGTGAAATAATCCCTGGTACCTGTAGCATCTTGGTACGCTAAGGTTTTCAAAGACTGGATATCTCTGCCATCCAAGATAAACTTTTTTCTCCATCATAGCCTTGTGGAAAAGACCCGCAGAGCACTCCAAAAAAATCGTTGTGTTTTTGTTCTTAGGTGTTTTTATAAACGTCACGCTTAGGTTATTATCGTCTAATATCCTAGAATTTTGCCTTCTTAGACATTTCACAATTTCTTCGGGATCCTGTTTGAGCTTTATTAATTTCAATAATTTTTATTCTCGTTGGTCTCTTTTTAATGTTCTTAACGGAATACCTATTTGATAATTTGCTCAGAGCAGCCCTTTGCAGCCTAGTTTGGCATTTAATTCTAACATCGCCAGCCTTTGTTTTTCTCATTTTCTTAACCCCTATGTTTAAATCACATGGGTTAAGGTTTTCCTGTATTAACTTCTCTGTCTTGTTAACATCTTCTTTGCTCTTTGCTCTTATTATAATGGTTTGCTCAGAATTTTGAGCTTGCTGCTGCTTGCTGCCAGTGGCAATCATATCTGTATAGCTCTTGTGCTGAACATTCATTTCTTCAAGTACAGGACCATCATTCTGATTTTTGTAAATTTTTGATAAATCTTTTTTGATCTGATCAAGCATCTGGATAATATATGGCATTCTGGCCACTAGGGATCTACACTCATTACAAATTAATAATAAGCATCGCTTCTGCAGTGGTATGCATCTAATTTCAGACGCTGACAGCTCAGAGCAGTCCTTATGAATCCTTTTAAGACAAGAGTCACATGAAAAGTGATGTTTGTCCTTTTGTACTTTTTCCTTACATTTTATGCAATTTTCATCCAACGCCTCCATCTCAATTTTAACGACTCTAATATCTTGGATCATACATATTATTAGCATATTGGTAGAAACAACGTATAATGTGCGAAAACTTATGCAGTGCATAAATTCCTGAATGCACGGCTGATAAGCTGTTAAAAACAGATTAAACAATTTGAAAGTTATGCAAACCTATGCAAATTAAATAACCAGAAATAACCACGCAGGTCATTAATGTCACGAGATCTGGCGAGAGGGTTCGCTGTAAAGATTATACTTATCCAGGGTCACGCAACCGTCTTGTTAAACGCTTCTTAAAACCATCCTGTAAAAATGTTTTCTCTCTGAATATCTTATATTTTACTCCTGACAGGCTATAACTGTATTTTCAAAACATTGAAAATACACTGCCAATAATATATCATATGCTTTAGCAATAGAATAGAAGACAAATTTCAAAATGTTTAATCTGTTTTAACAACAAAGCACAATTTTAGAATTCAAAATTATAAATTACGGTGAAACTAATGACAACTAATTGTCAATTTTAGTGTTTGGATTTTCATTACTTTCGTATTATTAACCAATATGGTATCATGTAAAAATGTTAAAAAATAGATTATTGCTTATAACTTCAGTTTGAAATGCGATATCGACTTCCGGTTTGCGAAACTTTTTAAATAATTTTACGAGTAATAAGACAAATTACAAAGTTAGGCTTCCATTTAACTTTTCATGGAAAATGGAGTAAATTACTAAAGCGCTCAATGCGGTCGTAAACTTGAACTTAAGTATTATTATAGACTATAATTCGACTATCAAGTTCGATAAAATCGGTTAATGTATTCAGAAGTAATCGAACAAACTTCTTCTTCAACGCGAATTAAACTTTCCGCCAACTCTTATTTTAGGATTCAATATTGATTTTGAGATATTATAATTTTTTTAGTTTAAATTAAAAATACGCCATCTAGCGATAAAATTTAAAAGTAGAAAATAATTATATTATACTCTGGGTGTGACTTTTGTATTATATTTTTTCCCCGAAAGCTGTAGAACAAATAGTTATCGAGGTACCGCCGCTCGTCGACCTTAGCGGGACAACCGGTATAGGGTATTGTCGCCGAATGTGTAAAATAATATGAATTGTACCATTTAAGATTTTAAGGGTACGTCGTATGAGTGGCGTACATAAGCCTTAACGTCCGTCCGTTTTGCGCTTAAGCAATTTTAGGCAACTCTAACGTTCTTCTATGGCGCGTTTTACGCAAGACTTTTTCGATAACCCCTGTATAACCAATTTACCCCTTAAGTTTGATTTGAATTTAATCTGATTATTAGTAGATGGCTATTTTATGAATTTTAATTTTGTCTCCATTTTTTTGTTCCCATCCAAAGGTGGGGAACCACCCAGGAATTAGTTATTAAGGCCAATTTAACTTTTGGAATCATTTTAAATTTCGAAAAAGTATGATTGCTGGTCGACACTATTAGTTATGTCGCCAGTCTTAGTACTTAATGAAAAAGTCATCACAACCGAAGACGTTCCTACTTAATTAGTTTTATAGACGCTATGTTCGATTTTCGATTTTTCGTTGTTTATTGGTCAGGGATGCCAGGCATAATGACATTGCCGACTTGAAACGCACGTGTCAGTCGGTCTTAGGTGGGCCCACCATCCTTTCCCGCTAACTGGAAGCTGTCAGCAGTCCACCAGAGCGCATGAAGAAATGAGGGCCAATTTTATGTCTCAGAAAGTAAAATTTAATTTGAACGTAGGACGAAGCCTAACTTTTGTTCAGACTATACTTTTGATTGTATTGGCTCGGGCGCGTCCTATGTAATATAACACAATGCAAGTTGTTATATTAGAACATTAATTTTAATGTCTGTTGTCATTGAGGGTAATGAAGGGGTTAGTCCTTTCGTTAGTCGAGTCTCGCGAACCGGAAACCTCGGGGGATAATTATTTTTATGTATAATAATAATTTAACCTACACTAACATGTTTCATCTCGTAGAGAATCCAACCATCCTAACATTCATCCTATTACGAACTTGCAACTTAAATTTTGGTATTTATTTATATACATTAGAAAATTATCCTAAGCTAATATTTTCCCAACTAAAGGGATCTCAAATAGAAAACGCGGTAGTGAATACTAATATTAACTTAAGATATTTTATTTCACACTTCACCACTTATTCCGGACTCAGAATGTTCTTATATCACAATCAGGTAACTTTTCTGTAAAAACTTATTTATACTCGCGCCAGAAACAAGTGTTCGAAGATCAAAATTTCTCAGGGGAAATCCGCAGCTGGCTATTCTCGGAATTGCTTGGTGTAAAAATACTTTGAAACCTGTACCCAACATTTGCGGACCCCCGTTTTGAAAAGATTGAATCGCGGGCGAGTGCGGCTTCTATGGACACCAGAAATCCCAGTGATTCATCTCCCAACTGCTTGACAACTACGCCGAGAGCGGGCACTCAAGGTTGTCGATGCTGCAAATCCGACGTTTGACGTTGCATGCTTGAATTCTCGATCCATTTATTTGGTAAATTATTAAAAAATAATTTGATCGGGAAATCCTTAATAATTTTCTTTATTTGGAAAAAGGTAGTTTTACAACAGTATCCCATGAAACAGTTATGGCGTCTTTCACAGTTTTCTGAAAGGAAATACCTTATTTTTTATTAGGTAACGATTACTATTCCGATTTTCAGCTGTTTCTGAGCTGCTGACGTTTTCCGCCTTTTGGCGGTGGACATTTTCAGCATTTGTTACGTTCTTAAGAATATAAGTTTAATAAAGAATAAAAACATATTATGGATAATATTTTTGTGTTTTGTATTAAATACTCTCAGTATCTCGGACACAGCTGAAAATCAGGAAAGGACTATTTGTTTTATGATCAAACACAGCTTGTGTTAGGTGATATAGGAAAAATCCTTTAGGGTACTCTGGGAGTGGTGCGTGTACGAATAAAGCGATAAAGCATGAAGTCCTTCAGATGAAAGAATTCTTAAATAATAAAGTTCGAGGAGTACTAAGCTTAACCAGAGTCAAATCACCAACCTGTCTGGGCCCTCCTTTCGATGGAATCCAGTAGCCGAAGAGTATGTTTGGGTGCAGAGCTCCAGACATGAAAGCAGTACTCTAGTGATTGTCGAATATGGGTTTTGTATAGTCTCAAAAATTGTTGAGGTGTGTACAATTTTTTGGTTCGGAAGAGTACATCAAGTTTCTGAGAAGCTATCTTGGCGAATGTCACAACGTGGTTATGCCAAGACATAGTTCCTCCCAGATTGACGCTCAGCAAATTAATATATGACGACAGAGCACTTAGATCATTTAATTTCGTTATTTAATATAAATTTCGTTACAAAATATACTTTAATTTTTCCTAGAATTTTAAAATCTAATAAAAAATTAATTACTTGTAAGTTTCATGGGATACCTTGTATAATATTTTTTAGGTCATAAAATTATTTGGTAATAAAAACTGAGAGGCCCGACCATATTTCCTGCATTTTTTCATTTTAATTATTATGAATTTTATGAATAAATCTTGGAAGACCAAGGATGGCTCAGAAGGGAAAATTATTTGTTTATGGCTTAAAAGTTAATAAGTACAAATAACCAATTTTGCTACAATACAACTCGGTATTAAATATATTTACTAGGGTACAAAATCAAGTCCCAACTTCATATTTTAAAAAAATAAAGGAAAGAATAAAGGAAGTTATTATTTTTGAGAACACCGTTCTTCTTACTTCTATCCAGACTTAGGCTACAAGAAATTATAATTTAATTTTTTTTAACAAAGAAACTACAGAAACCTTCAGTTCCTAAGTCAATCAGTTTAAATTGAATTATCAACATTAATTGACAAACTTGTCACAGTGTGTTGTTACAAAAAATATTGTGAGTTTCTTATGTCGGCACAGCCCGGAAATTAAGGGAAACTAATTTATTTTGAAGGGTTAAAGGAAATTTAACAGGAGTCTGTAGCAGTGAACAACAATCCGAAGAATAAAGAAGATATAGGACTTCTATAGGTTGTCCCATTATTATTGCGGTATGCAAAAAAAGCGATGTTGATAAGTCTGTTACTGTTACGATCGAGTGAAGGTGTAAAAAGACCTTAAAGTTCAAGATTTTTATGTGTTAATATTTTGTCTCTTTGCTCGTATTTTAAAAATTTCTGTTGTTATTGCCTTGAATTACAAGAATTCAAAATAAAAGAATACACTAGAGAATTTTAAAATATTGTTTAAAATCACAAAGTCAAGACTTTATTTGACTAGGTTATGTCACTTAAATTATATATTTTTTGCTTTTCTCGCAGGAAGGAGTAAGTATTATAATCGTAAACAAAATACTCTTTGAGATCTTCTTATATCTTGGACGTTTTTTGGTCTAAAACATCTCAAAACATGTTTCCTATTTCTATTGTTCTCAGTATATCCGTTGGTTCAAAATCTTAAAAACTACTTGACGGGAAATGCCATAATTTCGTACATATTTCATAATTTCTATATGTTCTATGGTTAACGCGATCCCTAGAGTATATTCCTCTCCGAGACACCCTGTATATAACAAATTAAAAATTTGTTCGACATAAAATTCTACGTTCTAAGTGCAATAGTTTACAAGAAAAACACAAACTTGCTTTTTCTAAATGGGTCACCTTGATTCAGTGTCTCATGAACTTCTCATTTTCAATCGGATTGAAAACTATGGACATTGATTTTGGGTCAAGTATTTTGAAATTTCTTGAACTTTAAGATAGTCGGACCTGTATCAATCTTTTTGTCGAAAACGCTTCTAAGAATAATCATGCCTACAAGCAAAATACAGAAGACTTTTTTTCTAAAATATTTTCTATCAAAATGTAATGCAAATGCAATTACACCTAAATAAAGTGAAATTATCATGTGTTATTTTCAAAAATCAGGGTCATACTGACAAAATTCTCAAAATTTTCCTTATGATGTATAATTTGTGCGTAAACTTAGGGAAATAGAATTGAGTAATAAATAATTGTATTTAGGATAAAAAAATGCTCTCAAAAATAAAATTAAAAATATCAGGTCCTTATTTAAAAAATTTAAGATGACCATCAATCTATCTACGTTATAACATATAACATAAAAAAAATGATAAGGCTAATTAATTTGAAAAAAATATGAAGTTTTTATTTAAAGGGATTTTTCCTAAAATCAAAGCCCTTTTAAGTTATCAAAGAAATCAATTATCTTCGTCTTTAACAAACAAAACCTTATGAATGAAAAACAATTCGGCAACGTCCATAATTGATTCTAAAATAGCTTTAAAAACTGCACATTTTTTCTAATTTAACTAACTTCGTAGAAATTACCGTTCAAAAGATACAAATAATGGCCAATTAAATAGTTGCCACCCTGTACATGAACATATGCTGAACGGTTGCTGCTCGGGTTTGTTCATTAAATTATATTTTATTTAAAGGAACATGCAAGCAGATTATTTCTTATCTCGGAGAGAATAATAATCTCAAAAAGTTTAAATCAATTCTACATCATTATCATTTTAATCATGGGGATATTCTGACACTTTCTAAGGTATGTCAGAAGTATTATAATGATAAATGTGGAAATATCAAGTCCTACATTTATTCTTTTTAATTAAGGCCGATCCGCGCCTATGCATGTAATTCTGAATTCACATGTATGCATGGTAACGTAAGTGAAAGTCTTTCAACCTCAAACATCACTCATTTTTGTATCAGAATCATAACACTCCTTTTAATTATCAAAATTGTACATTTTATTATAATTGTAATATTTATAAACAGAACTAAAGTTAATTAATGGCAAATTTATATTAGGAAAATTTGTTAAAACTAAATAAACTTATTCACTTAACACAACTTAATGAACTTCATTAAATTAGGGAAATTTCCTATCAAAACATAACAACACGTGCATAAAATATTTCCTACTGGAAAATTAATAATAAATTAGTCAAGTTAGTTAATGCAGAAAAAATACATTTGTGCATAGCCACAAAGTAAAACACCTTCACCCTGCGGGTTCGGGATTTTTCCAGGTGCTATCATTCATGCTTTTGCTAAAAAACTGGTTTCAGAGAAAATTTTCAAAAATTTACGGCAATTATACACTCACCGGCACAAAATTCCGCCACCCTGAAATTTTGGTCAAGTTTGATATTTTATAACTTTTTTATTTATTTTATCATCAGTTTGTAGATCCGTTTATTGTGTTTTTCCCTATTTATTTTATAAAGTAACATTTTTCGATTAGGATATACAGGAGTAAAAAACAACAGTTTGTTTTTTATCGTAATTTCAAAAGAAAAATTGAGGTGGATAATTTTATTTACATACTGTTTGTTGTAATCTTTGGCGTATTCTAGATATTTGGATTTTTGATTCATTCCATTATCTCATTTCTGCTGCGAGCTGCAAAATTTAAAATGGAACGTTGATTTGAAGCCTATTTTTATTAGGAAAAACAAGCACTACAGGTATATCATAAAGTTAATTAACAAAAACAATTTTAATATCGTGTATTTCGTCCTCTCGCAGCAATGACAGCTTGCAATCTTCGTCACATCGAACGAATTAGGTTATTTATCCCTTCTTGAGGGATAGCCCGATATTCTTCGGTCGTCGCCAGTCGTAAGTCTTGCAAGGTTTGTGGTAGTACAGGATGACGACGAACGGTCCTTTTAAGTGGATCGCAAAGATGTTCGATTGGGTTTAGATCACACAATCTTGGAAGTCCAACTTCATCCAGATATTCGCTTACTACATGTGCAACGTGAGGATTATCATGCATTAATGTAAATTGGTCCCCAATGAAAGGAGCAAATGGAACAACAACTTCTTGGAGGATTTCTTCAATATAACGGTGGGAAATTAGAGCTCGACAAATACAAGATTGGTGCGTGCTTCGGTAGAAATACCCATGGCATACATTTTCTAAAAATAACATCGTCTCATTTAAAATTTTGCAGCTCGCAGCAGAAATGAGATAATAGAATACATCAAAGATGACAAGAAACAGTATGTAAATAAAATTAACCGCCTCAATTTTCCCATAGGGTGTCTTGAAATTACGACAAAAAGCAATAGTTTGATTTATTCCTGTATAATATAGCCTAATCGAAAAATGTTACTTTATAAAATAATTAAGGAGAAACACAATAAATTGATCTACAAACTGATAACAAAATCATGAAAATCGCATAAAAAATAAAAAAGTTATAAAATATCAAACTTGATCAAAATTTCAGGGTGGCGGAAATTGTGCCGGCGAGTGTATTATGTATAAAAATTTATAAAACATATTATTCTTGAAACATTATTGATAAAATACTACTAACGTATTTTTTACCAATTTGTTTGATTTTTATTTTAAACGACAATATAATCAAGTCTCCTTTATAAAAGTATATATTTCATTTTTTTATCGTATAGTCTTGACAACAGCTTAAGTGTTTATGTAGGAGGCAATTATAATAGAAAAGCGTGGGGATTTAAAGTAGAGTTCTGGAATTTCTGTGGACGACACTTCAGTAATGTGAAATATAACAGGAAGCAATACTTTTAGAGAAAAAGCAAGAGAATGTTGATATTTTAAGATGATCGTAGGAATTTATTTGTCAATCATTTCTGGCGGGGGATCGTAGTCATCAGTTCCGGTACAGAATTCTGAGAAATACTGATGAAAAAAGTATTAAAGCTAATTTGATATGTTTATTTTATTTATTTATTTAATCTTTATTTCAAAATTACATCGATATATACATAAAAAGTAAATAACAAGTAAAGAGAAATGTCGTAAAAAAAAAACAGAACAAAAGCAAATTTAGTTGTTTCAACACCTGTACCTTAATAAATAAATTTAATTTTCATAATTACTTAAGTAATCGCTTAACGTGTAAGGTTCTAAATCAGTTAAAAAAATTTTCAGTTCCTTTTTGGTGCGTTCTTAATTCTAACATTCAATTTATTGTACATTCTAATACACATATAGTATGGATTTTTCTCAGAAAGTGTTAATCTATGTATTGGGTAATTTATATCTTTTGTTCTTGTATTATAATTATGATAAGTAATTGTATTAAACCTATCTCTGTTTTTATAAAAGAACAAAATAGTTTCATATATGTATAATGCATAAACAGTTAATATTTTTTTTGACCTGAAAATGCCTCTGCATGACTGTAAATAAGACATTTTATATATTATTCGAAAGACACGTTTCTGAATAACAAAAATTTTTTCAAGTTTTGAATAATTGCTTCCAAAAAAAATAATTCCATACCTCGATGTGGCCTCAAAATTGGCGAAATAGAGAGTTCTTTTTGCCATATCGTTTAAATATTTGGTTATAATGCGTAAACTGTAGCATATCTTATTTAATTTGTTACTAAGGTAGTCAATATGGTGTGACCAATCTAAAAATTCATCGATGTGAATGCCTAAAAATTTGGTATTATTTTCCGCTGGCAGCTGATATTGTTCGAGTTCTACCATATCTGGTCGTTCTTTTTTACTTAGTTTAGTTTTAAAAATAACAATTTTTGTCTTATCTCTATTTAAAAGCAATTTGTTCTTTTCAAACCAAACCTTTGTGTCCTGAAAAACTGTTTTTGCATTAGTTGTTATTTCTAAAATATCCCTACCACTTACCAAAATGTTAGTATCATCAGCATACTCTATAAGACTATAAAATGGATATAAATCATTAATTTCAAAATTTAAATCATTGATAAATATAATAAACAATATTGGCCCTAATATGCTCCCTTGTGGTATTCCTATTGTATTTTGCAATATTTTTGACTTATATATACAGTTTTCTTTTTCTAACACAACTCTTTGTGTACGATTTTCTAAATATGATGAAATCCATCTCAGGGCGCAGCCCCTAATGCCATAACATTTAAGTTTATTCAAGAGAATGTTTCTGTCCAAACAATCAAAAGCCTTTGATAGATCTAAAAATATACCCATAGCTATTTTCCCATCCTCAAGGTGATCCAAAATCACACGGGTAAATTGGAAAATGGCAGATTGCGTTGATCTTCCGTTGAGGTAGCCATGTTGGTTCTCCGAGAAAATATTACATTTGTCATAAAATTAATTATTCGATCACACATAATCAACTCAAAATACTTTGAAAAGCTTGGAAGAAGGCTTATAGGTCTATAGCTGTCCATGCTTTCTGAATCTCCTTTGTTTTTATAAAGTGGTTTAATTGATGCCAATTTAAGCGGGTCTGGAAAAACACCCTCCTTAAGTGAATTATTGATAATGTAGCAAAGTACTTTACAGATTGAAGAAATGCTAAGTTTCATAATACTAGCAGGTATCTCATCATCTCCACTGCTATGCTTGCTTTTAATTTTTTTTATATTTCTTAAATTTCTAAACAAGTAACTGGTTTTAAATACATTGATTTTAAATTATTTTGTATATTACATTCCCAATCCACTTTTTTAATATTTTTAATTAAGTCCGGAACAATCTGAAGTAGAAATTCATTATAACTATTTGATATTTTTTCCGAATCTCCAGAAAGCATGTCATCACTCTTTTTATTTCGTCCAGAGATTTCATCATAAATGGTCCACATACATTTATTTTTATTATCTGATTGCTTAATCCTATTTTCGTAATGCTTAGATCTAACATTTACTAAAACTTTATCGTACTATTTTTTTACCTGCTTATACCTTTCATTAAACTCATTATTATGTGTTTTCAACTGCAAGAGTATATCTAACCTATCTTTTACCTCCTTTATCTGCCTGTCGTGTTTATAAAGAGATCGCTTAAATTTTTTTGTGTTTACTAGCTTCTTAGGAAAACATTTATTAAAAATAGGTAAAAACAGATTCATAAAAACTAACCATTGTTCATTAACATTTGACTTATCTATTTGATACACACCTAACCAATTTTCTTGTCCTAACATATTTACAAAATCGTTTTTATTAGTTAACGAAAAAAATCTTTTATAGTGTGGCTTAAAACTTTCCTCGCCTTTACATTTAAAAACCACCTTCTGTGCAAAATGATCGGATATTGACGTATGTAAAATTGAACCCTGCAGCTCGGAATTGGAAATATTTGAAAAAATGTTATCTATACAACTCTTAGACGTGCTCGTAATTCTAGTGTTCTCTAAGATTAAAGGACTCATATTGAAAGATTTCATTATTGACAGAAAGTCCGTTTTGTTGTTATTGTTTTCTAATAGTTCAATATTAAAATCACCTGTTAAAAATACACGGTGTCCTTCTTCTATAATCTGAACCAACAAACTGTCGATTCTTTTTAAAAAAACGTTAATATCTCCCCCAGGTGGTCTGTATATGGTAATTACAATAAACTTTTCCACACCAATATGGCATTCTGCACAGGCACATTCAAATTGTCCACTTATTGATAATTTATTAATTTTTTTCCGAACTTTAACTTTAATGTCTTTTTGAACATAAACCGCTGCTCCTCCATACCCATTTTCTCTACAGAAAGATGTTGCAAGCTTAAAATCACTTAAAACGAACGTTTCCAGCTGCTTTTCATTTTTCCAGTGTTCTGTTACGCATAAAAATTTACATTGTGGATGCTCTTCTAACAGATGGTTTATTTTATCAATAGAGTTTCCAATAGACTGTACATTTTGGTGTATTATACAGGGACTAGGGAATTTGTTTTTTCGCGCTTTCAAACTTTAATTTTGGTCAGTCTGATTTAATCCGTGTATAAAAAATCTTTTTCTCTAGCTGTTTTGTCACCGAAATCAGTATGCCGCCGTTGTTGTTCTAGCTTGTGCAAATAAGCTGGACATCTAGGATCTCTAGCAGAGTGTATTCTATCGGGCAGTTTCATTCTTTTGCAGTTAGGACAATCTAATGGACTATCTTCTGTGCATCGATGACTTTCGTGCTCTTTACCGCATTTATAACAGCACAATATTCCTTTACAGTGTTTAGCATTATGTCCAAAATAGCAACACTTAAAACACATGGTTAGATTGGTATATTCCTGTACATATGCCTTCATTAAGTCAAAAGTTACATTCTCATTTTTTATAAGCCATTTGAATATTTCTGGTTTTGTTTGGAATATCCAATTTTCTTTGTTCTTGTTTCTACACTCTTTTTTCGTAATGAATTTGATCTGAGTTTTCATATTTTCTCCAAATAGATCCTTAATCTGTGGATTATCCTCTATAAGTTCACTTATAAACTCTTCAGGTGTATAACCTTTTTCTATCCCACTGGTCATTAGCATTGGTTCGTTATTCTCCAATTTTTTTGTATGAAATTTACTTTCATTTTCCAATAGATTATGCAGTTTTTTGTTTTGATTATCGTCATGACACTCTATGATTACTCCGCCATTTTGCAAAAGTTTGACTCTCTTAAATGTTTCGTTGTCTTGTCCATTTTTACATAAGTTCTGTTTAATTTCCTTAAGTACCTGTTTTGAGTCTTTGTCCTCCCTTGGTCTGATTAGAATCTCATTTTTCTTATTTTGAGGGGGGTGACCCATTTCTGGACTCCAGTTTTTTCTTCTGGATTTTTGTCATCAACTCTTTTTATTACCGAGCTGTAGGTTTTCTGGGGAGTTTCGACTACTACTATTGTATTTTCTTTGGTGTTACTTAATTGCGGAAATTCATCTTTTGGCTGCGGATTTTTCATAGTCACCACTTTATGTTGAAGAATAAAATTTTCTTTTTCTAATCGGCCAATTTTGTACGCTAGACTAGTAACCAGCGAATGTATTTTGAATGTAGCCTTTCGAAGTTCTCTTATATCATTTTTGCTATTTTCTGGGTTTTCCGTAAAATCATTAATAATTTGAAAGGATTTTTGGAGAGTTTGAATCATATTTTCAGTGTTATTACGCCCAGCGGTAAGTGATATGTCATTAATCTCTTCAACCTCCTTAACAGGGTAATTTTTTGTTTCTACTTCCTTGCGAATTTTTTGTCTGTCTGTGGTTTCAGGACTGCTTGAAACAGATCTTAATCTTTTTTTTCGAGTTTTTTCCCTCCAATTTGTCAGTTCCGGTTGTAGGCGGTGTTCTGGTTATGTATTTTTTAGAATTAAAAACTTCATCGTAGTTTTCATCTACTTTTGGTTCAACCTGTATGTTAACTTTGTTTACAATATCATTTGCCTCTTGTTTGTGTTTATTTTTATCAAGATTAGTTCCTATCTCGAATGGTGTTTTGGCAAGGTCACGGGCAATTTTATTTACATCTTTTTTAGTAAACGATGACCCCACTGAATGACTTCTAGTTCTTCTATTAATATATTCCCTAACATGTTTGGAATCACTAGTTAGTTTTTCACTTTTGTTATCCATGTTTTATTGCCATCACATCGATACGAAATTGAAAACTTAAAATTACAGCAAACTTAAAAAAACTCGAGTAAGAAGCGGAGCGATTTTAAACACGTCCGTTCACTTCTCGGTTCACTGACTAAGTCTGACTGTGTAATCTATAATACGTACAATGTGTTAAAAATTAGGCGTTCACCATTGCGATTTCGGAAACGGTAAGAGATACGAAGTTGGTTAATCGGGGCAAAGTTGCGTCATTATAAGCCAAATAATACGCCACGCAAAGATCAAAAATAAATATCGATGCTTTCAAAATATTTGGCAAAATCTAAAATTTTGCGTTTTGGTTTTTAGTGTTTCCTGACTTTATTCGAAGAGATGCCCAACAATAAATTTGACTTTCTTATTGGTGCTTCTTATTCTTCAGAAGATCAAAATCGTTCCATCTTTAGGTCACCAACATCAGCTTATTTTTTTTAAATATGGGCCTGGATTTTTTTATTTAAATTATGAAAGAGGACCGAAATCTTAGTTCAGTGGTATTCAACACTTACTGGTTTTCGACGTTTTATTCCTTGAATTAACCCTCTTCATTCAAATAACCCTAGAATTTTAATCTTTTGTTCCGAAGAAATTCAGGATTTTACAATTATTATTGCAATTTCTGTGTTTAATTGTTATTTTTATTACATACTACTCATGTTTTTTTTATTTCAAAATAATAGTTGAGTTTTATATATTCGAATTATACCGAATTTAGAAAATACGTAAATTACAAGAACGTACTAGTAGGGGTATTTTAATGAAGATGGAGAAATTAAGGAACAAAACGTTGGAAAAACAGTAAGTATTGCATACCACTGAACGTAGATTTCGACCCTCTTTCATAATTTAAACAAAAAATCCAGGCCTGCTTTTAAAAAAATTAAGCTGATAATGGTGACCCATAAGTTTTTTCTAATATGTTGAAAACCCTGTATTTATTTTAGATTTTTTTGCGGCATACTATTGACCCCATAATTACGCAACTTTTCTGCATTTTCACCGACTTTGTATCTCTTACCGTTTCCGAAATCCCAATCATGGAGCTCGACGTCATTCTAACTAGCATGGAAGCATTTATTCCCTACTCCAAAAAAACTTCCTTCCAACGACAAGCTCTAGTTGAGCAACGATTTTGAGCGTACTGTCAGATGAAAAAATGTCTTAATGACAGTGGCGTAATAACCCTACCGCTGAGAATCGTACCATCTTTGCTACAGCATAGATCAAATCATAGATATTCAGGTTACCGATGCCAGTGTTAAATTGTGTAGTACGGGGCTAAATGTATTACAACGCTAATAATATGACTTTGAGTAATAATGATATGTTTTTTAGTTTTTATCATTTCAATATTCGTTAGCATACAGCACACTTTCAGGAGTTTACGGAATTTATTATGAAGGAGACCTATGATGTCATTGGTCTCTCCGAGACTTGGTTGAGTGACAGGGCTCTTGATAACGCGGTTTCTTTGCCAGGGTATACTATCATTAGGAGGGATCGGCAGGGTCGATCTGGTGGAGTTGCGTTTTATGTCACGAACTTTTATAATACGTATATACAATATAAGTATTGGTGCTCTTCATATTTAGAACAACTTTAGATTGCTTTAAAAATTAATGGGAGGGAACTATGTTTCGGTACGCTTTATCGTCCATCCAATGCAAACCTAAATACTTGTGTTGATGACCTGGAGAGCACAATTGTGAATTGTATTCCTAATTACCTTACCAGTATATGGTGTTTGGCGGTGATCTTAACGTTGATTTTTTAGATAAAACATGTGCGGGATATTTATACTTAGTAAAATTTCTAGATAAATATGGTCTTAGTCAAATTATATCTAAACCTACTAGAATCACTCCTCTTTCACAGACACTTCCGGATATAATTGTCTTGTCTGACTTAGAAATTGTTCATGACACTCAAATTATTGAGATGGATCATATCTCCGATCATTGTTTAGTATCTTCATATCTCAAACTTAGGAAAAAACGTTCATCTGTCATTATCCGGACTTATAGAGATTATAGAGATTTTGATTATGACCAATTTCAATATGATCTGATGAGTATCGATTGGCAACACATATATTTGATTGATGATGTTGATGAAATGATCTCCTTTTTAATGAAAACGTCATAAATATTTTCAATAGGCACGCACCGTATAGAACTGCTCGCTTCACCAAGCCTCCCGTACCGTGTTTGACCGATATCCTGAAGCTCATAATAACGTTGCGAAAAAAAGCATTCGATCCAAAAAATTAAAAACTGATTTATACAGAAGATGTTTAAATAATTTTGCGAATGAAGAAAAACTAAAGAACACAAAATATATTGAATTTGAATAAGCGACAAAAATTACTTTACCAAAAATATGATAACACAATTGAATTTATGAATTATAATAAATAATTAAAATTTCCTTTCACAATATAAGCAGATTTCGAATGTATATTACAAAAAATAAATAACCTAACCTAATCCTGATAAATCATATACAACAAAGTATCAAAACCATTTCCCAAATAATTTTGAATATTATGTGAAATAAAAGATGGTCTCCGTACATTAGCATGGGGACATTATAAAATAAATGTTGAAAGAGATAATTTTATAAATCACTTAAAGCAGGTTAAAAGAGATTATAAGGAATGAGAATATATTACAATTATACGAAATTCTTCTGTCTATAAATAAAGGAATCTAAAAAATACACTTCTTAATAATTTGTTTCTTTGAAGGTTAGAGACAATGCTGTATCATGAGTGATAGACGTGTTTTGGACTTCCATTGTCTTTATTTAATTTAAATCACAACGTTTCAACTGGTAAGTATCTTCAGTCGTCTTCAGGTGAATACTTATACGTATAAGTATTCAAAAATTCATTTTTTCTACAGAAGCAAATTTTTATATTTAATTTCTATGATCAAACAGAAGCACTATAGGAAAATCCTTTAAGGCACTCTGGAATTGGTGCGTGTGCGCATATAGCGATTCACGTTGGTTTGAATATTTGAAGATTATACTAGTTTGGAAACAAGACCTCGGGAGGTCGTTCCATAAGGATGACGTCCTGCAGATGAGAGAATTCTTAAATAATGCAGTTCGAGGAGTACTAAGCTTAACCACATATGGGTGGGCGGCAGTGGTTCGTTGTGTCTTTCTGCTATTCGCCGCTCTGGGCGGAATTTAGAGGGCAAGGTGAGCCGAGCATTCTCCATGGAAATATCTGTAGAAGTCAAATCACCAACCTGTTTTCGATGTTCGAGGCTGCTGAGGCTCTTTATCAGCTCGTGGTCTCCTATCAGATGAATCCTTTCGATGCAATCCAGTAGCTGAGGAATGTTTGGGTGCAGAGCTCCAGACATGAGAGCAATATATAGCGATGGTGGAATCTGGGCTTTGTATAGTGTTAAAAGTTGGCAGGTGTGTACAACTTTCTGATTCGGAAGAATACACCAAGTTTCTGAGAAGCTATCTTGGCGATTGCCACAACGTGGTTATGCCTTGGCGAATGCGATGCGAAGATTATGCCAGACATATTTCCTCCCAGATTGACGCCCAGCAAATTAATAGATGAAGCCAGTGGGATTGCGTGTCCTTCCATGACTATATCCGGTTCTGTATGTTAACCTTTTTAGAGAAAACTGCTGCCTGGGGTTTTAGCGTTAAATTTGACTTGGTTACTTTCACCCCAAGCCAAAATTTCTTCCAGGTCTTTGTTGAGGCGTGATACTTCATGCTGTTTGCGATGATGTGCGTCGGCAGCCGATGTTTGTGCAATCAAATAGAAAGATGAGATCATTGTGCTATCGTCAGCAAAACAAAATATCGGATTTTTCGTTTTCACTAGAAGGTCGTTAATATAGAGTAAGAAGAGAGTGGGAGACAATATGTACCCCTGAGGAACACCGGCCTTGATGGTGAAGGTGTCTGAGAGAAATCCGTCAATCGCCACTTGCAGAGAGCGGTACTTAAGAAAGCTAGACAACCATACACAGAATCGACTGGGCATACCATAGGATCGCAGTTTACTTAGAAGTCCCTCATGCCAAATACGATCAAAGGCTTTAGAAATATCCAGTGCAACAGCCCGAGACTCCACATGATGTTCCATTGCGATGTTCCAAAGATGGGTGACATAGGCTAGAAGATCTCCTGTTGATCTGGACTTCCGAAAACCATATTGATGATCGCTGATAATCTTGAAGCCTTCCAGGTACCTTAGAAGATGTTGGTTAATAGCTTTCTCCATTAC
Source organism: Barypeithes pellucidus (assembly GCA_963991005.1). Taxonomy (NCBI): domain Eukaryota; kingdom Metazoa; phylum Arthropoda; class Insecta; order Coleoptera; family Curculionidae; genus Barypeithes; species Barypeithes pellucidus. The sequence continues at coordinate 46,327,092 of OZ022560.1, forward strand.
TTTTGACTTAACTGAAATCAATGCGACTGGTCGATAGTTGCTAGGCAGGGTTCTCTTACCTTCCTTTGGTATAGGCTGGACTCGCGCCGTCTTCCAGCACGATGGAAATATTCCTTGTGTGTAGGATAAGTGAAAAAGTCTACAAAATACTGGTGTTAGTTCATCAGCGAATCTCTTGAGAACTATAACAGGAATTTCGTCTGGACCAGAAGCTTTCTTGACGTCGAGCCCTTTCAGGATTGGTTTTACGGGATGCTGACGGAACACGATTTCGGTCATTTCGGATTGAACTGCAGGAATATTGGGTGGTGTTCTTCCCTGGAAATCTACAGTGGAATGCGAAGAAAATAGTTCAGCAAGTAAGTTTGCTTCGTCTCCGGCTGTAGATGCTATTGTACCATGGGAACGTGTTAGAGGTGGAATAATTCATTTGGTAAAATTTTGGCTGACAGCCCTAGCGACTGACCAAAAGCACCTTGAACCGTTTGGACTGTCAAGAAGTTTGTTTTTGATCCTTTCGTTATATGCTTCTTTGCTTTGATCTATTGTTAGCTTAGACTGCTTTCGAGCATTAACAGAGATGGTACGATTCTCAGTGGTAGGCTTATTTCACCACTGTCGATAAGCCAGATTTTTTGATCTGACAGCAAGCTCACAATCCTTGCTAAACCAGGGCTTGCCGTTGGAAGTGCGATTTTGGAGGGGGAATAAATGCTTCCATGCTAGTTACAATAACGTCGAAGACCTCCCCAGCGAGAATGATCTTTCAGGTCTTCCCACTTGGCCGATTTGTAATGTCAAATCTTGCGATGTGCGGAGGTTGTTCAGAATTAATTGGTAGTTGGTTTAGAGTTGAAAGAAATTTGTGATCGGCAGATCCTAACGGAGGCTGTACGATGACTGTGTATAGATCTGGGTTTGACGTCAAGAAAAGATCCAAAAGACTAGCAAAATTGCCATCTCGTTCTGTAATCCGCGTTGGTTCTTCTACGAGTTGAGTTAGACCAGAACTGATCGCAAAGGATCCGGCCTCACGGCCTTGTTCATCGTTCGTATTTGAGTGTTTAAGCCAGTTGACATTGTGGACGTTAAAGTTGCCAAATATAGCACTCTCGACATCTAAGTGAATTAAATGAATGTTGTAAATTTTACCGACTAAAAAATAACTGAACTAGAAATTGTATATTATATTATACCAATTAACTTTATCTTTAAATTCTTTAATAAAATCTTCTGATAGAATTTGCCGACTAGAAATATTATCCCAAGAAAATGTATCCTTAAATTCTTTAATAACATCTCCTGATAGAGTTTGACTACAAGAAATATTATAACAATTAACATTATCTTTAAATTCTTTAATACAATCTTCTGATAGAATTTGACTAAAGAAATATTATACCAATTAACTTTGTCTTTAAATGCATCTGAGAATTTTATATTGTGATATATTATACCAATAAACATTATCCTTAGATTCTTTAATAAAATCTTCTGATAATTTATGATTATAAGAAATATGTATCCAATCAACTTTATCTTGAAATTCTTTAATGAAGTTTTCTGATAGAATCTGACAAGGAGAAAACAAACTTTATCCCTAAATTCTTTAATATAATCTTCTTATAGAATGCCAAGTAGAAATATTATCCCAACGAACTTTATCTTTAAATTCTTTAATAAAATCTTCTGATAATTTTTGATTATAAGAAATATGTATCTATTCAAGTTTATCTTGAAATTCTTTAATAAAGATTTGTGATAGAATTTGACTAGAAGAAATATTATACCAACAAACTTTATAATTAAATTATCTAATAAATTCCTCTGATAAAAATTCATATTTAGAAATATTATACCATTCTTTTACAGATAGTTTTACATTATAAAACGCATTTTTATTTTTTGTTATATTATGAAGATTCATTATATTTTTTACATTTAAATATTTTTTAATCTCAGAAAATATGGGATAAGTATCTATACAATAATTTATATTTCAGTCTTTCACATCCATCTTTATTTATATATAAAAGATTTGCTTCTCTAGAAAAATGAATTTTTATTAAGAAAGTGTAATTTTAAAATATAGAAAAATGTTTCATATATTTCTATATCTGAACATCATTCATCATTTTATAAAGTAATGAAAAATGTTTATATTAATCTTGGTCGAGTAAAAAATTATCTCCCGATTATTATTAATAATCATGATGGAGGATTAAAAAACTGTCTTTAATTATTGAATATTTTTCATTTTGGATTAAACATGAACAATCATATCAACTTGTACATTTACCTCGTTTATTCTTTTGGTTGGAGACAAAAAATGATAATGAGTGGATAGTAGACAAATAATCCATTGGTTATTATGGTTTAAGCAGAAGTGATGGTCAAAAAGTTATCGATTTTTCATTAAATAATACAGTTAAAGAAATTAGAATTGAAGTAAATACTACCAATGATCAATATACCTCTACAATAGTATTTCGAACTGTAACTGGTAATGAAATACTCCCATACATTCAAATATTTGTTGAAAATATCAGTTCAAAAAATAATGTACAAACGATGGATTCAAAAAGTGCTCAACATCTTTAAATTTTTTTTATTATTTTTGTAGTTATATTGATAATATTTTATATAGAAAGATCTATATATTCTATATTTCTAAGAATAAATATTTGAATTCGTCAGGACTCTAATATACTTTTTTCGTCCTTCTTGTTAAGTATTAAAATTTCTATTATTTTTGTAATTATATTAATAATATTTTATAAAAATAATAGAAATAAATAAGTTTTGTTATTTATATATAAAAATTTGTAATACTTCCAAAAAGTTCTGAAAAATATGCTTAAAAATTTACTGCATTTTAAGAATAAAAAATCAAAGGGGCTTATAGCATGATCCCTTGTTAATATTATAAATAAAGTATTTTTTTAAATAAAAGAAGAAAGATAAGATAAGAAGAATTTATATGAGAAGGTTATATTTATATTATTATATATATATTTTTAAAATAAACATTAAATGTACTATTATTACGCGCACGCTAGCGTACGCGCCATGACGCTAAGGTAATATAGTTTTTTTTGGAGATATAGTCTTTCGTGAAATTCTATGATTTTAAGGATTTTTCTATGAAATTGTTGAATTTTTTCTATGATTTCAAGAATTTTTTTATGAAATGAGTGATATATTAGTAAAATTCTTAGTATTTTATGAAGAATATTATATATTTTCTAGATTTTTTAATAATTTTATTTTTCGGGGTTGTTCGTGTTTGTAGGAGGTTATGCTAGTGTACCTCATTTTCTTGAGGGAAAAGTAACTGGACAATCATATTTGGATGTTATATACAACGGAGTCTATTACTAACTTATTAATGAAACATATTGGCAGCAATGGATTGGAAGAGGAGCGCCAGACTAATTATTTGTGTATTCAAGTTAATGGGGGCTACTTTGAATAAATAGTTAGATAATAGTTTACTTTAGAAATTGTCCACGAAGGTGAATTTTTGAAATATTTTTGTGACGTACTACTATCCTCCAGTATGATTAAATTATTTTGATCAGTGGATAATTTAGGGGGGGGGGGGGTCGAACCCGGACCCCCTGAAAGGCAACAAAAACTTTTTTCGTAATAAATATAAATTAAAATTATTCCCAAAAAAAATTTAGATATTAAATAGGTTCCAAAATTCCATTATGAAGAAGTGTTGGAAGAAATGGCAAATATGCCAAGAAAACATGAGTTTTCAATTTAAATCTGAGCTGGATTTCATATTTGTATTATTTTAAATACAAAAAAAATCTAAAAAATATATTAGGAACTTACTTCATTTTTTAAAGTTATGTTAATTCTTTATTTTTTCCAATTTTAGAATTATTTTTTTTAATTAAGGACCAGCGGTAGTATCACGAATAATGTAAAAAAGAAATTTTCAAACAACAAAATTTAATCTAGACATATCTTGGTTGGGGTAGGGGGTAATATACCAACCCACAGATCCTTAAAAAATATTTTATTTTGAAGTAGTCCATCTCTTAGTGGAGTGTAATTCTGAAGAGGTATAGAAACTCATAGTCAGCTCCACTAATTTAATAAACACAAGTTAAAGTATTTTTAAACTATTTTTTTCATCTTTTTTTTCTTTTTTGAAAATAATTTTCCTAGTTTATTCAAAAATCAAATTTAAAAAGTACCTTAACCTTTTTCATAGTTTTTTAATATTCTAGTTTTTCATAATTTGTTAATAAATTATGTCTCAAAAATTTTTCTGCTGCAAAAGTTAAAATAATCTATACATATTTTCGAATAATGAGCGAATCCCCCACCGAAATAAATATCAAAACACACTGGTTTCTATGTTAATATTTATAAAAATTAAAAAACTACCAGGCTTAAAATTGAATTGCTGAGAATTAAAAGGAATTAACTCCAATAATTGTTCATTTTGACTTATACGCGTGGAGCGATACTTTTCAGCACTGCCGATTGATTGGTAAAGAAAGGAACTTACTACCATAAAACGCTGCTTTTAAAATTGATATCGATAAATACGATTGAGGCAAGAAAGGAACTAAATCCCCGAGTTAGTTCCTTTCACTACCTAAGCGGATTACGTCTTTACTGATGCACGGAATTACTTCACGATATAATAGAGGTTATAATGCTAAATCCCATGCAGTACCTGCAAAAATCTGCATACAAATTTACGATCATATCAGATCTTTTCCAACCAAAAGCTCTCATTATGGTCAAAACGAGATCACATATTTGGATGCAAGACTTAATATTAAAATAATGTACAATCTTTTTAAGTTAAGGTATCCACAGACCACGGTCAAATACGAATATTACCTGATATATTTCAACGAAAAATTTAAACTGAGATTTAATCGGCCCCAAATAGATGTTTGCTCTTACTGTGAAGAAATGGAGACAAAGCTGAAAAATTCATCTTTATCTCAATCAGCAAAGTTAGCGGTAGCAGCTGAACTTCAAGTTCATAAAAGAAGAGCTAAAAAATTTTATAATGAACTAAAAACTACCAGGGAACTTTGTAAATCTGACAACTCAGTGTGTGGTCTTGTGTTAGTTTATGCAAAACTTGCCATTGCCGCATATCCCTGTGCAAGAAATTTTTTACATGAGAGAAATATGGGTATGCGCTTTTTGTGCGATAAATTTAAAAGATAACTCCTCGCGAATTTATCTATATTCCGAAGGGACAGCTAAAAAGGGCGGAAATGAGGTGTGTAGCTTCCTCATGGATTATGTTAGGAATTGTGTACCAGAAACAGCCAAAATTTTGTATTTGTTCTCTAACTCATGTCCAGGTCAGAATAAAAACCATACCTTCATTCGCTTCTGCTTGGGTTTGGTTGAATCAGGAAGGTTTGATGATATTGTCCAAAGATTCCCTATAAGAGGACATTCATTTCTAGATTGCGATAGAACTTTCGGCCTGTTCAAACGGAATATTAAGGAAGCGGACCGAATTTATCATCCGATGGAGTACGTTGAGATAATAGTCAACACAACAACCAATATATCGATAAAAGTAATCCATACAGAAGATATAAATGATTTTAATAAGTGGTGGCCACCGCTATACAAAAAAAATATATTATCTGTAGAGTCATACGGTAGAAATGTTCCTCGTCAAGCAAAGCAAACCTTTGCCCCAGCCTCATTTATGGAGTTTAGGTATTTTCAAAATGGAAACTTACAAACATCGGACTTTATAGGGGGTTTTAAAAAGCACATGTTTACTTTAAGGCAACCAGGACCTAGACCTGGGCCGTTAAATGTATTTGATATTCTGTCGTCCGCTTATCCTGAGGGAAAAGTTCCTATAAATAAGCATAAAGTCGATGCTGTCAGAAAATTAATGAAATACATCCCACAAGAAAATAAAGACAATATAATTTTCTATGAAGCTTGTCTTACATGGCCCACTACTATGGAGGAAAATTAGTTTCTAATAATATTGTATGTATTGATGTATTCTGGTGCCAATAAACCCCGTTCTAGTGTTTGAAAATAATAATTTGTTTATTATTTTATTTTCTATTGTATGCCACTTGGGTTTAAAGGGAACTAACTCCAACACTGTTTCTTTAATATAATTTGTTAAAAAACAAAAAAAGGACAATAAGGTATCTAAACTAGTCCACACATATTTACTTTGAATCTACCATAATATTTTTCTGTTGTATTTACTAACGTAGTTTTCCTAAGGTTCCTTTTAATTTCTCGTACTTTTAGTTTTTTGGAGTTCGTTCCATTTAAGATTCACCAATTCAATTATATTTTGTTTTTATTTTATGTGTTGCAAGAAAAGGAGAATGGTAAAATACATCCAGTGCTTTGCTAGAGTTTAAATTGAAATTGAAATACCACCAAAATTAGTAAAGATAGTTATAGGAACACCCTATAAGACAACTTAATCAAATAGATATGGTGTTTAATTTCAGGAAATCTCCAATCTATTTGGTAACGTTGCAAGACTGTATATAATAATTGAGATATATATTGAATTTCACGGTAAAATATAACTGGTGCCCATAAAAAAATATGATTTTGGAGCACCCTGTATCATTGAAAAAAATTTTAGAAGATGCGTATCTTAACCCTTTAATAACTTTTACAAAAATTTTCGGAAAAGTTACCTTTAAAGGTCAGAATCAAATGAACTTCCTAAAATTGTAAATCTTTATACGAAAGCCCTTACCCTTACCTGGATAAATATGTAACCCATATAATGAATTCTTGTATTGAAAGGAGCTTTTTTCCGGATCAGTGGAAGATATCCATAGGTAAGCCTTTGGCCAAGGTCTCAAATCCCGCTAGCTTTAATGACCTGAGAATAATAGGTATTTTGCCAGCCTTATCAAAAATTCTTGAAAAGATCATGTACCAACAAATTTATAATTATTGTATTAAAAATAAAATTATTCCCAATTCACAGTGTGGCTTTCGTAAAGGTTATAGTACATCAGTCGCTTTGATAAACGTGTTGGACGATATATTTAAGGCTTGCGATAGAAAAGAGAATACTGTTCTCGTCCTTCTTGATTTTTCGAAAGCTTTCGATACAATAAGCCATGAGCTTTTTGTTTCCAAATTGAATTATTACGGTTTTGCTGGGGAGGCTTCTGATATGGTTAAAAGTTTTTTAACTGATAGATATTTGAGTATTTTTTCTGAAGGCCAATATTCGGCGAGGTCTAGGGTTACGTCAGGCGTCCCACAGGGCTCAATTCTAGGACCATTGTTATTTCTTATATACACTGCTGATATATTAAACTCGGTGAAGAACTGTAAAGTTCAAGCTTTTGCGGATGATACCCAGATATATTTTTGTTTTGACCTTGAGGATTTGAAAGAGTGTGAGAGGTGTGTGAATAATGATTTGGAGATTTTGTTTGAATGCTCTAAGCAACATAACTTAAATTTAAATCCAACTAAGAGCTGTCTTATGATTTTTGGAAGCAAAAGTAACACTAATTTCTTAAAAAACCTATTGAAGATTCAAATTAATGGATCAACTCTATCTTTTGTTGATACGGCCAAAAATCTGGGTTTGACTCTGGATACTTCACTGAGATTTAAGGAACACCTAAAGAAAATTTTTCAAAAGACCTTCTGCTCATTAAAAATGCTATATAATAATAGACATGTTCTTAGTCATAGGTTAAAAAAGAACTTAGCGGAGTCTCTGGTTTTATCAAACTTTAACTATTGCGACTATGTTTTTGGCCCTTGTCTCGATCAAGAGAGCAAAGGGAGAATCCAAAAGGTTCAAAACGCATGCATACGATTTATTTACGGTCTAAGAAAGTTTGAACACGTGTCCTCATATTATAAAAACATTAATTGGCTCAACATGGAACACCGTAGAAGCCTTCATTTTGCTACATTTTTAATGAAGAATTTTAATAGTATCGCCGCTCCATCGTCTATCCTTGACCGTCTAACCACTCGTGGTCAAGCACATAACCTTAATATTCGCAATCGTACTAAATTAACAACACCTCAGCATCGGACAGCAATTTTTCAGCGATCTTTTTCATATAATGCAGTCAAACTTTTCAATTCGTTACCAACACATCTTTTAAACTTAAGTTTACTTTGTTTTAAGAAATGTTATAAAGAATACCTTCAGGATCTACAGAATGGAAAGTGTAATAATATTAACTAAAAATTATTTTTTCCTTTGTGCACTAAAATAAAAACAAACATGTTCTGTAAGCTAATGGTTGGGTACCTTACAAATCAAATGTATGTAGTTCTAGTTTTCCATCATTTAAAAAAGCTATATGATGGTTTGGTTCAGTAGAGTAGCTCTGAGCTAGACTGCGCCAGACTTTCATAACTTAATTTAACTTAATCTCCAATAAAGGCATTTTATTATTATTATTATTATTATAAATATTATCCAACCTTCTGAATTTAAATTTTGTCCCTCGGCAGTACAAAGAAATTTGCACAGCTAACGTGAGTCACATACTGTAGCTACTATATTCCTGACAAACAGTATTCTTATTGTCCTTGCACTTTTTGATGAATAATAACTTGTTTTTGGAAAATTTCCGTTGAACCATTGAAGAGAATTTACTGCTCTTCAAAATTGCCCTCAGCTATTTTTTCCGTACAATAAAGATCTACGAGACTAATTCACTTTACAATATCATAGAAAAGAGAATATGAAAACATTTGTCGTCATTGCCAACTATTAACGCCAAATCATAGAATCCATATTTTGTCAAATTACATTATTATTAGATTACTTATACTTCTAAGATTAAAAATTCTATATATATAATAGTTGTTAATAATAATAGTTGAAAAAAGTATCTCGTATTCAACAAAATCAATATTTATAGGACTCGGCCAATTTTTTAACATGTACTTAAGAAGTTTGAACAAACAAAAACTTGTCAAAGGAATTTTGTCAGAACAATGATATTGTATTTCTTACACAATACTTGAGAAATATTTTCATCACTTGTTTCCCGAAAATAGCCAGACGAAAGTGAATCATCAATACGAACATTCCAGCTAACTCAGCCTGGCTCGTCTGCAGTGAAAACGAAATTATGCATTTTCCTGCAGTCTCTATTTCGCGTTACTTTAGGAAGTTTCTAATGGTAATCGATTATAAATTTTTTTAAAATTCATTTAACTATAAAACAATTCGGTAAAAATATACATACTTCGAGCAAAAATACATCTCGGGAACGTGAACAGCAGGGAAAAACATAAGTAATAATTAATTACAGCCGAGGCTTTCGTTAAAATACCGGAAGGTGAAATAAATAATTATTTTAAAATATCTGAAAACCTATGTTTCCCTGAAATAATTAACGAAAAAAAATGTCTGCTGCGAAGAATATAATGTTTATTATCATTCTTGTTTTAGCAATATTAATATTAATTATATACTGTTGGAAGCAAATTCATCACTCACAATTTTTTTAAATTAATCACGTAGTAGTTCTATAAAAATTTACAAATAACACAACAAACTAATAACAACAATTGCCAAACAATTGTGTTAAAATTACTTTCACCTCCTGTTTCACTTATGTAAATAATAATAAATACGTTAGGAACCATCTACGTTAGTTAAATATTATAAATTGTAAACAAAACATACAGTAAAGAAAACGCACACTAAACATATCACACGGCTAATGGCTCATCAAATACGTCCACTTAAAAATAAACTTACCTACTTAATTTTCATCCACACTATCAAAACTATGTACTGCTTACAAAGCACGAAGATTTTGTTTAATCCAAGTGTTTTAATTTTAATAAGTACAGTCATAGATAGGCAAGTATAAAATTTATTTCAAAACACATTTATACGAAGACAAAGTTTTTAAATATGTCATAATAAATAATTTCAAAATACAATCAAGTTACCACAAAATTTAAAATGTCATCTACGTTATACGGCTCAATGTTACACAAATAAATGTTCAAATTTTTCTTAATTGTCAATTACAAACATTGTTAAAAGTTTGTAATAAACAGCTGTAATTATAAATGATAAGGTTTTCCTCCTTTTTGTGTCCAGTATCGAGAGATACACTTGAAAAGTCCTTTGTGGAATGGTGCACACCACAGAGCAATTGTGATCATGATTGTTCCTAATAATTCTCTACGCCGAGTTCATCAAATAATACCGGTACAAAATGGCCGTTGTCTGTTAGCATGGTCTATGAAGACCAGTAATTTTATTCAAAAAATTTTAAATTATTTTAATCTGTACTGTCTTTTTTAAGTAATTAATTATGGTGTGTTTTGTATGGTTTTACCAACCACAAGAGATTTTGTCTTGGTGCTGCTTCATTGCTTCCTAAATTTACTGTGTTACTATTAGTAATTATCTACAATTATATGAACATCCTCAACAAAGTTGTAAGTAACTATAGTTGTCTTGTTGGATTAAGAGCTTAACTCTGATTTCAATCAATCTCTTCTTATATTGTAGTATCCCTGATGATGGAAATAAAGATTTCCGAAAGCTTGGACCAACTTTAAAGAGTACACTTTCATTTGCTGCAAAGCCCAATATTTCCCAAATCGTTTTAGAAAAATATATATATGTTATATAGAAAATTAATGATTAGACGATAAAATTGTCACAAAATAAAGAAAATTATGGTTCCGAATAGTTACTATTTTAGAGTCAAACTTACCATAATTTCTATCAAAAAAATCAGATATATCGCAAAAAAAGTTTTTCAAAAAGTACACCACAATTCTAGTTCTAGTTCTGACCATCATAAGTTCAAAAATCATATTTTATAGTACTCTTTGGGTAATGAAAATACAGCATCATACGCCCAATCACAATTAGGCAGTAATCAAAGCAATTTTAAATCCATCATACAAAAAGTTCAAAACACCAAGATTGGCCGGTTTGGGGTTCGATGACGAAGTTCAAGAATAAAAGCGAGGTGAACAATATGTGTGAATTGCATGCTAGAGATTGAGAGAATGATGAAGAAAAGAAATTACTTCTGTACTTTTGCTTTTAAATTAGTTATTTGTTGCAAAGAATTAAAAAATAACAGATAAAGTAAATAACCACTATACCATGGAGAATCAGTTTCGGTTTTATTATTTTATCTCGACGTAACATGGAGAGGTTTTTAAATTCATCAGTTTTCTGTGCAACAGATTTTGAATATGCCTAAATTGCATATTATAGTTAACTATTCAAAAATGAATTAGACACTGAAAATTTTTTGCATTATTTTGAGGATAAATATTATAAGTAGAAATTAGAGCGATCCCCTCTCTTCCAGGGTTGGATAGAGCATTTTGTCGATATTGATATGACTATAATTTGTCATTAAAAAGGATACGATTCTGTGTTATACAGGGTGTTTTAGGAAGCATTGCTAATTTCAAGAATCTTTTATGTGCTACAAAATTGGTAACAAACTTTCTGACTCATTCTAGGGTATTTTGTGGAAAGCTTAAGGTTCTGCCGAACGTTTTTTTAATCGTCGGTTTATTCCGTAACGTCAAGAAGAAATTAATTTTTACATAAACCATACAATTTTTCAGCTGTTGTACCTTAAAGTGTTCAACAATGGCCGTTCTCATGGAAATGAATTAATATCTTAGAGTTAAATCATTTACCATAGCCACCACCAGGCTTTAACTCGATTGAAAATCAAGTATAATACCTTCGAAATTTACACAAAGATTTTTCCCGCTAGTGAGGTACTTTTCCATTAGGAGATACGAAAAATGTTATCAAGAAAATATGTTCAGTAAGAAAAACTGAGTAAGATACAAAATTTCTTTATATTTTTTTAATAATATTTTTTCGTATCTCCTAAGGAAAAAGCATTATACTAGTGGGCCAAAAAATCTTAAATCGAAGGCATATCAGTAGGTAAAACGCCACTTCAGCCTGGGAACTTTTTTGATACCGTGGAAACGTTTTCAAACCGTGGGAATTTTTTGAATACCGTGGGAAAATTTATTTTTGCGGGGTGTGATCCGTACCGTGGGAACTTTTACCAGACTGTGGCAGTTTTTTATACTGTGGGGAAAGTGGTGTTAGTTGAGACAGTCAGGTGATTAAACCACGTGAGTGATTCCGCGAATGAATATCCCAGACGCGCGATACCAATTTTGTACCATCATCGCCCGTTCATATTGTGCTTACATCGATCCCATACACCTCTACGACCGTAATTTATATTACACGTGCGATGTATTTGTGGTCAGATTATATTGCTAAGAGATAGAATGTTTTAAATGACGTGGGGACTTTTATCAAGACCGTGAGAATTTTTTAAGTACCATGGGAAAATTTATTTTTGGGGGTGTGATCCGAACCCTGGGAACTTTTAACGAGATCATGACGAAAGTTGAGACAGTATAATATCTCTTTATAGCATGATAAAAAATGATATTTACTAACACACATTTGGGTTAAAACTTAATAATTGTCCACGTGGGCCGTATGTATTTAATGATATCACACGTTCACGTTAAAAATCTTATTGTACACGTACGCGTTAATAACCTTATGGTCCAGGTGAGCAATATGTATTTAAAACTTGTTATTTTTTTTCAGAAATAACAATATGTTATTCGTTTTTCATTTTTAAAATAATGTTTATTTTATTTTTGTCTTGCAGACATTTTAGATGAAACAGAACCATTAATCCCGAATTACCATTTGTAGTTTTTTAACTAGGAACCTGCCATTTTTGTCCTGCAGACAATTTATTTGGCAGACAATATTTGGTATTAACATGAGGAATATCAGAATAGTTGATTTATTGCAGCAAATGTCAGCGGTATAATGCAAACTGAACTATAGTTATATATTTTCTATTTCTATAGAATGAACATCTGCGCTTTGAAAAAATGGTTTTTTGCTTGGGTATTCAACTAACGGTTTCAGTAAAAAATTACAAAGGTCTAGATTCTAGAAAATCCTTCGTTCGAAGTATTCATTAAAGTTCTTTACATCCATCGTTATAGATGCTTCACATTAGATAGTGAAAATAAATATACTACTCGAAAACTGCTACGAAATAAGGCCTGAAAGAGCCCTTAGCTATTACAGTCCTCATTTGTTTTTCAGACTGACGAGCAGTCGGCCAACACCCTACTATCCCGGGCTGCTCTGACACAAAGGGACAAAATAAATTATGTTTCCGACTCATGTTTTTAGTCAAAGAGCAAAATTGCTAGATTTAGTTATATCCAGAAAAGCCTTATAATAAAGGACAAAAGGTTTTTTTACCATGACCGAGAATTCTATATATCCGTATATTTTTTTAAATAATATTTCAGTTTGAATAATTTAATTAAGTGTTGATTTTATTTAAAAATTTTAAGTTACACAGAGTGTTATGGAAATAGTTTATTATATGTGAATGGATGACTCCTTGAAGAAGTTTAAATACTTAGATAAAAACCCTTAATAATACCCCACATGCTGCCATATAATACACGTCCGTTAAGTGTGTTGTAAAAATCGTTAAAAGGAAAGAATAATGTAATTTCCAATTAGAACAACTGAACTTGCCAGTAGTATAATACATTTTGATAGAATGTTATGCATAATTTTATCAGATCGACCTCTAGACAAACGTGAATATGTGTAAAAATTATCATTTTCCACAATATTTAAATGAATAATCTCTATTAATTGTCTGTAGATATATGGCAACGCTGTAGCAGCGGTCTGATTGTTGCTAAGGGGCGAAACCATGCCAGATTTGTCCATAGCCTTTCATTACATTAAGAGGAAGTAATTAGATCAAAATTTGTTGTTGTTATATCGACTTATTATAAGTTTCATAAAATGTATCACTAAATTTTATATCCTACACTAAAACAAAAACTTCATTGCTTTAATTTTATTTCTAATGTAGTTCCGCTCTTCGTTGGCGTTCTGCTAATATTTTTTTCTATCAATTACGTGATCGATCAGACAATAAACATCTAGCAAGAGTTTGGCAAAATAAATCGTGGAATACATTTACAATATATCTAAAGCAGAGGAGACTAGTAATTAAATATGTAGGTCCTTCGAACGACGACACTAAATCAATACGTTCCTCGAATTCAAACGAATTTAAAATTATGAACTACGCGGGGCTACCACTGGTACCATACGAGATTTAGTATTTTTTCGCGTCATTTAGTAGTTTCGTACCGTTTGACTCAAATCTAGTGCTATTTAAAAATGATGGATGATTTTTTTTTGCTCGTCACCTTTGTCACGGGTTATGTATATATTGTCGTCAGTTAGGCATAAACTTCAATTTTATAAAATCTAGTACTTTTAAATACTTTTATAGTCCCCGACTAAAATAATTTCTGGCAACACTGCTCATTGGTCAGTTTATGAACGAGAGGGATTAGCTCGTCAATGTAGGTTTCCTTTCAATTCCAATGTTTTTGTTCGTATTAGGGTGTACTTCATCAAAATGAGGTTACGAATTTAGTACAACGTACAACTATCGTATTTCTGTTCTGAAATATAATTTACGTCCATGTGCTCGTGATGTAATTTAAAATTTGTGTGATTTTGTAATATCTTTGTATGTCTTTGTATTGCAAAACATTTTTCGCCGTCATTCTTATGGAATAGATTGTTCAAGAAGGTATGACGGAACGGAAAAGTGTTAAAATTATAGTAGATATTTGTTTCTATAAAGTGTTTGACGAGTAAATATGGCAATACCTGCCAATATTGACTGAAGTCTTTTGAGAGTGACTTACCACATTGATTATCTACATCTCGCGCTGATGGTTTAAATATTATAAGTTATGTCTACAGCACCATCTATAGCTAATAAGCCATAAGCATAATAAAAGTAATATGTCTTAGTAGGTGCTAATAAGTTAACTAAAATCCACGCTGCTATAGGTAGACAATATTAACAAATATGCAAATTATACAAAAGAAATTAAAAAAGATATTTCCAGAAAAGCAGATTTAAGTGCTTTTTAAACGCTATTAAGGGACATGAAAAATAGATCTATATTGTTGCAGTACGTATTTGCGAGTTTTAGCATTCTATTTAAAGATGAATTTGCACTACTATTGGTATAGCTAAAGGGCACTTTAAATGTATGTGTAAGTTTTAAAGACCTTAGTGGCATAGTCACTGATGTTGACATTGAAAAGTCCATAGAGTCAACCTTCCAGAAAATAGTCTTATACAGGGTGTCCGTGAAAAGGAGGTCAATCCATTAACCATATTTCTTGAGCAAAAATAATATTACTTTTATAATGCCATTTTTCATTCTTGACCCTCATGTGCGATATACAGGGTGTTAAAGTTTGAAATTAAAAACTGATTTTTTTGAATAGTTCGAGTATTTAATGAGATATTAATTTCAAATTTGGTACATTGCGTCAGCCTAAAAAGCTACATCTTTTGAGAGGAACAAACTTTTGTCAAATACTCAAAATAGGGGGGGGGGGGTCCAGTTCCCGCTGACCACCCCTATTTTTTAGTGTGTGCGCCAGTGACTTCTAAACTATATTTTTTTAGGCAATCATTTATTTTTGATTATTTTTTCTCCCTTATAAAATTTCGATCAAATCATGTGTTTTGGAGATAATTTGAAAAGCGTGGATCCTTACCAGATGCAAGCGCGGCTGACGCTAATCCAATAATTTTCAAATGCTAAATCAAGTCAGCCGTTGTGGCATTACCATGGATACAAGATATAATTAAGTAAAACTTTGCAATAAGTGACAATATCGAAAACAAAAGACTAACCAAAAATAAGGACAGTGGCGTACAGATTAAAACCTCTAGTACTAATTCAGTTAAATGAAATTAGTTTATTGACCTACTAAGAACTTACTACTACTACTAATCTTCATATAACAGTAAACACTATTGTTATCATTCATTCTTAAGACAATAAATAAATTTGAAACATCATAACAAGATAACAAATACTCAAAACATATTATTTTCGAATAGAGTAATAATAATAATAATCGTCGCGACATCTCGCGGTGGTACATAAAAACGGCGAAACGCGTCTGGGTATTAGTCTGATGGAGGAAAATGGAAACAAATTTCTATATTCAAATATTATTTTTCTAAATTAACGTTAGTAACAAAAAACAAACAAAAAAATAGTATAAAGGAATTGCTCGATATGACCTTCATTTTTTTGAATGCACATGCGAGCTCTTTTTATTAAAGAACATCTTAACCTTTGAAAAATATGTGATTTTAACCTGAACTGCTGTCTGCCTTGAAGTATTCTTTCTATTAAATGATTCTCGCTCAAAATCGGAACCATATACACAAAATCTTTCATACACCCCCAGACTGAATAGTCCAAAGGAGTAAGGTCTGGGGAACGGGGTGGCCATTTAACATGAGCATCATGGCCCCGACCAATCCAGCGATTAGGAAAGAGGTGTAAATAGTTTCTAACATTTTTAGCAAAATGCGGGGGAGCACCGTCTAGTTGAAACCAAATATTTTGTCTTACTATTAGAGGCAAATCATCAATTAAATCGGGCAGTGTGTTTTGAAAGTAAAAATGAACGACCAGTCAAATTTCCTGGTAAAATTACAGGACCAAGAAGAAAATTATTTACGACACCTGCCCACACATTGACTTTAATATTTACTTGATGATGCGTCTCTACCATGGCATGAGGATTTTCTTCTGTCCATATGTGTGTGTTATGAATATTTGTTATCCCGTTTCTCATAAATGAGGCTTCATCAGTAAACAAAATGTGTCTGATGAAACGTACATCTCGGTTATTCATTTCACATAACCATCTACAAAATAAAAGCCTTGCTTCGAAGTCTTGAGGCAAAAGAGCGTGCACTTTTTGAATATAATACGGGTAAAGCTGCTGATCTCGTAAAACATGGTGTACCTCAGTTTTCCCAATGCTTTCAATCTGCCTAAACAAAACCCTGGTTCTTATGTTTGGTGTTTCTTCGACAATTCTTAAAATATCCTCCTCTTGGCCTGGCCGAATTACACGAGGTCGGCCGCAATTACCTCTCCGATCTTCGCGAAAATGTCCATTCTGTCTAAGTCGGTTCACTAAGTTAGAAAAATATCTCCTTTTTGGGTGAACTCGATCTGGAAATTTTTCTGCATAGCGCCTAGCGGACAAACTAGCGTTGGAGTTACATTTTCCTATTCGAGAAATGGAAATTAATTTTTAGCATTAACGATAATATAAATCTTACCCATCATTAAAATCATATCCGTCATTTCAGAAAACGGTAATAAATGTTCTCATCTAACATCAAAAACATATTGTTTCTTTTTTACTTGAAAGAAGACTTATTAATTAAAAAACTTTTAAATCTTAAAACACAGTAAAAGGTAATATTTAATTTGACAGCAAATAAAACAACGATGCCGTATCCATGGTAATGCTACAACGGCTAACTTGATTTAGCATTTGAAAATTATTGGATTACCGTCAGCCGCGCTGGCATCTGGTAAGGATCCATACTTTTCAAATTATCTCCAAAACACATGGTTTGATCGAAAGTTTATAAGTGAGAAAAAATAATCAAAAATAAATGATTACCTAAAAAAATATAGTTTAGAAGTTACTGGCGCACACACTAAAAAATAGGGGTGGTCAGCGGGAACTGGACCCCTCCTATTTTGATTCTTATTCGTGGGTCAAATTTTCAATAATTTTTACATACTTGCATGTCATTTATATTCCTATTTTTATAAAAATGCATAAAAGTTATATGCTCAACAATTGGACAATTTATACATTATCAAAAATTTAATAAAGTTCCGGTCGACCCTTAATGCAACCCTGTACAAACTTTTGTAGGTTATATGATATTGTTGTGACGCCCTCCATTTGTTTGTTGGATACAGTATAGTGAATTTACTCCGAGAGGTTCGTCGGGTTTGTTCGGGTATTACATGGGTTGAAAACTCTAAAGTTGAAATATATTTTTTCAACATGCGTGTGATATAAGACACTCTAAAAAGTTAAAGTGCTTTTTTCTCATTTTCGTAGATGGTCGTAGGAAAACATATTACCGTCATTCATGCTATCCTTATTATTATTAATCTCTCGACGATCCATGCAATTATAATTGGTTATTATTTGATCAATTTCATCATTTTTCTTTTTGGTAGCGTAGAAATTCTCGGCGTTATAAGCGATGAGAGCATTTTCAGAGCATGTTGTTGGCAAGTTGGCATAGCAAGTGACGTTGCTATGTCTAATAAGACTTTATTGGCAATAAAAGATATTATATTATAACTTTGAATAATAACAAAAAATTGCTTCAAGTTTCAGAATATTTTTATAAATCACTTATTTAAAAATGAACAAAGCATAGAAAAGTATACAATGAAACTAATATATTGAAATCGAAACATTATAATAATTATATTTATTTTTCGTTACTTCGAATATCAAGTTCATAAATTTAAAATTTTTTGTATAAAATATAATAATCATATTATAATAACTTATTATTTTCGTTATTTTTAGATGATTCGGCTTGGCTAGCTGGTAAGTAAATATTTTATTTATTTTTTTTAATATCAAGGAATGTAAAATAATATAAGATGTAAAATTTAGTTATGGTAAAAGAGAGAAATCGTTAAGGAATAGATTGATTATTGTTACATTTACTCTCACTCAAATACAAAGTTTAATACGTAGCAAAAAATTCATTTGGCTTCATACTGTATCATTCACTGAGGCCCTGGAAATTTCTCTCCGATGCCGATTATTATGTCGTGTTGCACGCGCCGCTCATAAACCGTTCGTTAAAAGTATTTCCACAATGAACGGCGATCTATGGAAAAAGTAACTAACCGCGAACTACCATAATTAGTTTGTGAAACATAGGTGAGTGTACTAAATAATATCTTCACCCTAGGGAAAGTGCCATAGACACATAATACAAAAGGAAGCCACAACATTCCATTCATAAAACACCCGATATTTACAATAATTTACAAATAACTTATAAGAAAATGACAACGCTGTAATAAGCTACTACACGTCTGGCCCCTGTTATCCTTGCCAGTGGAGTAGATTGGGGTTTTATGTAACGTCCTGTATATTTTCAGGTTTCCATTAAATGTTAAATTCGATAATGTAAAGTTGGCTGGCTGAGCCATATTGCCTTTCTAATAACTTGTTCTTCCTTAAATTTTTAAATATATTATGCGTTTTCTTTGTTCTTAATTATTTAAAATCAATATTCGTGTCATTTGCGCTGTCATTGGTTGTAAGTATTTTTTACAGAAATTCAAATAATATAAAGAAAAAATCTATATTCCCGTAATTATTTACTTAAAATATACAATTTGCTACACCACTGCTTTAGCTAAAAAGTATCATAACCTCATTAATCTCACTTGCCGACGAAATACAAATCTGAGGTTAGAATAGTCGAATTTCTAATACACCACGCACTGAAAACCTATTGTATATAGCTAATAAATAGCTCTAAATAGTTCTAGTCAGAAAAAGACTAAAAATTAATTCAGAAATACAATAGATCACAATCGCAGTAGCAAAAAAGCCCAGACAATACTGCACCCGAGAAATGAATCATATTCCTAAACTTCAGGGTTACACGTGCTATATTCGATAAGGACGTGCGTACAGCGTTGCCACAGTGATTTCCCTAAAATATTGTAATTTGATGTTGTTCGGAAACTATAAATAACTTTGCGAGTAGAAAATTTGAAAAATATACATATGTTTAGTATAATATTTTTACTTAATAGGTACATTGTCCATTTTTCGGTCGTTTTAAGGGGTTTGTTCGGGTTTGTCCGTTATTAGTAAAGATAGAAGGATGCGGTTTTCGCGGCACTGTGCTACTTTTTTGTCAAACAGAAGATGCCGTAATCAGAATTTTTCTAGGCCGCCTTGTTTTTGATATACGGCATGTTTTTGAGAATTGTGTATTTTGGGACACCCTCTATATCTCTTTTTGTAGGTTTTTACGTAGAATCCAGTGACGTACTCAGATTTTTTCTATATTCAATAGTTTTCAAGGAAAATAAACAAATTTGCTTTTTTTTTAAATTAGTCATCCTATATATTTTTTAATAATATAATTTAGTTTATAACAAGCTTCTCAAAAATATATAACACTTTATTTTTAGTCTTAGTATTGGGCCCGAAATATAGGTTTTTCAAAAATATACCATTTTTTTAGTAGGCCATGACGGATATTAAAAACAAACAAAAGAACACAGTCCTATGTATCATAATAATAAAATCTTCTAATTCTGTCAGAGCATTCAGGTTCTCTAAGTTGTTTTAAAATTTCTAATTAATAGTGAAAAATCAGTTTTTCCTAATTATGGCAGAGCATGTAAACTTTGAGCACTACGACATGCTCGTTTGTTATATCCAGTGTAACGAAAATGCAGATGGAGCATTAGAAGTGTATGAATAGGTAAATATAAGCTCTTATGTAGTAATTCTATGCAATTTATAAATTTTCTTAAATTACTGGTAGATATCTCGAAAGACGACAACCGGATAAACGATTTTTTCCAAGAATAAAATCAAATTTAATTGAACACTGTTCATTTTCTAAACCTCGCCCTAAAATCTACCACAAGGATAATCGCGAGACTGATGAAATAAATGTGTTAGCTTCAATTGAAACAAATTTAAGTAGTTCTTACAGAAAATTTGAAGGTTCGGTCGGAATAATTAAATAAAGAGTGCAAACAATCCTAAAAAAAACAATTTTAAGCCATATAAATTCCACCGCGTACAAACTTACATCCTTGTGATGCACAGCGCCGTACAGAGTTTTGCAATTGGTATTTACAAAATCTGAACAGGGAAAACAATTTTGAAAAAAACCGTTATATGGTCTGATGAGGCTCATTTTACCAGTGCTGGCATGTTTAATCGACAGAATACGAGGTTTTGGTCTCAGGAAAATCAGCATGTAATATTTTCAATCGAACGGCAAGACAGATTTGGCGTTAGCGTTTCATGTTTTATACTGAATAGCAAAATAGTTTATAATGTATTTGAAGGAAGCCTTAATGCAAATAAATATTTGGAAATTCTGGAAAACGTTGTGCCAAAAATAATAGAAGATGTGCCCGTAGCTGGTCTCAGTAACTTGCACCTTCAACAGGATGGAGCGCCCGCTCACAATGCCCGAATTGTAAGGGTCTACCTAGATAATAACTTCCCAGGTCACTGGATTGGAACTGATGAACCTGTAAGATGGCCACAAAGATCACCCGACATGTCGGTTTTGGATTTCTTCTTATGGGGATACCTTCAAACTAAAATTTATTCCATTCAGTACCAAACAATGGCAGATTTAAGAATTGCCATTAACAGAGCTTTTAGGGAGTTACAAACGCGGTTTATTATTTCTAATTCATTAAGGCGAATAAGAACTATGTGTGAAACATGTCTAAGGCATAATGGAGAACAATTTGAGCAATATTTATGAGGGAGTTCAATAAATTTTCAATTTTTGTGTCTAATATTTAATCACACCAGTATTTTTTTAATATTCGTCATGGCATACTAAAAAAAAATGAAAAACGTATATTTCGGGCCTAATACTATGACTAAAAATAAAGTGTGTGTATTTTTGAGAAGCTTGTTGCAAACTAAATTATATTATTAAAAAATATAAGGGTGACCCATTTAAAAAAGCAAATTTGTTTATTTTCCTTGAAAACTATTGAATGTAGAAAAAAGTACGTCACTGGTTCTACATAAAAAACTACAAAAAGAACATTTTATTTCTTTTTGATACGTTACGGGGTAACCGAGATATGGGGAAGGTGTCCCAAAATGCACAATTCTGAAGTATATCAAAAACAAGGCGGCCTAGAAATATTCTGATTACGGCATCTTCTGTTTGACAAAAAAGTAGCAAAGTGCTGCGAAAACCGCATCCTTCTATCTTTACTAATAACGGAGATACCCCATAAAACTAACCAAAAATGGACATGATACATACACATGATAAATGCATTCAAAAGTGTCTTATATCACACGCGTGTTGAAAAAAATCATTGCAAGTCTAGAGTTGAAATATCAAATATATCATATATCAATGCAGATAATACCAGAACAACCTCCCGGAGTAAGTGGGGATGCTTATGGCTTTTTTATGATAAATATAAAGAAAAGCTAACAGAGAATTATTAGGAAACCCATTAAACACAATAAGTGGCTTGGGCAAGGAGTAATGGGATAAGTACCAATCTATCGATTATTACAATTACCAAGACTATAATATCCATACAGGGTAAGTATAAAATTGATTTATGTAATTTTGTTCGCTTTAATTAATATCTAAATAAAAGCTTAACGAAGTAAAAGAAGCTCTTATGATTAAACAATCCACTACGTTGAAGTGGTAAAACAACGCCTGAACAGTATTAGTTTAATTAACAAATCAGAAACTAGAAAAATGTATACACACAATACATAGTAATTAGCGTAAGCAAATAGGAGAATAGCTATTATTTTTATTTACAACTAGATAAGTAAGCCAACATGTTGAAATAATTGGGAACTGTGTTTGTGGTCGTAGGAAAAATTGTATACAATAATTGTGTGACTTTCTACCAATCTCAACAATCGTTATCGAATATAATCTAATATTATACCTTTCGGTTTCAAACGTAGGCGGTAGATTTAGGACCCTCAGTACAGACCTGGCATCATTGTCTTCTGTTTAAAACTTTTTATAATTCGAACAGAATATTTTAACAATTCTGCCTCTTTATTATATTAAATGTTTTTGGAAAGTACAAGATTTATTTTAAAAATTAAATTCCGACAGATAAAAAAAGTAGGTCAGGAATAAAAAACGATAACTCATTACCAGAAATACCACTACGAGTTTTTGAAGCGTAAGCACAAAAATATATTAATAGAAAAAAAATTTAAATTGTATTATGAAAAGAAAATGGTAAAAACTCTATTACACTGATGAGACAGACTTGGTTGATTGAAAAACAAAAGTGTAGCAAGATTTAAGTATCACAAATTCGAGCCAGACATTCCTATCAAATCAATCACATATATTTTCATAAAACGATGCTGAAATTGAAACTTCTAAATATTGTTCGGGTTTCTTAAAAAATATATAAAATATGGGACCTTCAAAATGACACGAAACCAGGGTTTAACTGTTTTACAGTTAACGCCATACCGCTGCGAATTGAACCTTACAGAACTATTTGTGCTAAAAAAAAATTAAATCGTTCAAAATAACTAAGTGAAGTGAAAACAAGTATTAAGAATGTTATAACAGTTATTACCTGAGCTTTTGCGAATTATTTTTATTAAGTACTTATAAAAAATTTGAAATCTTCGCGCAACTGTAAGCCTTCTCGGTTCAAACTAGTTTCATTTTGTAAAAGATGAATCACTGACTACAATTTTATAGTCTAGCATAGGTTCGTGATGGCAAAAAAACAACAAACAAACAAACTTGGTGTTCATTGAAAAACCGACAAGATGTGTATCGCCACGACCGATTCAGAAACGGTTCGCAAACACCATCTCAATATATGAACTAGTGGCTCACGAGCGATTCCATAAACCGTTCGGCTCGCACATCGCTGTTAGGAAAAACACAAAAATTATTAGATATTAATGTTGGTTACACACTATTCGCGTAACGTCTCGGCAAGCTACGGCCCGTCAAAATACATAAGACGCAATGATTAACAAACCTATTTTGTCGAGCCGGTGCCTTCCTGCTACCTAGCACGTGCTTTGTACCGGGTGGTCATATAAGCGAGGAAGCCGGCTATGTCTCGGTAACCATCAATCGTACAGCTTTCAAAAAAGTTTTTTTTATAGGAAAAGTGGCTTTTTATAGGCCAGTTGGCCGCTAGAAGGCGTAATACCAATACCCAACTGGGAAATCGACGTTTTCTCTTTAATACACCCACTTATGCCTTATTAAAAATATATGTGTTGTAATTCCGGGGGAAGTATGAGCAACTTCGTTTTTATACTTATTGCTTCAACTCAAGTGGTGGGGGAAGGACAAACATTTATTTGCAAAAAACTAAGTAACTCCGGTTAAGGTAAACGAAATTTATCAAACATGGTCTCGTTAGAAAGAGATTTTATTGCTTTATCAATTGCATTATAAATTACGCCATTTTAGTTTTAGCGGTAACCGCTAGAGAGCGCTTTTGGGAATGTCAACGAAATTTGCTGTTTTTCTTCAAAATTGTAAATGGAAGCATATGCTGGTTTTCATATAGTTAAAAGGAGAAATAAATTTTCAAGAACTCAGTGAAAACCGCTAGTTGCTATGTCTTCTCGAACTAAAGATATGAACAAAACATTGTGAAAAAAAATTATTCAGACTACTATCATGTCGGATAAAAATAATGGGTAAGGCTTTGATACAAAAATATTCTAAATAGGCTTTGAAGCAAAAATTGCATTGTAAAATACTAATACTACTAATCATGGCTTCTCGTGTAGTTGGTCTACTTTGAAAAACAATGTCTTTTAACCTACCCCATAAATAAAAATCTAAACATCAGATCAGGTGATCTGGCTGGCCACGGAAATAAACTTCCCCGACCGATCAATCTAGCAGGGAATATTAAATCTAGGTGTTCTCGGACAGATGCAGAAAAATGGACTGGACATCCATCGTGCTGAAACATCATATTTCAATCTTGTTTCTATTTGGACATTTTCTAGGAGAAGTGGTAATTCATTTCTTAAAAAATGTAGGTATGTGCGGCCATTAAGTTTTTCATTAAATATAAACGGACCTATAATTCTCCCTCCTAGTATTCCATACCACACGTTCACACTCCACCGACCTTGATGCTGCACTTCTCGCATCCAATGTGGGTTGGTTCTCGACCAGTAGTGCATATTATGCAAATTTACCCCCCCCCCCCCCCCCCATTACTATTGAAGGTTGGCTCATCGGTCCACAGAATATTTGACATTAGTCTATGATCTTCCGCCAACATGTTTAATAGCCAGTAGCAATACTCCAATCTTCGGTCAAATTCCTGTTCAATTAAAGCTTGATGAAGAACAACTTGATATGGATGCAGCCTAACAAAAATAAAATCAAAAGTTAGATTAACGGTTTTAAATTTTACGAAATTCAACTCACTACATGGCATATCTACCAAGCTAAAAGCATGTGCTAGGTACTCGACACCTACTTGAAAATTGCCCATCTACTCGTACATGTTTTGTATGCCACCGAAAACATCACACAATCTTACATCATGAAAATGTGACTCAAAAAAATAATTTTTTAAATCATTTCCAAGGCAATAACCAACTCTCCACACGCCCTCAACATAATAACCAACCCCCCACATACCCCCAAAACAATAACCTGACAAACGGCACACCGGCCCAGGTTGAAAATTGTGTAAATAATAATGACACGCAATCTACAACAACCGCTACATGCTCGGCCTTCTCTGCAAGGCATGAAGTTCTTTTAGCTACAGCCACCGTAGCTGTCACAACCGGTAATAACACCACTATTATGGCAAAGGCATTACTTGACTGCGGCAGTCAGACGTCATTCATTACAGAGCAATTCGTAGAAAAACTCCAAATACATACTTACGATCGAACTATACAAATTTCCGGTATTTCAGCTAGCAGCACAAGGTCAAACAAAATGGCAAACATTACTATAAACTCAAATGTTTACAAAGATAAATATTATCATGTCTCTTGCGCCGTGTTGCCAAAAATTACCTCACAGTTGCCACAAAGTCCTATAAATATCGACACTCTGGGAGTGCCAAAAAGTTTAAAATTAGCAGACCCTACGTTTTACAACCCATCCGTTATTGATATATTATTAGGAGCTGACGTTTTCTATGACTTAATCGCCCCCGGAATAATACGGCTAGGAGGTAACTGTCCGATTCTACAGAATACATACCTAGGTTGGATTGTTGCAGGAAACATTCCACAAACACATTTAACCTTCAATAACCAAGTAATTTCTTCAAAGTCTCTAACTAAAATTGACACTGGCAATGTATCTCTTTTTGTACAGACAAATAAGAACTCTGACAATATCGAAAACTTAATTCAACGGTTCTGGACTTTAGAGGAAGTCTCCAACAAACAAAATTTGTCCTCAGACGATGAATTATGCGAAAACATTTTTAAGGATACCACTATCAATTTAACTGATGGGTCATTTCAGGTAAATTTACCTTTCAAATCAACTAATGAACATTTAAAATTAGGAAATTCCTTTAATTTGGCGCACAAAAGATTTTTAAATTTAGAAAAAAGACTAAACAACAATGTAAATCTAAAAATACAATATTCAAAATTCATTAACGAATATGTTGAACTGGGACATGCTCGATATATACCATTGACTTTACGAAACGAAATGGACGAAAACAAATACTTTCTACCTCATCACTGTGTCCTGCGCGAGGACAGTAAAACCACAAAGTTACGCGTTGTTTTCGATGCTTCTATGAAATCATCTTCAGGATACTCGCTTAACGATGTAATGTTAAAGGGCTTTACGGTCCAGCCAGAGTTATTCGATATACTCTGTAGGTTTCGTCTTCATAAATTCGTTCTAATCACAGACATAGAAAAGATGTTCCGTCAAATAAAAATAAATCCCAGTCAAAAATTTCTTCAAAATATATTATGGCGGGAAGATTCAAATGAACCGTTAAAATGCATCGAATTACAGACGGTTACATACGGCACAAACAGTGCACCTTATTTAAGTACTCGATGCCTAGTTGAATTGGCAAATAAATGTCAACATAAATTTCCTATAGCGTCTCAAGCTATATTAGAGCAATGCTACGTTGACGATATCCTCGTAGGATGCGATTCTTATGAGCAATTATTTGACACTTATAGGCAACTTGTTAATCTTTTTGACTCCGCAGGATTTCACCTACATAAATGGCATTCTAACTCAAGTCAGTTTCTACAAATTATTTCAAAAGACCAGCAACAGATTAGTTACGACATACCGTTCGAGAATTCTTCAAATAAGGTATTAGGTATTTCCTGGAATTCTGAGTCTGATGAATTTTCAATTTCACTACCGACGAATCCATATTACTTATGCGCAACAAAAAGAGAGGTTCTTTCTACAATCGCGCAAATGTTTGATCCGCTCGGTTTAGTTGGGCCAGTTCTAGTTACGGCAAAAGGAATAATGCAAAAAATATGGCTTTCAAAAATAGACTGGGACGATTCCCTTGACCCCGATATATTGACAGAATGGAATAACTTTATAAAAAATATTCCAGCCCTCTCAAATTTAAAAATACCCCGATGTTTAGTCAACAATAATTCCTTTTTAAAATTCGAAATACACGGATTTTGCGACGCTAGCTTAAAGGCATATGGTGCATGTCTCTATGTTCGTGCAATTTATCCAAATAACACAGTCACTTGTAATCTTGTAACTTCTAAAAGTAGAGTCTCTCCCATCAAAACTGTTACGTTACCGCGTCTTGAACTCTGTGGGGCAAGTTTACTGGCACAACTAGCTGATAAACTCATAACAGTTTTTAAAAATAAAGTTAGCTTTGATAGTGTTAATCCATGGTCGGATTCACAAATTGTGCTAGCCTGGCTAAATTCCCATCCTTCACGGTGGTCGATTTTTGTATCAAATAGAGTGTCAGAAATTCAACACTTAACTCCCCAGTGTAAATGGCGATACATAAAATCAGTTAAGAATCCTGCCGATATTCTATCTCGAGGCGCTCTACCTCAAGACCTCCTTAATCATGCTCTTTGGTGGCATGGTCCAGAATTTCTAAAAGGCCCTCATCTTGACTTAAAGTCTTATGACTCAAAACTTAAAATTGAAACCGTACCCGAAGAAAGAAAGACAGTTACTCTGACTCTACAAAATAAAACTGATTTTTTTGACAAAATCATTTGTAAATTTTCGTCATATGTTCGTCTTAAACGAATTTTAGCTTATTGCCTTAGATTCGCCTTTAATTCTAAAACATCTCTTATCGCAAGAAGGATAGGACCCCTGACAGTTGAGGAATTGCGGCATTCTGAAAGGGCAATAATTAAAATTGTACAAACCAAGTTCTTTACTAAAGAAATTTCTGATCTTCAGACGAACAAAATAATCTCCAATAAGGCCATACTCTCACTTAACCCTTTTATCGATGAATTGGAAATTTTACGAGTAGGTGGTCGACTATCGAACGCGGATGTTACTTACAACCAGAAGCACCCTATATTACTTCCCTCAAAAAACTATCTAGTCAAACTTCTGTTAAAACTTGAACATCTTCGACTTTATCACGCAGGCGCACAAACCGTTCTATCTAATTTCAGACTAAGGTTTTGGCCCCTAGACGGATTAAGAGAAACAAAACGTATTATTAGGGGGTGTATTATTTGTTACAGATTTAGGGCAACACCCACTCATCAAATAATGGCAGACCTCCCGAGGGATAGAGTAACTATAGGTAGACCCTTCTTGAAGGTAGGAGTAGATTTCGGGGGACCAGTGTTAATCAAGACCTCTAAATTACGTCGAGCTCCGGTCATTAAAGGTTACATAGCCCTTTTTGTATGTATGGTGACAAAGGCAGTTCATATTGAGCTAGTAACTAGTCTATCGACCGAAGCATTTTTGTTAACTTTGAAAAGATTTATTGCCCGTAGAGGCAACCCACACATAATCTATAGCGACAATGCAACCAATTTCTTAGGATCAAAAAACCAACTAAAAGAGGTCTATGATTTTTTTCGTAATAAAGCCAATTCTGATCATATTCAAAATGTGTTAAGTTGTCATGAAATCCAATGGAAATTTATACCACCCCGTAGCCCGCACTGGGGTGGCTTGTGGGAAGCTGGGATCAAAAGTGCGAAGTATCACTTGTATCGTATAATCGGAAATTCTCATTTCACATTTGAGGAACTTAGTACCATATTGGCGCAGATAGAAGCCGTTCTTAACTCGCGCCCATTGTGCCCAATGTCTAATGACCCTTGTGATTTAACCTTTCTCACTCCAGGACATTTTTTAATAGGTGATAGTCTGACTTCCTTCCCTGATAAAGACATGACCGACGTCCCAGAAAACAGATTGTCTCTCTGGCAAAAATGTACGCTAGTACAACAATGTTTCTGGAAAAGATGGTCCGTTGACTACCTAAATCACCTCCAAAACAGGCCTAAGTGGCTTATCCCTGATAAGGAACTTTCAATAAATGATTTAGTCTTACTTAAGGATGACAATGTACCCCCCCTAAAATGGCAAAGAGCCAGGATAGTGGAACTTATACCTGGGAAAGATAATAAAATTCGAGTAGTTAAACTAAAAACTAGCGAAGGATATTTCACCAGAGCTGTAGCAAAGGTATGTCTTTTTCCTGAATCTTGCCCCTAGTTTAGTAATATTTCTTTTAACTCTCGAATTGTACCACAATTCAACCGGGGGGCAGTATGTTCGAGAACCACACTCAAACATTATTCAGCATCTCTTATAACAAAAATAATACTCGATTACAATATAAACAATATAAACCCGATGACAGGTCGAAAGGTGCTGGACCATTTTTTCCGCTGTGTCACCCTAAGTCAAGTATTCATTGCTTTAGAAAAATTGTAAGAACTGTCAGTGTCAACTTTTTCGTAACTTCGCTATTTTTTATATAGAAAAGTTGTTATAAAACAGTGTGGTTTCATTTCAGTACAATACTACTTAACAGTGTGGGATGAAAGTCAATTCTCCCACACGGCCAACTGGTAAACTTAAAAATTATTTCCAGCGATTTCTCTTGACCACTTTTCCTATAAAAAAACTTTTTTGAAAGCTGTACGATTGATGGTTACCGAGATATAGCCGGCTTCCTCGCTTATATGACCACCCGGTACAATAGTGAGAATTAGCTTTTCAGCATTTAGTACCAACTAAGCACAGATGAATGGTATATCAGCATTTTATTTATATATCCTTTTGATGATATGATAATAAAAGGTGGATAATATCCATTTTATAATGTTTGATGATCATTTCTTAATTCGATTCCACATTATAAGGGTTTAAAGTCTATAATTACCATAATTTTTGCAATTGGACAACTTATGAACAATATTGTTCATTCGTTGTAAATGACATCCATGTAATATTTAGTGCAGTTAAAATATGAAGTGTTGTACCTATATTAGCAAAAAAAACTTCTGAAGTTGGTTATTATGAATAAAGCCGAAACGGTAACAAAGTTTTTTACTTTTACTCCACTATATGAGCAAACCCGAACGAATCTACGAAAAAACACTATAACTGTTGATATTGTTACCCATAATATATTTGAATTGATTATATTTGAAATGTCGAGATCTAGCTTACACCGTTTTTAAGAAGATAGAGATACTCTATTCTACTCCTTCTTCCTTAAAAATAATTTACAGCTTCCCGCTACGTCAAGCAAGCTTATAAGAAATAACAACGAAAACTACAGTCCGTATTATGGGTTATCTCATACTTTGGCAATATTCAAAAATTGCTCATAATTAACCCGAACAAACCCGCTAGTTAATCTTTTCTGTTTTGTACTGTAAAATTTTTCTCGTAGCATTCCGATCATCTCTTGCTGGTTTGATGAGTGAAATGATATATTTGCCTATCCTATTTGATTAAAGATAGTTTAGCCGCAATTGAAATCAAGTTGAGTTTATTTGTCGTCGGAGAAATGTTAAATTCAGATTTTTTTCGTGATTGTTAGAAACTGGCAGAATATATTTTTTTAAATCACTGATTTATCAAAATATTGTTGATGATTGGTTTTGGCAATAAAACTCCGTAAATTTTAAGATCTATATCGACTAGATCGCCTACAATATCTATCATATTAGATAGCGTTCTTGAAGGAAACCAACATTTCCTAACTTTTGGAGAAATCTTTTGTATCAACAAGAAAACGACAATGTGTATGATTAGATGGGCTAAGATTTATTTTAGGGTAGATGTACGCCTCGAATCGCATATTTTGATAAAGTAATAAGGATTGTAAACTCCCAGGAAGGCAATATCACACCTTGATCTGGTAGATATTGTTGACTTTTAATCTAGAGCTAACATAGACTTTTTCAGAAATCGTTCGGTATTGTAATATTGAAGATTTTGGTCCTTACGATCTGATTGTAGCCGTAAGCTGCTCTGAATGATTTTTCTATCATGTATATTATCCTAAAATTACGGATTTTCTCGGCCTAACAAATATTGACTAAGGAGTGATTTATTCAGATAGCAACCTGAAAAAAGACGAGAGCTCCTCCTTCAGCAAACAATAATATAATAATCATTATATTCACCTTTACTAAACTCGACGTACCCTTGCGACCAAACAGATCCAATAGATTAGTCGACCATTTTTAATCGGTGACGTAACCTAGCGGTGTTTCTATTCTTGACTTATGAGAATGTTCATATCGAGAGAAATTATTATTCCTGTCACTGTCTTCCTCTGCATTCCTTAGAGAGAAAAATAATCACTATCGTTATAATTCTTCTCCTAAGTCAAGAATAAACACACTGCTGAATTTATATTTCTGACAGCTGAATTTCTATTTGTTGTTAATTTTTTTGCTTAGTTGGGATTTAATGAATTCGTCAAGGTAATCTGGTTTTGGTAAGAATCAAAACAGAAAATTAATTTTCAATAAATTAAAAATATAGGTCACAAAAATAGAAACTAGAGTATAAACTCTAGAAAAATTGTTACTTAGCCCCCTAGCCCCTTCTCGCACCCATGGTATGAAAT
Organism: Barypeithes pellucidus; assembly: GCA_963991005.1. Lineage (NCBI taxonomy): Eukaryota > Metazoa > Arthropoda > Insecta > Coleoptera > Curculionidae > Barypeithes > Barypeithes pellucidus. The sequence goes on from OZ022560.1 coordinate 46,358,916, forward strand.
TCGAGAAAAATGACTAAATTTCTAGACCATAAAAGTAATCAATGAGAAATGGAATTCACTCATATCCAGCGAACTATCCGCTTTGTCCGCTCCTTGATAACGCAATAAGAGTAGCGCGTTTTGGTTGTCGAGGGCCGTTCTTCTCGAGCACCGACGAGTGCAGACCTTATTAACCCCAGAACATATATAACTTATTCTTACAATAACATATTTTAAAAATAAAGTACACCCCAAAGTTCCAGTGGTAAAGTGATCGGTGAACCACCCTTAATTATATTTAATTATTGAAGTCTGAAACAATGAAACATCTTTTTATATGCATGCACACTAATAATCAATTAAGTTCCTACGGACATATGAAACTTTGACAACAAATTTCATATTCACCAACTCTGAAATTAATTAGCGACATGACTAATTAAGACAAAGTTTACTGTTACTATAGTAGCAATTATAATAGAGGTAACTTTTATGAAGATAGTTGTTTGTCAGATAAATTTAGTAATAATAATTCGAAATGTGGGAAAATAGGAAATAATATTGTTTATGGCATAAACTTAAGAAACTAAGTTGGGAATCTATTATAAAAACCTTAGAATGATATTATTTCCTACTTTTTAGAGCGTACTTGAGTTGATTCTAGTTTTTTTTATTTATTTCTTTTAAGAATTTTGTTATTATCAAATCACAGACTACCTAAAATATTCTGCCACTGATGAAGTCTGGATTCCGAGAAAATTGTCTCAGATTACCTGAGTAGGTGGTGACAACCACCATTGGCTTGGTAGAAGGTAACTGGACCTCATAGAAGAAACAAATATCTTCTAACAAGATCGGGGTACACAATAAGCCGGAAGGCCGCAGTGATAGAAGTTCGGGCCTTAAACCCGACCCCCGCCTTTAACCAAGCAACCAATCAACCAACCTCGATAGCCAGTAGGTTCTTCCACTATATGATTATATGAAAATTTGCCTATACAAAAGTGTTAAAAAATACTGCTACAGGGAGAAGTCTAGTTGTAAAATAATTCGTAAAAGCTCTAAATTTACAACGATCGTAAAAACTGTTTGTTGGGGTTTACCCTCAAAGAAGTAAAGCACACATTTTTATACTAAATATTTATTAGCAGCTTGTTTCTTCATAAAAATACATAGCTTTCAGACATTTTCACGTAAAACAAAAATGTTTATACCTGCTTAAATAAATTAAAATAAGAAAATAATTATAACAAAAGAAGTACAGAAGAAATTTGTATTTGCATAATTTTACGTATTTTTAGGTCCACGGTACCGAAAACTAATTGGATAATAAATACGTTACAAATTTGTATGAAAATATTATGTAGCGATATTTTACGGGGTAATCAACTGTACGCGGCAGTATCTCGGAAACCGTTCATCATCAGCTTTCGGAAAAAAAATTTATAGGAAAAGTTGCCAAGAGAAATTGCTGGGAATTATATGCAAGTTTGTAGTGCGGCCGCTAAGGGGGCGTAATACTAATAGGCGATTTATCTACAATTTGCTTAGATAAGGTAAATTAAAACTACTTACAAATAAGTCTCTCATGTATCATGAATAACTTTGCTTATATATTTTTTCTCTAACCCTTCAAATAAAATGGTGGGGGTAACGCAAACATTATTTTGGAAAAAAATAAATAATATCTCAGAACCTCGTTATCGGAAAATATTAAAGTTAGTGTCATTTACAATAGGTCTTCTCGCTATACTGCACGTGATGTGTATGTAATTTTTACTGTAGTCTCTAGATGGCGCTTCTTACAGATTTAACGTATTTTATGTTTTTTCTCGGCAAACTTAAATGAGATGGTAATGAACACCGTTCTAAAGAGTAATAAAGACCAGAGAAAATGGTGAAATCCGCTCCTATCTTTTTTTAATAAACGGAGATATCGATGAAAAATTAATTTACATAATTACAACTTATTAAGCACCCGGTAATTACATATATTGTAAAACAATTTTGAGATTCACTGAAAGGTTTCTTCCACTTATTTTTCGGACACGTCATACTATTAGATCTGAAGGAATGTGCTAGCGTATAAAAAGTCACCATGTTACTACCCGGATATTGTCTTTTGATTTGGGAATATCAAGAACTACTCTTCAGAATATTTTAAAAGGGAATAGGTAAGTTTATTATATCATAAAATATAATATATTTAACCAGTTATGATACGTAAACATTGCAGCAAGTGCGGAAAAGGTCTGTTGCCATAATAATGGCGATTTGAATCCTCTCTTTCAGCGATTGCTGCATTTTGAAAGCATTCATTCAGTACATGGAATATTCAAATGAAAAGAAAACTGATCTTAAAGTGAATAATTTGACGATTTTCCCATTATTATTATTAAATATGTGTATATGTATTTTATTTCCAAAGCCTTTTTATGTTTTACAATAATATAGTAATTATGTAAATTTATTTTTCATCGATATCTCTGATTAGAAAAATATAGGAATTTACGGTTTTCACCGTTTCCTCTGGCCTTTATTCCTCTTTGTAACGGTATTATTTACCATCTTATTTAAGTTTTCCGAGAAAAAAAATAAAATATGATAAATCTGTAAGAAGCGCCATCTAGAGACTATAGTAAAAATAACATAAACAACGCTTGTAGGGTAGCTGAGCAAGATTAATTCTTTTAAATGACACTAATTTTAATATTATCCGATAAGGCGTTCCTGAGATATTGCATTTTTTTCTGTGTACGCTACCCCCACTACTTTATTTGAAGGGTTAGAGAAAAAAGTATGTAAGCAAAGTGCTTCATGATACATGAAAGATTTATTAGTAAATATTTCAAAATACCTTATTTAAAAAAATTGTAGAGAAATCGACTGTTAACAAATTACTATTAGTGTAACGCCCCCTAGTGGCCGTCCTACAAACTTGCCGATAATTTCCAGCAACTTATCTTGGGAATTTTTCCTATAAATGTTTTTTTCCAAAAGTTGTATGATGATGGTTTCCGAAATACTACCGCGTAACTCGCTTAGTTGGCCACCCTGTACACATTAACTAATATATGTTATTATTTTAAGATGTTCTTGGTCAACACGCAGCTGTTACATGGAAATGGCTCCGAAACAAAACTTGTCAACGAGAAGTCATGTCACCAAAGTCCGCTATGGATAGTAGTGAGAAAGAAACGATGATGAAACCTTTTGTACAAAGCCCTACCCAAATTAGTTCATCTTTGCCAAACTTAGCTGGAGGATCCAAGCATACATATGTCCAGGAAATAAAGGAAATAGTTGCTAAGAAAGTAAGACAATATAGTAGAAATAAGATTTTTAATTAGTGTTTTATATAAGTTTCAGAGCCAATGGTAGCCCTGAAAGATTACCAATCCTATAAAATATATAAATATTATATAATTTAAAGCTTTGCAATTTTCCATAATTCTGGAAGCGTTACGCTAAAATCAGTTTGGTCCATATTGTTTAATTTTTAAGAAGAATTTTTAAGGTTTGCCAAAAAATAGTGGAATAATGTATCAAAGTCTACTTTGATAAAAAAAATAATTTGATAGTATTACCAACATAAATTTTAGACATAAAATTTTATAATACTTATATGGCATATATATTTTTTTAAATATGGATATTTTTATTAAAAAAAAGTAGGCGTATATTTCCTTTAACCACAAACCCGAGTAAATCCGTACAATTTGCATACCGTTCATTTTGTTGAATAAACGTTTTACAATGTGCAATATTCAACTTACACGGATGAAAATTAGTCTGCTTCTTACTATTATTCTTAATAGATTCATATTTATCTTCTTAAAGTCTGGATATTAGAAAAGATTGTTCGATCACAGCTGAAAACATGTTAAGGTACAAGGACATTCACCACTCACCGTGAATGACCCTGTATAGTTTATATTTGCTAGAGTTACATTATTTTTAAATAAAGCATATCTTTAACCTTTATCAATAACTTTTATAAAATACATAAAAAATGGTGGCAAGAATTTAAAGACTAATAGGTTCTTTCAATTATAATACTTTAGAATTTATTCATTCAATGTTCAATAATCTTCCTATGTAGTTGTCCATTTTTGAATTCCTATCTTTTAGGTATTAAGACAAACTACTTTACCAGTTGTCTCCGAACGACATCAAACTTTTCGTCGACAATATTCCCAGGGAGTGAATATGAACACTGAAATAAAATTTAGCATATGCAGCTTAGACAAGAACTACAGAAGCAGTAAACTTGGACTGATACAAGTAAGTTATCGATATTCTAAATAGTAACTTCGGTCGAATTTGAAACTTTTCACATAGGAAAAGAAAATTTAATATAATATTTGAATATACAGAATCAATCATTTAAAACATACCCATATATATTCATCGTATTACTTCAATATAAGCTCATTTTAAAAGTTTAAAATTTATTTACATACTCAAAGCAATATTTCTTTCGCCAACATTATGCGGGAGGTCAAAATAATAATACGGGGTGTTATGGACATGACTTATTATATTTAAACCGACAATTCCCAAAATGAAAACAAATTAAAGAAAAATAACCATAAATGGCGCTTTCAATTTTTATGCTGATTACATCGCTGTATGTTGAACCTGTGAAACCACATAAGTAGCACTGGCTAAAAATGTAAACAAACTTTCGACAGATGTCAAAGATGTAAACAATAAACATTGGGGTAGGTTATGTCAAAAAGCCAATGAATTCTGACCGGTGTTTCATATTTTCAAGGTAAACTCTTAGAAGGTTGATTGAAACGAAGTTGTTTATAAAAAATGATTTTTTTAGGCCACATGTTCCCTTACGTTTTCGGTCTTATTTAAAATCGTCGTTTTAATTATTTGTCGCGTAGATTTGTATGCACTTTTCTCTTAAACTGATTAGAAAACTCATGTCAATTTTACACGAGATGGGATATTTAATTAGCAGAATAGTCATATATGGAGCACGGAACACCCACATGAATATCGAGAGACCAATAGCCAGATAAGGTATTTCTTGAACATATCTGCAGGTATTATTGACATCACCTAATAGGACCACATATCCTGCCAGCAAGACGACTTTCCGGAATTATCAGGAAATGTCTCTTTAACTAGGGGAAGTCTTTTGTAGGATGACACTCCTTGCCACAGTTCACGCATTGTCACTGAATATTTAGACGAAAATTTCCCTCAAAGATGAATTGAACGAAACCATCGTCAAAACGGAGAAGATATTGGACAAAATTTGTGTCCTATCTGCTATGTGTGTGTTATAAAGTGTAATTATGCATTAGTGTATAGCAATATTGTGTGACAAGTGCCTGTCTTCAAAAAAAACTAATTTGAAACGTCTGTGTGTGTGTATTTCGTTAAGTGATTTATGGTAATATGTTCAGTGTTTCACTATGTGTTCTGAGTCTCTGACCATATACTGAGTTCTGCTCTGAGATTGAAAGAAAAAGGCCCAAGGGTTTTAGTGGGGTATAAGCTTTACCCACTAAAACCAAAACAACTGAAGATGTAGTTTTCCTTGCAGTGTATGTGACCTGGATTTACTTTCTATTTAGATACAAACCATAATAGGTAAACAAAATTTTTATATGAAATATCAGTTTTACATTAAGTTTGGCATGTACCACGTTTTGTGACGCACCTCAATAGGGTTATATGTGCAGTTAGCAGTGCCGCTGTATAGATTAAAATAATAATAAAATTTTAATGAAATAATAATTTATTCTAATTATTGTAAAGTTGATTTTTTTTTTCAAATTAAAGAGAAATGCCAAAGTATTTAAAAAAATGTTTTTCCGTTTTACAAAATTTATATTTTGTATCGGAATTGATACTATGAGTGAGTCTAGTATGAGTTTCTTAGTCCATATGACAGAAGTAACAACATCCACTCAAAATATACAGGGTTGTTGTCAGAATCGGTGCCCGATATCTTTGTTAGGAGGATCACTAGGAAAAATAATTATATGAATGTTGATTTCCCCTGTACGCTGGCGATATATAAACCTGATTTTTTTGAAAATTATATTATTATTTAAATTTAATATTTATTTTTAGTGATAGAATAAGATCTCGTATCAAGGACGAAGGAAATTAACTTGAAAAAAAAAACTTAAAGAACTTACAATTTAGACTTGTCTGATTTACAGATTTTTATTTTCGTCATTATTTGTTATGATATGACTCACTCCTTTTGTTTAAATTTGATTGATTTTCTAGTTCTTTTATAGATCTATAGTTTGCAATAAATTTAAAGAAGCACCTGTTTAACAACTAATAAAATCAGCCTCTTGACGTGTTTTTCGTTCTAATCCACTTTTCTGATTCATTTTAAAAAATACAATAAATTTTTCTTAAATGTATGTCGGGTGTCCCAAAATATAAAAAATATAATTAAATTAGCAAAATAGCATTTTCTCAATATATTTATCTGAAGATGTTTTTGGCAGTTCCTCTTTAATATCCTACGCCAGGAATTATACTAATATTTTTATGATAATTCTTGCTCTAGGGCATAATACCAAAAATACCGACGAGGTCACGAGGTATTAACCTAGGCGATAAAATGTCATTTTAATGTTCCTTTATTCTTATCAGTTCTGTATGCCATATGGATAACGAGATCCCTGTAGAGTACATTCTTATCCTGGACACCCTGTATAAGAAATGTAAATTTAGTTTATGCAGAAACGTACAATTTATTTATTATTTAGATTTTAAAGGAAAAAAACCTGAGAAACTTACAATTTAGACTTGTATGATTTACAGGTTCTTATTTTCCTTATCATTTGTTGTGATATAATACATTCCTCTTGTATTTGAAAATTAAACTGCGCGCCAATAAGTTCAATCTAAATTGGAGTCCATGTAGGGACGTCTACTGTAAGTCGTACTGAAGTAAATGGAACGTAAAACTCTTTAATCGCCAATTATTAGTTTATGTTCTCTCCATTATATGTTAAATTTATTTTAACTTTCCTTTTTAGCCCGAGCTTTACAAGACAGAATTATTAGAACTACCGAACAAGACTGAATATGAAGGATATATGGTTACCAATGGATTTTTACATTTTGCATTGAAATATGATACAGACCTGGAGGGATTAGTTGTGAAGGTAAATATGTAATTTCATAATCTAACAAGTCTCCCTCGATTTGTATGAAATTTTGATGTAAAAATAAAAAAGTACATTAACCAACAAGATATAAATATAGGCTCCTGCAATAATGTGTCACCCCTCCATAGCTCCTATACGAATTAAGTTAGAGATTTAATTCATATGCTAACTTATATTGTATCATGGAATTCAGGAAAATATTTTTCCATATTCTCATGTATTTTTTAAATGGGACACCCTGTATTTTATTGCATATTTAGGTTTGTATCAGTGTCCTCTAAAATTACCTAAAATATTATTTCATTTGTTTGGCTACTTTAAGAGCAATAAATTAAAAACTAAAAAAGTTTTGTAGTCCTGGAAAGAAAAATCAAAACGATATTCTAAATTTTTTTTGCCACGGGATTGGGTGAGCTTTTAATAAGGAGTCACAGAGTGTTCATAATAATGTTACGAAAACAACACATTTCAATATGATTTTTCTCGAGATTTTCAAATGGAACCCTCTATGTTATTTACCTATAGGATGTAGAATTCATAAGCATTTTTTTTGTAATACAAACATACAGGGTGTTATTGAAATGCCGTATTATATTTATACCGGCAAATCCTGAGATGAAAATACATTGAAGAAAAATACCCATAAATGGCGCTTTGAATTATTAAGCGACATTATACACGATATGAAATCTGAAAATTTACATGGCCGCTACTGACGACGGTCGCAATCAATAAAATAAAAGGTCTGCAGTGTGAAAAGACGTCAGCGTATTTCGGCCGGTGTTGTCATATCTACACGGTAAACTCTTTAAAAAGAAATTATAATTTTAACAATTTTTCATTCCATCGTTATGAACAAATATGATTCCAGACCGCGAAAAACGTTTTGTAAAACTAATAATAGTAATATCACACACAAAATTTAAATTCGTCACAAGCACAGGAAAGTAAAAGATCAAAAGTCATTGAATTTTTTGAATGGTTATCTTTCAAACTCTTAAAAAAATTATATTTTATTTAAGACACATGCTCTCTTACCTTTACTTATTTAAAAACAATTATTAGTTTCATAATTTCTATAAAAAACTAAGTTTCAGGAAAAAAACTCTTGCGAAACTTAATGTAAAACTGAAATTGCATATAAATTATAAAAATGAATTACTTAATTGTATTTATCTTATAACTAAAAAGCGGGACATTCAGGCACATACATAATCTGTTGTTTATTCTTCACGGGACACAGATTTTCACGGGAACACTGAACAGCACATAGTGGAAGGGAACTAATATTTTCTTGAAAAGACACTATCAGATTATTAGATTTTACTACACGCAACGCGACGAAATTTGACTTGTTGACATTTTGAACGGCAGCTGTTGCGTCCAGAAGAAACTATCAGTCTTAAAATGAGCAATTTAGTTTCGTCAATAAAAACAATATTCCTAGTTTATTTATGGAGTGGCAAGATACACCCGTAAACCGAAAAATATTACATATTACAACACAACGACCCGAACAAGCACCTGCACTGCAACCTGCAACCGACCGGGTTTGTTTGGGTTTATTCGTTTTATTTTACAAAGTATTGGCACGTTGATACATCTTTCGAGCTTTTGGTACACTGTCCATGCAAGGATTTGTTTTGCTATGTAGGGTTGTTGAAAGTTACGATAACTTTCTCATGCCCAAATATTTTGTAAAATATTACGCACACGTTCATCTGAGAAGTTTACCTTCTCAACAATCTGACGAATCTTCAATCGGCGGTCAATTAAAACAACATCATGAATTTTAGTAGTCATTTCTTCAGGTAGTTTCCCATTTTGGAGGACCTGGACGTTCCTCGTCACAAAAACTTATGCGACCACGTTTAAATTCATTAAACCAATATCTGATTATTATCATCGAAGGTGCAGGGTTCCCGTAGACAGCATCTTCAACTTTTCTTCGATTTGCTCATTCGTTCTTCTATCCAAAAATAGGTATCTAAACACTGACCGATAAAGAATTTTTAAATAATTGGAAAATAGCAAAAGTTGTTTGCCTCGCACGACTGTAAAAAATTAAATTTCTCTTTGGATTTGGCTCAGATTTATGACAGTAGTCATTTGAAAAATAAATGTCGGTATGTAATGATAAAGGCAGTTAAAACACGGATACTTATCACTGTGCCCTCGTACTATTTCCGAAAATTATTAAATTCGATCTTAACTAGCTGTGCGTAAAGTGCAACTAGATAGATAGATATAATTATTATGATATTTAACCGAGGCAATATTTTATTGATTTAGATGTTATAGATCTTCTCAATTTATTAGCTTCCCTATTTAAAACGTGACTCGCAATAAAACGTACCACTACGAGCAGACAATTTTGATATCCTATTGGGAATATTAAATTCCCTTCTAATAGTTACATCCATATTCGTCTACGCCAGTAATGATCAAAGGATACAATTATGCTGAAAACCGCCAGTTTGATTGATTATGTGTGTTTCATTGTATAGCTAGACAAAAGAGACCACGAAACTACATAATTAAGAAGCAAATGTTAATTTATTATTCTAATTATAAAAAAGTGTATTTTTTATAAGCGCTAATGACTTTCCAAAAATATTGTGCCAACAATTTTATGCAACAAGTTTATTTATTCAAAGTTTAAGTTAAGTGAAGTTTAATTTTCAGTTCAAATTTGTTTCTATAGTTTAAACAATTCCAAAGGTTTTCACATCAAAATTAATATGAAAGGGTATTTCAAAACCCAAAAAAGAATATTTTTAACCCAGGTGTCTGTAACTACCACCCTCTAAAATAAATATCAAAGAAGAAAACAAATTTTTACTTTCGATTTTAGAACACTCATATACGTGTACCTACTAATTTGTATTTCATATCTGAAATGCTATTTAGATTATAAAAATAAATTGAAACTGACAACAAAGTTTTACGAACGATAATTTTAAAAGGATACATAAAGTTTACCTTTAAAAAGTAAAGCAACCTTCCTTAAGTTAAAATAACGGAAGTATAGGTTTATTTCTATTTTAGTACTATTAAGAGCGGACAAACAATAGTCTGATATTTTGCATAACGTCTTGTTACACTCCACCACTTCCAGGATTATTTTTTAAAAATTATAGAAATATTGTATTATAAATAAGAACTGAGCTCTGAACCGATATTTCTACCTGAACTTTCCAAAAATCCTTATTTTATTAAAATAAAACATAATGTTAGATAAAAATATTCCCTGCATACACGCGCCTCCTCTCTTAATTTATTTCAAATTGAATTCAGATCCCTATTTATAATATAATTTTGAATAGCTCTATATTCTAGTGATATTTAACACGCCATTGTTTCGCTTCAGATCTTCTATCTAAAATTTGACTTTACACAACGCATGACTACACGCAACAATTTCAACTTCCTGCTTTATATATTAAATATCCTTTTAATAGTTCAATGCACATTAGTGATCAAAGAGTTGATTGGCAAACCGATCCTATTTGACTAATTTGTGTAAGTGACCCGTATTATTTATTTCGCACCATTTCACCTCAGAGATGAGTAATTTAATCGCCTATATAACTTGGATAATAACATTCAGCTAATTAATAGCTAATAAATACTACATTTCTATACAATTAGTTTCAATCTGCAAGAATTTCTTATTACAATCATTATAGTGAAACTCGTGAAGCTCTTTGTTCGTAAACACTGGTATTACGTCGTGATAATATCTTTACTTTGATATTAAGAGTTAAAACAAAAGTATAAGAAGAAATTTTGATTTAGAAAATATAATTGTGTGTACAAGGTCTGTATTGTCATCGGTAAGTCATATTTACCAGTTGCTAAGTTATATATGTATTTTCATACCGTTCATCCAATTTTTCGGCTGAGCTTACCATTCCCAGTTTTTTCGTCGCCCTATTTTCAAAAATGACATGAACGAAAGAATTCCCATATCATAATGATGTGACAGTTGTTATAAAATAGGTATAGTTGTTGCAGAATTATACCGTTGCTTACTGCCATAAATAAACTACCTGATTAAACCCTATTGTATACGCCTCAACCTCTTAAAAGCCCAATAAATGGGATCAGGGCCGGCTTGAAAATGTATACCACACCACATGATTTATTTTTATAAATTAAAATAATTAGATAGGTATTTTTAGTTTTAGGTACCTATAATAAACGTAAAATAATGATAACAATTAATGATAATTGAAAATAATATAATTTAAAAGTATAACTATAGGATAACAAGTACAATAAAAATTAATTAAATTCTAAGAAACTATTGATAATTTATTCAAAATTTAACTCTGATCACTATCACTATCTTCATCTAAGCCTAAACTTATTATTAAGGGTTGAACATTTGTAATCATACAATTGTAAGAATTTTCCACCTTAAGTACATGCTGTACACAGTTTTTCCAGCTGTCTGCAGAAATTTTTCTTACTTCGTTTTTAATTAATTCTACTACAGATGCATTTAATGTAGGAGAAATATTATTTCTCCTAATATTGGATTTTAATTGGTGCCATATTACCTCAATATGATTGAATATACAATAGTACGGAGGAAGACGCAACACTGTATGTCCATTTTCTGCTGCAAGTTTGTCACACTCGTATTCCTTATTTATTTTAAAAGCTTTTAATACTTCTAGCAGTTCTCGTTTTTTGTAAGTTTCTTCAACATATAAATTATTTTCAATCATAAAATTTTGAATTTCTGCTTTTGTATTATTAGAATTGGGAATGATTTTTGCTTGCCGACTATGATAACTAGCATTGTCCATTACAATGACGCTATTTTTTTCAGGTATATTTTTAAGGAGTTTATGTTTAAACCAATCTTCAAAAAGTTATGCGTCGATATCTTGATGGTAATCTAAAGAAGAATCTGCTATGTTTTTAGCTGAAAGCAACAGACAATTTGTAACAAACCCGTTCTCTGAACCAGCATGTAATATTGTGCCTTTATTTGATGGTGCCTTGGTTTGACATTTTTTGGAAGAATTATCCCAACCTTATTATTAATTATTAACAGGTTTAAGTACTATGTCCCTTACCGAACATAAAGAAGTTTTTGTCAAAGTAGACGTCTCTGCTAAAGCATCCATCGAATTAAAATTTCTACTCAATAACGATTGATAAACATTTTTAATTATTAGTTTGGCATCGGTAGATAAATGCTTTCTTTTAAAAATGACACTTGAAGATGCCCCCCTATCAGCACAATTCCAAGGACGCCACATTCTACTACTAATAAGCCTAACTAAAAATTACTCGCCGGAAAACCACTAAAGATTAAAATTATTGAAAATCACTTTGTATTTATATATGCATCAGGCATAGGTATAAATTGAATTTGTATACCTGGTCCGGCTCCGCTCGAAAAGGTTTTAAAATTTGGGATTTCAAAAATAATTTTTATTTAAAAAAAAAAAGAAGTGGTGTACATTTCTTTTCTTCAAAAATACCTAAGGCAATTCCCGCACGAATGCCACTGGTTTTAATAAAAAAAACATGTTTTATATCATAAATACCTCTTGATGAATAGTGTGTATCAAATTTGACAAAAATATCTAGAGCAGTATTACAGATAGTAATAGAAAACTAGATATTTTGCAAATTTTTTGAAAAAAAAATTAAATTCATTCATTTGCATTCTGTTATGAAATTAGGTATTAACATAGATTAAAAAGGATCTAGTCGGTGAGAAGCAGATTTGGTCTTGTAAACATAAACAGTTTTGTCTACCTAGTCTAGTTGTCACGTATTTAAGTCATTAACCTTAACAAATCTTTAAAAAAAACATAAAAATTTCAAACACCCTGTATCTCAAAAGTTAATACGTTTAGGATATATATTCATATAAAAGTTTTCTGAAAATGAACCCAAGAATATCCTCCTTAAATATTAGCATGTTATCAAGAAACACCCTGTACCTACATATATCACTCAACCTAGGTTTCTAATTCTGTATTGTTAAAATGTTTATATATTAAAATTTCGTATACGTTATGGATTTTTCACGTCCACATCTTTCGAACTAAAAGCTTGCAATAAATAATAATAATAGCTAATTTTCCTATCTATGCATAAATCTTGCGTACCTAAGTACCTACTTAGAAACCTGAGTATATACAATGATGTGAACATTAAGAAAATAATAATTCTTTATGAGACATTGAGTCAAGGCTAATAAGTGACACATATCATTTAATTTTCTATCAATATTTCGTTACTTGTTCACCTTGTTACACCTGTTTTTGGGGACCAATTACCTGTTTAGATTTTTTTTATTGTTAATAAATTAATGGTAACAAAAACCCTTTCCAAATCTCGTTTCCGCTTCCGTTAATTTTTTAATCAGAATTTTTTACCTTTGAAACTTAGGTAAGTGCTCTGCTAAAATGGGTACAATTCAGATAAAAATAAAAAGTAGGGACGAAATATTGATAAAAACGAAATGGGGAAAGCTTCACTAGGCACTAATAGCAATTACAGTCATAAAATGAAGATAATATATTATGTTATCACGGTAAAGCGGGGAACTCTCATTCATGTTGTTCGTTATTTGAACCAACCAAATTGATAGAATTTTCTTGCTCTATAAATCGATGTACTAAGATGTAATTGAACAAACTTGAAGTACAGTAACGAGTGGTATTTGCCTAACACAGTCAGATATTAAAATGGCAATTCAGATGCAATGGTACTACCAACAACGAGAAGGTAGGACCAGTTGCACTCAAAATAAATACACAATTTTTTAGATCCGAGGAGATAAAGTTTAAGTCCAAGTATGGTCATTTTCTTGTACTTAAATCCTTAATCCGGTTTTCCGATTTTTATAAAGCTTTTAATAATCTAACAATATAAATTTATAAGCGAGTTCTTTTAATTAACATTTGCTAAATATATATCGAATTAATAATTTTCTGTTTTTGTTTCTCAGGTATTTGAGGCAAGAGATCTACCAGTGACAGACACTTTTGGAACATGCGATCCATATGTTAAAGTGCATCTTCTACCAGATAGAAAAAAGAAGTTCCAAACAAAAGTTCATCGTAAAAGTTTGAACCCCGTTTTCAATGAAACGTTTATTTTTAGGTAAGAAGATTTAAAATAATTTGATTATTTAATATTTTTTGTTGACTTTATAGAATAAATTATTCTACATGCCACAGATCAATAGATTCATAACAAAAATATGCGTGGTGTCAATTTGAAAACATTCCACCTTAATACCTTAATACTATTTGCAGCCCCCGTGAGAGGGGTATTTTTTGAGTAGTAGTTACTAAGAAAATGGACATAATTGAATCTTAACTGCACTGAGATTTATGTTTGTTAGCTTATTATTTATAAAAACGTTATTTTGTTGACTCATCTTAGTATAATGATTATTATTGATTCGAATGCAGTAACTCTGGGAGATACCCTTTCTAATTCTTTGCCAGGGACAAAGCCACCGCCTTAAAAAAGTGGTAATTACTACCATTATTGGAATGAAACGGAAAGTGCGCGTAAAGCGATTCACATTGGTCCTGAATCGTTAGAAGTTATATTCGTTGAATGTATTTTCGGTATTCGTCGCTCTAGGTGGAATTAAGCAGGCAGTGTCACTCGAAGATTTAGTATGGAAATATCTATAAAAAAGAGTGAAATCACCAAACCTGTCTTCGATATTCAAGGCTGTCCAGGTTCTTAGTCAGGTCGTGGTTTCCAATCAGACAAATTGCTCTCCTTTCGATTGAATTCATTAGCCGGATAGTATGTTTGGATGCAGAGCTCCAAACATGAGAACAGTTGGTGGTCGGGTGATTGATGAATCTGGACTTTGTAGAGTGCCATAAGTGTGAGTGTCAACTTTTTAGTCCTGAATAGAACATCAAGTTTCTGTAAAACTATCTTGGCGATTGCAATAACGTGGTTATGTCAAAACATATTTCCTGTCAGATTGATTGCGTGTCCTGGCCTATATTCGGTTCTGCAATCTTAATATTTTTAGGTAAACCTGCTGCCTAGGTTTTCTTAGCATGTTCGACTTGGTTAACAAAATTTCTTCCCGGTCTTTGTTGCGGCGTGATACTTCATGCTGTCTGCGAAGATGTGCGATGGCAGCCTTTGTTTCAGAATTTAGAGTGAAAGATGAGACAAGTGCGGTGTCGTCAGCAAAACAATATAATATAATTTTGGTTTTCATTAGAAGGTCGTTAATATATATTCTTGGGGGGTGTACCTGTACTGTACTACCTTTTTGTGAAACAAAGATGCACTAAATAGAATTTTTCTGGGCCTCCTCGTTTTTGATATACGGGAAGCTTTTGAGACTTTTACATTTTGGAACATACGCCATATTTCGGTTACCCTGTAACTTATCAAATCGAAATAACATTGTTGTAATGTTTTACGTAGAATCTAGTGACGAACTCTATTTTTTCTACGTTCAATAGTTTTCAACAAAAAAAAAAAGTTGCTTTTTTATATATTTTCCAAATTGTCCTAAATTATGCCTTAGACATGTTTCACACATAGTTATTATTTTTATTGGTATAATACGATTTCTTTCCATTAAAGCAAGAGCGCATTTCATTAATCTGTCTCCCGATTTTCCTTATGGCTAATTTTAGGTTAAAGTTTAGAAAATGAACCTTGTTCAATTAAATTTCATTTTATCCTTTGAAAAAATATTTTTTCCGGCTGTCGTCGCTACAAAAAGGCTTAAATTTACTATTGAAATACACTTCTAATGCTCTATCTGCAATTTCCTTACACTGGATATAGCAAAGGAGCATGCCATATTTTAGTTTACATTACCGGTAATAATTAGGACAAACTGATTTTTTATTATTAATTAGAAATTATAAGATTAGGGAACCTAAATATTTCAGCAGGAACAGAAAAATCATTGTGACACAACTGACTTTGTACGTTTGGTTTTTTTTTTTAATATTCGTCATGGCCTATTGGATAATTTTATAAAAACGTAAATTTCAGTCATAATATTAAGACTAAAAATAAAGTATTCTGAGAAGCTTGTTAAAAACCAAATTAAATTATAAAATAATATATATAATGACCCATTTATAATAAAGCAACTTGGTCTTTTTCCTGAAAACTATTGAACGTAGAAAAATCTGAGTGCGTCACTGGATTCTACGTAAAAAACTACAAACTGAACATTTTATTTCCTTTTCATTAAGTAATAGGGTAACCTAAATATGGGGGTGTTCCAAAATATAAAATTCTCAAAAACATTCCGTAGGTATATCAAAAACGAGGAGGCCTACAAAAATTCTAGTTGGAGCATGTTTTGTTACACAAGAGATTAGCACAGTTCTGCGAAAATACCATCCTTCTATCTTACTAATAACGGAGATATCCCGTAAAACCACCGACAAATGGACACCCTGTATAGTAAGACGAGGGTGGCTGACAATATGGATTTTTGAGAAACACAGGCATTTATTGGTAAGGTGTCTGAGAGATACCCGTCAATCGCCACCTGCAGAGAACGGCCCTTGAAACCTAGATAACCATATACATATGTATGTAATATGAAGGTCTTGGGAACCCACCAGAGACGATAATATATGGGTTCAAAAGTGTATATCATTCATGACACATCATTATCTCTAACCTGAAAAACTGACAATATAAATTGATAGTTAAGTAAAGTCAACAGCCATACAACGTTTGCATACAAATTCCCAAACGATCAGTTAAGTTAAGCAATATCGAACACTATCAGTGCTGCAAGATCTGCCGCTTTTACGGTAGATCTACCATTTTGAGAGTCGATACCCCTAAATCTACCGTAAAAATCATAAGCAGAAAAAGAGTAGTATTCAAATTGAATTTAGTAGGTTTTCCTTTTGAAATTATCATTATAATACCCTTTTTTGAGTAATTTTAATTTGCTTTTAAGGTGTACCAGGCAGGCACAGAATACCGCCTACCGTTTTTAACTGTCAATCTACCGTTTTCTATTTATGCTTAATTTTACCTTTTTTCTCAGTGTTTTGTTAAAAAGAAATTCTATTTTATGTGGTACCAGGCAGACCGCGAGTTACATCCTGTATAGCGCATATTATAGTACTTTTCGCCACCACTCCTTCTTATTAAGATAAGATATGTTATAAATAGGATTGGAATAGCATTAAGAGCACTTCTGATATTGTCGCGAAACTTTTAATTTCTTTCTACCCAAATAAAATTTGTTATACTCAAGGGTTTTCAAAGTGTTTTTATAAAAATAAAGTTGTTTTTTTATAACGCCGACCCCTTGGCACGACGTGTAACTGGCGCAGTCGGTAGGATTTCTAAGACGTTCGAAAGGGCATATTTTGTAACGGTTTCTTTCGCAAATTTACTAAGAAATACGTACAAAATCCGGACAAGTGTTGGACCAGAAGCAGATAATACCAATCTAAGGTAGCAACTGGACAATCAGCACCGGACAAAAAGAAGAAGTTTCAGCAGTAGCTCAATTCAGGAGTCAACCCCTACAGGCGGACAAAAATCGCTAAACCCTGTAGACAACTGGAAAGGACAAAAATCGCCAAACCAGCCAACAACAGATGGAAACGTCAATTTTCATTGTTTTAGCGTAAGTCATTTTCACATTTTTTTTTGATTCTTTGTTTTAGGTTAAGCATATTTTATCTTAGTGTTATTGTATATTTTATTTTACTGTAACAAATTTTCTAAAACAAGGTAATTTTTCGAAAGTTTTTCAAAATTGAGTCTTTAGACGATTTAATAAGAGCAATAAGTTCAATTAATATAACCGATAACATGCCAGAAACCAATTATCAGCTTTTAAGATACCAATCTGATAACATTCCACATTTTGATGGAAACCCTAAATTATTAAATATATTTATATGTGCCGTTGAAAATCTTCTAAAGGGATTTCAAGATAGAGTCAATATAAATGCAACTATAAATATTTGCCTCTTTGATACTATTTTAAGTAAGTTAAAAGGCAGAGCTGCCGAATTGATAGTTCCTCGTTCGGAATTAAACTCTTGGACACTAATAAAAGATGTATTAATACACAGTTTCGCAGATCAAAGATCAATTGATTGCCTTATTCAAGATTTATTAAGTCTAAAACCACAAAAAAGTGAAAACCCATTATTTTTGGAATGCGAATACAAGACTCACGTAGTTTATTATTTTCGAAATTAAACTCTGGGCCTGATGATGCCGCTACGAAACTTATAAAAATAAAACATTATGACGAATTTGCACTAAAAACATATTTAAATGGTTTAGCGTACAATTTACAAATTGTTACAAGACTTAAAAAACCAAATTCTTTAGAACAAGCCATGTCACTTGTGCGTGAAGAAGAAAATTTCATTTATTTCAAAAATGCTCAATATTCTAATATAAATACAAACAAACCTTTACATTTAAATAGAAGTCAAAACCCTAATACTTCACAATACAGACAGACATTTACACCACCTCAAAACTATACGCCGTATAGATCGCATTATAATCCATTTTCCAATAATTCACCACAGAATAATAATTTTACAAGACCATTTTCAAATTTTCCTCAACAAAATAATTTTTCGAATTTCCCAAGACCATTTCCAAATTTTCCACAACAGAATTTCCAAAGACCAAATAATTTCTTTTCTCAACAAAGACCTAATTTTAACCAACCTCAAACGTCAACATTTAATAATCAAACAAAACCATCATTTTATAATCAACGCTTTGGACAGAATTCCCAAAGAACTAACTTAAATACAAAAATTGAACCTATGGACACAAGTTCAGGTAATACAGTGATAAATAATAACTCACTGCTAAATAAAAAATGTACTACACAAAAATTATACAATCAAGAAGTTTTACAAAAAACAGCTGAGCAAAGTTCACCTGAAAACAATTATTTCCCTGAAAATTCCTATAATAACTACGAAAGTTCAGACCCAGACTTATATAATGAGTATCGGTCGGATACCGAATATTTAGAAACATACCAGGACGAATCTCATGATTTTGACATACCTTTAAGTTATACAGATAACTCACAAAATTTTTTTCGGAAACTCAAATGCAGAACAAACAGATGAAAATTTTACCCTAACGAGCCAGAACACGGACAAGACATAATTTTCCTTAACAATCACAACATACAATTACCATACATATTTATACCCGAACGTAATGCTAAATTTTTGTTAGATACAGGAAGTACTAGAAGTTTTATAAACCCACAAAGTGCTTACGAAAATTTTCCCGATTTAATAGAAGAACAAATTTTCCAAGTGCAAACAGCACACGCCATATCATTTCACAATGAAGTTGCGACCCTACCGATTTTTCCTACTTTTAACACCCCCGGTATACATAAATTTTACCTTTTTAATTTTTCTAATAAGTTCGATGGATTGATAGGACTAGATCTTATTCAACAGTTAAACGCTAATATAGATTTTCAGAATTTTATATTTAAAATTCCAAATGCAAAAATCCCTATTAATTATGAAAATGAAATGAAACAAAAAAATAATAATTTAACTTATGTTCTTGAACTAAGAACTATTCAAAAAATACAAATACCAGTGAATATATCACACGGATATGGTATCCTTCCTTATCAAAATTTTGATGATATCGAAATACCCGAATGCTTAATAAAAATCGAAAATAACTTAGCATTTACCACCGCTTTAAACCCGAGTGAACATCCTATTCAAATAAATTTTATAGAGAATCTCGACGTAGAATCTATAGATTTAAATGAAATAAATTTCACGGACTACCCCGTATATGACGAAAAACCTGATAAAGATATTGATAATAAACTTAAAGCTAATCTTAAGAATATTAGACTTGATCACTGTAATCGTGAAGAAAAAGAAGAAATCAGGAATCTATGTTTTGAATTTAGAGATATCTTTTATAGTGAAAATATACCTTTAAGTGATAGACGTGTTTTGGACTTCCATTGTCTTTATTTCGTTTAAATCATAACGTTTCAACTGGTAAGTATCTCCAGTCGTCTTCAGGTGAATACATGATGCAGTATTCACCTGAAGACGACTGGAGATACTTACCAGTTGAAACGTTGTGATTTAAACGAAATAAAGACAATGGAAGTCCAAAACACGTCTATCACTCATGATACAGCATTGTCTCTAACCTTCAAAGAAACACATATACCTTTAAGTTTTACAAATGCTATCAAACATGACATAAAACTAACTAACGAAACCACACTCTATACAAAAACATATAGATACCCTGAAATACATCGTGAAGAAGTTAAAACTCAAATATGAAATTTATTAGCACACAATATTATACGTGATTCTAATTGACCGTGGTCATCTCCGATATGGATTGTCCCCAAAAAACTAGACCAATCAGGCAAAAGAAAGTGGAGAATGTGCATAGATTTAAGAAATTTGAATAAAGTCACTGTCGATGATAAATTTCCCCTTCCTAATATTACTGACATTTTAGATCAACTAGGGAAAGCCCAATATTTTACAACTCTCGATCTTGCCAATGGTTTTTATCAAATTCAAATGAATGAAGAAGATATCCCAAAAACTGCTTTTAGCACAGATACAGGACATTATGAATATTTACGAATGCCCTTTGGCTTAAAAAACGCCCCTTCAACTTTTCAGCGGGTTATGAACAATATATTACGTGGTTTACAAAACGAAATTTGCTTTGTATATTTAGATGACGTAATAATATTTAGTACGAGTCTCCAAGAACATATTTTAAAATTAAGAAAAATATTTACAAGACTTCGTGACGCTAAATTTAAAATACTACTAGACAAGTCTGAATTCCTAAGAAAAGAAGTTCAATATTTAGGACATGTTGTTAGCAACGAAGGTGTAGAACCAAACCCCGATAAAATTTACGCAGTAAAGAATTTTCCAATTCCGAAAACCACCAAAGAAATTAAATCATTTCTCGGTTTAATAGGATATTACAGACGATTCATTAAAGATTTTGCTAAAATAACTAAACCTATGACGCGTTGCTTAAAGAAAGATTCAAAAATAGAACATACACAAGAATTTGTAAACGCATTTCAACATTGTAAAGAACTTTTAACAAATTCACCTGTTTTACAATACCCTAATTATTCTAAGCCATTTTTATTAACCACAGACGCGAGTAATGTCTCCCTAGGAGCAATATTATCCCAAGGAACAACCCCCAATGATTTACCAATAGCATACGCATCACGTACATTAAATGAATCTGAAACTAAATATTCTACAATAGAAAAAAAAACTACTTGCCATTGTTTGGGCCTGTAAATATTTTCGCCCCTATCTATTTGGTCACAAATTCTATATATATACCGACCATAGACCCCTTGTATGGCTTTTCAATTTAAAAGAACCTAACTCAAAATTAGTTAGATGGAGATTACGTCTGGAAGAATTCGACTACCAAATTATTTATAAAAAAGGATCTTTAAATACAAATGCTGATGCACTATCACGCATACAATTAAACGTTTACGAAAACGAATCTGTAATAAATAATCCCGGCGATTCAAATCAAAACATCGTAGAATTTTTAAGAGAACTTTCTGAAAATCCTGTAACAGACAACAATGAACAACCAAGTTGCTCTAATCAGCAAAAGATAAATATTATAGCCGACATTCAAGTCACGAAACCTCAACCTCATGACACAACCGTTCATAGTAATCAAGCTGACGCAGATCCTGCTAATCTTAATATTATAGATGAGATAATTAACAACAAAGCCTTACAGTACTTAATTAAAAAATCCCCTCATCCAGAAATAGAAGTAAAAACTGAAAATTTTGAAAAACTTAAAATAAATCACGTGGAATTACCCGAAAATCTAAATGCAATAAAAACATTTATTAGAGACTATATGAACCCCGATAGAACTTGTTACATATACTTTTATAACAAAGAACTGATCCCTATTTTTACTGACGTGTATTTAAAAAATTTTCAAAATTTAAAAATAACACGCTGTACAAAATTGGTTAATAATATTTCCGAAAAAGATGAAAAGAATATGTTAATAAGTCATCAACATCAAGGAAAAACAAACCATCGAGGTATACTAGAAACATATAATCGATTGAAAGAACTATACTATTGGCCTAAAATAAAAAATGACATAAATCAATTTATTAATGATTGCAACATCTGTCAAACTCTAAAATATAGTAGACATAAATCATCATACATCCCTTTAACAAAAACTGATACACCCAGTAAACCGTTTCAAATGCTACATATGGATACTTTTATATTTGAAAATCAAAACTTTTTGACGATCTTTGACAAATTTTCAAAATTCGGACAAGCATACCCGTATGATAAAAATGCAAAATCTGTATGTGATAAACTAGTTAACTTTTTCTCATTCTACGGATGCCCTGAATCTATTACATGTGATAATGGTGGAGAATTTAACAATGAACTTCTAAAAGAATTACTTAAAACCCAAAAAATTGTAATACCTTTCACTACCCCCAGGCATCATGAATCTATTTCACCCATAGAACGTTTTCACTCTACATTAATAGAACATTTAAGAATTTTAAAACATAAAGATAAAGATAAAACTGTCACTCAATTAATGTCATACGCAATAATTGCATATAACAGCACAGTTCATAGTATTACAAAATATACACCCCATGAACTTGTCCTAGGACACACAAATTCTAGAGACCCCTTAGATCTGATTATTACGTCATTTTATTCCGATACGTACCGATAATGCTAAAGAAAGAGTTTTAGCAAAGACAAACACAAAAGGTAACGAAAACCCTGACTTTAAACTAAACCAGAAAGTTTATAAAAAACTCTCGCAGAGAAATAAAAATAAACCTAAATTCAGCGGACCCTATGAAATAATCGAAATACTTGCACATAATAAAGTAAGATTAAAAAACAGTAAAAACCCAAATAAAACGAAAATCGTACACATTAAAGAATTAAAGAAACCCCTTGTTACAGATGGTCCTTCGCTTATGGAGAATGTTCCAAATACCACAATTTAAAGGACAACCCAGGAATATTACCCTACAAAATCGGCAATGCCCAAAAAGTGACTAATCATTGGAATTTCATTCAAATATTTGACATGACAAACCTAATTACAGAATTTTTAGAAATTAATAATAAATACGAAGCTCTTAAAGAAAACATGAACAATAATACTAATTACATGAAAGAATTTCACAATTCATATATCATTACTGATAACCTTAAACAAAATATTGCTAATCAATTAAATCAAATCATCCCTGCTAAAACACGCGAAAGACGTGCCTTAATAAATGCTTTAGGTAGCATTATTAAGAGTATTACTGGTAACTTAGACCAAGAAGATGCTGAATATATTAATAAAAATATTAATATTTTAAAACAGAATCAAAATAATTTAAATACTGCCTTAAATAAACAAATGACACTTGTAAGCGATTCTATTAATAATTTCCAAGAAGTTATTAAGAATGTTTCACATAATCAAGAAATCTTAAAGTCAAAGGTTAATGAAATTATAGAGACCATGAATAAAGTTGATATTGAAGAAACTAATCTTTTTGAATTTTTCCGAATTCACATGGTTCTTTCACAAATAACTACATTTTACCAAAATATCTATGATATTTTAGAAAATATTGAAACAGCAATATCATTCGCTAAATTAAATACTTTTCACAATACGATCATTAATACAAAAGAATTTCTTGACGAACTCAAGTCATTAAATAAAAAATTACCCTTCGAAAACTTACCTTTCGAACCTAATCTAGAAAATATTTTAAAACTAGAAAACACTCTTGAAATAAGAAGTTATGTAAAAAATTGTGAACTTATTTTCGTGATTGAAATCCCCTTAGTGGAGAAAGAATATTATAATTTATTCCAGTTGTTTCCTTTACCCACTATGTATGGAAAACATTATAAAATAATTGTACCAAACTTTGAATATTTATTACTAAACGAAATAAATTTTGGTTATTCTAATCAACCGTGTAAACGTATTTTTGCAAATGATTATTTGTGCAATCATATACACTCCGAAAACTTTTATGAAAATACTGTGAGGTACAGTTATTGAGGTATGAACGTAATATTACTAATTGTGACACCCTATATGTTAATATCGATAAATTACAACTCCAAAATATTGATGACAATAAGTGGATTTTAGTAACTAATAAAGACATAATAGGCATTGAAACGTGCGAAAACTCGCAAAATAACATATTATTTAATGGAACCTATATGCTAGAATTAAGTTTCCCATGTAGCCTAAAATTGGGAGAAATTATTATTAAGACTTATAAATATATGAAATACAACTTTAAAATGATTCCTTTGCCAAACATTAATATCAATATGACTAATAAAACATTGTATAAAAAAGTAAAACTGCTCAATTTAAAAAATATTAATTTCAATAAACTTAATAAATTACAAGAAGAGATTAATCTCCAAAAAATTGAAAACTTAAAAAAATCTAATGAACTTATTTATTTCCACAAAACAAGTATTTGGACAGTTTTGCTCTATATAATTTTAAGTATAGTAATACTGTTTTTAATTTGGAAGTATCTGCGATCTATTTATTTAAAAGTCAAGAGAAATAAAAATATTGGAAATGATTCAATTATAATTTAGGTCATAGAAACTTGAAGGTTTATATGCCCTTCTAAGGGTGGAGGAGTTACATCCTGTATAACGCTTATTATAGTACTTTTCGCCACTCCTTCTTATTAAGATAAGATATGTTATAAATAGGATGGGAATAGCATTAAGAGCACTTCTGATATTGTCGCGAAACTGTTAATTTCTTTCTACCCAAATAAAATTTGTTATACTCAAGGGTTTTCAAAATGTTTTTATAAAAATAAAGTTGTTTTTTTAAAACGCCGACCCCTTGACACGACGTGTAACTCGCGTACCCATGGTATAATGATCTAAGAGGTATGATTCCACGACGATGGAGGCGTGGGTTGCGAAGTCAACGGGCGAGTGATTTTTAAATCTCTTATGGAGATTGATACTGCGGTCAGCGTTTTTAACTCTCTTTTAAAGGTATTATAAGGTTTTACTCATTTAATGGTATGTGAAATGAAAGAATCATATCATCGTATTTAGGTATATTTATTTCATGAACATACAACAAAGATTAAAGCTAAAATACGAACGACCTAGTTATAAACAAATGAAACTATTTTTTAAATAGTCCATCTCTCAGTGGAGTGAAATTATGAAGAGGTAAAGAAACCCATAGTCTGCTTCAGTAGTTAAATAAACAATATTTTAGCTTCAATGGAAAATACGTAAGAAGTAAATGTTAATAAAATAAATGAAACCGTATCCATTCTAATTTTTTGTTTTTATCCTTAGGAAAGCGTTATGTTTCTGTCACATTTCTTTGCCTGGTTATCCATATCATAACCTAACACAGCGCACGTCATATTAAGAAAAAATCATATATTTATTTTAATAAACACACACGACTAAATAAGAAACAGTTCCCAAAATGCACATGGAATTATCCCTTCGACCATAAAATAAATAAGGAAATCCCAAATTTTAAAACCTTTTCGAGCAGAGCCGGACCAGGTATACAAATTCAATTTATACCTATGCTTGATGCATATATAAATACAAAGTGATTTTTAATAATTTTAATCTTTAGTGGTTTTTCGCCGAGTAATTTTTAGTTAGGCTTATTAGTGGTAGAATTCTTGGAATTATCAATAGTTTCTTAGAATTATTGGAATTGTGCTGATAGGGGGGGCATCTTCAAGTGTCAGTTTTAAAAGAAAGCATTTATCTATGCGATTCTAATAATTAAAAATGTGTATCAATCGTTGTTGAGTAGAAATTTTAATTCGATGGATGCTTTAGCAGAGACGTATACTTTGACAAAAACTCATTTATCTTCGGTAAGAGACATAGCACTTAGACCTGTTAATCCAAAAAAAAAATCGGAGTGATTCTGGCACATTTAGAAGCATTGACGAAAATGACATGGATTTATTAAGAAGAAAAATTTGCCAAATGTATGAGGCACAAACTGTACCCACTTTGATTTCCCTCCAAGAGCGGCTGATTAAAGACGAAACAAATATCTCTTGTAGCCTTTCAAGCCTTAGGAAAATATTGCTTGAAATGGGTTTTAAATACCGAAGCATTGATAAAAGACAAACATTAATGGAATCTCAACGTTTACGGGAATGGAGACTTAAATATTTAACAGTTGTTAAACAATTTAGAGAAGAAAATCGTCCAATTATTTACCTTGACGAAACATGGTTCGATACCCATGATACTCCAAGAAAAGGTTGGGATGATTCTTTCAAAAAATGTTAAACCAAGGCACCATCAAATAAAGGCAAAAGAATCACAATATTACATGCTGGTTCAGAGAACGGGTTTGTTCCAAATTGTCTGTTGCTTTCAGCTAAAAACATAGCAGATTTTTCTTTAGATTACCATCAAGATACCGACGCACAACTTTTTGAAGATTGGTTTAAACATAAACTCCTTAAAAATATACCTGAAAATAGCGTAATTGTAATGGACAATGCTAGTTATCATAGTCGGCAAGCAAAAATCATTCCCAATTCTAATAATACAAATGCAGAAATTCAAAATTTTCTGATTGAAAATGATTTATATTTTGAAGAAACTTACAGAAAACGAGAACTGCTAGAAGTATTAAAAGCTTTTAAAATAAATAAGGAATACGAGTGTGACAAACTTGTAGCAGAAAATGGACATACAGTGTTACGTCTTGTATATTCAATCCTATTGAGCTAATATTGCACCAATTAAAATCCAATATTAGGAGAACTAATATTTATCTTACATTAAATGCATCTGTAGTAGAATTAATTAAAAACGAAGTAAGAAAAATTTCTGCAGACAGCTGGAAAAACTGTGTACAGCATGTACTTAAGGTGGAAAAATCTTACAATGGTATGATTACAAATGTTCAACCCTTAATTATAAGTTTATTAGTGATAGTGATACAAAGTTAAATTTTGAATAAATTATCAATAGTTTCTTAGAATTTAATTAGTTTTTATTGTACTTGTTATCCTAATAGTTATACTTTTAAGTAATATTATTTTCATTTATCATTAATTGTTACCATTATTTTACATTTATTATAGGTACCTAAAACTAAAAATACCTATCTATTTATTTTAAATTATAAAAATAAATCATGTGGTGTGGTATACATTATCAAGCCGGCCCTGATCCCATTTATTGAGCTTTGAAGAGGTTGAGGTGTATACAATAGGGTTTAATCAGGTAGTTTATTTATGGCAGTAAGAGTCAACGGTATAATTCTGCAACAACTATACGAAAAAAAGTCCTTACTTTCCTATGTATGGGGGCCACCTCCAGATTGAACCTAAATTTTATATGTGGATCCCCACAAAAAGAATGAACATTCAAAAATTCTTAAAATAGTAATGGATATATTACAATTATAACTGACTGACAACGCTGGTGGCAACAAGCAGGGGTGACCGAGCAGCTTCGGCTATCGTCGACCGATTCGAATGGCGCGGCGGATGTTATAAAAGTTTGTCGGAATCTTTCCTTATTTTAGTGGTATTTTGGCTGTAATGTGTGTTATATATCTATGAAATTTATATGCGTAAATACTTGTCATATATTATTCTTTCATTTCACATAAGATTACATGCATTAAACCTTTTAATACCTTAAATATAAAAATACCTGAAACGCTGACAGCAATATAAATCCCCATAAGAAGGCAGACGAAATTGGGATTATTAGATATCTTACCTTTAGTTATTGTATCATGTCGTGTACTGTTTACCTAATCTACCGTTTTTACATGTCAAATCTACCGTCTTTGTCATTTTCGATCTGGCAGCATTGGACACGGTTAGTATTTGGATGTTGACCGCTGAGAATACTTTTCTATGATGGAAATTTATGCGCACGTCCTTGTAACTAACTGGAAACTATGTTCCTACTAATTTTAAATTATTTTTTAATATAAATTCATTTGTGTGTTATCTGTGCTTGTATAATAATATTATCGTTTGTCATATCATTCATCCTGACTTGATCCGAAAACTAAATTCATTAATTTATTTTGGAATTAAGAATATTAAATAGCCTAAACAATTATAAACGTGAATTTAACTTTTAAACAAGGACAGGGGTGTTTCCAAGGACACTTATTAAAGGAAATTTATTTTAAGTTTCAGCCATGCGTAAAGTGGGTAAAGAATTTTGTCGGATTTTGTGGAATTTTCAACAAAGCTTTCTTTATATGAAACCATTGACATTTAAGAACTTACATCCTTTGTTTTATAAAATGAGTATTAATAGTATTAACGTGGGTCCAACAGTTTTATTGAAAGCCGATATATTTTATTGTTGACTAGGTTCAGGAAATTTCATTAAAGATTTTGTTATCTAACTACGTGCTTCGAAAGAATTTTGCTGTTTTCTGTAAATAGAATAGTACCTAGACCCTTTATTAAATTCTTATCTTAGGAATCAATTTTGCAGGTAAAAAAATTAGATAATTTATTTTAAACCAAAAACTAATCGAATTATCTTCACGTAAAACAAAACGTTTATTTAACTGTTAACAAAATTGTTTATTATATTGACTATAGTTATTGTTGTGTATATGTATATGTTACATAATTAAAGGGACAGCGTAAATTAAAGAATTTTTGCAAGCAATCTAGTAGTAGTAGGTGATCGTCGTTGTAATAGTTGTAGGTCATCGCTATTTCTGTTAAAGTCGATTTTAGGCCTGCAGGCCTAATTGTAATTCTTTAAGATGATTTTGTTCATGTCTGTCCCTCTTATGAGCAGTCACTACCCTAATTTCAGAGCTAACCAATATCTATTTATTTTAGCGTTACAAGCCAAGAACTAGAATCTCGATACTTACAACTTTCAGTATATGACTTCGACAGATTTGCCAGACATGATCTTATCGGACATGTGATGGTTAAAAATTTAACTGAAGTAGTGGAGCATCAACAGGATTATGACTATACTATGCCAATTTTGTGTCAGCGTATGGTAAGTTTACTTTCTTCAAGAATATATTTAGCTCCACATTAATAAGTTTGTCAATATAAATTGTAGATATTAGTGACATATTTATGATATTGATATTAGTTTTTAGTTTCCTTTTTTGTTTAAAATTGATGATCATGAAAGGCGAAAGTTTTATATTTTTTTCTTCTACTTTGTGGACCTAGCAGGATACTTTTTTCCTCGTACGGTTGATCTTACAATCTAATGTATTAGCAACGAACTTTTAATTGTGTATAATGTGATAATAAATATTGATTTTTTTTTATATAATAATATTCTCGCCGATGCCTTCTAAAATGCTAAAATATACAAATATTAATATGGATTGAGGAGAAATTTAGACAGGGATATACCCTTCTTGTCCAGAGGTCGTTCAGAACTTTCACTTCAAAGACGGACAATGTGGACCCTGTATGGTAAGCACACGAAGAATACCATAAAAGCACAGTGGTCAATGCTATATTCTAAACATTCATATTAGTTTGCTGGATATTATTCATGCATATTTCCGAGACCTTAACATGATTCACATTTATTAACAAATTAAAAATGTTTCGGCGTTTTCTATTATTCATTACTAGTTAAAATATTTATATTATATCATCGTGGTAACCAGAGTTATCTGCCGGCAACTTAAAGGTTTCCCTCCCCAGGAAATCATAGGTCAAGGAAATTTACAAGTTGTCTGGGACGACACTGTTTGGTATGGAGTAGTAAATAAGTAAACGTTCATCACCATATAATTACAAACAAAAATTGAAGAGTGTTCCATTTGCATTAAAAGATATACCTTGTAACTTATACAAAACAAGGAAAACACTACCATTGGACTGGATGTACTCAATGTACAGTTTGTTCAGTATATTTTTTCTAAAGTAATATCCATTAGGCGCTACCACCGCTGCCGCTGCATCTTTTTCCTACCATTTTTCTGTTGCCCAAATTAAGAAATCACTCCTAACGAGGCAACATTTAAACATTGAACTTATACAGGGTGGCCCATCGAAAACAGTCCAGCAAGGTTTACGGCTGTTCAATAGCACCCCTCCTCCCAATCCATCTACCAGGAAACGTTTCATCCAGAAAGTGGCGTACGGGTAATGCATAATGGAGGGGAGCCCCGTCTTATTGAAATATTTGATTTTCTTCCTGGTAACGTTGGTCGTTTTCCATAATTTCCATCAGCGCTGGGTTGACAGCATTCTCCAACAAGTCTAAATAAGTATCTCCATTTAAATTTCCCGGTAAGAAAAATGGTCCAATTATGTGATCACCGAAAATACCAGCACAAACGTTTAATTTTTGAGGAAGTTGAGTATGAACCTATTGGTAAATCATTGGATTCGTGTCGGACCAGTAACGACAGTTATTTCGATTGACAGTGCCATTAAGAAAAAAAGAACATTCGTCTAAGAAGCAATCGTTAAAAGGGTAGTTCGGATAATTTAATACTTGTTCTGACATTACTTCACAAAAGTGTAAACGGCGGTCATTATCATCTTCATTTAATTCTTGGAGAAGTTGAATTTTGTATAGGTGCCAGTTATAATGTTTCAGAATTCTCTGTACAGTGGTCTGCGAAATTTCCGTTACATCAGACATTTTTCTGGTACTTAATGTTGGATTCATACTAACTTGACCCAGAACAGCTACTTCTACTACTTCATGTCTTACCGGATTTTCAATGATCCTTTTTTATTTGCCACTGAACTAATTTGCCGAAATTTTGCCACGAATTCTAGGATATAACCATGATATACGTGTCTATCTGGATGTCTATCATTAAACAAAGTTACCGTTACTCTTGCACATTGATTGTTTACAAAATACAATTCAATAATTTCCACTTCTTCTCAATAGAATAAACCATTTTTTATGTCACGATCAAATCAAAAGAAAATAATAGCGCACAAATAACGTATGTAGATCTGGATCAACCACTTTACTGAAGATAAAGTTGAAGTGACTGATACTTATTACTTAAAAAAAATTGTTTACGCACAAACCTGTGTACTTGATAAGAGGTGCAGTGAAATGTTTCAAATTCCGTTGCTCGGCGGCGCGTAGCTCAAATTTACAAAATGAAGCGCCATTTTAAAGAGAATTTAATGCCCTTTAAAAAGATGTATCAAAACATACCCATTCCCATTTGAAAAAACAAGGGTAGTAGCCGCCCCCGCTAGGGGGGTTGAGGTTACAGGGATGAAATTAATAGTGAAGCGTGTCCCTCTGAAAACACAAGTTTACGGGTCCGAGGTTTTCTTTTAATTTTCACGTACACGACCGTAAACCTTGCTGGACTGTTTTCGATGGGCCACCCTGTATAGCGGTAGACATGGTACAAATAATAACATAAGTTATGATTCCAAGCAAGAAGGCGTGGCTTATAAATCTCGCGAAGACGTCACAGATAATAAGCGGTGGCAAGCATCTCGACCACTTCCCATATGTTTTCAATAGATGTTTTAAATACCGGAATTTTGTATTATTTTAGTGGTATCTTAGCTGTAATGTGTGTTATATTTTTATGAAATTAATATTCCTAAATACCATGATATTATTTTCCATTACAAATACTATTAAATGCCTAAAACCTTTTAATACTTTTAAAAGAGAACGAAAAACGCTAACAACTCTAAATCTCCATAAGCAATTTAAAAATCACTCTCTTGTTGAAGTCACTGCGCGCGCTAGACGAAATTGGAACGGCTATATATCTTATCTGTTATTTGTATCATGAGCAGTAGATGATATAGGTCATAAAATTAATCTAACTTTGTCAAAACTGATTAATTATTGATTATTTATTTATTTAATGTGCTTTATTGCCGTAAAAAATATAATCGTACATTCTTACAGACTTACTTAGTATATTAATTACTTAATCTATTGTTAAATCTAAATTGTTAGATTGCCAGATAATTCATATAGATAGATAGATAGATAGATAGATAGATAGATAGATAGATAGATAGATAGATAGATAGATAGATAGATAGATAGATAGATAGATAGATAGATAGATAGATAGATAGATAGATAGATAGATAGATAGATAGATAGATAGATAGATAGATAGATAGATAGATAGATAGATAGATAGATAGATAGATAGATAGATAGATAGATAGATAGATAGATAGATAGATAGATAGATAGATAGATAGATAGATAGATAGATAGATAGATAGATAGATAGATAGATAGATAGATAGATAGATAGATAGATAGATAGATAGATAGATAGATAGATAGATAGATAGATAGATAGATAGATAGATAGATAGATAGATAGATAGATAGATAGATAGATAGATAGATAGATAGATAGATAGATAGATAGATAGATAGATAGATAGATAGATAGATAGATAGATAGATAGATAGATAGATAGATAGATAGATAGATAGATAGATAGATAGATAGATAGATAGATAGATAGATAGATAGATAGATAGATAGATAGATAGATAGATAGATAGATAGATAGATAGATAGATAGATAGATAGATAGATAGATAGATAGATAGATAGATAGATAGATAGATAGATAGATAGATAGATAGATAGATAGATAGATAGATAGATAGATAGATAGATAGATAGATAGATAGATAGATAGATAGATAGATAGATAGATAGATAGATAGATAGATAGATAGATAGATAGATAGATAGATAGATAGATAGATAGATAGATAGATAGATAGATAGATAGATAGATAGATAGATAGATAGATAGATAGATAGATAGATAGATAGATAGATAGATAGATAGATAGATAGATAGATAGATAGATAGATAGATAGATAGATAGATATAAAAATAAAATACAATACAGGCAATCATAAAACATGTGTCCAGGCCCTTATAACACGAAGCAAAATCAATATGAAAATCTAACATGCATATATACAGTCGACACAAAATTTAAAACGTCCAGACGTGTAAGACAAAATAAAATCTATCAAAAACCGTCACGATAATATTCATCAATACAATATATATATATATATATATATATAATATGCCCCAAATGCAAGGCGATCCCTTATAGTTCTTCGAAACTGCACATAGCGATCTACAATTGAAACTCAAATGATTATACATTTTTATACTCTCATACATTATGGAGGGTTTAGTGCGGGCCAATCTAGGAATTGGAAGTATGATGTAATGGCTTTGTCTAGTCTGGCATCCATTGGGAGAATTGTCGCGATTATTATTATATATTTTAGATTAAACTTGTTAAAAATGTTTATTGCTAACTATGTTTGTTTAAATTGGGTTGGCAATACAGGGGGCTAGGATCTCACTTAATAAATTTGTGCTTAATTAACCTTAAAAATATGCTACCATATCTAATATAAAATTGTATAATTAAATTATAAATTAAACTAAATTAAACTCTAGTATAGAGAAAATTATAAAAATAATCAGGAACACCAAATCCTATACCATAAAATAAGAAAATATAATAAAAACTAAATAGAGTATGGGTATATCTACTCGCTAAATGCCGGAGACCCACAAGTTGAGTCGAGTCAGATCAAAGATCTTACAAACTCCAGATAGAATTGTTTACATTTGAAGTCGACGTAAGGATTGTAAACGTGCACTCCCCACCTTGCTGTTATGCTTGCAGCATAGCCAGATTGTCCTATTTATCGCTAAGGTATTTGCAAAATCCCAATTAAAAATTTGTTAATTTGACAATTGCAACTGGTTTAAGGTTAATCCGCAATTGCTTTTAAAATAAATTTATTTCCCAATAATTTTAATATAAATTGTGAATAGGCCTTGAGAGATTTAGAAAAAAAATATTATTATTATACATAAAAGTTTGAAATAAACCGACTGCACTCTGACAACATCAAGTTGAAAGATAGTACGCTCGGCGGCAAACGCTCAAACTTTATCAATGGAAGAAGAATACACTGTTGCTACTCGCTACCTCGCTACTAACCGCTTTTAAGGGAGTGTTTATATACTTGGTTGTTTTTATTTTATTTTTTTGTGAGTATTGGTGAAAAATCGTCTTTATTATAAACAATGATGGTGCATTCATGTATAGTTTGTAAAAGAGTGGATCATTTAAGCAAGGATTTATCTTTTCTTCGGTAAGTATGGTTATGTTTTAATATGATTGTATTAATATGATTTCTGACTCACAATTGACGTTTAAAAGGTTATGGACCGGTCCGTGGTGCTAGTCGGTGCAGTCGAGTTGGTCTATTTCTTAATATAAATCTTGCATTTACAAGATGGTTGAGTCTTGTGCGGCCATAAAATACTTCACTAGAAGATGCAATGGTGTTAAATTAAAATTTCACAGGTTAGTAAATATATTTAGAAATTTGATTTTGAGTTTGCATCACTATGAAAATTCGGTTTGTTTAACAATGTACCAAATGTTTATCCACTTCGTTATGATACTAAAGGGCCGTAGCCTACGGCAAATTTGGATACATGCCCTTAGAAGGAATAATTATAGTCCAGGTTAAACAGTTATTTGTGAGAAATACTTCACAAAAGAAGATTATGTAGGTAATGTACATGGGAATAAAATACTGAAGAAAGGAACAGTCCCATCAAAATATTTTACATCTTTATTTTTCTATATTTAAACAACGTTTGCAGTATAACAAGTACGTGAAGACAGGTTTTAT
The DNA here is from genome assembly GCA_963991005.1 of Barypeithes pellucidus. Taxonomy (NCBI): domain Eukaryota; kingdom Metazoa; phylum Arthropoda; class Insecta; order Coleoptera; family Curculionidae; genus Barypeithes; species Barypeithes pellucidus. The sequence goes on from OZ022560.1 coordinate 46,393,877, forward strand.
ATAATTTATTTATTTATTTTTATATATTTGATCTAACTTGTTTAGGTACATATTATTTTAATTTACTTATTTAATTAATCACTTTAGTGTACAATATGCCTTAGTGGCCTTAAACCAGTTGTAATTGTCAAATTTACAAATTTTTAATTGGGATTTTGCAAGATGTCTTAGTGATAAAGATAACAATCTGGCTAGAAATATACACTTTTATATCTGGAGAGTATCATCCAGTAATGAATACACCAAAAATATTGATGCTAAGCATAAATAGTTAAATCCATCCTTGGATACACTGTATATAAAAACTGGATCAATATTTCTATCTTTTTTATAAATATCCAATATTCGAAACTACACTTTTTGAATAGATAATATAGTTAAACGTAAAGAATCTCAAAGTAAATTATACGCCCTTGTTGGGCTTTTTGCCCAGACTAGCTCCGCTCCGACACAATGAAGAGCGCTCCATAACCTTTTAAACGTTATTGGATTTAACCTTGTAAGATCTTTGATTTAACCAGACTTCAACAGGGAGACCAACATGTTTTGTCACTCTTCCACCCATTACTGATTTTCAATAACATTTCAAACAATCACAAACTCACTTTCCAACAGATTTATGAATGGAGTTTTTTCCCTGTGAGTCAGATAGATTACTTGGGAGTAGCAGCATCGGCGTCACTTTCTACTGAACATATTTGCCAGGGACACCGGTCTCCTCGCGTCTAAAAACGAAGGTTTAGTTTAATTTTTTTTGTAGATATTAGATCCAAATGTAATTTACCACAAAAGGTATTGTGTTCGATCAATACGATGTATGGGGATGGGTAGATCATAATATCGATGAGCTTTTGACAAAATATCGTAAGCGATGTGCCTCAAATTTTACAGTAGTGCCTCAAGTTTCACAAGTAGTTTTTCTCTTCTCATTATTTTGTTTTTGAACATAAACTTGTTTAGTTATTTACATATTCTGAGTCCCACATGTTTGGTCGAGACAGATAGATTACTTGGGAGTAGTAGCGTTGGCGGCGCCTTCTAATGAACACGTTTGTCAGGGACACCGATCTCCTCGCGTCTAAAAATGAAGGTTTGGTTTAGTTTGCGTTGTAGATATTAGATCCAAATGTCATTCACCACTTTAGGTGCTGTGTTCGATCAATACGATGTGTCCCAGTAGTGACTACTTTATGAAGAAAAACCTCAAACTGCAACAATGATGTTGCTTAACCAACATAGGCACTTAACACGCTCCGACAAGTGATCAAACTTACGCAGAGAACAATAGTTTTTGGTACGATGATCTTGCGCATCCTTTCTAGTGATTTCTATTTTTTTCACCTGACAAGTCTAACTTAAATACCTAAAACGTCAGGTAACACGTCAGGTAAGACGTCAGCTAAAACCTGATGTGTCGACGCCGCTTTACTCTTGAATAACTCGATGCAGACTCTTGCTCAGTATCGGGTGGGGATATAAATTATCATAAACGACATTAGGATAAATCGTAACGACCACGAGTGTACGACGCATATGATGTTCTGTCAGGATCATATTGGCGCTTACGATGTCAATATGGCCATTTTGAAAAACGTTACAAATTTACTGGCTGATACGATATCTTAATCCATGACTTTTTATATATTTTTATATAATTACAGATCGGCAAAAGTTTCCTATAAAGTTCATAAGAAACAGTTTGGTGTAAAAATATCATTTCCGAGAAATTTGTCGGTTATACAGGGTGATTCACGACGAGCTTGCATTAGAACTTTATGGAGAACTACTGAATATATGTTCCTGAAACTTTGGGAATTTGGGTTAATCGATATGCTCTCTTTAACTAAAATATTGACATGTTTCTGTCATTTCCGGTTATACCGTAAGTAGCTGCCTACTTTCGTTTTTTAAATACAACATGGTAATTTTTATTACACTTTTCGATTAAGCATTAAATACTAAGCACATTTTATAGAAAATGTTTTTGTCAGACTCTAATAGTTTTTGAGATATCTGGAATTTTTGTAATTATTTGGCAAATGCATGACGATGAAATAATCCATATAATTTTTTTTCCTTAGCGCTTGGACTAAACATTTTTGCTCACCGAATAGCTAGAAGATCATCAAGTCTCAAAAACATTTCAAATTCGGCATAAAATGTACAGGGTGGTCACAATTCAAGCCTCATTGTGAAAAAATTCAACCATTAAAAACTTTCTTATTTTAAATGGAACACCCTGTATATTTTTATTTAATTTGATGGCAAATTAGTTGTTCTTTATAAATAGTATTTACTGTCCTATACCTATATCAAAGCGTTTTCTCAAAAAATCCAATTTTATTCCGAAAATACTATTTGTTCAAGTGTGCTATGAAAACAATTGTACTTAGGGGCTGTATACTGATGTTTATACGGAGGAATAGTGATTGATTGCTTGAAAATACAACATTCTAAAGTGTTTCTTAATAATTTATAAATAAAATGCAGTTTATTGTTTTAAATTGTTTTAAATTTAATGGTTTAAATATTATTTTTTTTAAAAATAGCAAGGAAACAAGTTAATAAACTTTAAATTCTTTAATTAAAAATGTGTTTGAAAATTATACCTAATATCTTTTGATTATATTTTTAAAATATGTTCGAAATGATTGCCATTTACTTCCAAGCATTTATGTATTCTTTTCATCATGCTATTTCTTGTAGCATTCCTAATTTCTTGTGCAGTGAGAGATTGAAATGCTGCCTTCACCCTTTCAATTAGATTTTCCTTCGTGGTGATGGGACGCGCGTAAACTTTATCTTTAATGGTTCCCCAGATGAAAAAGTCCAGTGGAGTTAAGTCTGGCGAACGAGCTGGCCAGTGGAAGGGACCTTGGTTTGCGATCCACTGGTCATGAAAAAGTCTGTTTAGGGCAGTCTTAACAACTTGGACGTTGTGTGCTGGAGCCCCATCGTTTTGGTACCATGCATTTATTCGCTCTTGGAGCGGCAAATCATCCAGACGTTCTTCTAACTGATCCTCAAGAATTGTCAAATAATTCTGACCATTTAAATTTTCGTCGTAAATGTGTAAGCAAAATATACGGTCATGTTTAATAGCACAATAAACATTAAATTGAAATGATTCCTGGTAACGTCCTATCCTGACAATATGGGGGTTTTCGTGAGCCCAATAATGGCTGTTGTGTCTGTTATGAAAACCATTACGAGTAAATTTGGCTTCATCACTCCATATTACAGAATTAGTAAATTGCTCATTTTCTTGGGTTTTGATTAGAAAAAACTCGCAAAGTTCGACTCGAGCTGGCAAATCTTGTGGTTTTAGATGCTGAACTTGGGCATATGAATATGGCCTCCAGCCATATTTTTTTAAAATTCTTTGTATACTGGAATACGAAACTCTTAATTGCATTGCAGCTTCACGAATTGAGTCTTTTGGGAAAGCGTAAAAATAGGCTAAAATGGTAACTTCAAATACCTCATTGTCCAGTATTGGTTTAATTCTTCGTACTTTGGCTTCAAATGATCCAAATTTTAAACAATTATTATTTAGTCTTCTAATAATATCAGGTGTGGGAATAGGCCTATTCGGATATTTATCCCGATATATTCGACAAGCTCTTAGCTTAATTTTACCACCACATTCAATGTAAACCGTAAATAAATTTAAAAAATCTTCACTTGAAAATCCGGAGCGTGACATTTTTTAGTAACAGAATAATTGACAGTTTGAAAATACGCCAAGAAATATCAGACAATTGTTTTTCTTGTCAAAGCACACTAGAAAATATTGCCGCCATTATTAATTTTCCTCTGTATAGACATCAGTACCCTAAGTACAATTGTTTTCATAGCACACTTGAACAAATAGTATTTTCGGAATAAAATTGGATTTTTTGAGAAAACGCTTTGATATAGGTATAGGACAGTAAATACTATTTATAAAGAACAACTAATTTGCCATCAAATTAAATAAAAATATACAGGGTGTTCCATTTAAAATAAGAAAGTTTTTAATGGTTGAATTTTTCACAATGAGGCTTGAATTGTGACCACCCTGTACATTTTATGCCGAATTTGAAATGTTTTTGAGACTTGATGATCTTCTAGCTATTCGGTGAGCAAAAATGTTTAGTCCAAGCGCTAAGGAAAAAAAATTATATGGATTATTTCATCGTCATGCATTTGCCAAATAATTACAAAAATTCCAGATATCTCAAAAACTATTATTAGAGTCTGACAAAAACATTTTCTATAAAATGTGCTTAGTATTTAATGCTTAATCGAAAAGTGTAATAAAAATTACCATGTTGTATTTAAAAAACGAAAGTAGGCAGCTACTTACGGTATAACCGGAAATGACAGAAACATGTCAATATTTTAGTTAAAGAGAGCATATCGATAAACCTAAATCCCCAAAATTTCAGAAACATATATTCAGTAGTTCTCCATAAAGCTCTAATGCAAGCTCGTCGTGAATCACCCTGTATAGGTATGATGTTTTGTCAAAAAGCCATCGATATAACGGTTGGGATATAATCTTGTTAAACTGATTCCTTGACTGGTATTCAGTCGAATAAGCTGAATATATCGTATATTTAAATTGCATAATTGTATCTTCTTATTATTACTTTATTCAAGTGAGTCAGTTCATTAATATAATATTTTTTTTTATCACCTATCAGATATAATTGGTTATATTAATAAATATTATGTTATTATAAATAGCTTCTCTTTACAGGTTACAGACAGTATACGTTACGAAGATATACAAAAAATCTTGACCATTTAAAATTACTTTTTTTTAGGACGAAGTGAATCTTGGTGAACTAATGGTAAGCCTATGTTTTTTGCCAAAGGCTGGACGACTAACGGCAACCATAATTAAAGGCCGAAATCTTCAAGCTATGGATATAATAGGAAAATCAGGTAATATGTTACCGTATGGACTCAGACAGACACAGAGTACTATATAATTATCTTATTAAATCAAAATCATCAGATTAATTTAATTGCAGAAAATTAACCATAAACGGCGATTTGAGTTAATAACTTTGAAGACCAAATCTTGCGATCACACTCTAAGAATCATGATGATAATTATAGTAGACATAAATTAAATCTTTGACGGCTTATTACAGTTCAAACAGAATAGCCTATAAACTTCATAGGGACTTGTTACACATCGCTCATTTGCGGGGATACCGGCACAACTCAAAAATTCCTATTTTTAGATTATTTCATATGATTTATATTTGATGACACAACGGTATTTCCGTAGTTATAGTGGTTTTCGGCAGATGGCGCAACTGCCGTTGGTTCATCACAGGTTTCAGCCTATCGGATTTATCAAACAGTGACACATCTCCGTTGTGTTTAGTGCCTCGAGGGAAATGCTGTGCTTTTGGTCAGAAAGAGTGACAAATCTTAAAAAAAATTCTTTTTTTCACAAATACTGAAACATTTTCTGATAATACGCTGATATTAGTACATATAACTAACATTAGAAATAACGACACAACCCAAAATTACAACTAGAAGGCCCACGTAACTTTTTTCCTTTAAAAATTGAAAAATGAATTAATTGTAATTAATATCTTTATCATAACAGAAAGTGCAGTTAGAAATTTTCCTGTTATATCTTTTAAATTGTGGATCCAAAACAATATTAAAACAAATAATTTTTAAACCTAACTATCTCAAATTGAAGTTTTTTGAGTTGTACCGGTATTCTCGCAAATGAGCGACTTTGTTTCTAAAACTTTGGTTTAATTCGACAGTGTAAACTCAATGCCTTTTTGAAAAAATTTTCACATTTTATTTGTGTTAGTAAAATAAATTACTTGTAGGTACTTACACTAAGTAGAAATTCGACAAAACTATTAATTTGAAATTAAGAAAACAATTAATAGTAATTAAGGACAAAAATTGCAACAATAATTTTAAAAAAATTTTTTCACACAAAAATAAATTACACGAACGTATTAGGAATATTTTAATGACGATGGTCAATTTAAGGAACAAAACGCCGGAGAACCAGTAATTGTTGTATACTACTGAACGTAGATTTAGGTTCCCTTTCATAATTTAAACCAAAAAATCCAGGCCCGTATTTTAAAAAAAATAAGTTGATGTGACCAAAAGACGAAACGTCGCATTAAAGATCTGATTATGCCATCCTGTGGAAAACAGGAAGTAGCAATGTGAAAGTGAAATTTATTTCAGGAAAAAATAAGAACTGAAACACAAAATTTTGGAATTTTCCAAATATTTTAGAAGCCCTGATTTAATTTTAATTTTCTTGCGGCATATTATTGGGCCCATAAATATGCAACTTGTTTCCCTATTTAACCGATTTCGTAACTAAGTAATTGTGTGCATGGTTAGAAAAAGGGGCACAATTTGGCATTTTTATATTCCCTTCATTTTTATCTGTTGAAGAATATATCGGCTTTCGGATTAGCTATTTTTTTAACACCAAATTCCACCCACATTCCAAGTTCCAGAATGCTCACCAACAACTTTAAATTATGTTTTTATTCTTCTGAACAGTAACATATTAAATAGACTGATATACTTCATTTAGAGTAGTGGTTCTCAAAGTGGGCGATAACAGTCTTTTGTGGACGCTGGAGGCCTCCAGCGAGGCGGTAGAAGAATCAGAGCAAATTAGGGGGCGTTAAGGCGGCCTAGGAGGCCGAGGGAAGATTAAAAAAATGCGAAACGTTATGCTTACATGATTCGAATTTCGCCAATTCTATTGATTCCGTGGCGCCGTCAGCCGAATGATTTTTCTCGTCGAGATAAGATTAAGAATATATTTTTTCGATACTTATTTTGTTTTCATCATTAATTCTGCTCTCATATTTATTCTGAAAGTGGGCGGTGGGCGATATAAGTTTGAAAACCACTGATCTAGAGCATAACTCTTTTATTTATTCTGTTCTTATTGTATAGAGCTGGTTCAGGCGTTTATTTCCGTTTTGTCGATTAATAATTTCTTTGACTGGATAATCTTATCTATTCTGATACCCTTTCATCGATTGAGGCCAAAATAATGTTTTACCGTTCACGTTTTATACACTGGCGTAATTATAAGGTGTTTGGTTGTTAAGTTTAGTTGCCGCAGTGTTTGGTTTTGATTTTTTTTTTAAATTAATATGATACAGGTTGAGTCGGGGGGAACGGATCAATCTCCATGAGCGTGTTGTATAATTGAAAATAATATACTATTATACACAGTCTCCGCTAATTAATGGTACATGAGGAAATCACAGCCTCCTTACGTAAAAATATTAGGATTTAATTATACTTACTTATATCCGAATATTGATATTAACTTAAACTTCATTTTTGTTTTTCTCTAATAACCTTGAGAGAAACTAACGTTTTTTTACAAAATTTGGCAATTATGGATTTTTTAGGACGATAAATTGATTTATTTGTGCAATTTTAATGCATGCGGCATTATTCGCACATTTATTAGGTAAAAATTTTTTTGTGTCTTTAAGTTTTTAATAAAAATAACACTTTTCTCATATTTATTACGTAAAAAATGTATACTAAGTTCATGTTGCCAAGAGTTACCATTTCGGATATATTTGTATTTAAATTGTTTAGTGCGTTAGCTCAGGCAAGCAAATTAATATTTTGTTACTTCTTACCAATTAACTTTTACGTGATAATTAATATTCTAATGTTAATTGGGAATAATAAATACAGCAATTGGATTGTTCTTTAACTTACTTTAATTAAAGTAACTTTGACCCTAGAAAATATCGTGTCGAAAGAAACCAACAGCAATGAAAACACAAACCTACGATAAACTCAATATTGAAACATTTTCTAACAAAGCTATACTAACAATAATCAACAAACAAATAACAACATGGAGGTTTCTTAGCAACTGCATCTCTAAATTTCATTTGATTTCTCGTAAGCTATTTTAATGTGTATATCCTATTTTTTAGATCCATACGTTAAAGTCTACTTAATCTGGCAAGGCAGGATAATAAAAAAGAAGAAAACAACAGTGAGACCAAATACACTTTATCCCGTTTTCAACGAGGCGCTAGTTTTTGATATTCCTGAAGAAAGTATTGGCGAAGTATCTCTAATGGTTAAAGTTATTGATTATGATAGGTATTGATTTGAAGCTAATATATGAAGGGTTCACAATACATTATTTTATTCAATTGAGTTCATTCCAAACAATTAAATTAAGTTAAATATACTTGAATGTATTAATCCGACCTACATTGTATTCCCATTGCCGACATCTGTTAAAATGTATTCAATTTATGTAAATTTCGTAACACTTTTTTAGATTCAGTTTATTCCTTATCTTCTAACCTCCTCTTGACTTATAGTCAATTATATATCATTCTGATTTTATTCTTATTATGTAACAACAACGATTTTAATAGGTTATGGCTTTGAATTTCGAACTATAAGAAAGACATATGACAAATTTCAAATGCGATTAATTACCAAATCGACGTGGTTTCAACGAGCGTTTCGTTCTGTAGCGCACAGATATCCAACGCAGTATGTCTGAGAAATTCGTGTAAAACAGTCGTTTGTTTCCCAATATAAGTTGTTAGCTTCTTACATTAATTTTAACATTTTTTCTTTAACCATCGGTATTCAAACGTTATGGTATGTTTCTAAACTATGCGGAAAATATCAGTTTTCCGCATGCAGTCAGTTATTGCGAAACAAGAAAAGATTTTCTTTTCACAGTCGTTAGGGTCAATATTTTATACTACGTTCTTGCAATAAGTAATCTCTCTTCACATATCATCATCATACAATAATAATTAAACAATTACATACGACTAAGAAGAAAAACAATCATTGTGTTGTTGCAGTAGTTGCTTGTATCCAATAGGTTTAAAACTGGTGCTAATATTACCTGAGGGCGAAGGATCGGACAAAAAAATAAAATTAATTAATATGTATATTGTTCATATCGATAGGTACGTGATATTATTTTCAATAGTCATATCAAAATTGGTATTTCATTTTTTTGGATTTCTTTATTTTCTAAATAAATATTTTGACCGGAATATTAACAACGTTAACACTTAACATTTTTCAATAATAGACCCGTCAGTATCGCGTAAACTAATTGCTCGGGGCTGTATATTTCATCTATACCATATATTTTTTACCCCAAATACAATGATGTATCACTCAATGGCATTTACCTTAGTTTCGGCACAAATTATACATCATCAGGAAAATTTTGAGAATTTTCTCAGTACGGACCTGATTTTTAAAAATAATAAATACATGATATTTCCATTTGATTTAGCTATAATTGAGATAAAATTATAACTAGTATAATTCTTACCTTTTTAAAACTAATATCGACCAGATTTCACCTGAGATTGACTCGACGAAACTAAAAATAGGTACAAATTCAAATATTCAACCGCTTATGAATAATAACTAAATTTTACTTTATTAATATCATTCTACAGCCATTTTAATGAATAAAAATCTAAGGTAGCTTTGAAACACAATTTATTGACATTAAAGTGTATCACAGTAAAACTATAAATAAATACTAAAATGTAGGTATGATCGATATCTTCCATTCTCTTGGAGGCACAAATTATGACGTGTACTTATAAAATGATCTTGCCACTGTGCGTAATAGTTCGGGTGTAATGTTTTGAAATGCGTTTCGAATTCTAATAAATATCATTCAGATATTTTAGAAATAATAGAAATGTGTGAACTCTAATAATTTTTAACAAATAATAGATCCACACTGACTTTTTAACATTTTGATAGCAAAATTTAAATGACTAAAAACATCTCTTAACATTTAATTGAAGTCGACTTCATTTACAAGATAAATGCAATTATTTTAGATAGGGTATATAGCAGCGTTAGATAATTTTAACAAATTAGTTATTATTTGCCATGAAAAGATATCTACACTAAATCAAATTATAGTTAACGTTGACAATGACCATCATCAGCTTCATTACAAGCATTTAACCTTCATCGTAAAGACTTTCTCACTCTGAGACAAATATGAGGATTTTGCCGAACGCTGACAAACGCCATTTCATTTCGTTCTAAAAGTTCTTTTCTTATTTTTATACTCGCAAGTTATAAACAAACTCTTTCAAAATCCAGTGGATTTAGATCAGGGGATCGAGGGGGCCATACCATGCTGGACCACCAATATCATTCCAACGATGACCATATGTTTCCACAAAGTATTCCCGGGCAAGTGCTACAACGAGTGCTGGTGCTCCGTCCTGTTGAAACTTCATTCCATTTCTCGCTAATACAAACAAGAGCTCCGGTTAATCATTTCTAAGAAAATTAAAATAATGTATCCGCATGGTTTTACTCTATATGGCAGAATAATGGTACCAATTACATCATTTATAATTATATGGCAGGAAATATGTCTTGGCATAACCACGTTGTGGCAATAGCCAAGATAGCTTGTCAGAAGCTTGGGGTACTCTTCCGAAACAGAAAGTTGTACACACCTCAACAACTTTTAACACTATACAAAGCCCAGATTCGACCATCACTACAATACTGCTCTCATGTCTGGAGCTCTGCACCATACTATTCGGCAACTGGATTCCATCGAAAGGAGGGCTATTCGTCTGATCGGAGACCACGAGCCAATGAAGAACCTCGACAGCCTAGAACATCGAAGACAGGTTGGTGATTGGACTCTCTTTTACAGATATTTTCGTGGAAGGTACTCGGCTGACCTTGCCCTCTTAATTCCGCCCAGAGCGACGAATAGCAGAAATACACGGCGAACCACTGCCTCCCATCCATATGTGGTTAACCTTAGTACTCCTCGAACTTCATTATTTAAGAATTCTTTCATCTGGAGGACTTCATCCTTGTGGAACGACCTTCCCGAGGTCGTTTTTCCCAACTGATATAACCTCTAACGATTCAAAACCAACGTGAATCGCTTTTTGCGCACACGCACCACTCCCAGAGTGTCCTATAGGATTTTCCCTATTGTGCTTGTATTTGATCATAAAAAAAAGAGAACAAATGTTGATTGAAAATGGTACGTACAGCGAGTTTGCTACTCTAACGTCAGCCCATGTATACAAATTATGAAAATTTATAACTCCTTTGATGCTAAATGACTCTTCATCTATAAAAAAGATATGGCGATGGAAATTTCCCTTACGCAAATTTAACTGAACATTTTAACTGAAAATTTTTGGACACATCACCGAGAAATTTAAATTTTATTTTTTTAGCATTGACGTTTCTGCAACAATGAAAACATATCAGTTTGTGGGTCAGAAATATAACACTCCTATTAATTATCAAAATTGTACATTCTATTGTAACTCTAATATTGATAAACACATAAACTAAAGTTAGATAAGGATTAATCGATATTAGGAGAATTTATTATAACTTAATAAACTTCGTCATAATTTAATACTTACATTTCTTTAAACTAGGTGAGTATTGATCCCGTATTGACAACCGCCTTCTTCACGTGAACAGTTCGCTGAATTAGATTTAATAAGAGATACCTACAAATTTGTTCGAAAATATTTCAAAATGGAGATTTTCGTTAGTGATAGTATAATTTGTGTAGAGGCATTTTGAAAGTAAACAATAACTTACTACAGCAATCAACAGTAAAAAGTTAATAAAAATTACAGATTATTAATTTATTTTGTTTTAGAATCGGCCATGGCATACTAGATTTTTACTTACGTTCAGTTATTAATTAACTTAGGATGTTGATATTTTGCAGACTTTTTCCGTATCTTAGGGTGCGTTTCAGGAAAATATTTTCGTTTATACAGGGTGTCCCAAAAAAATGTGACGTCACGAAGATTTATTTTTTTAGACTACATGCCATATATTTTGTTACTTCTTTGGATGGCTCTTGTGGTTACTTACATTTTCCAAAAATTTTATTGAAATGGGTGCAGTAATATCGGTGAAAAAAAATAAAAACAAAGAAAAACAAGTTTTGCACCACTGGTTTTAAAAATTAAATAAAAATGGACATAGTGCCCCATTAACAACATTATACAGGGTGCTTATTAAATAAGGTCCAACAATGTTGTTAACCAAGTTTGATTGATAAGAATTTTGCAGGGTGTCCAAAATTTCGTGTCAAACCTTCTAAACTTTAAAGCACTTTATTTTTCTTATTTTCAATTGGAGCCCCTGTATATTTTTATGTCATTCGATGCGGAATTAAAAATCAAACATTTTTCCTTATTACAATCCTATTCCAATTCGTAACACATTCAGAGTTATTTGCAGGAAACTAATTTACTACAACTACTAAACATTCTACATCCATTTTAATGAATAAAAATCTAAGGTGGCTTTGAAAAACAATTTATTTACATGTGTATCACAGTAAGAAGAGACCATTTTGACTAGGGTAATTTAAAAATTTAAAACAGTGTTAGCTTATTATTAATTTTATTTAAGCGGTTTCTACGCAATTATTATTTTTTGTCATAGAGTACAATCGAGAAGATATGCGTAGATATGATCCTCATATTAGGAGAATACGAAAAGAACTATCTTTTGGCAGGTCGAGTTTATGCACAACGTTATCCGGAACGAAGACAACAAGATAAAAGGAACCTACAAAACCTATTTGAGAGGTTTATATAAACGGGTAATGTAAACTATACAAAACCAGTGAGAAATAAACCTATTCGAACTGAAGAAAATCAATTGGCTGTGTTATTATCTGTTACGGAAAATCCTTCCACCCCGATCATCCGACTTAACAAAATTAGATTTTTTTGTGGGGATATGTTAAGGAAATTGTTTATCAGGAATCTCCAGCAACACCATACAATATGAAGCAAATAATTCGAAACGCATTTCAAAACATTACACCCGAACTATTACGCACAGTGGCAAGATCATTTTATAAGTACACGTCATCATTTGTGCCTCCAAGAGAATGGAAGACATATCGATCATACCTACATTTTAGTATGATATTAATTTTGGTACTTTATTTATAGTTTTACTGTGATACACTTTAATGTCAATAAATTGTTTTTCAAAGCTACCTTTTTTTTTCATTAAAATGGCTGTAGAATGTTTAGTATGTGTTACAAATTGCGATAGGGTTGTAATAAGGAAAAATGTTGGATTCTTAATTCCGCATCGAATGATATAAAAATGTACAGGGGCTCCAATTGAAAATAAGAGAAATAAAGTGCTTTAAAGTTTAGAAGGTTTGACACGAAATTTTGGACACTCTGTAAAATTCTTAGCAATCAAACTTGGTTAACAACATTGTTGGACCTGGACCCGAACAAACCCGTTTAATGTTATTAATGAGACACTACTTCCATTTTTAATAAATTTTTAAAACCATTGGTGCAAAACTTGTTTTTCTTTGTTTTTATTTTTTTGCGGATATTACTGCACCGATTTCAATAAAATTTTTGGGGTATGTACGTAATCATAAGAGGCATCCAAAGAAGTAACAAAATATATGGCATGTAATCTAAAAAATTAAATAATCGTGACGTCACACTTTTTTGGGATTCCCTGTATAAACGAAAATGTCTTCCTGAAACGCACCCTAGGAAAAGTCTGCAAAATATCAACATCCTAACTTCATTAATAACTGAGCTGTAGAAGACGGGAGGTGAGATGCAGGACTCTGTATATTTGATATTTAAGCGAGTTTGATAAAATTACATTTATCTTATAAACGAAGCTGATTTCAATTAAATATAACGAGACGTTTTTCTTAGTCATTAAAATGTTTAAGAAACTGTGCTATTAAAATGTGAAAAAGTCAGTGTCGTACCTATTTTTTGTTAAAAATTAATAGAGCGTCTGATCGCACCCACACCCCTGATAATCCTGTTCACACATTTTTGTTCCTAAAAAATTTAGTGTACTTTTAATAACCCAAATTTCACTAAAATTACTAAACCCGTTTCGAAAATATCTTGAAAACATCGATTGAATAAAATTTTAGAACCATGTATCTCTTTCAAACAAAGCATCTTCGGACCCATATTGATAGGAATTGGATTGAAAGTCTTATCTTTGAATAAGAAATCACCACACTAGTAATGGCACGTATTTTTTGGAACACCCTCTATATGCATTCAAAATTTACGAAATAATTTTCCTATGTCATATATATATATTTTAATTTTATTTTTAGCAAATACTAATGTGTCAAAAAAGATATTTCCTAATCACCCGAAGATAACCTTATACTATAAGGGCATATTTTTGTCTACACATATGTCTACACTTATGTCACGTGACATCCTATCAATGGAAAGGGTTTCGTTTTCTTGGCAGTACCATTCAATCTGAATTAACATTTTAAGTGCAACAGTGAAGATAAAAAATAGTATAAGGTTATCTTCGGGTGGTTAGGAAATAATTTTTTCCACACATTAGCAGTTCATATCAATACCGCCTGAAAAGCAAACATACTTTTTCTTTTCATTGATTTTATTTTTAGAATTGGGCCCAATGAAATAATGGGCTGCTTTACAATAGGTCCTACAGATGTTGGCAAGGGACGGGATCACTGGCAAGATATGCTTGACAATCCTCGTAAACCGATTTCTCATTGGTACCCGCTTATGGAATCGGACCCAGTAGAAGTACCCGATGACGAGGAATCTACAGTACTTTTAAAATGTCTTAGAAGCAGGTTTGTAATAAGTGATTTCAGATCATCCAAGAAATAAGTTCAGAACATAAATGTTACTTGAAAAGCTATTTGAAGAGACTCTCAAACTGCTGCAAAACTTTCTATAAACTTAGTTTAGAAGGAAAGAAAATACGAGTTTACGTTGACTAGCGATTTAAATAAATATGCGAGTTTCTCTGAAACGGATTGCAACTTTCTTCGTATATTCTCCAATATGTCGAGAGTTATCCGAAATATCTCATACTAGATCGTGCCGAATATAAAAGGAATCTGAAAAATACCCGATTTCTATGCTACTTAGTAAATAAAGCACTCGAATAAAAATTGTAAATAAGTTTTTTATTTTTTTTTATTACACTAACGTATTTCCCATAAGTTTTAGCACAAATTTCAACCAATTCTTTTTTTATATTTGAATAAAGTTTTGTAATACATGTAATTAATTATTTCATAAGCAACAAAATTATGAACTTAAATTAAATATAGAGGACCATGGTCTTCCACTTGACGCAACTTTCTGCGGACACCTAGCATTAGGTTTTGCACGGTATTTATATCGATTTCTCGAGTTTTTCTATATATCCTGAGTGGAAGTTCCCCCTCATCTTGTACTTCCCATTCTCCATCGTAAACTTTTCGAGATAAATCATCTATGGGCCGAGCCTAGTTAAGGTTAGGAAGGTTATCGTGTCGCTCGTTCGGCTTCCATATAATCATCATCAGGTTGTTAGCAAAATATACTCTTTTTAATGCACGGCAGCATCTCGGGATTCTGGCTAGTTGGTTGGCTGTATATTTCGGAGATTTTCTTCTTTCTCGGTATTTCTGGCCATTCCGCGTTAGTTCGATATTGTCGTGCTAGGTTTCTTGTTGATGTACCAAGTGCGTTTCTCGCCCTTCTTACAAGTCTTCCTGATCTTACTCTGGTAAAAATTGTAGGTCTTCCACTGTTTGTTTGTTCATACAAGGAATACCTTGCTCACATTCAGCAATTGCCCGATAAATGGTTTTACGCGATATATTTTGATTATTAAAAATGCGTTTTATTTCGGATTTAGGGACCCGTCCAACTACATTATAAATACTTTTGCAAATTCCTAATTTGTAAGCCATATCGATTTAATCAATTTAAAAACTAAACTATCAACGTTAAGTGAAGTGTCAAACAAGTTTTTGTTACCAGGGCAACTTGATATGAAATGTGTGCCAAAACTTATGGGACATACGTTATTGGCATAGAAATAAAAACAACCATAATCTGAGGCTTACAGGATAAATTCGAATATAATACATATATTCTAATATCTAATTGATATAACAAATTATGCTTTTTCTGACATTTACATTATAGGCCATGTGGTGATATTTATATTCTGTCTACTTGCCACGTGTACACCAATTTTTATCCAATCCATCAAAAAGCATAGAAACCGGGTATTTTTCAGATTCCCTCTATATATAGATCTCTCGACATATTAAAGAATATGCTGAGAAAGTTGCACATGGTTTCAGAGAAATTGACACATTTATTTAATCAGATCATTATCTGGGACATTTATAACAAGAGTCACTGGGATATTCGCCTAGTAATCGAGTGCGAGTACTGAAAGAAGAAGCTATTACTTCT
This sequence comes from Barypeithes pellucidus, assembly GCA_963991005.1. Classification (NCBI taxonomy): domain Eukaryota; kingdom Metazoa; phylum Arthropoda; class Insecta; order Coleoptera; family Curculionidae; genus Barypeithes; species Barypeithes pellucidus. The sequence continues at coordinate 46,410,199 of OZ022560.1, forward strand.
AATCATTTACCTCAAACTTATATTCGCAATCATTTATGATTTTTACGTATTTTTCTGTAATAATAACATATTCTTGTATGTCAATTCATATATACAAGGTGATTCACGACGAAGTTGCATTAGAACTTCTGACACTTTGGAGATTTAGATTTATCGATATGCTCTCTTTAACTAAAATCTTCACATGTTTTTATCATTTCCGGTTATACCGGAAGTACCTGTCAACTTTCGTTTTTCAAATACAACATGGTAATTTATATTATATTTTTCGATTAAGCATTAAATACTAAGCACATTTTATAGAACATGTTTTTGTCAGACTGTTAGTTTTTGCGATATCTGAACTTTTTGTAATTATTTGGCAAATGCATGACGATGAAATAATCCATATAATTTTATTACCTTGGACTAAAAATTTTTTCTCACCGAATAGCTAAAAATCATAGTCTCAAAAATATTTCTAATTCGGCAGAAAATGGCAGGGTGGTCACAATTCAAGGTTCATTGTTAAAGAATTCAACCATTAAAAACTTTCATATTTTAAACGAAACACCCTGTATATTTTTGTTTAATTTGATGGCAAATTAGTTGTTTTTTATAAATAGTATTTACTGTCCTATACCTATATCAAAGCGCTTTCTCAAAAAATCCAATTTTATTTCGAAAATACTATTTGTTCAAGTGTGCTATGAAAACAATTGCACCTAGGGGCTGTAGGGGAGAAGCTTGTACCTTGAACCACCTTGTACCTAACATAATTTCAAATTTAGCGCGTAAATATCTGTCAAATTTTGGTTGTAAGTTAGCATGTCCACCACCAATATGTGACTCGTGTTTAAAAGATTTCATTGAAACAGTTGTCTTTGTGAGCGAGTTTATGTTTCATGTGTCTCCAAAAGTAAGTATTTTGACAATATTTTAATATTTTCTGTGCAGTTTTAGAGTAAACAAATTAAATGTTTGTATGCGTTATGTTAAAGTTAGGTATGTAGACATAATATTTTGATAATGTGCAATTTAAAAAAAAAAATTTTATGGGTTAGAAAAATCATTCTTTCTTAAATTTAATAGTCATGTACCTTGGACCTGAAGTTGTATTGTACCTTGCACCATGGTCCAAGGTACAATATATTATATTTTAACTCTCTTGTTTGAACGTATAATTCTAAGAATATATTTTCTTAGATGCCAAGAAGTAAACAAAATGCAAAGAGAAACTGCCCCGATAGTGCTGCATTACAAGCTGCAGCAAATGATGTACGAAATGATCATGTTTCAATGCGTACAGCATCTAGAGAGTTTAAAGTATCCCGATCTACATTAAAAAGGTATTTGCTCAAACTTGAGAGAAATGAACCTTACAAATCTTATGAAAATTGTGCAGTTAAAAAAGTGTTTTCCGAAGCCGAAGAGAAGAGCTTATGCGACTATCTCGTTACAGCATCTCATGGCCTTACCCGTCGAGATCTTCAGGAACTTGCCTATAATTTTGCAAAGGCAAACAAAAAAACTATCCCTGTTTCTTGGGAAAATAAATGTCGTGCCGGAAAACAATGGTATTTGGATTTTGTAAAGCGCAGAAATACAATAAGCTTAAGGAAACCACACGCGACAAGTTTAGCTCGATCCACCAGCTTCAACCAGCACAACGTTTCTACATTTTTCGAGAAGCTTAACAGAGTCATAGAAAAACATCAATTTACTGCCAATAAGATCTACAATTTAGATGAAAGCGGAAACTCAAACGTTCATATGCCAGGTAAATTTGTGATAATTTCCTAATAAGTAGTATTCCAGTTTTTTACGTAATTTTTGCTTATTACTATAATGTGCTTATTTCTGGTTTCAGATAAGATTTTGGCTTACAAAGGAGTGAAGCAGGTAGGAGGCGCAACTTCAGGGGAAAGAGGCGTCAATGTTACTATTATTGCATGCGTAAATGCCATAGGAAACAGTGTGCCTCCCTTATATATATTTCCGAGGGTAAATTATAAAGACTTTAAGATTAAAGGTGCTATTGGAGCTGCTCACCCTAGCGGCTGGTCTAATAAGACAATTTTTTTACAGTATCTTCACCCCTTTATAAAACATGTAAACTGTTCCGCAAATAATAAGGTGTTACTAATCCTAGATAACCATGACCAGTCATATTACCATTGAAGGAATAAATTTGGCAAAAGAAAATGGAATAGTAATGCTTACCCTACCACCACACACAAGTCACAAGCTCCAGCCGCTAGACCGAAGCGTATTTGGACCTTATAAAACATACTACAACACAGCTTGCGCCGACTGGATGCGTTGCCACCCTGGAAAACCTATTTCAATTTATGATGTGGCGGAAATATCAGGAATAGCTTACCCTTTAGCATTCACACCTTCAAACATTCAGTCAGGTTTTCGAGCATCAGGGATTTGGCCTTTTAACGAGAATATATTTCAAGAACATGAATTCATGGGATCATCAGTAACTGATCGGACATATTTTGAACCACCTATATCACAAGAAACCCCATCTTTTCTTCCACCATCCATATCCACAACAAGCATTGCTACAACTTCATCAAATATTATTGCAACTTCATCCAACATTCACTCATCCATACTAAACGCTGGTCCATCCACATCAAGCACGACTCCATCCACCCAAAATGTTATTCCTTCCACGTCGCATGCATTAATCTCACCCGCGAAAGGACGAAAAAAATGAAAATGCCGCATATTAACTGATACTCCTGAAAAAATGGAAATTGAAGCAATAAATGTTTTTTTTAAATTTATTTTTAAACTTTAATTTGTGCCTCAAGGTACAAGACTACTTGGTCCAAGGTACAATATGGGTTTGTACCTTGGACCCAATTCGTAAAATTAAATAAAAGCCCAAAAAAATATTATTTTTTTGTTTTATCCAAATCTCCCTTTAACATCATATTCTACTATGTTTAAACTATCAGTTAACACAAAAATTATACTATGGCATTTTAAAACGGGGAAAAAATGAAGTCTCGAAAAAATCCGGTTCAAGGTACAAGCCTATACGGAGGAAAATTAATAATGACGGCAATATTTTCTAGTGTGCTTTCACAAGAGAAACAATTGTACTGATATTCCTGGGATATTTTCAAACTGTCAATTATTCTGTTACTAAAAAATGTCACACTCCGGATTTTCAAGTGAAGATTTTTTAAATTTATTTACGGTTTACATTGAATGTGGCAAAATGAAGTTAAGAGCATGTGGAATATATCGGGATAAATATCTGAATAGGCCAATTCTCACACCTGATATTATTAGGAAACTAAATAATAATTGTTTAATATTTGGATCATTAAGCCAAAGTACGAAGAATTAAACCAATACTGGACAATGAGGTATTTGAAGCTATCAGGTTATCCTATTTTTACACTTTTCCAACAGACTCAATTCGTGAAGCTGCAATGCAATTAAGAGTTTCGTATTCGAGTATACAAGGAATTTCAAAAAATATGGCTATAAGCCATATTCATATGCCCTAGTTCAGTATCTAAAACCACAAGATTTGCCAGCTCGAGTAGAACTTTGCGAGTTTTTCCTAATGAAAACCTAAGAAAATGAGCAGTTTACTAATTCTGTAATATGTAATGATGAAGCCAAATTTACTCATAATGGTTATCATAATAGACACAATAGCCATTATTGGGCTCACGAAAATCCCCATGTTGTCAAGATAGGGCGTTATCAGGAATCATTTCAATTTAATGTTTAGTGTGCTATTAAACATGACCGTATATTTTGCTTACACATTTACGATGAAAATTTAAATGGTCAGAATTATTTGACAATTCTTGAGGATCAGTTAGAGGACCGTCTTGATGATTTGCCGTTCCGAGAGCGAATAAATGCATTGTACCAAAACGATGGGGTTCCAGCACACAACGTTCAAGTTGTTAAGAACAGAGTTTTTCATGGCCAGTGGATCGCAAACCAAGGTCCCTTAAACTGGCCAGCTCGTTCGCCAGATTTAACTCCACTGGACTTTTTCATATGGGGAATCATGAAAGATAAAGTTTACGGGCATCCAATCACCACGAAGGAAAATCTAATTGAAAGGGTAGCATTTCAATCTCTGACTGCACAAGAAATTATGAATCCTACAAGAAATAGTATGATGAACAGAATACATAAATGCTTGGAAGTAAATGGCAATCATTTCGAACATATTTTAAAAATAAAATCACATTTTTAATTAAAGAAGTATAAATTTTTAGTCCAAGAGCTAAGGTAAAAAAATTATATGGATTATTTCATCGTCATGCACTTGCCAAATAATTACAAAAAGTCCGGATATCTCAAAAACTAACAGAGAAACAAAACTATGTCCTATAAAATGTACTTAGTATTTAATGCTTAATCGAAAAATGTAATAAAAATTACCATGTGCATTTAAAAAACGACAGGTACTTCCGGTATAACCGGAAATGACAAAAACATGTGAATATTTTAGTTAAAGAAAGCATATCGATAAACCTAAATTCCTAAAGTTTCAGAAACATATATTCAGTAGTTCACCATAAAGTTCTAATGCAAGCTCGTCGTGAATTACCCTGTATGTCGTGTTTGAAGTTTAATTCAATTTCAGGATTTAGCTGTCTCCATACATACATAAGTTGGAACCATATTATTTAAATTTGTAGTATAATTTATTCCCAGTCAATTCATAGGAACATTTAAACATTAAAATATCGAACGGACCGTTCTCTAAATCACAGATTAACTGCGGACAAGCAATATTTAGTTACTCGCCTACTTTAATGTTAGTTAATAGTTAATAGTAATGAAAAATATTAATTGAGGTTAAAATGGATGAAATTATCCAAATAATATGAATAAACATAGAAGTAAAAATCATACAAAACACTGCGATAACCAACCTTAGCAACTAAACAACATTTTAAACTTTGGGCGTTTTGTAATTGTGCAATTCTAGGTTTAAGTGTTTGGAGACGACCAAAGCCCGAAATTAAGTCAAAGTTCAGACTTTGGTCACTTTGACCGTCCAATCCTAAGATTACGCAAAAATATGGACCATTAATCATTTTCGCGCTTTGCGCCTAACTAACATTTGTACTAATTAAATTATAACATAATTTATTTTTAGATGAAAGGAAGCGACATAGCAGTTGGCCAACAATAAATCAGGTTTTAGCTGTTTTTGGTGCTAAATTGTTGAGAATGAAGGCAGAACAGTTGGACATACAAAAAAAGGAATATTGAGAGAGTTCATCGTATATACCACGAAGAACGATATACTCAAATAATTATTGTTAACCAATTTTATGATCTGTACTGTAGTTTTTATATGGAGAAACAGATGTCCTTGTATGTACTAAATCTGTCACGTGTTATTATGTGGTAACGATTAATATATTAAAATTTGTGTTATACCATATTAATATTTTGTATTATTCAATACGTAGCTCTTTCCGTTAACATGTCCAAGTTCAATATTATTCCATAATATTACCTTATTAAAAATTAAAAAACATTAATTACTTTATACGTAATTAAAAGTTCATAGCCGAACCCTAGTTTGTAAGGCTAACCACACGAAGAAAAAAAATGGTGTTTTCTTGTTTCGTACACGTCAAAAATTTACCTGAAATATTCTTGTTCGGACAACCCAATTAATTAATCCATTTTCGGCTTCCCGTTCCATACATCGGCGATTATACTGGCCCACAGGTAACGTAAGTACCTTTATAGATAGGTAAATTCATAATTATTTAATAACGTTGTTAATAAATTTTTGACGTATACGAAACGAGAGTGTACCTAACAATAATAAATCAAAAAGAATACATACGAATATAAATGTAAAATATCAATATTTTTTTAATATTAAAAATGTATTTCTAAACAGGAGAAATATAGAAGATTTCACACAACACTCACCGTGAATGACCCTGTATATTGAACTGTTCTTCGAGTTTATCTATATCAAATACATTTTGGAAATCATTTAAATTTTAAATTCATTAAAGGATATCTGTATATCGTACTGGTTTCCTACAACTTTACTACTTTTATCCCTGACAACTCTATTGACATTGTTCTTCCGAGGAATATTTTTACCGGGTTGTTGCCAAAATCGTGTTACTAAAATAAAAGTATTCCTAGTCAATCCTGATGCCCGAACATACCTAGAAATTAGTTGAAATAGCCGTTAAATTTACCGTAATGTAATAAAAATAAACAATAGTACTTACAGCAAACTGTCGTATGAATTATCTTTAAATGCCCAATTGAACAAACCCGGATTGTTTAAAGTAAATTTAATCTCGTCTATATTTACAAAAGTATCGACTAAATACGTAAAAGCATAAATATCAATTACTTGTAATATATAACTATTGAAAATAATTATCTTAAAATACATAAGTAATGTACACAATTTGATATAAGTACAGTGTGTTCACGGATTGACACCCGAAGAGGGCAACTTTTTTATTTGTGGGTTTATGAAGAAAAGTTATTCTCCAAAAAAAACTCCTGCTTATGCTAAAACGATCCAAACACATATTAATTTCTCAAATTTGTATACATGGTGTTCAGAACTTAGATAAACATGAAAAAAGCTTAAATCAACAAACCGTTTTATACGATAAAAACTAATTAGTAAAAGTTGTTGGGATTAAAAGCTACGCCTCAATCTACAATTTTGATTCTTTGCCTTAATGCACAGGGACTGACAAACAGTTCCACCCCTTATAAAGTATAAGTTCTTTTAAATTAACTTACATTTTTGTAAATAAGTTAAAACTCTGTTTGTCTTTAAACGGTATTGCTATGTAAAAGCTTTTTTACTCTTCATTCATTTTCTAATAATAGTATATTGTACAACAAGCGAGAAAAATTACATATTTCTCCCGAGTGCAGCAGAACAAACCCGCAAATCAAGCGAGGGATAATCATGTCATAGTGTCGTACACTACTTTTTCTACGGATGCGTTCTTTTTACATGTTTAAAACGAAGTTCAGAATTAAAATACATAATACATATTGCATTAACTCATTTCTATATTTTACTTAAAATTGTAATTAACAGTAGTTATATTTGAACAATTTTGGAAAGTAATTCCTGGTAGGTTGTTTCGTTTCAATACATTTTCGGTAATTGAAATATTAGCTGAGGTCGTGCCATATCAATTTGCCCAATTTGCCATGTAACAATAATTCATAGCTGCCGTGGGTTATCATAATAACAGTGAGATATTATTTCTCACTATAATGGCGGATATTGGCTGCCTTGGGTTATCATAATAACAGTGAGAAAATATTTCTCTCTATAGATTTCACACTGCGTGAGAAATTCTCCGTTTTGAACGTATGGAAGCGATGAGAGAAGTGGAACATTCCATAGCATCATTCGTTTAATTATGAATCGTGCACGGATTTATTTAATAACAAACCCGAACAAACCCTAATTTTTTTTTATAATATGGCAAGTGACTTAGCAGTTTTCGACAATTTTCCGTATAGTATAAAGCTTTTAAAGAGTATTACCGTTTAAAGCAGGGTTTTAACTTATTTACAAAAATATAAGTTAATTTAAAGGAAATCATGTGCCAGTTAGTCAAAATTTTGTATCGAGGCAATCCCAACCAACAACTTTTACCAATTAGGTACCTTTATCATATCTTTACCCGTAAGGATACTTTATTTTTAGCTTTTTCAGATTTTTCTAATATTATAATAAATAATAATATAATTTTGGATCGTTTCATCACAAACAGGAGATTTTATGAAGAATAACGTTTTTTCATAAATCCAAAAATAAAAAAAATTTACGTCTTGTGGAGGGAACACACTGTATAATAAACAGCAATATTAAGTTAGTGAAAATGTAAAAGAGGAACTATTAAAACAACGAATTAGTTTCAAGGACATACGGAATAATTACTTAATAAATCTCATCTTTATGTCTACCTACCTCAAGAAATGGACAGGGGGTGTATAGATTAGAGTGTGATGGTAGTGGAGGGGTGAGGGTGGGATTTTTCAATTCTCGCCTAGGGTGGCAGATCACCTAGAAACGGCCTGAGGCTCACTAAAAAATTAAAACAAAATTTAATACCAACATAAAATTTATTAAAACCTTAAATTGCATCACATACTTTTTTATTATAATAAAATGGAAATAAGTTCAACTGGCAACTTTACTTTATATTCAGGTCTCAGGATATAGAAGGTTCAAGAAGTATATTTTACAAATTGGGTTAAATGCAGGAATGAAACTAGATATTTAAATTTCCTAGACAATTGCTGGATAGAGTAATGTAGAAGGTTGAATTTAACTAAAAAAATTTGAAACAAAATATTTCAACTGATCTTTTCGGCTACTCTGCTTCTAAAAACTGATAAAGTGAAATTTTCAATAAAATATTAGAATTATTAATCAGATCAGTCAATGTTAGTTTTATCGTGCTGCACAAACTAAACTGCTGGCCATTTGCTTTCGAGCAAGAAAAATTTCGCCTAAATTTAAAAGTTAATATTTTCTGAACCAGATATGACATCGATCTCCGGTTTTTAATTGTTGATAGATTTGTCCCTTAGGAAACAATTGCCAAAGTTGGATTGTCTTAAACTGTCAGAAAATTTTATATACAGGGTGTTAAAGATGATGATGATTTTTGCTCCAATTTCAATAGCATGTAACTTTCACAATAATATTTTTAAATTTTATCACTGTACGTCAATTGAATCACTGGTTCATAGCAAAGAAAGTAATTTGTCAAATTTTTGATATCTGCTATATTTTAAGAGATACCGATTTTTTTGAAAAACTTTGCTTTTTTAAACTTTTTGTTAACTAAATCCCACTGTGCGTTGAATCGTGCAAACTTTGCAAGTGATTATTATACCTTATGAAAAGCTTGTTTATGTTCAGTAACAACAATTGTACTTAAATGTTGTGATGTGCAGTGGCGTACTTATAATCACTTATATGTCTATGCTTTATGAGTATCTCACAATTTTTTTGTATTGGAAAGTACTCGCCCCTAGATTAGGCAAGTTTTTTCTTATTTTTTAGTTTTTCATATCGCGCTACAGGTATATTATACAGTGTCTACAAAATTTTAAAAAAGATAATTTTTTTATTTAATTGTTTGAAAAAATTTATTTATTAATTTCTAACTTTCTAACACATGGTTAGCTTTCTTGCTAAACGCATTAGCATGGCTGACTTGATATTGTTTTTTTTCGTGATAATCTCGATTCAAATTAATAAATACACTCGGATGGGCGGGGTTTGGTTTGACGGCAGCTAGTGATATTTAATATTAAAGTGCCTTTCAATGTAAAATTAATTTTAGGAATAGTGTCGTGTTAGAAAGTTAGAAATTAATAAATAAATTTTTTCAAACAATTAAATAAAAAAACATCTTTTTTAAAATTTTGTAGACACTGTATAATATACCTGTAGCGCGATATGAAAAACTAAAAAATAAGGAAACACTTGCCTAATCTAGGGGCGAGTACTTTCCAATACAAAAAATTGTGAGATACTCATAAAGCATAAACATATAAGTGATTATAAGTACGCCACTGTACATCACAACATTTAGGTACAATTGTTGTTACTGAACATAAACAAGCTTTTCATAAGGTATAATAATCACTTGCAAAGTTTGCACGATACAAAGCACAGTGGGATCTAGCTAACAAAAAGTTGAAAAAAAAGCAAAGTTTTCAAAAAAATCGGTATCTCTTAAAATATAGCAGATATCAAAAATTTGACAGATCACTTTCTTTGCTATGAACCAGTGATTCAATTGACGTACAGTGATAAAATTTAAAAATATTATTGTGAAAGTTACATGCTATTGAAATTGGAGCAAAAATCATCGTCCTCTTTAACACCCTGTATATAAAATTTTCTAACAGTTTAAGACAATCCAACTTTGGCAATTGTTTCCTAAGGGACAAATCTATCAACCATTAAAAACCGGAGATCGATGTCATATCTGGGTCAGAAAATATTAACTTTTAAATTTAGACGAAATTTTTCTTGCTCGAAAGCAAATGGCCAGCAGTTTATGTTATTATATAATTTCTAAACCTATTATATCAATTTTGCAAAGTTTTACACTACGGTATAATCGCTAATATACTTAAATAACAGAAATATTTATACCGATGAATACTAAAGACCACAAGCAATGTAAATTGGAATGGATGAATTACTAATCATTATTGATTAAACCTCCAATTATGTTAATAGATCGTCAAATATTTATTTAGTAAAACGGGAGATGAAAAAAATCAAAAATTGTCACGTATTAAACCCTAATGGTCCCTTTATACCCTTTAAAAATATAATATTACCTACTATGACTAATCGAGTTTAACTCATTATGGTTCCAATAAATTTATTATTTTTATTTTAGAAAGCCGAATAGATCAGGGGTCACCAACCGCCGGTTTTGATAAACTGGTCACTGGCGGGTAGCCCCACTATTTGACTACACATTGAAGTAGCAAAGTTAAATTTTTCTGTTTATTTAAGTCAATATACAGGATTAAATAAAAAGTAGTCTTTACTAAAATTTAAATGGCGATACGGGGTTTACCTAAGTATATCTAAGTACTTACATACTCATGAGAGTAAAGGTTAGTCTGTTTTCTTTCTTTATTCGCCTTTTCTTTAACAGTTTTAAAGTTATACCATTTTTTCCAGAACATTTTATGTATACCTACCTACTCATACGTAGATATACATGATGCGACAACTTACATTTTTGTCGCGTCAAGGATGAAATAAATAACTGCATCTCAACCATGGGCAGGCGATATGCTACCGATTTAACACAACACCAACACACTATTGAATGGTTCATGATTATTTATTTATTTCATGTCACATCATGTGTACCTACGTATGAATAGGTACGTATATATAATGTAATGTTCTGGAAAAAACGATATAACTTTAAAACTGTTGAAGATAAAAAGAAAATTAAAAAAATGCAGAGAAAAACTAACATTTCCTCTCGTGAAAATCTGAGTACTTAGATACCTGAAACCCGACTCTGTCGCAGTTCTAATTAAATGAACGGAAATATAAAACCTTGCTACGCCAATTCGTAACTAAATAGTGGGGTTACGCGCCAGCGAAAAGTTTATCAAAATCCATAGCGGATCAGAAAATTTGATGTTATAAAAATTACGTCAAATTATAGTAAGTCGTTTCGTATGTCCTTCAGTGTAGAATTATAACAGGTCGGAATAACGGTTTGGAGACCACTGGAATAGATGACAGTTATAATTTTTTTTGTTTTTTTTTTTTTATGATCAAACACAAGCACTATAGGAAAAATCCTTTAGGGCACTCTGGGAGTGGTGCGTGTGCGCAAAAAGCGATTTACGTTGGTTTTGAATCGTTGGAGGTTATATTCGTTGGGAAAAACGACCTCGGGAAGGTCGTTCCACAAGGATGTAGTCCTCCAGATGAAATAATTCTTAAATAATGAAGTTCGAGGAGTACTAAGCTTAACCACATATGGATGGGCGGCAGTGGTTCGTCGTGTATTTCTGCTATTCGTCGCTCTGGGCGGACTTAAGAGGGCAAGGTCAGCCGAGCACCTTCCATGAAAATATCTGTAAAAGAGAGTCAAATCCCCAACCTGTCTTCGATGTTCTAGCCTGTCGAGGTTCTTCGTCAGCTGGTATATAGCAAGTGGAGGACTTAATAATATATAAAAATCGAATAAACAAAAAAAACAATATTTTAAAGAACTATATTTCATATTTGGTTTATTTTACAATTATAATTGAAAATCGAGAAAAGTTTTACCAATAACCAATATAAGTAAAATTGTGGATTTTCAAAAATAAGGGTATAGATTATGTTAGAGCGATTTTTCTTTTGTATGTCTCACCTACAAATGAAATATTTGGCAATAAATTAATTTAAATAGAGATTTGAGAGCAACCACCAACATTTATCAAAAATAAAATTTTGCAAGAGATCAATAATAAAAAGATGTTTCTATTCGTTGTGAACTTTCTTGGCTACCTTTTATTTGGATGATCGTTATATCTCCCTTCCCATAGAAAATTTAATTTCTATTTTTTAATTTTGCATTAAATAAATTAAACGTTTTAAGATATATTATAAATTTATTTGTGTACTGACGAGGAATGTGATGAAAATCCTTGTAAAGTTCCTAGAAAATGTGCTAAAAAAAATCTAGTCTAATCTGTGATTTCACGATGTACCTACATTTTAATATATGTTATTATAATGTATGTATCTAATATTACATTCTAATTTCCAATATATTGACTACTCTATCCCCTAAAATATCATTTAATGAAAAAAATGTTCTTTCATTTAAATTTAATTACAAGAACTATGTTACATCATTTGTTTTTCAGTGAAATCCGTATTTAAAAAAATATTTTCAGATACCATTACCAAAATTTTCAAATATGTTAGGTTGTATTATCATAAAATTATTGCATTAAGCAGCAAAATGCGTCAAAGTGTTGGGAAAAAAATCAAATGTTAATATATCCAATTCAAAATACTGCTGGAAATATTTTTTTCAGTAAAAATCAATCAATTTAGTCAATCTCAAATATTTTAGTTCTTATTACCATAAAATTGTACCAAAACAACGAAGTACGTCGAAGTGTTGTATAAGAAATAAAATATTGTTAGTCTGTTGACATCAAAATAATCTGCTGCAGATATTTTAGTTGTGTGAGAATACATTAATTTAGAAAGAGCTTTGAGTTCTTGAAATTGACCAGAAAAAATGAAGTAGTTCTGCTCCGTTTCGATGCAAGTGCATAGGAGCAGTTCGGCGGCTTGTCCGACAGCATTACAGCAATCCATCATGTAAAAAAGGTAAAACTGTAACAAAAATAACGTATCCATAGAAAGTTGAATTTTCCAACTGAATAATTTTAGTTAACACAATGAACAACATGGTGCATACGTTGTTTAAGACGAGCAAATTAAACTCTTGAAGAGGATATCGGAGTCAGGCGATAATGCTTCAACGGTTACCTACCTTTCGGTTTAAACCTCGCGTACTCTACACTAGCAAAACAAACCTCTCTCCCGGCAACCCTTACAACCTCCACTTCTCGCCACAGCTCTCCCCAGTCGCTAGGCTTAACAAGGTAGGCCCAGCGACCGAAACGCAAGGCATAAAAAGTAGGGAAAGAAGACTCCTTTTCCCTTATTAATTTCTCAAAACAATTTAACGAACTTCTTACAATATCCTAAATTATCACAAAATTCCTTACTCCTAACAATCGTTCATCAAATTACAAAATTTTCCTTATCCTAATTACCCACGCAGTCAGTCGAAATCTCCGATTTGATCCCTGTTTATTTCGCGTTTTCTAGGTACGAGGCAAATTGGATTTTCCCTTGCCGTTAGAGCAATACATCGAGCGTCCGCCCGTAATTGGTATGCCGAAAGGGTTTAATCTTTTTATGAAAACGCTTAATATTTTTTAAAATTGTTGAACAAGAGATGTCTAAATGTTATTAAAAAATAGCGGAAATAATTTCTTTCTACATAGAAGAGTAAATAAAATTAAATCTAAAAATCTTCCGAAACAAATAAATATATAATTTCTTCCAATTGTACAAAGTTTTTTTTCCTTGAACATTTTTCCCTAATACAAAAATAAACGCTTGGTGCGAAAACTCGTTTAGAAATAATCCGGAATCCACTTAATATTGATAAAGTACGCATTTCTCTGATAAAAAAATTTATTTTATTATTAATAATGTTAAAATTTATAGTTTGTACATAATTAGGCACTATCTAGCAATACGCACAGTACTAATAGTTAATATTTTTTTCATTCGACAGGTATAGTTGGCGACCAAAACTGATGGCAGTAACGTAGGAGTCGAAACCATGGGAACCAATTCAAGCCACCAATGACAATACAGCATTTTGGCAGCTTCCATGGCTTCGACTGTTACGTTACTGCCAGCTGTTTTGGTCGCTACCTATACTTCTGACTGGTAACCGCTACTTCGCCTTCAGAAAATAATCAAGGAAGAAGAAAAATTATTTCCTTACAATTTATATAGTATACAGCGTAGGCATGCCAATCCCGGGATCTCGAGGAAAAATCAATCCCGAAAATCACGTGATATAAGAGTTCTTTAAAAATTAACACTTTAAACTTTTAAATATTAATTTTAAAACTAACATTTTTATTGTAAGTTATATTTTAGTAATAAATCCCTGACTGGGCCCTAATACAAATAATATACAATTTACAAGACAATATAATTTGTTAGCGCCGATTTTCAGAGATCACTAAACAACAATTAATTAATTTCGAATCATTATTTCCGGACTTTTAGTAGTGCATTATAAACCTATGGATTAAAAAACACTTTAGTTACGTAGTTTATATACTATTTTATGCACTTTAGGATAGAGAAAATTGAGTCCCAAAATAAATTATATAAACATCGGTCAACAAATTTACTTTTGAGTGATTAATTCTTTTATAATCCCTCAAGGATTCAATTTTTATCCCTTACAACGGGTTTATCAGTGGAGTGTTATCTCTGTATGTTATTTAGACCTGCACTATCATTATCTAGGTCAAAGTTAGGTGTTACCAGTGAAAGTATTTAACCAGGTGTTTTTTATAAACCATCCAATTTTGTTTGACAAACGTCATAGTATATAAATCTGCGTTTTGGTGTAGTATCAATATTCACAGAATCATTCGCCTTTCCGGTAAAACAATGACACAGCTGCTAAACTATCAATTGTTCAGGAGAGATGAAAAACTAATGTCAAGTTTTTATTATTAGGTTTAAATAACATGAAGAAAATATATTGGTATTGAAAGTATTGGGTTTGTTCGGGTTTGTTCGGGTTTAGAGTCGGGAATTTTTGTGGCGCCAGTAATGGTAATTATAATTGCAAGGATTCATGCGCAGTACACCGTTCTCCGTATTACGGTCGGAAATTCTACTCTTCTGGCAATTAAAATGGCACGGATTCATGCGCAGTACACCGTTTCCGATCAGCTGTCTCTCATTACAGAAATGGAGCACGCGCCATTTTAATTATCATTGCCGGCGCAATAGGGTAGACATGGATTATTCTGTTATTTTTAAGTGTTTATTATTTGGTCGAAGTAGGTATGAACAGCTACTGGCCGTTTAAACCCACTGGTACTTAAATTAGCAGTTCACATTCTTTATTAAGCTTATGGACTACTAATTCGTAGCAACTTTTTTGACCTCCTATTTGTAAATAGCAGTAGCTGCTTTAACTGGTAATCAAAACGAACAGGTTTGTCCACCTCTAATTCTGGGGGTATTTTAGGGATTTCGACAGTACCAACTGCTGTTCTGACCATTGACAATGCTCCAGCTGATCGAGAACGGTTTGCTACGCATGACTACGTGCCATTATAATTGCCGGCGCAAGAGAAAAAAATTTCCGACTCTGATACGGCCTTTAGGATCCGACTAACCCAAGGATCAACTCCAAAACAAGCAGTTTCAAGTTCGTATTAATTAACCTCAAACTTTAACACTTACCTTAGTATAATACGGACAAATAGTTTAGTTCTGAGTTTTGTTTAGATCTAAGCTAAATGACTTTAACACTCCACTGATAAACCCGTCCTTAGGAATTAAATGGTCTTTTAATCTCTCATTTTGGGGGTTTAAGTATAGAAACAGATCGCTGCTTCTCGTTAACAGGTTATACGTGCGATAAGTTACGATCGAGTTTAGGAGACGAGACACTGGGGCACTGATTTTTATATGTTTTTTTTTTATATATTAATAGATTCCTATTTAGTGTATTTACTAAACACAATCATTCTTATGTTAATTATTTCTGGGATTAGTCCCGGAATCCCGGGATTACATAATCTTTATCCCGAAAATCCCGGGATTAGAATAAAGCCTCGGGACTGGCACCCTTAATACAGCATGTGGTCGGGAATATAATGCCACCATATAGAAAAAAATTTTATCTGTGATTTTAGCAAAATAACTATTCTTCATAAAAAAAGTTTTGAATACCCGAAAAACTCCTAATCCCCGAAACAATCATAAATATATACAGTGGTCAAGAACTAAGAAAATGTGCTAAAATGCTAAGGGAAAATTAACATTAATTTACATGATAAAAAAAATTTATTAGAGAAAAGATGTTAAGAATCAAATTTAATATCAAAATATAAAATAACAGCCATCTACGAAGAAAAAAATATTTTCATCTATTTATTCTAACCGAAAATATAGAAACATTTTGAAAGGTAAAGTAATGGATTTTTAAAAGTCCAAGACATCAAGTCATCTATGAAACACTCAGGTGTCAAAGTAAACGTCAATATGATTTTTAAAACTTAATTAATTGCTCAAAGATGCATAACCAAGAAAAAGTAGGAAGTGTGTTTATTGTGGGCAAATGAATTAAAAAACCGAATTACACAAGCATGGAGTACAATAATTTAAAATTGAAAACGGTGTTCGAAGAATTAGAAAAAAAACTCTTTAAATGCATAGAAAATGATAGCTCATCTGAAGCCTAATAATAGAGAAACCTTTTTTGTTCCTAATAAAATGTTTTCCGTAATCTATGGGACCAGAAAAAATTAAACTATATTTTTCTTGTAGGCAGCTTCTATTTTATATTTTGACATTAAATTTGATTCTTAACTGTTTCCTAATAAATCTTGTTGTACATGTAAATTAATGTTAATTTATTCTTAGCACATTTTCTTATTTTTTGACCACCCCGTACGTTATATTTGTGTTTTTTTTCGAGGATTAGGAGTTTTTGAAGTATGCAAAACTTTTTATGAGGAATAGTTTTTTTTACTAAAGTCGCAGATAAAAAAATTTTGCATATGGTGCCAATATTAACTGCATAACAAGAACTTAAATAATTCTTAAACAGCTATTCTTCGGACCCTCAATTGGAAAGCAGAAAGTGGCCATAATTTGCATACTGTTAGATATCAAAATACCAATTTAGATTGAATAGTACACCATTGATTGAGTAAAATACCAAGGAAAGGAAACTTCTAGTATTGATAAGATCCTGTATACTGGTTTCAAATACTTCTCAATAGTATAGTATAGTTGTCCATTTCTTACCATCGGTAATACCTTTCAAAATTTTATGGTATTAATAAGAGAAGGCGTTAATATTTATATTCTACCGACTAGGGCTGATATGAACTTGAAGTTTCAAGATTTTTTTGATGGTGAGATGTGAACAGGGAACCTAAACTAATTAGAACAGAAAATGTCGAAACTGGTCTGCAGATGGTCACATCCTCCGGTAAAGAAAACTATCGTTTCTTATTCAGCGCTCAATGGGACCGATAGCCATGGAAATAGTTTCAGCACTATTTAATTATTCTTTACTGTAAAAGGCATTGTCAGGTGAGTAGGAAATAATTTTATTTGTATCAAATTTGAGATGTTCCATGAAGAGAAAATTGAAATTTATGTTGCGATATCGTCAATACAAATTAAACTATAATTATGTAATAATGTAATTTTTAAGAATGTAGAACAAAACTAGATTAAATAAAGTTTGAGTTTAATATCGAATTAAATTTTTTTATGACAAATAACTGTTGCTTTAATAATTGTAAACTTTATGAACAAAATATTAAAATTATTTTTCTTGTTATTTTTTTGTATTTTTAAATTAATTTTTTGATTTTTTCAATTTCTTTACCAGTTCTTTATTCGTTCTCAAACTTCTTCAGTTCGACCTTTTCTCCTCTCTTTATTTTTTCATTCGAATAAATTTCTTTTAACTAATGTTTTCGAGCAATAATACCATCAAATTTTTGAAACCCACAAAATACGTTCATTGTTATTTATTTCTGGAATTTTCACCTCATCATCAATCAAATGAACCACGAAATTCGTAAAAATAAGATGTTGCTCATTTAAAGACATATTCGATTATTTTCGTTTTTTTTTTAAATTTTAATACAAATTAAGGAAAATTACTAATAAAGCAATATGGCATTATATCTGATACTACTACTAACTCCACCCAGCCTAATAATATTATTTTTACTAATTACTTAATACGGAAACATCAGCTGCAAGCTATGGCTGCCTGACAAATATGGTTTTGATAATAAACACAATTAATTTGTTATATAAATTAATTACTAAAATAGTTGTGATTCAAGTTGATCTTTTATACTTACTATGGTTGCCGCTAGGGGAATACACATTGTCAGAATAAAGGTATTATATTCCTTTGTCGGGTTTACCGTATGGAACCAAATACCAAATAACGTGGTATTTATTAGCTGCAGAGAAGAAAATGCAATTACTAGGAGCATTTGATAACCATTTAGTTCGTTGAAGTCTTCTACTAAGTCATCTAATGCCAAATACTCCTTTCTTATAAATACTATTTTTTGCATCACCTCGTTTGCTGGTAAGTTTGTCAAATTTCGCATACTTCTTGTTAAGCATAAGTATCTTTCCTTTAGGAGGTAGGCTAAAATTACGAAAAATGTTTTATTTACAAAATAAAGAACAGCAAAATCTAATTTGTTGGTATCATGCACTACTAACAATTATTTCTTTTATGTCCCTGCAATGTCTTTAATTTTCCCCATGTTTTGAAATATTACTCTACGAGACCCTAACAAATGTTCAAAACATTCCTTACTGCGCCCTTTTAACCAAGCCATATATTATTTCTCCATAAGCCGACTCAGACAAAACAGGCTGGGATAGATAAATTTTCCATTTTTCCAAGAGATAATTTTATGTCGAGCCGACGCACGTTAACGTTAGTTAATCTATGTATAACGTACATCGTGTTATTTTGAAATATATGATGTCATATGATAGATATTAGAAATAATCTAACTATTATATAAGAGGAACAAACAACCAGTTTGCCAAAGGTATTGCAATATAAGCTTCTTTGATGATTTCATGTATCAGGGAACAGTTATATAGACTGCAAGTGCAACAGATGAGAATGGGATTTTCATTAAACTGTGACAAGTATACTCCAATACGAGATATGTTAACATATATTTAAATCTTTTTTTTTGGGACAGGAGACCATAAACATAATATTCGTTCCAGACAGAGTTATAATGTATCTGCCGTTAAAACAACATGCGCGCTTACATAAAACACTTTTTTATGAAGGTATTTGGGTACAATGCTTTGCCTGGCGAAATCAAAAGTGCAACTAGTTTAAATGTTTTAAGCGAACGAAGACTGTTTGGCCATTTAACTGACGGATAATACAATTATGTATGTATGTATGTATGTATTTATTATAAAGACTGTGTATATATGATAAGCCAAGAGCTATATAAAGACATATAGCGCACTAAGGTTTAATTTTTGTTGAGAAACACCCGGTGTACACCATACACCGAGAGTGTTCCTTGTTAATCTGAGGTTGTCTTCTTTTTCATGTTCCACATTCGTTGGATTTCGATTTGCAGGTTGCAGGTTTGCAGGTATTTGAGATATTTCTCAGCTTCTTTCTGAATAATGTTGTAATCTGATGGTATGGTACCTAACATCTATCAGGAGGCACTTTCGTTGTTTTTTGTCTTTAATGATCAGGTCGGGCTTATTTGCTGTGATGCTTCTGTCCATCCGTACTTGCATTTTTTTTTATGACCACAAGTACTATAGGAAAAATCTTTTAATGCACTCTGAGACTAGTGCGTGTGCACATAAAGCTATTCACGTTGGTTTTGAATCGTTGGAGGTTATATTCGGTGGGACAAACTACCACGGGAAGATCCTCCCATATGGATGAAGTCCTCCAGATGCAAGAATTCTTAAATAATGAAGTTCGAGGCGTACTGAGCTTAACCACATATGGATGGGCGGTACTGGTTCGTCGTGTATTTCTGCTATTCGCCGATCTGGGCAGAATTAAGAGGGCAAGGTCAGCCGAGCATTTTCCATGGAAATATCGGTAAAAGTGAGTCATTCGTGTCATGTAATGTGATGACTTCGATATTCTGGCTGTCGCGCCTCTTCGTCAGCTCATGGTCTACGATCAGACGAATGGATCTCCTTTCGATGGAATCTAGTAACCGAAGAGTAGGTTTGGGTGCAGAGCTCCAGACATGAGAGCAGTATTCAAGTGATGGTCGAATCTGGGCTTTGTATATTATCAAAAGTTATGCGATCATGAATGGTTGTTCTCAGAAGTAAGTTTTTGTGTTTGTTTAAGTCATGTATACAGGGTGTGTCAGTAAGGTGTCTGGCTTCGATAGCGCCTAAACTCTTAAAGATAGATAAAAACATTCCATACAAAAGATAAATAGTTTACTAAGATGCATAACCTGAAAATATTTTTCAATCTACAGGGTGGCCCCAAAAAGTGGCACGGAATATTTTATAATTTTTTTAAATGAGACAGTAGGTATCTTTTTCCACATTTTGATTTAGTAGACAAATAGCATTACAACCATATTTAATTTTTTGAACTGAAATACAATGTTGTCAAGTAATTAATTTTTTTCTGAAATTTTAGTACTTTTAATGGTACGATATAAAAATCATAGCAACCCATTGGTACAACCTGAACAAATGCGATTTACATTGTGGGTACCCTAAAGTGCTTTATATCGATTTATGTTAGTAATTTTTAATTCTCTTATACAAAGCGTTCGTTAGATCTTGGACAATTTAGGGATTTTAAATATGCTTTAATTTAATTTTTTTTAAATAGGACACCCTATATATTTTTAGGCATATGGATTTATCCTGCGAATACCGTTATTTTTTGTTAAATATGTCCTACCTAAATCTTATAATTTCTGAAATATTTTAAGATTTGTCTTAATTCAGGTAAAAATTGGAAGATCTAACGAACGCTTTGTATAAGAGAATTAAAAATTACTAACATAAATCGATATAAAGCACTTTACCCACAATGTAAATCGCATTTGTTCAGGTTGTACCAATGGGTTGCTATGATTTTTATATCATCCCATTAAAAAGTACTAAAATTTCAGAAAAAAATTAATTACTTGACAACGCTGCATTTCAGTTCAAAAAATTAAATACGGTTTTAACGCTCTTGATCTGCTAAATCAAATATGGAAAAAGATACCTAGTGTCTCATTTAAAAAAATTATAAAATATTCCGTGCCACTTTTTAGGGCCACCCTGTAGATTGTAAAATATTTTCCGGTTATGCATCTTAGTAAACCATTTATCTTTTGTATGGAACGTTTTTATCTATCTTTAAGAGTTTAGGCGCTATCGAAGCCAGACACCTTACTGACACACCCTGCATATATATATACAGGGTGTCCGGAAAAAGGAGGTCAATCCGTTAACCATATATTCCTTGAGCAAAAATAATATTACTTTTATAATGCCATTTTTAATTTTTGACCCTCATGTGCGATATACAGGGTGTTAAAGTTTGAAATTAAAAACCAATTTTTTGGAATAATTCGAGTATTTAATGAGATATTAATTTCAAATTCAATTCAAATTCAAAAAGCCACATCTTTTGAGGGGAACAAAACAAGAAACTTTTGTCAAATACTAAAAATAGGGGGGGTCAAGTTCCCGCTGACCACCCCTATTTTTTAATGTGTGCGCCAGTGACTTCTAAACTATATTTTTTTAGGTAATCATTTGTTTTTGAGTATTTTTTCTCCCTTATAAAATTTCGATCAAATCATGTGTTTTGGAGATAATTTGAAAAGCATGGATCCTTACCAGATGCCAGCGCGGCTGACGGTAATCCAATAATTTTCAAATGCTAAATCAAGTCAGCCGTTGTGGCATTACCATGGATACAAGATATAATTAAGTAAAACTTTGCAATAAGTGACAATACCGAAAACAAAGACTAACCAAAAATAAGGACAGTGGCGTACAGATAAAAACCTGTAGTACTAATTCAGTTAAATGAAATTAGTTTATTGACCTACTAAGAACTTACTATTGCTAATCTTCATATAACAGTAAACACCATTGTTATCATTCGTTCTTAAGACAATAATTTACTATTACTTATTAAATAAATTTGAAACATCATAACAAGATAACAAATACCCAAAACATATTATTTTCGAAAGGAGTATAATAATCGTCGCGACATCTCGCGGTGGTACATAAAAACGGCGAAACGCGTCTGGGTATTAGTCTGACGAAGGAAAATGGAAACAAATTTCTATATTCAAATTTTATTTTTTTAAATTAACGTTAGTAACATAAAACAAACAAAAAAAATAGTCTAAAGGAATTGCTCGATATGACCTCCATTTTTTTGAATACACATGCGAGCTCTCTTTATTAAAGAAAATCTTCACCTTTGAAAAATATGTGGTTTTAACCTGAACTGCTGTCCAGCTTGAAGTATTCTTTCTATTAAATGAATCTCGCTCAAAATCGGAACCATATACACAAAATCTTTCATACACCCCCAGACTGAATAGTCCAAAGGAGTAAGTTCTGGGGAACGGGGTGGCCATTTAACATGAGCATCATGGCCCCGACCAATCCAGCGATTAGGAAAGATTTGGTGTAAATAGTTCCTAACATTTATAGCAAAATGCGGGGGAGCACCGTCTAGTTGAAACCAAATATATCTGTACGCCACTGTCCTTATTTTTTGTTGGTCTTTTGTTTTCGGTATTGTCACTTATTGCAAAGTTTTACTTAATTATATCTTGCATCCATGATCCATGATAATGCCACAAGGGCTGACTTGATTTAGCATTTGAAAATTATTGGATTACCGTCAGCCGCGCTGGCATCTGGTAAGGATCCATGCTTTTCAAATTATCTCCAAAACACATGATTTGATCGAAATTTTATAAGGGAGAAAAAATAATCAAAAATAAATGATTACCTAAAAAAATATAGTTTAGAAGTCACTGGCGCACACACTAAAAAATAGGGGTGGTCAGCGGGAACTGGACCCCCCCCTATTTTGAGTATTTGACAAACATTTCTTGTTTTGTTCCTCTCAAAAGATGTAACATTTTGTGCTGACGTAATGTACCAAATTTTAAATTAATATCTTATTAAATAGTCGAATTATTCAAAAAAATCAGTTTTTAATATCAAACTTTAACACCCTATATATCGCACATGAGGGTCAAAAATTAAAAATGGCATTATAAAAGTAATATTATTTTTGCTCAAGGAATATATGGTTAACGGATTGACCTCCTTTTTCCGGACACCCTGTATATATATATATATTGACGTGACCAAAATCAAATGCATAATAACATTGGTGGAATTCCCTCATATTAACAATGTTAAATCAACGAAGTTATATGTACTAAAATTTTCTAAGGCTATAGATGAAGCGGAAGCATGAATTCTACTAATTTAATATTTATATTCTACAGTATCTTGGACAACAAGAGCCAATTATCTATATGTCGAAGAAGAGAGTTTTGTGCACGGGCTCTATTATATTAACTTATAACTACTTGTTTTAAAAATAAATTTCTTTGCGTAAGATTTATTCTATTTCAGTATTATATTTTTAAACTAAGTATTTCTTTTTGTGTGTACAAATTAAAAAGAAAATTAACTATTAATTATTCTAACGGGCCTAAAAAAATAAAAGAAATGTAATAACAGCCATTTATTTGTTAGTTGTTCCAAATAAGTTAGGTCTATTGTTACTCCACTTTCCCCTCCTTTAGACAATACTTTTTAAGTACTGATATTTTTAAAATAGTATACGTTTTCAGCGTAGAAGGTTTACCAATATTTCATATTTTAATCTTTAATAGTTTCGAAAGAATTTAATAAAAACCATCTTCACAAAATTTTATATGAAATTCTTGTTTGGGCTAATAAAATGAATGTCTAATTATTATTGACCATACCTTTTAGGACACCCTGTATGTATATGATGAAATATTAAAATGTTAAATTATATTATTAGTAAATTAATAAAAATGTTATAGTAACTACAATTTATTAGATAGGTTTTAGTATAGATCCATACGGTAAGTTTTAACAGAAAAATGGAAGATCTTTTTTTGCTGAATTGAATAAAAATTAATAATAAAATAATTATTTCGAAAATATCAGTGGCGTCACATATTTTTTTGTTAAAAGTGTGTTGAAGCCTAGCTGTATCTACGTCACTGGACTGAGAAAAACTTTTTGAGCTAAAAATATGTAGTTTTATATAATAATAGTATACAGGGTGTCATGGAAATGACGTATTATATTTACATCGGCAATTCCTGAGATGAAAAACAAATTGAAGAAAAATATCCATAAATGGCGCTTTAATTTAATATGCCCTGTACATGACCTTATGTCAAACCAAAAATGACCACGTGGCGCCCCTGTCTGGAAGGTAAACAAAGCAACATATGTCAACAGTGTTGTCAAATCTTCCGGGTAAACTCTTTAGAAAGTCAATAACCGTTTGACAGATTGCAAGTTTTTTATTTTTCAGGGTACATTATTATAAACTTTTACATTCAGTTCAGTTCGCTGGGAAACAATCTCTGATTTATAAACTTGAACTGACTCGAACGAACCGCCGCAGAGGTCATGGTATGTTCTCATTTGTTCAATTCGAACGACACCCGTCAGATCTGGACAACTTAAAAGTTTTTAAATGCCAGTTACCCTTTAAAAAAAAATGCGATTTTATTTAGCTTCTCGCACTTATTTAAAACCAACTTAATTTATAAGAAAACACCAAGTACCTAGGTAACCCAAACAAAAACAAACCGGCACAATAATCTCACAAAATCGCATCTCGTGAACACATCTAAGTACCATTCAATCTGTGTAGACAAAAGTACGCCCTTATTGTCTAAATAACACGTTGATTCCGTCGATCGATATTGAACTGATGGACTGGGGCACTGCCGTCGC
This sequence comes from Barypeithes pellucidus, assembly GCA_963991005.1. Lineage (NCBI taxonomy): Eukaryota > Metazoa > Arthropoda > Insecta > Coleoptera > Curculionidae > Barypeithes > Barypeithes pellucidus. Next base: position 46,435,103 of record OZ022560.1, read on the forward strand.
GAAAAGAACAAATAACTTAATAATTTAAACTAGGGTTTAAGTATTAACACACAATTTAATTTAAGACACAATTTAATTTAAGCCACAAATCTGCTTGAAAAAACAGTAGGAAACCGGCTGGCTAATTTTAAACAGCTGATCTTGGTTAATCGGGTTGCCTATTCTTTACGCGACTACAGCGGCTGGGGTTAATACTTAAAAATACAGCGTTGCCACTTTCGATATTTTATAAGGTTATATTCATAAAATGCAGAATTTCCTTCTGTAATACTTTTCTGTATAATGATAGTCTCGGAAATGGCAACCGCGCTAGTTAGACGAGACTATTTATTTTAAAGGGATGGAAGGATGGGAAGGAAGGGTCTATCAACATAATTATTTCATCATTCTTCTTCAGTAAAGGATTAATAAATTTGATTAGCCCATTAGAAATTAGCGTTTTTATTATTTCTGAATTTCTATTGCGAAATAATTTGTATCCTATAGAGCTGTTGTTTTATGTGTACGGTAGGTTATTGTAAAGTGTAATTATGCGTTAGTATTTATTGCTTTTGTGTAATCTAATAATAAGTGCATATCTTCAAAAAAAATAATTAGAAACTCGTGGGTGTCTGTGTGTTTCTTTACGTGATTTAGTGCAATTGTTCCGAGAGATTGGAAATAAGAGGCCGAATGGGGTTTAGTGGGTATAAGCTTATTATGCAGTTCCACATTATCATCAGGGTACGTGATGAGCATAAAGCTTTTCCCATAGAAAAAAAAACAAAAACCTGAAGATGTCTTTGCTCTGGATTACTTGCTAGTGTACTGGCATCTGGATTCACTTCTATTTGGATACTAGGTAAACTAAATATTATTTTTATAAGAATCTAAAGTTTTACATTTTTTACAAAGTTGGCAACATTGGGCCTGAACATCTGTTGATTACACAGCTTGGCAATGTAATATGATCATATATGAATGTGCCGAGGAGTAACCGGGTGGGTTGGGGGGCGAATTACCCCACTTTTTAAACGTTGGATTTAAAAAAAATATCTAGCGCTTCTCTAGGACACCCCAGGAGTCACCTATTTAAATATAATACGTCATGCATTTCCATAACATCCTGTATAAAAAAGTTAGTGTAATATCTCAAACTTGTTTAGAGAATCAAAAAAAAATTTACGTCGGGTATATCGAAAACGAAGTATTTTAAGGCATCTTGTACACTTTTCGACTGGTCCAGGAAATTAAATAACATCCTGTATTATATACTATAAACTAAAAAGAATCCCGAACTTAACTGGCATGTATTTTCATATTTTACAGGCTAAGTATTTTTTTAAAACAACCTAATAGTTCAATAATTGGGTGTACTTTTAGACCGTTAATCGTTTTTGGGCCGAGAAAATGACACAAACGTTGTTAAGTAACAGATGTAAAAGTAATTCTAGTTAACGTTCAGCATTAAATAGTATATTACATAACGAGTGTTGAAAGTGGTAGATTTCAAAAAAGGAGGTATTTAGTACGAGGCACAAGCCGAGCTAGTTTGAGAAAGTCACTTTCACACAAGTAATGTACACAATTTCTCCTGCGACCACAAATACAGTTCCCAAGTATTTGAACATTTTAGCTTATTTACCCTAAAAAAATAATAGTTATTCTCCTATTTACTTACGCTAATTACTATGTATTGTGTGCATACATTTTTATCGTGTCTGATTTGTGCAGGAGTTGATTGTTTACTCATAAGAACTTTTTTACTTTTTAAAAAGTTTTATTTAGGTATTAATTGAAGCAAACAAAAGGGATTTATTCTCTCCGCTGGTCTGCTGTCAGTTCTTGGTTCTTCTCTTTTCCGCTAAGCGCGCTACCATCGTCAACCAGCGCCGTTCGTGTAAAACTACGCTAGACTATTAAGATCAAAGAGCCAAACCGTTTATTTTGTTAATTTAACTAACAGAAAATGAGTTTAATATTAACATTAAATAAATACATATAATTCTAAGGAAACCATAAGACTCATAACCTAACGTCAATATTTATAGAGATAGAGGTAAATGTCGTTAATTTGTCAATTATGGAAGTTTTACATATTTGCTTGAAACAATATTCAAATTAATATTACAACATACATAAATCAATTACATAAATCAGGTTACAAACCCTGTATGGATATTCTATATGATTATTGTAAAAACCGAAAATAAAAAGCACTTATTATATTTAATGGGTTATCTAACAATTCGCTGTTATCTTTTCTATATTTATCATAAAAAAAACCATAAGGTCATCACAAAAACAAGACAAATATATGTAATTCTTTTAATGCTCAGTATTGCTCTAGTGACCTGTACCCCATTCAGCATTCCTATTTACTCCGAGAGGTTATTCGGGTTTATTGGGGTATTATATTGCATGCCTCGACTCGTAAATAGAAGAATTATTGTAGTACCCTTCGTTAGGGTATCGACCACACACGTTTAAAGGAAAAATTCTTTACCTGCTCCCCTTAACACCCCATGCGGTGCTTGTCCTGTTATTCATTTCCTTAGTTGTGTGTCGACCATATCATACGTTGATTATTCGGGTTCCGTGTTTTTTCTTTTCGTTTCTTGTGTAATAGATACGCGCATAGGATAATGCCGAAGGTTAGAGTGAGTGGCTTACGCAGTGACAAAAAAGTGAAAGGACGCTCACGCCAGGAGCATGAAGAAATTCTAAGACAACGCCGTGAGCGAAAAAAGTCTTTGGAAAAGCGCCGTGAGCGTAAAAAGTCTGTCGAAAAGCGCCGTGAGCGTAGAAAGTCTGTCGAAAAGCGCCGTGAGCGAACAGCCCCTAAGAAAAGACGCCGAGAGCGTAAAGATCGGAATAAACAATGCCGTAGGTCTGAAAGTTCTTCCGGTTCGTCAAGTGGCTCGGACATCGCCGACTATAAGAAAATTTCGAAGAATTATTTCTTCCGATGACGAGTCTAGCCTAGATGAGGACAAAGAGGGACATAAAAGTCCTTCTATGGATACAGAAGCTCTTAACAGGGACCTTCTCGAATTGTTGGGATCTAATGTTGCGAGAGTCGAACTTCTCGGACCGGTAATTCAGAAGGATCTGGCAGAGAGATGGTCATCAATTTTGGGCCAGGGCCTTAGTACTGAAGAGCGCAACGACATAATCACTAACTATCCAATTCCTCAAAATTGTGAGTCATTGAATCCTCCTAAGGTCAATGATATTGTAGCAGCGGCTATTGTGGATTCGGCTACACGAAGAGATTTACGCTTGTCCTTGTTACAAACACAAGTAGGAGCCGCTGCAACCGCCATAGGTCAAGCGTTAACCACTTTATTAAAAGAAGGAGGGGAGCCAAACAGAGGTATAATTAAACAGTTAAGCGATGCAGGCCGATTAATTGTGGACTTGTTCCACTCTGAGTTAGAATCACGCCGTGACCTGATTTCAATGACCTTGAATAAGGACTTGAAGGAGACTTAAAAAACTCTCCAATTACCACGCTACTTTTTGGCAATGATATAGAAGAGCGAATAAAGTCATCAAAAAATATACAAAAATCTAGCGAAGACTTGAAAGTGGTGAAACCGAGACAAGCATATAAACCTTTAAACTTCAGGAGTCTGCCCAGATACTCAGTTGGGACTCATCGGGGCAGACACTCATTGACACAGACAGCCCGCCAGTCTCAGCCCCCCGTTTACCTCAGAAGACAATTCGAAACCCACAATCAAGCACGTCGACATCAAGGACAAAAGAGCCGGAAAACAATTCCATACATGAATACGAAAGGAGACAGACGCTAGCACTTCAGGTTAGTAAACCTACTGGGCGTTTATGTAAATGTTATAAGGTATGGCAAACTTTAACCTCTGATAAGAAAGTCTTATCATACATTAGAGGTCTACGAATTCCATTTTTTGAAAAACCTTTTCAAAAAAGATCGCCAAGAGAACCATATTGGTCTCAAACCGAAAAGAGGAATATAAGTGATTCCTTAAATAGGTTATTAGAAATAGGGGCTATTACCAGAACGGAACCATGCAAAAAGCAATTTGTCTCTAATATTTTTCTAAGACCTAAAAGTGACGGATCTCACAGATTAATTTTAAATCTTAAACCATTAAATAACTTTGTGATAAACAATCATTTTAAACTAGAGGATCACAAGACAGTCATAAAATTAATTTATAAAGATTGTTTTTTTGCTACTCTCGATCTGGAAGACGCCTATTTTTCGGTATCTATAGATAAAGCTTATCGAAAATATTTAAGATTCAGATTTAACAATATTTTATATGAATTTACATGTATGCCTTTTGGTTTAAGCTGCGCCCCAAGGATATTCACAAAGATCTTAAAACCGATTTTAGCTTTGTTAAGGGAGAAAGGCTTTATCTCTAATGTATATTTGGATGATTTTTTAATTACACTGGGAAACAAATTTCAACTTTTTTTTTGTTTCCTGAACAAAACCTATTTTTTTGGATTCAACTGTACCCAAGTAACTAAAAAATACCTATTAAAGATTTTAGTTGGCTCGCAAAAAAAAAATCTCAATTATTTGTTACAAAATTTTAATTCATAGGCATATACAATGGACATACAAAATACAGATAACAATATATTGTTGGTTCAACAAAAGCAACTAAATAGCACATTTTTATCATTGAATCCAAAGTTTAGACACTCATTTTGCGCTTCTTAGCTTGCCTTTTGAAAGCAGCCTCTGGGGCATCTCTCGTAATAGTCCAGCAGTAGTCGGCTAACATCTCACAGTTCCATTTTCCCTGATATCTTCTTTCCATGTTCGAAATATCCTGGTGGAACCTCTCACCGTGTTCGTCACTTACAGCACCACAATTTTCCGGAAAGTAATCCAGATGAGAATCCAGGAAATGAATTTTCAACGACATATTACACCCTAGGTTTTGGTAACACAAAAGAAGTTGGGCAACCAGGTCTTTATAATTTTCTGCTTTTATGTTTCCCAAGAAATTTTTTGCAACCATTTTAAAGGCATCCCAAGCGTCTTTTTCCTTGCCTTCAAGTATGGAATCGAATTGCGCATCTCCGAAAAGTTTCCTAATCTGGGGACCCACAAATATTCTCTCTTTAATTTTAGCGTCACTGATTCTAGGGAACTTTTCTTTTAAATAACTAAAAGCACGGCCTTCTTTGTCCATTGCCTTCACAAAATTTTTCATAAGTCCCAATTTTATATGAAGTGGCGGTAGTAAAATCTTTTCTAGGGCAACTAATGGCGCGCTGGTCACATTTTTCTTTCCTGGCTCAAAAGACTCTCTCGGTGGCCAAATTTTCTTTCTGTAGTGATCCGATCGTGCTCGACTGTCCCATTCGCAGAGGAAGTAGCAGTATTTGGTATAACCTAGCTGCATTCCAAGCAAGATCGCCACAACTTTTAAATCCCCACAAATTTGCCATTTATATCTTTCATATTGTATGGTCTCAAGTAACAATTTCAAATTGCTATATGTTTCTTTCATATGGACTGCATGACCAATTGGGACTGAAGGCAATTTGTTTCCATTATGGAGTAACACAGCTTTAAGACTTACTTTTGAGGAATCAATGAAAAGTCTCCAGTCTTTTGGATCATAGTCCAGATTTAAAGCTGCCATTAATCCCTCAATGTCCCTACAGGCTACCAAATTGTTATCCATGTTAAAAAATGGTGTTAGGTTTTTCTGACGGCTTCGGTACACAGAAACTTTTACTTCATCTTCAAGTAAATTCCATTGTTGCAATCGAGAGGCCAATAGTTCTGCTTTTGTCTTGGGCAGTTCCAAATCCCTTATAAGGTCACTTAATTCACTTTGACTTATTTTGTGAGGCTTTTTACTTGGAAGTTCACAGACAAAATCGGAGTCTTGCGAGGTTGATGGGCCGGCGACATTTTCCGGTACACTACCGTTTGAATCCTCTTGATCATCATCAGAATGAAGGGTATATTCCTGAGGTGGATTAGGTATAGGCAACTCGTCACTATGAGGCACCGGGCGTATGGCGGATTGTAAATTTGGATACTGTATCGCAGACCTTTTTTTCTCTGAAAAGCCTTTTTTGATGGGAGGTGTCAAACAAAAGTAACAGTCAGTAACGTGGTCTTTCGGTTCTCGCCAGATCATAGGAACAGCGAAGGGCATCTTACGGTTTTTTCCACTTAGCCAGCCGCGAATGTTGGACGCACATTTGTAGCAGCAGATATGGGGAGCCCAATTTTTATCCTGGTCTCCAACTTTGCAGCCAAAATACAAGTGGTAAGCCTTTTTTATTAAAGGGCTAAGCGTACGTTTTTGTTTCACAAAAGTCATTTCACCACATATATAACAAAAATGATCCGGCTTATTTACACAAACTCGCGACATGTTGCTCAAAACTCTAATTTCTCAAATACGAACAGCTCTCGATCAACTGGTGGTTGAAATACAACTAACTAACAATTTAGGATTTATATTATATGTATTTAAACCCCTTATAAAGTACACCTGTTATAATAAATCCAGGTATTTCTCATTTAATGGTGAAATTTTCCCATATATTAAGGGCAGGTAGGTAAATTATCATAATTGGGATGGATCTATAAAACCGGAGCCAACTGAGCCTTTTGCAAGACAGATTGTTAATTAGTATAATAAAATAAGTAAGATTTTGCTATTTTGGTCTCGGAAACATTTTTGCTGTTCCCCAGTGTTATTGGAGAAACCCGTCACGCTTGTGAACACAATGTTTTAGCAACACTTCATGTTTTAAGTGAGTTGGGTTTTATAATTAATTTTAAGAAAAGTAAATTGAAGCCGAAACAAAATTGTACTTACTTAGGTTTTGCATATAATTCCAAAACACTGCAAGTTTCCCTGCCCAAAGGAAAACAGTTTAGAATGCGAAACTTAATTAATACGTTTCGTTTCAAACCTACTTGCACAATTAGAGAACTCGCTATGTTTATAGGCAGTCTAATATCTTGCTGTCCAGCTATACCGTACGGGGGGTTGTATACTAAATATTTTGAACGCTGTAAATACAAAGCCTTAATGAATTCTGGGAACAACTTTGATTCCTCAATTCAATTAACCTCTAGATTGTCAGAAGATTTTGATTGGTGGCTCACACATATTAACTCGGAAAAATCATTAAAACCCCTTTCCTTTACACTCGAGATATTTTCAGACGCGTCTCGTTCAGGGTGGGGTGTTTTCTGTGATGGAAGACGAAGTCGTGGTTACTGGACAACTACGGAACAAGACCTTCACATTAACCACTTAGAACTCTTAGCAGCATTCTTCGGTTTAAAATGTTTTGCGAAAGATTTTTCTGACTGTTCAATACTATGTAGAATTGATAATACGACTGCAATCGCTACTATAAATCGTATGGGCAGTGTGCAATATCACCAACTGAATAAAATTGCTAGAAACATCTGGCAGTGGTGTGAGAAGAAAAATATAATAATTTTTGCGTCCTACATAAAATCTTCTGAGAATAAAGAGGCGGATGAAGAATCAAGGGTAGTTAAATATGATATCGAGTTTGAACTCAATCAGAATATTTTCGAAGAAATTGTTAAGGTCTTTGGATATCCATATATTGATTTATTTGCCAGCAGACACAACAAAAAATTTAAGAATTTTGTATCCTGGAAGAACGATCCAGAAAGTATGGCCGTTGACGCATTTACGGTAGTCTGGTCAAACTTCAAGTTTTACTCCTTTCCCCCGTTCTCCTTAATACTTAAAGTATTGCAAAAGATAGTTGTAGATCAAGCCGAGGGTATAGTGATTGTACCTTACTGGCCAACACAGGCATGGTACCCCCTTTTTAAGCAACTACTGGCCAGAGAACCTATTATTTTCAAGCCTATGAAAAATTCTCTTTTCTTCTTTGACAGGACTCCGCACCCGCTATGCCATCAGCTTACCCTGGTTGCCGGATTCTTATCCGGCAAGCCTTACAAGGAGGGGGCGTCCCAAACGAAGCAGTCGACATATGCATGGCCTCAATTACAAACTCCACTATTAAACAATACAACAGCGGGTTAAGATTCTGGTGGAATTATTGCCTAGTGCATAACGTAAATGTTTTTTCTGTCACAGTCGAGCATCTTTTAAAATTTTTAACCTATCATTTTAAAAGAGGCTCATCTTATGGGACCCTAAATTCTTTTAGATCAGCTGTGGGGCAGATTGCGGTTAAAAATATATTAAATGATTTTAGAGTTAAGCGGTTTTTCAAAGGAGTTTATGGTTTAAGACCAAATCTTCCCAAGTACGAGACGACTTGGGACCCATCCGTTGTGTTAAGCTATTTAGAGAGTCAACCCATTCAAGATGTCGATCTAGAGAGCCTAACGCTAAGATTGTCAGCACTATTACTTTTAGCTACAGGCCAACGCATTCAAACGATTGCAAGTATCGAAACCTGTAACATCAAAACTTTAGATGAAGGGATTAACATAAAGATCCCCACAAGATTAAAAACATCTGCTCGGAATAGAAGTCAACCCAATATTACTATCCCCTTTTTTCATAATAAAAAACTCTGTGTAGCGACAACAATAAATACTTATCTATGTAGGACCAAAGACCTGAGAGGTTCCAAAACAAATAATCTTTTTATTACCCTGAAAAGACCCTATAGAAATGCGTCATCGCAGACAATTGCTCGGTGGGTTAAGAAGGTTTTGAAAGACAGCGGAATTGACACTAGTAGATTTACAGCCCATAGTACGAGACACGCAGCTACTTCAGCGGCGGCTCGTAAGGGCGTTAATATAGACACAATAAGGCTTTCAGCGGGCTGGTCTAAGAACTCAAAGACGTTTGCCATGTTTTATAAAAGACCTCTTATAACAAACAATTTTTCCAAAGAAATCATGGACACATAGAGATAAGATAAATAAATAAATAAAAAATAATAATAAATATGTTACATAATAATAAGAGACAGGGAGAAGGTGTTTCACCCTGTAGGAAATTTTAACTTTATATTCTAGGTTTATATTCCAGGTTTAGGTTTAAAAAAAAAAAAAAAAAAAAACAATATGTACCTACTTAGTTGTAGGAGAGTTAAACATGTACACTTTTTGAACAATAAATATGTCAAAGTTAAGGGTGGATGTCTCTCTAGAAAATCGTAGTATGTTTTTCTATCTGCTTTAAACATCTACAATAATTCTTCTATTTACGAGTCGAGGCATGCAATATAATTAATAGATCAAACGAACTTACCTAAGTGAAGTTCGATCTTAATTATATCCATGCCTCGACGAAGTAAATAGGTCCCACCCGTCCCTAAAATTAACCCCTCAAAAACATACAACAATTTTTAGCTTTAAAGAAAATGAATAACAGGACAAGCACCGCATGGGGTGTTAAGGGGAGCAGGTAAAGAATTTTTCCTTTAAACGTGTGTGGTCGATACCCTAACGAAGGGTACTACAATAATTCTTCTATTTACTTCGTCGAGGCATGGATATAATTAAGATCGAACTTCACTTAGGTAAGTTCGTTTGATCTATTAATTCTATGCATTAAAATGTAATACTTCAGCTCTAGAGTTGAAATGATTTTTTTCAATATGCGTGTGATATAATACACTTTCTATGGAAGTTAGCCGTGCTTTTTTCTCATTTTCGGGGGTGGTCGTAGGAAATATATTTTTGTGAAAAAGCGATTTAAAAAAAATTAGAACATATCCGAACAAACCCAAACAATGGCGTTCATGTGGCAACTAAGAAGTGTAATTTTAGGGAATGTGATTTGAAGTAATTGTTTTAGTGCAGTTAAAAGCATTTTACACTAAAAATTGCCTTTGAAATGATATATTTTTAATTTGACAGAAACGATTATTTGATATTTTTTATTCAATTGTTTTCAAAAGTTGTGAATGTCTTTATAATATATTTTTAAACAATAATTCTTTTAAAAAATTGATATATTTTCTTTTACGGCCATTTCAGCTATATAATTTTTTTTAATTTTCCGCCAAACTCCTAGAGACGAACACCACTGTTTCATGGTTTTTGTTTCTGTCATAATATTCAGGTTTTTCTATTCTAATTAATAGTCAACAATCAGTTTGTTCTAATTATTACAGCCAATGTAAACTAAAATATGACATGCTCGTTTGCTATATCCAGTAAAACGAAAATGCAGATGGAGCATTAGAAGTGTATTTCAATGGTAAATTAAAGCCTTTTGTAGTATGCAATTCTATGAAGCCGGATTAAATAATTTTTCCAAGAATGGAATCAAGTTAATTGAACAATTTTCGAAAACTTCGGCCAAAATCTGCCATAAAGAAAATCGTGTGAGCGATGAAATAATGTGCTTTTGCTTCAATTGAAACAAATCCTATTATAAGGACAAAATACTTATGTGTGAAACAAGTCTAAGGCATAATTGGGAACAGTTTGAGGAATACTTATGAGAAAGTTTCATAAACCAATAAGCACCAATAATTTTTTTTATATACCGTCATGACATACTAAAAAAATTGTATATATTTTAATGAACGTAAATTTGGGACATAATATTAAGACTAAGAATAAAGTATTATTTATTTATGCGAACCTTGTTAAGTGCTGAATTATATTTACGTACCTACACACACACATATTTCCATTACATATTTGAAAAAAGTTCATTTGTTTTTTGCTTGAAAACTATTGAACGTAGAAAAAACTATGTAGTATGACACTGGATTCTATGTAAGAAACTACAAAGATAACATTTTATTTATTTTTGATAAGTTACAGGATAACCGAAATATGGGCGGTGTCCCAAAATGTAAAATTCTTAAAAACATCGCGTATACCAAAAACGAGAAAGCATAGAATAATTCTAATATGGGCATCTTTTGTTTCACAAAAAACTAGCAAAGTGCTGTGAAAACCGCATGCTCCTATATTTACTAATAACGGAGAAACACCGTAAAACAACCGAAAAATGGACATCCTGTATGCGCAAATTCTGCAAGTCAACAGGCGTATTGTGTTGTCTTACCAAAAATGAAAATTCGTAGGCAAATTGCATTTCTTACTGAAAAGTTCAGTTCTGTGTCAAATATAAATAAACTCCCTCGAGATTTGGCATATCCTACAGCATATATCACCAAGTGCAATGCGTAGACGGTAATAAATGCACACAAAGGACGGAATCTAAAAACTTTAATAACATCCAGTTTGGTTATATGCTCCAGTTCATAAAATAATATTAGTTTATTTAAAAAATGTTCCCAAAGACATCGCTTAGCATATGACTGATATATGGTTAATATCAAAATAGATAATGTCAATCCCTTTTCAATGTGCTCAGAAAAATATAACTGATCAAACGCAGATTCAATAATATACAAATAAACTTTTACTGCAACGGCCGCCAGCAATAAAAATCCTGTGTGAAGAACTTTTATTCTTGTGTTCCAAATAGCACTTAAGGATAAATTAAACATAGGCATCAATCCAAAAAAGCCGAGCATTCGGAATATCGGGTTGAATAAAATATTTATTTCTGCATGCAAATTTCTCTTCATTTTCTGTCACTGCTATGTTATACACGGACAGCACTATTTTAGTATGTAATCGATAACACAGGTGACACATTGTTCATTAACTAATTCGTTCCGGCTATTTATCACATGTCACAATAGAAAACAATAAACTGAAAACAAGTTCGTCTTTCTATTATTTTAGAATATTTTTGTTATTCTCACAATTCAATTACGAAAAAATATTTCTAACCCACATCATATTTCAACAAAGCGTATAAATAATGGTTTATTATGTTATATTAATTTCAGCAATTCCTAGTGACCCATACTTCGACAAGAATCAATAAGGCCATGTAGAAATAATTATATAATTAATTTGAGTTGGACTACATTCTTGGTGAAACCGGATTTCCATTATGTAGTAAAGAAATATAACTGCTTGTAGTGTTTCACAATTTTTATTCAGTTTCCTGACACGTGTTGCGACCTTTTCAGGTCATTTTCGAAGGAGTACAAAGACTAAATTAAAATGGGATTTTACAGGGGTATTTATGTTAGCTGTAGTAGTAAAGTAGCTTTAGAAATATATTATCCTGCAGTTACAGCAAAAGAAACCTCTTAGGCTTACAAAGCCACTTACCACCAATTGAAAAGATACTTTGCTGGGACAAAAAGACAGGTAAAATGTGAAATGGAAGATGTTGGCGCCCACCCGGCATCGCCTGGTAAGATATCATCATCGGTTTAGGTGCCGTGAAGTTTGCTCTTTGAGTTGACGTTTCGTCGCTGTGCCGATGTTTGAGTTTACCAGAGTGGGAAAATAGCATGATGGCAGCTCCAGGTCCAAAATGCACTATATTTACCTTAAAGGCAGACCATATTTTGTATTTACTGTATAGCTTGTCAACAACAATTGGAAAGATAATAAATAATATTTCACTTTGGTATAAGTGCCTACATTTTGTTTTGTATAAAATGTTACCCATGTTATAAACTTCACACACAGTGCTGTTGATTGTCAATAACGAGAGCCTAGTAAGAAAAAATAGATTTTGAAATTCAAGAAAGCAACAATCATTTTATTTATTAATTAGTAACCCACCTATAGACTCTACATTCGTATATCTTGATTAGTTATTAAACTAATCACCCTGTTACTAAGTGCAAAAACTTTTACAATTATCCTACAATATCTATGTAATGATATTCTTCATAATCAAATAAAAATCTGTAATGAATAGAAAACTGCAATGGTTAGTTCATTCAATTTAATATAAATCTTGAATTATATCTTCTTGCAACCTAATAACTATGACTTCCTGTTTGGGAAAAGTTTTGGAACGAGAAATAAATTGATAATTATTATTAATAATGGCAGTATTTAAAATTTAACATGACTAATCTTATTTCAATGGGAAAAGCATATCTTTAATATCTTAGTATTTGATATATGATCTCACAGGTACTTAAAATAATGTTAATGTAAACCTTTATATATATATTTCTAAACTTCCAATGCATTTGTGTACATTATTCTTCACGTTAGAATTGGTTAGTCAACGAACAATCCACATATTGTACCGAAATTAGCTAATATAGGTGTAGCTTATGGCTATTTATAAGATAATTTGTTAATTAAATTAAGAATTTCTTTGCTGCAAATGTTTCTGACCGTCAATAAGCGCTTGATTTAGCTCTAATCATAGATGGAACGGATTTGCTAAATATGATAAGAAGTGTACATTAGGCAGGTTACAAAGATGGTCCAAAGAACATTACATCCTCCACTATGTAAATCTTTATCAATGCTTACTGCATATCCTAACGCTAAAAATATAGCATATAACCTCTCATTAAATAATCCCGTTAATCCTTAAGTTGATTTGTTAAAATATGTGAGTAAAAGTTTTGATCATCGTTTAACATAGACATATCATAATGGAAATATGTGGAGGAAGTCCTGTAATATTTTACGAACTCTGGTGGTAATTGGAGAGGTTATTTGTCGCTTACATTATCAATACATTTATAAAACTAGACATTATTTATTATACATATATTATTATTATCTTGGTAGCATTATTATAAATAAATGTGCAAAATCATATTTAATTAAATTAGGGATAATTCAGTATGTATAGGTTCTATAAAATCTGGTCTAATAAATATCATATAATCGAAGGTAGAAGAAGTGCCTTAAAATTTCCAAAGGAATTATCTTATTGTTCCTGTGCCTATTTTTAATGTGGTGTACAAATTACTTATGTAGAATCGAGATTTAGCAGAAAATGTATAATTTAAGCTATGATCAAATTTCCAAATAAACAGGTGCTCTAAGCAAGAGCAAAATGTAAGAATTGGGATAGTTGGATCCAATAATATAAAAACATTACATTTAAGCGTAATAAATATTTTTGGAGATCTTGGAGGTCAACTATATGAATAGAAACCGTGCTCATCGAGTATACATATAACTCTTTTTTGTGGAACGCCCAATTGAATAGCAATTTTTTGTGAACTGGTCATTGCATCTTCTTCCAAATCCAGAATAATCGACTAGCTCTTTCAGATGTTATATTAGTGTTGTCAAGCTTTCCAGTCTCGCACAGTTTGTTGGAATCTCTGATAAATGCGTGTTTACCAGGGTTTCTCTGATTTGGAAACCGCTGACGATATTCTTCAAGAACAGCGCAACCTTCCCATTATAAAATCCATAAACAAACTCATATTTGCACATTCTAAATTTAAATTCCTTTAATTCTATTTTTAAGCAGGATTTTATAAAGTGGGCTATTACTGACTCACACCGAATTACTACCAAATTTCTCACCATACTAAAATTCTTAGGTAAGTGTATTACGTATTTGTAACCTTATTAATTTTATTATGATTTGTTTGTATGTTAGGTAAGAAAAACAATTTTTTATACCCTTTTAGGTCTGATGATGCTTATACAGGGTGTCCCATAACTAATGGTACACAGGAAAACTGCAGATTCCTTGGGTAAAAATACTGCGATTTGACCATACTTAGTTTAGTTCAATAGCTGGTAATGACCGAGATACAGGGTGTCCAAGTAAAAATTTAATTTTCAATTTTCCTAAATAACTTATTTCTGAATCAATATTTTTGCACAAAGTATTGTGACTACGGTTTTTTTGGGGAAAGGAATTTGAATTTGTTAATAATTTTGATGTAGATTGTAGATTGTAGGTGGCGCTGTCTGCGGTGCTCTGGATACATAAAAAGAAGTGTAACTTTCTTGGTCCTTAGTATAATTATGTTTTTATTAAAAATATCAGTTTTTCCGTCATTTTTAAGCAATAAAAGTATACTTTGTAAATGTCGCTCCGACCAGCCGTTTTCGAGATTTTTGCATTTAAAATGCTCAGTGCGCTTCTTAAAATATTTAAATAAAACTTTAAGCGGTCACTAATATAAATAAAATAAATATTATTTTATAAATAAGGATTCAAGTTTTACATAAATAAATAAAAAAACTATCAATAATAGAAATGGTCTGTTTTTGACAATAATTGTTCAAAGTGATTGCCGTTATTTCAATGAATTTGGCTACACGCTTATTGAAGGATCGCCTGATTTTAAATAACAAGCGTTCGTCTTGAAACATTACCGCCGCATCTTGAATTCTTTGCTATAGTTGCTCCCGACTATTTATCGTTTCATTATAAATAAATGATTTCATGTATCCCCATACACAAAAATCAAGGGGATTGAAATCGGGACAGGCCAAGGCAATTGGTTTCCACGACCTATCCATCGATTAGGAAATTCGGCATTTAAGTAGTCTCTGACAAGCCTGGAATAATGTGCTGGGGCACCATCTTGCATATCTCTTCTTAGCTGTAACGGTACATTATCCAAACGGTCGGTCATCTGATATTGCAAAAAATTAAGATAGAGCTGTCCGTTTAAATTGGGTGGTAGCTCGAACGGACCCAACATGGAGTTGTCAATGAGGTCACACCAAACATTTATTGTAAACTCGTGCTGAAAATGCCGTTCGGTTACTAAGTGAGGATTTTCTAAATCCCACACATGTTTATTTCTAAAATTAAAGATACCCCTTCGTGTGAAAGTCGCTTCATCGGTGAACAAACCCCTATTCAAATACATTGGGTTGGCGTTTGCTGGATACGACAGAAATGGGAAAATTCCAATCTAGCTGGAAGATCAACAGCCAACACATTCTGAACAGGCGTAAAGTGGTATGGATACAGCCCTTCTTAGTTAAAAATTCTAGAAATAGTGGATTGGCCATACGTCTTGTGCTAATTTATGGGTTTTCAGACGAACAAGTATTTCTTCTTTCTGCTTGGGTGTAATAATCTTCGGACGTCCTCCACTATTACGTTCTGGACGCAAGGATCCTGTTTCTCCAGTCTGGCGTATAGGCTTCTAAAAATTTTAAGATCTGGCTGCCTTCATTTGGATACATTTCCAAATACCGCCGATGTGCCCCGCGTCCGTTAAAATTTTCTTCTGCGTAGAAACATACCATATATCGCATTTCTCCGTTAGAAAGCAAGTTATGTCGCGGCATTTTTAGTTTTATTCTGGATAATAGTATCTTCAAAAACTCCTTAAAACACCCACAATACTGACAAATGAAAATAAACTTTGACAGAAATGAGGTTTCAAAGTGCATTCATTGTATTTATTTTTACCAAAGCCTACTGTGACAAATTTCACATTTACAAATCAAAATTTAAATGGCCGCATTAGAAAATCTAATTGAAAATATTTCGAAAACGGTTAGTCGGACCGACATTTACAAAGTATACCTTTATTGCTTAGAAATGACGGAAACAGTGATATTTTTAATAAAAACATAATTATACTAAGGCCCAAGAAAGTTACACTTCTTTTTATGTATCCAGAGTACTGCAGAGAGTGCCCCCTATAATCTACATCAAAATTATTAACAAATTCAAATTCCTTTCCAAAAAAAAACCCTAGTCACAAAATTGTGTGCAAAAATATTGCTTCAGAAATAAGTTATTTACTTGGACACCCTGTATCTCGGTTATTACCAGCTATTGAACTAAACTAAGTATCACCAAATCGCAGTATTTTTACCCAAGGAATCTGCAGTTTTCCTTTGTACCATTAGTTATGGGACACCCTGTATAATTTTTTTTAAATGGAAAACCCTGAATTTTAATTCACCTATACTTTTCGTGTAGAATTATATTCTTCATCTATTTGTTATTTACAAACATAATTATGTTTCTATATTAAGTAGTTTTTAAGTTAAAAAATTTACTTATGAGTATCTATTATATTATACTAGAAGGAACGGATATAGATGGGTATAGAAAATTGTTAACAAAAGTTACTTGGATTCTTACATAGAATCGAAAAATACCGAAATATACAGTTTACCTATTCTATTTAAAATAGTAATGTGATTCATAACTTCCGGTATAACCGCAAGTGATAGATATTTCAAAGTATCTTCGATCAAAAGATCGGTATCTTTTATAGGGAGTACTCATGCAAACAAATATTTTTATTTAATGTATGATAAACTGCAATTTGGCATCTGTAGGGAACTGGCTTTTACAGCTATTACAATTTCCTCAGATTCATTACAACCACATAGAATGAATGGCTGCTTACTATGGGTTCTCAATACCACTGTACAAAAAAACTTAGAGCGAGAGCTCGACACTATTAGAAATATTGCTGTAAATAATGCATAAACACTCAAGATGAACACTACTATTATTTGAGAACAATAGGAGATAAAAAAACCATTAGTAAATTACTATATCCAAAAATCAAAGAACAATATAAAAAATATAGAAACACTTCTCCTGCAAAAACCGCTACCCGGCTCAATTTTCATATACAGGGTGATTCACGACGAGCTTGCATTAGAACTTTATGGAGAACTACTGAATATATGTTCCTGAAACTTTGGGAATTTGGGTTTATCGATATGCTCTCTTTAACTAAAATATTGACATGTTTCTGTCATTTCCGGTTATACCGGAAGTAGCTGCCTACTTTCGTTTTTTAAATACAACATGGTAATTTTTATTACACTTTTCGATTAAGCATTAAATACTAAGCACATTTTATAGAAAATGTTTTTGTCAGACTCTAATAGTTTTTGAGATATCTGGAATTTTTGTAATTATTTGGCAAATGCATGACGATGAAATAATCCATATAATTTTTTTACCTTAGCGCTTGGACTAAACATTTTTGCTCACCGAATAGCTAGAAGATCATCAAGTCTCAAAAACATTTCAAATTCGGCATAAAATGTACAGGGTGGTCACAATTCAAGCCTCATTGTGAAAAAATTCAACCATTAAAAACTTTCTTATTTTAAATGGAACACCCTGTATATTTTTATTTAATTTGATGGCAAATTAGTTGTTCTTTATAAATAGTATTTACTGTCCTATACCTATATCAAAGCGTTTTCTCAAAAAATCCAATTTTATTCCGAAAATACTATTTGTTCAAGTGTGCTATGAAAACAATTATTGTACTTAGGGGCTGTATACTGATGTCTATACGGAGGAATAGTGATTGATTGCTTGAAAATACAACATTCTAAAGTGTTTCTTAATAATTTATAAATAAAATGCAGTTTATTGTTTTAAATTGTTTTAAATTTAATGGTTTAAATATTATTTTTTTAAAAATAGCAAGGAAACAAGTTAATAAACTTTAAATTCTTTAATTAAAAATGTGTATGAAAATTAGACCTAATATCTTTTGATTATATTTTTAAAATATGTTCGAAATGATTGCCATTTACGTCCAAGCATTTATGTATTCTTTTCATCATGCTATTTCTTGTAGCATTCCTAATTTCTTGTGCAGTGAGAGATTGAAATGCTGCCTTCACCCTTTCAATTAGATTTTCCTTCGTGGTGATGGGACGCGCGTAAACTTTATCTTTAATGGTTCCCCAGATGAAAAAGTCCAGTGGAGTTAAGTCTGGCGAACGAGCTGGCCAGTGGAAGGGACCTTGGTTTGCGATCCACTGGTCATGAAAAAGTCTGTTTAGGGCAGTCTTAACAACTTGGACGTTGTGTGCTGGAGCCCCATCGTTTTGGTACCATGCATTTATTCGCTCTTGGAGCGGCAAATCATCCAGACGTTCTTCTAACTGATCCTCAAGAATTGTCAAATAATTCTGACCATTTAAATTTTCGTCGTAAATGTGTAAGCAAAATATACGGTCTTGTTTAATAGCACAATAAACATTATATTGAAATCAATCATTTATTAACAATCATTTATTAACAACTTTGATTACATAACGATATACAAAATATAGTATGATACTAAATAGGGTTCTACAAAACTTGTTAGAACATGCACCTAGATGACTAAACATCTGTATGTGCAAGGAAAAATTTGTGTTATATCTTAAAGAATTCACAATTAGCATAAAGGAAATCTTAAATATAGTAGTATTTAAAAGGTACAGCTATGGAAGTCATTATAAACAAAGATCAAAACAATATTTAAATTTTCAAAACAATATCTCAAACTTCGACCAGTTTGTTGTAATAAAGGACTTACATTTTATGTTAAAAGTTTTTATATTATTAATACTTTTCAATTCTGGTGTTAAAATATTATATATTTTTGGAGCCAGATAGTTAATAAATCGCAAGTTTACGTTTTTATTACTGTTTGGTATTTTTAAGTGTCTATTTATTCTGGTTCTAGTATTGTATGTATGATCCACAAATGCCTTCAATCTGTTATTATTATGCACAAAAGAACAAGTACTCAAAACGTAAAGTGAGCGAACATTCATGATGTCTTCAGAATATAATTGTTGAGTGTGGAATCTCTTGGTTTTCCTAAAAATAATTTTCAATATGTAATTTTGAACAACGTTCAGTTGACACAAAGAGTTTGTATATAAACCACCCCATACGACAAGTCCATATCGAAGTAGGGATTCGATTAAGGCTTTGTAAATACTTATTAACAGTTTTTTACTTAATATGTCTCTTAATATATAAAATTTGTGCAACAATGATCTTATATTTTTTGTGAGTTTGAGTACATGTTTGTCCCACTTAAGATTTTGGTACATTATAATTCCTAAATATTTGATATGGGTAACTTCATTTATACAATCATCCAGATTCTTTACTTTTATGTTATTGAAATTTGGTCTATTCGCCGCGGTCAACGAAAATGCGATATAGTTAGTTTTAATAATATTTAAAGTAAGTTTATATGAATCGAGCCAATCTATTATTTGAGTCATACCGTTGTTGGTTGAATTTTTAACGTCATTCCAATTCTCACCAGAAAAAATTACTGCAGTATCGTCGGCGTATGAAATAATTGTGCCGTTGTTAACATTTAAGTTGGTTAGCGAATTAATATATGTTATGAAGAGAATGGGCCCCAAGACTGTTCCCTGCGGGATGCCGATTTTTACTGTTAAGGGGTCGCTAAGAGTGTTGCCAATTTTTAGGACCTGTTTCCTATCATGGAGGTAGTTCCCCAATACGCCCAACACCCTTCCTCTAACACCATAGGTTTCCAGTACATCCAGGAGTGCTGCATGGGGTACAGTATCGAATGCCTTGGCCAGGTCCAGGAACACCGTCAGACATTTATTACCTTTATTTAGATTGTCGGTCACTTGCTTAGTAAGTTGGTAAATTGCATCAGTGGTACTAAGGCCATTAGTAAAACCAAATTGGTTTTTTGATAAGACATTATTTACGTTAAAAAATTCAACCAGTCTGTCCTTCAGACATTTTTCAAAAATCTTTGAGAAATTGTTTATCACACTGATTGGTCTAAAGTTATTTATATCAGTCTTGTCGCCTGCCTTGTGTATTGGAGTTACTACTGTGGTTTTAAAATGGCTGGGTACTTCACCTGTCTGAAATACTAAATTAATGATATGGACTAAAGGTTTTAGCAAATAAACATGAGAGCATTTTATGATTTTGGAGCCAATACCATCAATGCCAGAGGCACTATTGTTCTTAAGAGAATTTATTTGTTTAATTATTTCACCTTCATTCACTGGTTTTAAAAACATAGACGAATTTGACTGATATTCATGTACAAAAGGTGTAATAGGGTTTTTTATTTTTTTAAACATTTTGATGCCTATTTCAGTAAAAAATTTATTGCAATAGTTGGCTATAGATTTATCATCAGAAGGATGTGCATTATCAGTTTTTATTTGAAGATTACTAATTTTGATTTTATCTGATCTTTCATTGGTAGCATCTGATATTATTTTGTACATCCTTCTAATGTCACCTCTACCATTGTCAATTTCTTTTTTGTAGTACTCATTCTTACACTTTTGTATAATTTTACTCAAGTTGTTTCGATATGTTTTATATTTATTGTCATTATCTACACTATAGTTTAATAAAAGTTTCTTTTTCATTTTATCTCTATGCTTTATAGAATAAATTATACCATTCGTTATCCATGGTTTGAGTTTTTTAAATTCCCTACAAACAAAAGTTTTTGTTTCTGTAGTTTTTTTTATGGTATCTGATATAATCTGTGTAAAGTTATTGGTGGCAGTTTCAACATCATTCACGTGCATCACACTAGACCAATCCAGAGAACCCATGACTTCCATAAAAGTTTGAAAATTTAGTCTGTTTAGTGTTTTTGAAACATACAAGGGAGAAATGTGTGTTCCGGTAAGATTATTGTTATAAAAGTTAATCATTACTGGTAAATGATCTGTTAAGTCACATTTCATTATAAAAGAAGAGTATTTTATTGAATTTTTTTGTAATTTATTTCTAAGAAATATATGATCCAGACAAGATTCGTGGTTTGGGGTCACACGTGTAGGGCCGTTAATAACAGATTGAAAGCCAAAGAAGTTCATAATAGAGATATATGTATTTACATTATTATTATTTTTATCCAGTATATCAATGTTAATGTCACCAAGTAAAATTTCAATATTCTGCTTCATATTACCCTGAAAGTAATTGTCAAGGTCAGCAAGAAAATGTGTTATATTACTGGAGGGGGGCCTATATACACATGTGATACCATAGCTAGTACCATTTTTTACTAAGGTGATTTTGCCAAGTGTAACACCAGATTGTATAAGTTTTACAATTTCAAAATTAATATCTAATTCCTGTCTTACAAAAACAATTACCCCGTCATTCTGGTTATAGTTCGCGTTGTTATAAAATGTATTGTAACCTTTTATATTATATAATTTATCATTAATTTGCCAACATTCGGATAATATAATAATGTCAGTAAAAAACAAATTAAAAGCTTCAATAAAGATTAGTAAGTCATTTAAGTTTTTTTGAATACTGCGTATATTAAAATGTAGAACATTTAGAACTTTGTGGTGTAAGTCTATTTTGGAACTAATTCCGTCACAGTCAATACTTTCCTGAATGTTTATGCAATCCAGATCATCCAGTTGCTGCAACACATCAATTTCTTGTTCTTTAGCAGCCATAACTACCATAGTCTATTTTACTTCTCAGAATTTTTAAGAGGTATTGGTAGGATGGACAGGCTGGATCATTGGCACTATGGCTACTATTATATTTCAGACTAAACCTATGATTAGCATTTACACAATTTATACACTTTTTTACAGTTTTGGCACATTCACGAATATCATGGTTATCAGCACAATGCTCACAAGCTATATTATTTTGACAGACTGCATTTTTATGGTAGTGTTGTTGACATTTAAAACATCTCTGTATGCTAATATCTTCATACACGGGAAATCTCTCCCATTGTAGACATACCTTTCCATTATCCATCAACCTATGGAAAACTCCAGCGCAGCATTCCCCATAAATCGTGGACGTATTGTTCTTTTTATTAGGCTTAATAAATGTTATTGTTAGTTCATCATCTTCACAAATAAAGTCATTCTGTTCCCTTATACCACTCTCGATTTGCCGTAGGTCTAGTATTTCTCCATGGTAGCCAGCAATCTTAAATCTAGGTTTTCTCATTTTTGCAATTTGTATTTCGTAGTCAGTTAATTTGCTTTCAGCCTCCTTTTTTAAAATCTCTACATCGGAGAGACTATTACATTTAATAATGACATTGCCATTCTTGGTGTTTCTTGTATTCTTTATGCCAACCTTAATTTCTGCGGGTTTTATGTTATTTTTTAAATCAATTTTGGTCTTCTCGGCGTCTTGTTTTTTCTTAGGTTTAATAATTAAGCCTGGTATATTAGGGTATTGTTCCTTAATGACTGCATTTGATGATTTTGTTACAATCTTGCTATATGATTCCTGGTAACGTCCTATCCTGACAATATGGGGGTTTTCGTGAGCCCAATAATGGCTGTTGTGTCTGTTATGAAAACCATTACGAGTAAATTTGGCTTCATCACTCCATATTACAGAATTAGTAAATTGCTCATTTTCTTGGGTTTTGATTAGAAAAAACTCGCAAAGTTCGACTCGAGCTGGCAAATCTTGTGGTTTTAGATGCTGAACTTGGGCATATGAATATGGCCTCCAGCCATATTTTTTTAAAATTCTTTGTATACTGGAATACGAAACTCTTAATTGCATTGCAGCTTCACGAATTGAGTCTTTTGGGAAAGCGTAAAAATAGGCTAAAATGGTAACTTCAAATACCTCATTGTCCAGTATTGGTTTAATTCTTCGTACTTTGGCTTCAAATGATCCAAATTTTAAACAATTATTATTTAGTCTTCTAATAATATCAGGTGTGGGAATAGGCCTATTCGGATATTTATCCCGATATATTCGACAAGCTCTTAGCTTAATTTTACCACCACATTCAATGTAAACCGTAAATAAATTTAAAAAATCTTCACTTGAAAATCCGGAGCGTGACATTTTTTAGTAACAGAATAATTGACAGTTTGAAAATACGCCAAGAAATATCAGACAATTGTTTTTCTTGTCAAAGCACACTAGAAAATATTGCCGCCATTATTAATTTTCCTCTGTATAGACATCAGTACCCTAAGTACAATTGTTTTCATAGCACACTTGAACAAATAGTATTTTCGGAATAAAATTGGATTTTTTGAGAAAACGCTTTGATATAGGTATAGGACAGTAAATACTATTTATAAAGAACAACTAATTTGCCATCAAATTAAATAAAAATATACAGGGTGTTCCATTTAAAATAAGAAAGTTTTTAATGGTTGAATTTTTTCACAATGAGGCTTGAATTGTGACCACCCTGTACATTTTATGCCGAATTTGAAATGTTTTTGAGACTTGATGATCTTCTAGCTATTCGGTGAGCAAAAATGTTTAGTCCAAGCGCTAAGGTAAAAAAATTATATGGATTATTTCATCGTCATGCATTTGCCAAATAATTACAAAAATTCCAGATATCTCAAAAACTATTAGAGTCTGACAAAAACATTTTCTATAAAATGTGCTTAGTATTTAATGCTTAATCGAAAAATGTAATAAAAATTACCATGTTGTATTTAAAAAACGAAAGTAGGCAGCTACTTCCGGTATAACCGGAAATGACAGAAACATGTCAATATTTTAGTTAAAGAGAGCATATCGATAAACCTAAATCCCCAAAATTTCAGAAACATATATTCAGTAGTTCTCCATAAAGCTCTAATGCAAGCTCGTCGTGAATCACCCTGTATAATAGTTACAAAAAAATCTGGAAAAATATAGCTTAATAGCAATAAATTTATCAGCTTCTATATACCGGGTTAGTAAAAAGTACCGGAACGCTAAATATCTTCAAAACCGCCAAGCTGCGGATTTGAACAATGATATCGGTACTGTTGATACATTTCCCCGTTTTAAGCTATACGAGTTACATCTCCTAAACTGCTGAGAACAGCATATCCTACCCATATCTAGTTTATAGATAACTAATGTTATAAATAGACGAAAGAATATTATTTGATCATTCTTGTACTGGTGTAAATCTGTAAAACTTCTCCTTCTAAAAATAAATTTGTTACAACTTTCGGGTTTTACAAAGTTTTTTTTTTAAATCCGGCGCTCAAGCCACGACGTGTAACGCATATACCTAGTCGTTGTGTTATCTTAAACGAATTTTATTTGTCCTGCAATGAATAACTTTTGAGAAAGATAATTTTTTATCAAGTAGTTGCCCAACGGGCTGAACCAACATTAACGTGACAATGAAGCCTGTTTAGTGTTGCATTAAATTTTATGAAATTAAAGAATTGGAATTAAAAGTGTCAGAGTTTAAGGACGGCAATATTGTAAATAAAATGGGAATGGTAAAAAAAAATATTGCAGATCATCAACAACATTCTGTGAAAAATGTATCAAGGGAATGTTTCAGCGGGACTAAACTGAAGAATCTTTTGGTTTTTGGAGATCAAAGTTGCAGAGATTGGGCCATTTGTTTTAAAAATAACCCAAAAATGAATGACTATGAAATTTTAGGTATTACTCAACCCTACATTAACTTAAAATCATTAACAGGTTCAATTTTTGATTGCGCTAAATATTATACGGGATCTGATTGTGTTATAGTCTCACTAGATCTTGGATCGGTGAATTTAAAGAATTTTTCGGATTTAAAGTCACTTCTTGGAGTTGCTAAATTTACAAATTGTGTTATCGCTATAAAATATAATTTTTTTAATTCTTTGTGTTCAAAGGTGTATGAGTATGTTTGTGAATTTAATAAAATGAATAACACATCTATCAGAATTGTTGAAAATTATATGCAGGGTGTGAATTTTAGACATAGTAATTTTTCCATTTGTAATCTTTTAACTGACTATGTGCTGTGTCGCACTGGATGTAAGATTGTTTTAAAAAGTTTGACGAAGGTATGTTCGGTGGACGAGGGTGCTAATGAAGGTTTCGTAAATGATGACCGGGGTGTTCCGGATGCTATTAATTCTGTTCCACTTGATTGTGATGATTTACAGGCTAATGTTGATGCAGATGGCATGTCCCTTGAGGAGGTAACTGATCGGTTCTTGTCACATGTACCTAATAGTAATAATGCTGTTCATAATTTTTTAGAACTAGTTCAGTCTCCTCTGGCGATAGGCTAGCAGCAGCTGCTATATTATTTTTGAATATTAGAAGTATTAGAAATAAGACTAATGAGCTGGAAATCTTATTGGAGGATATTAGGCCAAAAATTGTATGTCTGAATGAACACTGGCTCAATAATGATGAAATTGAAATGTGTAAATTAAATAATTATACTTTAGTAAACAGTTATTGTAGATCTTTGAATAGGGGTGGGGGTACTTCTATTTATATTGAATCTAACTTTACTATGACACCCCTTATTATAAGTGTTAAGCCTGTAAATACTGATTGTGAATTTTGCTGTGCCCAGGTCGCATTGATGGATGACATATGTATTGTGGTGTCGGTGTATCGCTCTCCAATCGGTAATATGTCAGTTTTCTTGGAGGTAATGGGATGTCTGTTGGACGAAATTTTTGGTAAGAATAAAACTTTGTATGTGTGTGGTGATTTTAATGTAAGGTTTGACTTGCCTGATAATGATGCCATGGATATTTGTGAGCTGTTTTTGACCTATAATTTGAAATCTAATGTCTCGGGTCTGACCAGGGTAACAAATACAAGTAGCAGCCAACTGGATAACATATTCTCAACTTTGAATGATAATGAATTTACAGGTAATATTATAAAAACTGATATCTCTGATCATTATGCCTTACTGTTGAATGTTGCAAATTTAAGGATTAAAACAAAAAGAGCTACATGTTGGCGTAGACATTTTAACCAGAAAAATATTGAAAGATTTGCAAATGCTCTAAAAAATGAAGATTGGACTGAATTAGCGATGGCGCACGATTGTGATGAAAGATATGACGCGTTCTACAACATTTTTAGGTATTTTTTTGACACTTTCTTGCCTTTAAATAAAATTGGTGTTAAGTCCAGTACTGATAAACAGTGGGTGACGAATGAGGTGAGAGAATGGTCCTCGAATCTTCGTGACATGTATGCGCTGTATAACAGATCGAACAACGAACTAATTTTGAACCGGTACAAGAGTGAACGGAAAATGTTTAGAAAATATATTAGGCATTATAAGCAGAGTTTCAACAGCAGCATAATATCCATTTCTGGAAATGTTACCAGATCGGCATGGCGATTAATTGATAGCATTAAGAATGGTAATAAAAAGACTGATCATATGGAGCTCTTGCATGAACGAGCTCAAATTAAGAATTCTAGTGTATTGGCGGGTCTTTTTTTGAATCATTTTGATGTTAGTAATGTCTATGGTGGGTTGGATGATCATAAATGTGATATAGTCATACAGCCTGTGCCGTATTCTTTTTTTCTTGTGCCTACAACTGCCGCTGAGGTTAATCAGATTATTGGCCTGTTGCCAGTAAAGTACTCCGTTGGTGTGGATGAGGTGCCTGTCAGTGTTGTTAAGGCTGTTTCTGATACTATTTGTGGACCGATAGCAGATATCATAAATGAATGTTTTGAGTCTGGCGTTTTTCCTAACAAGTTAAAGTTTGCTAAAGTTGTACCAGTATTTAAGAAGGGGGACCATGGTGATATTTCTAATTATCGACCAGTTTCCATCCTATCAGTTTTCTCAAAGATTTTTGAAAGAGTATTTTATGTTAGATTGTTGGACTATTTTTTAAAAAATAATTTATTCTACGTTGGTCAACATGGCTTCTTGCCTAAGCGATCCACGATAACTGCCATTTTTCAGTCGCTTAATTATATTATTGAACAGGTGGATAGGGGAATGATGGTGTCGGGTCTGTACTTTGATTTGAGTAAAGCGTTCGATTTGATTGATCATGAAATATTGCTTCGTAAGTTAGAGTGCTATGGTGTTCGCGGTTCAACTAATGATTTCATAAGATCATACCTATCAAATCGAAAGATGACTGTTTGTGTCGGTTATAATCATCAGACCTTTTTCTCACAGGTAATTACAGTTAATAAGGGTGTACCGCAGGGTTCTATATTGGGTCCAATATTGTTTCTAATATTCGCTAATGATCTCAGTGGTAAAATTGACATTTCATCTCTGTATCAGTTCGCAGATGATACGTCATGCATAGTGTCCTGTGCTGACAAAATTTTATTGTCAAGTAAATCTATTGAGATTGCTGCGAGCGTGTTAGAGTGGTGTACGTCCAATAAACTTGTTTTAAATACCAATAAGACCTGTTTAACTGTTTTTCGAGATAATAGAGATGAATCTTTGTATGTTTCTATTGATGGAAAGAGTGTAGAGCAGACTCAATCTGTCAAATTTCTAGGCGTAACATTGGAGGACTGTCTGCAGTGGTCACAAGAGGTAAATGCAGTTGTGAGTAAAATGAGTAGGGCAGCATATGCCATTCGTTTCTTGCGTTACCAGGTCAGTTTAAATGTTGTAAAAACTTTTTATATGGCCAGTGTTCAGTCTGTAATTGCATATAGTATAATGTTTTGGTATCGTGCTTCAGTAGCGAATGCACATAAGGTTTTTGTGGCGCAAAAAAGAGTAGTAAGGATTATGTTGGGGATGCATTACTTAAATTCTTGTAGGGGTAAGTTTAAAGAGTTGAATATTATGACTGTCCCATCCTTATTCATATATACCTGTGCTGTATTTGTAAAATCTAATTTTCATTTGTTTGTTACGAATAGCGATGTTTCGAATAATATTTTTACTAGGGGTAGAAACGATTTGGTTGTACCTGTTGACCGGACATCTCTTTTTCATAAGGGTCCTCTAATGAGCTGTATAAAAGTATATAATTCTTTACCGAATAACATTAAGGCCATTCAGAGGATACACTTATTTAAGACTCATTTGAAGAGGTTTTTGATTGAAGAGGAGTTTTACTCGCTCAATGATTTTTTATGACTTTTTTTGAAAATTTTTATTTTTGGTTTATTGTTTTGTTCCTTAAAGTTTTATGACATGTCTTTATTGATATTATTCTTTGTATGTTGATTTGTTTCTGTGTTTTGACTTATTTGTATTTTGTAAACATTATTATTTTTGTCGATACTGATTGTTTTTTCAGTGTAGGTTTTTCTTTTGAAATTATTATGATTTTTTGTATGCATTTTGAAATTTGTAATGACGTTGTCAATGTTCACTTGTGAATGGTTTTTATGGCAATAAACGTATTATTATTATTATCATTATTAATTTATAATAGATACGCAATAGAATAATGACACTAGTTTTTAATTAAATGTTCAAAGTAGGTCCCATTATTTGCCAAAAAGTCGATCAATGTAGCAAAACGACTGCCTGTAACGCAAAACTTCGAAATGTGGCAACAGGGCCGATATAATTATTGTTCAATTCCGCACTCCGAAATGTAAAATTTTGTAAACTCAGCTTTAGCGGTTTTGAAGATAACTACTTATTGAAAATCCGGTATTGTCATATCTGAGTAATTAGTAGAGATAGAATTTTAAAAATTTGAGATTTTACTAAATTTGAGACGCCCAATTCATTGCAGTAAAAATAAATGGGACATTTCGTTTAATATAACAAAACGACTACGTGTAGCGCAAAGCTGGGAAATGTGACAACAGTGCCGATATCATTGTTTAATTCCGCATGCCCAGAATCCCCCAAATGCCGAATTTTATTAAGCGTCGTTTTAGCGGTCTTGAAGATATTTAAGCGTTCCGGTACTTTTTACTAACCGGGTATAGGACCAACAATATATCCTATCTACTACTGTCTGCTGCGGTCCATCCTTTATCAATATTTATTTTACCTAAATAGCATTTTGTGTTTATTCAGACTTCAGAATTAGCAGTAAGGAACAAACCATGTACAAAATAATCAAACAGTGGTAAGAATCAAAAAAATATATAGGTATATTAAAAACATTTCTTACCTAAAATAATTATCCTTAAGCAAATTGCATTTCTTACAAGAAAATTCAGCTCAAATTCAATAAACTGAATATCTATATTAGGTTTGACATACGTCAAGGGTATTATGTGCAGAGCCAAAATAATTATCAAGGCCAACAAGGAAGGAAATCTAAGTATAGTTGTTCCATTAAATTTAGTTTTGCCGCCATTTAAATTATATGACAGACACTTTTTTAAAAAGTTATCCCAAATATAAACATTCCTATACGATTGAAATATGGCCGACAACCACAATAATGTACTAGTTAATTGTTCTACATTTTCCGTAAAGTGTAAACTGTCAAAATTATTTGTATTGTACCAATTAACTTTTAGTGCCAGGATAATTGAAACTAAGAAGATTGTATATGACAGGTGTATTTTGATGCTGCAAATTCTGCTGGCGCTGAAGTTGTAACATGGTACCAGTCCGAAAATTCCAAATATCGAAAATATTTTTTTATATAAACTACTCGTTCCTGAATACAAGTTCCTGTACATATTTTGAACTCAGTGTTTTACGACTATGGTTCTATTGAATGTCCGTTTCATAATCAATATTAATTCATTAGTGAGACACGTGAATTATTCATTATTTAATTTGTTTACTGGATTCGCATTCAATAAATTTTATGTTAGGAAATAAATAGATCCGTTTAGAGTGTACCCAATATACAGGGTGTCTTTTTAAAACCTGAACACCCTTTTTCTCGCTCAGATTGCATTTTTTTGATTTCGACATCCTCAGATGATTTTCGTAGTTTTGAGGGGGAAATCGAATGGCGCAGGTTTTTTTTCACCTGTGGTGTTCAGGTGGTGCCCTGCGCAGCGCAACTTTTTTTTTAAATGGGAACCCGTTTTTTTTCTCGCAGGTTCCAAACCTTCATTAAAAAACAAGCAACTTTCGTCCCAAACATTTTTTATTCGAATCGATCCTGAACTTTTCAACGACGAATTGTTACACTACCAACAAGATGGAGCCCCGGCTCATTTAACGGTACCTGTTCGCCAATGGCTAAACGATCATTTTCCTGGACAGTGGATCGGGCGGCTCGGCCCCGTATTATGGCCAGGAAGATCACCAGACTTAACGCGGATGGATTTCTTTTTCTGGGGGTTCATCAAGTCGATTGTGAGTCGCACGAGGACGTAGAATTTTCAGGAGTTGAGACCAAAAATCACCGCTGCCTGTAGAGAAAATGTGACTCCCGAAATTTTAGAACGAGTGCGAGAAAGGTTTCAGAGTCGTGTGTACTTTTGTATGGAAAGAAACGGGGAGCATTTTGAACATTTATTAAAATAAGAAAATTAGTTTCAACCCCAAAATTGTTTCTGATTTCATTTTGCCACTTACTTTATCTGAGTTCAGGATCGATTCGAATAAAAAAATGTTTGGGACGAAAGCTGCTTGTTTTTTAATGAAGGTTCGGAACCTGCGAGAAAAAAACGGGTTCCCATTTAAAAAAAGGAGGTCGAAATCAAAAAAATGCAATCTGAGCGAGAAAAAAGGGTGTTCGGGTTTTACAAAGACACCCTATATATAATAAGTAAGCAGGTTGCCATTTAGACCTCTATAAGTGGCTATAAAAATTCATAAAGCTAATCCAATATAATTTTTTTTGGACAAGCAATTATCACATAACCGATTGGTACTTGTATATAAAAAAGTTATATTAGTTATTTACCCGATAAACTACTCCAATATCTCGTCATAACGCAACTATAACGACGGCCTTAAAAGCAATATTATTGCCATAAGTCATATCCTATGAAATTATCTAATGTACCCACTAAGCAGAAAAGTATATTCAGTTTTAACACTAGTTAATTAAAAAAACAAGTTTAGATATGAGTTAAGCTAATTGAACAACAAGCTTTTGCTTTTTATTTTGTGTAGGGTTACAATAGCGAAATAAAGAATAATTATATTTGCTTTTAGAATACATATTTGCTTCTACAATACAATTTATAGACTCGATATTATCTCTATGCAAGGTTTGAATTCCATGTAATCTTCGTACAGGTCAGCTAGACTGGTCACATAACTTATGTTATATAATATGCCTAAAAACTAGTGGCTACTTTATATTAGGTAGTTCAATATTCGGTAATTATAGAATGCATCAACTACATAGGTGTCCTTATTATGAAAATTATAGGTTCCTATATATTAAAAGTATTCTGGGGTTTGTGTGACTAGAGTGACCAGAGTCGTCAGTTGTCAGCAATGTTGTCAATTTTACACGTTCTTTTTCGCGCAAGTTCAAACTCTGAAAATATCTTATACTGTAATTTTTACCTCGACAATTGTTTCCATAATTTCCATAAAAAATTACATCGAAAATTGTAGGTACACATATATTTTTTTATTGATACAGGAAAAATCGCATGTTCGTGAAACCCAGTTATGCGGCTAAGCAATAATTGTTCTTTTGAAATTATTTATTGTAATGATGCTGGTAACCACTTTATAATTCATTAACATCTGTTATGCTACCATATGTTTTGAGATTGAGACCTATCAAGGGGGTAATTATACCTATATGGAATACGCTGCATGGGTTATGGGTTAAAGGCTCGCATTTTCTCATTTTTTAGACGGTCGATTTAAAAAAATATATAATATAATATATAATCAACCTATTGAGGGCCATTCATCTGATCGGAGACCACGAGCTGATGAAGAGCCTTGACAGCCTAGAACATCGAAGGTGGGTTGGGGATTTGACTGTCTTTTACAGATATTTCAATGGAAAGTGCTCGGCTGACCTAGCCCTCTTAATTACACCACGAACAGCAGAAATACCCGACGAACCACTGCCGCCCATCCATATGTGGTTAAGCTTAGTACTCCTCGAACTTCATTATTTAAGAATTCTTTCATCTGGAGGACTTTATCCGTGGAACGACCTTCCCTAGGTCGTTTTCCCAACGAATATAACCTCCAATGATTCAAAACCAACGTGAATCTCTTTATTCGCACACGCACCACTCCCAGAGTGCCTTAAAGGAATTTTCCTATATAGTGCTTATTGTGTTTGATCATAAAGAAAAAATTTTGTTCTCTGTTCTGTGGTACCTAATATTTTTAGTCTTCTAACTTTATTATGAGCGGCCAATAAATTTATTATTTTATTTGTGTATATACTTCCTGCCGATATTTTACAACATTTTCGATTACTTTCCTACTGTGAGATAACCCAGGATATTTTTGATTATTGAGATTGAGATTTAGAAAAAATATAAGTCAAATCGACACAATACCTAAATCACCAATACAGCCAGCAGCTAAACTAAGACCAATGAAACTTCAATCTGTCAATAAGGGAGGACGAGACGTTTGCGAGAATGTCAAACAGTGTTACATTATGGGACCTCGGTAAAATGGTAACATTGATATATATATAGATATATTATATATCTATATCCAGAGTGGCAACTATTTAATTGATCACTATATAAGTATCTTTTGAACGGTACCTAATTGGTACGAAGTTGGTTAAATTATAGAGAGAATGTGCAGATTTAAAGCTAATAATACAAGAACCCAAAATGTAAATTACCCTAGGCATCGTCTAACATTAAGTGAGAGAAGCCCACATTATATGTGTTTGAGATTATTTAATAAGCTTCCCGATAATCTAAAGATAATACAGACCGAGAAGAAGTTCAAGCAAAAAATAAAAAATTTATTGATTAGTCTGGAACCATATAGTGTGGACGAGTTTCTGGACATGTAGGGTTTTGGTTTTAAATAGTTTTGAAATTAAATGTTGCGAGGTATAACTTATTAATGTAGGAATTGTAACTTTGTGATTAATGACGTAACCTCAGTGGCGTGTGTATTGTATACATATGTCATGTGATATTTAATTTGATAAATAAAATAAAATCCAGTATCGATGTTGCCGATTTGTTTCTGATTCATGAAATACAGGGAGGGCGATTTGTTAAAAACGTCTACAATTAATTTCTTTTAATTTTAGAAAATTTTTATGTAATTTTTTTATAACTTAGATATCATGGTCAACTTAAATTTTTTAAATACGGACCTGGATTTTTTATTTTATTTTTTAAATTATTTCTTTCCCCCAAATACAATGATGTCTCACTCAATTCTATTTATCTTAGTTTCGGCACAAATTATACATCAGGAAACTGAACTGATGAACTGAAGAGAATTTTCTCAATAAGGCCCTGATTTTTTAAAATAATATATACATATATTCAATTGGCTTAGCTGTAATAGAGCTAAAATTAATATATTATACCCCATGTAAGTATTCCCACGAAGTTAAGTGACGTATAATAAAACCCTTCCAAACAGTTACATCCAACTTAGTGAGGCACGTCGATACTGGATTCTAAAAAGCTTTAAAAACTGCACATGATATATAAAGGGGAACTTTCCCATACAATATAGGAGTTAGTCAGTTTTAAATCTCCCAAGTAGCATTTTTAGACACAAATTGGACACACATTCTCTGCTGAGAAACGTTTCGACACATTTTCGATTCGAATTAGAAACTTCTATCGAGACATATGTATTACGAAACTTTTGTGACACATTTTCGAATTCAGTTACTAGAACACTTAAAGACGTGCTTGTTTCTAAATATTTTACAAATCGTGGTGTCGATATATTAACGACACGCGAAGATAAATATTTTTCGAAAAATTTTTAGTTAAAATTATAAAGTTTTGGTAAGACACAAGATTGCAGTGAATCTCCCATAAGAGATTTTTTTATAGCATCGGTGTACGTTTATTAGCGATAAATTAGCAACTTCTCGATATTATTTATATTTTAGGTGTTATTATTGATCCATTTTCAACCACAGATTGAAGTAAGTGTTTTGGTACATTTTTAATCACCATCTGAACAAGTTTGAGGTTATGTTATTGTTTAGCGAGATTTAAATTGTTATTTTTCTGTAATAAAAAGCTTACTGTACTGGATTTATCAACATAAAGTATGGCTATAGGGTGGGTATACTATATGTTGATAAATACAGTGCAATAAGCTGTTTTTAACAGAAAAAAAAAATTTAAATCTCCCTATGCAAACAATAATAACATAACCTCAAACAAGATGTTGATTAAAAATCTTCAAAAACACTTAGGTACGTCAATCTGTTTCTGAAAATGAATCAATAATATTCAAATAATACACAAATAATACCAGAAAATTGTGTTTAACATAGCCCCGCCCCTTTAACTGTCATTTTTAAATACAAATAAGTAACATTTTCGATAAAAGTTTCGATTGTGCATCGAAACAGCGAAAGTCACAGCTAGTACCAACCACTTGGAAACACGTGTAAATGTCCCATTTAAAATGTATACGTTTCGAAAATATTTCCATTCTTGTTGCCAACCTTAGATTGCCAACAGTTTCCAATTTTGATCGGAAACAGAAACGATAGTTACGATACATGTACCACAATGTGTCTAAAAATGCTACTTGGGCTATTACCTGATGATGGGTCCTGTAATAGTGCGTCAGGCAGGTATAGTTCCTATACCAATCGAGTTAGGAATTTCATTCATATGCTGACTTATACTGTATCATGGGATGTATTTCAAAAAAATATTTTTCCATATACAGGGGGCCCAAAACGTGTGATAACAATAAGTTGTATTTTTTAAATGAAATATCCAGTATTTTATTGCATATTTAGGTTCATATTAGTGTCCTTTATAATTATTACCTAAAATATTATTTCATTTGCTTGGGTAATTTAAGAGCACTAAATTAAAAATTAAAAAAAAAGTTTTGTAGATATTAATAGCCGGCGGATATTCATGAACAATTTGGTTACGTATCCCCATACAAAGGTTGTGAATAACATGACGCAAAATGATTTCTTGCTAACAACCATTTTTCGCTCCCACCAAGTATAAAAATCATATCAACTAACCAATAAAATTCATTTTAATTTCTTATTATAATTTATGCCCTCTAAATAGCATCTTAATAAGTTAGTTACGATAGTCATAATTAACAAATGAATCCCTATTTTATATCACAGCATGACATGGTTTTTAAGCTTAACCATATTATTGTGCCAGCATTTCATCTTTAATGATCAAAGTGATGCAAACAAATTTTTTCAAGAACGTATGTACAGTGCACAGATCAAAATGGAAGACATTTTGAACATTTTCTGTAGTTTACAATAATTAGTCTAGGCGCATATCGTATTTAAACAACATAATTTATGAAATTTGGAATTATTTCGGAAACAGCTGGAAGTAACTTATTACAAAAAAAAATTGGTTATGAATTCTACATCCAATATCCAAATAATGTACAGGATGTTCCATTTGAAAATCCCGAGAAAAATGATTTTGAAATGTGTCGTTTTTGGAACCATATATATTATAAACACCCTGTATAAAATAGATAAACACTATTAGATTCATAATATCTCTAGATCCTTTGTTATAAAGCGCACCTAATTCAGTGGTTAAAAAAATAATTTTAAAAGGTTGATTTTGATTATTCTTTTCAGGACTACAAGACTGTTTTTTGGTTTTGTATTTATTGCTGTTAAACTACCCCAGCAAATGAAATAATATTTTAGGTAATTATAGAGGACACTAATACGAACCTAAATATGCAATAACATACTGGGTGTCTAGTTTTAAAAAATACAACTTTTTTTTATCACACTTTTTTGGGCCACCCTGTTTATGGAAAAATATTTTCCTGAAATACATCCCATGATACAGTATAAGTGAGCATATGAATGAAATTCTAACTTGATTGTTATAGGAGCTGTAGAAGCCTGACGCACTATTGAAGGGCCCTATATAGGTACCATATAATATCAATTAATAAACAAATAAATAAGGGTAATTAACACATGGATTTATTTTGGTAATTTTGACCAGTCTTCCAATAGAGCACATGATTTTACAGGTTCGTGTAAGATATAATTGAATTGATACATCGAAATTAAGTTCGATTCATCATTATAAGGAAACATCAAGATAATATACTTACTGACAGAATGGCGAAGAAAATTAAATCACTGTATAGGCTTTGTTCTGCACATCGAGTATAGCAAAGTCTAGCATAGTTACGGTAACAACTAATAAGTACACTTATAAACCCGAACAAGCACTTCGGTCCTTGCGTAAGGATCGAGTTTTCTATTATAAGTACATATTCCACTGTAAGCACAAAATCATTATGAAACAGGTCTATAAAAAAATTGTAAAATACAGCAACCTGGATTTATTTTATGGGGAGACGTCGGTTACATGGAAAAGAGGAAAATAGGCACAGAGCTGACTACTAACTACTATTATTTATTAAAACTACAACATTTACTAGTATTGTATACTAAAAAAATTATTATTTTTATAGGTACAATTAAAGCCTGGACAGAAAATACAATGACTTATTATTTGGAATGCAATTGAATAATGCCTGGAGGATCATGTTTCTCTATAGCAACACACATGTGTTGCTGCAATAAACGATTTGGCGACCTATGTGTTAGATCGTATTATTAGGCAGCAGTCAGAAAAACTATTGGTTATTCGGGTTATTATGGGGCAATATTCGTTAAGTAAAATAAATGGAGATCGGATCGTTATAAATTAGCATCTAATTAAATATACTGTCAGAGTTAAGTAACGCTAATATAAGAAAACGTCCTATCCTGACAAAAGAGGTATCCCGGATATACATATGTTGATAAATAATATCTATACAGGGTATCTGTAAAAGGTATTTACAAAAACCTACCACATATTCTTCAGACCACAATTAGCCGATTTAAGTAAACTTATCTTAGTACAAAGTTGCTTAATTTGGGCACTAGACGTCGCTGCAGTGACAATTTTAAAATCGTCTTTCTAGATTAATTCAAAAACTGCTCATACTATTTTAAGAAGAAATAATCCAATGGATTTAAGCCCGGAGATCGTTGTGGCCAGTTTACAGGGGTATTACCTTTACCAATCCATTTATTTGGGTACTGCGGATTCAAAAAGTTTCTAACATTTAATGCAAAATGTGGTGGAGGTCCATCGTGCATAAACCACATATCTCTCCGAAGTTGTAAAGGCGAATATTCTAACAAATCCGGCAGCGTATTTTGTAGATGTTGCAAATAAATTTCCCAGGTTAATATTTGTGGAATAATGACAGGACCAACAATGTGATTACCAATTATTCCAGCACATTAATTCTAAACTCATTTTGAAAATGTTTTACCTTGATAGCATGTGAATTTCCATCCGCATAAACATGTTCATTATGAAAATCTGTAATTCCTATGTTCTTGTGAAACACGATTCATCGGTAAACAAAATATTGTTAGCAAAGTTGGGATTCTCTTCTCTCTGCCCATGAACAAGCCGACTAAAAACCAGGCGCATTTGAGGATCATTAGGAAAAAGATCTTGAACTGGCATCTTATGGTATGGATATAGCAACTGTTCTTGAATTACTTCATGAACAATATCTTTGGACAGTCCTATTTCCCTACCTAGCCTCCTCGTGCTTATTTCTGGATCTTTTGCAAAACATTCTAAAATGTCTTCCTCGACTTCATGAACCCTTACAAAACGCTGTCTTCCATTATCAATGGCTTAGTAAATTGGCCGTTTTCCCGTAGGCCAGCAGCAAACGTCGGGCGTCTTAGTATACGACGATTTGGAAACCTTTCGGAGTAGACTCTGACACATTCTCGACCAATTCCTTGGCAATACCCAAATACCAATATCATATCGGTATATGCTGCATTAGTGTATCGCACCGCCATGATAATTCACGAAAATTAAAGTTTCCTAATAATTAATGCAAGCAGATAAAATAATTGTACGTTAGCAACAATATTAAATGTTACAAATTTGACAATAATCTTATGTTGTCAGATGAAACTAATAATATCCAAGAATAACAATCATTTCTGAAGTGTAAGGTACTATCAAAAAGCAGACGTTAAGAAAACTGTTCAAGAGGTTTTTTGTAGTAAATAAGTTGGTTTTATCTAAATTTTAAAATTAAATCTCTCATCTTCCATTGTCGTAGAAATCAAAAACAGAAAAATTCTATAAAACCCAAGTACTACGCCCATGTATTGATTTTAATAATCATCTTTATATTCATTTTTCTGTCCGATACTAAGTTTGCTCGATATTGGGCTAATTTTGGTCTAAGGAATAATTATGTAATGAGCTTGATGCAAATTTCTCGAAAACCGTCAGAGGCATCGAATCTTATCAAAAGGACCTTTTTTGTAGCAAATGAGTTGGTTGATCTGAATTTTGTGCCCAAACCTCTCTTGTTCCATTGGCGTAAAAATCTGAAACAGGCAATTAGTAAAAACCCAGGTCCATGGATTGATATTATTCAGAATTGTGACATGGGTTTTTTTGCCCCATAAAGCTATGCCAACGTACCAAATTTCAGCAAAATAGTATGAGCACTTTTCGAATTAATCCAGAAAAATTATTTCAAAATTGTCACTTCAGCGCCATCTAGTGCCCAAACTAAGCAACTTTGTACTAAGGTAAGTTTACTTAAATCGGCTAATTGTTATCTGAAGAATATGTGGTAGGTTTTTTTAAAGACCTTCTACAAACACCCGGTATACCTATTCTGGCCGATCCATATTAGAAAATAAACAGTAGCATTTTGCATTGAAAGAAAATAAATGTTTATTATTAATGCTCTATTTTTTTATGTTAGGTCTAGACTATATTGTTCCGTTTGTAACCAATTTCTTTTTCTTTTAACGTTTCAATCTTTTTTTTTTACATACTGAATTAATTTTCCATCAGATCAGACCAGATTATACCTCTTTAAGGAGTAAACCACCCCTCACACATAAAATTATGTATTTTTTTTGTATTCATTATCTCAGTTTTATTTAATTTTTAGTTTAGTGCCTCAAGGAGACTTAAAATAAAAAAATTCAAATTAAATATTTAGTTTTAGAGGTGCGCTCTTTAGTCTATACCAGTGGTTTCCAAACTTTTTCAGTTTATGGCGCACTTAAAAGGTTCAATATTTTGTCACAGTGATCTAGTCGAAATAGGAGTATTCTTTTAGCTCCGGAAAAATTTTCACTACCATGAAATGAGTCATGTGTGTATTTTCAGATCAGGCAACTTGTAAGTTCTCTACAAATAAATTATCATAAAATATCATGGAAAGTAGATCCATTATAGCCCACATCACTGCTTGGAGCATTTTGGAAAGTGATGTACATTCTAGAACAAAATATCTTATATTAATAAATAATAAAAGGTTAATGAATTCAAGTTGTTATAAAAAATCTAGGTAATTAATGTTTAATTTTTAAATAACTCATTCATCAACATAGAATCCTAGTGTACATCAATGACCTGCCGGCAGCTTTAACTGTGGGTAGATTGATTCTGTACGCGGATGACACGACGGCTACCGATGAAGACTCTGAGGTCGCTGCATTGCTGCTGAAAATGGAGGATAATCGCAGGTCGCTGAGTGACTGGTTCGCAGCAAACCGATTGAGCCTAAACGCCGACAAGACCGAAGACATGGTGTTTGGCCTTAGACCCTACAATATAGAGAACCCTGCGGCAGTGAAATTTCTTGGTGTGCAAATGGATCCCACATTAAAATTTGACATCCACATTGACTCGGTTTGTTCCAGGGTGTCGAAAGCGGTACATTTATTAAAGCAACTTTCGAGAGTGGTGAGCCCTGGTGTGTGTATGATTGCCTTCCACGCTCTCATACAGTCCCTCTGCTGCTATGCTTTGCTGACGTGGGGTCATTCTGCCCACATGGGCAGAGTGTTTGCGCTTCAGCGCAGAGCAGTAAGAGTTCTCGCGGGGCTTGATTACCGAGCTGATGTCAGGAACGTTTACAGAGATCTGGGGATACTTACCATTCCCTCCCGTTATATCTATGAATGCCTGCTGCACGCTAAAAGCTCTGGTAACTATCAGCCGGTTGGTGACAGTCACAATTACAACACACGTGGCAGGGATAATCTGCATGTGGGTTTCCTGCGATTGGGAAGATCATGGAATGCGACTCTGCACTACGCTCCGACCTTTTTTAATAAGCTCCCGGTGTCCATCAGGAACTTAGAGACAAACACATTTAAGAGGATGGTAAAAAAATATCTAACTTCCCATCCGTTTTATTCCATTCAGGAGTTCTTAGACCATATATATGATGTTCCCTTGCCTTGACTGCCTGTCATAATTTTAAATTGTCTGTGCTGTACTGTATTGTTTTGACCTTTTTAAACTGGTTTTATAATTGATTTTATCTAGACTCTGTCAATTAGGCATATGAATTGTCCTGTCTTGTACTTAATCTTATCTATAAGTTCAGTTCTCGATTCCGCCGAGTATACATCGTGTTAAGATTCGTCGTCAAAAAATATCATTTTCTGCGATAGATTGATTAATTTAGGTCTGATTTTTTCATGGTCTGTGATATAGTGTTACTTACATAGTTTGCACTGATAGTTTCGTAAAATATTCGGATTTAAGTGCTCTAATTACGGCTACCAATTTTATCGTCGTTCAGGAATTCAGATAAAAATCTTGATAAAAAATTGGATTTTAATCTTTGTGTACACAAATCCATCGAAGCAATAAAGGTGGAGCGTCGTATTATCTGCTCATTGTGCACTAAACCATCGAGTTTGGATTGAGTGGACGTCTTTCCGTTGGCCATCATGCCGCTGTGTTTCGACTGTAAGGGTACTCTGGCCCAAGAGGACATAAAGGCTAAAATTATTTGCGATTCCTGCAGTAATCCGTTTTGTCAGGCGTGTTCGAGCTTAACTGCCTCTGAAATTAGGGTTATGCAGTTGAGTAAGAGGATTCTGAGGTTCATTTGTGACAGGTGTGAAGGCTCACAGAATAGGGTCTCACTATCAGATAATCTCAGTGATAGAGTAGACTCGATGAGGTCTGAGCTCTTGAGGAGGATGGACAGTATAAAAACTGATATAGAAAGTTCAGTTAGCTCCTTAAAAGACGATATCAATAACATTTCTACCACCAATAAAGAGGTTATTCACATGCTTACCTCTGGGAATCTTACCAATATGCGCGGGTCGTCTTGTCTTAACCTGAAATCTCCGAATGTCCAGCCGAATAATCCCGCTAACTTCAGGAACAACTATCGCGATAAACCTAAATCGAATAATATATCCTCCGATCCTTCTAATCAACCAAAGGAGCCCGTCAAGCATGACTTACGGGCATTTTCGGGATGCGATGACCATCTGATTGCATCTCATTCGCGAAGAAATTGGCCTGGACCTACGGTGGTGAGGGGTACTGGTTCAGATGCTGCTGGTTCGTTTGCTTCTGCTGCCAGGCGTATTTGGCTCTCAGTAAGCAAAGTTGCGGTTAATACTTCTGAAGAAACCATCAAATCGTATTTGCTGAATAAATTTAAAGATCATTCGTTTACTGTTGAAGTGCAGCCCAAGAGACCTGAAGCTTCCAGTTTGGCATTTAAGGTGGGGGCTGATCCTGAACTCTTGAAGGAACTATATGATGTCGAAACATGGCCGTCTGGTGTAATTGTGAAAAGATTTTCCTTTCGTAAGCCCAACGGCTTCAGTCAGCAAAGTCAATAGAGGTGACATAAAAGACT
Organism: Barypeithes pellucidus; assembly: GCA_963991005.1. Lineage (NCBI taxonomy): Eukaryota > Metazoa > Arthropoda > Insecta > Coleoptera > Curculionidae > Barypeithes > Barypeithes pellucidus. The sequence continues at coordinate 46,477,121 of OZ022560.1, forward strand.
TTTTAAAAAAAGGCAACGATGTTATCGTTAGCATAATGCTTTTAAACATTCAATCGATCAGAAATAAGTGTGATGAACTGTTGTTATTTCTGGAAAACATTGACTATCCAAATATTTTACTTGTTACAGAGCACTGGCTTAGTGAGAACGAGCCGATTTTTATACCGCACTATAATGTTGTGTCTAAATATTGCAGACATTCCTTTGGTCACGGCGGCACTTTAATTTTAATGCATGAAGTCTTCCAGAAGAGATACACTTTTTCAGGTTCTGACAAGTTTAATGATTTGATAGTCGAGAAGGAATTTGAGTTTTCTGTAGTGCATTCAATTGGTTTCAATGTTTTTATGATCTGTTTATATAGACCTCCTAATACAGACATTAATTTATTTGTTTCTAGACTCGAGGGTCTTTTGATGCGGCTACCTGTGCATGCATGCATGGTTCTTTCGGGTGACTTTAACATTGATTTTTCTGAAAGAATGCATAGTGGTGTAAATTTACTCGCTAACTTATTTAATTCCTTTAATTTATGCATGCATGTCGGTGCACCTACCCGCATAACTGGACGGTCGGCGACTACTATTGATTATTTTTGTACCAATTTAGATAGAGAATTAGTTGAGTGCGATGTTGTTAATTCGGGTTTGTCTGATCATGAAGCGGTACTGTGTAAGTGTAAAATTAATATTTGTAAGCCTCGATTAGAGAGACGTCGTGGCAGACTGTATACGGCACACAATTATGATAGGTTTCTGCAACTCTGCAACGAGGGGAATTGGGGAGAAATTTTGCAGTGTTCTGAGCCTCTGAGTCAATTTCATAAGGTTTTGGTTCAGAAATTTAATACTGCCTTCCCATTAACGTGGATTAAAGAAAGGAGAAGAACTTCATGGTTCACTAAAGGCTTGAGGGTGTCTGCAAGGAATATGCGCTTCCTGCACACTCTAAGGAAGCATTTCTTATATAATTTAGAATTTCTGTTGCATTATAATAAGTATCGTGCTATTTATAGAAGAACCATTAAAATCGCCAAGCAAAACTACTTCACACAAAGACTTTTAAACGCTGGTAACAAACAAAGGGAGAGCTGGAAGATTGTTAACGATCTTACTGGTAGGGCTGGCAACTTTAAAAATAACATTAACCTAAATCCTAATGAGCTAAACTCTTATTACTGTTCTGTAGCGACTAACATATCTAAGAAAATCACTTCAAATCATGATGCTTTAAAATACCTAAATGGCGTTAATGTGCCTGAAACGTTTTACTTCAATCCTACTAATATTTATGAAATTAAGGAGGTTTTTGGAGCAATGGTCAACAAGGTCTCGTCTGGATATGACGAAATATCCTTAAAAGTGTTTTCAAGACTCCCTGATCTGGTGTTGGAGGTCTTGGCTGAAGCTATTAACTTGTCCTTTCTTTCCGGGACTTTTCCTCCATGCCTTCAGCTTGCGACAGTTTTACCTCTTTTTAAGGGGGGGGATAGTGATGAACCAGCTAACTATAGACCTATTTCTTTGCTACCGACACTGTCCAAGATTGTGGAGAGGCTGGTTAAGGTGCGCATGATTGGGTTTCTGGACAGGCACGGGTTACTTCGTGTGGAACAGTTCGGTTTTCTGGCATCAAGGGGCACGAATGATGCAATTTTTGCCTTTCTTGATGATTTGTATTTGCGTCTGAATGATGGGGAGGGAGCCGCGGCGGTGTTCTGTGACCTCTCTAAGGCCTTTGACTGTGTCGATCATGGAATACTGCTGCGCAAACTCGAAATCTATGGCTTTAGAGGCATATCGTTGGAATGGTTTAAATCGTACTTATCGGGGCGTCACCAGGCGGTTTCTATTAATAACAAATTATCTACCCCACTGGAGGTTGCGTCAGGGGTGCCACAGGGATCTGTGCTGGGGCCTTTACTTTTTTTGATATACGTGAACGACTTACCAATGCTGAATATCTCTGGAAAATTCATTATATTCGCAGACGATACAACGATCCTGTGGCATCATATAGATGACAGAATCCTGGAGGAGACTGTAAGGGCTGATATTATTAAGGTTAAGGATTGGTGTGATGCAAATAAATTGTCACTTAACATCTCAAAGACTAACATTGTAAATTTTAAATGTTGTATAAATGATATTCATTTACAGGATCGGGTTATTAATAATGTGGGGGAGAATAAATTTTTGGGGCTTTTCATTGATTCTAAGTTGAAATTCGATGGTCACTTATTGAGTTTAAATGCAAAGTTGGCTCGCGGATGCTATGCATTGCGAGTAGTGTCTCGTGATTTGGAATTTGCAATAGCTCGTAATGTCTATTTTGCGCTAATTGAGTCTCACCTGAGATATGGCATCTGCTTTTGGGGTTCTTGTTCTGACTATCTTTTCAACAGGGTGTTTATCTTACAAAAAAGAGCTGTCCGATTCTTGTGTCGGGCTAAGTCTAGAGATTCATGCAGACCGCTATTCATTAAGCACAAAATTTTAACTGCTGCTTGTCTGCTGATTCTTGAAACGGTTTGCCTTATAAGAAAAAAATCTATAATTAGAACTGCCCTAGCATACCCCTTGCGTAAGACACACACTTTGGCCTTGCCGATCCCAGACTCGGCTCTAGTGAGGAATTCCTTTTTCTACAATGGGAGGAAACTCTTTAACTCTCTTCCACTGGGTATCAGAAGTATCCAGTGTGACATGAGATTTAAGAAACAATTAACAAAACTCCTCGTTGCAAGGGCATATTATACTGTGGATGAATTTTATAGTGATAACATCCACTAATTGTTTTTATTCTGTATTGTTGTTCAGTGTGATGTGAATGAATTGTACCTATATTGAAAAAAAATTTTTTTATTCCCTTTTATTTAATGTGTAATGGTGTTACTTTATTTCAGCTTTGTCAATAAGAATTTGTTTCTTAAGATAATAAAGCATTATTGATTGATTGATTGATTGATTGATAACTAACTGCCTTAAGCAGTACATCTTTGACGTACGTAAAAAATTTTAAAAAACTTTTGCACATGCATAAAGAATTTGAATTTGAATTTGAATTATTCACAAAGCAGATTACTTGTTATGAGTATATATTTTAAAATAATATATTTCTGATATTCCCGATTATAAAATAATGGGTAATTAGTTTTTTCAAATGTTACAAGGCAATATCTCGAAAAAAACAGTTTATATTTTCATGAAATTTTTTCTCAATATATTTTTTAAACTGTTGAGTTTTTACCTTGTTGGAGGTACTCCAATGGCCTGTTCAATAGCTTCATACAATACTTTGGCATGTTTTTTGTTCTCATTAACACCGAGAGCCCCTATACTCATTAAAGTAGCCTGGGCTGCAGGTTCATTACTTCCTCCCCATGACATATTGACTCCACCAATTACTGTGGCTACACAGTACTAAAATAAATGATACTGTAAAATTATAAGAACCTCTGGTCCAGTTGTGCGGCTTGTCTCCAGTTTCAAGAGGATAATATTATTCTCTTCATATCAAGCGATTGTTAAAAGAGTATGACTATAATGCCGTCAAGTTCCTTGTATTTCATTTCGGCAGCAACGTTTTCAATTTAAATAACAGAAGAAACTTTGCATTGCACCTTTTTAGTGATTTTTTATAAATCAATTTCTATACTATCATTATATGCGACATGATTTATGTACAAATAAGAACTTGTCAATCTCACAGGTTATATTTATGGCATCTAAAGTAAGGCATGATCATGATACAATGAACAAAATATTATGAATGAAGGACTGGACAAGCGTATCAAAATGGACTTTTTTATAGCAAAAATCTCTGGTGTATTATCGCCACAGTCTATTAAAAGCTTCTAAACTATGTTCCTATTGTATAGGATATTTTGATCACCCATGGGCTTCAACTTACACTTATTGGTTTGCCTAAAGATTTTGATAAAATCTTACATAGGTTAGCAGGCAAATCTTTCGGGATTTTTTCTTGTTGAACATTTGTTTCAAGACGAAAATGTGGCATTCTTAAGGCGGTAAATGGATTGGATTTGAAAAAATTAGATTGTTAAATTAAATTCCAGGAATTTTTTGATTTCATAAGAAACTTGGGTTATGGATATCGTCAAAGAAAATGGTCGCATTCAGCAGAACCCATCGATTTGTATAAGCGATTAGTAATCATCTGCTGAATGCACTAAAAAAAATCGATACGAAATCGGATGCAATTTTTTTCATCGGATTTAGGGCTAATTTTATAAAGTGGGTTTTAAATTTATAAACTAGGATTGACAGCGAGGCAAAAGCAACCATCCTGGTAATAAGTAAATTGATAGAAAGAGTACCGCTTAAACTCAAAAATACGATTTAAGACACAGGACACAGTATTATAATCCTAATATTTGAGTTTGTTTTTTATTGTTTCTGGCTGCACCAATTATTTTATAATGGATGCTTTTGAATCATTTGATGAGTTATTGTTATTAATATGTACACTGGCTTAAATATTCAAATTCAGACGATGAGAAAGGCCGCGAGGCATTGGCGTAACTAGAATGTTTTTGTAGGGGGGGTCCTGGCCCCTAGTCTAGTAGGATTTTAATGGCAAGTGTCACTATGACGTGTACGTATGGCTGCGAACTTCGGAAACACTGGGGTGGGCACCAGAGCAATCTGGGGTGGGCACGGCCCACCTGGCCCCCCCTTTAGTTACGCCTATGCCGCGAGGCCGAATCCTTTGCGATCAATTCTGGTCTAACTCAACTCGTAGAAGGACCAACGAGGAGTCCAGACCGAGCTGGAGATTTCGCTAGTCTTTTGGATCTTTTCTTGACATCAAATCCAGATCTATATACAGTCACCGTACATCCTCCGTTAGGATCTTCCGATCACAAACTTATTTCAACTCTAGACGAACTACCAATTAATTCGGAACAACCTCCTAAACTTCGCAAGATATGGCATTACACATCGGCCAATAAGTGGGAAGACCTGAAAAACCATTTTCGCACTTTTCCTTGGATGAGCGTATTCTCTTCTGATGATCCATCCATCTGTGCTGGGGAGGTCTCCGACATCATTCTAACTAGCATGGAAGCATGTATCCCCTCCTCCAAAAAACGCCCTTCCAACGGCAAGCCCTGGTTTAGCAACGATTGTGCTGTCTGATCAAAAAATCTGGCTTACCGACAGTGGCGTAATGAGGCGTACTGAGAATATTACCAACTTTATTACCGCTCGAAACCAATGTAAGCTAACAATAGATCAAAGCAAAGAAGTCCATAACGTGAGGATCAAAAACAAACTTCTTGATAGTCCAAACGGATCAAGGTCCTTTTGGTCAGCCGCTAAGGCCGTCAGCCAAAATTTTACCAAATCAACTATTCCACCTCTATCACGTTCCGATGGTACAATAGCATCCACAGCCGGAGACAAAGCAAACTTTATTACTTGCCGAACTATTTTCTTCGCATTCCACTGTAGATTTCCAGGGAAGAACACCACCTAACATTCCTGCAGTTCAATCCGAAATGACCGAAATCGTGTTCCGTCAGCAGCAGTCAAACCAATCCTGAAAGGGCTCGACGTCAAGAAAGCTTCTGGTCCAGACGAAATACCTGTTATAGTTCTCAAGAGATGCGCCAATGAACTAGTTCACCAGTATTTTGTAGACTTTTTAACTTATCCTACACAAGGAATATTTCCATCGTGCTGGAAGACGGCGCGAGTCCAGCCTATGCAAAAGAAAGGTAAGAGCATGGTAAGAGGACCCTGCCTAGCAACTATCGACCAGTCGCATTGCTTTCAGTTATGTCAACAGTAATGGAGAAAGCTATTAACCAACATCTTCTAAAGTACCTGGAAGGCTTCAACATTATCAGCAATCATCAATATGGTTTTCGGAAGTCCAGCGATCGATCAACTGGAGATCTTCTAGCCTAATTAGTATGTCACCCATCTTTGGAACAACGCAATCGAACATCATGGGGAGTCTCGCCGGGCTGTTGCTCTGGATATTTCTAAAGCCTTTGATCGTGTTTGGCATGAGGGACTTCTAAGTAAGTTGCGATCCTATGGTATGCCCAGTCGATTCTGTGCATGGTTGTCTAGCTTTCTTAAGGACCGCTCTCTGCAAGTGGCGATTGACGGATTTCTCTCAGACACCTTCACCATCAATGCCGGTGTTCCTCAAGGGTACATATTGTCTCCCACATCTCTTCTTACTCTATATTAACGACTTTCTAGTGAAAACGAAAAATCCGCTGACGATAGCACACTTATCTCATCTTTCTCTTTGAATGCACAAACATCAGCTGCCGACGCACATCTTCGCAGACAGCATGAAGTATCACGCCTCAACAAAGACCTGAAAGAAATTTTGGCTTGGGGTGACAGTAACCAAGTCGAATTTAACGCTAAAAAAAACAGGCAGCAGTTTTCTCTAAAAAGGTTAACATTACAGAACCGGATATAATCATGGAAGGACACGCAATCCCACTGGCTTCATCTATTAATTTGCTGGGCGTCAATCTGGGAGAAAATATGTCTTGCATAACCACGTTGTGGAAATCGCCTAGATAGCTTCTCAGAAACTTGGTGAACTCTTCCGAATCAGAAAGTTGTACACACCTCAACAACTTTTGACACTATGCAAAGCACAGATTCGACCATCACTAGAGTACTGCTCTCATGTCTGGAGTTTTGCACCCAAACATACTCTTCGGCTATTGGATTCTATCGACAGGAGGACCATTCGTCTAATCGGAGACCACGAGCTGACGAAGGACCTCGACAGCCTAGAACATCGAAGACAGGTTGGGGATTTGACTCTCTTTTACAGATATTTTCATGCAATTCTTTCATCTGGAGGACTTCATCCTTATGGAACAACCTTCCCGAGGTCGTTTTTCCCAACGAATGTAACCTCCAACGTGCTGAAGCACACGCACCACTCCCGAGTGCCCGATTTTTCCTATAGTGCTTGTGTTTGATCATAAAAAAATATATATAAAGGACGACGAAGATGATTTGTAAAATCAGTTCCACCCTCGCCGCCGTGAGAGGACGTCGATTTTGGAGAGAAAAACCGTTGAAAAACCGTTGGAGCCACGCTGGCCCCGTTTTTGTCTTTTTTAAGACAATAGCGGCGGCAAAAAATTCATAAAAGTCTACAGAAACAACGTGCACTGGTGTCACAGTGCACAGCTTTAAAATAATACTATAACCCAGCAAACACGCGTGTGATATTTATGTTAGTTTTACGTAATTCTAGGGTAAATAATATTATATAAACCTTTTATATAATAATAACGTAAAAGCGATGTTACAATTCTTAATTTTTTTATGTAACAATTTTGACTTGTATGCTACGTAAATTCACCGTCACCCCAGAGGAACCAGTTTTATATAAAAAATATACTTAATTTAAATTGTCACATTTATATTACAGTTGTTACCAAATGGATTTGATTGCTTTGTTACGTAATATTAATGTGTAAGTGACTACTTTATATTACGTTAGTGGGATGTAAATTTTGGCTGCCGTAGTTCCTCAATTCAAAACTCCCGCCACGTAATGCATGACGGTCGTTTGTTCTGTCTGCCTTAAAACGTAATTTCCGCCATTTTCTTTCATTTCGCGACAGGTGTTGTGTTGGGTTGTACCGTTGTACGTTTCAAGGCTGGTAAATTTCCTAAAATGTGGTGTCGATTGAAATAATGGTAAGTAAAGTTTAAATATTTTGTTCCATGATGTTCCTGGTGTGGAAGAAAGGAAAACTTCGCAGTGAAACATTTATATGTTGCCAAACTTGTAATAGTTAGGTTAATATTATTATATTCTATATTTTACTTTATATAGTATATAACTGAATGTAATATCATTTTTGCCATCTGGGTGTTATGTTAATTTGCAAAAGTTTGTATAAATCACTTACACTTTTTTTTTCACACCAGTTTAAAAAATTGTAAATTTAACCTAATCTAATCAAAATTGTTAAGGTTTTTCTGTGATTCTAAGATTCGAGTTATTTTAGAAACCTAGAAAAATGAATTTTACTACTTTAATAAGAGAATTAGCCTCATACTCATAGGCTTTGACATAAATAACATTTTAACTCGAAAAAGCTCCTGAGCTACAAATTTAGGTTCAACACCCTAGTTGTAGGTGCTTCTAATATTCAACTTTATTATTTTAATTTTTGTCAATTTTGGTAGATGTAATTCTAATGCAAGCAGACAACATATCAGCAATTGCTTCTGTGGAGCACCATGCTGCTGAGTGGTTTCGACTGGCAAATCAAAGACTACATGGGAGAAGAAGTTGACTAATGGTGGGCCCTGTTAGGTGGCATCGGTAGTATTTTTAAATATACAGTATTACTGGATCTTCCGATGTTCTAAATAAACCTGAATGAATCACTTGTGTATATCAATTTTTCATTTATTTTTGTCCCCCAAAGTCCGAAAGTAAAGTTGAATATTATTTCATTATTTGAGCTAATATTTTAAAAATTACGTCAGTAAATATAAACGATCGACTGGATCTGGTGTATTATTGATACAGAGCGCCTTGGGAAAAAAAATGGTAACATCTCGAGTAATATATTTTTTAAAAAGGCAAATGAAACAGTATTCGGTAAATATGAGGTGTTTTTCTGTATATTACATGAATATTGGAATAGTTAAATGAAAAGTATGTGTTAGTGCAATTAAATTACGTCACAGTGACATAAAATTTGGCTTTTATTGTGCCACTAAATAGAATAACGGCGATATGTAAATCCTACATAACTATTGTTATATAAAAAACGTACGTTTACGTTACGTAACAAAAATAGGTAACTGATGCGGACATTGCGCACTTCTCAGTGCATGCAATTTAATGTTACATGTTACCTGAAATGTGACATAACACATAAAAAAGTTATATCATATGAATATAAATATTACATTACCGTGTTTGCTGGGAACTGTGTTCTAAAACAATTTTTCTTTAGATTCCCCCCATTAGGAGGAAAGCAACAATAACAGCCGCAGGATGCAGTCGGAAGACATCCTGCTTTCCCAAGCGGAGCTAATCACCGCTGAACTCGATAGACGAGAAAACATATTTCGACAAAAGATAAAGCAGGATACGGCATCCAGCATCGCTGAGTCCAACGCTAGCATGCAGCTGAAGTTCGAGACACTTCTGGCAGCCAAAGATGCGAAGATAGCCGAGCTATTAGCAGAGCTAGACAGGTATAAGACTGAAAGTATAAACAATAAATTAGAATTGGCTAAAATGCATGAAATCGCTTTAGAGGTAGATGTAAATGTAGTTAATAAACTAGAAACAGTAGCTAATAGTGACGATGACATGAGCACCGAGGGGTCACTAAAAGGGTACGTTAGTTCTGCATCACAGGACAATTTCACAAAAATAGAAAACAGGCGTGCAAAACGGTTGAGACAAAGAGAAGAAAAAGACACTGAGAGCGAGGGCAACTTAACAAAACACTCAAACGCGGAGTTTCCACCGCTACCAGTGCTCCCCAACTTCCCCAAAACTAGTAATGAAGCCCTTAAGGCTCACATAACCTCAAATATGATAATAAGAGACCCGAGACTACGGGCAAGAATTGTGGCCGTACCCGCCCCTAGTCAGGACGCTCAAACGTCACTATCATCGAAGGGAACCAAGCAAAACGAAAATGTGACCGTGGCGCCCCCCAGAATTAAGGTGCCGCCAATTGTAATAAGAGACAAAACTAAGTACAACGATGTCACGAGGCATCTAAAGGCTATTAATGTAGATTACGGAAAGGCAGTTAACGTCCCGGAAGGCGTTAAAATCCATCCAACAACACCGTCAGCTTACAACACGATCTTAAAGTTACTAAATGACTATAAAATACCGTGTCACTCTTTCCGTTTCACGGACGAGAAATTACTGCACGTGGTAATTCGCGGAATCCTTGAGACCTGGTCTGAGGAAAAAATAAAAGCCGACCTGGAGGACCTTGGCTTCACACCCTCCAGTGTAAGAATATGGAAAAGACGCGACGGAAGCGCTATGCCTTTTTGCACTGTAATAGTGCCAAAAGTGCAAAATCACATATTCAAATTAGATCATTTAGACAGTCTCAGAGTGCGCGTAGACACGCAGCGCACTAAAAGCACAAACACTCAATGCCATAGATGTCAAATCTATGGCCACACTCAGCTAAAATGTACCGCCGAAATAAAATGCATGAAGTGCGCGGCGAATCATATCACTAGAGATTGTACTAAAAATGCAGATGCAAAGTCAAAGTGTTGCAACTGTAATGGTGAGCACCAGTCAAATTCTTGGGCATGTCCACGGCACCCAAAGAATCTGCAGGAGGCTGCTGCTATTAAAAAAGCAGCAGGCCCAGTCAAATTCGTATGGGGACAGCAGAAAAACAGCAATCTGCAATCTAATAAATGTGACAAAATAACTAACCAAAAAATTACAGCACAGCCTGAAAAGGAGGAATCTATGCAAGAAACCATACAGAACATGAAGCTCTTTATGAAGGAATTCACCAAGGTAATGCAAACCTTGGCGCCAGCATTGATAAACGCCAAGCTCAACCAATAGTGGTTGTACGCCCAGTGGACTTTCTAAAAATTTGCACTATAAACATTAATGGGATTAAAGGCAAAAAACTCGAACTCATTAAATTCTCAGAAGAGCATAGCCTTGATGTGATTTTGATACAGGAAACATGGTTAAAAGAAACAAGATTCTCTTTTCCAAACTATAACATATTCAGAAATGATAGACCTATCAGAAAACAAGGCGGAACCATGGTTCTTGTGAAAAAGCACATCCAAGCGAGCTCAATGCCAAATCCGGATAGATGCAATAAAATAGAAGGTACATACGTCAAGATCAGGACGAGCAATGGGAGCGTAGTGATCGGCTCGGTCTACTGCGGTCCTGCTGTGACTTCTGATTTTGACAGGCACTGTATACAGGACATCTTCGACAATGACAACACCATGATAATCGGCGGAGATCTGAATGCTAAAAACCGTATCTGGAAATGCAGAGTAACTAATAGTAGAGGACAGCTGCTTTACAATAAGTCAGATGTTTTTGATTACCACATGTTACCCCCTGAGGACCACACTCATCTAGGACCTATCGGATTACCGGAAACACTGGACATATTCGTGATCAAAAACACTGATAGGATATCGCAGCCCATAATAAGTCACGATCTCACATCAGATCACCTGCCCGTGATAATAGAATACGGTGACCCTCGCAGGAGAGGGAAGCGCACCGTATCCTCAGCCAAGACTAACTGGAAAAAATTCAAAGATGAATTAAAAGGATACGATGCGATTCCTCCAATTGTGAGCAAACCAGATATCGACGAGGCAGTGAAGGTGCTAACCAACAACATACAGCAAGCACTTGCTAGATCAACAAGCACAGTGACTTCAACCTACACCAAATACGGCGTCATAAGCCAAGCAATAAAGGATGAAATAAGAGCGAAGAACCGACTCAAAAATCAAGCCTACAGAACTGGTGATCCGAGAATCAAAATACAGGCAAACCAGGCAACTCAGCGCATCAAAAGATTACTAAGGGATACCGAATCTGAAAATTGGGATAGAAAGGTCGAAGGCCTTAATATTGTAGATAACAGCCTATACAGAATGACAAGGACACTGACAAAAGGCAGCAAACAGCAAATGCCTTACCTAGTAACACCCGACAACGTGACGATCACTGAGCCCCGAGAAAAAGCTGAAAAATTCGCTGAAGCCCTTTACGAGCAGTTCAGCGAAAACCCAACGACCAACCAAGCAGCAGAGGATCGGATCAACAGAACTGTGGAGATATTCAAAAGCATGGATCATCCGCCCGAGCCAAACCTGCAACACATCACAGCAGAAGAAGTAAAGGGTCTGATTGCCAAGACCAAAATCAAAAAAGCACCCGGTATAGATGGCATATCAAATAGATCTCTAAAGAATCTACCGGATAACACCATAAATGATATAGTCTGCATAACAGAAGCAATGCAGAAGCTTGGACACTTTCCTATCGCCTGGAAGAAGGCAAAGATCATCATGATAGGAAAGGCTGGCCAGAATAAAAATCTGATAGGTAGTTATAGGCCGATCAGTCTACGTTCTAACGTGGGCAAATTAGCGGAAAGGTTAATCTCGGGTAGGCTTTCAGCCTTTGTCGAAATTAATCACTGTTTACCAGAGGAGCAGTTCGGCTTTAGAGCAAATCTGTGCACAGTTAGACAGGCGACAAGGTTAGCTTCTAACATACTTAAAGGATTTAACAGAAGGAAGCATACAGGAGCCGTGCTGTTTGACATCAGTAAAGCGTTTGACAAAGTATGGCACAACGGGCTAATATTAAAAATGATAAGACTAGGAGTGCCGAACTATCTGATAAAGCTAATAGCCTCTTATCTGGAAGATAGAACATTCCAAACTTGGATAGATGACGAACTGTCTACACTGAAAAACATAAGAGCTGGCGTTCCACAAGGTTCAGCAATAGCCCCCCTACTTTTCAACATTTACACAGCGGATATTCCGCAGCTTCCCCAGTGTGACAAATATATATATGCGGATGCCACGGGCATCGCAGTAACAGGAAGGAGCCCTCGATTAATAATGATCAGGCTAAAAAGGAACATAGTCATTCTAGAAGAATGGCTGAACAAATGGAAGATAAAGTTAAACCCTGACAAGACACAGGCAATTTACTTTTCAAAATCGTGCCACAAATTTCCGGCGGGGAAAGTCAAAGTTGGAAACAAAGAAATAGACTGGCAACAAAGCGTTAAATATCTAGGTTTGCACTTTGACAGGAGGCTCAATTGGAAAGTAAATACAGCCAACACAATAAGGAAAGCCAATCAACAACTAGGCGCAATCTACTGTCTGCTGAACAAACGCAGCAAGATAAACATGAAAACGAAGGTCACCCTCTACAAAACATTCATCAGGTCCACGATGACATATGGAGCTCCAGCTTGGTGCACCATAAGTAAGAGTGACATCAAAAGAATTCAGGTTATGCAAAACAAGGTACTAAAAATCATAGTAAACGTGCCGCGATACACAAGAAATGACATCATACACAGAGATCTCGAAATTGACACAATTTCCGAGTTCTTTGACAAAACAATCGCAAAATACCACACTAAGGCTAATATAGCCAACAACAGTACGATACTTCCATCGCACATACACTCACAGCCTAACACTTGTTACTGGATCACTCGAAACCGCGATTGATCCAAAACAAATGTCTCATAAACACAAGAATATGGCCTTGATTGCAGAACCAAAATTCGCAAAAACCCAAACAGACAAACTACGCCTACTCTCTACCCTATACGTTCGGAGCTATTGATTGTTTGTTCATTCGATTAAATTCGAATGGAAAAATATCAAGAGCTGGCACCAAACATAAGTGTATAGCTTAGAAGCTAAAACCAAAGAAATCATACATGATTCAAAAATAACACTAGTTAGTGAAAAAGAGTAACAGGCTTCTAGCCTGGCTCCCACGGTGAGTTTAGTCGGTCGGCCCTCCTCATTCGAGGCGGATCCTTCCCTTCAGGAAGGATGATATTGTCGGAGGTTCATCCCCACAGGTTGCTAAACCCGACACTACTTTGCATGCTCTGTGCATCGTGTCTGTATGCAGATTCTCATCGGCTGTCCCAAAAAAAAAAAAAAAAAAAAATAGATTTGTAAATATTATTGAGCAGCCTAGGCGGGACAGAATATTTCGGATGTGCCCTAATTAAATGAATACCTTAAATGATTTTCAGTTTTCGCCATGGTTCAGGATTACAAAAAAATCTGTGGAACAAATGTTAGGCCTCCTAAATCATGTTTTAGAGCGCCCAACAAACCGGTGAGTATATACAATAAGTATAATACGTCAGTTTCTTCATCTGGCCGGACCTCACGCAGCCTACGCTTACTCTGTCAAAAATATATCCCTCTATTAAAAAATTGTCATACTTTACCTGTAAGTTAATCCTCTGATTATTCTTCCGTTTAAAGTATTAATTTAAATCCAAGACTTAAAATCACTTTATAAAATTGGGCCTTAAAGATCGATATTTTTTAGTTCATGATGATTACTAATCTCTTACAAATCGATGGGTTCTGCTGAATGCGCCAATTGAATCGTTCCGTAAAGGCAGACTAATTTAACATAACCCAAATTGTGTTGGCGAATGGCCCGGCGGTTATAGAAGCCGACGCCAATATGAAATGAAGAAAAAGAAGAAGTGACACATAATAATATACTTTCACTTTGAGTGTTTGAGTTTTATATTCAAAGTAATAAACAAATAATAAAATTTTGTTGGCATCGTCTATTACTCATTTGGCTGGATGCTGGAAACCAGTAGGTCATTGCAACCATTTTTTCCGTACTTATTCACTTTTGATTTTTGAAAATTCACTTTTGATTTTTGAAATAGGCCGTTGACAACATGCCTATATACGAAACACTGACCAGTGAGAAGCTAACAGTGGTGTTGGACATAGGAACAGCCTTTACCAAGTAAGATCTATTTTCTTTAAGTTCCTATTATTCCACACGGAGAGAAAATTTAGATAACTAATCACTAGTCTATTGATCACTTATTATTTTTAAAAATATGCCAAATGCAACTACAACTTTCGTAAAGCTTTGAATTTGTGTGAACCTGTAAATCAAGCTGCATAATAATATAACAGATACTTACAGTGTGTGATAAAATTCAATATGTTTTTGACATGTGCAGCTTCTAAAGCATCACTTGTTTAGCTATCCAGCATGGTTCAATTAAAATATCATAAAGAATGTCCTAACAAAAGCATGTTTAATCAGAAAAATTAAGGCGAAAAGCACCTGAGACCTGACATATGTAAAACTGAAAAAAAAATTGGTTGGCACAACGGAATCAAAAAATGTTCAAACAATAATTAATGATCTAAAAAATGTTGTTCTTATTAGTCCAATAAACGAAGCCCTTAAAAAGGAGTTTTAGTTAGAGAGCTGCTTTTTTGACAGAAGGTAGACTTTATAATGTGAAAGAACAATTGAGTACTATTTTAAGTCTATCCCTTGCACAAAAGTTAAAAAACCCTCCAAATGGGGTTAAAAATAATTTTCTGGTCTATAACTCTTAACCCTTTCACTGCTCTGGACGAATATATTCGCTATGCCGTAGACTACTCTAGACGAGTATATTCGCATTGCTTGTAAAAATAGGATCACACTGCTCTTGACGAATAAGCACGTTGGCATAGTTTTCCACATGCTCCACTGTATAATTCCGTGTTTTCAGTTATGTCATACTAAAATGCACTCTTGAGTTGCTATTTGTATATAGTACCTGGTAACGTTGTGAGTTTTTCTAGAAATTATCTTTTATGTTTTTATCAGACTTTTTTTGCATATTATTTCACTTGGTTATAATAACTAACTTTGAAAATAGAAAATATGTTTGGATTGTGTGCTTTATTCAAAGAAATAAAAAAAAAATAACTTTGACACACACTAAATTGGATCAAGCTGCTCTTGATGAATATATTCGCAAACAATGAAAAAATAGCGAATCTGCCGTACTGCTTTGTTTCAGCACCGCGCAGTGAAAGGGTTACACGAAAAATAATATGGAAAAAAGTTTTTTACAAGTGTTATAGATCATTAAATTTCGCACAAGAAAGGTTATTATTACTTTTTTCTTATCTACAACCGACAAGCCATATGAGGTCCGAAAATTTTGACCAGGTCTTTAATAAATGGAGCTTAATGACAATATGGCACCACTGTGACACCTGCGACTAGAATTACAGCGTCAAAGTGTGCCATTTTACAAATAGCAGAATATGATTGGGTTTTTAAATGCTGAATAATCCCGTTAATGAATTCTTGCGGAAACAGGCAAATAATATATTTATATCTATACTTTGGTTCAGATGAAATTTGGTGGGTAGATTTAATACCTCGGCATCGCACATAGGGTAGTTTTCATTTCGAAAAATGATCAAGTGCGACTCTGACATCGCGCAAAACCGAATGAGGCGCTATATTATATAAATCTATATAGTATGTATATTAAACAAAAATCTCCTAGAATAGCATATGGCGTAGATTAGTAATATTCCATAGTAAAAATCGGTGAAGTGCGTGTCGGACACCGGCCCAAGCTGCTATATTGGATAAATCGATAAAATTAACACTACAGATATTTTATGGCTATTATAATAGGTAAAGAAGCTAATAAAAGCTATATTTTCTATTTTATGATTTTATTATTTTTTTAAATTTTTTTAGGCGATGAATCCATTTTTAACGTTAAACTGAACAAGATAGCGCTGCAATGATGTTTGTTACATTATTAAAAAATAACGGTACGCTCTGTACGGACTGTATGTTACATAAAAATTTGCTATAAAAACTTTTTCAAACATGACTTTTTTGCTCTACCCTTCAAAAATCGTATCTCCACACTTGATTGGCAATGAGCATAATTATTATGCAAAATACACCCCAATAAAGTTATGATATTATGTCAAATAATTACAAACCATTTTGCAGGACTTTAAAAAATAAGAAGAACAAGAATAACTCCAAAGTTCAGAATCATGTAGGCCGAAAAAAAATCGTACTTGATAATGCGACAAAATATGCAATTCGTCGAAAAGTACACGGTTTTTATTTTAAGAATGAAATTCCCACATACAAAAAAAATTATGTCGGAAATAAAAAAGGACGACTCATTGCCAAAAATATCGCTAAGAGAATTCAGTAATTACCTGAAATTTTGCGAATTTTCAATAAATAAGTACTTATATAAATTTTTAATTTTACGCGCCACTGGAAGTGTATTTCCTTCTCGCTCAAATGCAGTTGTCGTTTCATTTTGTCATAGATGAATCATAGTCTACAATTGTGGTCTCCGAGTATAAGTATAAGCATATTTGACATATTTAAAGTTTAAAGTCTAAAATGACGTTTGCAGAACTTAAATGAATTATTAATTTTTCCTATTAGGAACTTTATTATTTAATTTGAGTTGGATTTTTTGTCGAGAAGGACTTGCTTAAATAGATTTTTTTTATAATATTTTTAAACTATTAATGCACCCCGTGTTCAAACAATAAAAATGAAATGGGGAAATCTACATTTTCAAATGGAAATCCCAAGATTTTATAATTATTTTCGATTTAGCATTAAAAATAAGGGTAAGTTAGTATAAGGTTGCCTATTCCGAAAAATTGTAGTGCTCGAAATATTGCCAATTAAATATTTTTATATTACAGAGATTTTGCTGCAGATTTTAGGTTCAGTTAGGTACTCATAGTTGGCTGTGACGGCGTTGAAAAACAGTCACAAGTGTCACATTCTCCATAAATAATAAACACCTTTAAATAATCTTTGTTTGCATAATTTAAGCGCCCTAGCATGATTATTAATAATTTTCAAATGGTAAGTGGCAGCTTCATATATCTTAAAAATGCCGATATGCCGTAACTACCTACTGATGTACCGATATTTATATCGATATCGGCCGATCACTAAAAGTTATACTTATTGAAGAAACATTATTCAAGAGAAAACTAAGATTGCATTACATTACATGAGAAATGTATATAAACTTTTTTGTAGATACTTTTCCTACATATAATTACTGTGATTGTCACTTGGCTAATATCAAGCAAGATATTTGCAAAATACCAAGTCTCCTGGCGGTCGACCTGGGCTAATATTCGAAACAAACATGATATTGATTGGAAATTTTACCACAATGCAACTGGATTGAATGATGTTATGGGCCTATCCTATATTTAAAAATAAGTTATCAATATTATCTAGAGATGTAAGACCTGAAGTGAATGTATTTCTAAAGTACTACCTACCAATTTGTTTTAGGTTTGGCTTCACAAGTGAGTTTGCTCCGCGATACATAATTCGATCTGAAGTACGTTGTAAGAAAACAAACTTAATAAGAAGAATATGTGACTATGAATCGCCTGAAGACTTACATGATCTCTTGGTGGACTTTATTCACATGATTTACTTCAAATATGCTTTAATCAGTCCAAAGGATCGCCCTATTATTTTAGTGGAATCTTTACTCTGTCCTACGCTGTTTAGGGAAACCCTTGCAAAGGTATGAATACCACATTAAATAATTTTAATTAAGGGGTTTTTAGTTGCAAATATCATTTGGTTCTATTTTAAAAATGTGAGTCTATTTGCTACAAATACATTTTCATATATATTTACTATACTACAATATATTAAGTAAGATACGAGGAAGATATAGTCGTTGCAACGAACCCTCGCGCCAGATATGTCAAGTGTCACGTAACATTAATGACTTACCTGCTTATTTCTGGTTATTTATTTTGCCTAGGTTTGTATGACATTCCAGGACCGTACTACAATAGTACGTTCGTTTATTTTAAAAATGAAACGAGTCTATTTATATTTTTAAATAAGTAGGTACATTTTTTATTATTTATTATAACACACAAACACATTGTATTTTTTTGTTATTTATTTATTCAAATATATAAAATAAAGTCATTATCTATAATTACATGTCTAGTAGGTACCTCTATATTCACAAAAAGATAGGAAGTACGTATCTACATGGATGTACATCTTTACCTACTGTAAACTTTATACAGTGTGTCTACACATGGACTTAACTATACCTGTAAAAAATTGTATCTTCAATTTTTCGAAAAAGTCATCCTTGATCATTTCTTTTCCCTGTTATATAAATACAAATCAATTGGAAAAATTTCCATGTTTTTGTACCGGATGCACAAAAAATCATTTCTGAAAATAGCTATGGACCTTTTCTAAGGAAAGGTTATTGTATTAAAAACCTAAATATA
The DNA here is from genome assembly GCA_963991005.1 of Barypeithes pellucidus. Lineage (NCBI taxonomy): Eukaryota > Metazoa > Arthropoda > Insecta > Coleoptera > Curculionidae > Barypeithes > Barypeithes pellucidus. The sequence goes on from OZ022560.1 coordinate 46,496,026, forward strand.
CGGGTTGCTTAAAGGTTGTTCACTCTTGTTACCTCTGTTTTAACGTTAATGTTCAATAGTAACTTATAAGTGTATAGTATCATACTGTACTGTTAAATGGCTAACACAAAATGGGTTAAGTCTAAATACTGAAAAAACGAAATTTATAATAATTAAAGGCAAATTTAATGATATACCAACTAGAAGCCACAAAGGAATTTATATAAATAACCAAAGGATAGAACAGGTTGAACAGTGCAAATATTTGGGAGTTATAGTGGATGAAAACTTAACATTTTCTCCACATGCAGAATATGTAACTAGTAAAATTGCAAAGAAGATAAATCTACTAAAAAGAATGAGTACATATCTCAGTGAGTGGTCGAAATTAACAATCTATAAATCAATTATCTTGCCACATTTTGTCTACTGTTCATCTATACTGTTTTTGTTGAGCATAACAGAGAAAAGTGTACTCCAAAAAAAAACAGAATCAAGCCATGCGTTGCATTATAGGTTGTAATCGTTATACAAGTATTGGAACCATGCTACAAGCTACAGGATTACTGAGTGTTAATCAAATAATATTTCTCAATACAATGACTTTTATATATAAAATGAAACACAATTTGCTTCCTGAACATTTATTAAAAAACAAAAGATTTATAACAGATGTGCATAACTATCCTACTCGAGCCAGAGAAGACTTTTATATTTCAACAGTTAACCCCAACTACAGTCAGAATGATCTTTTCCATAAGGGGCTTGTTCAGTATAACAATTTACCTCAAAGTGTGAAGAATTCAAATGCCATCCAGATTTTTAAAAAAAGGTGTACTTTATACTGTAAGGACAATATTAACTTATAGTCACATTATTGTAGAAATTATTTAATAATAAGATGTGTAATTATTTACTGATTTATCACACAAAGCTAAATGTAACTTATTAGCATTAAGCTATTAATCATTAATAAATAAATAAATAAATAATAAAACAAGCAAATTCTATAAGCACTCTTCTTCTGTATATGTAGGCTATGTATACCTACTGCAAATACGTAAGTCATGTATGCAAAAAACTAATGAAATGGGTAGTTCGGCCTTACGCATTGGGATTTCGGGAAATGTAAGAGGAAAGATCTCATTCAGGCTTCCTGGGACTACCACGGGCCTGTGAGACCCCCCACCAAAAGACTAAAAACCATTTAACATTTTTATGCGGAATCTTATCGTGCAATCACTTGTGCCAAGAAAACTGAAATTTTAACGTCCGCTTTAAAAAACCTTTAAAAATAGTGAACATATTATTACACACTACATGATCAATAATTGCACTTGAATTCTGACCAAAACTATTAAAAATATAATGCAAATATTTCCAACTTTCCCAGCTAACCAAACTGTCTACATTCAAGTCCCCACACAAAAATATTACCTGATATTGAACTGAAATAAATCTCAACTGACTCAGAAAGAAATAAAACATCTAGAATTTTTTTTATTAATATTAAAATTCACCTTAGTTTCTCTAACGGTGGCATCAGCTGAGGTAGAAGGTCAATAATTATGCTCCATAATTATTATTCTCGCCTAAAACAGATAAATAAAATATTAGTGAGTCGTACTTACTGTGGTTTACCAGATACACAAACAACTCAATATGTAGTTAATCAAAGTTCTCAAAATAAAATAAGCTATACTAAAACGACGGAAATACACTTTTAAAACTTATTATCACCAATCAAACCGGAAAAATATAGAAACACAAAACGCTGAATGCGGTTCGTATAAAATTGGGGTATTTGATTAAGTCCCCAAACAGCTGATCGATGACATATTGCTGATGTCAACTGTCGAAAAAGCTTGAGGGTTCGCTGCAAAGACTATATCTACAGTAGAAACCCCTACAACGTGAGATATAAAGATGTCATTCAAAATATGTATACTTTGTATTACAAATAACCTGTGGCCTTACCAAATAAACTATATATATCTATTTAGTATTATCTTAGAGACTATTTGAAAATGTAAAAAGGAAATTATTCCTCCCCAATTAAATTTTTTTTAATTTTAAAATTTTAATTCTGCCAGAATATTTTTTCCAGAGTTCAATATGTGAGACATAAAAAAGTTTATTTTACTAAAATATTATAAAAACCCATCGTCATAGTTCGTTGTTGATCTTACAAAGTGACGTATCTCAAGGAAACACGGTTTTGAGTTAATACAAAAAAATTATTTCATATGCATATACTTTCATCTCAACAGAAAACATAAGTATATTATTTATAATAGAGCAACAGATATTTTTAAATAAATTTTCAATCCTACACCTAATTCGAATCTAAACTTATCATTGCCTGCCCATATTTAGACTTACTTTTAGTTTACAATAAGTCCGAACTTTACGCATGTATTAAGATGCCTTAACGTTAATTATAACAGACCCAAATATCAGTTGTACAGTGACTGAGCTATGACAAATACTGCAATTGATTCCATAATGTTCTGGTATTTCAACTTTATTACGCCGTACTTAAAATTAGAAACCTTTATGACACTGAATTGATTGTTTATTTTTGTCCAGGTGTTATTTCTCCAATATGAAGTATCGTCTGTACTGGTGTTACCATCCCATTTGGTGGCATTGGCTAGCTTAGCAGTAGATACTGCTTTGGTGGTTGACGTGGGTTACAAAGAAGCAGTGGCCATCCCGGTATGTCACGGTCTACCCATCGTTCAAGCATGGCAAGCATTGCCGTTAGGTGGAGAAGCCATCCATAGGTAAATATATGAAAACAAATATTCTAAAAACACAGAAAGTCTATTTGCTTGTCAGGTTTTAGTAATTTTAGTAACATAGGCAAAGAAAATCGAGTGGTTTTTGAAATGATTTTCCTTGTATATTTATAAATAATACATACTACATTTTTGTGGGGCGATGGGGTGAATTTAAGGGGGTAACTACTCCCTTACCCCATAAATGCTCAAACGTATCCAAATACTATCTAGAAATATAAAATATTCCTTATTTTCAGTATAAATGTGTGCTATATTTATAGTAGTTTTATCTGTACTCTTATACAGAAACTTTTTGGTTCTCACGAAGTCATCCGTTTGTTATACGGGAATATTTCTGAATAGTATAATGCTAAGAAAGATGAAATTTGATATGCATATGTAAGGAGGACATGAAAATATATTCATTTTAAGAAAAAATCCGAAACGAGCCCAAATTGCATTTTTCTGGTAATATTAAATCAAGCTGTAGTGTTAAATAGAAGGTCGTCAAACATATGTCACTAAGTCTAGTCTTAAAATGACTCTTCCAGAAGTATCTAAATAGAATAAGATGATCATCTCAATAAACACTAGCTACATAAATATGAAAGTTTATGGTGATAGTTCTTTATGATCCAAGCAACTTCACATCTTATTTATTTGAGAGAAAATCACATTTTTAAAATAAGTAATTAGTTGCCAAGATAACTGCAATCAAAAATCATCAATGAACCTAAACACATTTGCCGATGATAACTATATGCAGGGCATTGGAAATCGTTGACTACAGGATGTTCAACATAAACATGTGAAATTGAAATGATATGAAATATGTTTTATTATTAGCATCAAGCTACTACAAACATTCAAATACAAGTACAAACAATTTTTGAAGAATAATAATATTTTATTACATTTGTTTAAAAAAGTAAAAAATACACCAAACACAATGCCAGTGGATTTTGTTTACTGACAATTAGTCATATGAGAGAGACTTTTTACATAAATGTTGTTCTAGCAAATTGAATATCAAAGTAGTTTTTAGATCTTATATTATATGAATGTCTTATAGACATAGGAATTAAATATTCCTGTAGATACACGGGCAACAATTTAAGTTTAAATTTAAATATATATAGCAAATTCGACACAATTCTCTGCGAAACTTTCAACCACCCAAGTGACCTAAGCATTATTTGAATAGGGGTGTGTCAAATGGAAGATAAAATAACTCCCATAGCTTTATTCTGTAGTACATGCAGTCTTTGTATGTTCATATTATTGCACGAAATTAGTAGCTAACAATAGCTAAAATGGGGATTAACTATCGAAATTTTTCTAAAAATCCTATCTTTTTCCCTATTTTTTTTTAAAAAGTAATATGGGAAGACAAATTTAACTGACTATCTAATATTACTCCTAAATTTCATTTACATGTTCAATAGGTTTATTATCAATATAAATCTTATAACTATGATCCAAAAACATTTTACAATTTTGTTTGTTACCGAAAATCATAAATTTTGTTTTGTTTATATTAATTTATTAACACACAACCAATTATATAATATATATAATTATAAATTCATCTCAACAAGTTGTTGTTCAATATTTTTGTCAGACATAGCCAACAATGACAAAAGAATTTTTCAATATTTTATCAATGCCGTTAATGTATAAAATAAATAGTAGTTGCCCCAGGACACTCCCCTGGGGCACACCTATATAACAATTTACTTTTTTGGATACAGGAACATTAACTTTAGTAACATGCAACGAACACTAAGATAGTCACTAAACCATCGAAGCGCCTTCGCATTGACCAATATTGTGCCATCGCTCGTATTTGTGATTAAAAAATAAAACAAATTTCCAGATGCTTTGTTTGGAAGAAAGAGGGAGATAAAATTTAAAAAAATTTTTGGTATTTCCAAGATGTTTCCTAAACGGCTTTAGAAATTTTAGTAAAGCTCGGTTATGAAAAGTACCTAAAATAGCACACATTTTAGCAATAAAAATCAATCGGGCGTTCTAATAATTTTTAACAAAAGTAGGTACACCATTATTAGATCAATTTCAATTACTAGAAGAAACATTTCTTCATATTTATTTCAAATCATCTTCTTTTACAAGAGCTATGGCCGATTCTAAAATACCACTTACTTTAACAATAAAAATGTATTAACAGGTTTTTTTAGTCATTTAAATTTATCTAACAAATTGGCTATCAAAATGTGAAAAGTCAGAGGCGTACCTATGTTTTGTTAAAAATTATTAGAGCGCCAGACCGCACGCGCGCCCCTGGTAAACCTGTTCACGCATTTTTATTGCTAACTCACTCAGAATATGTGCAATGGTTTTTTGAAACACCCTGTAATTAATTCTGATGTGAAAACAAATCGCAGGAAAAAGTCATAAATGCCGCTTTACATTAATAAGCCAATGATATCTTGTAACAAGCCCACATGGTACCTCAATTGAGCTTAATCACTTAGTTGCGAATGGCATGCAGCGCTTGTAGTCTGATTTTAGGGCTGTTTTCCCAATGTTTTGGTCGATTTACAAAAGAAAGTATTCTAAATACTTCTTAAATAAACATTATCTCTTCTATTTTTGAATATTTAATACCACCTTAGTCATGACGCCATAAAAACGCAGAAGAAACCTTATATTATACGAACAAACCCGAGCAAAATTGACGATCGCTATGAAATTACTACATAAGTCTTATTTCAAAATTTGTATGTATATATTTTACAGGGAATATTCGAATGAATTTCAGTGAAATAACATTAAAATGTTTGTCGATGATCAATAATTGATAGATTCGCCAAATAAGATTGATTTTCCTCTTCCTTTTCGCTGTGGTCATTTGTAACTTGAAACAAAAAAAATGATTTACCAAATTTAAAACTTTGATTGTGACACAAGTTTTCCGGTTAGCTAATTCTCGATTTACTAACCATTCACTTTTTACAATCAAAGTTGCATGGTTACATTTGCCAAAAGGATTTTCTTACAATCAAATTGGTCTGGTTAGGTAATTCTTGATTTACTAACCAAATAACTTTGATTGTGATAAAAAAAACTTTTTGGCGCCCTTAATAGGAGAAATTTGTGTTTTTATTATATTTTTAGTAACATTAAGAATCTAGTTAATAATTTAAACACGGGAGTTCAGACCCTTCCAGAAAATGTTTTTGAAGATATCAAGATTCGCTGTTGTTTCGTGACCAAGAAATCTAGAGCGGAACAATTGAACTTGGCCAGACCGGAAATTACTTCTCCTCCTGAAGTAAAATATCCTTATGGAGGACGAGAATTGCTTACTGTTAGTGGAAAAGTTAGGGAAAAGGCGTTTGAAATATTATATGAGGAGGTAAGTTATGTGTAGTCGACCGTTTTGCACAAGATTCTTAAAAAAACAAGGTTGCCTCATAGAGCAGTATTTGGGTAAGGGGTCAGGTCCGTGCGAGGAAGCGGAAAGCGGCCGGCGACCGGCTGTCAGTTTGATGGATTTCCTTGAAAGTTATTTTCCTTGCAATACGGTACTTTTTGCAAGTTTTTCTCATCCAAATCTTTATCCATAGTGTGTTATCAGTTGTATAGACAATATTTAGGAGAAGTTTTAGTGATATAAGTACTGTATAATTAGGTAGATAAGTACCTACAATATTAGCGATTGATTCATATTGTAATAGCCGACCCATATAGTCAGATTATCAAAGCTATCTAGTTTACTCTATGTTAGCCTATTATCTATCAATTTTCCACACATGGGACGACCGACCTACAAATTTTATTTTGTGAGTTCGGGACTTTGGGCATTTAGCCTATGATGAATTTATCTTACCACGTTTTTAAATCCCGGACTAAAGTTCCCGATTAGCAAAATCTATCAATCCATTAAAAGTTACAAAAATTAGAATTAATTTGTTGAAACATTTTAAAATTATTTTATATTATTTTCTGTGTTTTGCCATCTAATATTAATTAACTTTGTGCTTGCTGTTGAAGGTACTTGATAAACCGTGAATGACTTGCAATTATTTCCGTTTGAGAATTTGCTGACTTTGATATTTTGGTTATTCCTAGAGGTTGTGTTAAATAAAAATGTTCTACTTTTTATTTTCATTGACAAAATTAATTAGGATTATTAATTTTCTTTTTATAAATATCATCCACTCTGGCTTAGCTCTGGCCTCGGATTACCACAATATTCATGGACAAATGGCAGTGTTTGATAGATGGGGGTAGGTCAGCATCGAATGAGGCAACCTTGTGAATTTAAGGATCTTGCATTTTACAGTACACATATTAATAATAAAATTACAACACACAGCGTAATACTATTGCAGTACATACAGGGTGTTATGGAAATGACGTATTATATTTAAATGGGTGACTCCTGGGGTGTCCTAGAAAAGCGCTACATATTTTTTTTTAAATCGAACGTTTAAAAAGTGGGGTAATTCACCCCTAAACCCACACACAACTCCTCGGCACATTAATATATGAAGATATTACATTGCCCAGCTGATTAATCAACAGATGTTCAAGCAGAATGTTGCCAAAATGTTTAAAAGTGTAAAACTTTAGTTTCTTATAAAAATAAATATTTAGCTTACGTAAATCCAGGACGCGATTAAGGAATCCAGGGCACAGACACTTTCAGTTCTTTTTTCTATAGGAAAAACTTTATGCTCATCACGTGTCCTGATGATAGTGTTGGAGTGCATAATAAGCTTATCACTAAACCCCAACACTAACGCATAATTACACTTTACAATAACACACATAGAACAAGAGCACTTAATCATCTCGCAATAGAAATAATAAAAACGCTAATTTCTATGGGCCATTAACCCCTTACTCAAGATAAAATGAAACAATTATGTTAACAATTGACAGGAACTACCCTCTGAAATAATGGTCTAGTCTGTCTTCCGATCAGTCGTCTCAAACTTTCTTTCCTAGAAATCTCCGCTCTCTAGAGCCAGCGCGGTTGCCATTTCTGAGACTATAATTATACAGGAAAGTAATATCATAAGGAAATTCGGCAATTTATGATAGTCGCTTATAAAACATCGAAAGCGGCAACGCTGTATTTTTTAAATATTAGCCCGATGTCCACAATCAGCTATTTAAAGAAGCAGGCCGATATCGATGAGAGAAACAACGTGTTATTTATTTTAAAAATTTTTAGATGTTAAATACATTATTTCCCAGAGTGCTTAGACAATAAGGGCGTATTTTTGTCTACACAGTAGCACTTTAAAATACTAATTCAGATTGAATGGTACTTAGATGTGTTATGTGATTTTATTGTGCCGGTTTGTTTTTGTTCAAGTACTTGGTGTTTTTTATAAATTAAGTTGGTGTTAAATAAGTTCGAAAAGCTAAATAAAATGGCATTTGTAAACTTTTAAGTTGTCCAGGTCTGACGGGTGTCGTTCGAATTGAACAAATCAGAACATACCTGACCATTTAAAAACTCCGCGGCGGTTCGTTCGAGTCAGTTCAAGTTTATAAATCAGAGATTGTGTCCTAGCGAACTGAACTGAACGTAAAAGTTTATAATAATGTACTTACCCTGAAAAATAAACAACTTGCAATCTGTCAAACGGTTATTGACTTTCTAAAGAGTTTACCCTGAAGATATGACAACACTGTTGACATATGTTGCTTTGTTTACCTTCCTGACAGGGGCAGCACGTGGTCATTTTTGGTTTGACATAAGGTCATGTACAGGGCATATTAAATTAAAGCGCCATTTTTGGATATTTTTCTTCGAGTTTTTTTCATCTCAGGAATTGCCGATTTAAATAATATAATACGTCATTTCCATAACACCCTGTATACAGACATTATACAGGATCTTACATCTCATTTCCGTCCCCTATAGCTCAGTTATTAATTAAGTTACGATTTTGATATTTTGCAGACTTTACCCGTATCCTAAGATGCGCTAAGGAAAATATTTTTGAATATACAGGGTGTAGTCATGAAGATATATTTTTTTTAGATTACATGCCATATTGTTACTAATTTCGGTGCCTCTTATGATTAGGTAGCCCCAAAATTTAATTGATATCAGTTTAGTAATAATCAGTGAAAAATAAAAACTAAAAAGATCGTTTTTGTACCATTTGTTTTAAAAACTGATAAAAAATAGAAATAGTGCATCGATAATAAAATTCAAGGTATTATTGAGTGTAGTCTAGCAGTCTTGTTAACCAAGCATGATTGATATGTCGTTCGATGCGGAATCAAAAAACATTTTCCCTATCGCAATTCCTAATACATTAAGAGTTAAAAATTCATTTTGTTAATTATTCCCTTCAATGAATAAATAGTTTTTCACAGCCTGCTTAGATTTTTATTCATTAAAATGACCATTAGAATAGCAGATAAAATTAATTCTCTGCAAATAACTTTTAATCTGTTAGGAATTGCAATAGGGTTGTAATTAGGAAAATATCAGATTTTTAATTATGTATCGAATAATATAAAAATATACATTGGATCCGATTGAAAATAAAGTGCCTTAAACTTATAAAAGTTTGACATTCAATATGGACACTCTGTACAATTCGTATCAATCAGTTTCGGTTAACCAGAGTGTTAGACCTCATTTATTAAGTATCTTGTATAATTTTATTAACGAGATACTCTTTTTATTTTTCATTAGTATTTAAAAACAGCGGTGCAAACTGTTTTTTTTTTGCTGATATCATCGAACCGATTGCAATGAAATTTTAGGAGCACGTAAGTAACCATAAGCAAAATAAGAGTTGTAAATAGCATATTACGCACGAATGGAAGTTACTCAATGAGTGCGTAATTGCATTACAACAACACAATTTGGGTTTAATATTTCCTTCCTCCAAACTGTCAAATTGTTATCGTAATTTTAATAAAATTACGTTTGAAAAAAATGTATATTGAAGGAGAGCGGTTGCTACACAAGGTGTAGTTTTGTTGAAAATAAACGAAGCGACCTTGCTTATCGTGCTGTAAGTTTAACTTACAGTGATAGTAGATTGTATGTTTTTTTCTATTACGGCAGTTGTCGTGGTTATGGCATATCAGCTAAAAAAATGTCAACATGACTAGTGTAAATTCAAGCGAAAAGCGTCGCTTGTTAGTTATTACCTTTCATTCGATACCCGAGCTTCGCTCGATGCCGACCGAAATGGGCTGCTTGGTAGTGTGATCGCTCGAGTAAAAAACTGCTCGTATATTCGAGCAGTTTTTCGCTCGATAAGAAAATACTACTCGAGTTATAAATTCAAGCGAAAAATCGAAAATCGTCGCCTTTCACCTGACGCTCGACGTCGCGCGCCATCCGAAATGTGCAGATTGGCGATGTTCGAGTTTGACGTTCAGAAGGCTGACACGACATAAGTCTTTGTTAAAGGCACATAAACGACAAGGTGCATACAAAAAAGTGGGCCAAATCCCCCCAGGTCTCATGATACTATACTGTAATGTAAGGAATGGCCAACTCGCACGATAATTTTATTAAAAATCAGAATCGACTGTTCTTCCTTAATAAAAACTCTAGACTCAACTTCTATGTACAAGAGAATCCTTGGTGTTTTATCAACACATTCTTCTTAGTCATGAAGATGATTCACCAACCTATCATATCTAATATCTTCGGGGGCATTGATGTTCTTTAGTTGTTTGTTTACATTAAGTCGGCATTTCTTTGATTATTTGTTATCGCTCGACTTAAAAATACTAATATACTATATATACAATTTAAAGTGGTAGCCATTATGAATACCTACTTATTTTATGCCCGGATATTGAGAAAGATGTGAAAAAAGATAACTCTTGGTAAAACTTTTTGTAAAAAAAGCACAAGAATAAACCCGAACAATAAATACAGATTTGGGTGATTTTTTTGCAGTTTTTTGTTTGGTTTGAATAAATTTCTGGAATTTTTTTAGTGGACACTACAATTTTTTAGCTATACCTGTGCCCATCCGTAGTTACGTACCTGCTAAATACCCGCCTGGTCACCTGTAAAGGGCTAGGCTGCCGGTCGAGCAGTGGGAGACGTCATCCCAAGTAGCATTTTTAGACACAAATTGGACACACATTATTTGCTGAGAAACGTTTCGAAACATTTTCGATTAAAATTATAAAGTTGTATCTAGATATTTGTGTTACGAAACTTTCGCGACACATTTTCGTTACTGGAAACACTTAAAGACGTGCTAGTTTCGAAATATTTTACAAACCATAGTAGTTCAAATTTTTAAAGTTTTGGTAAGACACAAGATTGCATTGAATTTCCCATAAGAGATTTTTTATAGCATCGGTGTACGTTTATTAGCGATAAATAAGCAACTTTTTGATATTATTTATATTTTAGCTGTTATTATTGATCCATTTCAACCACGATAGAAGTAAGTGTTTTAGGTAAATTTTTAATCACCATCTGAACAAGTTTGAGGTTATGTTATTGTTTAGCGAGATTTCAATTGTTATTTTTCTGTAAAAAAAGCTTACTGTATGGTATTTATCAACATAAAGTATGGCTATAGGGTAGGTATACTCTATGTTGATAAATACTGTGCAATAAGCTGTTTTTAACAGAAGAATAACAATTTAAATCTCCCTATGCAAACAATAATAACATAACCTCAAACAAGATGTTGATTAAAAATCTTCAAAAAACACTTCAATCTGTTTCTGAAAATGAATCAATAATAACATCTAATATACAAATAAGGAAATTGCTTATTTATCCCTTATAAACGTGTACCGATGCTTTAAATAATCTCTTATAGGATTTTCAATGTAATTTTAGTTGGGAAAGGTTTTTGAAACCACGCCTCTTGTGACGTCAGACTTAGGCTGTCCATACCCAACCTTTGTTTTTTTGTGCATACAAGCAAACCTTTTTTTCTGTGGCATTCACCATCATCTTAACAAACCTTTTATTTTTCTGTGCATCATGGAAACATTATAGAAGCCAAAGACTAGAAATTGTGTGTTGAGTCCATTTTGGACCAGAATAATTTATTGCTTCCTAGCGGCCATTTTGGGAAATGAATTTTTATTTTGTTAAAATGAGTTTAAATAAAATTTCTGCATCTCTTGCAAAGTCAAAAGCTAGATAAGTTCCATTTTCCTAACTAAGTCGATTTATTAAAGAAATAAATAAAATTTTGATATTTTAATTTTTATTTTTTTGACAAAGTATATTTTAATTTTAAAAATATAAAGCCAAATTACTAAACTGCACGATAAAATTTGCTGCGACAATGATTTTTTGGTTCTTATGTGCAATAACTAGGAAATAAAATATCTTATAACGAATTCATCATGGCGAAATTATTGTTTCATATTGTATTTCTTTTATTTTACAACAGTGAAGGTATCCTAATTGTTTTGCGCATGGTTTAACATAGCCCCGCCCCTTTATACTGTCATTTTTGAATAAACATAAGTAACAGTTTAAAAATATTTTCGGACATTTTCGATAAAAGTTTCGATTGTGCATCGAAACAGCGAAAGTCGCAGCTAGTACCAACCACTTGGAAACACGTGTAAATGTCCCATTTAAAATGTATACGTTTCGAAAATATTTCCATTTTTGTTGCCAACAGTTTCCAGTTTTGATCTGAAAGAAATGATAGTTACGATACATAATGTGTCTAAAAATGCTACTTGGGATCGCTTGGTGAATCGGAATTTCAAGTGATTAATCGCTCGAGCTATTCACTCGAGTATTAAAATCGCTGGAGTATCAAGTACTCGATTATTAAAATCATCGGTTTTTCTCAGCACTTTTTGGGGACGGGTCTGCAAAATATCAAAATCCTAAATTAATAACCTAGCTATAGAAGACGGGAGGTGAGATGCAGGTCATGCAGGATCCTGTACATTTTATTAATAAATTAACCTTAAAACTGATATTTTTTATTAATTTCTAGGACAATGATCACCTGTGTTTGTCAACCATGATTTTAGATGCAATTTTAAAAGTAGATATTGACTTAAGACAGAAATTAGCAGAAAACTTGATATTAATTGGCGGGACAGTAATGACCCTAGGTAAGAAATTTTTGTCGTAATTTACGTTCGTATTTTAGCTCTGTAAAATACTTTTTAATATATTTTTTTAGGCTTTAAAGCACGGCTAAAGGAGGAGCTGGAAAAGCAACTTGGAAATGAAAGATATCACGTTTTAAATATAAAAGAGTTTAAGTTTCATTCGCCACCATGTAAAGAAAATTATGCCGCCTGGCTTGGAGGTAATGCTCATCCACCGTAAGAACAAGCCAAATATCGTATCAATGTAATTTGATGACGCACCTGGCATGTTCTAACAGTGTCCTAATTGTAAGAGGTGAATTATTATTTAAGTGTAGACCGTGTGGTCCGATTTGGGATTCCGTTGAGGAACAGCATGTCATTGTTATTGAATAATAAGACAACATCTCCAGGAGACGTTTTTCTTATGCTTCTGCCTTAAAATTCTTTTTCGAAAAATTCAAGATAATATAGGTCATGTAGTACCATATTTAGAAGCTAAATTTAAACTTTTCCCAAATTCTATCCAATAGTTTTCTTGTAGCTTGTCACACCTTTTTACCTTAATGGAGGTCACTGATAAGTGCTCTTAATGATATTTTGTAACAGGGCGTCTATTCTCCAGTTTCGGTTACTGAATATCGCATGCATCGATATCATGGAGTCATACGCATCTAAAATTCGCACTGTCTAATATGAAATATCTTAGTTGACATTTTTAATAGACTGCCAGACTTGAAGCCCAGGACATACAATCATTTCAGTGTTTATCTAATGGTCATTTTTCTCAAAATACCTTGGACATAGAATGCCGAAATTAAAAAGAAAATAGTTAATTACGGGATAAAGGTAAACTCCGGACGTAATATTAATTATATCAAGGATTAAAAACATAACAGGTAAATTACGGACAAGATGACATGTAGAAAAAGAGTGGGGGTTAAGACGGGCATTATCTTACACAAAATTTCTACATACAATACTTAAAAGCATATACAGTGATGGGCTAAAATATGGAACAAATTCATTTAAAAATCAGGTTTTATTTTTTTGTAAAAACGCCCGGACACGTCAATTATAATTTTTTCTTCCGGATTTTTTGCCTCAAAAAGAAATTATACTGGGTGTCAAAAAGTAGATGTTGTAAAAATTTTTTGTATTTTAAATAGAACCACCCTATTTTTACTTATCATTTAAATTAATTGTTACTACGATAGCAAGTCATGTGTCAATCAAAAAGAATTTTAAGTATAATTTTGAAAAAACGGTGATCATGGTGCATTTAATGAAACTCAAAGAATCGAAATTTTAATTTTAATTGGATGTGGAGACAAAACAAGAAGTCAAGAAGAAGTTTGTAACTTGTTTAGCGCTAAGTATCCAGAACGACGGATTACAAGATCTACAGTGAGTAAAATTGAGAAAAAATTCAGGGAAACAGGGAATGTAAAGGATCGTCTACGGCCAAAAATTAGTGAAAACACAAAATTGAACATTTTGTTAGAAGTTGAAGATAATCCCCATAGTGCATCCACTGAAGTAGCCCTTAATAATGATGTTAGCCGACGATCTGTTTTGCGGGTATTGAAACAAGAAAAGTACCATCCGTATAAAATTAGGTTGCTACACGAGCTAAACGAAGATGATCCCAACCGCCGACTACAGTTTTGTGAAACTATGATGGAAATTTGCAACTTAAATCTATGTTTCCATCGCAGCGTACTTTTTAGCGATGAAGCCACGTTTTGTTTGAATGGTTCGGTAAACAGACAAAATTTTCGGTATTGGCGTACAAATAATTCCCGTTGGATGAGAGAACAGCATACGCAATACTCACAAACATAAATGTTTGAGAATTATTGGACCTTTTTTCTTCGATGGAAATCTTACATGAGACCGGTATTTACAATTTCTTCAAAATGAATTAATTCCCACACTAGCAGCGGATTTTCCAAATCCGAATCAGCCTAATCTACCAGAAGGGTCTATTTGGTTTCAGCAGGATGGTGCTCCGCCTCATTTTGCTCGACAAGTACGAGAGTATTTGAATACTATTTTTCCCGAACGATGGATAGGAAGAAGAGGACCCATAGAATGGCCTGCAAGGTCTCCCGATCTTACACCAATGGATTTCTTTCTTTGGGGTTATTTGAAATCAAAAGTGTATAAGGATAAACCACAAAATTTGGAAGACTTAAAATTTAAAATTAGATATGAAATTAGGCAAATTAATGAAAATACTGTAAATAATGTTTTAGAAGGGTTTTTAAGTAGATTGGCATATTGTCAAGAAGTTAATGGTTTGCATTTTCAACACTTAATAAAATAATTTTTCAAAATTATACCTACATCTACTTTTTGACACACCCAGTATAATTTCTTTTTGAGGCAAAACATCCGGAAGAAAAAATTATAATCGACGTGTTCGAGCGTTTTTACAAAAAAATAAAACCTGATTTTTAAATGAATTTGTTCCATATTTTAGCCCATCACTGTATATGTATCCAAAAGGTGTATCGGGGTGGGTTTGCAATAATTTTTTCCTCAAGAAACTATCAATTTATGTAAGTAGCTTCCTTGTGCTTTTTTGCCTAATTTCCCCAGGAAACATTGAATTTATGTACTTTATTTTTTTAAATAAATGCAATAAATGTTATAGTAGACAGGTACTTATATGTTAGTCGGAAGTTTACCTCTGATCCTGATACCGGAAATATTTTTGTTTCGAATGAGGCTATTGTGTATGGGAAAATGTTGGGTAAAATTTTCGTACCATGTACACGAGTAACTGATAACCGCTAGTTGTTCTTTTAGTTTGTTCATGCCTTTACATACTTTGTTTCTAAAAAAATTTAGTTACCCGTACTTACTTTATTTAACTAGAAAATATAAGTATTATAGTTGGAATTACGGGATATATTTCATTTCTCTCAATTGAAAGCACCGTTGAATAACAAACGGCCCAACGTTATTTTAATTATGAGACTAGCTAAAATTATTATTAGTGAAGACAACAATCCTTTTCTGGTTTTTAGGCGCTCTATATGGAGCAACAGAATTTTTAGCCATGAAGGCCATTTCTAAAGATTTCTATTTAAGAGAAAAACATTTACCGGATTGGATCAATTTGAGGGATACAAGTAATGTCAGATCGTCTGAAGCTGCCGGCATTAGAACTCTGTAATCACCATTGAAAAAAGCCCATATAAATCATTCGTCATTGGGAAATACGAAATGGGCCACAAATTCGTGACATAAACAAATTTTCCATATAACTCTTAGTCTAAACTCCTATTTAGCTGCTTTTTTGATATAATGTTGGTGACTGAGTTAAATGGAATTTTTCTGTCGTGCATTACGAGTAGTTTAGGCACTTCTGTACTGGTATTTAGGATTAAGTATTATTTGTTTATATAATTTAGCTTTAAACGATTAATCAGTGAGAAACTCTATTTATAAACTACTATTAAACCAGATATAAGTAAACCTTTATCTGATAAACTTAACAATAAAATATTTTATAAGGAGTGCGGTATTTTAGTAATGCCCCGACGTTTTTTCAGTAAGTGTACCTGCATGGTGTTATGGAAATTACTTATTAGATTTAAACCGGCAAATCCTCGGATAAAATCAATTTATATAAAAAGGGTGCTAGGTGCAATTACAGAAAAATAATGATAAATTGCACATCCCGAACAAAAGTGTATTATCTCACAAAAATTTTAATTTCACTTTTTGGCAGAAATTATAATTACCGATACTACCTTCTATTAACCAACAAAACCGCAACATCAATATTTCAAACCTCGCCCGCCAGAAGCGCCACAACTGTCTGCAATAGGAAGGCTTAACATAAATATTTCCTCAGAAGATAGCATTATATTGTCATTAATACAGAAGGTACGTTCTATTTTCATTAAAAAGTGTATTATTTTATCCTCTCCAAAGTTACATCCACCTATCGAATTTATTAGAATAGAGGCTCAAACAATTTCAGGTGCTTCACCACATCTACATGCTTGCCTGAATGGCTTAATTTTTTTAATACATTTAATTGCAATGGGAATAATGTTATATATCTTAGGTCCTAAATAATTGACAAATCTAAGATTTATATTTGTGTTACTGTTTGGTATGAGAATGTGTTTTGTTCCGTGTTTCGTAAATGTGATTTACATAGTTTTCATTTTTAAAAACAAACGAGCAAATTTCTAATATATACAAAGATCTTAACATTTAATATTTCTTGTGTATATAGTTGCTTGGTCGAGAATCCCTTATTTTTTTTTTGTTTATCTATAGTATGTCATTTTATACAACGTTTAATTGTTTTACAGCCTTGTGATACAGACCACCCAACACAATTATACCATATCGTATTACTGATTCTGCAATAGCTTTATAAATGGATATTAAAAGTATTTTGCTTAAAATTCCTCTTTGTATGTAGAATTTATGTATAAGTTTTCTTAAATTTTTGGCAAGATAAAGAATATGATGGTCCCATTTTAAATGTTTGTCTATAATTACACCCAAATATTTTGTGTGAGTTTTTCTCTAATGCTATCATTGGAATTGTTAATGTGAATGCTTTCAAAGTGTGGACGATTTGCTTCCGTAAGAGAAAATGCGATGTAGTTATTCTTTTGTACGTTAAACGTCAGCCCAAAACTATCAAGCCAAAGTTTTAATTCATAAAGTCATGTTTCTGCCTTGTCTTTTACGTCATGCCACGTTTTTGCAGAGAATATTGCTGATGTATCGTCCGCATACGATATTATAGAACCGTCCATAATTTACAATTGAGTTAGCGAGTTAATATGTGATGAAAAGTATTGGCCCCCAGACGGTTCCATGGGGTTTGTTCCTTATCCTCACATCCAGCGGATCACAAAGTGTGGTCCCAATTTTTACATATTGTTTCCTCTCGTTCAGATAACTTTTAAAGACATTCAATACCCTTGCCAAATCCAAAAATACCGCAATACTTTCCAACTTTTCAGTTATAGTTTAGTTAGATCATATAGCGCCGTTTGAGCGTCTATTCTAATAAATTCGGTAGGTCGATGTAACTCTGGAGAAGAGTGAACATGAGTATTTTTAATCTTATTATCCAGTAATACAGTATTATTAAGAGTTGATTCATGAAATATAATTGGGTACAATAAAAAACTTTGGTTAGCTACAATATAGGTTTTAGCACATACAGATGTTTGGTCATCTAGGTGCTATTCGTTCAGGTATTTATCCCTGTATTTTCGACAAAGTTCCTTAGCATCATTTCTTGTTTAGTTTTTTTTTATTTCAATATTTCCGAGCAAAAGTGTAACAGATTATAAAAAATTATCAAAAAATCCCCCAAAAATTGTTAAGTATTTTTTAAAATTTAGAAACGGATTTGTAATACATTGCAGCCTCAAAGTCGCACCATATCTAAAATATATAAATAATTATGTTAAGAACAAAATTAGATGTAAGCAATTAGAGAATTGAAGTAATTTATATTGTTTGTCCTGTAAAATTTACTTCTTTTGAGTTAATACACTTTTGATCGGGATGTGCGAAATGGCGAGTTAATAACCCAGAAATATCACCTTATCTCAGAGTCATAAAAGGCCACTACCGTTTCCCATTTAATCGAAGTTGTATCTGTTACCATTAACAAGATCTCCATAGAGGCCATCCTTATCTTCGGCACCCTGTATACATACAATTAGTTGACACGTATTTCTTAATTCACTAAAGTCTTTTCGATTGGTGTGCGAATGCCATCATCTGAACTACTTATCCAAATAAAACAATTTACCAGCTTAAACCCATGTTGGGACAAAGTTAGTAACGAAGTCACGTGAGCCCATTCGAGTAGAAATTTACAGTTTTTTAAAGCAAAACATAAACGAATATAGTTGTGTCTATGGCAAAAAATGTAAGCCAAAGTTAAATTAAATCCTTAATAACTTTCCATCTGATACAAACTGATCGCTGACAAACTTCTTTCAGAACACCGTATGTAAAGAGTGTATGTTGTAAGGTTTGTAATACATTTTCAAGGTAATTGTTTTCCCACACAGAAACCAGCACAGCTAGGTTTTGTTAATTAATTTTAAGTTACAATAAAAAAGCGACGTTCCATACTTCATTTAACCTTTATTCAACTAGAAAATAATAAGTACATTTGATACAATAAAACAGTTTACCTTTTAAGAATTTAAAGATGAAATCATTCAGGGTCGGTCTATTGAACCAGTTTTAATTCGACATGACGCGTTTAGAAAAGTAAAAAAGAACCGACATCTAATATCCATCCAAAGTCAGTAAAGTTTGGAATATAAATATTTTTTTTATTCTCAACCCCCTAAATATAACATTACCTACCGTCTGTGATTTCTCAGTAAGCTGGAGTGGAATTAAAGTAAATTAGTCTTATTTTAGAAAATATTTTGACAAAAATTTCTCGGAAAAAAAAATTAATATGGTATTCATAAGACTTTTTGCCTTGGCACACTTCTGGTTCATATTTAATTTGAGACAGTGAATTCACACATATGTATATATTTAATCTCGATTGGATTATTATATTCTTTAGAGATACCTGTGGGTAGTTTTAGTTAGAGAATTAAAAACTATTTTTATTTATTTGCATCCTTTGAACGTATTATTCGTAGTTTTCTCTCACAAAATTAGTAAGCCCCAAATCATGAAACTGTGCCTGAATTTAACAATATGTGTATTCTGTTGCCATAATTTTCCCAGATGGTACTATAATTGTTAGAGGTTCGAGCATTAGCAGAGATATTTACTTATTTTTGCTTTTCTACTTTTGTTGGTCGTTTTGGTATAGTGTCACTCGTGTGACAATATATATGTTCATTCTATTTACTTAGTATAGTACCTATTGATTGTAATTTTTGGCTGTTTGTAATTCTTTGTTACTGTACATTCTTCATCGGTTATATATTATCTTTATTTATTATTTTTAAATATATTTTAGCTTTTAGCTTGAATAATTATATATTTTTTATTTTTTTTATTATTTTATATTTTGATATATAGTATTTTGGTTCTTAGCTCAAATAGTTTCATATATGGGTTGATTATGCTTTGTCAACAAGACTTACCTCTTTAGACAATAAAGCTTCTTGAGTTTAAAAATACAAATTTTTGAGAAATCAATTTGTCTAATTATTGCAAACTTTTCTGACGACGACGGTATAGAAAATGTGAATTAGATATTAAAAATATGAAAACATCATATACGATGTAATAACTTAATACTTACTTATTTTATCTAATTTATAACAGAAAACTTGTTTAGAGCCGGCATGAATAGATATCTGCATAACCAGCATGTATTCTTGAATTTTCGCCTGGCGCCGACGTCGGCATACCCACTTTTATTAAAAAAAATATTTTCAGAGAAATCCATAGGTAATAAAATAGTGTTCCATTTTTCTGGGTCGCGATGATCCCATGCTTGCTATAATCCCATACTTAATCCCCAGTCATATATTTTAGAATATTTTCGCAGAAAAAAAATGAGATGATTACATGGTATGAAATGTAAGAAAATGTTTACCCAATATTTTGTCCCGAAAATATGAAACAATTTAAAAATTAGTACTATACAGAGTATGGTTTCACCAGAGATTCAGAGAAAACCTTGATTTTATCGGTACCCCTCACTTCATTTTCTAGAAGAGGGAGCTTAACTATGTGAAAATCTTCATATAAGTCAGTTATCTGATCCAGATACTTCTCCTGAATTTTTATTCTTGCATTGCACATCCTACATCCGTCTTCACCTTTTTTTTTAAACAACAACTGATTAACAATTATATTGTGTGTGTCTATTTTACATTTGGTCAGTTCTTGTACTAACCGTTCAGTTTCATAAAGTGATAGAAATTCGGCTATACAAACACAAATGAATGTCGTTTGATCTGGGTTCTTAAACTGCTCATTTACTTGTTTTATAACTGACAATAGTTCATCCATTTTATGGGAAAACTGATCTGCATTCAGGTCTTGCATTCCTAGTAGAGAGCTAAATTGAGTAATCATGGGTGCTAACTTCTGTTTTATTTTTATTAATTTTCCTAAACCTTTCTCTACAACTTGAGGGAATGACAGCAGTCGTAGCGTGTGACCTGTCGGAGCCGTATCAAAGACAACCACGGAGAAGTTCATGCTTTTTATCAGTTTCATAACTTCAGCATAAGACATTGTTTCATCTGTTCCCGGAAAAGCATTGATTAATTCCTGGATTATACCTAAAAAGCAAGTAATTAGTTTCCTTATCAGGATTTGGTACTACTTTTTTTTTTTTAACAAATAGTTAGGGTATTTATCAGGAAGTTCTAAAACTACTGCGGTATAGCATACAAGTGGAAATTATCAACTGTTGGAAACAGACCAACATGTTGTTTTACAAATGCTAAACCTTCACGCAAGAGAACACAGGGATGGGTTAACATTTGATGAGCTTTAAAAAGGGGTTCACAAGAATCAAAAGCCTTTAACAGGTTTCCTGAAATCAATACAGCACAGAAGGGAAAATTCATATGAGTTGACCAAGACAGCTGTTGTACCAGTTTTTCATCTATTAGTAATCGCATACTCTATTCAAAACCTAGAGTCAGTACCCGTAAATAAATGCATGTGATCTGTAATATTCTCCAGGACCATAGTAAGAAATGGTAATATTTTCCATGTATATTTTTTTTCATACAAGGGCGATTGCGATAGGTTCTGTGTCTGTATCTGTGCTGCTAGACAGTTATTTAACGGTGATTAACAGTAGTAGGCACTATGGTTATAATACTACATAAAACAATATCAAAAACACAACAAACTGAAATCCAATCCTGTCAAAAACAGCATCAGCCGCTCCGCCATGAAATATTGTATTTCTGATTAACAGATTGCAATGCAGGATTTCCAGTATCGCGCGTCGATCACGTGTTGCCTTTTGTTACATTTACTGAGTCTTGGTTTTGAATTAGACTAGGTACTTACAAGATTTTAAAAGTAGAATAAGTTGTTTTAAGCAAATAAATAAAAGGGAAACTTATTTTGACCCATTACTTAGGTACTTACCTTTACTCATTTTCATGGCATCAGGTTCCCCATCAAAATATTCTTCAGGTAGTTCATTAACACCGACATTCGGATCAATCTCCATGGCAAATAAATTGGAAAACCCTTTGACTAAGGTCGGTACTTTTGTAAATTTCTGATCAAATGCATCGGAAATGTTATGAGCTGGATCAGTGGAGATAATTAACACAGATTCCCTTACTTTGGATAATTGAATTGCTAAACTACAGCTGCAAAATTAAGATAAGAATGTATCTATATAAATAAAGATACACCTAAAGTTGTTTATGGATACAGCTACAAGATGAATTGTTTGGAGTCTCTATCCACTACAACTGGATCAAAATAATGAATTTTTACTCTCAATTTGACCAAAATCCATTAAAACGTAGGGCTTTACTCTCTATTTATTTATTTATTACAAACACAACTGATTTACATCCATTTCTAGTGTAGGGCAGTAAACAAATCCGATGCATACATATATTATACTAATCAAGTTGCATTTAACAATGAATTCCAAAATTGTTAAAACATTCCATAGAGTATTTTTT
Organism: Barypeithes pellucidus; assembly: GCA_963991005.1. Classification (NCBI taxonomy): domain Eukaryota; kingdom Metazoa; phylum Arthropoda; class Insecta; order Coleoptera; family Curculionidae; genus Barypeithes; species Barypeithes pellucidus. The sequence continues at coordinate 46,518,491 of OZ022560.1, forward strand.
TAAGTTTACCTACTGAGCTAATATGCCATATATCAAACTCTAATTGCTTTTGATTTCTGTAGTAGTTTGTAGGTGTATTATCAATATAAAAACTTATAGGATATCGCGTTATATATGCTGGAGCATAAAAGTTTAGCTGAGCTAATAAAAATCAGGAGCATTTATCATGTTATTAAGTATTTTATATAAAAAAATTATGGCAGAAACATTTCTCCTACTTTCAAGTGTTTGGATGTTATGGAGTTTCATTATATCTAATTTTGTAATATGTAGTTGGTATACTCCTGATTCCTTATAGTGTATACACCTCAAGAACTTTTTGTTTTTTCTCAATACCATATTTATGAATTCCATAACATGGACTTAATATTATAGAACAATATTCCAATATACTCCTCACATATGAAATATACAAAGCCTTGACAGATACTACATTAAGCTTCTTACTATTTCTAACAATAGATCCATACATTCTAGACAATCTACTAGCTATATCATATATATGACTTTTGAATGTCAACTGAGCATCAAAGGTTACCCCAAGATCACGCATTTCCACAACCCTAGCCAATGCCCTTCCATTCATTTTGTACTCAAAATTGATTTGCGTTCTCTTTCTATTAAAACTAAGTACAAAACATTTGTCAATATTAAATTGTAATTTATTTTTAACAGACCAAAATTACATTTTGTCTAAATTTTGCTGAATATATTGACAATCAATATAGTTATTAACTCATACATATAGTTTTAGATCATCAGCAAAGAACAATACTTTTGTACAACCAAATCGTTGATAAATAATAGAGAGGTCCAAGGTTAGCGCCCTGGGGAATACCTGAAGTTGCACAAAAATAATCAGAGTAGTAACCCCTAATAACAACTCGTTGTGTTCTGTTGTACAAATACGACTTTAATAATTGTATCTAATTATCATGAAAACCAAACTCATTACGCAATTTGTGTATGAGAACGTTATGCGATACTCTGGTGGAAAAGAAGAAAAACTTTGTTACTTCAAAATCAAAAATATGATACAAGATTGAAATGTCAATTTAATACAGATACTGCCACAACCTCAAAAACAAGGCTTGTCTTAACACAAAATTGAACGTAAAATATAGTGTACCTAATTTAAATGTTTCATTTATTGGTGGCCAAGTTGACAATAAACTCAACTGAACTATATGAAAATAAAGGTTTATTATTGATGACCTAAGATTCTAAGAGATTATAGCCAGGTCGAAAGTGTTTTTAAGTAATTAAGTAATAGAATCTATTTCATATTGGCTGTGCTAATCCAATTCGAGGAATGCCCTATTATTAAGCTGCAAGCAGGGACGTTGTTTGGGAGGGGCACAAGTTATCTGAATTCACACCTTACCGCATAGGTATTTACTATAAATTATTGACCAAATTTAGATGTATACTTTGGGTTTGTTCATAGGGCGTGGTCCATAAATGATTTCGCCTGCGGCTCTTTCGCTTACAACAAGCTTTTTGCTACCATTAGCATCCTGGTTTTTAAGTTTATAAAATTACTCATTTTATCATTGCCACCCCCTACAAAACTTTCTAACGACGCCCATGGCTGCAAGGTAGATAAGTAAATACACTTACTAACTGTACTTGTCTAAACTATTGTCTTTAAAATATTTTTCAAGACACTTTAATCCATTATCATTAAAATGTAGTTACCGACTTTTGCTGACGATACAATTTAAAAGTAATACGTAAAAATTGACTACCTACCTACAAGTTGTTTTTCCTACACCGCCCTTGCCTCCGACAAAAATCCATTTTAGACTATTTTGCTCTATTATATTTTTTAGAGAGGGTTCTAGAGTCTCAAATTCAGCCATTATTTATGTTTTATAACAAGTTTTACGTTAAAAACTTCTTTTAACTCTTGTTTACGTTTTAAAATGTCAGTCATCAATTCTTATCCTAACCTTACTTACTTCGTTAACTTGGTGTTGGTGCACCTGCACACAAAGGAATAAAAGGGACGAGGCTTTGACTCTGAATATAAAACGAAAGCTATGGCTATAGAACGAACAATTTAAAAGGGATGAGGAATGTAATTTTCATTGGTGATTATATTGTAGTTATCCAGAGAATCAAAGCGTCTCGGTTCATTTTTTAAACAATGATATCTCATACAATTTTTTAAATTTTTTGTAGATACGATATACTACATGTGCGCATGTGCCATCGAAAGTTTACTTTAAAATCTACAAGTGCCCAATCCGCCAACAGTGTGTAATAATTTCAGTACTTTCCTCTAATTTTCTTTCCTCTAAGATTTCTTATAGTCTGTCGCTAGAATTATAAAAGAGAGCTAGAGAATTCTAATTTTCTTCTCATGCTATTTCAAAAAGGCTGATGATCGAACTGTAGGAACTGTATTACTTTAATTTATATATTTGAATAAATAAATAACAAAAAAATACAATGTGTTTGTATGTTTTATTCCCTATAATAAATAATAAAAAATGTATTTAAAAATATAAATAGACTCGTTTCATTTTTATAATAAACGTACGTACCTACTATTGTAGTATGGTCCTGGAATGTCATACAAATCTAGGCAAAATAAATAACCAGAAATGTGACACTTGACATATATCTGGCGCGATGGTTCGCTGCAACGACTATATCTTAAATCTAACTTTTTGGCACTATAGCCGACTTATCGATTCCACTCATTGTCCTAAACTCTCATCCATTCTTATTTATAGAATCAAAAGGGTTATCGCATTTTTAAAAATTACATTTATTTTTTAGACACCTTTGATGTTTCGCAGGTATAGTCTAATTATTTTTATTTTTTCTAATGTCCTAATGAAATTTTTATCAATACAGCAGTTAAAAATATTGTAAATCAAATTACGACAAATTTGAATTTTATCATATAGGTTCGACCTTAGACAACATGGGTTCGACACATTTTATTAAAAAAGCTGGTGTGCGTCGCATTACATATCTCTCTTGGGAGATAATTAGTAAAATATTTTTTCTGATAGGTCTATAGCAAGCAACATTATCTTTTCTCTGTGCTTAGCGAACGGTCATGTAGCCATAGCACAATCAACTTTAACCAGTGTCAAGTCCAAATAACACGGAGTAAACTTGGGGCTAGTTCATTTAAGAAATAATCTCAGCACCATGGCGGAGCATAGTGGCGGTTTCGAGAAATGCTGTTAGCCTGCCCGCCAATCAAAACAATTCGTTCAAGAGTCCTCCACTAAACTTTAATTTTACTGACCCACCCTCTTACTCTTACGATTTTCGATATCGGGGTGAACTATACTTACTAATTGACAACAAATATTCTAAAGAATATGTTGATTCACGGTGAGTGACCTATTCTATTATAAAAACTCCCGGAATTAGAATACTAATCAAAGCCTTATTATAGTCGGAATATATATAAGGGAACATGGGAAGGGAGGGTGAGGGTAGAACGGGGTACATTCAATATACAGTCACTCCAAAAAGTCTTCACATAGGTACACTATTTATACATATTTTTTATTTCAATTTTGACGTAACATTTTAATAAATATTTCTCAATTAATTTTTATTAATTTTTATATTGGCTAGGACTGAAATAATAATATAGATTTTGTATTTCATAGTTCCAATTAGCTGGTTTTAAAATTAATAAAAAATATGTATAAAAAGCGTGTAGTGTATGGAGACTTTTGGACTGAACTATATACTTATATTAATTATACACTGACAAAAATGCATTTACCAATGTCGTGGGTTACAAAATTGGAGATCTATGTTCATTGGCGTAACTAGAACGATTTTGTAGGGGGGGCCTGGCCCCTAGTCTAGTAGGATTTTAATGGCAAGTGTCACTATGATGAATGTATGGCTTCGAACTTCGGAAACACTGGGGTGGGCACCAGAGCAATCTGGGGTGGGCACGGCCCACCTGGCCCCCCCTGTAGTTACGCCTATGTCTATGTTGTTCTAACTGAGCCTACGAATTATCAAAAATTATTTAAAAATGCTACGGTAATTCAGGTTCTTTTGGTTCGTCTCAACCCAGAAAGAGATTTTTTATCAACATTTTAAACATATTTTGGATCACCACAATTCCTCATCTTGTAACTATTTTATGAGTTACCTGAACTCAGTTTCTGGGTTGGGAAAACTTAGTATTAATTGATTATAAAGTTTCGTTTTAACCCGGACGTGCCTTACTTTAACTCATTGCAATGTGTAAATTATTTTGAGTTGGAATAATTCAGGAAACCTGCTCCAAAAGTCCATATCGAGGGTAAATCGCAAGATCGTAAGGTCAGTGTCACGTAAAGTTCCGAATTCGTGCTCGTGCAGGTTTGGCGCGGTTCATTCCATTGTTATTCGTCAATTCTCCTTCGATCTCGCGTATAGACACCTGTTGGCCATTGCGCCGTTTGCGGGATTATTCATCTTTGTTCTCTGTGCGTGAAAATTTGTGTTTTGCATAATTCTGGTCAGTTGGCGTAAAATTGCGGGACAGGAGGGAGGTGCATACAAATTGTTATTATTGGAATAGAGCCTTATTACTTATAAGCAATCGTCATCACTTCGTCCGCATGGTTTCTTAGCCGTAGTACGCTCTCCTGACTAAATTTTTTATTCCACTAACAAACCTGAACAATAAAGTTTAAGAAAATTGGTCGACTTTAATTTCACCTTGGCAACTTTCGCCAGCTCTGATGGCGACTTGTAAAAATTGTATCTAGCAACGCTGCTGCTTACTGAAAATGTAGATATTCTGAAAAAAAAATGGTTTGATTTATCTACTCTGCATGTTGTATCTATCTTGAAAAGGTAAGCGATACCGAGGAAACGTTTCATATTTTGGGGCGTATTAATTTGGTGAAAAGAATTTTTGTAAATGTTCTGAATAAGTACCCCGAGAGATTTTAAAAAATGGAATTTTCAGTTTTCGTCTCTAATTTGTTGCGCCTTAATTTTTTTATTTGGAAGAAATTTAAAACTATTCAAGGGTGTTTCTAAATTTGAACATTCTTCGTAGAATCCAGAAAATTGAGGGGCCAACTAAAAAAGGAAGATTTGTGTTGATTGGCAATATTTGTGTATTATATTAAGATGTTATTGGATTCAGTAATTACGAACATGTTTTTTGTGTAAGTTTATCTGTTTTCAAAATATTTGTCCTTCTTACTTTGGAGCTACTACAAAACGTAGCTTGATGATTATTTTTTAAAGGGAAGCACTCATCTTCTAACAATTGATCTATGATTAAAAATTTTCTGTCAAAATAAGCCATATTGTAGAAATAAATACATATTTGAATGTTATCCGCAGCTTTGCTTGTATAACGAATTGAATAATTGGATTGCGTAAGAGAAAGCTGCGGGTACCTGCTAGTTTTTAACTTAAACTAATTTAATAACTTACCAATTGTTTAGTTCTTTTCGTTTAAGCCTCTGATTAGAGTTCCTAAACCACTCCATTATACATGTCTCCAGCTTTTATTGATAATGTTGTGCACCGTTTGAGCTGCATCTGTTTGAGGAAACGCAATACATTTACATTTGATTGTATAGGTATTAATTTAAAAACAAACCTCTTAAGAGATAGATGATTTTGCAATCTTTCAGTTTTGTTTCTGGCCTGTCCACGAATAATTGACTGCTTATTTGCGAATACGCACATCAAGCCCCTCCGTATAAACTCGGCCTCATTCTTTCCTGCCACTTGAAGATACTTGTTGTACTAAAATATTTAAAATACTTATTAATAATATTCACTAAAAGATTACAATCATATTTGACTGGTTTTTGTTAATTTAATTTAACCATACCTATAAATAAATCTTAATTTTAAATAAAAAAAGGGAATATTTTTCCCAAGATTCGTAATCTGGGCCTCAAAATTTTATGGTTGCATGCAAAATGGCCGCGACGGACCGACCTGTAATAATCTATCTATTACTATGAGCCTATGAAAATTTACAAAATATCGAGATTTCCAAATTAGTATACTGATTTAATACTTACCTTACTCTTTATCTTGTTTTTTTAAATAAAAAGCTCTTAATATAATTTTATGACGGCTAAACAAACTGTCGTCAACACCAAAGAAAATATAACATGTCAACACACCACCACACGACATGAAGAAGAAGGAAGGAAGTAAAGTTGGGTTATGTTTGGCCATTGTCCAGTAGTGGCATGTGGATCGAAACCCGTTTCAGTAACGTTAAGAAAATTACATTATTTGACGAAACAAGTTTGTTGTTTAAAACGTTTATTCATAACATAACAAAGAGATTGAAATAAAAACATGTCTGTGATGGTAGAAATAAAATGTATATTCAACTAACATGATTTCTACGTTACTAACAAGTTCCGTTAATATTATTATAATTACATATTAAAATTAACATATGAATGACGTTATTTTTTAAAATGTTAAATAAAATCATCATTGATACATCAATGGTCTGTTTGAGAAAACACGTTTTCTAAGTTCCTTTAAAATAACGTTATCAAACGTGAAAAAGATGTTTCTTGCTTAGTGGGTAATTCATTTGATTTTTTTTTAAATATACAACAAAAATGTCATATCTTGAAAAAACAAAAGGCAATTGAAGTCCACAATATGCAGGCGTTAAATCAAAGAAATATTTTGAGTTCCGATAGTCCACAATTAGGTACTGGTAGTCCAAAATTTGGACTCTGGTAGCCCAAAGACTGAGTTATTCCAGCCACCGTCGTAAGCTAGAACAACTTAAATGTCAAGTTTTGATAGCTCGAATCATGAATTAATCTAGCCCGACTAGTAACGCATCACAATTCACATACTGGCAACTACGGTAGCCTATCAATCATTTAAGACGGTGGGGCGTGAGCTATTCCAACGCATAAAATAACCCATCTTCTGTGCTATCATAACTTATGAATAGTGGTTGATGCAATTTCTTCGATTTGGTTGCCGTAATTCAGAGGTCTGGGCTGTCCGCTATTAGCAACAGGCTTCGGTCTAGGACAACTCATATTTGAGTTATATCAACTCGAGATTTCGCTCAGTGTACCATTGCATTGGCAAATAATGATTTGGGACTTTAGAGTCGGCATGTTTAATTTCCTTTGACTTTAGAAGCGTGTAGGTATTTCATTTTTTCTGAAATAAACGCAATTTAGATTATTAATCGCATGTACACAGCATGAAAATAAGGAAATGTTACCTTCACCGGCCGTTTGTTCCGTAACCTTTCATTTTTTCCAAAAGTCGACAGCAGTCGAAATCCCTAAAATACCTCCAGACTTGCACGGGATTTAAAATAGGGACCAAAGGCAATAAGATCCATTTCTGGCAATACGCCAGCTGACGAACGCGAAAGGTTTCCCACGCATCCTTCTCTCAACTTTTATTGCCGCAAAGAATAGAATTGCCGACTGTAATACGGCCTTGAACAAAACTTTGTCAATAATGGTCATAACACTCATTAACCTCTGTTTTTTACTTACGAAGAATTTTTGAAAAATTATACAGGGTCTCTGGTAAGTAGGAAAATATTTCGCCAGCATATAGGGGAGGTCAAAATAATATTAGTGCATATAATCATTTTCCTAATGTCCGTCCTAACAAAGATATCGAGTCTCAAGACGCAATAATATTTAACATTTAACATCGGGTATTATTTGACTGGTTAGCAAAATATTCTTATTTTTGCGAACAGAAAAATGTAATCGGTCAGCCAAAATGGCTAGTTGGTCAGCAACTTATGGACTGCAAACATTTCTGAATCGTGACAGTGTCCTGGGAAAACAAGTGAAAACCCGCCCCCCGCTACACCTTTTGTAGCCGATTTCCTTCTGTATTCGGCAAAAGAAAACAAGAAAGTTACATAAATTGACAGTGCCCGTGGACCTCTGAAGTAAACTGCTTCTATGACATGTTTGTTTCTACTGACCAATTGTAAACTCTTGCTGATCAAGTAATCATTTCGCAGCTCGACTGTTAATAACGGCAAACCATTTAATCTCTCTTTAACATTTAACATTTATTTTTTTAAATTTTAACATTTTTAATATACATAATATAATGAATAGCAGAAACCACAGGTGCAAAACACCCCTATGTGTCGAAATCTAAAATTAGACATATTATTTTGTATTTCTATTATCTATATTATAATTCTATGAGACACAAGTTACTGAAACATGCCCACAATCCTTATTGATTTAGTGAATTACTGAAAAAGTATTGAAAACTTTTCTGTATTCCGATAAACATTTTACACTTTTTACTAAAAGTTTTTATATTTTTAATTGATTTTATATTATCTGGGAGTAATTTAATGATTTTGGTGCTAAGTAATCCATGAACTTTTTATTGGCGGTTGTTAGTAATTTAAATTTGTTATTAGATTTAGTCCTTGTTTCGGTAGAGTGATCTACATAGTTTAGCTTGGTCTTACACCGATAAACAAAATTACATATACAGCTAATATATAAAGTTCTGATATTTACAGTATCCTACGAAAATAATAAATTTGTTGGAAATCTTTTATTTTTTTTTCAATATAAGTTATATTTAACTTATTAAGTACTGTTCCAAAGGCAACACCCCAGACAATTATTCCATATCGTATTAGCGACTCCACAAATGCTTTATAAACCATCACCAATGTTTCCTCATTTATAAATTCCCCTAATATATAAAATTTGTGTATGAGTCTACGTATTTTATCAGAAACATAGTCAATATATTATGTGGACTCCGCACTTCATAAATTGGTCAACCAGCACACCAAGATATTTTGTGTGGGTTACGTCAGCAATTCTATCATTACCGATAGTAATATCTGTAAAATTGATGATGATTATCTAGAACTCTTAAGCAACCCTGTATGTTTTAATTAAATTTTGTAACTGTACTACTATTGATATTTATATGGACTAAGCAACTTCTTATAGTATTTGCAGAATTATACCGTTGATCTTTCGACTGCAATAAAACCTCATATCCCTTGGACCATAAAATAAATAAGGAAATTCCAAATTTTAAAACCTTTTCGAGCAGAGCCGGACCAGGTATACAAATTCAATTTATACCTATGCCTGATGCATATATAAATACAAAGTGATTTTTAATAATTTTAATCTTTAGTGATGGTTTTCCGGCGAGTAACTTTTAGGCTTATTAGTGGTAGAATGTGGCGTCCTTGGAATTGTGCGGATAGGCGTTTTTAAAAGAAAACATTTATCTACCGATGCCAAACTAATAATTAAAAATCGTTGTTGAGTACAAATTTTAATTCGATGGATGCTTTAGCAGAGACGTCTACTTTGACAAAAACTCCTTTATCTTCGGTAAGAGACATAGTACTTAAACCTGTTAATCCTAGAAAAAATTGGAGTGATTCTGGCACATTTAGAAGCATTGACGAAAATGACATGGATTACCAAATGTATGAGGCACAAACTGTACCCACTTTGATTTCCCTAAAAGAGCGGCTGATTAAAGACGAAACAAATATCTCTTGTATCCTTTCAAGCCTTAGGAAAATATTTTGTAAAATGGGTTTTAATTTAGATGAAGATAGTGATAGTGATACAGAGTTAAATTTTGAATAAATTATCAATAGTTTCTTAGAATTTAATTAATTTTTATTGTACTTGTTATCCTAATAGTTATACTTTTAAATTATATTATTTTCAATTATCATTAATTGTTATCATTATTTTACATTTATTATAGGTACCTAGGTACCTAAAACTAAAAATACCTATCTATTTATTTTAAATTATAAAAATAAATCATGTGGTGTGGTATACATTTTCAAGCCGGCCTTGATCCCATTTATTGAGCTTTGAAGAGGTTCAGGCGTATACAATAGGGTTTAATCAGGTAGTTTATTTATGGCAGTAAGAGTCAACGGTATAATTCTGCAACAACTATACTATAGAATCATTCTCGTACAAAGCTAGGGAAGCCAGGAACGAGCACCGTACTCGTAGGTGCCAAGTGACCTCCGCCCGTAGGTAAAAGTGGGATTCATAAACGTTGTCGCTGTAGTTCGGTTCAGTTGCGCGCAGTTAACTTTTAGTTCCGCCGGCTATCGTTCGACTCGAAGACATGAAAATATACCAGACCATTTATAAACACCGCGGCGGTTCGTTCCGGTCACTTCAAGTTTATAAATCAAAAATTATTTCGCAGCGAACTGCAACTGCGAACGTAGCGCTACTGAACTAAACTGAACGTAAAAGTGTATAAATTGGTCTAAATCAATCGCGAGCGTCCAAAAGTATTTAAAAATAATAGGTACACCTATATATATATATGTGTACTGTACATTGTGTAACAAAGTGCGTGAAGAGAGATTTTATGCGAGTGAGGAGTTTTGAAAACGAAACGAGTGTCTAAAAGTTGCTCCAGGCAAGTGTCCGTTGCACTTTATACTTTTTCTACGACCGTTTAGCTTAAAATAAAAAGAATCTAAAGAATACTTATTATTTTTAATGACAGTTGTCATAGCCACAATTTTTCCACATACACTCGTAGGCAACATAGCCCCAGTAAACAATAAAATAAAATATATAAACCCATTGAATATAAGTTTGGTTTATATTCAAAGTATAAACCCAATCTTCGGCCTTTCAAAATAATTATGTTGCGCCATCTATTGCTAGATACATGAGCTGAGAGCGGTGACATTATGAGGGCGTAGGGTTACCACAAACTGTTGAGTTCAAAAGTATACATGTGTTTGGTATAAAGACGCTATAAAATATATTCATTATAATGCCCGATTAGCCCCATCGATGGTAGCCTGACTTACACCGGGAGTTTAGTCCGTCGGCAATATCTCATCTGAAAATCTCATCTGAAAAAAAAAAATGTAAGAAATTAGGCTCAATAAACGGATATATTGAACAAGCATATGAAAGATGAAAGTATGCTTGAAATTCATTCCGTAAACAATACGTTGTACCTACACTTGACGCACCGGTGTGTGTACGCATTAAATGATGCGTGAAAGCTTATTTCATGCACTGTAGTAGAAAAAGTATTTTTAAATTTTGACAAAATTTTGACCCTACGAGTAAGGGCCAAGTTCGTTTCTGGCTTCATTGACTATTACAATATCGATTATTTTAGTATAAGTATGAGTTTCTTATTCGATATGGGCAATACAACGTTACAAAATTTCATTAAAATAAAATACGTATAGGGGATCGCTTAATATTAATCGAAAATGTACATCTTACGTTTTTGAGGCCCTATATCTTTGTGGGAGGGAGGGACACTACTAAGGGCCGATATTTCAAAGTCACCTTAAGGTACATTACCTAAGTCATCCATCCTTATCACAGTTTCACATCAAACGTCTTTTTAACTCTCATCTAAAGGAATATATCTTTAAGGAGGTGGTAATTTTAACCTTAAGGCGTCAATTGATCCTCAAATTAATTTAAAACATGTTTTTTAAGGTGTACGTTAAGGTTAAGGTCTAATTCAAATATCGGCCGTAAGCATCATTTTCTGTACGCTGGCGAAATATTTCCCTAATTAATCCTGCCCCCTGTACGTAGACCGTGCGTTCTTGGGTTAATATTAATTTTATCCTACAAGAATAAACTGATTGCTTATTAAAGCTTAATAGGGAGATATCGTTTAAAATTATTGGAAAGAAATTTTTTGAAAAAAAAAATTACTTAAGTTTTAATCATAAGCATTCATAAGTTTACCCTTGGATTATTGGATTTTCACTTTCTATCCACCTCTGTCAAAATATTAGAACTTCCAGCTGAACCGAAAACTCGGAAATTTTACGTTGAAAATGGAAATCTTAAATAGGAACGTTACTCTTATTTTCTCAATATAATTACTTCAATCGAAATAAAATGTATTTCCGATGTAGATAGAATCAGCCGATTTTTACAATTCCAAAACAGAATTATAGTAATTAAACACTTATGGGATACGTACCTATATCAACGCTATGTCTGCTGCTTTTCTGTGTACATTTTTTCTCAAGAGACTGTTTGAAATAAAGAGAAAAAATCAAGAACATGTTAGAGTGTGATGTAGGTATATCACATATGCAAAAAAACTACTAGCGCATGGTACGAGACGTATTTACCTCGCGTGTTCGATTCGCACTTGATTGCCTCGCGTTCCTGAAGTCGAGCATGAAGAAAATCCAGAAAAGTAAACAAGCAGCTCTCGGATCCTTGTAACATAAATTAATCGTAAGAGAAATATAGATTTTATAACAAGTATTTATTCTGAATTTATTTATAAGCTTTTAAACCTTAGCTTAAAATATGTTGTCCTAGACCTAAATATTTTGATGGGAAAGGACGACAAAGAGCAGAGAACTACGCAGCGACAGAGAAGAAAATTTCTGTTGTTGTTTTGGGGAAGGAAAATTCATGCGGGGAGTCACGTAGGCGGAACTAAAGGATCGATATGTTCTGCCAAAATATAAAGTTGATAGTCCTGCTCGCATGCAAAGCCATCAAATGTATTTAAAATATTTGGTAATTGAAATATTTTTAGCTAACTAATTACAGAAATTAGATTATAATATGTTTATTGCGCCCTGAAAAAATTAGTCTGACAATAACCTCACGACATACAGTGGCTGATTTTCTTAAGGGGAGGGCACGCATTTTTGATAAAAGGTAAGTTACCCGCAAGTTGGGGTGGGGGTATGTGGGTTAGGTAGAAAGATTTAAAAAAAACGTTAAGCCCCTAGGACTTGTAGGCAGTTTTAACCCATTAACATAAGCAGAGAAAATTTAAAAAAAAGAAAATTGAAAAAGAATAAAAATGTGAATAAAAAATACATGAAATAGTTAATTTCCTATATCATCTAGCAGTACAATCCAATGTTCGACATTAATATAAACCTATATAAATTATTAAAAGTTTCCTATCAAGAAGGTATTTGCTTCCACAATTCCATATTTATTACGGTATTAATACATACAACATTATTATGTTTTTTAAAGTATTTTTAGCATATTAAGTTATATTTATATTTCACAAAATTATCTAGAATTACAGTCATTTTTAGAGTCAACCAGGCTATGAATTTCCAGCCTGGGTTTAGTATTTATCCATAGTTTAAGTTTTTTCTTAAATACAGCTGAGGAATTTAGAGTTTTTATGGTATCAGGAAGACTGTTATATAATTTGGGGCCTAGGAAATGATAACTACGTTGTGTTATTGTCTTTTCTATCCTAGGAATACGCACCTGAACATCCCTTTGACGAGTCGCGTGTTTATGATCTATGATCAGTGATCACCAATTCATGCTTATTTAAAAATTGTCGGATAAGTACTGCCGAACAAAAAAGCTGTCGTAAATCAAATATTTTAGTTTCCGAAAAACAATAAGTCGCTGGAGTAAGTATAATTCTTCTTATAGATAAGTTTTAAAATCCATTTCTGAACTACTATACATACTTTACTACATTGTGGTGCGTATTTAATTACGTTTACGAAATTGTTTTACATAAATTATATCAACATTAATCGTCATATTAATCATAATAATAGAATAGTGTTGGTAGCAGGCGAATATTTTTGTTATACTCCGAGATAATTGTTCAGATACACTCTAAGTTTAACTCTAAATTCTAAGTAATTCAAATGACAGTCTAAACATTAAAAGATCTGATTATTGCCCGTCTTATATTGGTAGCATGCAGGGATGGTTGGGTATATAAGATACAAGGTATCCTCTCATGCAATACATTTTAGTTAAGGAAGTTACTTAAAAATAAATTCCTCTTGTCTGACACACCTGCAGAAAAAAAAAACGTTTGAACGTCAATTATACAAATATTTTTGAAAAGCGTGCCAAATGACGTAGTTTGTAGACGCCTCGATAAGTTTAGATGTTTTGGATAGAATATTTCATTTTTGGAGTTTAATTGGCAATTTATCAAGAACGTCGTATCGTATTAGTCAATATCCTAATGTATTTTCAATGGGAACATATAAATTACCTACTGCATTAATAAAGGTTAAATTCATAGGTAAAAACGGTCGCAACATTTTAGATATACCTGATTTGTGTGACATGTGTATTTCTATAGACAGAAAACTGCGATAACTAAACTTAACAGCTAAACAATAATTTTTTGTATACAGTGTGTACATAAAGTAAGGAACAAATTCATTATCTAGGAATCTAAAAATATTTCGGAAAAATCCTCGGACACGTGTATAATAATTTTAAATGGCGCATTTTTTCCCATACAAACTTAATATACAAGGTGGCTCATGTAGTAGATATGACATTATCGACGATTTTTTTAAATGGGAACCCCTATATTTTAGTTCAGATCTGTAATCTCCAAGAACAGCTGATTTCAAAAACATAACACACTTAGGGCCTAAAATTCATAGTTTCGTTAGTACAGGGTAAAACAAATAATTTTATTTAAGATATTTTTAATTTAAAAAAATGTAGAAAATTAAATAAGCTATTTAATTAAGTGTTGAAATTGTCCTCCTTCTACTGCCTGACAGTACCCCAAGCGATCAATAAATTCTTGTTGGACTTTTCTTATGGTTTCTTCTGAAATGTTCCTGCATTCTGTTGTTATTCGATTTTTTAAATCTTCAATATTGGCAGGTCTGACTTTATAAACAACATTTTTCAGGTGACCCCACAAGAAAAAGTCCAGTGGTGTAAGGTCTGGAGACCTAGGTGGCCATTCAACAGGCCCGCGTCTTCCAATCCACTTGTTCGGAAAAACTTGGTTTATGTAATGTCGCACTACTGCTGCATAATGTGGAGGTGCGCCGTCTTGTTGGTACCACAAATTTTCATCTAGAATTCCTGGATTATTTCTACTAGGGTATAAGTTAACTAGCGTAGGGATAAGAAAGTTCTGAAGAAAATGAAGATAATTTAGCCCGTTTACATTGTTGTCAAAAAAATATGGCCCAATAATTTTGTTTTTCACAATACCAGCCCAAACATTAATTTTTTGAGGATATTGAGTATGGTGCTCACGCATCCACCTGGGATTTTCTTTTGCCCAGTATCTACAGTTTTGCCGGTTCACTTCTCCATTTAATTTAAAGGTAGATTCATCCGAAAATAGGATATTTTCAACAAACAAAGGATCTAAGTTACATCTTTCCATTAATATTTGACAAAACTCCATCCTACGATCTGGATCATCTTCATTCAACTCATGAACCAATCGGATTTTTAACGGGTGCCATTTTTCTACCGTCAATAGGTTATGAACGGTCATAGCAGCCGCCCCATGATCAATGCTAATCTGGCGGACGCTGTTGTGGGGATCTTCTTCCATAGCCAATAAAATATCTAATTTCTTATCATCCGGAAGAGTTGGACGGCCTTTTCTGGGAATATCTTCCACTGAACCCGTTTCCCGAAATTTTATTTCAAGTTTACTCACAGTTGATCTAGTAATTGGGCTTGCTGGACACTTAGTGTTAAACAAGATGCAAACTTCTTGTTGAGTACGGATCCTATCACCATATCCAATCATCATAAGAATTTCTATTCTTTGTGTTAAAGATAAACGCATAGTAACTCAATATCTTTTAAAATAAAATTTATTACTTCTAATAAACTTACTAGAAAAATACAATGTAATGACAATGACATTATCTAAATACCATAGTTACATAACAGCAAATAAGCCTACTTGAGAAAAAAACATAAGTAATAGCAAATGATGGTGCGTCCATTAATTTCGTAAGGCTTTCAGGTAAAATTGGGTGATGGCGGAAGGGATTGAGCCAAATGTCACAAAATCTTTTATTGGGGGAAGGGGGGTTGAAAAATCGCTAAAAACGCCTCACGTAATTAATTGATGCCTCCCAAGCTAAAAAAAATATCTTAAATAAAATTATTTGTTTTACCCTGTAGTAACGAAACTATGAATTTTAGGCCCTAAGTGTGTTATGTTTTTGAAGGCAGCTGTTCTTCTAGATTACAGATCTGAACTAAAATATAGGGGTTCCCATTTAAAAAAATAGTCGATAATGTCATATCTACTACATGAGCCACCTTGTATATTAAGTTTGTATGGGAAAAAAATGCGCCATTAAAAATTATTATATACGTGTCCGAGGATTTTTCCGAAATATTTTTAGATTCCTAGATAATGAATTTGTTCCTTACTTTATGTACACACTGTATATTCAAAACACTGCCATAATCAAACTTAACAACTTAATAATAACTTTTTACACTAGACATATTATTATATATTGTTATGGATTTCGTGTGGGTGTAGAAATGTCTTGGAGGCACCCGTTCCTGTGATCATATTTCAGTAATATGCTTGCGGAAGGCCTTTGGCTATTCTGCGCTAATTATTTTAGTTAAAATTATTCATACATGTATAATCCGTCTATCTATCTAGCTACTTTTGATTGTATTAAATATACATTGTTAATTTGCTTTGGGTCGATTTTTAGTTCAACGGATTTAATCGGGTTTGTTATTGCTCTCTACAGTAAGTCTTCGGATAATATGGACCCCCTTCTGCAATAAGGAACCAACTGACAAACCCAAAAAAGGGAGAAAAACGATATTAAAGGAACTGTCTTTAAAAAAAATTGGTAGTGAATATAGAAAGCTGTTTGTTAACTGGTATTTGTTATCAAAACATTAGAATGTAGTTCTACATCTAAAAAAAATTTTTGTCGTATATTCTTAAAGAAAAATCACTTGGTTCTTGTTTGAAAAATGCAATTTATTGAAAAAGAAAAACGCATAACGGAAACACAATGAAAAGCACGATATAAAAACACAAGAAATGTGTTATTAGTCTTCTATTAAATTTGGTCTTCAAAATCTATTAATCAATATCACCATTGAAGCCCTCAGTATCTTCCTGTAGGGTTTCATCGGCCATAAGCTCAGTATAAAAATGTTGATCCGCAGCGGGAACCAGGTCCATGTAAGATTTTATATCGTTCAGTTTAAGTGTTGGTATTGCTTTACTTTGAGGCGCTCTTCTAAGCTATTACAAAATACTACGCCTAAAGTTGGTATCCTTCCCTTTCCGTTTTTAATGTATATCCAGTTTATGTCGCTCTCGTAATCTATTTTTATAAAAATGCTGTAAGGTTTATTTTTGAGAATTTAAATTTTTTTTTATATGTAACCAGTTAATTTTTTCATCTAAAACGTATTTTTTCTATTTGTAATTTTTTTTAAACTCTAAAATAAACATAATACTTAAATCAACAACATTTAAAAACACATTTAGCAAAAAGGATCCAAATTACATTTTAGCAAAAAAGATCCAAATTACTTTATTTTATAAAATTCGTCTCACCGACGGGCATTATCGCCTGGGTTTGCCACATTATTTAATAAATCAATATTTAACAAATTAACTTTATTGTTAACATATTGACAGGTCTAAAATTTAAAAAATAGGTTAACCTAGAAGAAACCGACTGCTTGTTGGTTCCCTCTTGCATAACGCGCACTGCCCAGTACTTTATTGCGAAACTTGAATACAGGTTTCTCTAATTTTCAATTAGGTTATATTCCTCATAAATTGCGTCCATAGGTATTTTAAGACGGATCTTAATTGTAAATATATAAAACACCGTTTTGTGATTCTAAAGAACCAGCTAACTAATTTTAGCAAAAATTGATAGTTGGTTCCTTATTGCAGAAGGTGGTTCATATGAAGTTTACAAGAGGACGAATGAACAAATGATAGAATGCGAAAGAAAGTAATTTTCATAAAAATTTTAGTTTTCTCCAAAAATAAGAATTGTCGGAAAAATGTAAATGTAAATATTAAATTAAACAAAATGATATGGTATTATAGATAATTTAGTATAATAGGTAATATTATTTTTAGGTATCTTGTTGATATTAATAATAACATTGAAAACAAAAAATAATTAGTTTTTATGTGTTATTATCATTATTCGAACGGTAGGAAAAATATGGCTAAAAAATTTATTTGGCTCCAATGATTTCACGATATTTGGAAGATAATCGTATAGATTTGCTACGCTATAGGGGAAAGCCGGGTAGTACTAGCGGGCACTGCTGTTTCTTGGCTGTTTACCGCCTTACCGCTACCTGAAGATGTGCGTATGAATGGTAATCACAGGCTTACTTACATATTCTCAGTTGGTAAAAATACGTTGAGAGGTTTGGACGCAATTGATTTGTTCAGTTTTTTCAAGGAGAGAGAGGAAACTTTATCAGTCGATTTTTCTTCAACGGTAAAGGTTTTTTAGGTGCTTGTTCAGACCATAGTCAAACTTATTAAAAATGTGATAACTATTAGGTTTTTTTTTGTGTCCGATAATACCTGCCATTCTCACAAAATCCCAAATTGTTAATTTTTTTGTTTCGAAGAATATGTTGTTAATTTCTTGAGCAATTTTTGTTACTAATTTTATATGAGTTCCATAAAGTTAAATTATGCATATATTTTTCAGTATATTTAAAATTTACGGATAAAACAATTATGATCTGAACAAACCCAAACCGATAGATAATCCTAATGAAATAGTATATTCCGTTACAAATGTGTAAAGTACGGACGAGTAGACAAAATTCCAAGAGAGTCCTGAAAATCTGTCAGATCAAAAACAGTTTTCAAACGTGTTACTTAGGATTTTTTTTCGGAATTAATCCGAACTTGGCTGACTCTGGAATTCTTTCCATTGGTTGGGCGTTGTCCTGTTTTCGTGACGTCAAGGCTAGACCGGGAGTATGGTGACGTCAAGCATGACCCTCTCTCATAAAGGAATATCGCAGCAGTGCCTGTTGGGGCGCAAAAGATTTATGCCGTCGTCGGTCGGGAACAGTCAGTATATTGATTTACTTTGGTATATATCCAGAGGCAGAACCAGAAACTTGTTGAAGGGGAGCGAGAGATATAATAAACTGGTAAATAGCGCCGAAGGCGAGCAAGTAATCGACTGACTGGTATACAATTAGGTTCTATGTCAAAATTATAAGACCGAATTGCTTGGATATCGTCCGTGTTGTTTTGGTTCGGAGTTTATGACCCATTCGATAGTTAAAGAAGTTCATCACAGTCTCGATATCAGATAGGAGCTGATATCATGAAAAAATATACACGTTGTATACAGGGTGGCAGCTATTTAATCGATCACTATTGGTATCTTCTGGACGGTAATTCCTACGAAGTTGGTTGAATCAGAGAAAATGTGCAATTTTTAAAGCTTTTTTAGAATCCAGTATTGGCGTTGCCGAATTGTCCTTGATTCATGAGATTCAGATCGATTTGTTAAAAACGCCCATTAAATAAAAATTGTATATTTATTTCTTCTCTATAAAACGGTCTTATCAGTTTTTTATGCAATTTTCTATAACATCAACTTCATTTTTTTTAAATATGGACCTGGGTTTTTTATTTCATTTTTGTTATTTGTTCAATTCCATTTACCTTAGTTTCTGCACAAATTATAAAATTTTCTTAGTAAGGCCTTGATTTTTTAAGATAATACATACATTATATTTTCATTTGATTTATCTGTAATTGAGCTAAAATTAAAACTAGTAAAATTCTTTCAATTTAAAAAAATAATATTGACTAAATTTCACCTAAGAACAACAAAATTAAAAATAGGTACAAATTGAAACATTCAGCCTCGTATAAAAAATGGTGATCGAGGTGGTCATAAAACAAGCCTGTCTTCATTTTCTGAACAACCTAAGATCAAAGTATGTTATACCCCAAGTAATAATATCCGCGAACTTCAGCGAAGTTATATCCAACTTGGTGAGGCACGCTATTAAACAAATGGAAAAAGAACCGTCGCGTCGCGTCGTACTGAAAATCAAGGAGGCACAAGCGCGGGTCAAGGGGGGGTTATGGGGGGTCATGACCCCCAAGTCAACAATTTAGCACGAAAGATACCATACATACCGGATTGCCTAACGCGGAAGGGTATTACTTTTTGTAATTTTTTCCTTTTATGATCCCCCCCCCCCCAACGATGTTTGACCCCCAGACCGAAGTTCTGTACCTATTATTAATTTTGTTGTTCTTAAGTGAAACTGGTCAATGTTAGATTTTAAAAATAAAATGTTTTTATTAGTTTCAATTTTAGCCCAATTATAGCTAAACCAAATGAAAATATCAAGTATGCATTATTTTAAAAAATCAGAGCCATACTGGAAAGATTCTCAAAATTTTCCTGAAGATGTATAATTTGTGCCGGTATTAAGGTAAATAGAATTGGGTGATACATCATTGTATTTCGGACAAAAAATACTCTACAAAAAAAAAATAAAAAAATCCAAGTCCGTATTTAAAAAAAGTAAGTTGACCATGATATACTGGATTCTAAAACTGCACATTTTCTCTAATTTATCCAGCTTCGTACAAATGAACGTTAAAAAGATACCCATAGTGATCAATTAAATAGTTGCCACCCTGTATAGTAATCATAGTTTGACAAGCTCAATTTGCAAGGTATGTTATATGTAAAAGTAAAAAAATCTAAAAAATTCAAAATGTCAACAATTAAAATAATTAAGTTTGTGAAAAACCATTTTTAAAATAAAACACTTACACTAAATTTTAAAATAAAATCTATGCGCCTTTCTGGAAATATTTAAAAAATAAATTAATGCGAAAATGCACCCACCTCTTTATTCGCCACTGGTAGCTATGTTCCTTGATGCGAACTACGTTGAAAAGGAGAATTAAGTTTTTTGTACCGTGAAACTTTGAAGAAAATAACGAGTTCAGTAACTTTAGAAATACCTACGCAGGTTTCTAGTCGTTAAATTATGGAAAAATTTTTGAAAAAGATTGGGAAGGATCAAAAAATTATATAAATTGATACCGGATAAGGAAAGATTAATGTACATTTTGAAGAAGATCGCTCATCCGGTGACTCTATTATAGTCTGCAGGTGCCGATACTCTAGAAGAGTCAACGCAAAGTTATTTTCTCATCGCGTCCGCCTGAACCTACTTTCGCACTACTACTACATAATGATTGTTACGTAATATATATATTAAGTAACAGTTCCACAAATCACATTACCTGTGATATGCCAAAACCGTCAATGTTTCCAATAGATTTTCTGCAAAGTTCTGAGAAATCCATCGGGTCGCCTTGACAACGTAAATGCCAGGAACTTTTAAACATCAATATTTTTTATTTGGGTTTTATTTTTTGGGTATAATAGTAAAGTATGAGTGACTATGATATTCAGATTGAGGGAACGCCACGGGAAATTACATTACAAGCTGTTTCCGCAGCAAATAATTCATTACTAGAAAAGTCCAGGGAGCGATATGAAAAAGTGTATCAAATATGTATTGACTGGTGTAGGTACTGATAATCATGTGAATACCGACTCAGTAAAGTAAATATGAAGTCGTACAAAAAGTCGTACAAAAATATCGTTGTTGATGATCGTATTATTCTATATTTCTATTTCTTGCTGTGCAAACTAATATGCCTATTGTCGAAAGAAAGTCAAGTACCTTAACAGCTACGCCTATGAGAAAAAATGCTTCTTAATTAACTAGATAAGACCCTAAAATGCCAATATTTAATTAAGATCTCGATGTTTACAATTTCTCTTGGGACTAAAATCACAACGGAAGTATAAAATAAACTAGAATAACATGAACTAATCTCGGTAACATTCTGGAAAAAACTAGATTCGATTTATATTTTTGAAGTAGTAAACATACATATCTAATAGACGCAACGCCGTAGGTTTTGTTGGCATAGGGAATCCACTTGTTACCTAAATTATAATAAATCACACAATTTTCATATTTTATATACATAACAAAAACAGAAATTATCATGCATTCTTGGTTGAAAATGATCAGAATTAAGCAATCGCTTACTTCGTCCAAGTTAATCCCCTCCATTTCATATCTTTTATAACTACCCTCAATGGTAGGGGATTTACTGGCGTGGCAAGAAATTCTAATAATATTTATACAACAAAGGCTGCTTTACAAATGTATTGGTTTGTCCATCTTCTCTTTCGTCCGAGCTCGCATCCATGAAGTTGGTTCTGACTAGTGGTGTCAGTCCCGATGCAGTGTTCCATTCCCGGGATTTTTGAGTTTGTTCGGGTCTGTTCTATATAGTATAGGATATAGAGTATATAATCCAGAATCTGAACAAACTAATCCCAAAAAGAAATAGCATTAAAGGTTAAATATCAGTGTATTTGTGTTTACTAAATACACTAAATACGAATAAAAAAATAAAATTTCTAAAAAAAAATAACTTAAAAAAATCTGTTCTGTTTCTGTACTTAACCCCTTAAAATGAGAAATTAAAAAAATATTTAATCACCAAGGGATTAAAAAAATTGAATCCTTGAGGGATTAAAAAAACTCAATTTTTCTTCTCTCAAGGTGTAAAATAGTGCGTCAAATGGGAAACTTTTTTATTATTAAGTTTACGAAAAAAATATATTTTTTATAAAAAGTTTCGCATGATCCAAAACCTAAAACGCAATCATAAGATATTAATTTTTTTCAGTCGTATACGAGGATTGTCAAAAATTATAAATTTGGCTCAAGAGCAAAGCACTTTTATTTGTGACAATATCGAAAACTGTAATTATGAAAAGTTGTTCGGTATGAAAAAATATGTTCCAATATGCAATTACATCCTTCTACACTGAATTTTAAATTTTTTTTCAAATTACCGTTGAGGTTTTGAATACATTGTTGTGTTTGAACATATTTTTATTTAATGGTATATTATTCAAAAAAAATTTAAAAACATTTTGATATGAGCGATTTTACTTATTATTTTCGGAACGGAACAGCAAGGTTATCATGTTTTAATCAATAAAGACATAATTGTTCGGTATAATTTTAGAAAAATAAAAAAAATTGAGTATAGAAGGATGTCATTGCATATTAGAACATAGTTTTTCAAACAAACCCGAACAAACCTCATATCGTCGGTGAAGTACTAATACCCCGTAAGCCACAAATGAAAATTGTTATTGTCTTACACATAATATGGGCATTTGCAATACAAGGTATTAGAAATCTTAAATATTCAGAGAAGTGATTTTTTGTGGTATAAAATATATTAAGTAAGCGAAGTTGTAGAATTTGGCTTACACTAGTTAAAGCCACTAAAAACGCAATTTTGATTTTTTATGGGTTACGAGGTATTAGTACTTCAACGACAATATACTATGAAAAAATTTAACATCTGATGGCTACGTTTTAGATTTTGGACCATGCATAACTTTTTATAGAGAAAAACTTTTTTTCGTAAAATTATTAATAAAAAAGTTTACTATATGGCACGAACTTAAGTAGACACATTGTATATAAACCACGTGACTAAAGTATATTTTTTAGTCCCTAGGTTTATATTGATCTATGAAAATCCCGATGGTTAATTAATTCTCTTTTTTAGTGATCTCTGAAAATGGGCGCTAAAAAATTACATTATTTTGTAAATTGTATATTTGTATTAGGGACTATCGAAACATTTGCCAAGATTTTTTAATGAAATATAATTTACAATAAGATCGTTAGTTTTAAAATAACTCTTTTATATAATTTATCCTGGGATATTTGACTGCTTAATCCCGGGATCTCCAGACTTATTTTTCATCGAGATCCCGGGATCCTGGGATTTCGGCATCCCGGGATTGGTACCCCTAGTTCTGACCTATAAAATATTTTAACGGTGTTAGTTTGTGCGGATTGAGCCTAGGGAGGAGGGCTGCACCCTAGTAGCTTCTATTCCCCTAGGTCTAGTGAGACACACTTAAAAATTCACTCACCACAACAATTATTTTTTTAAATTTGAGTACATAAATATGTATATGAAAAATAACGTATCTGTTCTATTTATATTTTAAATTAAGAGATAAGAAGCTTTCCTTCATTTAATTATAAATGTTGTTAAAGTTTATAATTTAATAACTTTTATGCAAAACATGATAAGGTTTATTACCGGTATAAAATTCAACAATAAACTTATTGCAAAGGTCTTGGTAAACAATGAAATTAAACATGTTTTTCTCATCGGCGAGCGTTGCTATAAACAAAATTAAATTAGACATTGATTCATTTAGTTGCTTTATTTATAGAATTTCATTCCTCTAGTCACGATAGCGTAAGTTATGCTAAGTTAGCCACGCGCGAATCGTACACAGACAGTGCGCATTTAAAATCACCGTTTTGCATTACCACAAAATCTGCAAATGCGCTTTCCTTGACAAGTTATTATTTTTATGTTGTTCCCCAAACCATGTGGGGCATCTGCTGATCGTACCTGTTGTACTCTTTTTCTTGCTCTCTCATTGTGTAATCGATGGTGAAATCTATTAAAAGTCATAAATCTTTCAACAATAATTATAAACCTTATAGGTAGTGTTTGTTGCGTTTTTTTCAAAAGTCTACAGTAATTCCAAAATATCGATAAATATTAAAACAATGAATTTAAAGAAACATAATATACAACGTGTCCAAGATAAGGAGGGCCAGTACATGGATCTCGGAAGCCGTCAGAGATACGAAGTCGGTTAAATGGAGGTAAAGTTGTGCATTTACGTGCCTAATAATATGCCGTTTAGAAAGTTTTTAAATTCCGAGTAGTTCCGAAGATATCTGGAAAAAACCGAAATTCTGAAAAATCGTTTAATTGTTTTCCTGGATTTTTTTGAGATCGAATTCTAAAGTAAATTGCACTTTTACATTGCCACTTTTTCCGCTCTATCTAACAGCGTTTAATGTTTTGAAATCCGACGAGTCGTCTTCAAAGGGTCATTATCAACTTTCTTTTTTTAAATACGGTCCTGTTTTTCTGATATTGGGATTTGAGAGCTTTTTTCTTCCGAATGCAAAGATGTATGACACATTATGGTTTAATGACGTTTCGAGGGTTTTTGGAACAACATCAGGAAATTTTGGGATACGGTCCTGTATTTCTCCTAATTTTATAAATAATGTCTCATAAGTAAGCTCTAAATTTTTAATTATGTTTTACTAGTTAAATAAATAAATATCAAATAATTTAATAATAAATCACAAATAAGTGAACAAAATACAGAAACATAATTTCAAACTTCTGTTGATTCGGGATTTAAAAGAAAAGTAGGCGTTTGAAACAAAAAAATTAAGATGGTGACGCGTGATTTATCTTACTTGACATTCCCATGATCGTTTGAAAGCGTTTTAAGAGGTTTTCTATTTTCCAGAAAATATGGAATACAATTTTACAAATGCTGAAAAGTTTGATTTTATCTCAAAAAAAACTGTTATGTGGCAGTTAGAAGATGTTATTTGTGTTTAGAGAATAACGGAAATCATATTGAACACCTGATTATGTAGTTCCTTACTTTTTTCGTTGTTTGTTTTATTACTGTTTTGGTATGATTTTTGTTCACTTATTTGTGGTTTATTATTAAATTATTTGTTATTTATTGAACTAGTCCAATATAAATAAAAAAATTAGAGCTTACTTATGAGATATTATTTATAAAATTAGGAGAAATACAGGACCGTATCCCAAAATTTCCTGAAGAAAGTTGATAATGGCCCTTCGAAGGCGACTCGTCAGATTACAAAACAATTAACACTGTTAGATAGAGCGAAAAAACTGGCAATGTAAAAAGTGCAATTTATTTTAGAATTCGATCTCAAAAAAACCCAGGAAAACAATAAAACGATTTTTCAGAGTTTTTCGTTTTTATCCGGATATCTCCGGAACTACTCGGAATTTTAATACTTTCTAAACAGCATATTATTAGGCACATAAATGTGCAACTTTACCTCCATTTAACCGACTTCGTATCTCTTACGGTTCCGAGATTCCTGTACTGGCCCTCCTTATCTTGGACACGTTGTATTAGGTATATATATTTAAGTGGACTCTGGAGTATCTCTAAACGAGTTTTCTCCCCAAGCGTTTATTTGTGTTTTAGGAAAAAAATGTCCTAGGAAATATGCACCAATATTGGAGGAAAGTATATTTTTTTTGATTCTGATTTTTAGATTCAATTTTATTTGCACTTACACACATGTAGCGTCATGTAGAAAGAAATTATGAACTTTCCACCGATTAGTATTAGAATTTAGAAATATTTTCTTCAGCGTGTCAAGTCTAGACCCAGATCACGTTCTGTCTCTTTTTTCCGATTATCGTTGTTTCTCACGGCGTACCGATTATGGGCGGCCGCTCGACAAATTGTTCTAACGGCAAACGAAGATCCAATTCACCTTGTGCCTACAAAGCACGAAATGAACAGGGGTCAAATCGGAGATTTCGACTGACTCCGGCATTCTCTTAATATAAACTTTTTTTCCCGTTGACCACCACTCAGTATTTTACAAAATAGTATTCTCTCATAATTGTAATGCATGTGAAGTTAAACTAAAATTTTATTAATATTAAAATAATAATTATACTATTATTATACAGGGTGTAACAAATTAGTCCTTCACCATTGGGATTTTGGAATGGTAAAAGATACGAAGTCGGTTAAATCGGGACAAAGTTGCGTAATTATGGGCCCAATAATATGCCGCAAAAAAATCTAAAATAAATACAAAAAAATTTGGAAATTGCGTTTCGGTTTTCACTAATTTGTTCGAAGAGATGTCCAAAAATAAATTGCACTTTCTCATTGCTACTTCTTATTTTCCACAAGACGGCATCATCAAATCTTTAATGCGGCATTTCGTCTTTTTGTCACCGTCATTTTGGGTGGTTGGGTTTGGGTCCTCAGATTTTTTTTGTTTAAATTATGAAAGAGGAACTAACTCTACGTTCTGCTTTATACAACACTTACTGGTTTTCCGACGTTTTGTTTCTTAAATCACCTTTATTAATATATCCCTAGTTCTATTCCCTAATTTACTTTTGTTTAAAAAAAATTCGGCTTAATTCGAAATTCTAAAACTCAACGCCTTTTTCAAAAAGTTTGGTTTAAGAGTCAAATCTTATTTGTATTAATACAATCAATTACTTGTAGGTACCTACACTAAGTAGAAATTTGATGATTAGTTTGAAATAAAAAAAAACAGTACTTGTACGTAATAATAAAGCAATAATAATTTTAAAATCTTAAGTAAATTACAGGAACTAGGGGTATTCTAATGAAGATGGTCAATTTAAGGAAGAAAACGACGGAAAACCAGAAAGTGTGTACCGCTGAACGTAGATGTAGTTCTTCTTTAATAATTTAAGTAAAAAAATCCAGGCCCATATTTAAAAAAATTAAATTGATGATGGTGACCCAAAGACGAAACGCCGCATTAAAGATTTGATGATGTCATCTTGTGGAGAATAAAAAGTAGCAATGAGAAGGTGAAATTTATTTTCGGACATCTCTTCGAACAAAGTCAGGAAAAAATAAACACCGGAACACAAAATTTTAGAATTTGCGAAATATTTTGGAAGCCTTTGTATTTATTTTTGATTTTTTACGGCATATTATTGGGCCCATAATTATGCAACTTTGTCCCTATTTCACAGACTTCGCATCTCTTACGGTTCCCGAAATCCTAATGGTGAAGGACGAATTTGCTACACCCTGTATGTACCTATTTAGAGTATTATTTTAGCGTTACAATTTAAAAAATGCATTGAAAGCATAAATTTGAAAAAAAATTGTTTATAATTCTGAATAAAGGCCTTTTGTGTTGTGTTGTAATTATCATTATTTAATATATAATTTTAATTAATCTAAATAAGTTATGTAAATATTTGCCTACATTTTTTTAATTTCAACGATAGCTGGTACACGTTGTTTCGCTCATTTGACGCTATCTGCTCGCCATATACTGTGATAAAATATGAAAATGTTTGTTTATGCGTTAGAAGGAGGAAGGAGGGTACCTACTCGAAAGATTTATATGTTAATACTTTTGTTCCCCCTCATCGTAATTATTAGGTTTATTCGGGTTCAATTATTTGAACCGTTCTAGAATAGTTATCGAACGATCTCCTGATTGCGCAGAACTATATGTTCCTGATTTTGATATCACAGACTATTCTAGGCAACGAATACTTATAAAAAGGAAGAAGACAAAGAGCCGTGTTAACAAATCGACGCAGGTATGAACTAACGAACAAACCCATTACGTCTGGCATCAGCTGACAGAGCGCACGTGCTTTTCAAATGTCACTTATGTCAAATCTTTTATTACTGTCAATATTTTAAAGTGACATTTATGCAAAAAAATATTCAAAACCCTTTTATTTGATTTACTAAGTAGTGAAAATCAAATATTAGGATTCTGACATAGGTTTTTAGCTGTAAATATCGCTTTAAAATTGTCCTTACATACTTTTATATTATTATTGAACTAGTAACGAAACTAGAAAAGAAGAATCCAGAGATTGAAGATTGTAATTAGTTTTATTAAAAAATAGGAAGTAAATATTTTACCATCTTCAACTTCAAACAAATCAAAGTAAATACTATAATATATGTACACCTACTAACCAAGTAAATATGCACCATCGTTATGATTATGGGCTTCCATTTTGTTTGTTTCGTAGCATACTCCTGGCAACATTAGTGATCGAAATCCTCGTTTATGTTCAGTCATTATGGGATTCTCAAAGGTCCGTTTTCGTGAGAAGAATAGAAAATTAAAAATTATTTTAGAATTTAATGACGCTTCCTCCACCATTTTCAATCACATTATAAATCATATGTTGATTGATTTTATTCCATTTCAGACGAAGGATGTTCGGTTGTGAAATAATTTAAGAACGTGTGCTGCTCGCATTCTATATCTGTCTCTGTCTGCATCAACCTTCCCCGATTCATTAAAGGGCATGGAATCAAAGCGAACAAACCCGAACAAATATACTCACGTTTTTGACTTTCAGATATAGGTACGTAAGACTGATATTTACACAGAACGATTGAAACAAAATGATAAACGTATGGAGTAACCTGCCTGGCGATCTGGGCCTGTGACGTCACTCTACTTAGATGCTTCGATCCCCACCATAAGCGGTCTCACCGGGCTGGTGTCAAGAGGGTTGTAAAACCCGAACGCATTCGGAAGATGTAAAATTGACAAATAACATAACCTAATTTGTCAGATTTCGGATCTCGTCATTTCCTTTTATATTTTCAACAAGCCATCTTCGTTCTCACATGTTGACGAGGATGAACTAGATGACTATGATATTTATCAAATCCATACTAATTATTTGAAAATACAACAACTATGAACAAATATAACCCTAAAACATACTCCTTCAGATTGCACACAGTGCACACATCACAATTCCAAAATCGATGAAAGATGACAAGTGTATGCTATTGTATAAGAAATAATCTGAAAGCGGTACTTGCTCCAAAGCAGGTATCGATTCTGACCCTTCTATGAATGTTCCAAAACAGTTCTGATGTTAACCAGAACGCCATACTTCTGATTCTAGGACTGTTCTAAATTAGAACTGCAAAACTCGAACAGCTATATTTAAACTGCGGATACTCCTGACAGTTCTAGCACAGTTATGGCGTGAACCCGAATAAAGCTATTGTATTATGTCACTTACACTTAGTATGCTTTACGTGGCGTATCAAAGTGCCTCAATTGACTTCAAGACCGCCACTATTTAGATCAAATGTCCAGTGGAAAATTCCGCTGCGAAGCTTGGGCTGATAAATTATTATTAGACACGCGATGTTGAGTAGTCGTTATTTCAATATAATCGATGTAAATTATTTTTAGAAGCTTCTAAATATTGAATACCTACAATTTTCTCATTTCTAAGCTATTTTGGCTCAAAATACACATTGAAAGAAATGCACTAAAGAAATCGTGTTGTCCATAATATTAAGTAAATGAGGAAGGCTGACGATAACTTATAACCGTTTTTTTGCGGAAATAACGATGTTACGAATGTCCCTATGAATGCCTCTCAATGTAATATTTTTTTTTTGATTATTTCACCTGTCAAATTTACTGTTTTAACCAATTAAATTTAGTTATTTTGATAAAACGGCCTCATTGGACAACAATATTTTAAAAAGCGTTTTTCAAGTAGGCCGAGTACTTAATTATTATTATTATTATTTATTCACAAACTATTTTACAATACATATCAATACAATACAATGCACCTAGGTGTCCCCACCTGTAAGTGCATATTAAAATAAACTGTATATTTAGTTCGTAAATATTGGTTTAAAGCTGAAATTATATATTAAGATTAAAAAGCTAACCTGTGAAGTAAAACAATTACATCAATAATACAAACACTAAAATGCTTCATAAATAGTTAAAAATAAAATATTTGAAAATAAAAAATTTCTAAACAGCGCATTAAAACTTCTTAATCTTTTAACATTTCTTATACTAGATGGAATTAAGTTAAATAATTTTGGTGAAAGATGGAGTGATAATTTATATCTCTCTTTGAGCAAGGAATGTTTAGCTTACCTCTCTGGTCACATAATTATGATGGATACAGTCCATTTTAAGACTTACATTCGAATACACGTAACCACAAATCGCCAGGACATACAATGTTTTAATATTACATAGATCTGGGTACTATTCATTTGCAATCTATTTTCTTATTTGCAGACATTGTTGACATGTTTTCTAGCTAGTATCGATATCGACGACTATCGATATTGCATATTTAAAAAGTATTTCTCGGATTATAATATTTAATTTAGGTTCTGGAAATAATTTGATCACTCAAAGTTTTTTTCTTGGAAATTATACTCAATGATCGTTCGGGCATGTTTATGCTGATTAAATCCCGAGAGCGAGGCTTGAGAGATTAAATCTATCAACGACATTTCGTAAAACAAAACTTTTGGTGAACATAAAAAATTTTATCGATAAAAAAACGAACTCTAGTCATATTACCTTCGATAATTCTATTCACCTCTAAAAATCAAGATTTTTAACAATAAAATACGGATATTATATTTGTTAACAAACTACAAATTTTGGCTTAATTTTTTTTCAAAAAATTACCTAGATATTTTCTTATATTCAGAACAACATTAATGTGAGAAAACATTTAAAATTTTTCTGTAGGGAAGAAATAAAATCGGCTATTTAATATAGGTATGAAATCGTAGGTACATATATTTATAGTACTAGAAACAAGAATCTCTAGACAATTCGGAATTGTATTTTGGGCTAACCACACTTACTGTCGGTTAAATGTCGTGCTAAGCATGACATAAATCTTGTAGCCACAATTTTTTTTCTCAAGCGAGTATTGTAGGTACAGCTACGCTGCAATACAATCTTAATCAACAAATTTGTTGTAACAAAAATGGATTGAGAATTGAATGATAATAATTAATAATAAAATAACTTTTCCGTGGCGTGATAGATTTTTTGGTTAAAATTGTATTGAGGCGTAGCTGTACCTGCCCCACTGGCTTGCGAAAAAAGGCTCGAGTTAAAAATATATGGTTATATATCAAAATAGTCTATATCAAAATTTAGCGTAATTTCTCCAACTGGTTTCGAGATTTTTGATTGAAACAAAATGAAAATTTAATTTTTTTAACTAATTGGCTATCAAAATGTGAAATAGTCAGTGGCTTAGGTACCTATTTTTTGTTAAAAATTATTAGAGCGCCTGATCCCACGCTGCTCCTGGAAAACCTGTTCATACATAATTATTGCTAACATATGTGCTATTGTAGGTATTTTACATAGTCCAAGTTTTACTGAAGTTTTTAAACCCTTGAATATACCGAAAAATAAATAAATTTTAACACCCCGTATCTTTCAAACAAGTAACTTCTTGTCTTAATTTTAGGTTAGAAATCACGGCACTAGCGCCGTAGGGTTGCCCGGTTTAAATTTTGAAATCGCAAGACACAAGTTTGAAAATGGAAGGACATATTCAAATAAAGAAGGAAATTTTTAACTAAACTAAAACACAATTTATTTTATATAAAAATAATCAAAAAAGGTCTTTTTTTAACATAAGTGTAATAGTTATTTAAAATATCTTTAAAATGTCTTAAGAAAATGAATTATTTGGTTGAAAAAGAATATTTCTTATCACTCTGCACGGCTTCCAAGAGCTTATTGTTTTTAACTAGGTACCATATCATAAAATTCTTTGCAAGTTAAACCAAAATTTAATCTGAAGCTCTGCTTTAATATGGCCAAACAAGAGCTTATTATGGCTGTCGCTCCAGGCCGCATTGCAAAAAGAAAAAACTATTTCAGAGTAAGCATTTGAACCATATATTGAAAAAACAAATTGTATTATTTTCAAAAAGTTATTCATTCGGGATTAGCTCTTCCATTTGTGAATAGAGCCTTAAAGGTGGGTTTCATTATACAAAATTCATCATATAAATTATCAAGGTTTATTTCAATGGACAAGTTAGTAACAATTTGCACGACTGAATCAAACTTAAACGATGTTTTTAGAAAAAAAAATAGATAATTTTGAAATCAAATTATTTTATGAAAAAACAAAAATTTATAATTTGAGTATTTATGAAACCCAGGATATTAGGCGTCCTGCCACAGGTCCCCGCAGGACACTTATATTCGAACTTCAAATCCAGGATATTCTGCGAAATCCAGGACACCTGGCAACCTCAAGTGATGGCACAAGTTTTTTGAAAGCCTCTGTATAATATAGACGATTTTTAAATCTGAACTAGAAGCTTTGCTTCAGTAAAAGTTTAATCACACATTATTGGGGCAGTACACTGAGAAAAGCACCAGCAAACAAATCTTTGCTAGGATTATTTTAGCTGGGATGATATATTTTCTACCTGTACCAGCAAAATTGATTTCTTGTGACAGAATAATCACTTTACTGGATATTGCTTATTCTTGTTAGAAGAAATTTTGCAGTTTTAGAAATGTATTTTATTGTGATTAAAAAGAAATCTTTATAAACATTTATTTTCAAATGCTATACAATTTTTTTACTGGTACGATAACATGATTTGATTGAAATGCGACCTGGCCCGTCGACAGTTCGACTTGTAACCGATAGAATGCAAAACGTGAATCAGGTGATCGTTGTCAGGTCTGGGGAGATGTCTAGTTAGCCTTTTTATAAAAATAGAGTTATAAATTCGATGTTTATTTACCTTCCTCGTGCAAATCAGAAATTGTTTCCTAGCGAACGTCGGCGAACTGCAACTGCCAGCGCAGCGCAAGTGAACTCAACTGAACTGTACATAAATGTCGACAGATTGACATTTAGAACTATAACCAATCAGTGATTTATATTGGGTTTGTTGTATTACTACCTAATTTAAACTTCGTTCATATAATTTTCGTTTCTGCGCTTAATTTATCATAATTTTATTTTTAAAGATACAGGGTGTTATGGAAATGACGTATTATATTTAAATCGGCAATTCCTGAGATGAAAACAAATTGAAGAAAAATATCAAAAAGTGGCGCTTTAATTTAATATGCCCTGTACATGACCTTATGTCAAACCAAAAATGACCACGTGGTGCCCCTGTCAGGAAGGTAAACAAAGCAATATATATTAACAGTGTTGTCATATCTTCAGGGTAAACTCTTTAAAAAGTCAATAACCGTTTGACAGATTGCAAGTTGTTTATTTTTCAGGGTACATTATTATAAACTCTTACGTTCAGTTCAGTTCGTTAGAAAACAATCTCTGATTTATAAACTTGAACTGACTCGAACGAACCGCCGCGGAGTTTCTAAATGGTCAGGTATGTTCTCATTTGTTCAATTCGAACGACACCCGTCAGATCTGGACAACTTAAAAGTTTATAAATGCCACTTACCCTTTAGAAAATAAAATGCAATTTTATTTAGCTTTTCGGACTTATTTAACACCAACTTAATTTATAAAAAAACACCAAGTACCCAGGTAACCCGAACAAAAACAAACCGGCACAATAAAATCACATAACACATCTAAGTATCATTCAATCTGAATTAGTATTTTAAAGTGTAGACAAAAATACGCCCTTATTGTCTGAGTGGTCTGGGAAATAATGTATTTAACATCTAAAAATTTTAAAAATAAATAACACGTTGGTTCTCTCGATCGATATCGGCCTGCTTCTTTAAACAGCTGATTGTGGACATCGGGCTAATATTTAAAAATACAGCGTTGCCACTTTCCATGTTCTATAAGCGACTATTAAAAATTGCCGAATTTCCTTCTATAATATTACTTTCCTGTATAATTATAGTCTCGGAAATGGCAACCGCGCTGGTTCTACTGAGCGGAGATTTCTCGGAAAGAAAGTTCGACGACTGATCCGAAGACGGACTAGACCATTATTTCAAAGGGTAGTTCCTGTCAATTGTTAACATAATTGTTTCATTTTATCTTTAGTAAGGGTTTAATGGCCCATAGAAATTAGCGTTTTTATTATTTCTATTGCGAAATGATTAAGTGCTCTTGTTGTATGTGTGTTATTGTAAAGTGTAATTATGCGTTAGTGTTGGGGTTTAGTGATAAGCTTATTATGCACTCCCACACTATCATCAGGACACGTGATGAGCATAAAGTTTTTCCTATAGAAAACAGAACTGAAACTGAACTGTGCCCTTGATTCCTTAATCGCGTCCTGGATTTACTTTCTAAGTAAGCTAAATATTTATTTTTATAAGAAACTAAAGTTTTATACTTTTAAACATTTTGGCAACATTGTTCTTGAACATCTGTTGATTAATCAGCTGGGCAATGTAATATCTTCATATATGAATGTGCCGAGGAGTTGTGTGTGGGTTTAGGGGTGAATTACCCCACTTTTTAAACGTTCGATTTAAAAAAAAATATGTAGCGCTTCTCTAGGACACCCCAGGAGTCACCTATTTAAATATAATACGTCATTTCCATAACACCCTGTATAAAAGATATAAAAACCCTAAACAGGAAAACGATATATTGTCCTGAATTTTTTGTATATACATATATATTGTTGAACACATTTTAAATAAAACACTTTAAAAAATTACCAAACATAACCTGACTTTTCTCTGGGCGGGGCAAAAGAAAATATCTTTATTGTCCCAGCAAAGTCTTCTTTTCAATCGCTGGCAAGTAGCTTTATAAGGATAAGAACTTTCCTTTGCGGTAACTGCAAGATAATATTTATAAGGCGACTTTATTACCACAGCAATGATATACCAAAAAAAAATCAATTTTACTGTCATATATATTTTTTTATTGTCCCCAATGTAGGTATTTGTTTTTGCTATCATAGCTAAATTTTTTATAACGGTAGTAAAAATCTTCTCTCAGTGTAGATTCTACGTTATCGCGTACAAAAGAGGCAGAAATATCTTAGTTATAGTTTTATTATTATAAATGTAGACATATTATTTATTAATACTTGGTTCTTAAACGAATACACTAAAAAATAAAACAATAATAGCAAATTACCTAAGTGCGTGTCCTACCACTACCACTGCACTAAACTATCTTTATAATCTCGCAAGGTAAGCATGGCGTGTACCATATTTCAAGGAAAGTAATAAAATGTTATTTATTATGAGAACTGTTTATATATTATTACATTTTGTTCTAGCTAGAAAATCCTGGCACCAGAAAAATAAAACAGAAATTCATATAAATAAAAAATAATTTACGTTATAGTCGTTTGAATGCCAACTTATTGTTATTGATATGTTGTGTTCAGTATGACCATGTTACAATTATTAAGTTTGCTGTTCATACTAAAGTTGGGAATAATACTGACTGACGACTAAAAAGTAAAATAGCTCATACTTATTCCATTAATCTATTTGGCGTAATAGCGTATTAGACATTTCTCTTTTTAA
The DNA here is from genome assembly GCA_963991005.1 of Barypeithes pellucidus. NCBI lineage: Eukaryota > Metazoa > Arthropoda > Insecta > Coleoptera > Curculionidae > Barypeithes > Barypeithes pellucidus. The sequence continues at coordinate 46,554,259 of OZ022560.1, forward strand.
CTGCCGATGTACGTTTGTAAATAAGAACGTCAAAATATTTAATAATTGATAAGGAAAATACGATGCAATTTTTTTCAGTTATTATCTTCTATTTATCGTGTCAACGTAACGATATTGAGCCAGTGGCCGCTCGTCAAGGGAAGTAGGGGAAGGGTCACTTCCTCAAGAAGGAAATAAAAAGAAAGTAAAAAACAATCAATTTATTTTTTTTTCAATAAATTAAATTAACTTCAATATAATTTTTTTATTGGATTAATAAATGTATTATTCTTTACTCCTCTAGTAGTTCAATGGTTTAATACTCCACAATAATCGAAGTAGCCGCAAACGCAACAAAAAATGTTAACGAGTTTCTGTTTTGCCTACAAATTAAAATCTACTCGAATGTAGGAAGTGCGATCAGAATTCTTATTTGTGCTTAACTATAGCTGAAGAGCTTCTCGGAGTTTTTACTAGTTTGTCACCGGATGTTAATTATCTATGAGGTAGGTTAGATATCTATGAGAACTTTTAAGCAGATCAGATTTCTGCTCTTCATGAATACTTCTGTTACTACTAGTTTAATGTGGAATGCCGCATTAGGCATGAAATATATTGACGGATACGATAGCAATTATTAATTTTATTTCGTGGACATTTATTTTATTGTGAAAAGTTCATAAACAAAATTCATTTGAACCAGTAAGTGACATTGCAGTTTATAGAATTACAATAATCACTCTCACTTTGGCAAATATTAGAAATTCAAAAAGAACTTTGAAGAGAACTTAAAATTAACATTCCTTTCTGTGACGATATTGTACGCAAGGGCGGATCCAGAACTTCGGTTGGGGGGGGGGGGGGCAAATTTCATTTTGGGGGGTCATGCATGGAAAAATTACGAAAAGTAATACCCTGCCGCGTTAGTCAAACCGGTATATATGGTATTTTTCGTGTTAAATTGATGGTTTGGGGGGGGGGGGTCAAGACCCCCATGACCTCTCCCCTGGATCCGCGCTTGATTGTACGCAGTGTTAAAGAACAGAAGGATTGATTTAATAGATATATAAAAATAGGTTATTTAAAAAAACGTATTTTGATTTGGCTTTCCGTATATTTTCACCCATGAGACGCCACTGTATTGAGCCCGGAACTAGGTTTTTAAGGGTCATGACTAATCAAATTTGTTTATTGTCAATGTCAGTATTAAACTATAATATGCTATGAACTTACCACCAGCAAAGAAAATTAATTGTGTTTAATAAATCTTAGCAAGCTCAAAATCTAAATAATGGCCATTTGTTCACATATGTAAAATAACTGTCTACAGGTATCACAATATGAATAACTCGCCGACGAAAAATCGATTTAGTTTTTTCTACGTGCAATTTTCCCGTGTCAATTGCTAACAGTGTTAACAACTGTTGTTGATAAGTAAGAAGGCGTGAAATTAATATAGCACATGGCTGCATAATACATACATGTTAATAATAATACTTATATATTTTTTTTTAATTTTTGAACAGTTTTTAAAATAACATTCTGATTTTTAATAACCATTGTTTTCCTTTTGAAGAATATTAAAAAAATTATGTTTGTTCCTGTTAAATAATTATGAAGATCACCATTTAGAACAGACACTCTTTTACATGTAAAGGTGACATAAAACTTTAAAAATAAATATTGGGTTTGTTATTGGGATTCAATAATGATACTAAATTTTTTACAGTTTACGATTCTAATTTTGTTTATTTATTCGTATTTAAAAAATGCTCATAGCTTTAATTTGAAAAAAATTTTCCTGGCTTTAATTTTGAATATGGTAGAATCGGTATTAATTTTTTTGTTCATTTTAGTATACAATTTTGCAAAATTGATTTTTTGTGACAGTATTAACCTTTTTCCTGGTTATTCTTTATTCTTGTTAGAAGAAACTTTTAGAAATATTTACTTTATAGTGAATTAAATAACTCTTTCCAAATATTATTTTCTGTCATTAATCTTTATATATGCTGGGCACTTTACTGTGAAAAAAAATTAATTTATTAAAATTTTTTATCAAATTTTTTTACTGATACGGCAAATATTTTGATTGAGAAACAACCTTCAAAAACTCTCGGCCACTTTCGGAGTTACCCGTTATACGTTGCGTCTGGCTTGTCCACACAAAACAGTCAAAACACAAGATCGATCGCGTCGGTGAGCGGCAGAAACAGATTTCAATGCCATAGCGGCAGTTTACTAAAGGACTAAATGTTTTCTCCTCAGTTTTACATATCAAAAACAAGCCTGTTTTACCGATTGATATATCGTTTGAATTGAATATTCTGTGTTGTGTGCTTTTGAGAAACAAAACAAAAACTTTTGAAAAGTTGTTACAAGTTTTATATTAGTTTTAAGTTATAATAACCTACTTTATGAACTGTTAGAACTATAACCAACCTATATCTATTTATATTCGTTCATATAATTGTCGTTTTTAGTGCTTAATTTTTAATACATTTATTTTTAAAGATTTAAATGTAAGTTATAAATATCCCTAAACATAACTATATTTTTCAAGGCGTAATAAAATATCTTTATTGTCCCAGCAAAGTATCGCTGGTAAGTGACTTTGTAAACATAAGAACTTTCCTTTGCTGTAACTGCGGGATAATATTTATACAGCTACTTTACTACTACAGCAATGATATACCCAGCAAAATCCATTTTAGTATCACACTTATTTTTTTATTGTCCCCTATGTAGGTATTTTTTTGCTATCGTATTTAAAATTTTTATAACGGATAGTGTAGATAAACGGTAGTAAAAATCTTCTCACAGTGTATTCTCTTGCTCTCAAAGCGTGAAAACCATTTTGTAAAAATTAATAAGTGAGTTGACAATAATTTAGGCTGTGTGGACCTCTAAACAAGCTCATACCTAGTACATATACAATTAACTGCAATGACGTCAAATTCAGTTCAGCAACTTGAAACAGGAGGTAAGGTGTGGGGTAGGTAGCGGTTGTGTGATTGTTAACTAATTAATTATTTTTGATTTTAATTACAGCGTGTGTGGAAATATTGTTAGTATAATGGAAAACTTTTATTCGTGGTTTTAGGGAACAAAATTGTTACTCATAAAAATTTTGCTCCTAATCCGCGAAAACATGAAAAATATATCATACAGAGTGATAAAAAATAATAAAATACGCTAAAATGATAAGAGTAAAGTAACATTCATTAGACGGTACGAAAAATTTGTTTAATAATAAGTTGTTAAAACCAACTTGAATGTCAAAATATAAAATAACAGCCATCTACGAAGTAAAAATATTTTCATCTATTTTCTTGCCCAAGATATGCAAAACATCATTAATATCTATTGTCTTTTGGAAAGCATATCAAATTACCTACAAAACAAACAGGTGTCAAAATAATAGTCAATATGATTCTTAAAAGTTCAATGCGGGTGATAACCAATTTACGAATTAACCTGCAGGGTCACCTGACCTCAATCCTTCAGGGCCGATATTTCAAAGTTACCTTAAAGTACAGAATGACCACGTTATCCTTAACACAAGCCAGCGCGGATCCAGGGGGGGTCATGGGGGTCATGACCCCCCCCCACCCAACCCAAACCATCAATTTAACACAAAAAATACCATATATACCGGTTTGACTAACGCGGCAGGGTAATACTCTTCTAAATTTTTCCATGCATGACCCCCCCCCCAAAACGAAATTTGACTCCCCCCCCCCCAACCGGGCTGTTCTGGATCCGCCCTTGAACACAAGTTTGACCGTGTATTAAAGTTCTCTTTGACTCTTATCTAAAAGAATAGATCTTTAAGGATGTGGTAATGTTCCACTTAACACGTCAATTGACCCTTAAATTAATTTCAAACATGGTTCTTAAAAGTTTACATTAACCTTATGGCTACCTTAGCTCAGGTCTTAAGGTAACTTTCAAATATCGGCCCTTATTACTACCTATGCGGAAGAATAAAATAAATTATTTATAGGGATACACCTGCAAACGACATTTAATTAAACACGTAATTACACAAGACTGCAACGCAATTCATTGAAAATGATGGTGGCTCAGCTTATGTTTTTAAACAACACAATAATAAAATAGACCAATAAAGAAGAGGATCAATGCAGGTAAAAAATGGGATAAGGGAATGGAAGCAGAAATGGCGTCTTATTTAAAAAAAAACTATTCTCAATAATTCTCTCTTGTTTTCGCTCGCTGTACGTCGATTTTCCTTTTCTGAAAATATATTTTCGGACGCTCATGTTGTGCATTTTCAAGGTATAATGGATAATGACAATGACGTGGGTGCCGCTTCCAACAATGAAAATACCTTCCTATTGAACTCATTTTATCAATATGTAAAAATTTTCACTAGAATATTTTCGTTTAATCATGTATGACTAAACATGTTTTAGCACCTGATAATTTCAAGTGCCGGATAATTTTTAATTTTACTGATTCCTTATCGTTGACGTGATGATGACGGTATGGAGGTATGAAAAGCGCAGAAAATTCATATTAAGAATACGTGAAAGCTTTTAGAATAAACACATTTTCCGGATTGTGTTATATTGCCGAGTACATGAAAAGAAAAAACCTTGTTCAATTTTAATATGACAATAGTAAAACTAAACATAATTTATGATTCTATATTTGACTGGAATAATTTTTATTAAGAACTACCATTAAATTATAGCAAAATATTAACCCTAAATTTTTAGCAAAAATTACAATATTTAGTAAACCATTTATACAGTTTTTGTAAAATTGACTACTGAATTGTTACGAAAATCGAAATCCCAAGAGTTGGTTGCATCTCATTTATGCCTTTTATTTTTGTAAACATATTTTTGCATCACTTTTTAAAATAAGATATACATACTTAAATAATAGCCATTGAAATGTACCATACATTTTAAAATATTTAACGACTGGACTTGATTGTACTAAATTTATTACACATTTTAACATACTTTTTTAGAAATTATGTGTATTATGTATATATCTACAATATTATTTTGCTACAGATTAAAAATGAAAATTGTAATTAATATAATATTTTATAGAAAATCGTACATATAGTTTGTTCCGTGCACATATTATTATATTCGTTACAATATATTTTAGTATTTACTTGATTTTACTAAATTTATTAGAAATCTTAACTATAGATTTTCGTAAATTATAATATTATTTTGGTACGGATTTCTAATAAAAAATGAAATTAATACTAGATTTTATGGGAAATTTTAAGAGGTCAACCCATGTACCTACTTATATAGAAATATAAAAATAGTATAATGATATTATATAAGTAAGACAATGAAGCATGATACAGGCATTTGCAGTCCTTATGCTTGCAATGAGGATGTGATGGAGGTCGTTTACGTGTGTTCAGTATGCTTCTCCCATATCTAATTTGTTATATCAGTTAATTCTGTATGCTGTTTCTTTGAATTTTTTCCTCCCCTAAGTTGGATTGCTGCTTCCGACCACTTCCTGTGGTAGCAGTGTATCTAAGCACGGTCCGCTTCACCAGATTTTCTGCCTCTCCATAAAGCGTGCTCTTTTTCTATTCTATTCTTTGACTTGTCTCTGGATATCTTAAAGTACTCTACCAACTATTTGAATTCACAGGGTATTCTTTGAGGTAAAATGTATCTTGATATTATAGCGGTATCTCCGATATTCCAACGTATCGATGGTTGGTTTTATTTGGATTGATGTAAGCGATTGTTCCTATTTTCGAAGTTTGGTCCAACAGTTTCCTATAGTAACCATTTTTGTTAAAATCATCTTGAATCCTTGATTTTTTGTTTAAGATCTTCATCGGAGTTGAAAATCGTCACTGCTTCAGCCTCATACTATGCCATGTAATTATTTATTTTACTGCGAGGGAAAATGGTTGTAATTCTTAATTGTTATTTTCATTACAAATATAGAGTGTGAATAAATACGTTTAAGCAAAAAAGAGTCCGAAGATAATTTTTTACTGTTTATTATACCATTTCGACATTTTTAACATAACAGTGGTTGACAGAAATTGTTACGTTGTAGATATTTATTTTTCGTGATCCCTGTGTCCTGTTTTGCTGATGTGAGTCCAAACCATTATACCGTAGTAAAATTTCTTATCATATTAGGTAATAAATAATAAACTGGCTGGACATGCAATTCCACGGCTTCGACTATTAATTTACTGGGCGTCAATCTGGGAGGAAATATGTCTTGGCATAACCATGTTGTGGAAATTGCCAGGACAGCTTCACAGAAACTTGGTGTATTACTCAGGACTAAAAAGTTGTATACACCTGAACAACTCTTGACACTATACAAAGCCCAGATTCGACCATCATTAGAATTCAATCATTCTCAAGTCTGAAGCTCTGCACGAAAGCATACTCTCCAACTCTCCGGTTATTGGATTCCATCGAAAGGGAAGCTATTTATCTGATCGCAGACCACGAGTTGACCAAGAATCTGGACAGCCTTGAATTTCGAAGACAGGTTGGTGATCTTACTCTCTTTTACAGATATTTCCATGCTAAATGTTCAATTGACGTTCTTCCCCGCTTAATTCCACCTAGATTGACATTCTTGTCGAGCGGCCTTCCTGAGGTCGTGTTTCCCAACAAATATAACCTCCAACGATTCAAACCCAACGTGAATCGCTTTTCGCGCAAGTACCACCACAGAGTGTCATAAAGGATTTTTCCTACAATGCTTGTGGATCGCCTAATTTTTTTCAAATTTTTTAAATTACTCTAGTTGACCTCAGGACCTAAGTATCTTCCTATCACTATTTACTTGTGTTACTAGCATCCTATATATTTTGTTTTAAGATTTATATGTATAAATAGGTTCGACTAGATACAATATGTTATGAACTTGGGGTTTTCACTGATTTTTTTTGTTTTTGGCACTCTCTTGAACCACGTCAAAATAAATATACCATTTAATTTGAAATTTTTAAGCCGCAAACTATGCTAGAATTTTCACTGTATAAACTCGGTATAAATAATGATAAAGCAAACAAAGTTCTTTACAATGAGACTAAATTCGTTTAATTTTACCAATCAAAATAAAAATAAAAAAATAATGTTTGCTTTCCTCGCACCACTTTATTTGGTAAGCTAGAGAAAAACATTTAGCACTAAAATTATGCAGAAATATCTAAAGATTTCAATGGAAATACTTTTAATAAAACTAGTTCTTCGAATTTGTAATTAGTTTTACGTCTTATGGCACATTAGAAACTAAAAATTATTTTCAGCTATTTCTGTTGATCACTTTTCCTAAAAAGAATTGCTAAAGTGTGGGATAAACACAGGGCCCCCGTAAGGGCTACTGGCGCCTGTGTGCAAAAAAGGATTTTGGCGCCCCTTAAGGCATTTTGGATCATGTTTTTTTATTTATTTTTTTGAAGGTAGGTAGGTAGGTAACGTAATAAATTTCGTGTGTAATCTAATCCTATTTAATTTCTCAACTTTTATTTTAAAATTAATTTTTGTTTTTTGTTTGTTTTTTTTGAAAATTTTTGACCCTGGGTTTTGGCGCCCCTAAAGGATGGCGCCCGCGTGCATTGCACACTTTGCACATATGCTAGCGGGGCCCTGTATAAACAGTTTACGAGATACGAGTCCTCTCTTAGTAGGCCACCCGGTACATATGCATACATACGTGCAATCTAATATATGTAGGTATTTAACTCCCGATAAGTAGGTAGTTAGCAATTAATGATTTTTAGGAAATTTTATGGATGACAAAAATTTCCAAGCCTGCAAAATTAATAGGTGCGATAATATGCTTTTACTAAGTAATAAATAAATGAAAATTTCCATTAGTTGTGTTCAGTGTTTTACACTGAGATTGATAAATATTAATTTAGGAAACATTGAGGAAAATATTCTAATAATTTACAACAGATCGTTTACTTTTCATAAATTTCTCAAAATTTATTACTCTATTTTCTAATTAAACTGTTGAAGTACTACAGTAATAGTGTCAACAATTTTTAGACCAACTTCAAAAAAGAGAAGTTTTATCAGATGTTGACGTTTAAGGGAATCTAGATGATCCACAGTGGATGTTCCATTTTCGTTGGTCTGTCGCTCTGTTTCTCTGTTTGTCATTCTGTCTGTCCATTTATCTGCCGGCTTAAAAGCTAAAATACCACTTGACGTAAAAGGCATTAACGCTGTTCGAAACTGATTTACACTTTCGTTGTCATATATACAGATATAAAAATTAAAAAAATGTATAATTTTTGCTTTAACAATTGCTTTTAGAGGCGAGATATTTTAGTTTACTTATTCGGAATATTTTGAGCCAGAAATACCAGAGGTGATCAACAAAAAAAATAATTTATTCTCTTCAGATATTTTTACGAATAATTATGGTTTATATGTCTAATTTATATTAATCTGAGCCCATTCGATACAGAGTAAACATCGACTCTTTTATTATGTGTGTTCGAGCATATTCTCTTTTCTGGCTTAATTTTGAAAATTATTTTTGCACGTAGTAGACTAGACTTTCTATAGTCTCATAATAAGAAAAATTAAATAAAAATACCAGGATATTTTTGTAATTGTAAAATAAATCTAAGGGAGTCATACTTTCCATTGACACATAATAAAAATTGTATCATTTTTAATGCACCCTGTACACAAACAGCTAGGTTAAATCATAAAGAAATTTAATATTTCTGTTGTACTATATGAAATGAGGCATCGCAATCGCCGGCAGTAGCAGCTCGCACGAATAAAAATAGCCGCCAAGTGTCTGATGGAAAATTCCACCAACTACCGACAACGAAGCGATAAATTTAATAGAAACTGGGCAAATACAGGCTCATAAACCAACATTATTAAATAATTAAATCCGAACAAACAAATTTTGTTTGTTTAGCTGATGCACTTGCCAATATTGATAGAGAATGAAAAATTTTCTTAGGTACTTAATATTGACGTGGGTATAGGGTTGAGAGACGCCCGGCTTTATCCGAACATGTCTTCATTTTTTGGTAACTTTCTAACTCCTCCGGCTTTGTGTAGCAACTGGGTCAACCATAAAAATTTACGATTACCACCCAAAATCACTTGTTATTTTTAATTTTTAATTTTTCTTTATCTTAGTACCAGGAAAACTTCCTCCTAGTAGTGATTAGTAGAGTAGATAATTGATAATATGTGTATATTTGCGCGTTTTACTGCGCAAAAATTAAAAACACAAAAATATTATTTTTATTTTATATACTTGTTTAAAAATGCATTGAAATGCAAATTTCCGGCGTTTTTGGCTAAAAAATCAGGCTTTTATAGAGCTGTCGCAGTTTTACACATTGTCCATTTGGCAACCCTACGTAGGTATGTGCGCAAATACAAAGGCAGAATATAATACAATTACATATTATGTTAGGGTCACGGTCATGAGGTATTCCTTTGGTAGCATTTCAATAATTCAAAAGTAGGTATGACGTAATGACGTCTTTCTTTATCAACATTGCGCCATATCGGTAAGCCATGAAATTTTATATTTAGCACGGACTTAAACAAACGGACCACTTTAATTGTGGAAAAATTATTTCTGCCTACTATGTCATTGATAACATAATCGAAGTCTTTCTCTGGAATATAACAAATATTCTAGGAACTTATTTAAACATAACGGTTACATTCGCTTCTTTTTTTATTGAAAATTGCTAAGATATAATAAGATCAGGCTTTTTTATACAATTGTCCTACTTTAAAACATTTTCCACCTGGCAATCCTAAATATAATATACTATTTAAATTTAAGAGATTCTTAAAGTACAATGTCTACTTCTTGACGTAATCCATATTATCTTTTTGGGAATACTCTTTACTATTATCGTATAACGGAGAATATATATCATGGTGTTCAATTTCGATAAACAGAAAACAGAATTTAAAAACCAATACAATGACCCATTCGACTTAAAGATTTGACAACTAAGACAAGCACATTAAAATTTGTCAATTCAGAATATAAAACCAATGAACGTAAACAATCATTTCTTAATCTAAATGATGTTGAGGCTGGTCGATAATATTATCTTATTTTTTAAGCGAATGATATATTTGCTATGACATTTTGTTATCTCACGATTCTCTTCATATTATATTAAATTAATAGAAAATTTTCTTAATAGGTACCTATAATAGTTTTATTTTTGCACAATAGCACAATTACGGAAAAAACTAGACAATGCCAGAACGGAAACCATATTGTATACAGCCAAAATGTAATATAATGAAATATTAGTAGGTTCAACCCAAATTTTGATAAAATTATCAAACTATTCTTAGTGGTTTCAATAGAGTTAAATTAATTTGGATTTGGGGATTAGCATTTGTATAAAATGCAGAATTCAGAATCCGAAAAAATCGAAACTCACACATCCTTGATTTGGACCCTATAGGAATTGTGGAGTGTGCAGAAAGCTATCTTTATTTAAATCCAATAAATAACGACAATGAAGTTTAATAACGTTAAGGGATATTTATTGACTCATACAGGGTCTTGCAATAGTGCGTCAGCCTTCCATAGCTCTTATACGAATTAAGTTACGAATTTCATTCCTATGCTGACTTATACTGTATCAGGAATTATGCTGTGTTTCAGGAAAATATTTTTCCGTATACAGGGTGGTCGAAAAAGTTTGACAAAAACAAAACAATTTCCTTTTGTTTTTTCAGCCATTTTCAAAATAATCCTAAATGTTGTAAATTATGTTTTTAAATGCCATAGGCGCCTTGACTAATAATTGTAAACTACAGTAAATGTTCAAAAGTCTTCCATTTTGATCTACACACGTTTTTGTAAAGATCTGTTTATATCCTTTATTATTTCAGATGAAATACTAACACAATGGTTCATTAGTAATGGTTATGCATAAAAACCATATCAGGCTTTGAAATAAAATATGGATAATTTGACTCATTCTTTGTTATTTAGGGCTAATAAATTATAATAAAAAATTGAAATTAATTTTATTGGTTGGTTGATATTATCTTTGTACATGGTGGGAGCGAAAAAAATTATGTATGAAGTCATGTTGCGTCACGTTATCCAGACCTTGACCTTTGTATGGGGACAAGTAACCAAATTGCTTATGATTTTATCTGCCTACAACTGCAATTAATATGCATCAAAGAATAAAGATACTACGTGTTTGGTAGTTTTTCACCTGAAATATTGAGGGATGTAAACAGATCGTTTCAAGAACGTATTTACTTGTGCACAGGTCACAATGGAAGATATTGTGAACATTTACTGTAATTTGCAATTATTAGTTTAGACGTCTATGGTAATTGGAAACATAATTTATGAAATTTGGAATTATTTCGAAATGGCTGGCAATAACTTATACTATTGTTTGTATTACAAAAAAATTGCTTACGAATTCATTTGAAAATCTTGAGAAAAATTATTTTTAAATTTGTCGTTTTGGGACCTAATTATGAACACCCTGTATAAAATAGATAAACAATATTAGATTCATAAGACTCTTTGCTATAAAAGCCAGTGGTTAAAAAAACAATTTTAGAATGTTTTTTTGATTTTTCCCTCCAGGACTACAAAACTTTTTTTTCTAATTTGTAATTTATTGCTTTTAAACTACCCAAGCAAATAAATAACATTTTAAGCAATTATCAGTACGAACAGTACGAACCTAAATAAGCAATAGTGTCCTATTTAATAAAATAAAACTTTGTGTTATCACACTCTTTTGGGCCACCCTGTATATGAAGAAATATTTTCCTGAAAGACACCCTATGATACAATATAAATTAGCATATGAATGAACTTCCTAACTTAATTCGTATAAGAGCTATGGAAGCTTGACGCACTGCCGGACCCTGTATAATCCATCCATAATATAGAGTGTAGCTTTGATTCATAAACAAAACATGAACTTACAGGAACAGTAATTTCTTATACAGGGTGTCCCAGATAAGAATGCATTCTACATAGGTCTTATTAACCACCGGACATACAGAAATGATCAAATTGGACAAAAGTCGTTATTCGACGTTTCGGATTTAACACACTTACCGTCAATGCAAATAAATAACTTGTTAAAAATATTTTTGTTTTTATACTCTAGTTCGCAAACTATTTTTTATTTGACATTATTTACAATAATAATAATGTAATATACATTATTTTTTATGTTCGAAAACATTTCCGAATACAAAATAATAATAATGTGTGATATATCGGTGGATTGAGAATATAAAATGGAGATCATAAAGCTTAAAATAAAATATTACTATGTACTATTAAAAACATTAAAGTTGATGACGGCTGCGAAAAAATAGAACGTTGGATTTAAAATTTATTTAAATTATCTTAAATGGAGAGAATGTTATTTTCACATATCTCTTCAAATAGAACCCGGAAACAAAAAAACGAAATTGTAAAAATTCGGTTTTGCTCAATTATCGGAAATATTCGGAATTTTTAAATTTGAAAACATGACGTTGCGGAACGTAATGCGCAATTTCTAATTTGATCGCTTCTGTATGTTTTATGGTTAACGAGATCCATTCTTATCTGGGGCACACTGTATATTTAGAGATATGTATATTTGCAATTACAGATAAACAACTAAAGATCTTAAAAATCATATATTAACTATAGCAAGAATAATTTAACTACCTTTAAAATGATGTGCACTTGATTCCCTCCCCCCTCCCCCTTCTCATTTAAGATTTTAAGGGTTAACCCAAACGGCTACAAATATGTTTTAAAAGCGTCCCCTTTCACAATAAAATCGACGCGGAAGCGAGATATTAAAGGTGGGAGTTTTCAAACAAACAATAAAAGAAAACTATTCATTCACAATTCAGAAAAAGTACTACGAAAAATAAGGTACTTACGTGAACGTTAGAGATCTTTCTTGCAGCTTTGTTTAACAATAAATTTTTTCTACTCCTATATTAGTAAGAACCTACTTATAAACTGTTTACTGTTACGTAATGGCTGTTGCGTCATATAAATATATATATTGTAAAAGTTAAACAAATCACATTATCCGTGATATGCCAAAATCGTCAAAGTTTCCAATAGAGTTTATATAAAGTTGACTATGAATTCCATCGGGTCGCATTGATAACGTAAATGTCAAGAAATTTTAAACATCAGCATTTTTAATTTGGATATTTTTGTGTAAAGTATGTGTAGAGTGACTACGATACTCACATTAATGGAACGCCACGGGAAACTACATTACAAGCTGATTCCGCATCAAATAATTTATTACTAGAATAATCCAGGGAGTGGCATGAAGAAGTATATCAAAAATGTATTGATTAGTGTTACTGATAACCATATGAGTACAGACTCAAAATGTTTTATTCGCATATTTCGATAATTTAACATAAAAGTCATAGTCGTAGTCGTAGTCGTAACACATGTCGTAGAAAAAGTATAGTACACAACTCGAGTGCTTTCGAAGTACGATACTCGCTAAGATAGGAGTCTTACCACTATTGGTATGTAGTTACTTATTTATACTACAATCATCGTCTAAATTCATTTTTTATACCAAAAATTCTACCAAAATGTTAATTTTCATTAAAAGAATTAAATTGCAGTTTAAAAATGTTGCCATGTGTGGTGCAAACTCCTCATAACTTTACAGATTTAACCAAAGAAGAGGAGAGTCTTGTTTTTAACGACTTTTCCAAATAATTTTTTTTTAAATTCGATCCATAATGCCATTAATCGACATTTTGTGGGACAGAAAATGTCAAACTTGAGTTAACAAAATCGCATTTAATTACACCATTTTAGGTCTGTATTGGAGAAAAAACTTATGGTGAAGTAAAATTTTACCTAAATCGAACAACACATTTTTTTCCCAATAATATGGTTATAACTTTAATGGTGACTCTGTATCGCTGTGACGCTTTCCTTTTGTATTTCGTATGCTGGTGATAAAAATTTGATATTTTGCTTACTTAAGTCTTTTGGTAATTTGGGTCAAAAAACAGTTTTATTTTCCGATGAATAGTTGGTACCCAATAGTCGAAATATGAGTATTGAATATATCCATTATTTAAAGAATTGATCGACTCGTCCGTTACTTTGTGACAATACATCTTAACTAAATAAAATGAAACGAAATTATACTTTGCTATATGTCACTGATTTATTAAGCTTTAGCGTTGTGGCCGTTTTGTCGCACACACTTCTTCAAGACGCTATTAGCGATGTTAGTTATATTACGAAATGGCCATAACGCCAAAACTTAACAAATCAATACTTTCGTTTCATCATATGTCTCCATTATTGTTTTATTTTAGGTATTTAACAGAAATAAAAGAATGCCGATTCCAAATCTATAAAATATGAGAGCGATAAACTGTTGAACATAATCACTCGACGCTCCCCTCTTAGGCTGTAAAATGATTAATTTGAATAATGTTCGCCCAACTTTTTATTAATTCATTCTTAGGTACTTTATTTTATGAGCCATAAAAGAGGAATTTTGCGGTATTACTGTATCATTCCGTGCATTTTATGAATTACTCATATAATAAAAATACCAGAGAGGACATCAGAAAACCAGCCGCGAGTTTTCTAAAAAGACTAATATCTGTAAATGTTTTAAGAGACGGTATTTTATAATATAATTAAGATTCTTCTAATAATATTGCGAAAATCCTAAAAATAAACCTATTCTTGAATTTTTATAAGTAATACATGATAAGGTTTACATATAGGTAATCATTAATTTAAAAAAATTATATTTAATGCTTACTTTTTTGCATATAAAATGTCGTTCTTAGATCAGTAGTTTTTGAGCTTCTGACCCAACAGACAGACAGATCGACGGAAATGAGAAACATATGTTTCATAATCTAGAAACCTTAAAATATCAACATATAATCACATCTTGAAAAGTATTTTTTCTAAGGTTACAATTTTCCTTGCGCGGGTAATATTAAACATTAAAGCTGATACAGTGCCATAAAAAAACTATTATAATCGAGAGGACTTTGGATTGAAAAACGTAGGGCTTGGTTTAGGTCGTACAGAAATAAATGTCCAACCACATTTAATTTAAAATGAATGTTCTAATCAATACTCAAATAGAAATTTATATTATGCTGCCATTCAACATTTCCGCTTACGTCATTTCTAAAATATGCTTCAATCATGAATTTTTTATGTTCCTCCATAAAACCCATTTTAAAAATACTTATAGAAACTGAGTAATTAAAGATTTTTTTACGGAGTATCAAGAACCGATCGAATAATCAAATGATTGACGGTTTGTTTTGACAGTAGCCGGTATTTACTGGCTGACAGCCAACATAGAGTGTGTCCACAGATTGACTCCCGAATAAGGTGAACTTTTTATTTGCCTGTTGAATGACTTTCTTCATAAAAAATCCTGTTTGTGCTCACACGATTCAAAAGTATACTATTTTGTGAAATTTATTTCCCGGGTGTTCCAGAATTTAGAAAAATATGATAAAGCTAAGAACCCTGAGAAGCTGATCTCAATAGAAAATTGTGACTCATTGCCTAAATGTACAGGGACAGGCAAAAAGTACCACGCCTTATAAAATATGGTTCCTTTTAATTTTATATTTTCGTAAATACGTTAAAACCCTAGTTGTTTCCATCTTCGAAAGGCAGTCCGTGGACACATTGTATATTTAGAGCTACTACCAATACATTCTCGAATTCAGGGCCTTCTCGATTATAGTAATTTTGGTTCGTACGATCCGATGTACGAGTGGCGGGCGGAAGAAAGAAATAATGTTTGCCTTTAAAATTTCTAAATTGATTTTAAGTATATAGGGTGTCCCTGGATGGAGTTACGTATACCACAAATAACCTAGTTTTTTTTCTCAAGAAAAAGTAATGTATTACAAATAAGATTTGTCTTTGGAAAATTTAGTTTTTGGATACAGGAAAGTCAAAATCTTACCAAATATTGATTTTATCAAAAGTAAACTGTCTTAATTTTTCGTTTTTAAAAGAATGCCATTAGGAAATGTTCGTTAGAATTACATTTTTAATAATTCAAGATATTTGAAAGTTGTTTTTTTTTTAAACATAAATTTTAAATAGTATTATTAATTAAATATGACTAATACGTGACTGATACATCACTTCAAGTAGCAGACAGGTACTTTGGTTGGATTACTTACATTCAGGAAACACCTTTGGCATGGGGGGAAATCGATTTAAACAAAATTTTCTTTAAATCTTGAATTATGACGAAAATGGCAATTCTAACGAACTTTTCCTAATGGTATTTTTCTGAAAAACAAAAATTAAGGTAGTTTACTTTTAGGTAAAGTCAATATTTTGTAAGATTTTGCCCTCTCTGTATACAAAACTAAATTTACTAATGACAAATCTTAATTTTTTAAGCAAATTTTTTTTATAAAAATTACATTTTGTCAAAAAATTAAAAATTAGTTCCATTTGTGGTATATTAAACCCCATCCAGGGTCACCCTGTATATCAATAATGCGAGAAAATTGTTCTTCAAGGATAGAAAATAAAACACAATTTTTTAAACATAATGTTATATTTAAGAAATTAATCATATTTGCAAACAAAGCATCGCAGATGCAGAATATTTATTTATTTTAATTTTAAAAATCACTTAATTAAACTTTTTAATGTAACAATAAATATTTTTATCTTAGTTATTAATGCTTAAAATATAAGCAAGTTACAAGGAACCAAAATAAGGATATAGTGCAACAATTATTTACCTAATAACATTTACATAGAGAAATTTAAAAAAAAACTCTAAATCAATTTGATTGTTATTTTATATTGCAACGTACTGGAATGTATTACTAAGAAATTCCAAGAGGGCAGTGATGTATTTTGAGAGTATATGAAATATTTTCAAAAACATTTTATGTATTTAAAAAATATATATTTTTGTCTAGAATCGAAATGATTTTAGAACCTGTTTAGAAATCCCTCATAAAGGTGAATCGTTACTACTGTTAATAACGTTCTATATATAATTAAGATTCTTCTTATATAATTAAGATTCTTCTAATAATATTGCGAAAATCCTAAAAATAAACCTATTCTTGAATTTTTATAAGTAATACATGATAAGGTTTACATATAGGTAATCATTAATTTAAAAAAATTATATTTAATGCTTACTTTTTTGCATATAAAATGTCGTTCTTAGATCAGTAGTTTTTGAGCTTCTGACCCAACAGACAGACAGATCGACGGAAATGAGAAACATATGTTTCATAATCTAGAAACCTTAAAATATCAACATATAATCACATCTTGAAAAGTATTTTTTCTAAGGTTACAATTTTCCTTGCGCGGGTAATATTAAACATTAAAGCTGATACAGTGCCATAAAAAAACTATTATAATCGAGAGGACTTTGGATTGAAAAACGTAGGGCTTGGTTTAGGTCGTACAGAAATAAATGTCCAACCACATTTAATTTAAAATGAATGTTCTAATCAATACTCAAATAGAAATTTATATTATGCTGCCATTCAACATTTCCGCTTACGTCATTTCTAAAATATGCTTCAATCATGAATTTTTTATGTTCCTCCATAAAACCCATTTTAAAAATACTTATAGAAACTGAGTAATTAAAGATTTTTTTACGGAGTATCAAGAACCGATCGAATAATCAAATGATTGACGGTTTGTTTTGACAGTAGCCGGTATTTACTGGCTGACAGCCAACATAGAGTGTGTCCACAGATTGACTCCCGAATAAGGTGAACTTTTTATTTGCCTGTTGAATGACTTTCTTCATAAAAAATCCTGTTTGTGCTCACACGATTCAAAAGTATACTATTTTGTGAAATTTATTTCCCGGGTGTTCCAGAATTTAGAAAAATATGATAAAGCTAAGAACCCTGAGAAGCTGATCTCAATAGAAAATTGTGACTCATTGCCTAAATGTACAGGGACAGGCAAAAAGTACCACGCCTTATAAAATATGGTTCCTTTTAATTTTATATTTTCGTAAATACGTTAAAACCCTAGTTGTTTCCATCTTCGAAAGGCAGTCCGTGGACACATTGTATATTTAGAGCTACTACCAATACATTCTCGAATTCAGGGCCTTCTCGATTATAGTAATTTTGGTTCGTACGATCCGATGTACGAGTGGCGGGCGGAAGAAAGAAATAATGTTTGCCTTTAAAATTTCTAAATTGATTTTAAGTATATAGGGTGTCCCTGGATGGAGTTACGTATACCACAAATAACCTAGTTTTTTTTCTCAAGAAAAAGTAATGTATTACAAATAAGATTTGTCTTTGGAAAATTTAGTTTTTGGATACAGGAAAGTCAAAATCTTACCAAATATTGATTTTATCAAAAGTAAACTGTCTTAATTTTTCGTTTTTAAAAGAATGCCATTAGGAAATGTTCGTTAGAATTACATTTTTAATAATTCAAGATATTTGAAAGTTGTTTTTTTTTTAAACATAAATTTTAAATAGTATTATTAATTAAATATGACTAATACGTGACTGATACATCACTTCAAGTAGCAGACAGGTACTTTGGTTGGATTACTTACATTCAGGAAACACCTTTGGCATGGGGGGAAATCGATTTAAACAAAATTTTCTTTAAATCTTGAATTATGACGAAAATGGCAATTCTAACGAACTTTTCCTAATGGTATTTTTCTGAAAAACAAAAATTAAGGTAGTTTACTTTTAGGTAAAGTCAATATTTTGTAAGATTTTGCCCTCTCTGTATACAAAACTAAATTTACTAATGACAAATCTTAATTTTTTAAGCAAATTTTTTTTATAAAAATTACATTTTGTCAAAAAATTAAAAATTAGTTCCATTTGTGGTATATTAAACCCCATCCAGGGTCACCCTGTATATCAATAATGCGAGAAAATTGTTCTTCAAGGATAGAAAATAAAACACAATTTTTTAAACATAATGTTATATTTAAGAAATTAATCATATTTGCAAACAAAGCATCGCAGATGCAGAATATTTATTTATTTTAATTTTAAAAATCACTTAATTAAACTTTTTAATGTAACAATAAATATTTTTATCTTAGTTATTAATGCTTAAAATATAAGCAAGTTACAAGGAACCAAAATAAGGATATAGTGCAACAATTATTTACCTAATAACATTTACATAGAGAAATTTAAAAAAAAACTCTAAATCAATTTGATTGTTATTTTATATTGCAACGTACTGGAATGTATTACTAAGAAATTCCAAGAGGGCAGTGATGTATTTTGAGAGTATATGAAATATTTTCAAAAACATTTTATGTATTTAAAAAATATATATTTTTGTCTAGAATCGAAATGATTTTAGAACCTGTTTAGAAATCCCTCATAAAGGTGAATCGTTACTACTGTTAATAACGTTTTTAGATGCTCCAGCATGCTATAGGAAAAATATTTTCGTAAATATTTCATAGACCCGTCAGTTGATGTCATGTCTTCAATATGAAAAAAATCACTAAAAATATTCTCCTCTTAAAGAATGTTATTTTAAATGGTACTAACTTTGTTTATGTTCCTGAAGAAATATTAAAATTACTAGTTTTGATTTTAGTATCATCAAGGTCTTAAAATTTATACTAATGCTATAAATAGCTGGTCATTCATGATATTAGAAGAGTTTAAATTTAAATATTTAAAGAATTGCTTATTGGACCCGAGGTTGGACACACTTTGATTTGTTTTAAATACAGCAATACAATGACGTATAAAGCAAAAAATAAACAAAATAAGTACCCTATATAACGAAAAACTTTTTAGAATTACATTGTTCAGCTATAAAATTTATTTAGAATATAATTTAGGTCTTAATATTAGGTAAACTATGCGAAAAATGTAACAAGCCAAATATTCTCATAAATGTTAGTTTATTTAGTAATAATATCCTCCAACTAACCAGTCTTACAAAAATTAAGTCAAATATGCTTCGAAAAATCGGAGCAAAAATTTATCTTATCTGTGGGATGACACATGCGATGTAAATTCATTTTAAAAATCTGTTGCTTACTCGATATTTATTTCTGATTAAGTTTTGGGTCCTACCTACTATTTAATGGGGAATTTTTATTCTATAAATAGTTGAAAAATATCAAATAAAATATTGCCAATTTCAGTAGTCCAATTTTTTAAATAATTAAAATGCAAATTTGTGAGAAATAAGTGTCGATCATGCAAGCATTTAAAATTTAATGATTAATTTTTCAACTACAGAACTATTTTTCAACATTGTTGGCGTATTGGCGAAATTGCCAGAAACAAGTAACAACCTATATAGGAAGGAATATATTATTATATATATTAAAAAATATTATTAATACTATTGGTATATTATTTTGCAGATGAGATATTGCCTGAAACTCTTGCATAAAGAAAAAATATTTTACTAATGTCATTCGTACTTCTCACGTACTGTCAAAATTTTCCTTCCTGAAAGAAATACATACTACTTATTGGTTATAAATTATAATGCAAAATATTTAAAAAAGGAACATCCGAGGGCTTATTTTTGTTTTTCATTACATATAGGTGACAATTGAGTATTGCGTAATATTATAGTAATAATATATGTAGGCAGGACACTTGTGTGTCTAGCTTGCAAAAATAAAATCAATATTTCACAATAGGTACTTATTTGTAAATATGTTAGTGTCGGTACTCGTAGATATATTGTAAGTTCCTAAATAGAATGCAATTACATTGTTTTCTCTCTTATTACAAATGGAAAGTTATAATTTCTCATATCTGTCCAAAACTAAAAATGTCCCCTTAGAAATTTCGAACTCCCCCAGGGATGAATACTTCAATAAAAAGTTGCGCCGTGGCAAAAAAATTACCAGTACGAGTTTCTTTACGAAAATAAAAAACTTGAATTTAAAATGGATTTGTTCCAACTTTTACATTCTCATTGAAGTTATCGATGACCTGTTTTTTTCATCATGGTCATCCTACAGAAATATATATCTACACCATAGCTGACCGAGCTGGAACTAAGCTACAAATTACTAATATTAAGACAAATATAACAACACAATCATTTCCTACAAATCCGAATATCAATGTATACGTCCACCCTATATAATTTTTTAAAACCAAAAGATTATTCCTGTTTATATTATGTTCTAGAAAATTCTAAGAGTGGTGCTGTATTCCACATTTAAATATTGATCTGAAACTAGACAGAGTTTTACAAGATTTGTATAAATTTACATTTCGATGATGAGATTAACTATTTTTAAAAATCTCAAGGAAATTTTATTACACTGAAAGATTTTCACAGAAAATTACCGATGAAAATCTTGTAATACAACACTTATATAAACTCTGACTATGTAGGTATGCGTAAAAAAAATAGATATACAGGAAACTACATATCACAGGCAACATATCAAATTTGCAATACCTGACATACATTGGTATACAATGACGACACACACGTATAGCTATAAATATATTCTCCAGGTCCCGGTCAAAAAAACCTGTGATTCTTCCACACGTATAAAAGGGACTGTGCTACGTCCCTTAAGGTCCTACTAGGAGACAATAGTCTTTCCGATTTTCACCTTCTCCTTTCCTCATGAACTCGTCCTTTCTTCATCCTTCCCACTTTTCATGGTTTTTTTCAGTTTGTCTAACAGACGATTATGGAACTTGTTCAAACTTGTCGTCGGGTTGTCTTTGGGCGGTGACGAGGAAGCACTCTTCAGGGGACTTTGAAGGCTGTGAGAACTCGTCCTTGCATAACTGGCCGAATTTGACCTCGTGTACTGTCTTGAGGACATTTTGTCGGGTATCGAACGGTGAGGGGATGTTATGAAGTCCGACCCCGGGGAAGTGGACATGCTGCTTGGACCCTCCGATCGACATTCCGAGACTTTCCTCGAACGACACGAGTTCGTGTTGGAACACTCTGAGGTCCTTCGGGAACGATTGGACTTGTAGATGTCCCAATCATTCTTCATCACCGGCATCATAAAGGCCATGGTCGATGTTTGTTGGTAAACAATTCACAGAAACCGAACTTTGTTAATCGCACACAACGTCAGCCTGCGTGGAATCTTTCTTTGTCGCGCGCTCGGACTAGAATGAAGCTTCCGGCTAAACCCAAACACTTTTATGTAACGTTAGGTCGCGCCTGATGCGCCGCACGTAGGGAGGGGCGGGTCAGGCCATAAGTCATTTTTCAATTTTATTATGGTTTACGTGCAGTTCGAAATAATTCTGATAGACCAAACAGACGTAAACAAACAGCACGTGTTTCTGTTGACGACAGGATTCACATTTGAATTTGTTTTTCAAGTGGTTTTTAAATCTAATAAACCGGTTGTTCTGTATGGCTTTATCAATGGATTCGATAATGATTCCTATCCTTTTCTAATACATCTATATTATGACAAGGACATACGGATCCAAATGAACGATCCATTGGCGAATAAAAGAATTCGGCCAAGGTAACAAGTTCATGGAGATGGTCTGTCTTCTCTTACAACTAGATGGCGCTGGATTGTCTATATGGTGGATTTCTGGTTTTAAACCTACGATCGATCGACGAGGCGAGGTTACTGTACCTAATGCAGCTAAGAAAGCAGAACTCTACGTATACTTAATAACGAAGTAAGCAGAAAACTTTAAACTAGTCTGGTTAATTTTAAATTGGCCAGGTAGATGACACAGTAAATTCGTCGTTTGAATCTGAATTTTACGTGCTCATTAGTCTAATTCAATCTCCAATATTGTCCACTGATTTTTTACAATATGCTGTATTTTGGATTCATTTTCTTCAACTTAATATCATTTCTTCAAATATTTTTTGCTCCTGCTTGAATTTAAATGAATTCTGTCTGTCTGGATGTCAATTGATAATAAGTTGAGTTTCATTTATTTTCAGAATTATTGGTATATTTAAATAAATTTAAATATTATCTCTTGTCATAAAATAATGACTTCCATTTAACCATCGCATATGAATTTAAACTGTCCTACTAACCTCATCTTATGATCCTTTAAAAATATGCATTTTCTTTCTTAAATTGTGGTATACCGCAATAAATGTACCTAAACATTTTAAAGCGTGCACACAGAGAAATGTTTTATAGTTTAAACTCAAACACTATCGAAAATTTCTTAATGTGTGTAAGCAACGAAATTGGCTCTGAATCTTTAAATTATTCACTGGTGTTAAACTTCCCTGTAATCGCACTGTCACCACTTGAAGTCGCCTCCCTATGACTTTGTTCGTTCGTCTTCACTTTTGTTCTTCATAAATTTTTTCAGTTTATCCAACCAACTTTGAGATCCCTTTAAATTTATTGAGCTGGACTTTTCCGGTGGAGTCGAAACTTTTGCACGATTGGGCAAAGTGTCGGAGCAAGTCCTTCTCCTCGAAAATTGCTTCGTAGACATTCTATCTGGCACTGAATGATGTTTGGAAAAGGGCACTTCCAATTTTGGGGAAAGGGATATACTTCCCTTGCCTTCTGACCTGCACTCGGAAATTTTCCGGGATCGACTGGTGGTATTGTTGGGAGAACCAATAGGAGAAGAGCCATCAGATATTTTTCTCGACCTGTTTGATTTGTAAATATTCCAGTCGTTTTTAACTACCGGCATCATGAACGCCATTATGTTGTTTAAAAATTAAATTTCACTAAAACACTTTGATAATACTAGATCGATTATTCTCAATGTTTATGTGTCGCGAAATCAGCGCGGACTAAAACTTTGGCTAAAAATCAAACATCTTTATGTAATGTGTTTGGCGAGGTGACGCAAAGGACAAGGGGAATAAAATGATGCTATTTTGAGATAATAGTTTGGCAGTGACACGAGAAAAATAACAAAGTCGTATTTTATCTATAAAAATTTACGCACGTGATTTTGTTGATAAATTTCTGTCGGCGAGTTAATTGAGCTGACGCCAGGGGGTCTATTCTCAAGTTTCGATTACAAAATGTTAAGTGTTTTAGTGTGAGACCAGCGTGTTCCAGTATAAAATCTTACGCATCGATAATTAAAATATTTTTACGAAATGATGCAATAATTTTAAAACAATAATAATCACAATCACTCACTTAATTCAAGGGTTTTTGAACAAAGCTCACCTGATTACCTGATTACATTACATATACGTAAACCAATAAAGAGATCGTCGTAGCCTCAAAATGGGTCAGTTGCTTGTTGGAACACATAGTTCTTGAAGTACAAATAGAAAATCCAATTGCCTTAATTCAAGAGGAATCTGTATACAATAGTGTACTTTATGATAAATTGAGCAACAAATGACTGAATAAAGCACAAGAAAAGTGTTTCGAGATGTAGTTTCTTGTGGCGTGTGTTAATTGAATTTACATGCATGGTATCACTTGGCATGGTATATTACAGTTTCTAGGGAACTAAACTATGTTATTGGCAATGCTTTTCCAATTCCGTTTTAATTTATTAAATTCATTTAACAATTTTTTTTATATTTGGTAAATATTTCTTTTCGTCAGAAAGCTTTAGAAATTACCAATTTAAGCAGTGATTATGTACTCATGCAAGAAAATGCTAAATATAGGATATTAGCTGTTACTTATACATAGGGGTGCCATCCCGGGATACCGAAATCCCGGGATTCCGGGATCGCAATGTAAAATCAATCTCGAAAATCCCGGATGTAAGCCCTCAAATCCAAGGATAAATTGTAATTGTTTTTTTATATAAACTTCTGAACAAAATTAACGCAACATCATAAATTCGCCATATTTTTGTAGCTATTTTTTTTTTTTGAATTTATGATCCGATTTGATTGATTTTTTTGCATTGTAGGTTGGTTCCTTGACAATGTCATAGTTTTCGCTGTTTATGATAAAAATTTAATTTTCGATTTATACTGGGTGTACTAAAAATGCTTTGTTTTTTTTCCGAAAATTCGCATCACCCTGTGGAATATATTAGCAAGCGGAACATATTGCAGTTGGCATTAAACGGTAGGTCCATCTTTCCCCAACATTTTCTTTTTTGGTTTACTTCATTATCTCTGTTATTAAAGGAGATACACCGTTTTATAACGTAACATGTTTTTATAGACTTTAATATTCAACCCATTCATTGTTAAATGTTTTCAAGTAGACTAGGGACATTGCAAGCGATGTGTCAGCAGATATTGTGTTTTAAAGTTACAAAGGTCAAATAAAATTCGCCATACTGATAAAAACTGTTAGGAAACTGCTTATTAAACGTTCGTTTCGTATGCCCAGTTGCCCGACGAGTATTTTAATCTTGAAACCTACTTGAAATCATTTAACAATGAATGTGTTGAATATTAAAGTCTATAAAAACATGTTACGCTATAAAACGGCGTACCTCCTTTAATAACAAAGATAATGAAGTAAGCCAAAAAGGAAAATGTTGGAGAAAGATGGACCTACCGTCTAATGTCAACTGCAATATGCTTCAGTTGCTAATATACACCACAGGATGATGCGAATTTTCGAAAAAAAACATAGCATTTTTAGTAAACCCAGTATGAATCGAAAATTAAATTTTTATCATAAACAGCTAAAACTATGACATTGTCAAGGAACCAACCTACAATGGAAAAAAAAATCATTCAAATCGGATCATAAATTCAGAAAAAAAATAGCAAATTTATGATGTTGCGTTAATTTTGTCCAGGAGTTTATTTAATTTAAAACGAACCATTTCATTGTAAATTGTATTTTATTAAAAAGGCCCTAACTTGGCAAGATGTTCCGATAGTCCCTAATACAAATACATTTTACAAAATAATGTCCTTCTTTACCGCTGATTTTCAGAGATCACTAAAACTAATTAACGTCAAACCAATTTTCCCGGACTTTTAATAGTATATTATACACCTATAGATTAGAGAGACACTTTAGTCACTATTATATACTACTTTATGCACTTTAAGATAGGGAAAATAGAGTCTTAATTAAAAAAATGAAATTAAATTATTTTTCAACAAATTTACTTTTAAGGGGATAAATTTTTTTAATCCCTGTGGGATAAAAAATGTTCTTTTAAATCCCTCATTCTGAGGGTTAGAGTATATAAACAGAACGCTGCTTCCCGTTAGAAGGTTTAGAAGACGGATGCACTCATTTTTTTTACGTTCTGTTTTAGAAATCCCTAATATTTTTTTTTCATTTTGTTAAGAGTAGAGAAAATGTCTATTTAGTACTTTTAGTAACACAAATAAACTGTCGCAAGAAAAATTATCATGAAAGGTTACATGTAAATTTTTTTTTGGGATTAGTCCCGGGATCCCGGGACCTACATACATATATGTGGTACGAGCCTACGGCAGACAAGATCAGGATATTTAAACGATTCTCATCTAAAAATAAATTCTTTATTTATAATGGTAGTGGTCAGCGCAATGTATGTAAAAAAAACTAGGATCAGTGACGTTTTTATATTTTGCAAAATTTTTGATACATCACTTTCCTATATAATAAGTTATATTTTTTGAAAACAGTGTCGATCCCATATTCCTAATAACAAATGAAATACTTTATCGGTGTATCAAAAACCCTTCTTTCTTCTTTGATTTATTCTATTTTTCTTCTATAAATATGTAGAGCCCACAATTCCACGAATATTATTGACATATTATCTAAATTCCACAATATGACCTAAGTTGCTCACGACTGCACGTTTGGAAACAACATTCATCAACAATGCCAAGATTTTTTCTTGGTGGTGGAAAATGATCTTTTCTTATCTTGTAATTGGTCAGCAATGATTCGTACATTGGCGGGAACCAATAATGTAAAATCTCATTGTCGTCAGCTGAGTATCCTTCATCGTACATTCGAGTATAATCTATAATATCGTCAACTGCAAAATAAATTAGTAGTAGTCAAACTCACTTGAAAAAACTTATCTAATATGTTATCGACAATTTAAAATTATTCTCGAATTTACACATTTTAGTAGTTGAAACATTTTAGTTCTTAGAGTAAATTCTTTTAATAATAATAATAATACTAATAATAATAATAATTTATTCAAAAATTAATTATAACAACATTATAAAAATTAAATTCCCAACCAAAATACATTGGTAAATAAGACACAAATACATTTACTGCACCTAGGTATGCATATTTTCTAAATCTAAGTTTTATAACAATCACGTAAAAATATTTAAAATAGAGAACTCACTTTAAAACAGAGTAATCACTTAGAGCTACCAGTAGATATTATGTACAATCAAAGCAATTCCAGAAACAATTCTTCACAATTAAGGTAATATTCCCGAAACATTATCCTAAAACGCTTCTTATCTTTCATATTTTTTATATTAGTCGGTATTAGATTATATAGCGTGGGGCCCAAATACGATATAAAATGCTGCGCATTACTATTTGTACAATCGCTTATGTTAAATATTTGATTTATATTCCCTTTGGTTTTATAATTATGAGAAATATACAATTTCTGAAAATGATGGGTGTAATGAACAAAGTTGCAAACTGCAAGAATATACAAGTTTGTTGGATACAATTTTGGTTTCTTTAATATAATCTTGACTATACAATTCTGTAATACTTTGAGTTGCTCTAGATGGGTGTTATAGGCTCCCCCCCAAACAAGTATACCATATCTCAATAGTGGCTTATATATTGAATAAAAGTGGACCAATGACTGTACCTTGAGATACTCCATGCTTGACTATTTTTGGATCACTAATTACATCTCCTATCTTGACGTGTTGGGTTCGGTACCTTAGATAGCTGGCAAAAACCTCCAGCACAATACCCCTCAACCCATAGGCCTCCAGAACCTCAAGCAGCATGGAGTGAGAGACCGTATCAAAAGCCTTCGCAAGGTCCAGGAACAAACCTAAATACTTATTTCCTTTACCTAGATTTCCTGTGACGCTAATAACACATTCAAACATTGCATGCTCTGTACTTATTCCCTTCATGAACACAAAATGGTTTTTAGACAAGACATTGTTTACTTTTAGAAAATCCATTAACCTTATTTTCAAACTTTTTCAAACACTTTAGCCAAATTTGAAATAACACTTATTGGTCTATAATTACCAATGCTTAGTTTATCTCCCGCCTTATAAATTGGGGTGACAAGT
Organism: Barypeithes pellucidus; assembly: GCA_963991005.1. Classification (NCBI taxonomy): domain Eukaryota; kingdom Metazoa; phylum Arthropoda; class Insecta; order Coleoptera; family Curculionidae; genus Barypeithes; species Barypeithes pellucidus. The sequence continues at coordinate 46,582,408 of OZ022560.1, forward strand.
GAGATTTTAAAATGAGATGGAACTTTACCTGATTTAAATATGAGATTGACAATATATGCAAGTGCAAATTCTTTAAGAGACTTTATTTTTATTGATTGCATTTATGTGTCAATTTTATCTGCAAATAAGCTGTCAAGTGAGAATCAGCTTCGCTTGATAAATATTCTACAGGGTGTCCATTTAGTTTGTAATTCTTCGATATCTCCTATAATATCATGGATAGAGAAAATTTTTAATCATAAATATTAGTGAATGTGTTAAAGATCAAATTGTTAAAGAACAAAATTGTTAAATGAAAAATTTAAGCGATAATTAAAACTATGCTCGAGTTATATTTATTTGATAAGATTATTTTCAGAACCTAAATTAAATACTAATTGTAATAATTTGAGAAATACTTTAAATATATACAATATCGATAGTCGTCGATATCAATAGTCGTCGATATCGATATTAGCTTATGCTTTCTACTCTAGACTTCAAACTAAACCTTTTGACGTTTCGTAAATTTAAGGTTATGTGACTCAAATTTCAAATGAAAGCAAGTCGACATTATAATTAGGAAAATGCATTGCAAATATATTTTTTTACTTAAATCCTACCTTTAAAGTAGTTTTCCAATTGTCTTGGGTAACCAATAATGAAATTTAAAAAATGTGCATATTATTAAATCAACAAGTTATTCAAACTTTACATTTATTATACCTCTCGGTCTACTTAGAAACGCAAATTTTATCACTATAATCACATGTCAATGGTGTAAATGAAACAATTTGATTGGTCGGAACAGGCAACACTGCACTTGACAGCTGATGTAAATATTCGTATAAAATATCAATAGAGAGATAATTTTGCCAGTGAAATTTGCGACTGGTATGAAAATTTGTAGCTTCGCGCTCGAAGTCTCGTGATTTTATATCAAAAAGTTCAGTCGCGAAATTACCAAAAAGCAACAAACCTGAATAAATCCAAGAGAACATTTTGCGAACACCAAATTATTTTTCGAATGATAATGACAATGATAATGACAAGTTCAGTTACGCTGCGCTCGCAGCTGCAGTTCGCTGGGAAACAATTTCTGATTTATAAACTTGAACTGACCCAAACGAGCCGGCGGCGCGGAATTTATGTGTTTATTCTCGACTTCGAACGATCATATCAAGAGAAATGATTATTCCTCTCTATAAAGAATGCAGAGAAAGAGAGAGCCAGCCAGAATACTTCTCATTTGTTCAAGTCGAATGATAGTCGGCGGAACTGAACCCAACTGCGCGCAAGTGAAAACGAACTGCAGCGATAAAGTTTATAAATGCCACTTATAAATTGTTAATTTTTTTCTTTTTGAAACCAGGATGATATTTGTCAGAGTAACAATAGTTTTTACCTGACATGTATGAAAATATTGCCACTGGAAACCATCATGTTGGTTTTGTCCAGGTAGATTAAAAGTTTTGTTATTACATTTTACCAGTGTAATACACTCTAGTGATATAGTCGATAGGAACAGATTTGACCGAGGACGAAAAATACATAATATGCATAATATGTTGATAACTTGTTTCAATAACGCTCCAAGAGAATTCTACGAACAGTTTAGGTAGCAATACAATAGCTATTTATGTATCACGTTGCAAACTGTATTTCCTGCATTACAGATTGAGCTCTGCCAGTAGTTGAACACATCGTGTGTAAAAAATAGGCTCCTATTACAAACGTTTTTAATCCAAAAATTTTTGTCATAAAAATAGAATTATAATGATGTCGGATTTTCTTTTCCCTTTTCCCCTATGCACAACAAATATCTAAACTACAATCGGATATAAGCATTGCCGTTGAAAATTTAACTGTCAACGTCAATAAAAATTTGCTAAAACAGCACTTCAGTTTAATAGTTTTGTCATATACTAATTAGTAATTGTTTCTATGGTTTTGTTCTAAAATATTAGGGACCCCGAAATTTTTGCCTTGTGACATTGAAGAAGCTGGAAATGCCGTACCAGCAAATTTGCTATCCAATGCGAACCGAAGAAAATAAAATTGTAGGAAACATGATCAGAAAAGTTTCTCTTGTTTATTTTTTATACAAAGCGAAAATATTCAAGTCCCCGACTATGCTGAAGCTACTATTCAATGTTATGAACAACAATGTCTGTTAATACAGATGTGGGTATAAGTAAGTGCACTTATTTCAATAATAAAATGAACTACATTTGGCAGTATAAAATAGACTTCAAGGAAACAAAAATACACCGATAAACCTTTCGTCTCCGTGAGCGTTATTTTCACTAAGATGTTGTCAAAATAGATATTTTGCGTAAGAAAAGAAAAAACCCGAACAAACCATCTGTAAAGAGAAATTTATATGTCTGGGATACGGAAGGTCAAGAACGTCGGAGGAGTAACTCCCAATGATGAAATGTCCGTAAACTAATTTTTTCGTCAGTTCGGATGATGGATGGTTATAATACTTACGTGCTTTTTTCGAAGGAGAATTGTAAGTTCCATGACACACTAAACTTAATTGATCGGAAAGATTTTGTCCACACCATTTCCTTCTTTTCTGTAGACTGTATGAATCGAGATATGGGATGGCCAATGTTGAGTAAAGTTGCATAATTATTAACATTATGATTATTTTGTTTTTCATCTAAAAGTTAAGTTAAACCTATAATAATTATTTCAGAAAATAAATTATTTAGTGCCGATATGAACACACAAGAACATAAGATAAATCAATTTCGAGCTTTTAAAGTAAAGGTTATACTTATATTTCCCAATATAGACAAGAATGTTTATTTTGTTTCAATTTTTGGTTCACCTTGTATCATATCGGATCAATAGGAGATTTCGTTATAACTGACACTATTCCTTAGGAGGACGTGGGGGGGGGGGGGGGGGGGGGATTCGATATATTATACAGTCCCAAAAGTCCCATATTAAATGACTATTAATTAGAAGAAGAATATTAAACGTATCTCGGAAACGATATTGATATAAAATATATCTAGATTTTATCGTAGAATTTGAAAATCTAATAAATAAATGGCATGTTTCATTCTAAAAAAACGTAAAAGACACCATAAATATTTCATTAAATACCTTGTATAATATTTTTTTGTTTCAAAAAATAAAGATTGTAGAGTTTGAGCATTTTTCGCGGATTCCTTCCGTTTAATAATTAATATGAATTTTATGCGGGACTTTTGGGACACATAGTATAATTTCAAGAGATTCAAAAACGGGACTATTATTATAATATATACAGGGTGTTCGACTTATAATGGAAGCTAGCTTTGTTTTCTATATTTCTGAATTGAATGTTTTGAATTAAAGCGATCATTTTATTTCAAACCTAATATCAGAAGTCGATTTGGCATCACGCAAAACGACAAAATATAAAATTTCAATAAATTGACATAACCAGTGGCGCACGTGTGAACAGTTTTATTTTTATTTTCTTTTAAAATGATTTGCATCTAGACTACGCGCAATATGGGATAAGCAAATTACCAAAAATTTTGTCTGTTTAACTGTTTCATCTAAATGAATACTATACATATGTACGTTAAAGGAATTGGCGTACTATATTTTCAGCTATAAAATTAAATTTGCAATAATTAGAAAATAATCGAATACAAATAACCTCATTAGAACATCAGCGAAAAAAAAAATATAAAACTCATAATATTTTGTTTAAATGGCCAACTGATTCAAATTTTCTTATTCATTATTGTTCTTGTCTAAGTTTTGCATTGCAACGCCACTGGCTGTGTCAACGTATTGAAATTTTGAATCGTTTGGTCCTTCTTCTAGTTGCGAAATGGACTGGTATTAGTTTTGAAATAAAACAATCGCTAGAGGTACTTTACTTCTATAATTTAAAAAAAAACTTCGGCCATGAGTTAACAGGATTCTGGAGTATCTGTAGACGAGTTTTCTTCCCAAGCATTTATTCCTGTTTTGGGAAAAAAATGTCAAAGGAAAAGAATCTTTGTAATAGAACTAGAACTCGCGGAAAGTCTATATTTTTTTGTTTCGGAAGATTCGTAGATTTAATTTTTTTTTACTGCTCCATATAGAAAAAAATGATGGACTTTCTTCGAGTTGTTAACAAAATTTAGACATCTTTCGTTAATTTTTTTTTTAAATGTACCGTTTTCATAGGAAGCGAAAACTCAGTTTTTCAGCGTAGAAAATTGAAGTATAGACCCCGATCACGTGCAGTCTCTTTCTTCCGATTATCATTGTTTCTGTTGGCGTACCGATTACGAGCGGACGCTCGACGTATTCTTCTAACTGTAAGAGAAGATCCAATTCGCCTCGTGCCTTCAAAGCGAGAAACGAACAGGGGTCAAATCGGATATTTCGACTGACTCAGGCATCCTCTTAACTAACATTTTTAGGAACAGAAAAGTGCACTCTAGGATCATTCGTAACCACACACCAAAATCATAATAATCAATTCAGGAAGAGTTCCAATCTCTATCAGGGTTTAAGAATTCAGCATTTTGACGGCATTTCTGTTCCAAAATAAGAATTTAAAATGTAGCTGCAATCCGTCCAGCTTTGGGAAAAAGAAACGTGCCATTCGATTTTTTCACTTCTCATAATAATAGATAATAGCTGCATAAATAAAATAAACATCCTCAGGTTAATCTGAGGAAGCACCGTTTAAGGTTTTAATATTGGTTTAAAGGCTACTTAATTTTGATTAAAATCAATGTCAAATTTAGCAATAAAGTTAAGCACATTTAAGGAACAAAAATTTTTAGATATTGAAAATGGTATAACAGAGATTAACATGATGATGGTTTCTACGCCATTTCATTTTTATAATTTATTATAGTTGGTACGATTATTCTTCAACATTAGGATTTGCATTTCTCTTCATAATTTAAGACTGGAAATGCGACGAAAAGAAGTTTAAAAATCATTCGTTTGAATTATTCACGAAAAACCATCTAAAACACAAAAAATAATTTGAATGATTATTTATTGTATCTTAAAACAATTCGGACAATGTTCGAATAAGATGAATACCTTAAAACCAAAAAATAATAAATATAGGAAAAAAAACCTATTAAAGAAAGGGTTAAGTTCCTTAATAGTTTCTTTAGAGAAATACCAATATTATCTATATTAATATTGACGTAAACTAGAACCGGGAATGTTTGATTCTTGTGATTATTGATGTTGAGTAGTTTTCAGAAGTTTGCTTAAAAAATCAATCAAGGAGATCAACAAATTTCTTCAAGGGCGATATTTTTTAACGGGAAACTTAAGAAATAAACCTTACATGGGAGAAAATTTATTTTTTCAAAAATTTACACTTATTCTCATTCTCATTTACATTCTTCAATTACTAAAGAAAACATCGAAGTATTTGTCATTAACAAGAAAAAGTAGGAATCATTATTTCCAATTTTTTACGTAAAATTAAATAAATATTGCTGGCTTATTGGTGTAGAGTTACTATTTCTTCATTATGAAGAGGAGTAGGTACAGATTAAGATTTTAAAAGAGAAAGAAAAAAGAACAACTGGAATATTCTGAAAAAAATAAAACGTTGAATGGGTCATCGTAGTAGTAATGGTTCCGGTCGGACCGCATTTGTCTGCGCGCTGTGTCGATAATTTTATAGTAAATTCAAAGTCGGTTGTTTGACAATTTTTTCAGCATCTGCATTGAAGATCAATTCCATAAAGCAATAAATTATTGTGAAAATTTATTTTGGTACTGTGATGGGTGAATGCATTTGGTATGGGATAATTTGAATGTGACTGGAAAATTGGAGAAGTTAACATATGGCCGAAGAATATAAACTAAATACAGAGGAGGTATTAAAAAGTATCTACATGAGAAATGATCAACCGAAAATTACAGAACAATGGAGCAATATAGTCAAAAAGAACAAATCGCCGCTTTTATCAATAAAACCAAAAAAGACTTGCCAAGATAGCAGTACCACAAAAAAATGTAGTCGTACAAAAAATAAATCCGTCAGAAATATCAGTAAACATAAACAAAATCAAGCAGGTGGTTCAAGGTTGTGTTGTGATTGAATGCAATGATGTTGAATCCTTAAAAAAATTACAAAACAAGACAGTTACTGAACTTGCAGAAAACTATAACATGGAAGTCCCAAAGAAGGCAAGCCCGAGGATAATTGTTATTGGAGTACACTTGAACGACTTGGAGTATCTGGAGAGTGAGACTGACTTTATTTTACGAATGAAAAATCAAGGGTATTTACAAGATCTGGATAATGCTGATACAAAAATAATTAGGAAATACATTCCTAGAAACTAATGGGTGAACAATGATATTTTGGAAGTATCACTACAAGTTTTCAAGTGCATCATGGGAAGTAAGAAGGTGTTTATGGATTGGAACTGCTTTCCAGTATATGAATATATTAGCGTATTGAGGTGCTACAAGTGCTGGAAATATGGTCATAAAGTCATAGATTATCGTAAGGAAAGTATTGTTTGCCCTATGTGTAACCAAAATCATACCAGTAATGAATGCCAATCTGAGACACACGAGTGTGCAAACTGTAAATATGCTCATGGCATTCTGAAGATGATATCAGACATCCAATTTAATCATACTTCGGCATAAAGTGTCTCAGTTACCACAGGGCTAAAATAGGCTAAAATCAAGGACTCAATATATACAGAAACTAAAAAAGGATACTACAGGTTCTCTAAGTGCGTCTAGGGTTACTATCATTCATATAAATATACTGGGACTTACATCACATTTTGATGAGCTTAGTCTATTTATACTGGAAAGGAGTCCATAAATTGTCTGTGTAGGTGAGACAGATGTTATAACAGAAATAGAAGAAAGTGAAATAGGATATGATACCATCCGTGCTATTCAAACAGTAGGCATACCGGAGGAATTGTCATTTACATTAAGGCGTTTTTCGGGTTTCCTGTACTTTTTAATGATGCAGTGGATTTTAATTTCGGGATTGATAATAAAAATGAAGGTACAAAATGATGCTTAGGTATGGTGTTTTTATTTTTATTGTGGAGGACAAACTCAGTGATGATGTTTTTCACCAGCAAAGGGCAGTGCTTTTGGATGACCTGAATATTAACTGGTCAAGGTGTGATAGCACAGATACAAAAATACAACTTTAATGTCCGAGAGATTTCCAGAAATTTTCCAATAATTAGTGACCATGAGATTATTGGTGTAGAGTTACTATTTCGTGGTATCATGCACAAAGAACAGAATATTTGCCGCATATACTTGAGTTATGAAGTAGTCTCGGACATTATTCCAAAAATGATAGAAAAAAACTTGAACTATACCTCTGTAGAGGTGGATAGGCTGTATTCTGATTTCGTGCAAAATATTCAAGATGTTATCGATGAGATTACTCCGGAAAAAGTACATATTCTAAAAAAATACCCCAGGATGGACGACAAAATATATGCTGTACAGCGTGGAAGAGATCAGGCATACATATCTCTCACAAGACATGACGTTGATTGGAAGGAATATAGAGTGAAGAGAAATAGGGTGGTATCTATGATTCGTAGTCAAAAAACCAAATATTATAATGAGAATATTGATAAGTGTAAGGGTGACGGAATACGAATATGGAGAACAATAAAAGATTTAACAGGAAACAAGAAACAACATACCGATTTTAAAGCTATTGACTATGGCAAATATAATGACACCGCAGAAGAAAACTTTAATAAGTATTACGCAGATAGTTTAAATGAAATTGCAGAAACAATAGAGAATCGAACCTGGAAATTTAAGAATGATGAACTTCACGAATTACGTTTAATTAAGTTTGCCCCTGTCACACTTTCAGGACTAAAAAAGATAGTTATTAAATAAATGTACCGGAGATGAGTTGAGAGACTAAATATTAAATTAGTAAAACATTTATTTTGCGTTATAGGATATTCTCTATGGTATTTTATTAACACGTTTTTGGCTGAAAGAAGTGCCAAGTGAATTGAAGACTAGCATCATAGTCCCAGTACCGAAAGTGACAAAGCCTGAAAATCCTGCGCCATTTAGGGCAATAAACTTATTGCCCATTGTCGATAAAATTCTTGTATATAATCGATTAAGAAACTATTTTGAAAATAATAATTTATTGTATATCAGACAATCGGGATTCAGATGTAAAAATTCGTGTGAGTCCTTGTAAAAAAATTAAAATCATATGGTGTTGGTGATAGTGCACTACTTTTGATTCAGAACAATTAAAAGGCAAGTATCATAGAACTAAGATAAATAACTGAGTATTAGGGAAAATAGAAAGTAAATTTACTTTCTATTTTCTATGGTTTTGGTGATAGTGCACTACTTTGGATTCAGGACAGTTCAAAATACAGGTATCATAGAACTAAGATAAATAACAGAATATCAGGGATAATAGAAAGTAAATTAGGTGCCCACAGGGTAGTGTGTTGGACCCCCTATTATTTATAATTTATCTTAATGATATTTACAGGTCTTTGAAACATTCATTTGTTAATTTATTTGCTGATGATACACTGATTTCTATTTCTGAGATGAATTTTCGTGAATTGATCATTAAATTGAATGCCCAGCTGGCTATATTATACAACTGGTTATGTCAGAATAAATTAAAACTTCACTCATCAAAAACCAACTATACATTTTTTTTAGCTTTGGATGTTTAAACATAGATGGATGACCTATTGATTTTGTAACAGAAGAATAAAGAAGAATTAGAATACATGGAAGATGTTGGCCAACCCGACATCGCCCGGTGAGATACCATTGCATCGATTTAGGAGGCGTGAAACGTTTGCTCATTGAGTTGACTATCCTTTGCGATCAGTTTTGGTCTAACTCAACTCGTAGAGGAACCAACGAAGATTCCAGACCGAGATGGAGATTTTGCTAGTATTTTGGATCTTTTGTTGACGTCAAACCCAGATCTATATACAGTCACCGTACAGCCTCCGTTAGGATCTTCCGATCAGAAACAGAATTATTATGAATCTTCCGTTAAAACAACGGGCTTACAAAAAGCACTTTCTTATGAGGGTGTTTGCCTGTACAATGCTTTGCCTGTCGAAATCAAGGCTACGCACCTAGTTTCAATGTTTTTAAGCGAGGACTGTTTGGCCATTTAACTGACGGTTAATAATATGTATTGTGAAGACTGTGTATATGTATATGATTAATCAAGTGCTGAAAAATATTTATTATTATCATTATTATTATTATCACCTAAACTCTTAAGCCATCGTTTTTACAGTAACATATTATTATGGTATAATATCACTGAGACGTTCATTTTTGATTGACGCCACTACTTTTCTTCAGTAAATAAGCAAGGCAAAAACTGAATGATCCCTTAATTTTCTGATATTTATCAGAGACAATTCAACGAAAAGGTTTAGGCAATTTAGGAAAGAGTTCTTGTAAATTTATTGGGTAATCCAAGAACATCTATGAGAGCGAAGTAGGATATATATTATAGAAGAAAAAATAATACTTTCGGTTTTCGGATACGCTTTCATTAAAACAGTATGAGACAAATAGTTATTACCGCGAGTATTTTATCGAAAAGAATATAACATAAATATATATTTTGTCGCTCTGATTTCTTTAAAAAACCGTCAGTAGTGAAACTGTTCTGATATGAGTGGATGCAGTCCGTGACGAAATGGAACGAACTACCAATGAATTATAAGTTAAACTATTTGCAGGCCAGTAGGTTGGAATATTTACTTCCTATTTCTGTGTTGAACTTAATAATTTGTTAAAATATTCGTTTGAACCACTTAGTTTCTGACCCTTAAATTAATAATTCAAAATACACAATTTTCCAGAATAAATAAATGTTCTTCTTGACAGCATGGTGAATGAGAATGAATTCAATCAATATTGACCAAAAAGACTTCGTTGACGAACTAAGTTGACGAAGATATTTTATTCGTCAATACATCCATTCAACCAACGGTCGGAACGAATGGAAATGTCAATCTAGTTGCATGATTACTGATACGATTTGAAATTTGGCCTATTTACTTAATGTCTACTAAAATGTGATATATTATACAGGGTTTTCCTTAATGACGTGCTGACATTTCAGGGTGTGATTCCTTAGGTGATTTTATAAAGAAAAGTTCATATCAACATAATAATATGTCCGCAACGGCTTACATTTTTTTGCTACAGGGTGTTGAATTTTAATTTTTTAAATGGTTATTTTTTAATAACTCCGAGAGTACTTTAGATATTATTTTCAATTTTGGTATGTGTTAATAGGATATAGAACCACAAATCTTAGATAGAAAAGTTATTCAATTGTTCCACCAGTGGCGTCACTGCAAACATGTCCTCTGATATTTTTTACAAAAACGATGATACGCCACTGACATTTTTCATTGTGGATATTTTGTCTGATTCGCCTTGTAAATTCTTTATGAAAACGGTCTCTTGAGTTATTCTCGTCAGATGCACGTTCTGGATTAAAACCACTAAATTCATATTGAAACTATTTTTTTTTTTTTAGTCAAACACAAGCACTATAGGAAAAATCCTTTAGGGCACTCTGGGAGTGGTGCGTGTGCGCAAAAAGCCATTCACGTTGGTTTTGAATCGTTAGAGGTTGTATTCGTTGGGAAAAACGACATCGGGAAGGTCGTTCCATAAGTATGAAGTCCTCCAGATGAATGAATTCTTAAATAATGAAGTTCGAGGAGTACTAAGCTTAACCACATATGGATGGGCGGCACTGGTTCGTCGTGTATTTCTGATATTCGACGCTCTGGGCGAAATTAAGAGGGCAAGGTCAGACGAGTACTTTCCATGAAAATATCTGTAGAAGAGAGTCAAATCCCCAACCTGTCTTCGATGTTCTAGGCTGTCGAGGTTCTTCGTCAGCCCGTGGTCTCCAATCAGACGAATGGCATGGGGTTTACTTGTTGTAAAATTGGCTTTTCCAATTAAAGAAAATTAATGAGGATTTTAAGTTGGATTATTTTTTAAATAATTTAACAAATAAATAGGATCGAAGAATCTGTCCACATGCAAAATCAGACGGGCTTGTTATAATTTTGCAGTGTCAACGGATTGGTTCCTTCTCTCTCTTGCTGCAACGGGCCCTTGTCAACAGTAGATTAGAGGGTTGAGAATGACGTAAGCTAACATTTGAAACAGATATATAAAAAAGTTCTGCGGGAGACGAAGTCAGTCGGTTTTCTGGTATCCCCAGAACCGCACTCACCCGCGATTTCATTTTATCAAAACGGGGGCCGCATCAATAGTGACTACAGGTTTCAGCGTGTGTTTACACCAAGTATTCCGAGACAGTCAGCCGCGGATTTTTCCTGAGAAAATTTTTATCTTCGCTTACTCGTGTTTCCGGCGAGTTTAAATAATACTGGACTGTCTTCAACACTCGTATGTTTCAGTACTAGTATAAATAATGCTGAAATATTTTCTGTTTTAATTCACCTGATTGTGACGTTAAAAAAAACATTCTGAGTCCGGAATAAGAAGTAAATCCGAAATAAAATATCTTAAGTTAGTATTAGTAGTCACTACCGCGTGTTATAATTTTTTGGAAATTATTAGGGTAGTTGAGATCCCTTTAGGTGGGAATATAATGTTAGCTTAGGGTAGTTTTATATTGTAAAATAAACTAAATCTAAATTTAAACAGAGTACGTGACAGATGAGTGATAGGTTGGTTGAAACAATTGAATGTTAGTTTTGGTTAATTCTGATTGTATATAAATTACAAGTAATTAGCTTACGAGAACTTCGGGTCGCGTTACTCGACATACGCAAGGACTAACCCTTAAATCAACCCTCAAGACAAAGACTTAAAATTAAATAAAACTAGCCCTCCGTGTTCCAATATAATAATGTGCATTGTTATTATATTCATTGGACGCGCCCGATCCATTCGAACATCAGTTAGGCCTCGTCCTACGTTCAACTAGCTATACTTTTAAATTTAAATCATTCATTCTCATGACAAATTTGCCCTCATCTTTTCAATTGCTCTGGTGGACTGCTGACAGCTTCCAGTTAGCGGGGAAAGGCTGGTGGGCCCACACAAGACCGACTGGCACGTGCGTGTCAAGTTGGCAATGGCATTAATTGCCTGGCATCCCTGACAAATACACCTATTCGATTCGAAAAACCATAATCGAGAAAATTGCGTTCGAAAATACTTTAAGTAGGAGCTCTAAATTATGATGAATTTTTCATTGAATATCAAGACTGGCGACATTACTGATAGTGTCGACCAGCACTCACACATATATTCAAAATTTAATGATTAAGAAAGTTAGATTGGCTCTAAATAAATAATTCTTGGGTGGGGAATTCATCTCTGGATAGAATTCAAAAATGGGGACAAAATTAAATTTCCAAAAAATAGCCCTCTACTTAATAATCTGATTAAATTAAATTCAAATAAAACTTAAAGGGAAACTTAGTTATACGGGGATTATCAAAAAACGTCTTAAGTAAAACGCGCCGTAGGAAAATGTTAGAGTTACCTACTATGGATTAAGCGCTAAACGGACGGACGTTAAGGGTTACGTATCCCACTCTTACGACGTACCCTTAAAATCTTAAATGGTAAAATACAATCCAAAGAATAAAAAAATATATTATATCGCTGTATATACAGGGTGTCCCATAACTAATGGTTCACAGGAAAACTGCAGATTCCTTGGGTAAAAATACTGCGATTTGGCCATACTTAGTTTAGTCCAATAGCTGGTAATAACCGCGATACAGGGTAATTTAATTTTCAATTTTCCTAAATAACTAATTTCTGAATCAATATTTTTGCACAAAATTTTGTGACTAAGGTTTTTTGGGGAAAGGAATTTCAATTTGTTAATAATTTTGATGTAGATTGTAGGGGACGCTCTTTGCGATCCTCTGGATACATAAAAAGAAGTGTAACTTTCTTGTGCCATAGTATAATTATGTTTTTATTAAAAATATCAGTTTTAAGCAATAAAGGTATGCTTCGTAAATGTCGCTCCGACTAACCGTTTTCGAGATATTTTCGATTACAATTTCTAATGCGCCCGTTTAAATTTTGATTTGTAAATGTGAAATTTGTCACAGCAGGCTTTGGTAAAAACAAACAAACGAAAGCACTTTGAAACCTCATTTCTGTCAAAGTTTATTTTCATTTGTCAGCATTGTGGGTGTTTTTAAGGAGTTTCTGAAGATACTGTTATCAAAAATTAAACTAAAAATGCCGCGACATAACTGTTTTCTAACGGAGAAATGCGAGACATGGTATGTTTATACGCACAAGAAAATTTTAACAGACGCGGGGCACATCGGCGGTATTTGGAAATGTATCCAAAGAGAAGGCAGCCAGATTTTAAAATTTTTAGAAGCCTATATGACAGACTGGGAGAAACAGTGGAGGATCCTGTTTCTCCCAGTATGTCCAGTATGTCGTATAGGCTTCTAAAAAATTTAAAATCTGGCTGCCTTCTATTTGGATATATTTCCAAATACCGCCGTTAAAATTTTCTTGTGCGTATAAACATGCCATATCTCGCATTTCTCCGTTAGAAAACAGTTATGTCGCGGCACTTTTGGTTTAATTTTTGATAACAGTATCTTCAAAAACTCCTTAAAAACACCCACAATGCTGACAAATGAAAATAATCTTTGACAGAAATGAGGTTTCAAAGTGCTTTCATTGTATTTGTTTTTACTAAAGCCTGCTGTGACAAATTTCACATTTACAAATCAAAATTTAAACGGGCGCATTAGAAATTATAATTGAAAATATCTCGAAAACGGTTAGTCGGAGTTACATTTGTTTTTATGTATCCAGAGTACCGCAGAGAGCGCCCCTATAATCTACATCAAAATTATTAACAAATTCAAATTCCTTTCCCCAAGAAAACCCTAGTCACAAAATTGTATGCAAAAATATTGATTCAGAAATAAGTTATTTAGGAAAATTGAAAATTACATTTTTACTTGAGCACCCTGTATCTCGGTTATTACTAGCTATTGAACTAAACTAAGTATGGCAAAATCGCAGTATTTTTACCCAAGGAATCTGCAGTTTTCCTGTGTACCATTAGTTATGGGACACCCTGTATAGTATTAGATAAGATTGTAACCATGTTCATATATATATATTCCAAACCAAAAATAATAAGGATATATGAGATATGAGAAATTTTACAATTAGGCGACATACTCCACAGATGGCAACATTTTAAAACTGTAATTTATTTTTTTTGAGGAAAATTAATATTTTGGCAGAATTCTTGTTATGAATGAATTTAGACGATGAGTATTGTATAAATAAATAGATTTACGGCGGTATGGTCGACTTTCGTTTTCAATGAAAATAGATATTGGATAAAAATAGAAAGAAAACAAAAATTCTCATAAGTGACTCAAATTTTAACAATTTTACATATTTTTTTTTAAATTCGATCAAGACATGCCATTTTTCGACATTTTGTGGAGAAAATGTGAAATAATTTGAAGGTTAACAACAGCCGCATGGTTTCATTTAGTTATATCATTTTTGGCCTTTATCAGTATATCAGTATACTCAGTGGCAAATTAAATTTGAATAATTTTATACCTAACTATACAAGTTCTTTCAAATCAAAAACCCTTATCGTAAAAATAAGACCTCGTAATAACATTTGGCGGTACCCTTGCTTAGATTTTATATTCATGCGCTAAGGAGACAAAAGCAGATGAAAAGCGCGAAGTCCGCGACCACGCGTCCAAAACACACCGTGACGCCTCCGGATTATGTCGATCACGTCAGCGAAATCGACGCTTTTATGGGCGACTCTCGCTCGGCGGGAGGATATTTTATTCAACATCCGTTCTATAGAGTCAATATTGGTTGAAGCGTATACTATGTAGTTTTATCATTTAATCAACAATATTGGTTGGTTGGTTGGAGGGTATGATATAGTACAGTTCATTAAGTAGAATTATTAATTATATTATTGTTTCGGCGGAACTGGTAAAAATTACTGGAGGGGTGGAGTCTCAGAGTTCTTCCCCACAAGTCGCCACTGAGTATACTTATCAGTGGAGCAGCCAAGGGAGGGGTATTGGGGTTCGATCCCCCTCACAACCTGAACATTAAATCATATTTGAATTTGAATTGATATAATTAAATAAAATTTAAAATATGTATAATGTATAAATACTGTTTTAAAATTTAATTTTTAGTCTAATGAAGAAGTTTTTTCCATCTACGACCTTCATAATGTTAATCACGCCCATTACCTTCTGCCGTGGTATTACCTTATTTAATCTACATGCATTATCTCGATTTGAATCATATTGTTACCGGTGGTGACGCACGTTAATTCTTTCCTCGGTTCAACAGTATGGTTCATATATCTTAGCGCAGTATGTTTTGGTTGAACGTAGAAAACAGTAAATCACCATATAAAATATACGCCCCTGTATACCTTCCGAATCTATTAAAATGTTATTTTTGTTACTATTTGCTTCACATAATGCGATATTAAATTGTTAGGATAATTTATTTATTCCAGTTAATGTCTGAGGATTTACATTTGTTATCATCTAATAATAACTAGAAATACTAATTAATCGTAATGTTAAAAATAACTAATCGAACAAAGTTCAAGTCAATTAAACCAGGGAAAGTTTTACTTTGAAGTTTTGTTGTGTGTCTTCACAATACATTTCATACTTTGAATAGTCTAATGGCAATACGATAATTAATAATTAGAAAGAAAAATCTATAATACAGTAATAAAGAACTTCTCCAAGCCTAAAATATATATATATTTTAGGTCACATGTATTTTAGTTTTTTTTGGATTTCCTATTTTACGACATTTAAATTGAATAATTTTATATCTTAAAGTCATATCTTCCATTTTTTTATTTAACTTTTAATTTATGTAAAACTGAGAAAACCTCCCGCTAAAAAATCTTTGCTAGGATTATTTTAGCTGAGATAGTATATATTCTACTGTTGTAAAAATGCCTTTTTCCAATTCCAGAAAATTAATGAATTTTTCTTTTCCCGTCTAATTATTTTAAATAATTTAACGAATATTGGATCGAAGGTTGACGTAATCTTTCAATATGCATCGTCAACAGCTGTGGTTCCTGCCTTCCGTTATCGAGGCGCTTTGTCAGCAGAAATTGCGGCAACGGCTTTTCGAAGTAGAGGCAGGGAGACGGGGAAGTGAGTGGGTACTGGGTTCTGGGTTCTCGACGTGGCCGGACGCCGCGCCGGTCTCAGGACCTGACTCAAACGCGATCTTATTTTTTTATTTTTCAAAACGGGAGCCGCAAAGGCGATTACAGGTGTTAGAGTGTTTTCAGCCGCGGACTCTCCCTGAGAAAATTTTTATTTGAAACACTCGTGTTTCCGGCGAGAATAAAAAATACTGGATCGTTCATTAAACACTCGTGTTTCCGGCGAGTATAAAAAATACTGAATCGTTTATTAAACACTCGTGTTTCCGGCGAGTATAAAAAATACTGGACCCCTTATTAAACACTCGTGTTTCCGGCGAGTATAAAAAAATACTGGACCTTTTATTAAACACTCGTAGTTTCCGTGTGAGTATGAAAAAAACGCTGGAATCCCTTTAAACACTCGTATGTTTCAGAGCGAGTATAAAAAACTCTGAAATATCTTCGATCCGTCGTGAATTTCGGTGCGAGGTTAAATAGTAACCGAAATTGACCTTCGAACACTCGTTGCTGGCGCGAGTATAAATAAGTTTTTCAAGAACAAACCCGATTGTGACAAAATGAGACATTCTCCGGTCCGGAATAGTGAGTATGTGCGAAATAAAATATCTTAAGCTAGTATTAGTAGTCACTGCCGCGAGTCATAATTTTTCTTTCGGAAATTATTAGGGTAGTTTAGACTCTCTTTAGTTGAGAAACAAAATGCTAGTTTAGGTTTATTTTACATGGAAAATAATGAAAAATCTAAATTTAAACAGAGTACGTGACGATGAATGATAGGTTGATTGAAACAATTGAATGATAGTTCAGGTTAATTCTGATTGTATATAAATTGTACATAATTAACTACGAGTACTTCGGGTCGCGTTACTCGACATACGCAAGGACAGCCCCTTAAATTCACCCTCAAAGACAAGGACATAAAATAAAATAAATAAAGCCCTCCGTGTTCTAATATTGCAACTTGTAGTGTGTTATATTACATTGGACGCACCCGAGCCAATACAGTCAAAAGTATAGTCTTAACATCAGTTAGGCCTCGTCCTACGTTCAACTAACTATACTTTTAAATTAAAATCATTCATTCTTTCTTATGACAAATTTGCTCTCATCTCTTCAATTGCGCTGGTGGACCGCAGACAGCTTCCAGTTAGCGGGTAAAGGTGGTGGGCCCACCCAAGACCGACTGACACGTGCGTGTCAAGTCGGCAATGGCATTATGCCTGGCATCCCTGACCAATAAACAACGAGAAATCGTAATCGACCAAGATAAGCGTCCGTAAAACTAATTAAGTAGGAACGTCTTCGGTTGCGATGACTTTTTCATTGATTATCAAGACTGGCGACATAACTGATAGTGTCGACCACCAATCATACTTTTTTCAAAATTTAAAAAGATTAAGAAAGTAGATTGGCTCTAAATACATAATTCCTGGGTGGGGAATTCACCTCTGGATAGAATTCAAAAATGGGGACAAAATTAAATTTCCAAAAATAGCCGTCTACTTAATAATCTGATTAAATTAAATTCAAATAAAACTTAAGGGGAAACTTGGTTATACGGGGTTTATCAAAAAAAGGCCTTACGTGAAACGCGCAGATAAGGAGAACGTTCAGAGTTACCTATCATTTATAAAGCGCACAACGGACGGACGTTTCGGGCTACGTACTCCACTCATATCATGGTATAATGTACGTACGTTCCGCTTGAAAAAGATTCCTTCGTGTTTTTTTGGCCACAATTCGGCGACACTACCTACCTATACCAGCAAAATTGATTTCCTGTGACAGAAGAAACCACTTTACTGGATATTCTTTGGAGGAATTGTGTTAAAACTAAACTTAACTAAAAAGTAGTTACAAATTACAATTTTGTTATTGTAAAAACATAATGGACAATTTAAAAAATAAGCTCGGGAATACAAATCCATTTTAAAAATATCTTCGATTGATAATAAACTAACATAAAATATAAAATTATCGCTTACCTTGTTATCTGTATAACAAACTACGATATTCTAGACACCTTTAATCTGGGAAATTTGCCTTTTATATTTCTTGGAGAAAGGGCGTTTTTGTATGATAATTATTATTAAAATTGGTGTTTACTACTTTAGAATATATACTATGGGAAATACAGCAGAAAAATATTTAATTTGAATTTATTAACGTCACATGTTGCCTTCAGTGGTTGCCTCTCAAACAGAAACGACAACATAGGTACAGGGAAAAGGGTAATGTCCATAATTTAAAGAGCAAATTTGTTATTCAAAACTATATATAACTTGTAGTTGGCAGTGTCGGCTCGTGCATATTTGACATTTTGTCTAATTTATTTTGCACGAATATTGACACTAAACATTCGACATATTGGCGCCTTTTCTGTTCAAGTTAGTAGACTGGTCGTGCTTACGGAAGACTTAAAGGTGGTTTATATAGAAGCAAATCACGAAATGCCAATTGTGAATTGATTGGTCAATTTTAAATTTCTCCCTCTTCTTCTCAGCCTATGTTTATCCTCTCCTAGATGTAGGCCTCTTCCATGACCTTCCATGCTCTTCTGTCTCCTGCAGCCTGGATCCAGTTTCTTTCCGCAAAGCATCGGATGTCATCTCGTCACCGTTTCTGGAGTCTCCGATGCTTCGCTTCGTCTCTCTCGGATGCCAAGTCAAGACCCTATGTGTCCACCTGTGGTCCTCCTGCATTGCTATATGGCCAGCTCATCTCCATTTCAGCTGTGCCACAAGTCTCAGTAGATCTGCCACTTTAGTTCTTCTACGAATTTCCTCGTTGCGGATTATGTCCCTTAAAGTGATACCAAGCATAGCCCTTTCCATCGCTCGCTGAGTGGTCTGCAGTTTCTTGGCAGATTTTCGCGTAATTGACATTTCCGCGACTCCCTATGTGACTATGATGTTGTAAAACTGGCTTCTTCCAATTAAAGAAAATTATGAGGATTTTTACGTTAGATTATTTTTTAATAATTTAACATGTACATAGGATTAATTTTCCTATATTTTACCCAAAAAGGATTACTTTTATTTTTTATAAAATAATAATATTTTTGAATGAGAGATTTGAATATAAAATCAGACCCATTTCATAACTTTGCAATGTCAACTGCTTCCTGCCCTCTCTTATCGTAAAAAGGCATCGTGTCAGCAGGAGATTAGATGGTTTAGACGAAAACTAATATGTAAAAAAGTCCAGTAAAGGCAGTCGATGTTTTGGGTTCTTCAGGCACACGGTCGGCCGCCGACTTGAGGTCCCGAGTCGTACTCAAATGCGTTTTTTTTTTATTTTTTTATTCTTATCTATTCTATGTGGGTCCGTATTTCGGCTACAGGTTTTAGAGTGTTCATCACCGAAAATTCCGAGAATAGTCAAACGCGGATTTTCCCTCTGTAAATTTTATTTTCAAACACTCGTATGTTTCAATGCGAGTATAAATAACGCTGAAATATCTTCGAACACTCGTGTTTTGGTGCGAGTAAAAATAAAACCTGAAAGTATCTTCGAACACTCGTTTATTTTAGTGCGAGTCTAAATAATAACTAAAATTGATCTACGAATACTCGTTTCTGGTGCGAGTATAAATAAGACCATAAACAAGTACCGGTCACTACGAACTAGTCGATACACCTTAAGGTAACAACAGGTGACGGTAACTCAAATTATTCCCGATTGCGAAAAAAAAATATTAGTGCAAAAATAATCTTAGTAAGTTGAAATAACTTAAGTTAATTTTAACCGTCCCCCGCGTGTCTATAATTTTTGAAATTATAGGTTAGTTTGATTCTCTTTATTTGAGAAAAACAAAATATTAGCTTAGGTTAATTTTATGTTGTATAAAATGTAAATACTAAAATTTAAATTGAGAGTTTGTGACAGAGTGAGTGATAGGTTGGTTTGAAACGCAGAATGTTAGTGTAGGATAATTTTTATTGTAAATATAAAATGTAAATAATTATCGCATTAGTACTTCTCGTCGCGTTACTCGACTGACGTAAGACAAAACGCCTAAAGCAACACGCAAAGACAAAAGACTTTAAAATTAAATTAAATAAGGAATTGTTGTTATATTACGTTGGACGTGTCCTAGCTAATACACTTAACAATATAGTTTGAACAAAAGTTAGGCTTCGTCATACGTTCAAGTAACCATACTTGTAACAATAAAATCATTCAGACAAAATTATTGCCCTCATTTCCTTCAATTGCGCTGGTGGACTACTGACAGCTTCCAGTTAGCTGGGAAAGGATGGTGGGCCCACCTAAGACCGACAATACAAATAGAAACGAAATAACGATAATCGAGAAACAGCGTTCGAAAAATAATTAAATAAGCGCCTTAAGATTATGATGAATTTGTCATTATCCACTAAGAGTTGGCGACATTACAAATAGTGTCGACCAGTTCTTAAATATTCAAAAAATGATTCAAAAGTGGGATTGGCTTTACTAAATAAATCCTGGGTGGGGAGTACACCTTCTGGATAGAAACCAAAAAGGGGACAAAATTAAAATTCAAAAATGGCCTTCTAACTAATAATCAGATCAAAGTAAATTTAAATTAAAAAATAAAGTCAAGGGGTAAATTGGTTATACAGGGGTTAGCCAAAAAAAGCGATTCTCACGTTATGGGATTCTTTGCTTTGATCTATTATTAGCTTACATTGGGTTCGAGCGGTAATAAAGATGGTATGATTCTCAGTGGTGGGGTTTTTACGCCACTATCGATAAGCCAGATTGTTTGATCTGACAGCACGCCCACAATTCTTGCTAAACCAGGACTTGCCGCTAGAAGAGCTTTTTTTGGAGGAGGGGATAAATGCTTTCATGCTAGTTAGAATAACGTCGGAGACCTCCCAAGCACAAATGGATGGATCATCAGAAGAAAAGCAGACGCTCATCCAAGGAAAAGTGCGATAATGGTCTTTCTGGTCTTACCACTTGGCCGATGTGTAATGCTATATCTTGCGAGGTTTAGGAGGTTGTTCAGAATTAATTGGTAGTTCGCTTAGAGTTGAAATAAGTTTGAGATTGAAAGATCCTAACGGAGGATGTACGGTGACTGTATATAGATCTGGATTTGATGTCAAAAATATGTTAATTCATAAAACCCTCAAAAAAGGTAATTACTCGCCCCACACCCAATGAAATTAAACGAACAAGTCTGTTTGCATATCAGGCAGAATTAATATCATATAATGTAAAAGAAAAATAATTCTTTGCTTTAAGGATTGTTATGATTAGCTGCTCTTTCCTGCGTTGGGAAGTCCTTTTGAGGCGCATATATTTTTAAATACACATTTTGTCGTACATTATGATTTAAGTATTTAAAAACCGCCATTTACAGATCGCCCCCTGTAGCTACGCCTCTGTCAACTATGTCGTTTTTGTCTTGTTTCGTGAAACATAATAGTTGATAAAATATTTCCGATTTGTTGCTGTATTGTTGAAAAATATTGTGTTGGTGTCTTGTTTATTATATTGTGTTGGTGTTTTGTTTGTGTTTCGTTTTTGTTTTGTTGGTGAAACACGAACAGAACCAAAACTTCGTAGTTACTACATACACTTTTGTTGACATTTTGTCTCGCAAATGTGGACTCAAGTTTTCGTTTTGATTTGTTTCCAGAAAGTTGCTAGTTTGTTCTGTTTCTGTCTTGTTGAGTGTTTTTGTCTTGTAGGTTTATTGTGGACGCACAATAATACCCGAATAAACTCGAACAACCTCTCCGAGTAAATTGAGATGTTAGATGGGGTAATGGGCACTAGAGCAATACTGAACATTAAAGAAATTACATATAATTGTCTTCTTTTTTGTGGGGACCCTTATGTTTTTCATGATAAATATAAAAAAGGTAACAGAGAATTGGTAGGTAATCCATTAAATATAATAAGTATTTGGGAAAAGGAGTAATGTGATAGGTATCGACATATTTATTACATTAATAATTATAGCTTTTCGTTTTAAGCTTATAGGTAACTCGCAGGATTTAAAGATTAATTCTAGTTTTAAATATTTTTTATAAATTTACCAATCAGAGCACTATTCGCACTTCGTGATTCGCATCTATACGAATTAAGCTTAACTGTCATCAGTTCCAAATAAAAATAAAACGAAACAATCCATTGCTTGTTTGCACCCATATACCATATATTATTTTTGAAAGAAATAATATATGAAAGACGATCGGTTTATTTGCATTCATCTATTAGGCATTAAATTTTTAAATCTCTTATGGAGATTTATATTGCTTTCAGCGTTCTTAACTCTCTTTTAAACGTATTAAGAGGTTTTACGCATTTAATAGTATCTGAAACGAAAGAATAATATCATAGTATTTAGGTATATTTATTTCATGAACATATCACAAAGATTAAAGCTAAAATACGAACTAAGTAGTTATAAACAAATGAAACTATTTTTTTAAAATAGTCCATCTCTCAGTGGAGTGAAATTATGAAGAGATAAAGAAACTCGTAGTCTGCTTCAGTAGTTAAATAAATCTTATTTTAATTTCCATATATATTACGTTTCAGTGGAAAATACTTACGAAATAAATGTTAACAATATAAATAAAACCTTATCCATTCTAATTTTTTGTTTATTTAGGTTAGTTATACAGTGAGTCCCAGAAGAAATGTCTAAATTCATTTAAAATTCAGCGGGAAGTTTTTTCAAAAAACGCTCGTACCCGTCGATTTCGATTTTTGAATTTTTTTTTTGTGGTAATTTCATGTATACAGGGTAGCTCAAAAATAAGTTACGACCATCAACTTCATTTTTTCAAATGAAAACATTTATTTTTTATTTCATTTTTGAATTTTGCATTGAATTCTAAGCATGTTTCATGTACCATGTCCTATACATAAACTCAACAGTTATTGAAAAAATTAGGATTGAACATATCATTTAGGGAATCCAACGATCTATCAAATCTTCTGGCAATATGGCATTTTGGGCTCCATAATAAGTAAGAGTGTACTGTCTCACTGTCACCGTTTATTTCCATAGAAACTGTATGACAATTTTATTTCAAATAAGTATAATTATTGTCAAGCGTAGTTTCAAAGTTGCGGTTTTCACAATAATGGTGAAGTTAACGGAACGGGAAAAAATTGAAATTCTATGCATGGTTGGGTTTGGTGATAAAACACGTACTCAAATAGAAACAGCCCAATCATTTAATGAAATCCATCCTGATCGTCCTCTCATATGTCAAAAGATGGTGAGTAGAATAGAGGCTAAGTTTAGAGAATTCGGTCATGTTAGAGATTTGCCTAAATCTGGTCGTCCTACTCGAGATGAAAATGAACAACTTGACGTGTTGCTTTCCTTGGAAGAAAATCCATGTACTCCCCTGTCGCACATTGGGGCCGATTTACACATGCCGAAATCTGTTGTTCACCGAGTAGTTCAAAAAAGATGATTTCGATAGGCGAAGTGAGTTTTGCGGACGCATGCAAAATATGTGCAATCTAGATAATAATTTAGTAAAAAATATTATTTTTTCGGATGAAGCTACGTTCTATTTGAATGGTAATGTGAACAGACAAAATTGTCGATATTGGGCAACAGAAAATCCGCATTGGATGATAGAGGTTCACAGCCAGTACCCTAAGAAAATAAATGTTTGGTGTGGAATCGTACGCGAAAGAGTAATTGGTCCATTTTTCTTTGAATAGTATTTAACTGGACAAGTATATCTCGAATTTCTCCAACTAGAATTAATTCCAGCATTAGTGGCTTTATTTCCGAATCCATTTGATCCAGACTCCCCTGACGAAGAACTGATATTCCAACAAGATGGTGCTCCTCCGCACTATGCGGCCACTGTGCGCACATTTTTGGATGAAACCTTTCCCAATCGGTGGATTGGAAGGAGAGGACCTATCGAATGGCCTGCTAGGTCGCCAGACCTAACTCCGCTGGACTTTTTTTTGTGGGGTTACCTCAAATCAAAAGTATTTGTTAACAGGCCAAACAATATGCAGGAGTTGAAAGAAAGGATCCGAAGAGAAGTGCGTGTCATAACTCCGGAAATGGTTGGAAACGTGCAAAGAGAGTTTATTGATCGTCTTGGATATTGTCAAGCCGTAAATGGCGCACATTTTCAACATTTAATTTGATTTTGTTGTGTTTTTTTTTTAATAAACAAAACTTACCGCTGAATTTTAAATGAATTTAGACATTTCTTCTGGGACTCACTGTACAGGAAAGCGGAAACACCTTATATTTCTACAAAATTACTTTGCCTGGTTATCCATATCACAACCGAACACAGCGCACCTCATTTTATGAAAATTCAGATATTTATTTAATAAAAACACACGACTAAATAAGAAAAAATTCTGGCAAACTTTCAAAATTTCCATGAAAAAAGAAATTACGGCAAACGGCACTACAAAGTAATAGGTTGACGGTTCGAAACCTAATAGAATCGTAAACGACGGTGTCAGAGTAAGAAAACAAGGTCGTTCCTTCCCTATGATATGGGGCTACCTCCAGATTGAACATAAATTTAATATAAAAAAATTGTTAAAATAGTAATGGATATTTGAAGGTCGTAGACAATGGTGTTTCTTGAATAATAGAAAAGTTTTGGACTTGCATTGGCTTTATTTGTTATATATCACAAATAAAGACAATGCAAGTCCAAAACTTTTCTATTATTCAAGTAATGGATATATTACAAGTGTAGAATACTCAAAACGCTAGGGGTCGCCGAGCAGCTTCGGCTATCGTCGACCGGTTCCAGTGGTTGTTTTAAAAGTTTGTCGGAATCTTTTCTTATTTTAGTGGTAGTTTAGGTGTAATGTGTGTTATATTTCTATGAAATTAATAGACGAAAATACTGGTCATATAGTATTCTTTCATTTCACATATCATTAAATACGTAAAACCTTTTAAATACCTTTAAAATAGAATTAAAAACGCTAACACAGTATAAATCTCTATAAGAAATTTAGAAATCATTTATTGTATCTTGACATAAAATAATGGTACCACCAAGAAAATGAAGCCTTCTCCATTGATAGGACGTCACCAGCTGCAGACCGGTTTCGAACTATTTTGTTCTCGTCACAACAGGGTAGGTGTCCATACCTATCATCAGAGAAGACTCTATATATTTTAAGCTGTATTATCAACCTTAGTCGAGAAAATACAACACGTAGTGCCATCTCTTAGCAGTCCCACACAATCTGAGCAGACACCCATCAGGGCCTTAAGAATCAATCAAAATAAAAAGTATCTGTTCCTACCTATCATCGGAGAAGACTTCAAGTATATTATCAATCTTAGAAGATTTTTCCACACATTAGTATTTATGATAATAATTCATATAAATTTTTTCACATATTTCCTTCAAATTGCAATAGTTTTTCGTATAAAGCACTACATGACTAAATGGAATCCTTATTGATAGATCAATTATTGAAAATTGACTTTTTCAACCTTGGCGAACTGTAAAATCGATATGATTGAACTTGGATATTAATGTCCTCTGCTTCGCGTCGATCGGCAAACTATTGGAAGGAGGAAAACACTATTTTCCTTGGTATGTAAATAACTATTAAATATGTCCAAGGAGGGTGGAATAAAAATAATGTAAAATATCAAAGTAGGCATAAAAATTAAGAATTTTGCATTCTTATATAATTTTTCTTAAAAACATTTTTTCTTATCTTCTAGAGCAAAATCATTCTAATAGTGGGAACAGTGGGATTTTGTAAATTTCGAAGATGATTTTTCGAAACAAAAATTCTGACACAAGTTAGCTTCTATATAAGCAGCGCCGAACCCCAGATCAAATTTCAACTGAAAAAATATTTTTCACTTATTACTAAAATCATGGGATCTTCTGATGGAAGCATTAATTTGCATTTTTACTTTCCTTTTTTCTTCGCATCATCTATCGAGATTACGAATATATTTTCGTATATTTATTTTGTTGCATATGCATGTGTTATATGACTTGTATCCCAGATAGCACACTACGTTTTAAAGACGTCCATATTATGCCTATCTTTAGCCTGAACCTCTTTGGCGTTCTTTGGACGTAAAAGCACATTTAAAGATGTCACTACATCAGCGTATTTAAGAAGTCTTAGTATAGACGTCTTTACTATGTCAAAAAGTTTACGACGATAGAATCTATGTTTTTTCATAAAAAATATAACTTCAATTATGAAGCATTAAATTTAATATAATTTGTGTTTTTGCGAGCCCATCGTTTTGTACTTTTTTCTATATTATTGGCCTGTCTTGCAATAAATATAAAAATGGTTTCATAAAACAGAACCGGTATTGCTAGATGTACTAACTAGAGGTGGTTATATTATATATAAGGGAACAATACATTTTTTGTTTATACAATTCTCTAAAAAATAAAATACTTATTATTTGTTTAAAAGTAAAAAATATACAAAACAGCGGTACACCGATCTTTATTTCCATAAAGAACTAATTAAATGTGACAATGCTGGATTACGGTGCAGTGCTTATCCATTAAAATGGCGTGAACGTCATTAGCGAATTGGCGTTCGGCGAGATTTCTAAACTACGCTTGTGATTGTGAATTGAGTTTATTATATTTTCTTTGGAGCTTATAATACTGTTTGACAAAGATCCAGGTAAGTTAATTTTTATTAATTACTACACTTGCTATAGTAAATATGAGTGTAAGGGACATCCATACATATTTTGTGCAGTATTGTTGGTAGTGATGTGATCGATATGATAGGTATATATCAGGGAAATCAAAAACCAAAAGATACTAATTTGTTCGTTACTGATTTTGTTTCTGATGCTATTAGTGTAATAAATAATGGTTTTTAGGTTAATCATTTGTATGATATGTGAATTAAAGGTTTCATTTGTGATGTACCAGCCAAATCTTTTGTAAGATGTACGATTTATAATAATGTGAACGTTTACTTTTAGGGTCTGATGAGGTAGCTAATATAGCGTCAAGCCAGAAGGAAACTGAGGTGTCCATTCAGGCATGATTGCGACGGGCTAACGATATGAAAAAGCGGTTTAAATAATATATTCATGTAAACAAAAACTGGAATGAATAAAAATAAAAATATAGTGAGATCGCCAAGAACTGCAATTTTTTTTAAGTTTCAGAGAAATTCACAACCTGTATACCATACCTATAATGCCAAAAACACGACGTAAGGGAACGTCTTTAAGATATCGTAAAACGATGTTTTAAAGACCTACAATTTTGTAACAATGTATGTACGTCTTTAAGACACCTTTAAGATGTATTTAGGATATTAGCCGATGTTTTAAAGACGCCCTAAACATCTTTCGCCAATATCTTTAAGAAGTGTTAGAGACGTGTTTGTGCTATTTGGGATGTGATATTCGTAAATTAGTTTCCTTCTTGCAACACTACCTACATTACTAACCCAAGTTGACGAAAAATTGCTAAAGTAAAATGCAGGAGCAAATAAGTTTTAGATTATTCAATTTCTAAGCATTTATTCAAAAACAAATAAGAAGAAATTGTAATTTATAATGATGTTGACAGCAATAACTGTGCTTACGACACTGAAGGATATACCGCCAAGTTGGCAACAGGTGCACCCCTCTAGTCGTCTCATGTGCCTGGAATATTAGAGCTTAGAAGACACGATCTACTAGTCTATAAGGGCCGATATTTGAATGTTACCTTAAGTTAGATCTTAGCTAAGGTAGGCTTAACGTTATGGTAAACCTTAAAAAATGTTTTAAATTAATTCGGGGGTCAATTGACGTCAAACGAGTGTTAAGGATGATATACCATTCCTACCGCAAGGTGACTTTGAAATATCGGCCCTAAGGGTCGATATTTGAATGTTACCTTAAGTTAGACCTAAGGTAGCCTTAACGTTAAAGTAAACATTAAAAAATCTGTGCTTTAAATTGATTTGAGGACCAATTCACACGTTAAGTCTAAGATTACCACGTCCTTCAAGATCTATCCCTTTGGATAAGAGTAAAAAAGAACATTAATATGCTCCCATACTTGTCTTAAGGATGACTCATGTCATTCTGTGCCTTAAGGTGATTTCAAAATATCGTCCCCAGAATGTTACCTTAAATTTTTTTTTTTTATGATCAAACACAAGCATCATAGGATAAATCCTTTAGGGTACTCTGGGAGTGGTGCGTGTGCGCAAAAAGCGATTCACGTTAGTTTTGAATCATTGGAGGTTATATTCGTTGGGAAAAACGACCTCTGGAAGGTCGTTCCACAAGGATGTAGTCCTCCAGATGAAAGAATTCTTAAATAATGAAGTTCGAGAAGTACTAAGCTTAACCACATATGGATGGGCGGCAGTGGTTCGTCGTGTAATTCTGTTATTCGTCGCTCTGAGCGGAATTAAGAGGGAAAGGTCAGCCGAGCACCTTCCATGAAAATATCTGTAAAAGAGAGTCAACTCCCCAACCTGTCTTCGATGTTCCAGGCTGTCGAGGTTCTTCGTCAGCTCGTTGTCTCCGATCAGACGAATAGCCCTCCTTTCGATGGAATCCAGTAGCCGAATAGTATGTTTTTGTGCAGAGCTCCAGACATGAGAGCAGTATTCCAGTGATGGTCGAATCTGGGCTTTGTATAGTGTCAAAAGTTGTTGAGGTGTGCACAACTTTCTGGTTCGGAAGAGTACCCCAAGCTTCTGAGAAGATATCTTGTCGATTGCCACAACATGGTTATTCCAAGACATATTTCCTCCCAGATTGACGCCCAGCAAATTAATAGATGAAGCCAGTGGGATTGCGTGTCCGTCCATGACTATTTCCGGTTCTGTAATGTTAACCTTTTTAGAGAAAACTGCTGCCTGTTTTTTTTAGCGTTAAATTCGACTTGGTTACTGTCACCCCAAGCCAAAATTTCTTCCAGGTTTTTGTTGAGGCGTGATACTTCATGCTGTCTGCGAAGATGTACGTCGGCAGCCGATGTTCGCGCATTCAAAGAGAAAGATGAGATAAGTGTGCTATCGTCAGCAAAACTAAATATCGGATATTTAGTTTTTACCAGAAGGTAGTTAATGTAGAGTAAGAAGAGAGTGGGAGACAATATGGACCCTTGAGGAACACCGGCATTGATGGTGAAGGTGTCTGAGAGAAATCCGTCAATCGCCACTTGCAGAGAGCGGTCCTTAAGAAAGCTAGACAACCATGCACAGAATCGACTGGGTCCTTTCAGGATTCGTTTAACGGGACGCTGACGGAATACGATTTCGGTCATTTCGGATTCAACTGCAGGAATGTCGGGTGGTGTTCTTCCCTGGAAATCTACAGTGGAATGCGAAGAAAATAGTTCAGCAAGTAAGTTTGCTTTGTCTCCGGCTGTGGATGCTATTGTACCATCGGGACGTGTTAGAGGTGGAATAGTTGATTTGATAAAATTTTGGCTGACGGCCTTAGCGACTGACAAAAAGGACCTTGATCCGTTTGGACAGTCATAAAGTTTATTTTTGATCCTCACGTTATGGGCTTCTTTGCTTTGATCTATTGTTAGCTTACATTGGTTTCGAGCGGTAATAATGATGGTACGATTCTCAGTGGTAGGGCTTTTACGCCACTCTCGGTAAGCCAGATTTTTTGATTTGACAACACGCTCACAATCCTTGCTAAACCAACGCTTGAAGTTGGAAGGGCTTTTTTGGGAGGAGGGGATAAATGCTTCCATGCTCGTTAGAATGACGTCGGAGACCTCCCCAGCACAGACGGATGGATCATCAGAAGAGAAGCATACGCTCATCCAAGGAAAAGTCCGAAAATGGTCTTTCAGGTCTTCCCACTTAGCTGATCTGTAATGCCATATCTTGCGAGGTTTAGGAGGTTGTTCAGAATTGACGTTAAGAAAAGATCCAAAAGACTAGCAAAATCTCCAGCTCGGTCTGGAATCCCCGTTGGTTCTTCTACGAGTTGAGTTGGACCAGAACTGATCGCGAAGGATTCGGCCTCGCGGCCTTGCTCATCGTCTGTATTTGAATATTTAAGCCAGTTGACATTGTGGACGTTAAAGGCGCCAAAGATAGTAATCTCGGCATTTGGATGGTTGGTTTGCAAGAAGTCGATTGTATTGGCTAGTGATGAGAAAAGGTCTCTGTAATGGGTATCACTTGGAGAACGGTAAAGGCAGCAGATAAACTTGGTGATTTTCGGCGTTGATATTTTAAACCACATTACATCAAAGTCTTTCGGTTCCAGTGTCGGTTCTCGTTGGCAGCAGATATAACCTCGAATAAAAAGACATACGCCGAAGTTGCGTCGGAATCGGAAATGAAAATCGTATCCAGGGTATAAATAGCTGACGGCGTTTGTTGACGATCTGACCTTTGTCTCGGTCAGTGCGAGTACGTGAGGCTTGGAAGATTGTAAGTGCTGGTGAACTGAATTGATGTTCGTGTTAAGCCCTCTAATATTGCAGAAATCAATTTTGAAGTTGCTAGTTCTGGGTTGGTTAGCAACTACAGGTGCCACACCATTTCTTCGTTAAGTGTTGTTAGATCCCAGTAAATTGTCGGAAATGGTTGTTGTTTGATGAACTTCGCTTGATGGGGCCCCAAGTTCAGCCCCCGCCCGGAGATCCGAATGGGGGGCGAGTTTACCTCCGGAGTATTTTGGGCCTGGAGCTTCCATCATGCTATTTTTGGGGGGTCCCACCCTGGAAACCGGAAACATCGGCACAGGGACGAAACGTCAACTCAATGAGCAAAAGTTAACTCAATGAGCAAAAGTTAACTCAAGGAGCAAACTTCACGCCACCTAAACCAATGCAATGGTATCTCACCGGGCGATGCCATCTTCCATTGTACAATTAGACCTTAGCTACGGTTAAGGTTAAGTTAACCCTTAAAAAAACGATGTTTTGGTGGTCAATTGACCTGTTAGTCTAAGATTACTACGTCCTTAAAGATCTATTCCTCTAGATAAGTGATAAAAAGAACATTAATATACTATCAAACTTGTGTTAAGGATAACTTACGTCATTCTGAACCTTAAGGTGACTTTAAAATATCGGCTTTAAAAATCCTGTAAACTTATTGTCCCAACCATAGTAAAAGCGATACTCAATTTTTCAGGCTCACAGTTTCTGATAAATAAAAAATTTAAGATAAACTACCGACGAAACAATTTATTGGTAGCACTAAAATTTAAAAAAATTGCCCTATTTGTTTCAGCCTTCAGCCAGCAGAATGATCTCATTTCAGGTCTATATCGATACTTCACCCACGTCGCCTTCTGTTTACATTTCGACAGGGGATGACGAAATTCCCTAAACATAAAAAAATAATAGAATGCGTTACCTATAGATTATTTGTCACTGTTGATTTGTAAGACGTCATTAAATATTTTCTGTATTTTTTATATTAGGTGAGAAGCCAAGAACGAGGTAAGTTTTTAAAGTAAGCGTACTAAAAAGGGGCACATGCTGTAGCTCTTGTTCCTGGTGCATTCGTTATGATAAAGATAGACTTATATCCAATTAACTGATGATAGATTATATTTATTTTAAACACAATATTCAGATTAAAAACAAACCCGAACAAACCCAAACAATTCTTTTACAAAATGGAACCGATTTTAAATACATTTTAATAAAGTAATATCAACTAAGATAGATATGAGAATGCATTATTTTTTAAATTTAATACTTAACTCACTAATTTATAATGGCTAGATATGTCTAAATTCGACTATACTACTATATCGTCGCATGCATCGGTACAATGTGCAAAATGGATAATCCCAAAAAATTCACGACAATATTATTTCGAATTTATTTTATTTACTAGAAAGACTGTTAATATTATACAATAATATACGTACTTCGAACTTAATTCAACTTCAAATTATTTTCGATCTTCCGCAGCGAATCTTACTTATTTTATTGTACTAATTAACAATCTGTTTTGCGAAAGTCTCAGTTGGCTCTGTGCTAATTACTTACTTTTTTTTGTCCTAGATTTCAAACTATGACGGTAGAGAAAAGGATTGAAGAGACGAGGCGAATGCGTTTATGCACAAATTGCTTGCGTAAAAATCATAGAAGTTTTGAATGTAAGTCGAAGGCTTGCAAGATTTGCAATGGAAAGCATAACACATTGTTCCACCAATCTGTACCAATAAATGCTGAAATTAATAATACAAAATTTTATAGATCAACATCAATCTTGCATCGTAGGTCAATTCAAAGATAGTCATAGCGATCAGCAAAATAGCGTTTCTCGAATAACTTTACCAACCGAACCTCAAGTAGAATCTATGACAGTTTTGTCGCATTATGTCAGAAAAACTCTCAAAAATTCAATCGATCATCATGGGGAGTCTCATTGCACTGGATATTTCTAAAGCCTTTGATCGTGTTTGGCATGAGGGACTTCTAAGTAAACTGCGATCCTATGGTATGCCCAGTCGATTTTGTGCATGGTTTGTCTAGCTTTCTTATGGACCGCTCTCTGCAAATGGCGATTGACGGATTTCTCTCAGACACTTTCACCATCAATACATGTGTTCCTCAAGGGTCCATATTGTCTCCCACTCTCTTCTTACTCTACATTAACGACCTTCTAGTGAAAACGAAAAATCCGATATTTAGTTTTGCTGACGATATCAAACTTATCTCATCTTTCTCTTTGAATGCACAAACATCGGCTGCCGATGCACATCTTCGCAGACAGCGTGAAGTATCACTCCTCAACAAAGACCTGCAAGAAATTTTGGCTTGGGGTGACAGTAACCAAGTCGAATTTAACACTAAAAAACCCATGCAGCAGTTTTCTCTAAAACGGTTAACATTACAGAACCGGATATAGTCATGGACGGACACGCAATCCCACTGGCTTCATCTATTATGTTGCTGGACGTCAATCTGGGAGGAAATATGTCTTGGAATAATCACGTTGTGACAACGCACGAAATGGCAGTTCGATAAGACTCCTCAACTTCAGTTAGGTTCCATGGTGTTACTGAAAGAAGACAATGTATCACCCCTACGTTGTCCTCTTGGACGAATATTGAAACGTCACCCGGATGCTGATAATACTGTGGGCATTGCCAGCATAAAAAAATGGTGTACTTCAACGAGCCTTGACGAAATTGAGTTTATAATCTATCGAGGCCTGAATTCATAGTAGTCAAAGACTAGTATTTGAACTGATTATTATTTATTACTAATTGTTTCTCAGTTTTATTAATGTTACTTATATTAAAAGTTGTTTTTGAACGCCAATAATTAAAGCAATACTTAATATTAGTTTTGTTCGGTTAGGCAAGGAAACAAAATGATCTTATAACGTCAACACTCAAGTTACCCACCCATAAACATAACCTAGATTCATCTCACGCGTGAAACAATATAATAATATTTTCGTTGAGTTGTCCTATTCAATATTTACGATAACCACGATAGCTACACTACAATGGATAACTTGAGATATACATATACATTTCTGCTACATCTCATATATCTCATATATCTCATATATCTTTATTATATTTGGTTTGGAATATATATGTACATGGTCACAATCTTATCTAATTATATATATACAGCGATATAATATATTTGTCTATTCTCTAAGTACAGTAGGTCCAAGACCACCCACTTAGGTTACGCGGCCAGACCGATGCCTGTGCCGGGGACGGTTTTAGCCCTTGGATTGTATGCATGTTTGCCGTGGTGATAATCAGTCGATTTCAAGTCAGTGCTTATCGTCGACATTGATAACTTTAGCCTACATTGAATGTTTATGTTTTGTATGACTGATATACTGTGTTTTAAGAATTTATTACTGCTGGAAAAAGTTTCAAAAAAACCAGCTTTTTTGATGAAAGGAACTTGGCGGTGGTGTAATGATAAAATCTAAATATGACTAATTTTTTTAGGGTATGCACATTCATT
The DNA here is from genome assembly GCA_963991005.1 of Barypeithes pellucidus. Lineage (NCBI taxonomy): Eukaryota > Metazoa > Arthropoda > Insecta > Coleoptera > Curculionidae > Barypeithes > Barypeithes pellucidus. Next base: position 46,616,551 of record OZ022560.1, read on the forward strand.
CTTCATCCATTCTGTGCTCATCCGTCCTCATTCATACCTATTTGCATCTCTTTCATACTTGTTTTTTATTTACAGTGTTTTATTTACCATATGAACAAATTTGCAAAGTTATGTGGTTGGTTTAAAACCACGGGAAAAAAAGACGTCTTGAGATTTACAGCAGTGGATTATTATATTTATACGGTGGGCTTAGGATACTGCTAGTGCTCCCTAGACCAATCGTTTCTTAGTTCAAATTTGCCAATATTTTTGTGGATAATTTTACTGTTTTATGTTTGGCTTTTAATTAATAGTCGAAATATATTGGCAGTTTTGCGTAAAGAGGTTTGTGTTTTGGCGAATGCATTGCTCTTACTTGTAATACGCTCTGTGTTAATGGCGTATTTTGAATTTTGTTTCTATAGAACTTGTTTGATATGTCATAAATGTAATCCTGTATTCTTGTCATGTTGGTTGTGTCGTGAAGTTCATTTATTGTTACATAACGGCCTGCAGAGGTTACGCATCTTAGTACTTTATTCTGCATCCGTTATAACCTTGCCATTTGCGTTTTACTAATGCCACACCAGACTGGTGCGGCATATAATAAAGTAGGTCTAAGAATTTGTTTGTATATAGTCAGTTTGTTCATCGGTGAGAGGTACGATTTTGGCGATAGGAGAGGATATAGACTCTGCATCGCCAAAAAGCACCTCTTTAAGATGTTGCTTACGTGCAGTTTAAAAAACAAGCGTTAGTCGATCGTAACCCCAAGATATTTAAGTTTATTTGTTTGTTTTATACGAACGTTGCCAATTCGGATTGGAATGTTGATTTTTATATTTGTGTATTTTTTTGTAATTACAATGAATTCTGTTTCTTCGGTATTTATGTTGATTTTCCAGTGTTTGGTTCAGGGTAGTAGTTTTAGAAGATGGTATTTTAGGTGTGTGTTAGCCACGTTTGCGGCGAAAGAATGCGCGTAGATAAGAGCATCGTCCGCAAACAGAGCTGTGTTAGTATTAGGGTAATTAGGAAAGTCGGAGGTAAAAAGGTTATAAAGTTTTGGGGAAAGTACTGCCCCTTGGGAGACACCTGCGTGAATGCGCCTTGGGTTTGATAACTCGCTCTCAACTCGCACTTGGAAGGTTCTGGTTCTACCCATGATGTAGGAATGCCATAATGTTACGATGTGGAGGGGAAAATTATGAAAGGTTATAATTTAAAAATAAGACCATTGAGCCAAACACTATCAAACGCTTTTCGGATGTCAAGAGAGAGCATAACTGTGCTCTGATTGAGATTAGTCTTGTCTAATGCCTCCTGCAGCACTTTGGTGACGAGCATCTCTCTATTATGCCCTCTTTTGAATCCGAATTGCTCCTGTTGGATTTTGTCTAAATTGAAAAGTTCAAATTTTGAGAGTATTGCTTGCTCTCTCTGCTACTTTGGACATGGTATTTAGGAGGGAAATGGGGCGATAGGAGTCCGGGTTTGAGGGTTCTTTGTTGGGTTTTAGGAGAGGAATCACAATGGCTTTTTTCCATTGTGAAGGAAAGTGCTGGAGTAACATTATTGCATTTATAATATAAAGGAGTTAGATAAAACCTTTACGGGGTATTTTTTGATTTTTATATTGGGCAAGCTGTCCTACCCGGGTGCTTTGTTTGTTGGGAGTTTTCGGATTATTTGTGATAGTGTTTTGGAGTTTAAAAGGAGTTTGGAGAGTACAGGAGGAGGAATGGGATATTTATGCCCCACCGTATTATTTACAATTTCCGTGACGCGATCTTGCTCGGGGGTGGTATTGGGTACGCCTTTGTGCACCTGCGCGAAGTGGTTTGTGATCGTATTAGCTTTTTCTTTGTTTGTTTGTGGGTTTTTCGTTGTTAGTGATGGGATTTTGGAAAATTTATTCTTTAATTTTTTTGTCAACTTCCACAGGGAGTTATTTTGTGTTTGTAGGTTTTGTAATGTTTGTTCCCAAACGTAATTTTTGTGGTTATTGATTTTTAGTCTGATCTGGTTTTGTAGCTCACGGGCCCTCACACCATCCAGTCTCCCTCTAAAACGCTGCCAACGCTTTCGGTTTTTATTTTTGAATCTGATTAAATCCTGAATCTCCTGCGGCAATCGGTCTTCGGCCGGTTTAGGTTTTATTTTAGCTGCTACTTTGTTTCTTGCAGACTGGAGAATGCTTCGTTTCCTAATTCATCTATTGAAGTTATGTTGTTATTTATTTTTATTTCTTTGTTTACAAGTTCTTTAAACATTCTCCAATCTACATTCTTGTAGTTCCATTCCTCCGTGCCACCCTCCTCCCCCGCATCGACTTTCCAGTCTAGCAGAAGGGGGAGGTGATCCGAAGACAGTTCATTAAGAATGATTAAGTCTGGAAGATTCAGGATATTTTTATTCAAAACAATGTCGATGTAAGAGGGAGTCATATTATTGAGTGGATAGTGTGAGGGGGGGTTCGGTGCTATTAATTGAACCGTGACATAATCGTGAACGAAATTTCCATTTCAATTATTCCTCCTATTATGCCACAAAGAATGTCTCGCGTTTAAATCCCCGAGCAATATCACTTTGTCAGCCTGGTTTAAAATGTTATCTAGATCTTTATTGGTCATTCTAAGATAGGGGCGGGCATAGCTCCCGTTGATTACCACATTGTTTTTTAGTTTTATCGAAATATTTTCAATGATAATATTGACCGGTGGCAGTTTTACATGTAGTATATTTTGTTTAATCAACAGGGCTATACCCCCCCCCCTCCCCCTCGAATATTTGTATTGCTTCTGTAAATCCTAAAATTTCTTATCTTAAACTTTTTGTTTTGTGCAAGCTTAGTTTCAGAAATTGTCATTACATCGATTTTGTACTTTTGTAAAAAATAAATTAGTTCCCCAATTTTATTCGAAACGCCATTGGCGTTCCATAATGCTAGTTTTAGTGTTCTAGATGTTATAATTACTTATGCCATTGGTAATAAATTCAATTACAGCCAGTGTACGTTTCGCTTTATCAGTATATTGTGTTTTGATTAGAGCAAAGTCATTGAGGAATCGACATAATTCGTTCGTATTTGCTGTTGTTCTATTTTGTACTTATACACTTTACAAATGGTGTTGCTCGCTTTATGGTTTCCTTGGCAATTTGTACATTGATTTTCAGTGGTGCTATTGAATTGCGTAATGGTGTGTGTTCCTGCACAGTTTAAACATCTTGGCTGCCGAAAGCAGTTGGAGGTAGCGTGGCCCCACTGGCAACACTTTTTACATTGAATGATTGATGTACGTGTTTTTCTCCTTTCCCATGTCACTCTCACATGGTCCAGAAATTTCACTTCGCTTAACTTAGTTAGCTTGATATCAGGTGACGTGATTATGAGATATAATGGGCGAAAGTTAGTCTTCATAACATGTACTTGCTTTATGTTTAGTTTGTAGGTTTCACATAGCTCCTCTTTGATTTCTTGAGCATCTGGCATGTGGTCGAGACCCTTTACCACGAATGCGTGGGTTTTATCCTCCGTGGAACTATAGGTGTGCCAATAAACGTCTTTTTTCCGTTCTAGTTTTTCCTTGTAGTTTTTATAGTCTGTTAAACCATCAATATATACGATAGTTGAATTTTTTGTGACCTTTATGTTGTATTTTCCTTTAACTGTTTGTTTTATTTCTTCATTACATTTACTATAGTTGGTGCTGTTTGTTATAGTGCCACTAATTATCAGCGGGGTGGTTTGTTTGGACGTATTTGTTTCGGTGGCTGAGATCACATTATGGAATGTATGGCTTTATTTCTTATTTCTTGGCTGATTTCTTTCTGATGTTCGTCTTTTGTATGTATATCCATGATTTCGAGATCTTCCTGATCGGTATTTTCAGGTTCTGATAGGGGTGCGTAACTATTTGAAAGATTAATAAGCGTTTTTGGGTTCGAATAATTTAGCGAATTTGTTGCTTTGATTGTCTTCAGGTGAATTTTTTCTTTTATTTTGTTCTTCTAGATTTGGTGTTTTTTCAGAGGTTTTTTGTGGTGGTAGTATTATAGGTTACGTGATTTGGGGTTGTTGTATGTCCTGCTAGGCTTTATTTTTTTCGAAAGAGTAGCTGGAAGGTCGACTTTGTTTTTGAAGCTTTGCATATTGTCGTCTTTTTCTATCGGTGGTGTGCTTGCGATTGGGTTTTTGTGTGCATGTGTGGTCCTGATGTGTTGTGTTATTTCTTCCCTTAGTATATTCTTAGTTCTGACGTCTTTGCACTTCTTGTAGTAGTCCGTACAAGCCGAGCAATACGCTTTGTAGGTTGAGAGGTTTTGAACTAGGGTTTTTCCTGCTCTTGTTTTCATGGGTTTTGTAGGTTTATAATCGCTTGCTATGCTTGCTGCCTCGTCTTCGGATGTATAACTATCCCCTTCAGGGTTTTGGGTGCCGGAGGCACCACTACTTTTGTCATTTTCTTGAAAAACAGTTAAAACTCACTTAAATTTTAAATTTTGTTGTCGATTCGATTTTACAGTATATGATCACTTGTTTAGTTTAAGGTTGCAAAAAGTTTAATCTTTATCGCGTTACTATGCAGATAACGGAGGTTTGCAGTGTGTTTTTTCGGCACTACCACTCTCGACCGCATCTACCGAACGAATCTGCTACAGGAGCTTGTGCAATAAACTTATTTAGTTATTCACCTATAGGTTTAAAGTTAATTCTGAGAGTTTGGTTGTTCACAAACGATTTCGGAGGTAAATACATAGAAATATAATTTAAGATACCTATTTTGGTCCAATTCATTTAATAGGTCAAAATAGGTAACTTCAAATACCTGCTTATGTATTTTACAGATTTGACAGTGAATAGATATAGATCTTCAGTTATCTCATTTTAATCGTAAAAATCTTAACTATTAAGAACTAGGTAACCCGAATTGTCATATATTTGAATTTACAATAAAAAAAAAATAGCGTTAATAATTAGAGATATTCATTTTAGTATACGCCTATCTCGATAAGTCCACATCCTTAGAGGATCCTAGTGACTAACCTTATTGATAATTTGCTTTACCAATTGATCACATTCTTGGCAATGGTGAAGATATTACATTTTTCATAAAACTTGACTAACCCACTTACTTACGGATGGTACAGAATTTACAGTTAAATATATAGGAAGTGATATTCGTCCTGAGAATTGAAAACATTATTAATAAGTTTCTGTTTGACTTCAGTCAAAATTATGCTGTTTAATTTAAAGGCGACAAGTCAAGGCCTATAAAGTACAATTTGTGATTATTTTTCTGAAATTTGTTTCCATCTCAGAATTTGTTGGTTTAAATATAATCAGGCAATTTAAAACCCGATTTAAAAAATATACACTATTATATTGCTTAACCATCTATCATAATGTCTAAGGCGGCATTAGAGTATATGTAGGTTAACGTATAAAAAGGTTTACTACATCACAATCTCTGTAATAGTTAATAAATAATATTATACTAAGTTGTGTAAAAATGTTTAACTTTTATAAGTTAATTGTAAGTAAATGTGTTATTAGAAATGCTATTCCTATCCTTTCTATATCTTTCAGCGATTTTTATTTTATTTCACACAAGTCTAAATACATATTTTTCATGTGACAGACTAAATCGATCAGGTCCAAAAGGCAATGACATATGTCTGTATGTTGTTGACTGTGACTGTTAGCTGAAGGAATTGGAAACAAAATTATTAAGTTTAAAATATCTTAATAAAAAGAGAACTAAACAATAGTGTTACTTTTCATTGACACCTCACATCAAAAAATGCATTTTGGAGAAAAAAGGTATATGAGACCTAGATGCCCAACTTCTCTTCTAATACCAAAACCTAGACCATTTCCTGGATTCTCATCTGGATTACTTTTCGGAAATTTGTGGTGTTGCAAGTAACGAATACAGTGAGAGGTTCCACCAGGATATTTCAAAGATGGAAGAAAGGTATCAGGGAAAATCGAACTGTGAGATGTTAGCCGGCTACTGCTGGACTACGAGACTTGAGATATGCCCCTGAGGCTGCTTTCAAAAGATAAGCTAGGAAGCGTAAAATAGGTGGTTGGGAAGTTGATTAAATTTGGATACAGGATATGGAAGATACAGTAATTTTAAAAATATTTTTTTACAGGTTTACTCCACTCTTATTATAAGCGATATGGAAAAAGTCTTACGAACAAACTTTCTCAAACTTAATGATCGTTTTATATCCGTTATAAATGGAAATGATAGTTCGAAGAAATTTGAATCTTTAGTTATACAGGGTGTTATGGAAATGACGTATTATATTTAAATCGGCAATTCCTGGGATGAAAACAAATTGAAGAAAAATATCCAAAAATGGCGCTTTAATTTAATATGCCCTGTATATGACCTTATGTCAAACCAAAAATGACCATATGATGCACCTGTCCGGAAGGTAAACAAAGCAACATATGTCAACAGTGTTGTCATATCTTCAGGGTAAACTCTTTAGAAAGTCAATAACCGTTTGACAGATTGCAAGTTGTTGTTTATTTTTCAGGGTACATTATTATAAACTTTTACGTTTAGTTCAATTCGCTACGAAACAGTCTCTGATTTATAAACTTGAACTGACTCGAACGAACCGCCGTGGAGTTTTTAAATGGTCAGATATGTTCTCATTTGTTCAATTCGAACGACAACCGTCAGATCTGGACAACTTAAAAGTTTATAAATGCCGATAAATCCAACTTACCCTTTAGAAAAAAGATGCAATTTTATTTACCTTTTCCAACTTAATTTATAAAAAACACCAAGTACTCATATCACAAAATCACATAGTTTTCGCGTCACAACACATCTAAGTACCGTTCAATCTGAATTAGTATTTTAAAGTGCTACTGTGTAGACAAAAGTACGCCCTTATTGTCTAAATAACACGTTGGTTTCGTCGATCAAGATTGAACTGCTGGACTGGGGCACTGCCGTCATGAGAAGAACAAATAACTTAATAATTTAAGCTCGGGTTTAAATATTAACATACAATTTAACACACAAATCTGCTTGAAACCGGCCGGCTAATTTTGGAGGAACAGCTGATCTTGTAGAAACGGTTGCATATTCTTACTGGGGTTGATACTTAAAAATACAGCGTTGTCACTTTCGATGTTTTATAAGATTATATTCATAAAATTAAAAATTTCCTTCTGTAATACTTTTCTTTATAATGATAGTTTCGGAAATGGCAACCGCGCTAAATAGACGATACTATTTATTTTAAAGGGATGGAAGGGTCTGTCAACATAATCATTTCATCATTCTTCTTCAGTAAAGGATTAATAAATTTGATTAGCCCATTAGAAATTATCGATTTTATTATTTCTGAATTTCTATTGCGAAATAATTTGTATCCTATAGTGCTGTTGTTTTATGTGTACGGTATGTTATTGTAAATTGTAATTATGCGTTAGTATTTATTGTTTTGTGTAAATCTAATAATAAGTGCATATCTTCAAAAAAAAAATAATTGGAAACTCGTGGGTGTGTGTTTCTTTAAGTGATTTAGTGCAAATGTTCCGAGAGATTGGAAATAAGAGGCCGAATGGGGTTTAGTGGGTATAAGCTTATTATGGAGTTCCACATTATCATCATGGTACGTGATGAGCATAAAGCTTTTACCATAGAAAAAGAAACAAAAACCTGAAGATGTCTGTGCTCTGGATTACTTGCTAGTGTACTGGCACCTGAATTCACTTCTATTTGGATACTAGGTGAACTAAATATTTATTTTATAAGAATCTAAAGTTATATTATTGGGCTTGAAGATCTGTTGATTACACAGCTTGGCAATGCAATATTATCATATATGAATATGCCGAGGAGTAACCAGGTGGATTTAGGGGTGAATTACCCTACCCCACTTTTTAAACGTTCGATTTAAAAAAAAATATGTAGCGCTTCTCTAGGACACCCCAGTAGTCAACCATTTAAATATAATACGTCATTTCCATAACACCCTGTATAATAGTAATTGCGCCCCCTAGCGGTCATTTTGGAAACATGAAAATATTTGCCAGAAATTTTTCTTGGTCAACGAAATTTTTTTCTCAAAGACATAAGGTTTGGCTTCCATAATATCGTATCTCGCCGGCTTTAGTGGGACACCTTGTATAAAAATTAGATAGTAATATTATTGGGTTTAAGTTAAGAATTATTAGAACTAGAAGATAATATTAACTTGTGAAGAGTTTATTGATGGATAAATAAATTGTATCTTTTTCTTCAAAAGGTTTATTTAAAAAATAAACTTATATAACATTATCCTATACATGTAATATGCCCCTATTGGATAAAGGGTGAGCAACACTAACTAAATTAGTCAGCGAGAAAAGTGCCGAGTAATGTGGTTTCCGAAATTTTTTTCCGAAAATCAGTTGCCACATCTCTGGAAAATGCTAGGTGACAAACTTATAGCTCTGTTAGTCTACCAAAAATAAATTTCTACTATAATAACATAAGGTCGTATGTTCAAATAAGTAATTCAGAGATAAGGGAACTTATATATATTTGAAAATCTCAAAGTATAATATTTTTTGTTCTATGTGCAATATAACTATTTTGATTGTGGATTTATTATCAAGAGATATATTTTTAACAGTACGCTTGTCAAAAGAAATTTTTTGATGAAGATTCTTTAAAAAATAAATAATGCACATCGATGTTTAAATAAAAGTGAAGTTAGTTTGTTATTTACGACTTGTGCAATACATATATTTTTTATAAAAGGCGTGTTTTTATTACAAAAAAATCATAGAAATTGGATGTTAAAATAAGGAAAATAAAGAAAATAGTATATTATATACCGAGGTGGAAAGTGTTTAATTTTTGTCGAGAGAAAAGGATGGGATAGGTTGTTCGGTTGAATTATTTCTCGAGACAGGAATCAAACCTTTTCACTGCGGTTTGTATGCTATTTTATTTACAACCATAGCTTTTAAATGCAAATGATATTTTTGTGACAAATATAAATATAATGTGAGAAATAAATAAGAGATCTCTGTATAACCAAGAGCTTCTCCAACGCAAATAAGAAAAAGTCACGATGTCACTTTCCACCTAGATAAATGTTAAAGTTAAAAATATGTCTCTTTCACACATTTAAAAATTCTGAAATGTCAACATTACATACATGGTTGTAAATACATAATATTTTTAATGTAAAAATAGTAGTATATTTTGGTTTGATTTCAATAATTAATTTACAGTGCCTGGAATAAACCGTATGATTTTAACACAAGCTTGTAAGTGCATACATACGACTTTGTCAATAATTTATTGAATTTATATAGGCGTAATTGTAATATGAATGCACATGCGAATTTATGTGATGCTCATATTATTAATTTGTGCTTAATTATATGATATAACCTTCAACTAGCCATATACGAGACGTCCTTTTTTGGTATTGTAAAAACCATTTTGAGACATACGTTTTTTAAATATTTGCAATTCTTAGATATTTCCGTTAAAAATAATTTAGAATCTTCGGTTGTATTGTAAAAGAGACAAATTTTACATGCGATGATGTTAATCTCTCGATACACTAAAAATTTCACATACGACCTTATGTAATTATGGTAACGAAATAGTATTAATTTTTTGGATAAAAAAAATAAATTTCAAAATACACATATAATATTTTCGATTGCGATTGTTAAAAAATCCGACAACGTCTGTCGTGTTGTTACATCACAAAAGTAATTATTTCAACCCTGACCAAACACGAAAATTTGCTAAAGCCTAGTTAAATTGAAAATAGGCCCTGGGTCCTAGTGCAAATAGCAATACGAGTAGTTTCATAATAATGACGTATGCACTAACTAGTTTTCAAACACTCACGATTATCAATTTTTATGTCAATATTTCCAATACTGTTTGTTATGTTATGTTAAAAATACAGGGTGTAACAAATTCGTCCTTCACTATTGGGATTTCGGGAACGGTAAGAGATAAGTTGGTTAAATTCGAGCAAAGTTGCGTAATTATGGACATAAGAATTTGCCGTAAAAAATTAAAAATAAATTCAGGGGCTTTCAAAATATTTGATAAAATCTAAAATTTTGCGTTACGGTTTTTATTTTTTCCCGCCTATTCAAAAAGATGTTAAAAAATAAATTTCACCTTCTCATTGCTACTTCTTATTCTTCACAAGATGGGATCATCAGATCTTTAATGCGACGTTTTGTCTTGGAGTAACCATCATCACCATAATTTTTATAAATTCGGGCCTGGATTACTTTATTTAAATTATGAAAAATAAACTAATTCTACGTTCAGGGGTATACAACACTCTTTTTTTTTAAGTGATCAAACACAAGCACTATGGGAAAATTCTTTAAGGCACTCTGGGAGTGGTACGTGTGCTCATAAAGCGATTCACGTTGGTTTTGAATCGTTGGAGGTTATACTCGTTGGGAAACACAAACTCGGGAAGGTCGTTCCATAAGGACGACATCCTCCAGATGAAAGAATTCTTAAATAATTAAGTTCGAGGAGTACTAAGATTAACAACATATGGATGAGCGGCAGTGGTATGTCGTGTATTTCTGCCATTCACCGCTCTGGTCGGAATTAAGTGCGCAAGGTCAGCCGAGCATTTTCCATGTAAATATCTGTAAATGAGAGTCAAATCACCAACCTGTCTTTGCTGTTCCAGGCTGTCGCGACTCTTTGTTTGCTCTTGATTTCTGATCAGGCGAATGGCTCTTCTTTCGATAGAATCGAGTAGCCGAAGATATGTTTGGGTCAGGAGTTCCAGACATGAGAGCAGTACTGTAGTGATGGTTTAATCTGGGCTCTGTATAGTGTCAAAAGTTGTTGAAGTGTGTACAATTTTTTGGTACGGTAGAGTACACCAAGTATCTGCGAAGCTATCTTGGCGATTGCCACAACGTGGTTATGCCAAGACATATTTCCTCCCAGATTCACGTCCAACAAATTAATAAATGAAGCCAGTGGAATTGCGTGTCCTGCCATGACTGTATCCGGTTCTGTAATGTTAACCTTTTTAGAGAAGACTGCTGCCTGAGTTTTCTCCAAAATTTCTTCAAGGTCTTTGTTGAGCCATGATACTTCATGCTGTCTTCGAAGATGTGCGTCGGCAGCCGATGTTTATGAATTCAAAGAGAAAGATCATACAAATGTGCTATCGTCAGCACCGCCAAATATAGGATTTTTAGTTATCACTAGAAGGTCGTTAATTAAAGAATAGGGTGGGAGACAATATGGACCCTTGAGGAACACCGGCATTGATGGTGAAGGTATCTGAGAGAAATCCGTCCATCGTAACCTGCAGTGAACGATCCTAGACAACCATGCACAGAATCGACTGAGCATACCATAGGATCGCAGTTTACTTAGAAGCCCCTCATGCCAAACACGATCAATGGCTTTAGAAATATCCAGTGCAATAGATGGGTGACTAGAAGGTCTTCCGTTGATCTGGACTTCCGAAAACCATATTGATGATCGCTGATAATGTTGAGGCCTTCCAGGTACTTTAGAAGTTGTTGGTTAATAGCTCTCTCCATTACTTTTGATACAACTGAAAGCAATGCGGCTGGTCGATACTCTTACTCTAAAAGAGGGCTTGCCGTTGGAACGGCATGTTTTGGAGGAGGGGATAATTGGTTCCATGCTAGTTAGAATGATGTCGTAGACCTCCTCAGCATAGACGGATGTGTCATCACGGCCTTGTTCATCGTTCGTATTTGAGTATTTAAGCCAGTTGACATTATGTACGTTAAAGTCGCCAAAGATAGCATTCTCGGTATTTGGATGGCTGGTTTGCAAGGAGTCGATTGTGTTTAATATTGATGAGAATACAGCTCTGTTGACATCTTAAACCACATTACATCAAAGTCTTTCGGTTCAAGGGTGAGTTCCCGTTGGCAGCAGAGATCATCTCGAACAAAAAGACATACCCCAAAGTTGCGTCGAAATCGGAAATGAAAATCGTATCCAGGGTACAAATAGCTGATGGTGATTGTTGAAGATCTAACCTTTGTCTCGGTCAGTGCGAGCATGTGAGGCTTTGAAGATTGTAAGTGATGGTGGACTGAATTTATGTTAGTGTTAAGCCCTCTAATATTGTAGAAATCAATTTTCAAGGTGCTAAATCTGGGTTGATTAGCAACTGCAGGTGCCACACCATTTCTTCGTTGAGTGTTGTTGGAGGAATCCAGTAAATTGTCGGAAGTGGTGGTTGTTTGATGAACTTCGCTTGATGGGGCCCCAAGACCAGAACCCGCCCGGAGATCCGATAGGGGAGCGAGTTAACCTCCGGAGTATTTTGGACCTGGAGCTTCCATCATACTATTTTTGGGGTCCCACCCTGGTAACCGGAAACATCGGCACAGTGACGAAACGTTAACTCAAAGAGCAAACTTCACGCCACCTAAACCGATGCAATAGTATCTCACCGGGCGATGTCGGGTGGGCCAACATATTCCATTTCTAAAACTTAGAAACATAAATTTTTTTTAATGAGGATGGTCAATTTGAGGAACGAGACGTCGTGTTATATACCACTGAACGTAGATTTAGTCCCTCTTTTATAATGCAAATAAAAAGATCCAGTTCTGTATTTAAAAAAATTACGTTGATGATGGTGACGAAACGCGCATTCAAGATCTGATGATGTAATTTTGTGGAATTAAAGGTAGCAGTGAGAAAGTGAAATTTATTTTTGAATATCACTTCGAACAAAGCCGGAAAAAAATAAAAACCGAAAAGGAAATTTGTTGTTGTCGTTATATTATTGGGCCTATAATTACGCCTCAATTTAACCGAATTCGTATCTTTTACCGTTTCCGAAATCCCAGTCGTGAAGGACGAATTTGTTACACCCTGTATAATTAAAAATTAAACTTTAATGAACATTTCATTTGGTCAAATTTATTATTTTATGTCCCGAATCCACCGTTACGCATTTACTGAACATCTTTCAAAACTGATTCTGATCTGACCTGATCCGCAATTGGATATTTGATCTGAAAAATCTAAGTTCATCCTATTACGAGAGCCACGTGCCATTGTCAATTTATGTTCGCGGGTTCGCGTCGCAATAATGAAAATAAACTTTTAAACCTTCGTTCAGAGGACGACACAAAAAAAGTTTTTTCTGATAGAATGATTACCATAATAATTTTAATTAGTGCTTCCCTCGTTTTTCTAATTCAATAAATCACCCTTTGTGCGGAACGGAAAGGTTTGCTTCTTGTTTATAAAACTAGCTTCATACAGAATCGAATAAATTCCATTTTAATAAGAACAAATCCTGTAAACGGTAAGGATTACAATTTCTAGTCATGATTACGAAATTTATAGAGTGTCACCTCTAAAGTTGGAACTTTTGGCAATTTATTTTTTGATTTAGGTAAAATTTAAATTTACCATAAGTTCTTGCTTCAATAAAGACCAAAAACTACATAATTAAATGGAACCGTAGGAACTCTCAAATTTGACATTTTTTTCACACAATGTCGATAAATGGCATTTACTGACTGAATTTTAAAAACAGAAAAGTTGTTTGTATAGTATTCTATGCCCACATACCAATTTTGAATCACATATTCTAATTTTTGGTTCCTATCTATTCTTGGCGAATATCTACTTTCACTGGAAACGGAAGTCGACCTTACCAGCGCAATTATATATATTCTAACATGTCCATGTTTGTCAACTTATTTATTATTTTAGGAACAAAACTCTCCTCTTCGTATGTTAAATCTGTAAAGTTATGAGAAGTTTACTCCACATATCCCAACATTTTTAACCCTTAACTGGTATCGTCATTTTAATACTCGTAACTGGTATCATCGTGTCAATTTTGACCCGACTTTTTATTAAAATATATAAAAAAAATACTAAATTAAATTGAAGTTTTTATTATTAAGCCCTTATGTAAGAACATTTTTTAAATAAAGAGCTGGCTGCAAAAGTTTAACATAAAAATGTATCATGCAAAATTAAAAAAACAGATTCCCTATATAAAAATGTACAGGTCTATAATAATGTACTAAAACAAAAAAAATCATTATCCAAAATTTTGGAGGAAAGGGTTGTTCTTTCAAAAAGTTAAAGATTTATTGATATAGAACAAAAAGCAAACAAATGTGCAAGGACCTCTTAAGACATATTATTTTTTATTGCAATTCGAGCATTTTAGTAACTATCTACTGTGATTTTTACAAATGTGATTTTAACATGTGTCACAAACATTTGATTGTTTATTGTCTTTACTTGATGGACAAATATAACATCTGCGCCGTTTCCTGGAAGGCCCCTGTTCATGTTTTGTCGCTAATCTTGGCTCTTCTGTAGGTGTAACTGATCCATCAAGTTTTAGTACTTTACGAATTATTATTGGAATTTCTCTGGGAAGTCTCGATTGAGTTAGTCGGCGTTGCATATGTGCGCCAATCATTGATGTTCCCAAAGTGATCACGAACTGTCTTCTTGTCATGTCACTGTCAGTACCAGCTTGAAAAAGTATAAACGAATTTACGGAAGCAATGTTCATAATAGCATACCACAGCGCACATGGCCACCTTCTAGTTCTTCGACCAGTATTATATGTAGAGCATTTCTGATCAAGACTATCGACTCCTGATTTAGTAGAATTATAAAAGAGCATAATATCAGGTTTCTTTAAAGTGTCGTCTATACTGTCGTCATGATGCATAGATGACAGAAGAAGTACGTACTCATTTTGTTGCTTTGTTGATCATTTGTATCTATTTTTACTATAAACGTATCTTGATGATCCTTGAATACTATTATGTTCTTCATCGTCACTGGTCACTACAGGACTCTGATTGCTGATGTCCTGAATGGTGAGTGTTAGAGGCCCTAGATCATCAATCCTAGTATTCTCTGGAATATGGTTCTCACACTCTATATCGTATTCTGGGTCACTATCATGATCACTGTCTTAGTTTGGGAGTCACTTATATCACCATCGTCATCGTTTAAAAAAAATGCCTGGGCCTCTTCATTTGTATACCGTTTTCCATCAATAACAATCGAATCCATAGTCATAAAAAAAAATATACGTATCTAGTATCGTCGGGTCACAATGGAACCCAAATAGTAGAACCGCCTACTTAGAGTGCAATTAATCGACTGCTAATCAAAAGGCTAACGCATCTGCATGACTTGGAAGAACTCCCGAGAGGTGTGATTATTTCGCGCTTATTTGAAAAAAATACGAGGAGAAATTTACCCGCTGGGGTCCAAAGTGACCCGACGATACCAGTTAAGGGTTAAACTGTAGTTTAATTTTTGGAGGAAAATGAATATTTTGGTATAATTTTTGGTATAAAGAATGAATTCAGACGATGAGTATTGTATAAATAAATAGATTTGCGGTGGTAGGGCCGACTTCCGTTTTCAATGAAAATAGATATTGGCAAAATATAAATAGGAAACAAAAATTATCATATGTTATTCAAAATTGGTATGTGGAAATAAAATTACAATACAAGCAACTTTTCCAAATATTTTTTTAAATTCGATAAAATAAAACTGCCAATTCTCGACATTTTGTGGAGAAAATGTCAAATTTTACAATTGACAAAAGCCACATGGTTACATTTAATTATGTAACTTTTAGTCTTTATTGAAGCAAAAACTTATGGTATAGTAAAATTTTACCAAAATCGAACATTTTGCCTGATGGTTGTTCTTCTTAAATAGATGGATATATCAAAATTAAGTAGAACTGATTTTTGGTGTTTTTCCAATTTAATTAAATAAATATCTAATTATTTATAGGTATTTCTTTGTAAAAATATGTATATTTAGATGTGAAGTAAAAAGACAGAATCATGCAAATTTAGTCGCGCATTTGAAATACGCGCCTTTCAATATTTCTTCCATTTAACCAATGAGAATCCAGTATTTATGTCCACGCTTCTAGCGTCTTGTATTATTCGACTTTCGGAGTAAGTACTAAACGAAAAATTAATATATTGTAATTAAGCTTCAACTTTAAAATTATTACAACAGAGTAAAATATTTTGGATCTTTCATAAATTTTTAATGATTTTATAACAATATACATAAATTATTTTTCATTTTATGAAAAATATTTACTTGCAGCCCTTTCTTATATTATTTGTTATTATACAATAATACTTACTTTATTTTGTTATAATATTTTTTGGATCATTTAAATGTACATAATTGTATTCATAAAAAAGTCGTACATGAATTAGAACGAGAGCGACCTTCACCACATTTGCATTTAAGGGAATGGGGTCAGTGATTCTCAATAGGAGGTTCTCGAATACTATAAGTTATCAAAAATGTCATCCATTGGTGTGGGTCAATAAATTAAAAAAGAAAAATTTTAATCAAAAAGTAGGTATATTTCAAACATCACAATAACAGAGTAGTTCAAAAATTTAAACGATGACGTTTAGAATAAAATCTAATATTTGTTCATATTACTCGGTTTCTCTATAATCTAAGTCAATCGAATCGGCATTATCTGAATTATATTTGATTTTATTTTGGCATCAAGTTCCTCCCAATATTCCTCTTCTGATTAGGGTTTGAAAGTCGGGCGCAACCTTAACTAATTTTCCTTCTTACCGAGTCCAGCGTTGTTTAATTTTTATTATCGCTTTTCTAAATTCTACTATAAAACTGCTCAAGCATTTCACAAATTTTCCAAGTTTCTTCAATTCTGGCAACTATTTAATCCTTAAATTCAGATAACGGACGTGGCTTTCTTATTTTTTAGTTCGTCAAACATTGTCACCATATGTTTATATGTTTTATTATGCCAAAAGTAATTTAAAAGTTAAATTGATTTCTATAATTTATTCAATCATTAAGCTAAGCTCTAGTACAATTGCGGGAAAATAAATTATCATCTATGACACTAGCGAACAAATCCGAATAAATATTGAATACGTATCGATGCGTACATTTTATTATGGAGACATCACAAAAAGAAATTATTTTGTGGAGTTTTGATATGCATTCAGGTAAAAGTTGCTCCTGAGAAGAGAATTCTTAGAATACGCCACTGGATTGGACCAGGAAATTTAATTTTATTATCTGTCCTCCCTTTCGGTGGTGATGTTTTCCCGGTGGAGATAAAATTACATCCTTCGGTATTGTAGCTGAAAGGAAATTCATTAAATAAAACTTGTAAATAATATCTTTAATCAGAATTCTGGCACCTAAATAAAAACAACTTGAACATTAAATTATACTGACAGTGCACGTGGCACTCATTATTATCAATTAAATTTTAGGGCACGAGGTCTCTCCAAAAGCTAGGATTATTGTAGA
This sequence comes from Barypeithes pellucidus, assembly GCA_963991005.1. Taxonomy (NCBI): domain Eukaryota; kingdom Metazoa; phylum Arthropoda; class Insecta; order Coleoptera; family Curculionidae; genus Barypeithes; species Barypeithes pellucidus. The sequence continues at coordinate 46,633,890 of OZ022560.1, forward strand.
AAATCGTTGCAGCAAAACATTTAATTAATAATACAGCATGTCAATAAATACTCTATACAGACTGTAACAAATTCGTCTTTCACCATTTCGATTTCGGAAACGATCAAAAACATTTTAAAATCTGAAATTTTGAGTTTAAGTTCTTATTTTTTCTTGACTGAAGAAATTTCACTTTCTCGTTGCTACTTTTTATTCTCCACAAGATGGCTTCAATAGATCTTTAATGCGACGTTTTATTGTAAAACTGGCCTTTTCCAATTTAAGAAATTATGAGGATTTTTACGTTAGATTATTTTTTTTATAATTTAACATGTACATAGGATCATATTTTCCTATATGTTACTCAAAAAGGATTACTTTTATATTCCATAAAATAATAATATTTTTTGATTGATGTGAGTTTTGATATAAAACCAGACTGGCTTCTTATAATTTTGCAATGCCAATAGTTTGGTTCCTGCTCTCTCTTATCGTACCGCATCGTCAGCAGGAGATGACGCAAATTAACATGTAAAAAAGTCCAGCACAGGCAGTCGATATTTGGGATCTTCAAGAGGTGGATCTCTGCGCGGTGGATCGCCGATTGGGGTTCCCAGAATCTTACTCAAGCGCGGTACGTAAGAAGGGGGGGGGGGGTCTGTATTTTCGGGGGTCTGTATTTTCGGCTACAGGTTTTTGAGTGTTCTTCACCGACAATTCCGAGAAAGTCAACTGCGGTTCTTTCCCTCAGTAAATTTTATTTTCAAACACTCGTATGTTTCAGTGCGAGTATAAATACCGCTGACTCGTCTTCAAACACTAGTGCATTTGATGCGAATATAAATAAAAACTAAATATCTTAGAACACTCGTGTATTTTAGTGCGAGTCTAAATAAAAACTAAAATTGATCTTCGAAAACTCGTAGCCTTCCGTACGAGTATAAATAATAATACTGTGGTATTTTCAAATACTCGTTTTGGGTGCGAGTATAAATAATTCCAAAGTGAAAGAAGTTCGTTAACGCAACGTGAGAGAGACACTCGTATTTTTTAATACAGAGTATAAACACCACCGTTGGATGTTCATAATTTTCCAGGGAAAAGCAAGCTAGTGCGTACCCTAGCTCGTGTCCACCCGTGATGTGAGTATAGTCTTTTTAATTTAGCTGACAAGGTATCATCCATATACCGGCAGCTTATTTTTTGAGAGTGCTATACAGGCAGGATAGTATTTCTTATTGGGGCATCCTTCCATCGCGTCAATAACCCCTAAAGAAATATTTTCTTGTCGCCAGCCTTGATAACTGTCGCTAGCAGTTATCAAGTGAAAAGGCCAAGGAAGAAGACAAGAATGAAGAAGATTTAAATCAACAAGGGGAAAAATAGGACTACGAGGGCCACACGATAACGCCTTTCGAACAACGCGCCTCAGGCGAGAACACCGCACTTCCGACGATTATAAAAGCGGAAAAAAGTCGTTATTTCGGCGACAGTTTCATCTTTGGGTCACTATCATCAACTTAATTTTTTTAAATACGGCCTGGATTTTTTTGGTTAAATTGTGAAAGAGGACCTAAATATGTTCAGGTTTGCTCGGGTTTGTTCGTGTGTATACAACAGTTACTGTTTTTCCGACGTTTTGTTCCTTAAATTGATCATCTGCATTAGAAAATCCCTAGTACGTTCCTATAATTTATTTTTGTTTCGAAGAAACTGAAGATTTTAAAATTATTATTGCTATTTCTGTCCTTAATTATTATAATTATGTAATACTACAGTTTTTTTATTTGAAACCAATAGTTTTATCAAATTTCTACTTGGTGTAAGTACCTACAAGTAATTTATTTTATTTATACAAATAAAATTTGACTCTAAAAGCCATCACTTTTTTAAACATTTTAAAAAATACATTGAGTTTAACAGTTTCGATTTAATCCGAATTTTTTTTAAACAAACGTAAATTACAGGAAGGGCTATTTTAATAAAGATGGTTATTTTAAGAAACAAATCGTCAGAAAACCAGTAAGCGCTGTATACTGCTGAAGGTAGATTTAGTTCATCTTTCATCGTTTAGACAAAAAATAATTTGATGATGGTGGCCCAAACACGAAACGTCTTATTAAAGATCTGATTTTTCCATCTTGTGGAGAATAAAAAGTAGCAATGAGGTAGTAAAATTTATTTTCGGATATCTTTTCGAACAAAGTCAGGAAAATACCAAAAAGAAAAATTTTTAATTTTTCCAAATATTTTGAAAGCACCTGTAATTATTTTTGATTTGTTACCACATATTATTGGGCCCATAATTACGCAACTATTTAAAAAAATTAAATTGATGATGGTATTATTTTGTGGAGAATTAAAAGTAGCAATGAGGAAGTGAAATTTATTTTTCTCTTCGAACAAAACCGAAACGGAAAATTTTAGCGTTTACCAAATATTTTGAAAGTCCCTGTATTTATTTTGGATTTTTTACGACATATTATTTTGCCCATAATTACACAACTTTGTTCGGCTTGAACTGACTTAGTAAACTCTTACCATTTCCGCAATCCTAATGGTAAAGGACGAAATTGTTACACCCTGCATAGACAATAAGTTAAGAATAAATAACTTTAGTAACATGGCTCAGATGCACCTTATCTATTAACTTGCAAATGAAAACACGGAAGAATTGAGTGAGACTGGGAGATTTAAGCGTAGTACGGAAGTTATTGATAAACTTGCAAGAGCAACAATGCCGGTAGTTATAAGAAGCTATACATATCCATATAGAAGAATATTCTTCGACTGGCAGCGGGAAGACCGCACTGTAGCTTCAAGTAAGTTCAAGTACTGTTTGGTAAGTTTTAAAGTTTTAAAATGTTGCAGCTATATCCATACCATATAAAAGTATCCAACATATACATATGTGTGGATATTTTCGAAAAAAAAATTTCAGCAAAATCCTGGGATTCTTGTCAACTAATTTTAATGTATATAAGTTGTAAATTTTTTGAACTGTCAATGTTAAAAAGCGTACGGTTTGTAAAAGAATGACCAATATGCAGGTTCGAATAAATTTATTTAATATTTAACATTTGATTTTTCGATGAAACACTCGAATTCGTCGATTTTAATTTTTACATTTGCATTTTTTAAACTTATTTTCATGTATACAGGGTGACTCAAAACAAAATATCATGTAAGGCTGCATTTTTTTAAAATGAAGCCTCCATTTTTTTTATTTTCGGTTCCTACAGAAAATTTTGATCACATTTCATGTATTACAACCTATGTTTAAATTAAGTTGTTTAAAAAAATCTTATTTTTTTCAGAAAAAAATAAATTTCGTTTCAAGTAATAAATGTTTCAATGACAAGATTGAGAAATCTTGATTTAATAAATATTGGAATTGATTACCAGAAACATCTTGATATATCCTAGGCGATATGTAGGTGATTTGCCTACCGTGCGTTTTATTTACGGTGCACTCTGATTAATCCTTAATTATTTACCATAAAAGAAATATGTAATATTCTGCTGATATATAGAGCAGCATTTTCTATTTTACTATTTACAGACCCGGACACTTAAATAATACATATTTCAGGGATATATTCAATAGAATATAATAACTCTTTAGTCTTAAAAGTTAACAGTATTAAAAGTTAACAAGCTACAGAATAGAAACGTATGTAAATAATCATAAAAATACCAACAAAATCTAAGCATTTTGTATTTTACTATTTACAGAGGTTGTAAATAGATTGGAAGAGTGGGTAGACCCGGACACTTAAATAATACATAGTTTAGGGGTATGTTCAATAGATTATAATAACTCTTTAGTTTAAACAGTTAACAGTATTGAAAGTTAACAAGCTACAAAATACAAACGTATGTAAATAATCATAAAAATACCAACAAAAATCTAACCTTAATATGATACTTGGTATTAAAAAAAAATGCCGAGGAACCCCGGACACGGTAATTAATATTTTTTTTTCTTTGCCAACATCACAATTATAATATATATTGGACAATCAATTGCTTATGCTTCATTAGCCCAACCTTTGCACTTATGGGATTGAGCTCAGTCCTCTTCGAATGTTCCTTTACAAATTAAGCATTTTGGTGTGTTATCACGACTAGCCTGATCAAGGCTTTGAATATTTCGTTCTGTTTTCATTGTTATGCCTTTAAGGCCACTTTTTCTTTTCCAGATCATTTTTATAAGGAGACGATGTTAATATTTCACTTTTTGGAAACTTTCGTGATCGTGTTATGAGACGCTTTTTGGATGCATCTGAAAATAGCGTCAGGTTCTTTCCTGTCGTTCTTTTCTCTTTATTAAATCTATGAGGAACTTATCGTCTTCTGCAAAATGACAAAATTATGTTTTGGTCAACAGCATTAAACGGTTATCTAGTTCCTGGCAATTGCAGACAGTAAGGTTGTTGTGAATAGTTTTCTGAAAATGCGGTGGAAACGAACCAATTTTGCTTGAAACACTACCTCCTTATCCTGTTTTAGGGCTGCCACGCGATCCTGGATTGTTCTCCTCGACAGATTATGTTTTTCGGCTGCAACTGACTTATCTCAACTTATCTTCTTGAATTATTTGTATGGCTTCCTTCATTCAATTTCATCCCGTTCTCCCCTGCGTGTGGTTTTGTCTTGAAATTTTCTCGCATTTTGCTCAACCTATAAATATAGACTTTTATAACAATATACAATAACGGTAACCCGTGAAAGAAATGTAGAAATTTGTAAAATATTAAACTTTGAAGTGTCCGGGGGAACCACCCCCAAATTTCTATATTTCTATCACAAACCATTAAATAATGAGACTGATTCAATTAATGCTGTTACAATCCTACAAAGAATTAAATTTTAAAGCAGAACGCAAGTACGAAACATAGATATCGAGCAAATTTAACTCTCACAAAGAAAATTTGCTTTTAGTATCTATCTTTCTTACTCAGCTCTCATATTCCATATTAAATTTCACCATTTCCTTATTTTGTGTGTTTTCTTGTATTATGAAATACTAGAAATTTTAAATGGGCCATCTATCCAGTCTGCTTTACACTTCATTCCCTTTAAAACTTACCCTTGCATACAAATTTGGCAACATCGCCTTGGAAATTCTCAATGGGCAGAACTCTCAGCAACTAATACAACGTTTATTCATTCCGCGCTCTCGAGTTTTGCGAAAGCGTTCGTTCAGCTTCCTAGCGCTACGCGGGCGAAAAGTAGTTTCGTGCGCGCTCATAAAAACAAAGTGAACAAATAAGTGGATAAAGTTTTAATATTAATTGATTGAAAATTGAAGCCACATTGAGGTAAAATATATTCTTGCTTTATTTAAAACTGAAGAAAGAAGAAACTTTATAGAAACGATAAAACTTGTAGTGCAGTTTCAAATTTATTTTAGTACTACCTACCTACCTACCTACCTAACTCTCCTATGCTTTAAATTTTAGCTAGTTTTAGGATGACAATGCCTTAATAATGCCATTTTAGTATAATTGAAATCGTTCAAAATAAGATTTTTTAAAATTAATAATTCAAGTTATATTGTATTATTATTATTATTATTATTATTTAATTATTTTTAATTAATAATAAAAGAAGATAATAAAAGTATTCTACTTTCTCTACGACTAATAAATATTTATTATTAATTTATTAACAATATTTTATGAATTTATGAAGAATCTACAAAAAATTGGCAATTGTCATTGAAATTAAAAAAAAATATATGAAACTAATATTCATTAATCAACAGGACAACTCCAAAAAGCATAACAAGCGAACAAGCATGAACGAATCCAATTACTTTATTATATTTTAATAGTAAAACATTTTAATTACCCCATATTTTCCGTTTTCTACTGTACAGAAAGAACGAACATTGCGTCCTGGAGTAGATAACTAAAAAAATATAAGTTTGGGGTTTGTTAAGTCTTTGGGTAAGAAGGAGGTTATCGGAATCTTCCGACTGTTTATTATATAGTACTATACAGGGTCCGCAAACGAAGTGATTACGAACGATGAAATTATTATCGAAGAACTTATCAAAATTACTAACAGCTTAAGGGCTTAAGGTATGGGATTAAAAACGGTATGTGAGCATGAGTATATTTTACATTATTGCATGTTTAGGTTTGTATTTGTGTCTATATTTGCCTATAATTTTATTTAATTTGGTTCTGTAGTTTAGGAGCAATAAATTAAAAAATTAAATAAAGTAGTTTTGCAATTCTGAAAAAAAATCAGAAGAATTCCAAAACTATTTTTTTAACCTCGGTATTGGGTGAGATTTTATGACAGGCGGTATAGAGATACCATGAATTTAATAGCGTTTATCTGATTTTTACAATGTGTTCATAATAAGCTTTCAAACACGACACATAATTTTTCTAAATATTTTCAAATGGAACACCATATATATTATTTGTCTATTTGATGTACAATTCATAAATATATATTTTTTTTTAATAGAAGCACATAAATTATTTTCAGCCGTTTTCCATTTAAATAGCATAGTCGCTCATACTAATAATTGTAAACTACAGTAAATATTCAAAGTGTCTTCCATTTTGATCTATGTACAAGTAAACAAGTTCTTGAAAAATCTGTATACATCCCGTAACATTTTATGTGAACAACTACAATGAACACGTCTCTTATTCTTTGATGCATATTAATAGCAGTTGTAGGCGGATTTTCATAAACAATTTCTATACCTCTCTCCATAAAAGAGTCAAATAACATGATGCAAAATAACTGAAATAATATATTTATATTGTTTTTTTTGATTTTTATTTCCAGAACGGCAAAAGTTATTTTTTTCAGTTTTTAATTTATTGCTCCTAAGAAGCTGAACCAAATGAAATAAGATTTAAGACTTTACGTAATGACACTTTTTTGGGCCACCCTGTATAATGTAAATTTTTTTAAAACATTCTGCTTTTAATCCCAGACCTCAAGCGGTTTTAGTATTTTTGATAAGTTCTTTGATAATGATTTAATCTTCCTTTCCCCTTCGTTGGCGGTATGTAAAATCTAATCGGTCCCAATTTAGCACCGGTATGTCATATATATATAAATGATTTCGGAAAAATATTTATAAAGTGTATATGCCTGCTTACCGGTTTTACATTTAATCCGAAATTTGGCAATTTTGAATAAAGATCGAACAAGTAGAATAAGAGATGTGTAAATCAGAATCAGTACATATTGTGGAAATGTCAAATTTTAAATACCTCCGCAACTTTACATAGTTTGATTCCATAAATAATATTGTGGAGATAAAAATAATGTTATAATTTTGATATAACATACTTTTTTTTTTTTTTTTTTTTTATGATCAAACACAAGCACTATAGGAAAAATCCTTTAGGGCACGGCACTCTGGGAGTGGTGCGTGTGCGCAAAAAGCGATTCACGTTGGTTTTGAATCGTTGGAGGTTATATTCGTTGGGAAAAACGACCTCGGGAAGGTCGTTCCACAAGGATGAAGTCCTCCAGATGAAAGAGTTCTTAAATAGTGAAGTTCGAGGAGTACTAAGCTTAACCACATATGGATGGGCGGCAGTGGTTCGTCGTGTATTTCTGCTATTCGTGGCTCTGGGCGGAATTAAGAGGGCAAGGTCAGCCGAGCATCTTCCATGAAAATATCTGTAAAAGAGAGTCAAATCCCCAACCTGTCTTCGATGTTCTAGGCTGTCGAGGTTCTTCGTCAGCTCGTGGTCTCCGATCAGACGAACAGCCCTCCTTTCGATGGAATCCAGTAGCCGAAGAATATGTTTGGGTGCAGAGCTCCAGACATGAGAGCAGTATTCTAGTGATGGTCGAATCTGGGCTTTGTATAGTGTCAAAAGTTGTTGAGATGTGTACAACTTTCTGGTTCGGAAGAGTACGCCAAGCTTCTGAGAAGCTATCTTGGCGATTGCCACAACGTGGCTATGCCAAGACATATTTCCTCCCAGATTGACACCCAGCAAATTAATAGATGAAGCCAGTGGGATTGCGTGTCCGGCCATGACTATTTCCGGTTCTGTAATGTTAACCTTTTTAGAGAAAACTGCTGCCTGGGTTTTCTTAGCGTTAAATTCGACTTGGTTACTGTCACCCCAAGCCAAAATTTCTTCCAGGTCTTTGTTGAGGCGTGATACTTCATGCTGTCTGCGAAGATGTGCGTCGGCAGCCGATGTTTGCGCATTCAAAGAGAAAGATGAGATAAGTGTGCTATCGTCAGCAAAACTAAATATCGGATTTTTAGTTTTCACTAGAAGGTCGTTAATGTAGAGTAAGAAGAGAGTGGGAGACAATATGGACCCTTGAGGAACACCGGCATTGATGGTGAAGGTGTCTGAGAGAAATCCGTCAATCGCCACTTGCAGAGAGCGGTCCTTAAGAAAGCTAGACAACCATGCACATAATCGACTGGGCATACCATAGGATCGCAGTTTACTTAGAAGCCCCTCATGCCAAACACGATCAAAAGCTTTAGAAATATCCAGCGCAACAACCCGAGACTCCCCATGATGTTCGATCGCGTTGTTCCAAATATGGGTGACATAGGCTAGAAGACCTCCAGTTGATCTGGACTTCCGAAAACCATATTGATGATCGCTGACGATGTTGAAGCCTTCCAGGTACTTTAGAAGATGTTGGTTAATAGCTTTCTCCATTACTTTTGATATAACTGAAAGCAATGCGACTGGTCGATAGTTGTTAGGCATGGTTCTCTTACCTTTCTTTGGAATAGGCTGGACTCGCGCCGTCTTCCAGCAAGATGGAAATATTCCTTTTTTGTAGGATAAGTTGAAAAGTCTACAAAATACTGGTGTTAGTTCATCGGCGCATGTCTTGAGAACTATAATAGGAATTTCGTCTGGACCAGTAGCTTTTTTGACGTCGAGTCCTTTCAGGATTCGTTTGACGGGACGCTGGCGGAACACGATTTCGGTCATTTCGGACTCAACTGCAGGAATGTCGGGTGGTGTTCTTCCCTGGAAATCTACGGTGGAATGCGAAGAAAATAGTTCAGCAAGTAAGTTTGCTTTGTCTCCGGCTGTGGATGCTATTGTACCATCGGGACGTGTTAGAGGTGGAATAGTTGATTTGGTAAAATTTTGGCTGACGGCCTTAGCGACTGACCAAAAGGACCTTGATCCGTTTGGACAGTCAAGAAGTTTGTTTCTGATCCTCACGTTATGGGCTTCTTTGCTTTGATCTATTGTTAGCTTACATTGGTTTCGAGCGGTAATAAAGATGGTACGATTCTCAGTGGTAGGGTTTTTACGCCACTGTCGGTAAGCCAGATTTTTTGATTTGACAGCACGCTCACAATCCTTACTAAACCAGGGCTTGCCGTTGGAAGGGCGTTTTTGGGAGGAGGGGATAAATGCTTCCATGCTCGTTAGAATGACGTCGGAGACCTCCCCAGCACAGACGGATGGATCATCAGAAGAGAAGCATACGCTCATCCAAGGAAAAGTCCGAAAATGGTCTTTCAGGTCAGGTTTAGGAGGTTGTTCAGAATTAATTGGTAGTTCGCTTAGAGTTGAAATAAGTTTGTGATCGGAAGATCCTAACGGAGGCTGTACGGTGACTGTATATAGATCGGGATTTGACGTTAAGAAAAGATCCAAAAGACTAGCAAAATCTCCAGCTCGGTCTGGAATCCGCGTTGGTTCTTCTACGAGTTGAGTTAGACCAGAACTGATCGCGAAGGATTCGGCCTCGCGGCCTTGCTCATCGTCTGTATTTGAATATTTAAGCCAGTTGACATTGTGGACGTTAAAGTCACCAAAGATAGCAATCTCGGCATTTGGATGTTTGGTTTGCAAGACGTCGATTGTATTGGCTAGTGATGAGAAAAGGTCTCTGTAATTGGTATCACTTGGAGGACGGTAAAGGCAGCAGATAAACTTGGTGATTTTCGGTGTTGATATTTTAAACCACATTACATCAAAGTCTTTCGGTTCCAGTGTAGGTTCTCGTTGACAGCAGAGATCATCTCGAATAAAAAGACATACGCCGAAGTTGCGTCGGAATCGGAAATGAAAATCGTATCCAGGGTATAAATAGCTGACGGTGTTTGTTGACGATCTGACCTTTGTCTCGGTCAGTGCGAGTACGTGAGGCTTGGAAGATTGTAAGTGCTGGTGGACTGAATTGATGTTCGTGTTAAGCCCTCTAATATTGCAGAAATCAATTTTGAAGTTGCTAGTTCTGGGTTGGTTAGCAACTGCAGGTACCACACCATTTCTTCGTTGAGTGTTGTTAGATCCCAGTAAATTGTCGGAAATGGTTGTTTTTGGAAGAACTTCGCTTGATGGGGCCCCAAGTCCAGCCCCCGCCCGGAGATCCGAATGGGGGGCGAGTTTACCTCCGGAGTATTTTGGGCCTGGAGCTTCCATCATGCTATTTTTTGGGGGGGTCCCACCCTGGTAACCGGAAACATCGGCACAGCTACGAAACGTCAACTCAATGAGCAAAAGTTAACTCAACGAGCAAACTTCACGCCACCTAAACCGACGCAATGGTATCTCACCGGGCGATGCCGGGTGGGCCAACATCTTCCATTTACTTTGTTCCTAATATCAGTAGTTTTGCAATAACGAGTAAAATTTAATTATTAGTTTAATTTAATTATTAATTATAATCGTCGGCATCTCTACAATTTCCAGTTTCTTCGAACCGCCGCACAGTTTTTAGAACAGTGGCAAATATTGTCGTGCGTAAGTAAATATTTGCTTGAAATATTGTTACTCGCAATAGATGATGCCGATCTTTTTAATGAAAATATTTTGCAGTATCTTTTGCAGTCGGTGTCAACTTGTTTATTTTAAATGAAACACCCTATATATTATTACATTTTTAGATTCCACACAAGATTCTAGGCAGACTTAGTATATCATGTCCTAAACCTAAGTATAAGTTTGATATATTTAAGATTTTATGTCTAAAATGTCATTTGCATACCTCAAAAAGAATATTCATTTTTCCTCTAGTAAGCCTTTTTTTATTTAATTTGGGTTGGATGCCTTATTAAAAAGAACCTGCTTTAATAGATTATTATAATATAGTGATAACTATTAATACAGGGTGTTCAAAAAATAAGATTAAAAATGAAATTGAATATAACTGCAAATAATCTACTTTTTCAAATGGAAACACTCAATTTTATAATTATTTTCTATTTAGCATTAAAAATAAAGGTAAATTTGTATACGGTTGTCTATTCCAAAATATTGCCAATTTAATATTTTTATATGGCGATCTTGCTGATGATATTAAGTTAAGTCAGTTAAATGCTAAAGAAATCTATGACACTGTCAGTTACCAGTTGAAAATTATTAATAATCATAGTGGGGCGGTTTAATTATACAAGCGAAGATTATTTAAACTTATTTATTATTTATGGAGAATATGACAAGAACATGTGACATATTTATTTCTTTACTATTAGACTATTCTTCAACACCGTCATTATGAGTAACTGAACTTAAAATTCGCAGCAGTATTACCATGTAAAAATATTAAATTGGAAATATTTCGAAAACTATAAATCTTCGGATTAGACATAATAGACAACCTTATACAAACTTACCTTTATTTTTAATGCCAAATAGAAAATAATGGTAAAGTTTGAGGGTTTCCAGTTCTTGCTGTTTTCTTAATTTCATTTTTAATCTTATTTTTTAAACAACCTGCACAAATAGTTATCAAAATATTATAAAAAATCTATTAAAGCAAGTCATTTTCAACAAAGAATCGAATTCCAACAATAAAGATTTCTGTACAGGAAAAATTAATAATTATTTTAAGGTCCGCAAACGTCATTTTAGACATAAAACCATAAATATATCAAGCACACTTAGACTTAAGAATATGACATGATATACGAAATACGTCTAGAATCTTGCGTAAATTGCAATAATGGAATAATATATAGGATATTCCTTTTAAAATAAGCAAATCGATCGCAACTTTCGGTATAACCGGAAGATATCTTCATTCAAAGAGCATCTTTTACAGCGAACAAACCCGAGATATTTTAATAGGTCATTCACCGTGAATGACCTTGTATAGTCTAGAAACGGCTTAATAGTTTTGACCCGCTATTTTTTTTTTATTTCGGTGTAGTTTATACGGGAAAATAAACTAATTTTTGACGGAAGAATGACAGAACTGTCCAAATGGCGCATGGGTGTCATCTTGGTAAATAAAAGTAAATAGGAAGAGGGGTCCTACGATTCATCATTCTGAAGGTACTATCGAGTAGTTTACGATGCCAGAATATTATTTCTAAATATGCAACAAATAAAAAATGGCGGCGTTTTAAATTTTTTTTATTATCCTTTATTTCATTTACCAACTTAGAAAAATAAATAGAACTTGGCATAGTATAGTAGGAATCAGAGAGCTACACTTTACGCATATTTCATGGTGCTCATGTTCAACATGGCATTCGGATGGGCACCATCTTGAAAAAGGTGGGTAAAGTGTAGGTCTCTGATTCCTACTATAGGTACTATGCCAAGTTGCGTATGTACGGTAAATGACGGTAAATGAAATAAAGGATAATAGAATAATTATGTAATTTTTAAAACGACGCGATTATGTTTCCATTACGAATACAGAAGTAATATTTTGCATCGCAAAGTAATCGATCGTACCTTTAAATTGATATATCGTAAGACTTCTATTTGATTTTCTTTAACAAAATGGCGCCCATCTGCCATTTTGACAGTCAGTACTGCTATTCTTCCATCAAAAAGTAATTCGCCATCCCTTATAAGCAACACCCAAGTTTTGTAAAAAAAAATTACCGGGTCAAAAGTTATTAAGCCGTTTCCAGACTTTATACACACACTGTATAAATCGGGTAATAGTTGGGTTGTTCGATTTGTCAAGCTGCTTAGATGATATCTACCAGTGCTACCAGAGTTAGTACTATAGTACTAAATTCAGTAGTTACTTTAATACCGTTGGACTTAAATTTCAGAACACACATTGTGTTTTTAATCTGAAAAATCAGAGGTAATTTTAGAAGGTACGATTCGCAGTTTACTATAAAGTAAATTTCAGAACACAGTTGCAATTGTAATTATAGCAAACATATGTAATTTTAGAAGGTATGATAGACACGTTATTATAAAGTAAAATTCAGAACACAGCTGCGCTTTTAATTTTAAAAGTAGTAGGTAATTTTAGAAAGTACGATCAGCATATTAGTATATTAGATTTTTATGTTGGTGTGGTTTATTCTTCATATTAGTGACACGTAACAAAGTTTATTATAGGACATTAGGAAAAAAAACTATTTGCTTTATATAAATTTTAATAAAAAGAGTAAACTCAAACAATGCAGAAAGTAAACAAATCTGTACACATTCACAAAAAAACATAGAATCTAAGAAAACCTGAAAAAATTATTTCGCTAAGTTACAAACGGGCTTTGTCATATAAATCATTTCTGATCATATAAATATATAAAGTACGCACATGTTTCTTTGATAAAGAAATGATATATGGTTTACGTCATTTTTTGCTTTTTGCTCCTCAGTGTTTTTTGGCCCGGGCTACTTTTTTTTTGCTCATCAGCTTTGCCATAGCATAGGTATTACCTTTGTTGTCGTCAGTTGGGCATAAACTTCAATTTTATAAATTCTAGTACTTTTTAGTACTTTTTTAAGCAACAATCTAATACCCAACTTAAATTATTTCGGGGAACACTGATATATTTCTTCCTCAATCCTAAACACGCCACTTACCTGCTACAGGAAGCCGTTGTTTCATCAACGACAAAAATATTTGACCTTAATTATTAGTCCCTTTATATCAAGCATAGTTGCGTTATAAACAGAATCATCACAGCTTCCCTCAACGTTGAGGAATATTAAATGTTAAATGTGTAATATTTTTGTAAAATGATATTGAATTTGTTATTCATTTTTTAATGGTATATTTGATACCACCTTTGCTTCACATAAATCTAAGTAAAATTGATTCTGATTGTTGTTGTTCTCGAAGTTTTGTTATTTAATTTACTCACATTTTTTGTACTTTTGACGTGTCGATCAACAATGCATTTTTTCTCAATATAAATATAGAACAATAAAGACTGCAATTTTTCGTTTCCCTTAATTATGTATTTTTTTTTTAAATGTTAAGTAAATCTTTTGCATCCAATCTAAGCTCGGGATAAACTTATGTCTATAAACAGATAAATAAATTTCTATAATTTGTTTAAAGCAAATAGTTTTTTTTCTAATAAGAATATAAGAACAGTATATATATATATATATATATATATATATATTTATAGGAAGGGTAGTCGTTGCTGACTAGTTAGGGATAACGATTTGGGTAATATTGGGCTTTGCAGCAAATGAAAGTGTACTCTTTAAAGTTGGTCCAAGCTTTCGGAAATCTTTATTTCCATCATCAGGGATACTACAATACAAGAAAATTGACTGAAATCAGAGTTAAGCTCTTAATTCAACAAAACAACTTTAGTTACTTACAACTTTGTTGAGGATGTTCATATATTTGTAGTTAATTACTAATAGTAACACAGTAAAATTAGAAAGCACTGAAGCATCAACAAGCCAAAATCTCTTGTGGTTGGTATACCCATACAAAACACACCATAATTCATTAATTAAAAAGACAGCACAGATTAAAATAATTTAAATTTTCAAATAAAATTACTGGTCTTTATCGACCATGCTTACGGAAACGGCCATTTTGTACCGGTATTATTTGATGAAATCGGCGTAGAGAATTTATAGGAACAATAATGATCACATATTACTCTGTGGTATGCCACCATTCCACAAAGGACTTTTTAAGTGTATCTCTCGATACTGGACACAAAAAGAGGAAAACCTTATCAATCTTAATTCTATTGGTTGAGGTGTTGATTCAAATGTGTGTATGCAACGCTTGAAACATATCCGGAAACAATCATGTGATTTATAAATATGAAGTTTATTTAATTTATAATTTATTTTATTTATTATTATTATTATTTATTATTTAATTGTCGATATTTATTATTGATTAGTTATTAATTATTAATATTTTACTTTATTATTATTCCTTTATTATTGACTACCAATGTCTCTGTGGAGGGTGGGATTTTTGGTGCATATACAATTCACCATTGAGACAGAATGTCCAGAACGATCAGTGCCGTTCTTGGATACACGTTTCATACGTACACCAGATAATAAAATTCTTATAGACTGGTACCGCAAACCATGTAGCTCTGGTAGATACCTCAATTATTTATCCTACCATAAACAAGCCATGAAGGTGAATTTAATCAAACAAATGAAAACGAGAGTTTCGAAAATTTCTGATGCTTCTTTCCTGAGGAAAAATCTAGATATCCTCTCAAAACTCTTTATAGATAACTCGTACCCTCCTTCACTAATTAATAAAATCCTATTTAGAACCACGAATGATACAAACTTGAATATACCTAACATTAATAATAACACATTGCTGAATGCAGTCCCAGTTAACTCAGTCACAATTAAATTCACTTCATTTCCATATATAAGAGAGATATCACCACCAATCATGAGAATAATCAATGATTTTTGTAATATTAAAATTGCCAATAAGTCTGTATTAACTATTAAAACTTTACACTCACGTCTGAAAGACAAGGTCCCAATTGGCCAACTCTCGGATGTGGTTTATATCATTCCATGTGAGGATTGCAATAAAGTCTATATTGGCCAATCTGCCAGACCATTAAATAAAAGAATTGCGTCACATAGGAGTGATTGTAGATTACACCCTGTTAGATGTGCGTTGGCTGAACATGCCAATACACTTGGTCATAATATGAACTACGGCTCTACTAAAATCTTATCAACACAGTCGATATACACAAAAATACTCTTCCTGGAGATGGCCTGGATTTCTCAGATCCCCAACAACATGAACAGAAGAACTGACATCAGCCATTTAAGTGAGGTTTATGCCTATTTATTGGCGTTAGATAAAAATCCCACCCTCCACAGAGACATTGGTAGTCAATAATAAAGGAATAATAATAAAGTAAAATATTAATAATTAATAACTAATCAATAATAAATATCGACAATTAAATAATAAATAATAATAATAATAAATAAAATAAATTATAAATTAAATAAACTTCATATTTATAAATCACATGATTGTTTCCGGATATGTTTCAAGCGTTGCATACACACATTTGAATCAACACCTCAACCAATAGAATTAAGATTGATAAGGTTTTCCTCTTTTTGTGTCCAGTATCGAGAGATACACTTAAAAAGTCCTTTGTGGAATGGTGGCATACCACAGAGTAATATGTGATCATTATTGTTCCTATAAATTCTCTACGCCGATTTCATCAAATAATACCGGTACAAAATGGCCGTTTCCGTAAGCATGGTCGATAAAGACCAGTAATTTTATTTGAAAATTTAAATTATTTTAATCTGTGCTGTCTTTTTAATTAATGAATTATGGTGTGTTTTGTATGGGTATACCAACCACAAGAGATTTTGGCTTGTTGATGCTTCAGTGCTTTCTAATTTTACTGTGTTACTATTAGTAATTAACTACAAATATATGAACATCCTCAACAAAGTTGTAAGTAACTAAAGTTGTTTTGTTGAATTAAGAGCTTAACTCTGATTTCAGTCAATTTTCTTGTATTGTAGTATCCCTGATGATGGAAATAAAGATTTCCGAAAGCTTGGACCAACTTTAAAGAGTACACTTTCATTTGCTGCAAAGCCCAATATTACCCAAATCGTTATATATATTTATATATCAGTACTCATCTGAAGACGACTGGAGATGTTTACCAGTTAAAACGTTGTGTTATAAATAAATGAAGTAAAATAAAGGAATGAAATTCCAAAATACTTCATCCACTCATAATATATTATATATTTGCCAATTTTGAGAACCCATTAGCGTTAATTCTACTTAGTTCAATTTTGCAAAAGTGTCCATAAAGTTTAATATCCAGTGTCATTGAAAGGAATGTTAATTATCAGAATATATATTCATTTTACCTATACTTTAATAGTGGTAATGGATATAAAAGATACCTTAGTTCTGGGACGTGAGTTTTATGACACATATAAGGTATATAGGGTGCCCAAGATAAGGGGGCCCTGTATGATGATCTCGTTAATGGTAACAGATACAACTTCGATTGAAAACTGTCGCAATCAAATGACTAAAAAAATGCCACACAAAAAGTTCTGGTAAGATCTTAAAAATTGCGAGTGATAAAAAAAACTGTAATTTTGGATTTTGAATGAATTTTTTCCGGCGTTAATATTAAAGTGAGAGCAAGACTGACGAAAGATACTCCCATCAACGTTAACTGAACCCAATGATTATATAACATTTTTTTTATACGACGTTCCATTTTCAAGGAATCATCATTTTTATCTTAAATATTATTAATTTTAATTATCATATTATGCAATGCTCTATATAATAGCCATAAAACAAGATAAAACACATAGGTACATACATCGGCAAAAATATATTGGGATTAAATTAAAACTAACATTAAATGAATAGAAATTAAATTTCCAAAAGGTGTTGAAACGATTTCCGTCATTCTTCTAACATACATAGCATCTTAAAACTATACTTACTGTTTTGTTATTGTTAATAAATTACCCCGTTTTATGATTATTATTTCATCAGATATGGTAATCTTATGAATAATCTGGTGATTGGTAAAAAACTTTTTAAAAAAGCCCGGTTTCTGGGGTATGCAGTCTAGTCTAACTTGAATACCTAAAATTTCAGGCAAAACGTCAGGTAAGACGTTAGCTAAAACATCAGGTAGACGTCAGGTAAGACGTGAGGTAAAACCTTAGGAAGTATGGGATGCTGTATGTTTCAGAAGCAGATCTAAATTGCTTTGGTAGGTAAAGCAAGATGATTGTTACGCTAGATGGAGTTCTATTCCTACTTTCTCTCAACATAAAACCTAATTCTTTCGTAGTCGAATAAAATATCATTATCATTGCAAAGTTACTAAAGAAGAGGAAGAGAGTTTATTAATTGTTCGAAATTTTTCTTATTTTGTGAATCTTCATTCTCCATTCTCTTCACTAGACCTACGATATGCCATTATTATACGCGACAAACGAATTTGTTAAATTATAATTCACATTTCTTCTAAATTATCATAAGGAAAAAAATTAGTAAATTAAGAAGGAATATCAATTATCAAATTCTTTTGAATAATTTGACAAGATACGCAACGAACCGCGATACTGGTGTGTTCTGCACACTACGAACAATTTTGTTGACATAATTAAAAAATTAATTGATGGATGAACACATTTATGAAGATGATAAAATGTATTGCATCTATATATACAACGTGTCCAAGATAAGGAGGGCCAGTAGAGGGATCTCGGAAACCATAAGAGATACGAAGTCAGTTAAATGGAGGTAAAGTTGCGCATTTACGTGCGTAATAATATGCCGTTTAGAAAGTTAAGAAATTCCGAGTAGTTCCGGAGATATCCGGAAAAACCCGAAATTCTGAAAAATCGTTTTATTGTTTTCCTGGGGTTTTCTGAGATCAAATTCTAAAGTAAATTGCACTTTTATATTGTCACTTTTTCCGCACTATCTAATAGTGTTAATTGTTTTGTAATCCGACGAGTCGTCTTCAAAGGGCCATTATCAACTTTCTTTTTTAAATACGGTTCTGTTTTTCTGATATCGCAATTTGAGAGCCTTTTTTCCGAATGCAACGATATATGACACATTGTGGTTTAATGACGTTTCGAGGGTTTTTTGAACAACATCAGGAAATTTTGGGATACGGTCATGTATTTCTCCTAATTTTATAAATAATATCTCATAAGTAAGCTTCAAATTTTTTACTTATGTTGGATTAGTTCAATAAATAACAAATAATTTAATAATAAACCACAAATAAGTGTTAACAAAAATCATACCAAAACAGTAATAAAACGAACAATGAAAAAAGAAAGGAACTACATAATCAGGTGTTCAAAAGATTTCCGTTATTCTCTAAGCACAAATAACATCATCTAACTGCCACATAACTTTGAGATAAAATAAAACATGCGATAGAATATCAAACTTTTCAGTATTTGTAAAATTATGTTTCATATATTCTGGAAAATAGAAAACCTCCTAAAACGCTTTCAAACTATCACAATGGGAATGTCAAGTGAAACAAATCAGGCATCACCATCTTAATTTTTTTGTTTCAAACGCCTACTTTTAAATCCCGAATCAACAGAAATAATGTTTCTTATTCACTTATTTGTGGTTTATTATTAAATTATTTGTTATTTATTGAACTAGTCCAACATATAAGTAAAAATTTAGAGCTTACTTATGAGATATTATTTATAAAATTAGGAGAAATACAGGACCGTATCCGAAAATTTCCTGATGTTGTTCAAAAAACCCTCGAAACGTCATTAAACCACAATGTATCATCATATATCGTTGCATTCGGAAGAAAAAAGCATTCAAATTCCGATATCAGAAAAACAGGACCGTATTTAAAAAAGAAAGTTGATAATGGCTCTTCGAAGACGACTCGTCGGATTACAAAACAATTAACGCTGTTAGATAGAGCGGAAAAATTATCAATGTAAAAGTGCAATTTACTTTCGAATTCGATCTCAAAAAACTCGGGAAAAAGGTAAAATCATTTTTCAGAATTTCGTTTTTTACGGATATCTCCGGAACTACTCGGAATTTTAAAACTTTCTAAACGGCATATTATTAGGCACGTAAATGCGCAACTTTACCTCCATTTAACCGACTTCGTATCTCTTACGGTTTCCGAGATCCCTGTACTGGCCCTCCTTATCTTGGACACGTTGTATATAGTTTATATAAAATAACTAACTAAATGATTTATAATATATTTTGGAAAGAGAGCAAGTCGATTCAGATAATTTTGCTCTGTCAACAATCCCAATATTGGACCCTATTTAATGCCTTCTCTGTATCGTCATGAAAAACTACGATCCACATCGAAAACGGAGCAGCCTAAACTACATACTTAAAGAACAATATTATTCCATCCACGAAATTAGATCATAAGTAATAAACTCCATTTTTACGGCTCATCGAATAAAATTTATCTCATCTTCTATCGTTATCGTTCTTTTGAAGTTTAATTTCGGGCCTTTGTGTGAAAATAGGGACTATAAAACGGCTATCCGGAATTTAAAGTTAGACGGGTTATGATCACAGTCTCAATGTTTTTTTCTGAAAAACGCAGTTTACCCTGTGAGAGCGAACAAAAACAGTTAACGAGGTAGTAACATCCTCTAGCAGCGTCCGATTTATGGAAAACCAAGCGTTTGACGGTTGACAAGGACAGATGACCTCAACAGCTGATATTGGTTGTTTCAAAAAGTTCGTAAATCAGTAGTAGGCTGTAATAAGCTCACAAGACAGGTTGCTTCGTATTAGTTGTGTATAATTTTTGTGTTTTTTAAGTGTAAGTAATTAAAGTTGAGATCGATGCATACATTGTTCGCGGATAGTATTTCCAAGGAAATATGGAAAAGAAGATAGCGGTTAGACGGTGGATTACTCGAAGAGGGAAGGAAGATGCCTCAAATAACTTTCTACGTGAACTTAAATTGGAAGATTCTAGGAATTACAAAAATTTTCTATGGCTAAATAAGCAGCAATTCGAATATTTACTGGAAAAAGTTACACCCAAAATCACTAAAAGGGATACGGCTATGCCTGAAGCTCCAGTTATAGCTGAAAATAATTTTGCGGTATCTGGCAACAGAGTATTCATTTAAAGTGTACATCTTTACAGAGTATCGAAGCCTATAATTTCATAATTTTTGGCAGAGTGCTGGAAGCAGATTTCTTCTCTGACCATCTTGCCACCATTCTTACACACTTTTTTAATTCACTTGAATGAAAAAAATATAACACTTCAACTGAGAAGCCGTTCAATTCACGCGATCGAGTGAACTGAATGGAGGGGTTTAGATATTCAATTCACTTTTAAGTCACTTGAATTCAACTGACTTGAGATCAACTAACTTGACTTATGTAAACGCGGCTTAAGTAGTGTAATTCCCACACTATTATGGAAAATATTATTTTGCTATAAATATGGTCAACGTATTTATATTTTTTTGTGATCAAACACAAGCACTTTAGGAAAAATCCTTTAAGGCACTCTAAGAGTGATATCCAAAGTATGGTTTAGTTATTCGCAGAAAGTGTAAATCTGCCCTTGATACCAATACTAGTTAGATCATTAATATACACACAAAAAAGCAAAAGGCCGATACTAGACCCATGTGGCACCTCGTACTGAATTTCCACTTGGTCGGAACTTTTATCAGTAAAATTTACCCTCTGAAAACGTGCCGTCAATTACGATTTAAACCAGTCCAAAGATCTTCCCCTTATCCCATATTCCTTGATTAATACAGTAAAATGCCTTTGACAATTCACAGAACGCCGCTGTAGCCGCTTCGTCATCATTAATAACCAAATATAAGTTCTCAAGAAACGTAAACTGAGCATAATCCGTATCATTCGATTCTCTAAAACCACACTGTTCGGCGCAGAGCATGTTATGCTTTTAAAGAGAAATAGCAGTCGCCGCTTTACTAATTTTTCTACAATTTTGGCAAAAGTTGGAATCAAAGATATAGCCCAGAAATTAGAAAGAGATTCACCTCCCGTGTACAATGCCTTGTACAAATCGTTGCAATTTTTAAACACGAACGAAGTATTCCCGATTCAAAAGAACTGTTAATTCCTTTCGCAAGTACAAAAATATCCCAGCAATAGTTCATCCCAACCTATAGTATTTTTGTTTTGAATTTCTTTAAAATCTTCTTTTACATTCTAAAACATTACCGGCATTTCTATAATTAATAAAATTATACCTCTTTCAATAATATAATATCGAGACATACTAATTTAATGGCCATCGAAGTCCATAATCAAGTAATTGAAGAGGTAAAATCGAGTGACTTTTTGACATTCAGTTCTACGAGTCAACTCATGTGTCGAAATTGGCTCAATTTTTATGTCTCGTGCGATACGAATGCGCAGCTAAAGAAAAGAAGTATGATTTTTTCCAAATTAATATTTAGCGACTAGCGAAGGACTCTTTGAGTATTGCACGAAACCAATAACGGACCAAGAACAATGGCGTAATTGTAACATTAAAGGGCAATATGCCATAGAGCGAGTAAACTCACTGAGTCCTACACAGACATGTGCTTACTACAGAAAATGTCAAATACTTTGAGGAACGCCCGAGGCTGGAAATATAGTGAATTTTAGTGCCTAGGTTGTTTTCCGCACTGTACGAGGAAATGAGCGCCAAAAACAAGTCATTGCTTTTACATACTGAGGTCGGACGATTGTAGTGAGGAAATATGCTAGCAAGGGTTTTTCAATTTGAAATTTTTTTTAGAGATAACAATAACTAATTTTAAGAATCTTTACACGATAAATCCACTTATGTCTAAATTTCTATTTAAATATTTTATTTTTCTCACTTTGACATCGATAAAAGGTTATAGTATTTTAAAGTGATTATTTCCATCACTTGTCAAATATATTGTTTCGACCAATCAAATTAATTCATTACACCATTCAGATGTGATTATACTGATAAAATTTGCATAATCATTATAAGTGATAAAACTGCCCCATTAGCCCACAACATTTTTAAAAAGCGTTTCTAAGTATTCCGAGTACTAATGGGTTTGAAAAATGTTTGAACGACTTTTTCCACATTTTTTTAGATTTTAATTGTTATTTGCCCAAGACAATCGGAAAACTACTTTAAACGTAGGACTTAAATAAAAAAATATATACTTGTCGTTTATTTGCAATATATTTTCCTATTTACATTCTTGAGTTGTTTTCTTTTGAAATTTTAGTTACAGAACGTTAAACTTATGAAATGTTAAAAGGTTTGATTGTCTAGCTTTGAGAGCTTGTATAGATATCCCATATATTAAATGTATTTCTCGAATTATTAGAATATTTAATTAAGGTTCTGGAAATAATTTCATCAAATATAACTCGAGCGTCGTATTAATTAAGCGATTAAATTGGTCGTAATGATCATTTGGGCATGTTTATTCATAGATTATCATCAGAATGTCATGCCATGCCAATGACATTTCGTAACATTTCGAAAACAAAACTTATCGTGACCATGAAAAGTTTTGTCGATAAATAAACGAGCTCCCTACATTACCTTCGATAAAAAACCTCTCCAACCAATATTTAGGAGTTTACAGTTGAAAATTAAGCAACGTTTATTTTTCGTTACCCACCAACGTAACATATTGTCAATCAAATTTTATGCGGTCAAACGCTTTTTGTCAGTGATAGAACTGTTGATTTGCGATTGCGACGTTAGAAAATAAACATGGTATTATTTCTCAGTATCTATAAATAAATGCATTAATTTATCTTGTTAGAAATCACTCGCTGTATTTTTAAGATCGTATAAACTTTTATTTCGTTTGTTCTCGTTAAATTTCTAAGCGATATAGTTTTCGTAAAGAAAAAAAGTTTCTACGATGAGGCAAAAGCTCTTGTGCTTTTATGTTATAATAAATACCTCTCCGACTTATAAATAAGTAACCTTCCTTTTCGGTTATAATCAAGTTTACGCCAAGATTGGAGACATCATGCATGAATTCATGAATTTACATAAATAAGAATAGCTCGTTTGTTCTCGTTAAAGTTCTTAGCAATCTAGTTTTCGTAAAACATAAAAGTTTATCCTATACAGAAGCTCCTGTACTTTTACGAATTATAAATAATCTTTAATAATGTTGGCTTCCTGGAGTGATATAATTTTATAGCATTATTTAGCTGAGCCCATCGATTTATAAGCGATTTTTAATCGGTGACGTCATAGCGCATCGATTTGGAGCTCTGCTGAATGTATTTTATTATCAGTTTCTTGTTTGGTTAGGATCCCTCCTAATATCTTCATTAAATATCTACTCCTATTAAATTATATATTAATTATTCAACTGCTTCTGAGTAATTAATAGTATCTATAAACAAACAACATGAGTTATAAGAACTCACTACTATAACATAAATCGGAAAAGATTTCTGGAATTATTTACAAACCGAATACCAAAGTGGCTCTGTACAAGCCGATTAGCCGAAAGGGAACAGTTCATTATTGTTATTGAGGGCAGTAATGTCACATAATATTGACATTCTCAAATACCTAATTATTGTAAATTTTGTGCTGAAAAAGATTAATTCAGATAGTAAAGATGAATTATTATGTACACCTCCAGAAATAAGATAAGTAGCTATAATGTAACCATACAGAATTTATTACCCGAAAAATCAAAAAACAAATATACAGGTGTATAAAAGGATTTTCAAGATTGGTGTAGCAGTAAGAACATAAAGTCATCGTTTAATGAAAATGTACTTTTGGCATATTTTAGCGAACTTAGCACTAAATATAAAGCATCGTCTCTATGGACTTTCTACTCCATGCTAAGAAGCACACTCAATATAAATAATGGAATCAATTTAGAGAATTATTTAAAATTACGTGCGTTTCTTAAACGTCAATCAGAGAAACATGTAGCTAAAAAGGCAAAAACCTTTACGCCAGAAAAACTTAATAATTTCCTAAACGAAGCTCCTGATGAGAAATATCTGGCGACAAAGGTAGTAGATCTCACAATAATGCAATCGTTTTTATCATCTAGTCAATTACATAATTTATTTTATGTTGATTTAATAATGGGCATTATGGGTGCGTATCGTGCAGCAGGATTGCACTCTACGAAATTACAGATTTAGAAAATCATGGATCTATTTTTATGGTCAGTGTACCAA
Organism: Barypeithes pellucidus; assembly: GCA_963991005.1. NCBI lineage: Eukaryota > Metazoa > Arthropoda > Insecta > Coleoptera > Curculionidae > Barypeithes > Barypeithes pellucidus. Next base: position 46,658,778 of record OZ022560.1, read on the forward strand.
AAACAAAAATTGCCATAAAATTCACTGTTACGGGAAATTTTTATACCATAATTACGAAAATATCACTCAGAAGGAATTGACATTAATAAATTTGGAGCAATGGAGAGAGACATTGGTACATTTTTAAAATTACAAGACTGTAATCTATTTATATGGCATTGTTTTCGCCGCTCGTCGGCAACTTTATTAGTAGATCTATTTAAGAAATAAAAAGTCTATGCTTTTCAGGTGGAATATGGAAAATTATTATTTCCCAGACCACCCGATGATCCTTATAGAATAAGGGCGAATTTTTGTCTACACAGTAGCACTTTAAAATACTATTTCAAATTAAATGGTACTACCAAGAAAAGGAAGCCCTCTCCACTGATAGGATGCAACCACCTGCAGAGCGGTTTCGAACTTAAGCATAGACTTTTTATTTCTTAAATAGATTTTGTAAATTTGATTTAATCAAATAACGCCTATTCAGATTGTATGGGACTGCTAAGAGATGGCGCTGCGCGCTGTATTTTCTCGACTACCGATGATAATACAGCGTTAAGTTAAAGTCCTCTCTGATGATAGGTATGTACACCTAACCTGTACTGATGAGAAGAAATTAGTTCGAAACCGGTCTGCAGGTGGTTGCATCCTATCAGGGCTTCCTTTTCTTGCTATTACCATTCAATCTGAAATAGTATTTTAAAGTGCTACTGTGTAGACAAAAATACGTCCTTATTGTATAAGGATCATCGGGTGGTCTCGGAAATAATAATTTTCCATATTGGTATTTGTTATTCGTAGATGCTGGAGGGAATATAACTGCACTGAAATGCCATGGCGGTTGGCGATCAACTACTGTGGCTGAGGGGTACGTCGATTCTATTCTATAATACCTCAACCAGTTAGTATATCAACAACATATATGCAACAAACACAAAAAGAAACAATAAACTTGCATAATTCAGTCCCACATATTCAGTTTACTGGTTGTTCAAACTTTACAATTAATTTTATTAATAAACAAAATGAGTAATTACAACTTTTTTATAATTTTCACTCCTCAAAGTGACAAATATAGCTAAAATAAATCGCTGTCAAATAACAAATCGCTTTTTAAATTTGATGGAAAAAATGGCGTCCGATTTTCCATCGATTTGTGAAATCGATTTTTTTTAGTGCATTCAGCAGATGATTACTATTCGCTAACAAATCGATGGGTTCTGCTGAATGCGCCCATTTTCTATGCATATTTATACGATATATTTTAATGTTTTTACGTTGACTTCTATTGTCGAACCTGTACAGAAAAACTTTTAAGTGGAAAGCAAACTCAAACGTCGCATTATAATTAATTAATTAATTAATCGAACAAATCCGAACAAATTCAAACGTCGCATTAATTAATTAACACAGCTTTAGTTCTAAGTTTATTAGGTAGTTCAATGTTTACAAAGTAATATCAATACAGAAAATATACAGGGTGATTAAGGAAACATGTACCATCGCTCGTGTGGCGATTACTTACCAAAAAATGAGACAAATAAGTCTTATCAACATGGGACCACAGATGCTTTGTTCGACAGTGTTTTTCGGTATTTCAAGATATTTCCGAAACGGCTTTAATAATTTTAGTGAAATTTCTGTTAGAAATTATACTCGAAATAATGCATATTTTAGCAATAAAAATTTCTGAATAAGTTTAGCAGGGGCATGTGTGCGATCAGGCGCTCTAATAATGTCAGGTTTCGGCAAAACCCCCATATTTGTGTCAGAGTGAGAAGATTGTTCTGTAGAAGATTGAATGCTTGTACTGAATCTGATGGTCGCCTATTCGTAGATCTTTACTACTACACTTTTCATAACCCAAATTTCAATAAAATTATTAAAGCTGTTTCGGAAATATCTTGGAAACACCGCCCTGTATATTTCACACAAATCATTTGCGGACTCATGTTAATAGAATCCATTTGTCTTATTTTTGTGTAAGGATTTACCTACCACATGGCCGATGGCACATGTTTTGTGAATGATGATCATGCGATAACACTTGATTATAATTTAATATTCACTATTTATTAAAACGATTTTTAATATATTCTTATTGCTTTTTAATAGTTTTCGAGATTTGTTCAGATCTTGACGTTTTAGGGTCTTCAGATTGCTACGGGTGTACTTAAAAGGTTCACCTATAGTTGCCCAGGCTAGCTCTCAGAATCGTTGATTCTCCTACAGCCTCAAGTACTCTGTGTCTATCAATAGTAACTTTGGGCGCCACTGGTTTTTTGGAGAAACCAGAACCTTCTGAAGAAATTTATTGAAACAAAAATAATCATTTAATTACTGTGATTTTATTCCACACTTTAGATAAGCGAATTAAATGACATCAACTGGTTATTCGAAATCAAATTAAAATCTTACTTATTTCATTTTACTAAAATTACGTAGGTACATTTATTGATACAATATGCGGAACCTGAAAAAGAGTGAATTTAAGACGATGGTATGTTTAACCGGGGTAAGTCGAAATTGCAGTACGCTGTATACTTTAATTACCCAGGGAAAATTCATGAATTTTGTTTTCTGGTGCGTGTAGTTATATGCATATGGTTTAAAACGAAGGCATACCTTATTGTCTTTTACAATACAGTTACTTGAAAGTGAAAATATCTTAGTTTCGATAAAAAAAATGTCTATGGTCTTTAAATAAATAAAAAATATCTCGATACCCGATAGTATGAAGACTCATCCAATAATTGAGGGAAACCCATTCGTAGAAAACTCCATTGTGGAAAACTCCATAGTAGAACCATTGCCGTGGACTTAACCTTGGACTTACGCTTGCCTCCAAGTGGAAGTGGAACGTTGCCTTGGACCTAACCTTAGACTTACACGTGCCTCCAAATGAAAGTGGAACTTCTAAGTGGATAGCTGAGAGAACCTTTGCCTTGGACTTAACCTTGGACTTACGCTTGCCTCCAAGTGGAATTGGAACGTTGCCTTGGACCTAACCTTAGACTTACACGTGCCTCCAAATGAAAGTGGAACTCCTGGATAGAGGTGGGACATTGCCTTGGACCTAACCTCGGACTTATACATGTCTCCATCTCATAATTGAACGTGGCCCCTTAGTAGAAAAATACCATCCCATAGTGGAACTGCTACCCCATAAAGGATACATCCATAAGTAAAAAATACCATCCCATACTTGATAATACCGTCCATAAGTAGAACTGACCCAGTAGTAGAACCCTAAAATAATTTTCTACCTTAATAATTGTTCTCTAACAAAATAGTAACGGCCAATCTCGCTACAACAACCCTTTATCACTTATAAATCAACACCTACCTCTACCATGAGGAAATCATATGGGATTCTGCCGTCACACGACACCCATAAACTAAATCTTCAAAAATCATAGACATCCTTCGTGTTTCTGCACCCATATAAACCGAAAGAACTTTAAGATGTTATTTACTTCACTGCACCGACCATCTCGCCGCAAAATTACACTTTTAACGAAGACTTCAAGAAATTAGCACCTCATCTTCGGACTCCTTGACAGAAAGTGTCTTTGCCTATCTTTTTCCTTTATCAGCTAAACTTGGTCCCAAAAAAGTCACTTCCTCTCGTCTGACTAACCTACCAAGAAAAAAACAAGTTTCCGGTCTTTCGCTGGCTCCATCAACGAAAACCTAACTAATAACCAAAAATATCCTGAGCCACTCCCTATTAGTGACAAAGGCCTGAAATATAAAGGAGGATTTGCACCTAATCCTTTTCTGTGCTCGCTGTTCTTCTCGACCGCTGCCGATCATCTGTTATCGATTTTTACAAATCCCAAGGTGTCATCGACTCCTAGTTGTCAATCGAAAAGTAAACAAAACCACAAGAATCCTCGTTTTATAAGGAAAAATCTATAATACAAGGTAATTAAATAAACATGAACTTTAGACATAATATACACTGGAGGTCAAGTATCGTTTTATATCATTTATTTCGTTCTTTTATTTATTAAAGTTTAAAATTAAAGTGAACAAGTGGACTAACCGTGTTTTGTATCCTTTTTAAATCATAAAGCAGTAGCATTTACCTCAAGATAGGTATCTTGGGATTTTTAAATGCTACAAGATAATGAAAACATATTTTTAATCTCTATCAATTTGTCGCTCTGTCTGACTGTCTGTTTCTCAATATAAATATTTGTAAGTTAACTACAAACTGTAGTCAAAAGTTCTTTTAATTTGAAATCACGAAGGATTATTGGTCTTTTAAGAATAAACAATTCACATCCTTAGGTATGTTGTAAACAAGTTCCCAGAAAAATAATCGGGGAACTCTGAAAAGTATAATTTTTCTTTGTCGTTTACTGTTAATTAGACAAGGACATTACGTCACCTTCGAGCATTCGGAGCCTACTTTTTATAAAGATTTTATTGCAACGGCCGTCTTACATATACCTGCTTTCATGTTTGACATTACCTGATTAACAACTGTCATATTTGACGTTATTGTTAAATAAAATTCTTTGTTGTTTTTCAGTGTTTGTGTGATAAATATCAGTATTGTTTGTGGAAAAAATAGTAATTCTTTACTCAATATGGTAAGACTGTCGTAAACTGGATAAAAATATAGACTCTTGAGTAACGTCCGTCGATTGTTTGTTTTTCCTAACAAAAACATATAAACCGATGAGAGGTTGAAGACAGGAACAGGCAGAAGACAAAAAAGATGAGGATTCTACTGATAGAATCCCCATCTCTTCCTTGTTGTGTTGATGTTCGTAATAACAGACGTCACATTAACGTATATAAAGCAGATAGAAATGCCTGCTCCATGTTTGTTTCAAGTCAATAACAGATGTACTCTATTAAACTTGGCACGTTAAAAAAAATGTTTTAATTACAAATTTTAAAAAATGTTTCATAAAAAACCAAATGAAAAATCAATACAGTGTATTGTCGTTTGTATTTAACAAATCCTGATATTCTGTTATGGAATAGTTATTGTTATTAAATTTATTGTATACAGGGTTATTCAAGTTATTCGATTATAGCTGAGCTATTTGTTTTGAATAAAAACAAATATTCAGGGTGCATAGGGGCCTATTTGAGGTACATTTTAAAATTATTTTCATAATGTACAGGTTGTCCCAAAAACACGAAAAGTATCATAGTTGCATTTTTTAAATGGAATGCCCAGTATATTATTTCATTTTCGGTTCCTACGATCAAAATAAATATTACTTCCATTAAGGTTTAGCGTACTTAGACTCTACGGTTTGTGAAATATTTCATATTTTGTCAAAATGTAGTAACAATTTTAATGATTAAATTCTCAACATGTATATTGTTTTTTAAACCTAATATCTCAGTGGACTCTACTCACTGATTAAGTTTTGTGTATCAGTTATGAAAAATTCACTAACTTATACACGGTGTCCAAAAAGTACTACTAAATAATTACAAGTTTGAAATGGTAATATCTTGCTTAATTTACATATAACACCCTGTATTTTATGTCACTAGCAGATGTAACATTTTTCATAAAAATGCGAGTAATTAGCTATGGGAGAGGTTAATACTTTTTGATAGACAATTAAATTCTACATCTGCTAGTGACATAAAATACAGGGTGTTATATGTAAATTAAGCAAGATATTACCATTTCAAACTTGTAATTATTTAGTAGTACTTTTTGGACACCGTGTATAAGTTAGTGAATTTTTCATAACTGATACACAAAACTTAATCAGTGAGTAGAGTCCACTGAGAAATTGGGTTTAAAAAACAATATACATTTTGAGAATTTAATCATTAAAATTGTTACTACATTTTGACAAAATATGAAATATTTCACAAACCGTAGAGTCTAAGTACGCTAAACCTTAATGAAAGTAATATTTATTTTGATCGTAGGAACCGAAAATGAAATAATATATTGGGAATTCCATTTAAAAAAATGCAACTTTGATACGTTTCGTATTTTTGGGACAACCTGTACATTATGAAAATAATTTTAAAATGTACCTCAAATAGGCCCCTATCCATCCTGTATATTTGTTTTTATCCAAAACAAATAGCTTAGCTATAATATGTCGTCTCTAATAACGTGAATAACCATATATGTACAAAAAATATATAATATGCTGGTATAATCATAATTTTAGTCTATACATAGAATACATTTAAAAAATATTCTAACATAAAATTTACATGTAAATCTTTCTGGTGGAGAAACGTGTAACAACGCCATAAAAGAAATGGGAGGTAAATACCTTGAGCCCGGGTATTACATTTCTGGCAGTAGTGGAATAGGTTTACCTCTTGGAAATTTTTATATTTTTTTAAAAATGAATGAGACGTTGATGAGATATTTTTAGAGTTATATTTCTTGGTTCGTGAGGGTGCGGTCAGAATATTAAATTAAGTTAGTTTTCTACTAAAGCTTCATATCATCACTAAGAATCAAGAACTAAAACAACAGGAAAATATTTTTGAGAGGAATGAAAATAGATTTTAACAATGTTAGTTCTTCTTTATTTGATTCCGTCAAGTAGTGTTTGAGTGTGTAAGTCAGAGATTAGTAAATAGAGATATCTATGATGAAACTATTAAATTAAAAAAATATCATGCGGTTAGTATTTTTTAAACCTAGTGCGGGATTTCTCAATTTTTTTAGTAGTCGACAAAAAACGGCATTGCTTCAACTGGTAAATTTAACACCTTATATACGTATTGTGATCTGGCATTACTGCTTACCTAGTGACCTACATATATTTGTTAACTGAATGCAGATGTATGTATTGCAACATTAATATTTCTATAAATGTAAAATTTACCAAAAGAAATTGGGTATTTATTAGGGACACGCATACGTATTCGTCGAGCACTAATGGTAGGAAAACTTTAGAATAAAAAATCAAAATAGATCATTTTAGTAATAGATTATATCTCTATAATACCGTTCCAATAAGGTTCTTTATTGGCATAATTACACCTTATGGCTCCTTTTATGCACGCTTTTCTTGTCGCGGCGTATCATTTCGAAAAACCTTGCTTTGACAAGCCCATGGTAGTATAACTATTAATAATCTAATCTGTTTTTACTTAGTACATTTTTCTCTCTATTTTTTAATCTTTGTTCATCTCGCACGATCCTCGGTCATACGCTGCTCCCTCAAGATACAATTTCTACCCAAGAGTAAATTGTCTTAGTTTTTCGATTTTAAGAAAAAAAAAACAGCAGCCGGTAAACCGATCATGGCATTGCTGTCCGGCGTCATGTTGCAATAAAATTTTAAACCCCCAAAAGATAATATACATATAATTTAACATTCAATCGGCGTTTTCATACAGAAACACATAAACCCGGGCTTCTGAATCCCGACCGTCTTCCGAACAGCATATACGTGACGTCACGCGAAGCTCCGTCCCGTTTTCGCGCGGTCCAACTTTGGTAATTTATTTAAGGGCTTAAATGCCGATATTTCAAAGTAACCTTAAGGTACAGAATGACAAAGTCATCCTTAACACAAGTTTGACAGTATATTAAAGTTCATTTTACTCTCATCTAAAGGAATAGACCTTTAAGAACATGGTAAACTTAGACTTCTTAAGGATTACCATAATGTTAAGGCTACCTTAGATAAGGTGAAAGTTAAGGAAACATTCAAATATAGGCCCTAAAAGTCGGAATAATAACTAAAAAATTTAGAAATTGCCTTAAACAGTGTTCTACTCCCGATTTCTAAAATAAAATAGAATGCTGAACGGGCCTATTATAAGTGTATAATATCATTGTCAACTCATATTTTATTTTTTATTATGTTAGAATGTATTTTTTTTTTTTTTAATAAAATAAATTTACATTTTTAAATTTTTTTTTCCTATATGCTTGTGATCCCTTATTGTAATGCTATTACTCCCCCTTAGGGAGGCGCACATCAGAGGTTCAGAATCGCTGACTTAGTGATATATATTTTTTATTTGATTATTCTTATTTGATGAATGAATTATGATTATGCAATTTACGATTTGTATATTTGTGGCCAAGCTAACTTTACGGGATTTAATCCTATTCTGTAGTCTAAAAATTTAATTTCCTGCTTCTCTCGTATCACATTGTGTGACCAAAATATGAGAACTGCCTTACAGAAAATTAAAAAAAAAAGATTTCACGTGGATTCTGTGTCAACCGTGCTGAGAAATTTTGATTCAACTGAATAAAAAAAATTATTTCGTTCCACTTCTAACCTTTAAACTTGCATGACATTATTTTGCACATTAATCATTAACAATTTTCGAAAAAAGTGTATATCAAATCTTTCAATAACTATCGTATAACTATGCCGGCTTGCCCCACATTTAATAGAAACACGTTATGAACGACTTTATCTTAAGTAAGGAATAAATTGCCATTTGCATTGCACCGACACGTAAACACCATGTAAGTAGCCAAATTTCTTTACTTAAAATTTTAAGTTATGATTTATAACCTAAATTTTTAATTAAATCAAATAATAAGTTCTTTTTGTTTTACCGTATAATTTGGAGCTCTTTTTCTGATATTTTTTGTTCCATTTCGCAAAAAATGCTTATGGTGCAATACTGCCACTGTTATTTGCTACTTTGCTAAGTTTGCAATATTTACAGCTGGTGCATGAAAATTAATTTTAAGGTGAACTTAAATTTTACGCTTTCCTTAGTAATTCCATACTTAAGGGATGAATTGCGGGCATAGGGATCTTCCCTTAAGTACGTGAGTTGATAAATAAGGTATAATATAGGAAATACAATACCCATACGCCACACATAAGCAAACCCTCTTTAGTTAGTACAAATAATTAATTAACGTAACAACCTAATAACACCTTATTCATTATTCAAACGAGAAATGTTAAAGTTTCCCCACAGAACATAAACGAGGATACATTATGTGTATTTGTGAATTTAAATAAATTTTCTTGTACCGTTTTTTAAATAATAATTTAAACTTAAGCTGAGTTTGTATAAACTTTTGATCGTTCTGTACTAAAATAAAATATGAAAGAGGAAAACGAAACAGTTCGGTTCCTGTTCGTCTGCCACAATCGTTTGTCATAGAAACCGTTCAACATAGAGATCGAAATTTGGTATGGTAATAGTGACTTGTGACTCAAATAAAATTGAAAAGTTTAATGGAATTTAAGGGATAGTCCTGGGATGAAAGGTAACCAAAAAAAATTGGTTATAAGTCCATTTTGTGACGTGGAATTAAGTGGAAACGAATCAGAAAATAAATACAGTGTGTTATGGAAATGGTTGAGTAGTATTCAATGGGAGACTCCTGGGGTGGCTATATACTTCTTTTAAAATTGACCGTCTTAAATGATTCCATCGATCGCTACCACCACGCACGAAAACTATTTACAAATTATTATTTTCAGCTAATACTATTTGCAAAGAGGAAAAAATTATATTATTAAATTGATTTAATATACTTACTCTGCAACAAACCCTAACTGAAAGTAGGTATATCTGTCGATCAGGGTTAATATATAATTAACATACAAAATTTCAACCTGCTCCGTCAAGTAGTTTTTGAGCTTCAGATCCGACAAATACAGATAGTGACAGCCAATCATATAGACAGACCGACAGACTGACGGAAATTGAGATCATTCTATTCTAGGACACTAATGCGTGATGATCTGATATATGATAGATAGATCTATAGATGACATTTATTTTTGTGCAATTACAATAGATTTCTTATCAGTTTTATTTATGTAAATATTTTATTTAATCGTTTTAGTATAAAATTTTAGTTTACTATTTTAAAATATTTTTCATAAACTTGGCGATGATGATGATTTTATTACCTTATGAGAAAACGTCATTTTCGAACCCGAAACAAGGGAGGATAATGATTCTTTTCCTCCCTCCAAGTTTCTTAAAACTTCTAATAAGCAAAAGTTTTGTTTACCTCGTCTATATAATTTTGTAGACAGAACATTTATAGAAATCTTTACATATAAATGTAGTTTGTCCTATTTCTTAAAATACTAGCTCAGATCGAATAGTACTCATAGAAGCCCTCTCATTAGTAGGATGCGACCACCTGCAGACCGGATTCGAACTCTCGTCAGTACAAGGTAGGTGTTCTTACCAGACGATTCTAAAAATCGTGGAAACCTTGGAAACAGTTGGCATCTTTCCGAGTTCCGGAGCTGGCGGGAATTTTGAATGGTGAAGTTTGCGGAGAGAGACGATAATGACAAGAATTTGAATTTGCGCACAGCTCTTAAACAAATACCTATTCTAACATTTACAACTGTTTACTGTGTTTGTGTTTACCGCTTTTTTCATTTAGACTTTTGTGTTTGTTACTTGCTATGTTACCACGCCATTCTTGATTTTCTAAAAAATATTGTGCTTATCTACTTCACTCACAAAATATTTGTTTTATTATAATTAGCATCTATTATTCACCAAACCCTTGCATGCCCAATATTCAAAAATATTTGAGCTCAGTTGGTTGCCAGTGAGTATTGTTGCAGTATTTCCGAGACGTCAGGCCTTTTTTAGTTCTAATACACTGCGGTTTTTAATATAGATATCTAAATAAAATATATTTTATGGATTGTACCAAAATTAAGTAATATGAATTGTAAAATCTAGGAACTTATAAATTAAAACTATACAGGGTGTTATGGAAATGACGTATTATATTTAAACCGGCACATCCTGAGATAAAAATAAATTGAAAAAAATTAACCATAAATGGCGCTTTGAATTATTAAGCGAAATTATACACTTTATATAAAATCTGAAAATTTACATGGCCGCTACTGACGATGGTCGGTGTTATCATATCTACACGGCAAACTCTTTAGATAACAAATTATAATTTTAACAATTTTTCATTCATCATTTATGAACAAATATGATTCCAGGAAACCGACGGCGAAAGATGTTTTACAAAACAATTAATGGTAATGTTACACACAAATTTCAAATTCGCCACAAGCACAGGAAAGTAAATCATTAACCTTCCTATTATTTCTAAAACTTTTGCAACTCATGTAAGGGTTTATCTTCGGGATATTTTTCCAAACTTTCAATCTATCATAACATATGCAATTTTAATTGGAAGTAATAATAAAATAAAACATAGATTTTGATGATTTACTTCATACAGGGTAGGTGTACATACCCATCATCAGAGAAGACTCTAATACTTCACGCCGTATTATCAACGGCAGTCTAAAAAATACAGCGCGCAGTGCCATCTCCTAGCAGCAAATGGCGGCAGTTGGTGTGACGTCGGGTCTCACATCGTACCTACTTATTACTACTGCATGAAAAATGGCAAGATGCAAGATGATTTTTTTAAAAACTTACGTGAATTTCAAATTTCGAAAAAAAACAACATTATTTCATTTCGTCGCTACTGGACTGAATTGAAGCAAGTTTCCTGGATGGTGTTTTCAACAAATTTATATGCCAACATCCGAAAGAAAAGTAAAAGTTTATTATTATTATTATTATATAAAATTATTACATAATAAAGTTGAAAATAAAATATTTTGGTGAAATACTTCCATATCTTGGATTCTTTAATCATTTTCGGTCTCTTCCTCGTCGTTCCTTGGTCTCAAAGCGGCCGAATGCCACAAATAATCCACAATAATACACAAAATTGTAAATAAAACATCAACTATAAAAAACAAATTATAAACACTTCGTTTTTCGTTTGCAATGAAAGAAAATGGCGGCGGAAAATCATGACGAGAGCGGGTGGGTTCTTACATCAGCGCCAAAACTGGTACGTGTTATTATACGTGAACTATATTCATGCCCTCCTTGGTTGTTTCTAAGTTCCCCATTCAACTTTCACCCCGGTGTCTCTACCTATCATCAGAGAATCTATACTATATCAAGTTATATGGGTCGGGGCCTTTAAAATCAATCAAAAGACCAAGCCTGCTTGCTTTTCATGGAGAGTGAGCTTTCTTGGTAGTACCATTCAATCTGAATTCGTATTTGTGTGCTATAGTAATACGCCCTTATAGTATAAGGTTCTTCGAGTGGTTTGGAAATGATTTTTCCACATATTAGTATTTATAATATTGATACCACCTGTAAAGCAAGCAGAGTTTCTTCTGATTGAATATATATATAATATATATTTATCTTTTACATATTTGAAACTTCCTCGAAATTGTTCTTAACATTTATTGGAGGAAGCTAGTTGGCTCGTTTATACACAGCTTCGGCACATTGATTGTTAACTCCGAAACTTAATATACAATTTAGAAAAGTTTTTGCCTTCACCTTCCGAAAATATTTCTTGAGAAAACCACCCATTTTACGATATTTGCGTTTAAAAAATATTATTTGTGGGATACATTGCCTAAAATTTATAATCTCTCTATTAAATAGTTAAACAACCATTAGTAATAAATAAATGTGAACGTTGAAGCTACCTTTAAATTCAGTTTCATAAGAACGTCGTAAACAGCTAGAATCAACAAAATATCCATATATTTATATATCTCATATAAACCCTTTAAAGATGGGATTTGAGATATGAACTGTTGATTAATTACTTCAGAAGGGGAGACTGAAGCTGACCTAGATATCTTGAATGTGGTGGGTATTGAATAAAAAAAGGTTTGTACGGGCTTGTTGTACGGGCTTGTCGTTTGTGCGAGTAGCATTGCCATGATTGGTATCCATTCTCAGTGGGGATAATGTTCTTTAAATGTGGACGTCAATAAAATGTTGGTTTTTAGGTCTCCTATACTGTAGATATTTTTACAGAGGCATAGGATAGGGAAGGGATAACCAACTTTTTTTGAAATTTTACGTATATTTAGCTTCACATTTTCATGGTTCAAATTTTTTTAAATGTGTAACATAAAGACTTTTTTTGACGTTGACGAAAAAGTATATTTGAAAATATCTTATTCTATTAAGATTATATCTACTAAATAAGCTATTCACAGTTTTCCTCTAGGTGTAGTAATTGTAGAGATATTTAACGCATAACCAAAAATGTGCATCAATTTTGATGTTATGTATTTTCGAAATTAAATGACCGATTTAATTGATATTGCTCCTAATTGTAGCTTTATTTCATAAGAATACCACTTATACAGGCTCCTTTGGTGTCCTAGAGAAGCGCTACATATTTTTTTTTAATCGACCGTTTTAAAAGTGGAGTAACAAACACTCTTACTCACAGGTCAGTCCGCGCTACTGTACAACATTTCACCCAGGCCCAAATGGCAATGTTGCCAAACTTAATGTAAAACTGAAATTGCATATACATTATAAAAATGAATTACTTACTTGTATTTATCTTATAACTAAAGAGCGAGACATCCAGGCACATACATAATCAGTTGTTCATTCTTTTTCATAAGAACATTTTATGCACGGGATACAGATTTTCACGGCAACACTTAACAACACATAGTGGAAGAGAACTAATAAGTTTTTTGTAAACGCCATTCCATATTTTCTGTCAAATGGCGTTGCATCCAGGAGAAACTACCGGTATTAAACAGCAATTTAGTTTCGTCAATAAAAACAATATTCATAGTTTATTTATGGACTGGCAAGATACACGCCTAAACCGAAAAAATATTACATCACTAGTACCACCTGGACTCGGCGGATTGCAGCGTTTGTATTGGGTTTGTTCGTTTTTTTTTTGGTATCAACAAGATCAAACGTATTCCGATACGGTCGGCCGTTGTAAGCCGAATATGGGTCATTAGGTGATTTTGAGATTTGAACGCAAGGTTGTTCCAGAGCGGATTTTTGTACCCAATTCGGTACAAAGTATTGGCTGCATTTAGCAGAACCCATCCATTTATAAGCGGGTGACGTCACTATGCGCATTGATTTGTATACAATGAATACATTTTGTTGTCAGTTTTTTTTGTTTGGTTAGTCTAAATATTTAAACTTTACATTTTATTCTGTGCGAAACGGATAATTTTATTTTTAATGATCCTATTCACTAACGGAGATCGTGTATAATATGTTTCTATAATTCTAATTCACTTCTTTCGTAATTTTTTATAAATTTTACTCCTCAACCTGACAAACAAAACTGACATAAATCGCTGTCAAATCACAAATCGCTTTTTAAATTCGATAGGAATAATGGCGTCCGATTTCCCATCGATTTGTGAAATCATTTTTTAGTGCATTCAGCAGATGATTACTAATCGCTTACAAATAGATGGGTTCTGCTGAATGCGCCCAATGGCACGTTGGTATCTCTTTCGAATTTTTGGTATACTTTCCATCCAAGTATTTGTTTTGTTATGCAGGGCTGTTGAAAGTAACGACTTTTTTTAAGTTCCGTTCCTTAGTGAAGGTAACGACCTTTTTTAAGTTCACTTTCTTGGTGAAGGTATCGACCTTTTTTTTCTTAGAACTCTAAGTTTTCTTAAGTGTACAGTAAAGTAGCGTCCTTTTTTTAAGCGCCTTGCTGGTACATTTCTATAAAATTCAGTACAATTTTGCCGATCGGCTGGATCGGCAAATTTGTACAATAATTTCAGCGTGGAATAACGATGTTTGAACTTGGTCTTGTTGTATCATGCTGTTTGCAGTAGTATGAAGGTTTCCTTAAGTTCATTCGTCGTGTGTGTCATTTTCAAATTGAAGGAATCGTATTTATTTTTAATTAGTTAAACAAAAAAAACTTAAATCTAAGCGAGAAAAAAAGGAGCAAAATTAATTAAAACAACGTTCCCGTGAAATCTTTCCATGTGAATAGCTGCTATTTGTGAGGTTATATGAGAGGTTATTTCCTAAAACTTAGTTTTTTTTATAGAAATTAGTAAACTAATAATTGTTTTTAAATAAGTAAAGGTAAGGGATTGTGTGTCTTAAATAAAATTGCATTTTTTAAAAGACCATTCAAAAGGTCATGACGTTTGATCTGTTTACTTTCTTGTGCTTGTGACAAATTTGAAATTAGTGTGTGATATTACTATTATTTGTTGTGCAAAACGTTTTTTGCCGTCGGGTTTCTGGAATCATATTTGTTCATAAATGATGAAATGAAAAAATTGTTAAAATTATAATTTTTTTTCTACGTGTAGATTTGACAACACCGCCCGAAATGTGCTGAGGTCTTTTCACACTGCAAACCTTCTATTTTGTTGATAGCGACCGTCGTCAGTAGTTTTCAGATTTCATATAAAGTGTATAATTGCGCTTAATAATTCAACGCGCAAATTATGGGTATTTTTCTTCAATTTATTTTCATCTCAGGATTTGCCGGTTTAAATATAATACATCATTTCCAGAACAACTTGTATATCACAGCGGCATAAATTTATGTTATGCTAATAGAAAGTATTCTTTCTCTTAATAGTACCATTTAATCTGAATTAGTAGTTTGATATCTAACTGTGAGGTAAAATAAGACAAGTATTTGCTTATAATTCCGGAGAATATAACTGTTGAGCAATATTCGTTTGTTCCTTATTGTATGAGGTATCTTCAGTTAGTTAGGAAATGATATGTCTATACATAATTATTTACTATTGTTCTACCCATAGACATATAATATAAAAGGGAGATAAAACATTCTATTCATAAAACACAATTTGTTTGCAATCACACATACTTCCGCAGTTTCAGATAAGTTAGCAGAAGATGCTTTAAAAATGGCAACGCTGTAATAAGCTACGCGTCTGGATACTGTTATCATTACCAGCGTACCACAAAAGATTTTGTTTAAGATTATAAAAAATAATTTTAGTTTGAATATTATTTGTCTATGGATGCTGTCTAACTAAAAAGGAGCATGTGACTTTTGTGGATTTCGAGGCCAATATAATTTTGCTCATCAGTTGATTCAGTTAGTTCAGGATATTCCAGATTTTTAATGGTGTCATCAAAATTTACAGATCTAAAAGCTATGCATAAATATGTTAATTACATCAATCATAAATTTTCTTAACCAGTGAGTGTAGTGAGTTGAGATATGCAACGAGAAAATTTTTTAAACTATTATAAAAACAATTCTGTTTGCTTATCAGGTGGTAGTAATGTCATATTAATATATGGTGCAATCACTACTTAACCACCCGAAAGACTTTATACGACAAGGATGTATTTTTGTCTAAAACATATTTAGCTATTAAAATACTATGACATTACATGTATGGTTTTTTAACGAACAGAATTGCAGTTTATTTCAGACGCGGAACATAATTTCAATCACATCATATCATATGTCAAATACGTGTAGGTATTAAAAACCACTAAGTATTTTATAATATATAAAGTATAAGGTTTTTCGGTAGTTAGGAAATTATTTTCAACAATATTTTATTCTTATATTATAATTATTCTACAACAATAATTCATAAATTTACAATAGTTTTATTATAACGCAATTAGATAATTTCGATCTAAAATTAGACATAAATAGGTTGTAGGTATTTTATACAGAAATTCAAATAATATGAAGAAATGATATGTGTGATGCTGAAATGATGATGAAAAATCCATATTTTTGCAATATTTACTTAAAATATAGAACAAACACCACTACTTAACCTAAACATAACCACATTATTCTCACTTACCGACGAAATATTAATCTGGTGTTAGAATAGTCGATTTTCTTTTTTCTTATACATCACGCACTGACAAACCATTTTAGATAGCTAATAAATAGCTCTAAATTGTTTTTGTTCTAAAAACCTTACAATTTAATCCAAAAACACGATAGATCACAAACTGATATAAACTCAGTAGCTAATAAGCCCTGGCAACACTGCAGCCGATATATGATATTGCTAAACTTCAGGGCCATTTTTACTGTTACTGATTACGAGGCGCGTATAACGTTGCCACAATGATTTCCATAAAACAATGTAATTTGATGTTATTTGGAAACTAGCAATAATGTTACGAGCAAACAATTTAAAACATACACATATATTTAGTATAATATTTTTTCATAATACGTACACATGAGAAATACATTCAATATAATTAATATTATATCTGTCGGTTTCAAGCGCAGGCGGTAGATGTATGACCCTCAGTACAGACTTGACATCATTGATCTCTGTTTAAAACTTTGTATGATTCGCACAGAATATAAACAAATCTGTCTA
This sequence comes from Barypeithes pellucidus, assembly GCA_963991005.1. Lineage (NCBI taxonomy): Eukaryota > Metazoa > Arthropoda > Insecta > Coleoptera > Curculionidae > Barypeithes > Barypeithes pellucidus. The sequence continues at coordinate 46,675,904 of OZ022560.1, forward strand.
TATTATATTAAATATTTTTGGTTTTACCCACGAAAGTTCCGACATCAAGTTTTATAACTTCATTCTACAAGGTGTATTACCGGGAACCGTCTCGATCAATATATTATGGAAAACTATTCCATAGATAGTATGTTAATGTCGATGGTGGCAACTCGGCTAAAATATATTCAATATGGTGATACTTCCGGTTATACCTGAAGTTGGTGTCAACTTCAACACATTTCATATATCATGTCCTATACGTAAGTATAAACATATTTGCCATATTTAAGATTTTATGTCTATACCCTAGACCCTAAAATAATTATTTATATTTCCCATAAGGAAGCCTTTATTATTTGGTTGTGGTTCTAGGAAGCATTAAAATATGAAAATAAAAAAAAACTAATAATAATTAATTAATTATGTGAAAAAGTACCTGTCGTACTTGTTTTTTGTTAATAAATATTAGAGCGCTACACATTTTTGTGCTAAAATATGTGTCATTTCATGTATTTTTTCGTAAATTTATTTAAAACACCAAAAAAAATTAATACCCTATATTTTTCAAAGAAAGCCTCTGCGAACGCATGTTGATAGAAACTATTTGTCTTATTTTTGGATGAGGAATCACCATACTAGCGATAGCACATGTTTTTGAAACACCCAGTAAAGCAAAATTTCGATATTCTCGGTTATTATGCCCGAGCATCACATTTCCCATGCTTATTCAACGTCTGAATTCTCTCTCTCTAAGTCACTCATTATTTGGTAGTAGGATTCTTATCGAAATAGTTTCATATATGATATAAACAAATCAATCCTCACTTGAGATAATATTTTTTTATGATCAAACACAAGCACTATAGGAAATTCCTTTAAGACACTCTGGGAGTGGTGCGTGTGCGTATAAAGCGATTCACGTTGGTTTTGAATCGTTTGAGGTTATACTCGTTGGGAAACACGACCTCGGGAAGGTCGTTCCATAAGGATGATGTCCTCCAGATGAAAGAATTCTTAAATAATGAAGTTCGAGGAGTACCAAGCTTAACCACATATGTATGGGCGGCAGTGGTTCATCGTCCTATATTTCTGCTATTCGCCGCTTTGGGTCAGCCGAGCATTTTCCATGGAAATATCTGTAAAACAGAGTCAAATCACCAACCTGTCTTCGATGTTCCAGGCTATCGAGGCTCTTTGTCAGCTCGTGGTCTCCGATCAGACGAATGGCTCTCCAGGGAATTCAATATCCGAAGAGTATGTTTGGATGCAGAGCTCCAGACATGAGAGCAGTACTATAGTGATGGTCGAATCTGGGTCTTTGGTTCGGAAGAGTACACCAAGTTTCTGCAAAGCTACCTTGATTGCCACAATGTGGTTATGCCAAGACATATTGACATAACCATAACAAGTACCATACCATATTAACCATACCAAGACATAAATGAGAATAGGTACCTACATGATGACGTTTTTATTTCCAATTCCATGTCAAATTCTGAACGCAATTTATGTATACCTAAATTCAACCCTTTTCAATATATTGAAAATTAAACATTAGCATGATAAAATATTAAATATATCATGGAGGAAAGCAAGAAAATGGAGATCGCTATGGAGAACAAGAGTGAGATGGGTTATAATTTTCTTTCATTCCTGCATTTTTTGATATTTTCAATATTGGATCTTGCCAATTTTCAATGTCGATTTATCGAAAACATTTGAATTTGGGAATAGGGTATATTACATAAATTACGATCAGAATTTGACGTAGAATTCATAACTCAGTTTAATATACAGGGTTTGTTCGGGTTTGTCTCATTTAAAAATAAAAACTATTTGATTCCCCTGTATATCAACAGACCTAAAATGATATTTGATCCCCTAGCAAATACTACTTGAAAAACCCTGTATAGCAATCTTTTTAATTTTTCTTAAGTATGAAAATAAAAAAGAGGGGATGGAGGAGGCATTATATATGAACAAATAAATACATCCCAGAATAACAAATTCAACTTCAAAAATGTTCATTAATCGAAAAGTTATAAAAGCAGCGGAATTTTCGAGAAATGACTATTTTTTTTTATATTATCGTTCAAATATCACAAAGGATAAATATAATATTTGATGGCCTTAGACAAATATTTGATACTTCGCTACTCCCAGTCTCCAAACATTGTCTTCGACTAGCAAATTATCCTTACCGTTCTTGATATTTAATATACTATTTATACCTATAAAAAACATATATATTTTACGAAAACTAGGAGGCTTTGAAATTTAACGAGAACAATCGAACTTCGAACTTCGTTGTCGTGCTTTTATCTAGTGCCACTTATTCAAGTTTAAATTGTTAAGAAGCAATCTGATTTGAGTTTACAAAATAAAAGTTGCTCCGATCCTAAAGAAAGATTGAGTTAATTTTAGCAAAATAAATTCATGAATTCATGCATGAATAAATACTAATAAATAATACTATACTTACTTTCCAACGTAATTTCATTTTTAATAATTTAATCGCAAATCAACTGTTCCGTCACTGACAAAAGCGTTTGAAAGCATCAAATTTAACTGTAACAATATTTTATGTTGCCTGGCAACGGAAAAGAAATGTTACTAAATTTTGAGTTGTAGATATGGTCTGCGATCTTCAAATGCACCCATATATATTTTTTTTATATATACCCATATATTTGCTCAATAGTGACAGTACTAAACAGTTATATTGCCGAGCCATCCGAAATATATTGCAATTATTTATATATGGCTGGGATTGTTTCCGGCAACTTCCGGCTATACTATTGGAGCCACGCCAAAGCAAGAAACTTGAATAAAACCAAGAGAAAATTTTGAACCTAAGTTCAATATTATAATAACTCGAGAAATACTTTTAATATATGCAATATCGATAGTCATCGATATTGAAAGTCATCGTAACGATAACTATCGATATCGATATTAACTTATGCTCTCTACTCTAGACTTCAAACCTTTTGATGGTTAGTAACTTTAAAGTTATGTAACTGAAAATTATTAACATTTCAAGAAGAAGAAAACAAGTCGACAATATAAATAGGAAAATATGTTGCAAGTAAATCGTAAGTACATAATTTTAATCCTACCGTTAAAGTTATTTTCTGATTATCTTGGGTATATAATAATGAAAATCTAAAAAGAGTCTGCTTATATCGAAAGAATAAAGTCATTGCAATGACGCTCATTTTCTAGTCTCAGCTTACTTAGCATTGCCTTTGAAAAATGTTGTGGACAAATCAAACAGTTTTACCACTTGTATCTACGAACGATGCAAATTATATCAGTATAATCACATGTGAATAGTGTAAATGAAAAATATTGATTGGTCGAAACAGTATATTGTACAGGTGATGGAAATAATCGAGGGTAATATAACTATAGCTCGTTTTTTATCGATAAAATTTTTAACGAAATGTTTTATTTTGTAAATTTGACGAAATGTCGTCGGCATGTTCATTCTGATTGAATCTTGGGAACGAAGCTCGAGTGATTTAATCTATGAATAAACATGCTCAATCGACAATTATTGAGTAAAATTTCCAAAAAAGTTGAGTGTTACAATGAAAACATATTGTATTGTTAGTGAAATTGATCATATCAACCACATCGTAACCTTTCTGATATAAATGATATCCTCAAGGAAACAATAATTCATTAAAAGTCCGTATTTTTGATGAAGAAATAATATATATTTGGAAGCGTGGAGCGCCAAAACCAATTTATTACCGTTACATCAAGGCCGATATTAATTATTATCCACAAAAATATCAATAATGAGTTAAATTGATTTTTTGACAGATAAATGACTGCTTGAAATAATATATAATCCGTGTCGACAGATTTTATATATTGGAGAGAAAATTGTTTACTAAACTGGTTGGAAAAATAGTTTTAATAATTAATTTACTTCGGGGCATGATTACTTTGGATATTAAATCAAATAAAGATTGGGGGTTCTTATTTTGGAAAGAATACTCGTCGCTCTTATTATAGTCTAATTAATAATAATTTCTAAATTAATATATCGTAATTACACAGAAGTCTGCTTTGCGGTATCATATAATTTGTATGGAAAAATAATTTTCTAACCTCATGAAGATACCTTATACAATAAGAAATAAACAAATAACTCCACATAGCTATTCTCCAGGCAATGAGCCCTGTCGAGCGCTGAATTATAAACAAAAACTTGTAAATTTTTTTTCTAACACAATTATATGGATGTAACCGGATGGGGTTACCTATACCGGGTGTCAACGATTGTGCGAAGTAATTTTATGCTTTGTCGATGTCGATAATGAGCTTTTGTGTTGAGGTATGGTTGTATATTCTGCATATTTAAAAAATAGTTTAGATTATACAGGGCGTGTTCAGAAAATAGGGTGGCAGAAAGTTATATTTTTTAAATGAGACATAATGTATTTTATTAAATATTTAGTTTAGTATTAATGTCTCCTATAAATATTTAATATGTTATTTAATTTTCTTGAGTAGTTTAAGGACAATAAATTATAAACTAAAAAATAGAAATGTTATAGTATAAAGTTATTTTTTAACCACAGAATTAGGTGAGCTTTATAACAAGGGGTCTAGACATACTATTAATTTAATAGTGTTTATCTATTTTATGCAGTGTGTTTTTAATAAGGCTCTAAAAGCGACACATTTCAAAATCATTTTTCTGAAGATTTTCAAATTGTACACTCTATATATTATTTTGGTTATAGGATATATAATTCATCAGGAATTTTTGTTGTGATATAAATATATAAGGTATTTGCAGTGGTTTTCGAAACAATTCTAAATTTCATAAATTAGTTTAATCGCATAGGCTCCTTCGATAATGATTGTAAACTGCAGTAAATGCAAACACCTTCTTTAAAAGATCTGATTACATCTCTCAACATTTCAGGTGAAAAACAAGCAAACACGTATCTTATTCTATGCTGCATATTAATATCAGTTGTAGGTGGATATTCATAAACAATTTGGTAGCGTGTCCCCATAAAAAAGTCAAGCTAAGGATAAGGTGACGCACAACCAACAAATAAAGTCCATTTAAATTTCTTATTATAATTTACTCGCCCTACATAATTTTTTTAAGTTAAAGGACTAGTCAAATTATAACAAACCCTATTTCATTTGAATTAAATGGTTTTTAGACTTAACCGAACAAACCCTAACAAAACCACGGTGGTAGTGTTTCACGTCTAATGTTAAGTGATGTAAGCAGATCTTTTCAAGATCTTTTCGACAGGAACTCATATTTTATAAAAAAAATTTGTTTGTAGAAAATTATGATTTGTCATTAGCTTTTGTATAGAGAGGTCCAAATCTTAAAATATATTGAAATTACCTAAGAGTAAACTACCTTAATTTTTAGTTTTTAAGAAAAATGCCATTGCGTCCGTTAGAACTATATTTTCCCATCATAATTCAAGATTTAAATAAAATTTAGTTTAAATCAATTTTACCGAAACTGGTTTCCGAATATAAGGAATCCAACCATAACACCTAGTGCTTTCACGTTGAACATACACTTTTTAAATATGATGCTAATTTAAATACTACTGGGTACGTTTAAAAAAAATTATATTGACTTTTATTTGACGAAACGTTATAATAAAATTAGTTACGTAGAATATTGAAAATTGCCTATTTTGAATTTAAAGTTATTTTAAAAAACTATTTTTTTGCAAAATATATAAATTAACAATATTAACAAACATTACATAGTGATATATTTTTTACGTTAATTAATTTATATTGTGACAAACATTAAAATACTAATTCAAATTGAATGGTACTACCGAGAAAAAATTCTCCTACCTGCAGATCCCTCATCATTACGGCATGGGTATTCATACCTGACCATCAGAAAAGACTTATGTTATAAGCCCTAGTCCTACACATTCTACAATTCCGTGCTCGATGAAGCCAATAGCTCCGAGAATAATCGTTATTTCTCTATTCTTTGTTATAAAGGTATATTAACAGCTTCGTCTGTGTTAGAAGAAACTTTGGTATTTTAGAAACATTTACTTGATAGTGACAACAAACAATCTCAAAATATTATTTTCTCATTAATTTTTATATATACTGGTTAAGGAACTCACTTTACTGTGAAAAATTGATAAAAAAATTTTTATAACTTTTTTTTGTGGTCTTGCGTCCAGCGGCCAGCGTCCACTCTAATGTCAAAACACAACAAGACCCCATGCATCACCTCAGTAACAGAGGAGCAGAGTTCAACCAACAGAGTAGCAGACTAGATATGGATTTAAATTCCACAATAGCGACAGTTCACTAAAGGAATTATTTTTTTCTTTACATATCTGAAACAAGCCTGTTTTACTGGTTGATTATATCGTTTGTATTTTATGTATTTGTGTTGCGCGCTATTTTGACAAACAAAATAAAAACTTTTAATATGTGGTTATTAGTTTTATTTTACAATTACCTACGTTTGAACTCGGTTTGATATATGATATATGAGTTGTTAGAACTATAACCAACCTATGACTTATATTGGTCGTATTACCACTTAATTTAAACTTCGTTCATATAATTGCCTTCTTGCTTGCTGCTTGATTTGTAATAAATTCATTTTTAAAGATTTAAGGGTAAAACCATAAATGACCCTAATGAAACAAACTGTATATTGTGCTGAATTTTGTATATATTGTAGAACACAATTTGAATAAAACAATTTAAAATTACCAAACATATACTGTCTTTTCTGGGAAAATATCTTTATTGTCCCAGTAAAGTATGTTTTCTATCGGTGGTAAGTGACTTGGTGAGCATAAGAACTTTCCTTTGCTGTAACTGCAGAATAATATTTATGAAGCAACTTTACTACTACAGCAATGATATACCCAGTTACTGCTATTCTTTTTATTGTCCCACATGTAGGTATTTTTTTTATTATGGTGGTTAAAATTTTGGTTCTAAAAATCTTCCCTTAGTGTATTTGGTTAGGAAATGATTGTTCCATGCATATTATATTAATATAATTAATTAATCTAGTTATCAATATTAAAACTATGAACCTTTCCAAATTTTTAAATATAAAAATACTGTTCGTTACCTTTGGATATAGACTATACAGTAGGGTGGAGCGACGGTATAGGAAGATTTTTTTTTTAAATTTAAATCATGATGCCTGACTTTGGGAAACATGTGCTTGGGAATAAGAAGTTTTTCGTCGTTTTTATTTTTTTTACTAGCATCCCCTCCACCGCCACAGGCTCTGAAAAAAAATTATTATTTTTTTTTTGAAAATTAAGATGCCTGACTTTGGGAAAGATGTGATTGGGAATAAGAAGTGTTTTCGTCGTTTTTATTTTTTTTTACTAGCATCCCTCCACCGCCACAGGCTCTGAAAAAAAATTATTATTTTTTTTTTTGAAAATTAAGATGCCTGACTTTGGGAAATATGTGATTGGGAATAAGAAGTGTTTTCGTCGTTTTTATTTTTTTTTACTAGCATCCCCTCCACCGCCACAGGCTCTGAAAAAAAAAAAATTTTTTTTTTTGAAAATCAAGATGCCTGACTTTGGGAAAGATGTGATTGGGAATAAGAAGTGTTTTTTATGTTTTTATTTTTTTTTATTAGCATCGCGCCCACCGCCACAGGGCCTGAAAAAAAACATAAATAGTATTAAAAAAAAAGAATAATAATTTTGTTTCTTATTTTAAAATACAATAATTTATGAATTTCTTTTCAGACCTTTTGGTGGTGAATGAGATACAAGTAAGAGAAAATAAAAACACCAAAGAACATCATAAATAAATAAGAATATATTTTTTTAAAGCATGCTTTTATTTCTGTCTTAAAAGGAAAAATACAATACAAAATACAATTGAATCGGTGAGTTCGAAAACCGTACAAGTCCAAAATTTGACATTTTAAAGTAAGATAGCCATTTTGTTTAAAATATGTGCCCTTGTTGATTGAGCATAAAAACCTTACGCTTTACTTAACCGTTAACGTAGTGTAGCAGGTGGTTATAAGTGATGAGGAGAAGAACCGTACATGTCCGTGACTTGTACGGGTTTTCATCTCATTCACACATATTTTCTGCAGTTGTTTATTTGCAAGCACAGCCGTCGCCTCGTATGTGTATTCATTGTCAACAATACCTAGATTTAAGTAGTTATCTAGACTTTTTAAACAAAATATGTCAGCCAGTAATAGTGCAGAAGCAGATGTTACCGGCGGTGGTAGCAGAAAAAGAAAAAAGAATTTTGATGGTTGAAAACACAACAAAATAAAAACAGCACGCTTGCAAGGCCAGTCATATATTTCTAAGAAGGGAAAGCATGTTGAAGCGAAGGCTGTAGGACCCGAATGCAAGTAGGTTACCATTTTTTTTTGCGTTAATATTAAAATACCTAACTATCATATTTTATAGCTGCAAACAAAAATGCATGCAGCAGTTTAATGCGGAAGAAAAGATAGGAATAATATCTAACCTATACGACGGTAGGCCAAAAAACGAACAAGACACATATTTGCAAGGACTTATGGAAGTGAAGCCTATTCAGAGACATAGAGTAAGGAATTTAGAGCCTAAAGAACAAAGAAAATCAAATTTTTCATACTTTGTTATGAAACAAACAAATAGAATTTCTGTGTGCAAGCAGGCATTTATAAGCCTTCATGCCATATCACATTGGCAAGTTCAGCGTTTAAACACCCTACTTCTAGCAGCAAAATCTCCAAAGGATCTTAGGGGCCGACATAACAATAGACCCCGTGCAATATGCAATGATTGGACTATGAAAATTAAAGAACACATAGAGTCGTTTCCCGTTAAAGTTTCCCATTATTCTTCCAAAATCATTCAATATTTGGATGCATCCTTAAATGTCAAGAAAATGCACAGTCTTTTTGTAGAGAAGCATCCGCAGTTAGAAAATTTAGTAAAATACGAATTCTACCTGAAATATTATAATGAAAATTACAATCTTAGGTTTGGAAGACCACAGGTTGATGTATGCTCAGAATGTGAAAGACTTGGGGCTAGGCTTAAAGACAGTAACCTTAACGATAATGCAAAGAGAGTAACTGCAGCGGAACTCATGATCCATAAAAGGCGTGCAAAAAAGTTTTATAGCAAAATGAAAGAAGTACAAACTATGTGTAATGAACGACCAGAAGTAATGGGTCTCGCATTTGACTACATACAAAACATGCCTCTTCCTCACATTCCCGTTCAGGAAATTTTTTATTTAAGGCAGCTGTGGGTGTACGCATTTCAGATACATAACTTTAAAGAAAATACCGGTCATTTTTTTACCTACCATGAAGGCCAAGCTCGAAAAGGACCTAATGAGGTGTGCACATTTCTTTATGACTACATAATGAATCATATACCCCCTGAAATAACTGAGCTCCACTTGTTTTCCGATGGATGTGCTGGGCAGAACCGAAACCAAACCATGGTCCGGTTTTTACTAGCGTTGCAGGCGACCAAGCGATTTAACAAAGTTTATCATTACTTCCCAATAAGAGGACATTCGTTTTTACCCTGTGGCAGGGATTTTGGTTGTGTAAAAAGGATTTTTAAAAAACACGATCGAATTTACATTCCTGAAGAATATGAAGAGATGATTATATCAGCGAGAAAAAACCAACCGTTCACTGTGCAGCAAATACGATATAACGACATTATTGATTTTAAAAATTGGTGGCCTGCTAACTACAAAAAAACATGTTCTATTTTGGTTCGTGGTGCTAATCCGAGAAAACAAACTTTTGCTGTGTCAAACTACAGGCAGTTTCTCTATGACAGCTCCACAACTGGGTATGTGACAACATGGGAATATGTCGATGGTTTCATCTCTGACACGTTTAAATTACTACAACAACATAAAGAGAGCCCACCTCTACCCAATGGTGGCGCATATAAAGAACCAGTTCCCATCAATGAAAAGAAAATGGCAGATATTAAAAAGATTATGTCATATGTCACTGGTGAGCAGTTAGAATTTTACTACCATGTGACATCATGGAATACGACAAATGCCGAAAATGACGATTAGATTTTGTGTTTCAAACTAACAGTTTATTTTTTTATTATTCCTGTATGATTTTCTAATAAATTTTTCAATTTATTTGTACTTTTTTTTATACTGATGTGAAAAACCGTACATGTCCTTTACCTTTTTTTAGCTGTAAATGGTACGCCATTTTGTTTTTAGGGTAATTTTTGCTAGAAATGAACCCCCATCCACCAGATCTAAAACTTTTCTATGCTTACCAATACTGTGAAATGAGTAGTTTAAAAGTTAATAGGTTTTTATTGAATTATTCGAAATGATATTTTTGGACATGTACGGTTTTCAAACTCACCGATTCAATTTAAAGTAAAAAAATATAATAATTATGCAACCTACTTTACTTTAAAGGAAAATCATTTTTATTTTTATTGTCCCATCTCGTCTCTCATAACCACAAACTGTAACAGAAGCCTCAGTCACCATTTTGACGGCTCTTTCTACAGCTTGTGTGTGGCAAGGATAATCTTTTATATATGAAATCGCTGAATGTTCTGGGTCGTCTACGATTTCTTGTAGCTGGACTTCCGTTAATGGCATTGTTATTGGTGGTTCGGTCCAAAATACATTTTTGCAGTCTACTATTTCGTAGTATTCTTGAGCTTCAAAATTAAAAATCGGAACGGTAAAATTTCGAAGTTTTAGCTGATTGAAATCGGTTTTAGCCCTGGCCTTTAAAATTCTGCGATAGCCTAGCTCCCTAATATACCTGCGGTCATCCCACAACATCGACAATATTATATTTTCCGGGTGTCCAAAAAACCCATTTCTATTAATCACTTTGTGAACGATATTTTTTTAAATCATCTGACAAATAATGGCATAGCTCAATAGTTTTGAAAACATGTTTTGCGCCATAAATACATGAAGGCATTGTTTTAATGAAAAACCACATAGGACTATAAACTTTAAGTATAAATGTTACTAACGTAGTTAAATTTTCGGTTGGATTTGCGGTGCTAATATGTAAACGCAATAGTCTGTTTGCAGTAGTCAACCACCGGGAATGGACTAGTCGACCTGGGTCACGTTTTGAGAGAGCTTCGGGACAGTAACCGTTTTTAATTGCTAAACAAATTTCGTGAAGGTATTTTTGATCTGTACTTAATTCGAAGTTAGCATCAATGTCAGGTAATTCACACGCTATTTTAGAAAATTCTACGATTGGTAGCTTTTCGCAATTGGATAATAGCTTTCCAATAGACCCACCAAATGCTCGAGGACCAGTTGTTTCTCCGTCCAGGTGTTGTAGCAAATGTCTTAGAGGAAGCTCATTCGCATGCAACTGGCAGATAAACCATTGCAGGGGACGCTTAATTTTTCTTTCAAGTAATGAAATAATTCCTCCCTTGGTTCCTACATTAGTGTTTGTTCCGTCGCAACCAACCACTTCTAGATTCTCAAACGAAATTGAAGAACTGTCTAAAAATTCAGTTAAAGAATCCAAAATATTTAAGGCAGTTCCAGAAATAGGGGACAGATGGCCAATATCATTAGAACCTGGTTCTTCTAATAAAGTTATATGTTCTTCGACTATTGTTCTTTTTCTATTATCAATAAACGACAATGTCTTATCTTTACGGCCATCGAAATACAAACCACGCAACAGGGATACCTTTGAAGAGTTTTGTAGCTCTTGTCTTTTTTCTGCCTTGCACGTCTGACTTTATGACGGTCAATGATATTTTGGGAGTCTTTGCTGCTAATAATTCCATAATCCTTGAGCACAGCTGAAGCTATCGCAGCACCTGCTCTGTCTGAAACCGCGTATCTGTCTAACGTATTTGCCAACACGGGAAGGTTGCTATAATTATATTTGCTTGAGTTTGACGTACTTGGTTCATCAGAAAACAGTGTCAGTTTTGGAGCAGAACCGTCTTTATCGTTATCAGGCTCACGTGGCTGACTTTTAGAATCGGGCTCAGCTTCCAGCAGCAAAATGACATTGCTGTCAAAAGATGTGCTGGGTTTCGGCTCTTCCGGTATGTTGTCTTTCTTAATCCTCTTTTCTCTTTTTCGTTGTTGTCGAACAGCCTCAGAATCAACAGACCCAATCATCATTTTCCTGTCCGACCTCTGATCTTGAAGAAATTGGCGTTCTTTCAGAGGAACCTACAAATATTTACATTTAAAGAAACACGAATACAGAACGTGCTGTGCCATTTCAGACAAAAAAATATTATAATACGAACTATTTTCACTTTTAATTGTATGCCTTGTTCTGTTTAGTAATAGTAAAAGTAGTAATCTTTTATTAAAATATGGTTATTATCAATTTTAAAAAATAATTTAACTCATACCCTTACCTTATTTGGTTTTAAGCACGAGCACCTTTCAAATTCAACACATTTGCATGCTGCAAAGTCAAATAACCGTTGGCTATCCCTTACAAAAGCTTCAATTTTAGATTTGTACGAAGGAACGTCTTTTCTTTATAGATATGGCTTAAGGAGATCTTTTCGTTTTTTCAGGTACTCTTTAATTAGCTGTACAATTCGTTGGTGACTTACTGTTGGTACTGACGCAGATTTCCAAATCTCTTTTACTTTTTGAGCAACAATTTCTGAAGTCTCGGAAACAAGAAGATTGCGGTTAACCCGGCCTTTTTCTAGGTTATGTCGAATCCATAAAAAATATTGTATTACATCACAAAGAGTAGGTAACGCCGAACAAACTAAGTCTTTTGGTGCACCAAAAATCGGACATTCTATTGCACTTCGCGTGTTTTTAGACATTTTAATTATAACAAGTCGAGTAAAAATGAAAAGCAAATACGTGCGTACTGGGAACTGGCCTAATAACGACTGAGTAAAGAATAGGGATGCCGCTTTGAACCGTATCGGTTCTTTTCGAAACAGGTTTTTATGTGGAACCGGTCGAAACAGGTATAAATCGATAGGTTTTCCGGTTCCACTGGAACTATCTGTTTCGCTCTTCGCTGGAGCGGTCTGCTTCTCCGAGGCGGCCGAAACAACTTGTTTCGATGAAACTGTTTCGGTAAAACTGTTTCGGATTCCGAGTCTCCGATGAAGCGGTTTCAAACAAACAGTTTCGAATGCTCGCGCACTCTATGTTGCAAAAGGCTGATGGATTGGCTGATCGTGACGATTCGTCGCCTCGTGTAGGGTTTGTGCAATGTTGTCAATGTTTAATATTTTTCAGAAATGTTGGTAAAAATCAAAACTAAATATTTATCACAAAAACTTTTTATAACAAGAAAATAATAATATAGTAAATAAAACCATTTGCCAATGTACAAAGGTAAAGTATATGTGAGTTATCATCTAAACAACACAACACACATACTAATAGGTACCTGCTAAAAAACTATTAAAGTAAAGAACATATATTTATAAACTATATAGAAAACCAAAATCCAACAAGTAGGAACTTAAATTTCTCCAAATTTGGTTGGTGTAAGTTTAAAAGAATACCAAAACATTGATACCTATGTAATAACAATAAATATCTAAACAGAATATAATAATACGTAGGTATCTTAAAACGAACGAAAAAGTTCCAATCTGGGCTACTTTTCCGGCACCAGCAGCCAAACCGACCCGCGTGCCGCAGCATTGCGATGTAACAGAAGAACAGCGGAAATTTTGAAACCGTTTGGAACTGAAACTGGTTTCTTGAAACAGGTATTTTTTAAAACCGAAACAGGTTGCACCTGTTATTTAAAAAGCCCTGTTGCAACCATCCCTAGTAAAGAATGTAAAGATCGATAGCAGTCTAGCGGCTCCACCCACAAAGCGGCCGACGAGCATTCCCAAATTCGGACGGCATCGGGTGTATTCGTTTATTGGCAAGTGGCCGATTATTAATCTCCTGATTGCCATGTGCCAAAAAATGTTTGATATTTTTATTTTTTTTAGCAATTGCTGACGGCGCAAAAGATGTATTACAATAATATAAATACTTTTTTGTAATAAATAAAAATGATTATTTTAGTCTTTCCATCGCCCCAATGGTGATATTTGAGGAAATAGAATAAAAGTGGTGGGGCGGTGGAACGACTTCAGCAAAAAAAAAATATTTTTTGGGTAATTAGTTATTTTCGCCTTACACAACTTTTTATTTGTCAGGCATGCCAATTTTCAGAAAAAAAAAACATCGCTCCACCCTACTATACAGGGTGATTGATGGTGGATGGCCTATTAGACGTTTATGGGGAACTAGTCATCGGATCACTTTTATAATTTAGGAGCTTATAGAAGCGGACATGATCTCTCTTTTAAAAATATTTTTAGCCATGTAGTATTGCCACTTCTACTTGAAAGTATTAGCAACTTTGATAATTTAAACGGAACACCCTGTATATTATTTTTGTTTTACAATCCCTATGAATTTCTTAATAACTTTCCTTAATATTTTTCTATACCTATTTGTTATAGTTCTCGAGATAATAATTAATTTCACTTTTTTTTCGGAAAGCATGTCCTACAAAAAGTGATGATATTTTTAAACTCTAACAAATTAAAGCACTGAAATTTGGTACGAAGTCAGGTTATATCCAGAGGTCTTTCACCCTCTTTCAAAATATTAGTTATAATAGTACAGGGTGTTTCAAAATACAAATATTTTGATGGTTTGGAAAAATGGTAAATAGTATGTTTTTTAAAATGAAATACCCTATATTTTATCTGTTGCCCTTAAAGCTATTGAAATTGTCTATCTTTCTATGTATTATGTTACTATACGTATCTTGAACAGTTTTTGACTTATGAGCATTTATTTAGCAAAATTAATTATTACAGATAACAATCACACTTTTTAGACCAATTTGGCAAGTAGCCTATGAAAATTGGTTTGATCGGGTGTGTTCGTCTAAACGTCTAATAGGCCATCCACCATCAATCACCCTGTATGTTATGTTCCATCTTTCTAACCATTATTCTCTCTTTTTTCCATTACTCGGTCTGTTTTTACCGAATCTACTTTCCAGTTGGCATCTGCAATTACGTCAAACCGACATTTTTAACAAAAATAAATAAAAGCAATTCTTCATAGAATATCATTCGTCCAAAAAATTTAGGTTTGTTCGGGTAAGTTCATTTGTAAATATGTTCATAAGAGGCGTCTTGAATTTTGAATTAGAAATTATCATTGTCATAATGAAAAAACAAGTATTACGGAATGGGAAAAGTTGTAAATTATAATAATTATTGTAAAATTACAATAAATAATAATCTGTTCATTCTTCTTATGCGGGGAATTTTCGAAAATACATGTGCTGATATTTTTCCCCTGCAAAATGAAGAAAATAAGCTTATGCATTTTCACACAACATCTTATTTTTCAGAATATTTGGTTATTTTTAAGCAATTTTTTCAAATACGCTAATCAAATCTTTAAACGAAAATGTCGCCGACACACGCAATTTTGTTAAAACATAATTTCGTATTCAAAGGAATACATTTTTATTTCGAATTAATCGAAAATCGTATATTAGGTGCCGTTTCTGATAAATTTACATTTGAAGAATTATACCCAAAAATTTGTTTATTATTGAAATGCTATAGTGCCGAAGAAACCTAGATACATAATTTAATCCGGTAAATATTTTCTTATTCGAACAATTGACAGTGTGAAAGTATTTTACATAGTGCAAGAAGAAACCGTAAGAGATACGAAGTCGGTTAAATGGAGGTACAGTTGTGCATTTACATGTCTAATAATATGCCGTCTAGAAAGTTTTAAAATTCCGAAATTCTAAAAAAATCGTTTTATTTTTTTCCTGGGTTTTTTGAAATCGAATTCTAAAATAAATTGCACTTTTGCATTGCCACTTTTCCGCTCTATCTAACAACGTTAATTTTTTCGTAATCGACAAGTCGTATTCGAAGGGCCATCATCAACTATCTTTTTTTAAATACGGTCCTGTTTTCCTGATATTTGGAATTTTACTTCCGAATGCAACGATTTATCACACATTGTAGTTTAGTGGCGTTTGATTTACTTTATTATTAAATTATTTGTTATTTATTGAACTAGTCCAACATAAGTAAAAATGTAGAGCTTACTTATGAGATATTATTTATAAAATTAGGAGAAATACAGGACCATATCACAAAATATCCTGATGTTGTTCAGAAAACCTTCGAAACGTTCTAAACGGCATATTATTAGGCACGTAAATGCGCAACTCCATTTAACTGACTTCGTAACTCTTACGGTTTACGAGGTCCATGTACTGGCCCTCCTTATCTTGGACACGGTGTATATAAGGAAAAATATTTATTTATTAAAAGTATTTAATTATACAAAAATAAGAAAAAATTAACAAAATACATACAATAACAATATTATATTACCCATTTTGAAATATTCGGTTGATGTTTGTTATTCCTGCGTTAAGTTGAACATGCTTGTTCGTTCCCATGCAATGATTGATAATGTTACCGTTGACAAATTGACTTCAAATAGCAAAGGTAGACTTCCGAGCAGCTCATATCAGCAGACGGTAGTACTTGGCATTATACATAGAGAAGGTTTCTACTACCGTCATTAAAATTTTGAATGCGATAGCAAAAAAATTCCTACATAAGGAACAATAAATACGTAAAATTGATTATGCTGGGAATATCAGTGCTGTAGTAGTAAAGTCGCTTTATAAATATTCCCTTGCAGTTACAGCAAAGGAAAGTTCATATGCTTACAAAGCCACTTACCAGCGATTGAGAAGATATTTTGCCAGGAAAATAAAGATAGGTTATGTTTGATAATTATTTAAAGTGTTTTATTCAAAATATACATACACATAAATTTATTATAAATTAAGCACTAAACTCGAAATATATATAAGTTGAATATCATGTTTTTGTTCCTTTTTTCATTAATTTTTTCCTCTTTGTGCGCCTGATAGGGCCATTTCCGAGGAGACCTACAACTTAACAAGCTTGACATGGAATCTAAACCACGATCATCGATCATGCGCTGCTCCCTCAAGGGCTATCAACCCTTGGTTTCTTGCAGAAGGTATAACCCACCGATTAGGGAATATGTACCGGCACCATACCCCTCAAGATATCAGATCTCATCCGGCCTGGTCACCGCCGTGAATGGGTTTAGGAATTTGGAATGATACATTTTTACTTTGCCTTATTTTTTCCATGACGCCGAACTGTAATGCCATGACTTATACCACTAAAATCTACCTAGTGCGAATCGGATTACCGGTCGTGGGGGAATATTATGTTAATCATCCGTTATTACGTAAATCTGTCATTAATTTTTATAATTTCTTTAGACGATACTTTACTTCAATGCACTTGCGCTATCAGTGTTTCAATGACTAAACTTTCGGAAAAAAACGGTTCCTGAAAATATGCATGATCTTCTAACAGGTTACAAGTCGAGGCTACTTAAGGAATGAATTATGAGTTATTATTGTTGAATATACGCCAAAGGACACTGCAATAACTGCAGTTACTGAATAAAAACGTATTGGCTTGCATCACAAAAACGTCCCCTATGTCACGACAATGCGCAAGTTTGCGAAGCAACGAAAACTCAAACACATAGTTCGTGAATGTGACTTTCTGGACCACCTACATAAGGTCCGAATTCTCCTTTTATTCAGAAATTTGAAAATGCTCCTCAGGAGACATAATTTTGCAAACGATAACAATTTGAAAGTGGAGATTGAATTATATTTTGAAAGTCAGCATAAATATTTTTTTCTGATGTTCATTGCAGTGAACTAAAGATAATGGATATTATGTCGAAAAATAATTTTAAACAATCAGACGTCGTGTTTCATTGATATGGTGGAATCTTTTCTGGTGCACCATTTTTCCCATCTGAGGAACATACTGTGTGTCGAAATAATTATGATGGTACAATAAGAATTTAGTGAATATTTCTACATATTGGGATAATATTTGATGGATCGTTATTAAGCAGCGGCTACTTCAATCGAATTATTATGGCAAGTAAAGTTCCAAATAAAGATATTATATTATATTATACATTAGTTGGCCGTTGTGAAGTAAATTTTTTTTAATTTAAAAAAATGGAAATGGGATTGTTCTATAGATACATATTTCCACTATCGTACTGTAATACCATATCTATACGAGATTGCTATAAGATCTTAATTTATAAGCATCATTCCTTATTTTATTTATCTAAATTTGCAATAGTCCTTATCCCAAACAAGACTTAAAGCTAAAGTAAAGGGTTCGGATAATTATTTTAGGACCAAAGCCTAACCGAATATTAATGTTTAATTCCCGTTGCTTGAAAATTGACATCAACAGACCTAATCGATTTTTAGTCTTCAGGCAGCTACTCTAGAACTGGTGGTATGGTGGTGCGTTATACAGGGTGTTCAGGAACTAGCTGTAATAAATGATATGATATATAAGGAAAATGGTTCTTATAAATCTTCCTCCTATCTGGCGTCCTTATTTATATATAGGGTTTTAAATTTACAAATTAAATAATTAAATTAAATATATTTAATTTTTTGGCGACCATGAAATTTGGGTGATTTAAAACGATTAGGGGTAAGCATAACTACCAATCAGTTCTTAATATCTGTTATTCGCTTTTTCACGTCCACCTTTCTTCTGCCGTTATTCTGTGGTAAAGCTTGTCCAAATCTTGGTGATTTTTAGATTCCAGACATGTTCGGGGTGACCATTGCAAGCCATATTTTAAGAATTTTGTGCAACTATTAATGTTTATTGTGCACAACCTTTTTCTCAGATTGACTTTTTCATCGATTCCTATAGTATTTAGCGGTAAATCGAAAAATGTGAAGAAAACTTAACAAAACTGAACCTCGACCCTAGTAATTTAATGGTGAAATATTGGAATTTTTACAAAACTGTACAACTACTCAACGTGCGGTTTTGCAGAACTTGTCATCTACGTTCAGTGTTGTTTCATAATATGATAAAATCCAGACAAATAATTATTTTTATTTTTACTTCAGTATTTTCTGCATTTTGCTGGTTGATCTGCGTTGCGTATTTGTATTTGGAATTTGTTTGTATAAATATCATTGATTATGAAACCCCGGTTCGAAAAGTGGATGGTGGCCGGAGAGGGAGGGAAAAACCAAGCGCTTAAAAAAGGGGATAAAAAGCGTGTCCCTACTAGACACAACTGAAAAACTTCAATTAAAAAATCACGTCAGTGAAAAGTTTGCCCAAGATTTAAAAAAATTAATAGAAAACAATCCGAATATCCTGACGAAGAATCTGTGCTTGAATAGTTATGCATTTTTGTTGTAAAATGTTATATTTTATTTAGACAAGTACACAACAACTGCTTCATTTATTCATACTTTCATTCATTCATTTTTAAGTCTACCAAAAATTAAAAAAAAAAGTATGAGTGTCATTTATGTTTTCATCCATTATCGGAAGTAGGAAGTTATATTAATGAATATTAATTTCATCTATTCTTAATTAACTAAACATATTTTCACTTTAAATATTGGTTAGTATATTATAGAAATTTAAATTAAATAAGTATACAAGTTTTTTCAAAACTAGCTAACTACCGTAGGTACCACGTTTTGCAAAAATTTGTTATATTTGATTTTATTTTTTTTTATCCAAAGAGGTGTTGAAAGTACCTAAATTTCCGGGACATTATTAGCCTGTACAAAAATAACATTGATATATTTAATTTTTACAGAATTTCTACCATTAAATTCATTTCCTGTAAAATTTTTTTTTTGTAGATGTCGAGTTCTGGAAAAACGCCCCTCAATTTACCTTAACTTTGATGTTATGTACCTATTCTCCAAATATATCGTTCCAATTGTTTTTTAATTGTAGGGTTTGTTCGTCCGTGTCTTTATTGTCTTGGTTAACAATTTGATATTATACCAGCTGTTATAAAACTATTCCTTCCCCGAGTGACCTCCCAACATCTTTTATTCATTATTAAAATTAAAGTACTTTTCTTTCTAATCCAAGCCATTCCATAATTCTATGAGCCGTTCGCCCAGTTCTTGTTGGTTTTGAGCTTGTTCTTCTTGATTTTGTAATAGCATACTAACAAAATCCCAAATATATTCAATGGGATTCAGATCGGGGATTTTTAACTAAAAAATCTAGGCGCGTTTAATAAAAATTATGTATTTCATAAAGTAACAAATAAATCTGACAAGAAAATTTGAAACAAACATGATACTTTCATATGACTGTATTTGCAATAACATACAATGCTTAGTATACTCGGCAGGGTGTTTTGGATTTTCGGAATAGAACACAGCAGTTTTATAACACCCAGTATAATATTGAAGTTAATTTTTTAACCAAACCAATAAAGGCAATCTTAAGATAAAATCTAATATCCGACCTAATAGGCATTGGGCTATAGATAGATAAGAAATTTATTATTATTCTTATTATTTTTCGATTCAATAGTAGAATAATTGATATATTTATTTGCAAGCTTCAACCTTTGATTTGTTCGGGTTTGCTGCCTTATATGACTTACTCTAATTTTAAATATTTAAATATGACATTTTTGCACTTTAGCAGACTACTGTACATTACGATACTAGTTTTTCAGTTATTTTTTTAAAATATCACTATTCAGATTAACTGCTAAATCCGTAAAGCCGGTTTTATAGGTTCCACAATTAAACGGAAAGTTTTCATTCTCAAATAAAGAAAAAAAAACTAAGATAGAAATGTTGTTGGGGAAACAGTACCCGTGTCCCTTATACAATGCTTAATTTTTCATAAATTTTACATTTAAAAACCCATAAAACATGTCTCGACAGCTATTGACACGTTACGATAAATCACCTCATTATTCTAATAATAAACCCATTCCTGCGTACATTCTGTACTATATAGACATTTTAAACTTGTTTCCGAGGCCTAATTTGGCACAGACAGTAAGAATAAAAACTAACTCAAGAAAAATCAATACTTGATAAGTAGCTTTCACGCGATTTCCACGTCTATTCATCATGCACTTAAAGACTATAATGTCATGAAAATAAACATATCTTCATTACTCTCACACTCGCATAACGCCAGTTGTCCATTTCCCATACAAACGATATTAAAATTCCAAGAAATCATGTATCCAAACCATGCAAATATTCACTGTTAAACCTATCTTCTTTGTTTGCACGACTTGCATAAAAATGTAATTCCAAAATCTTAAACGATTTAATCGATATTCCACCGTTGGGCAAATAAACAGTTACCGCCTTAACTAGTAAGCAAATAAAGAACACAATCGCCTAACCAGCTAATCGCAGACGACGTATTAATTACCTAGTCGCCAACAACATTTTCCTCGTTACTTAGCTATACGAACGAATAGCCCTTTCACCTAAAACATCATTCCCTTTCTGTCAAACTCATAGACCACAAGATCTTCGTTTTGATAGGTACGGGTGATGGACGTAGAGTTTCGTTGGTCTTCTAGACAATTTCTAACAAGTTATTACATTATTGTTTGACAAGTCGTTCAAGGCACTCAGTGGCCGATCTTCTATTTGAATTAAAAAGACATTATTGTTGGACAAGTCATTTAAGGCACTCAGTGGCCGATCTTCTATTTTTTAACTAAAACATTATTATCGTACAAGGTATTCAAGGCGCTTTGCCGATCTTACCGTATTTAAATACTAGTTGCATTTTATGCAACAAGCCGCTTTGATAATTAGTGATATTTTAGTATTGTTGGTTCGCCTGTGACAGGGTACTGTTGAAATTCAAAAGCGATAGTAATAGTCGATTACGTAAGTGAACGTAAATAAGCGAATTTCGTGCGTAACCGAAACCCCACAAGTTTGAAGGGTCAGCAATCATTGCGGCTACAATTTAGCTGTTCTTATCTACCAAACAAACCACGGTAAACCAAATGAACCGGGTTTTAACCACAACCTAAGTAAACTTTTTATACCTCGGTAAACCAAATGAACCGGGAATTAACTACAAACTACGTAATACAACAACCTAAATAGACTACAAATAACTACCGATCTGAAAGTAATATCCGAATACTTAACAGTGCAGCAAAGATACATCATAACAGGCAAGTTTGATAGCAATAAATCAACTGTTTTTTAATTTAACCATATGACTACCAGAAGAGAATAGATTTGTTTATTTGTTACACCAAAACTTGTGTTTGATTTGTACTATACAGAAGAACCAACGAATCCCCTATATTATACAGTACTACCCACCGTTTGGACTCTAAGAAGTAACACCGTAGCCCAACAAATGTGAAAGCATTTTTTCGAAGTTGTGACATAACGTAGCTGTATCCTTGTAAACGTGTGGAAATTGTCATATTTCAAATGATAATATCTCTAGAATGGTAGTCTTTATGTATAGAAACCTGTACAGCAATTTTACTTCGTTTGGTTACTACAATTTAAAAATGCTATAAAATATATGGTTTCCCATTTCAATTCCAAAAATTCTTACGTTCAAAAGGATAATTGGATAATAGGTCAGTAATGAAGTTCTGTTCCACGTATCTACCAATCGGCTGATCATGACGAAAAAACTTATTAAGCGGAGAAATGGAAAAAATAAGTTCGATCTGGTAAAAATGTTGATATTTTAAGCTATAATTCAAATAAAAGTTAATATTTTAATTAATTTGGGAATGAAATCGACCTCGCCGGTGAAGATGATGACATTGTCGTTTACATTTTATTTTAAATGCCGAAATGAACGCATAATATTTTGCGGGATTGTATTTTGTTCTAATGCTATATGACAAAGCTTTCATAGCTTATATTAAACCTGTAGTCATAGTCTTATTGGACACAGTTTGTGAATAAATGATATAATATACTCATTTTATTATCATTTGGAAGCATAAAATAAATATTTGTTTAAAATACTTTCAAATTTTATTGAATTAACTGAAATATTTTAAATAATAAATAGCAAATTTCTTCAGCCTTATAACCAACCTATAAAATGTTTTATTTCAAAATTATACTTAACCCTCGTACTTAAAAATGTAAAATGTTTTACTTAAGGCGATTAAGTACATTTAAGAAGTCATAAAGAGATTCAGTTTATAATTAAAATAACAATCGTAAAATCTCGTGTTTCCTAAGAATAAGCTAAGGCGCTCCTCACATAGAGAGACTGAAAAAAAAAATGTAGTAGCTTGGATACCAAAAAACTGAGCCAAATTAGGTTACTTAGGTTGCCTTGTCTCAGTCTCCTGATATCCATGCTATTCCAGTTTCTATTGAGGTCCTCCGTGTAACGAGCGCCTTATTGTCGCCAGAGCGACTGGTTGTGAACCTATATCATAGGTCAGTAGTCAGTACAAACATATTAATATTGAAATCAATGTTCTAGTAATAACTAAATCTCGTTAATTAATTATAAAATGTTAGTTATGGACTAGTAGTTGTCAAAAACAATTCTAGCAAGAACACTAATCAAATCTTTACCGCATATATCTCCAAAAGTATACATCTATTTTGTGTTGAAGCATATTTTGACTAAATCAACAATTTTATGGAAAACTATGGATCTAAAATGTCAATATCTGATAAGATTTTGAAAAGTCGATTTATAATACTTTCCTGCTCGTGAGGAACTTAAAAATTATCCATGAAATGAACACATCCCCTAATGGGCAATAAGCTTGGATCAAAGTCTGATTCTTCAATCAAAAATACGATTAGAAATCTAAAAAGTTTTGTAATTAAAAACTGAAACATTCTGTCCAGTGCGACTGAAGTTCGCGTGGTAAATATCATTATGTGCAGTATATATTTTTTAAACAAATCTCACAACATCAAATTTCCCTTAGAGAACTTTATGTATTTTCACAGAGATCAGGGATGGAAAGTTTTGTCACACGAAAAAATTACCTTTGGAGATCTTATCAAATTGTAACTTTTCAGAGTCTCCAGAATTACTCACTTCCATCGGTCTATCTATCGTTTTGTCAATATGTCGTCCATTTGTTGCTCTGCATCTGTCTATCCCCTCGAAAGTTAAACACGGATTGAGTGATCTTCATAGCAAAGATTATAGAGATACTATGAATTTAATACTGTTTATCTATTGTATACAGGGTGTTCATAATAAAGTTCTAAAAACGATAAATTTCAACATCATTTTTCTCAAAATTTTCAAAAGGAACGTCCTATATATTATTTGGCTATTGGAGGTAGAATTCATAAGCTTTTTTTTTGTAATTCCAACATATAAGCCGTTTTCGAAATAATTTCAAATTTTATAAATGATGTTGTTTAAATGCCATTGGCGCCTTGACTAATAATTGTAAACTACAAGTAAATACATCCTTGAAAGAATCTATTTACTCTCTCAACATTTCAGGTGAAGAACTAGCAATCACGTCTCTTATTCTTTGTTGCATATAAATGGCAGTTGTAGGTGGATATTCATAAACAATTTGGTTACGTGTCTGGATGACTCCTTGCTAACAAACTTTATTTCGGTCCCTCCTAGTACAAAGATGAATGACTGCCTGTTTTGTTCACAACCCTGGCATGGTTTTATGTTTAACCACTACTAATGAACCGTGGTACTAATATTTCACCTCAAATGATAAAGGATGCAAACAGATCTTTTCAAGAACATGTTTACTTGTGCACAGATCAAAATGGAGACATTTTGAACATATTATAACTTAAAATATTAGTCACGGCGCATATGGTACATATAACATCATAATTTATGAAATTTGGTATTATTACATAAATAACATATGTTCGTATTAAAAAAAAATAATTGGTTATGAGTTATACATTCTATAACCAAATAATATGATTGTGAAAAATTCTAAATATGTCGTTTTTGATATCTTATCATGAACACCCTGTATAAAAGAGATAAACACTATTAGATTCATAGTATATATAGATCCCTTGCTATACAGCTCACCCAATCCCGTGGTTAAAAATATAATTTTATAATGTTTTTTTTGATTTCTCTTTCCAGGACTACAAAACTTTTTCTTTAGTTTTTAATTTATCGCTCGAACAAACCCGAACAAACCCTGAACTGCCCAAGTAAACGAAATAATATTTTAGATAATTATGGAGGACACTAATACGAACCTAAATATGCAATAAAATACTGGAAGTATCATTTAAAAAATATAACTTTAAGTGATCACACTCTTTTGAGCAACCCTGTATGTGGAAAAATATTTTCCTGAAATGCACCCCATGATACAGTTTAAGTCACATGAATGAAATTTCTAATTTAATTAGTCGTAATAAGCCTGACGCATTATTGCAGGACCCTGTATAACAGGGTGAGTATTATAAAAATACTAAATTCTCATAATTTCTTTTTACATTACAATTTTAACATCAAGGTGAAAAAATATTCTGTGACGAGCATATTACGTTTAACGAATTTAGGCATATTTCAAGATACAGGAATAAATTCTCTTTTTGACTTAAGAAAAAATTTAGTAATTAATTACATTAAATTAGAATTGACCATATAGGTTCAACTAGAGTCATCAAATGAATATATAAAACACTTTAGGTTTTCGCATATATTTATCGTTACGAAAATTAATTTAGCGGAAATCAAGATTTTGATTCGATGGAAAGAAAATCATTTCTCCTAAATAAATTAAAAATATGATTGATGATGTTATAAGATGTGTAATTTCGGAGATATTAGACATTTCTGGCAAACAATGTAAATGTGTACGACATTTTATCTACAATTTCGTATTTAGGAGAATATAATTTTTCTTCTAGAAGCAAACCGAATCCTGTTACAGGAGCCAATTGTTTTCCAGAACGTTCCCGAATCGATTTGATTGCCAAAAATATCAATTTACGACGAAAGATTTAATTAGCCTGTTTGCAAAAACTACCTGAATATATCCCCTTTTGCAACAGCATATTGAATTTTATCCTCTGGGATTATTCCTTACTTTGCGGTAAGATAATAGTTATGGTTATTCTATTTTCGGTCAATCATGGACATCCCTGTATACTTTCAATATATAGAACCTTTACATTTGCAATAGTTTTATATTTTTAGTAGTTTAAATATTAATATTAGGGAATTATATAATATAACTTTAAGTTGTTACCAGCACCTACTAATTTAAATGTACTGCCTACTGTTCTCCTAGGATGTAAGTTCTTAGAGGAAGTAGATCATTTAGACCGAAAAATAGTTCATCCAGCTGACGATTAATCCTAACAAAGTAAGAGTAGCAACACCGGCGTAAGTAGTAGCTGAATTACACGGTTGACCCAAGCCTCTATTACTTTCACATACGCAAACTTCCACATCCATATTGTTCCTTTTTTCGGTCAAACAACCTTTTCTTATAACTTCAGCTTTGGTCCTTACTCTGGTGCAGAGGTGGGATTGATACGTTACTAAAACAGAAGCTTAAGTGAGGATAATTGGTATATTTTAATATAAAGCTTGCTCCATTATTGTGATAATATCTTACGAAGTTTTAATATTTATTTATTTATCAAGGGTACGAAGTAGATGATTATGTCCTGAGAGCGATAGTCTTACAATGCCAAGGGACTCTCGCCCGAGGATTCGTACGTCGCCCGAGGGTAGTATACATCTATTATTACCCGTGGTGCATAGATACGTTTATGTCATACCAGTTCGTTTTAGATAAAAAATATTTTTTTAAATTTCATTTGATTTACCAATTTTTTTATTTTTACCTGTGATATTACCTTGGCATTTTTATAACCTGCGTTGTTGTTGCTAGGGAAATAAGAATTCAAATGTTTAATGTGTCAAAGTCAAAAATCAAAAATTGAACTTGGTTTTGAAATTCCCAACGAAAATTAAGAAAGGCAGAAAGGCATCGCAAAACCTGTTACCGAGAAAATCCAAAGACGACAAAGAATATAACCAATTTTTTTTGTCGTGTGGATGTCAGAAAATGCTGTAGAGAACATTAACGAAACTGTTCTGTTGGGGTACTCTAATGATATATCTGAAAATTTTTCCCCGAGCTCTCTGTTTTCTAAATATTCGATGATAAAGAAGACTTTAATGGTAAATAAGAATATTAATATATGTAATTTTCACAAATTATGCGAGTATTTAAAGCAAAGGTCAAAAGGGTGCCAACCAAAAAAATTCATTGTGTTATTTAGAGAAAATGTCCTAAAATTTATTCATGAGGAACCAAATGAAACGTTTTTAATGAACAAGGTCGCATTATTATTTGGTGTATTTGGTGGATGTCGGCGGCAAGAACTTGTAAATATGTTAGTCATACATGTAGAAGATAGAAAATGTCTTTGTTGTAACGGTGCCAGAAACCAAAACTGACAAAAAACGAGTTTTCACCATTATTGATGAAGACGAAATGAATAGTTTGAAACTTATAAGAGAATATATGTCTTTGCGGCCCTGTATTATTGCAAAATATTTGGGTTTGAACAACCCCGTACACCAGTACACTGGTCATTGTTTACGTCGAACGTCGGTAACTCTTTAAGCAGAAGCTGGAGCACGTATGTCTACGCAAAAGCGCCATGGTGTATGGAAGAGTACAGTTGCTGAAGGATATTTAGAGGATATCATATCCTCAAAAAATGAGATTTCAAGGATGTTGGCAGGCGTACCATCTGGATCTCGCATTCCCTTACAGAAACTAGAGACCCAGACAATGAATCATGAGTCAACCTCACGGGCATAGAGTAATCCATTATGTAGATGGTATCTAAGGAATAAAAACACAATAATGCACTGTATGACATAAAATAAATTACAATATAAAGATGCGAATTGATATCACATTTATAATAAAAAAAACGTATTCAGAAGGACACTAGAGACGTTTTGTACCTAGCAACGAAACAAAACATCAATATCCTCTTTTAATTGCTCATGGCAAATTAGAAAGTTTATTGCGACCGTTTTTTGGAGATGTATTTGTCTAAAGTCTAAAGGCTATCTATTTTATTAATCAAAGCTAAAAGCCCAGAGTTCGAAAAATATTTCTTATTGTTTCCTGTATATTTATTGGTTAATAGTAAACATTTTCTTCTTACTTTTCAAACTAATTTAGGAAATTTAATACCATCGTTTTAGAGAACGGATGTAAAAAAAATCAGGAAACTCTTACTTATTCTCCGTTTGGGCACTTTGTCAAAGTAATAAAATTTACCATCACTAATTAAAATTACAGTAAATTTGTATATTGACATGGATGGATATGAGTGACTAAATACAGGGTGTTACGGAAATGGTTTATTATATTTAAATAGTGACTTATTGGATGTTTAACCTTAAAACACGATAGTATAACGGCAAGCGTACATTGTTGTCAAATTTAAATTTCAGATTATAAATTAATAAAAAATAATAAATAAAGTTTTTACCTGCATAATTACCCTAACTCCCTTTAAAATACTAAATGTTACACATGAGATTCGTGAATACGTGATTCGTATGTATCATTCAAAACATTGAAACTGTGATATCAAAAACTACCTATAAAGTTTTATGAAGAAGTGCGTTTGGCATTGCAAACTGACATTAAAAATTCGCATTTACCAAAAGTCACCATGCGCTTTTACAGATATTCCAAATTCAATCGATCGAGATCGACCGACTGTAGCTAAATATCCACGGGGGTGGTTCGTCTCTGCACGTATTTTGCGTGTAGATTTCTCGTTGCAATTTTTATGAAAACAATTGACGTCGAAAAATACCGAAATTGAGATAATTCTTCAAGTCACTTCAAATAATGCATATCTGTCGATAAGTCTATTTAATTTACAAAGCGCTCAATTTCTTAGTGTCTTAAGGTACAGGTACGCAATCATCTGTTTATTTTGTCATCAAAGATTAAATCAGATTCAGTCATCAATAATTCAGATTTTGTGCTTTGGGTTCGGTTCTTTGGGAATAAATATGAAGCTTGCGCCACATGTGAAAGATTTACATGATACTGAAAACAACAAGAATGAAAACGAGAGGCAAAAGCAATCCGAACAAACTCTAGTTGAAACGCATCAAAAGAATGCATCAGATGTTTATGAAGCCAAACGTATAGATGATAATGCTGCTTTGGAAGATTCTTCAAAGGTTTGTTTATACTTTTGATTTACTGCAGTGCTTACCCACACCTGATCTTCAAATGACATATATACCATTTTACACACGGCCGTTGTGTATTTTCAATTTAACGTTGCACAGGAGAGACATCCGTGCCCCATTGAACGTCCATGAGATTTGATGAATCTAGTCAGATTTTGTGAAAATAATAGTCTTTTTTAGTTAAGGAGATGTTTAGAAAATACTTCTATGAGTTTTCTTCTTTACATAAAATTGCCTGTCTGCAAAGGAAAGTTAATACTGCTGAAGAAAAATTAGTATAGAGGTCAATGAGATAGTTACGATTGTTACAAAATCCAGGTGTTCTTGAATACTAAATAAGTTGAAAACGAACATGACATTTTTAGCACTACTAAAGAGAGCGAGAGCTGGCCAAAAACTGCAAGCGTCCAAATCAAATAAATGGTGAAAAAAATTCTAAACTTAGCTTATTATGCATTTAGGGAATATTATAAAAATTTCAAAAATTTTATAACCGATATACATTGCCTGGGAGTGACACCGAAAGTTATTGCAATGATTGAAAATGACCATTAAAAATTATTATAAAAAGAGAACTAGTTGATGCATGTTTATTTGTGTTTTATAAGTTTTTCTTATTAGTTGTCGATTTAAAGATCCAAATAGGTAGTTTGCCAAATATTTGTTTATTATTTGCAATCAATAAATACAGTGTATTTGTTATATTTTTTTCAAAAATTTTGGTAAAATATCGCGTCAAATTTTTTATTTCATTTAAATTTTCATAAAAATTTGATTTTTCGACTTATATCACGTTTCCCGAACATCTGCCAATTATAGCATAGGTTATTTTTTAGAGTTTGAATTTACGGAAAAAATAACGTGTAAAATTGACATCAGGACTGACGACTGACGTCTCTTAACTAGTCATATGGGTTTATTTACAAAATGTCAGTAGCGCACTTGGCTTTTTATGACAAAAATATAAGGTAAGTTTTTTCGCTTATTAACTCGATGCGCCATTTATAGTTATTTGCTTTAATTTGGTTCATCTCAGGATTTGCGTGTTTAAATATACTAAGTAATTTCCATAACACGCTGTATATGCTTCTTCTTCTTCTTTTATATAGAAAATACGTAAGTCAATCAAAGTGAACTCTATAAAACCGAATGCGTTAATTCTATAATAAAACAACATTTTCGATGCAATACGAGAATATTTTCAACTGAAATAACATAAATAAAAACTTTAAACGGGTTTAACGATCCGAATTTCTCTTTATGTGATGATTTATTTGTCAGACAGTTCATTTTTATGGAACAATGAGATATGGAGTAATGAGATTTAAACATTACTTACTCAAATTGTTAAATGAAACGGTATATTTGATACATGACTGGATGTCCGATTTCCGACAGGCAACGGCATCTTTATCAGTTTTCCATAATTCGGCTGGATCTGGCATCGATATTGTGTCATCTACAATAAATTAAGGCTACATATTTCTATTTTTGTATTAAAATTTTTTTCTTTTACTACTAAGAAGTTATATATATCTTCAAACTAAACCTACCAGTCTCGAATAAATTTTTATTCATATTATGAGGTAGAGTTAAAAATTAGGAGATAATTTTTATGGAAATAGTTGTTAATTGAGTGGCGATTTCTCATCGTAGCAACATATTTTGTAAGTATACCATATTTTAATAAAAAAATTCTAATTATGTGCTTATTTTTTCATTTTAAAAATGATATTATGTATTTTATGTTAAGTTATGTAAAAGATATTATAATATTACACAACGAACCTCTACATTTTATAATATTCGTGGGACAATAAAATGATTTATTTTCTTTTATTGAAAATATATAATAAAATTATAGCTGTTAGTACCATTGCTATGATAATACAGTGCCGATTGGTATAAGAAATTAATTGAAATAGGAACGATATTTATCAAAATATAAAACTTTCAATAACCTCTTTATCTACATTTTACAACGTAATCATGTGTATACTATAAATTATACATAAACACTTCCTAATTATACAAGGTGAGTCGGGAGAAGCGGTATATAAACTCCGGGAGCGTAGTGTATGTGAAAATAATATAAAAAACATCAGATTTGTTAACGTTTGGTGCATTTTACCCTTAATAAAAGTCTTAAATTTTCAAATTGAACCATTATTTACTAGATTGAGATCACAATATATCTTGCACGCTACTCTGCCTTGTGCTTGACAGGCTTCCTATATAGCTCGTTCCTGACTGAGCTCGTCATATATGGAAAACTTTTTTATTATTGAAATATTAAAAACAAATTTAATGCCGATTGCCTCTGCATAATTGGTAAACTAAAAATTGTTTGTCAGGTTTGGCTGAAAAATTGAAAAAAAAAATATTTTGTGATGGAAAATTGAGATTAGATGATCAGATATCGAAAAAACCTATTTGACAGAACTGTTTAGAGCTTAATCTTATGCGATTTTGCAAAGTTTGGGTTAAAAATCTCAAAAATTATATTTTTCAGAATAATATATTGGTATTTTTCAGAATTATATATTGGTTCATATTCCCAGGAATATAATAAAAATGTGTTTAATGATCGAAAATCAAGGTAGCAATCTATTATTTAAACATTTTTGTTGTTTTTAAAAAGTTTTATTCTTAAAAGTAATACTTCCGCTTTTGACCATGTAACTGGGTGTGGCCAGGCCCTGTTTCTGGCAACCATATTTACTATTTATTTTTTTATTTTTTGTTTCTGGAACAATATACTGCCGAAAATTTCGAACAAGTTTTAACGTAGTCATCGGCCTAAAGCTTTTTTTAATATTTCAATAATAAAAAGTTTCCTATATACGGCCAACTTTTTACCGGTTCTAGCGTTCTTGTAATTGGATGAAATTTTAACTTATGGTTGAACCATTCGCATTAAATAAAATAAAAATATCGTTGCATTGACTATTCATGTAAAACAAAAAGTTAACACATATTATAACATACCGGCTCTCTGAATCGATTCCCTTTGAGGCTCAAAATTATTTGAATAATTTTGTTGTTCCGGTAGGATGTCAGTGTGCCAGAAATTTAATGTTTATTTTCGAATTTTTACGATTAAAGTGCTACAAAAACTTAAATTTAGAATATGCAGTTATTGTGTGCTAATATAACATCATCTGAACGAGCTACTCGACAAGGTTTAGAAGAAGTAGTGCTATATTCTGAACTTCCTAGAAGAAAATGCAACGAGCAGTTTACGCAAAATTTCTATTCAATTGGACATTCCACAAAAGCGTAAAAAATATACTCCAGGAGCAAGACTTCTCCATACTATGTAATACAGCATATGCGGACAACCGGTAGATTATGCTAAGCATATCGAAATTTGTCGGTGAATATTGTATTGTTACGTGCATATTTTTTATGGATGAAGCAACATTTACCCGTAAAGGTATTAATAATACAACTCTCATGTATGGGCAGACGAGAATCCTCACATTATAGTGGAAATTAAATTTCAGCATAAATTTTCTATAAATGTGTGGCGTGGTATAGTCATAAACATATAATATAAAAGGGGAGATAAAACAGTCCATTCATAAAACAACATTTATTTTCAATCATTTAGTTCTACAGTTTCAAATAAGTTAGAAGAAGATGGGTTTAAAAAATGACAACGCTGTAATAAGGTAAGCGTTTAGATAATTTCGAGCTAACATTAGTAATAATTAGTTACACCATTGCTTAACCTAAAAAAACATAACCTCATTAATCCCGCCCACCGACGAAATATTAATCTGGGGTTAGAATACTCGAATTTCTTACACACCCTGCACTGAAGAACCATTGTAGATAGCTATCTCTTTATTAATGAAATGTTTTTGGGTATAGTCTAGAGTTATTTAATGGGCCCATTCATTTTGGAGATTCACAATTAGCTACGCAAAGTATACGTGATGATACAAATGATATGAGTTGCTTATGTCGATACTTCCTGAAAAAGTCTAAGATAATTATTTTTAGAAGTAAAATATGAATATGCTCAGTAAAGTTGTGTTCTCCATTATTTAAATGTAGAAAGTAATAAAAATTGGTTTTTATTTTAATTATAGCTAGTTTTGTGTTTCTACATCTTGTTTCTGAAGTTCAAATCTCTAAGACTTTTTCGGAAGTATGGAAATAAATAAATGCAAATAACTAAATATTTTATTTAACGACCGGTTGAACCTAAATAGTTCCCCATTATTAAATTTATAGTTAGTTATTTTAGCAAATGCTTGTAAACATCTAAATTATTACTTGTTGTTCTACCAAAGGACTAAGGAGACTTTTTTTTAAATGACTATCATTAAGATACAAATACCTATTTTGAAAAATACCAGTGGCGTACTGTTTTTTCGCTACTGAAATGTTGTTTGCTTTTGTTCCATTAAAATGTTTTTTGCTATCACGCACGTACATCAAAACTTTTTAAATCGATTTCGAGTTATTAAAGGAAAAATTGATATCACCTTGTTTTTCATCCTGTATCACAGAAAGAAGTATTTCCGGAATCACATTTTTCTTATATTGACCTCTTGAATCATCATTAAAATATTTCCTTCTTCTTCCGAAACATCCAAATATTATACAGTGTGTCTATATAGTCTGGAAATGGCTTGATAACTTTTGATTTTAGCTATTTTTTATTTACAAAAGAAGATAGGAAGAGGGATCTTGCGACAAATCATTTTGAAGGTACTATCGAGAGCTCTACGATGTCAGAATATTACTTCTATATTCGCAACGATAACAACATGCCGGCGTTTTAAAAATTGCATAGTTATTATTTATTCATCGTCTTAGAAAAATAAAAACAACTTGGCATAATGTAGTAGGAATCAGAGAGCTACACAATTAAATAGGAAGTGGGATCTTGAGATAAAGATACTTTACGATCCCAGAATAGTGTGTCCTTATTCGCATCTAAAACAAAATGGCGCCTTTTTAAAAAAAATTATTATTATTTATTTTTTTCGTATTTTAGTTTAGATTTTACAACTTGGCATAAAGTAGTGAGTATCAGCCAGCTGATTAATTGATTTTCTAGGAAGTAAAGTAAAATGTAAACTAAAATAGGAAAAGAAAATAGTAAATATTATTTTTTAAAAAGCAGTCTTTTGTTTTGGGTATGAATACGGACACAATATTCTGGGATCATAAAGTATTCGATAGGACCTTTAACATGATGTATAGCAAGAATTCACTTCAATTTATTTAATCTGGATAGCGCCCATCCGCCATTTTGAATTTGGACACCATGAAATATGCAAGAAGGTGTATCTCTCTGATTTCTACTGCACAATGGCAAGTTGAATTTAATTTTCTAAGACGGTAAATGAAAATAAAAGAAAACAAAAAATAATAACTAGCCAATTTTTTAAACGTCTCCAATTTGTTTCTGCTATGATTAGAGAAGCAACATTGTGGTATCGTAAAGTACTCGATAGTACCTTGAAAATGATCACAAGATCCCTCTTCCTAGTTAATTTTCTTTACCAAGATGGCGCCCATATGCCTTTTGGACAGTAACATTCTTCCGCCGAAAAGTAGTTTACCTTCCCCTATAGATTCGAAATTAGAAGATTAAAAGTTTTTAAGCCATTTCTAGAATGTATATTATACACACTGTTTAATAGTTACTTTTGTATCTAGGGTGAGCGGCGTCAAAAAATCGTTCGAGATAACTAAGGAATAACGCACACGAGTTGCAAATAATATTTTTTCTACGACTTCAATTTCATTAAACTAAAACTATAAGACTATTTTTTATTATCTATAATATTTAATGCAAATTACTTTTTAAAAATATAGTGGTCGAGTCTGTCTCAGGAATAACTATGGAAACCAATATGTTTGACAACATACGTTTACACTGACGTTTTCAATATTGTGAGTGTTGAATATTGTGAGTTTATAATGAAGGGGCTCGAAAGTGAAGATGTTTTATTCTATATCCCTCCCGAAATATCAGATACAGCCAAACTTGTTACACTGAATCTTCTACCGTTAATATTTTAAATAATAATTGAAATAACTGTAAAAAAACAATATTATTTTTAATAGAAATATTTTTAAAAAATCTACTTTCAGTTTATTTATTTGATAAAACAATAAATATTTTTCAACTTTTTTGTTTAATTTTTGTGATGTGTAAAATATTTTCCACCCTATTTTGAGCACGGGGTCACGGTAACGCAAAAAAATAATGTCTATGACAAAATTTCTTATTCTTTGCACTGAATTTAAGGAGCAGACATTGTCATTTTTTGAGGATTGTAGAAAAAATAGTTTTAATCTTATGGAAAAAGTTCTTTTTACTATTGACATTATTCCTCTTTCCACTGAAAATATTTTAAAAATGTTATTTCATAATTTTCAGCATTGAATATGTCCTAAAAATTTTAAATAGGTTAGTACATACTTACTGGAAAATATTATAGGTTCTATACATGGCGTATTAGTATTATTGCCAATGACTAAATATTCTGCACATGTCATATTTACCACTTCACCATCCTCATCGACAGGTACACTAAAGTCAGGACCAAGCCATGTATACGAGAAACAATATATTCCCTCTGGGTTTAATTCAGCACGGCCAAAAGATAGCCCTGAAATTAAAATTTCGTATACAGTATAACAAAGGGGAACTAAATGGGAAAAACAATTTTGTTTGAATTTTTTAATGTTTATACACATAAATTCCGGACACAGATAACGTTAGTCAGGTTTATAGGCCTGTAACTTTTTAAATTGTTCTCCGATCTTGGGAAAATTTTCAAACACAAAATGTAAATGTTAAATTCTACCGCACAATTTTTCCACGATGCGTTAAGAAATTAAGAGTAGGAAAGTAACTTTTGCTTCTGCCTGTATAATGATAAAGACATCAGAATTGTTTGAAAATAAAAATTCAGGCTATTATGCAGGAATACAGGTTTACACTTGCTAAAAATTTCAACAACATCGGAAAATAAATTAAAAAGTTACAGGATGAACGAACAAACCCGATCAAACCTGACTAACATTATCTTTGTCCGGAATTAATTGTCGGGTGTGTATTTTGTAAAAATTCTATACTGCCTCAACCAAACTAGGACTCTAAAACCTGTTACATAATATCTTCCTCGTCGGAAGCAGATGACAACGCACAGTCCATGTTTATATCTCGATGTCGAGAGACAAACTGATCGATAGGCAAGGCAATGAGCGAGGGTCGTTTCGCCGCTGTGGACACTACTGTGTGGTGTTATGGTACCAGGCTATCAGTGAGGGCGCTGTGCGGTGCGCCGTTGTGGCCATACACTTAGAGGAAGCTTAG
Organism: Barypeithes pellucidus; assembly: GCA_963991005.1. Lineage (NCBI taxonomy): Eukaryota > Metazoa > Arthropoda > Insecta > Coleoptera > Curculionidae > Barypeithes > Barypeithes pellucidus. The sequence continues at coordinate 46,712,387 of OZ022560.1, forward strand.
ATACTATTTTGTGATCCACCAGCTATAAACTAAGTTAAACACCAATAAAATCATTTCACACGCGGCGATGTGATAGACATATACAGGGTGGCCCATAGAAAACAGTCCAGCAAGGTTTACGGCTGTGTACGTGAAAATTTATAAAAACCTCGTACCCGTAAACTTGTGTTTTCAGGGGGACACGTTTTACTATTAATTTAGCGGGGGCGGCTACTGCCCCTGTTTTTTCAGATGGGAATGTTGTGATACATTTTTTTAAATGGCATTAAATTCTCTTTAAAATGGCGCTTTATTTTGTAAATTTGAGCTACGCGTCGCCGAGAAATTGCGTTTTAAAAAATGTAACTTTATTGAGTCATACTTACAAAAAATTATTTATGCACAAACCTGTGTACTTGATAAGAGGTGCAGTGAAATGTTTCAAATTCCGTATATATATATAGTATACCCTGTAACTTAAGAAAAACACATTGATCGCATTATTTATTGTGCGAGGTTAACTCGTACTAAAACGGTTCTTTACTGCCCTGTTTATAACCTATGGGATCACTTTGATTTCAGTATATACAGGGTGGAAACTATTTAATTGATCACTATGGGTATCGTTTGAATGGTAATTTCTACGAAGTTGGTTAAATTAGAGAAAATGTGCATTTTTTACATTAAATAAAATTTTTTTATTATTTAGTTATCATGGTAAATTTCAATTTGTTAAATAAGGACCTGCTTTTGTTCTTTAATTTTTTAGAGTATTTCTTGGCCCAAATACAATGATGTATGATTCAAATCTATTTATCTTAGTTTCGACACAGATTATACATCATCAGGAAAATTTCGAGAATTTCCTTAGTACGGCCGAGATTTTTTAAAAATAATAAATACATGTTATTTTTATTTGATTTAGCTATACTTGAGCTAACATTAAAACTAATAAAAATATTTCATTTTTAAATTAAATTGAGTGATACATCATTAAAATTAATCTTATAAAATAAAATATAAAAACCAGGTTCGTATTTAAAAAAAATTGAAGTTGACCATGATATCTCATTTATAAAAAATGACATAACAAATTGTTAACGCCATTTTATAGAAAAGAAATGTTATTTTGTTTAATGGTCGTTTTTCTACTTTCGAATTTTTAAAGAAATTAATTCTAGACGTTTTGAAAAAATCGCCCTGTATCTCACGAATCAAAAATAATTCGGCAACGTCGATAGTGATTGTAAAAAAACTTAAAAAACTGCACATTTTCTCTAATATTACCAACTTCGTAGAAGTTACCGTTCAAAAGATACCCATAGCGATCAATTAAATACTTGCCACTCTATATAAAATTTATTTTAGGTTTACATAATTACTGAGGATTCAAATAAAGAGTGAAATTTAAATACATTAGTTCTGGATTTAAACCGTATTTGTTGTATATAACAAATCGCTTAAAATATATTCAAAATATACTTTCCAAAAACTCTTATAAGAATAATTCTATCGCTCCGTGTATCTCATATATTGATAGTCTAAAAGAGCAACTTATTGTGATGGTAAGTAACAGTTTAAGGGGATATATTTTGAATTTTTGATCATAGAATTTTTAACATATTTTTTTGAACAAACCTTTATTAATATATATTTATAATATGTTATACAGTTACGGACATGGAAATCCATGCACAATTTTCTGATTTTATTACTTTCTCCCGAATCTAAATATGGTTCTTATTGTCTTCTGCCTCCTATTTTTTCAATAATTATATCATTCGTTGGTATAAGGAAACATCTTTATTATAAAATGTAAACAATTACGGACACTATTACGACCACTATAACTAGAACAACATGTCACTCCAACGACTGAATTAGTTATATGTTATATGAGTTACATGTACATGAAGTTTGTCATTTATAAATTCTAAATGTGGGAGAAAATTAAATAATTATGGGTTAGGTCGTATGCATTAGTTTCCTGCTTTATCTCTTTAGCAAAACTTTTCAGTACAACAAAGAAAATATTTTAAATACGCTGGCTGCACATTCCATTACTCGAAGTCCAGGTTAAAATCAAAGGCAGTAAACTTCATATTTTAAACTCGTTTTCTCCGATAATGGAACAAAACAAGCTTAGCTGTTAAATCTCTCTACACGGGGCAACTTCAGGTCATAAACTCAACACAAACACAAATTTTGGAGAAACTTTTTGCAACAGTGTTTCCAACTTTTCAGGTAATACTTTGAAAAATCAACAAATACTTTTGCCTGCCACATTTCTCGCTAATTATTTTTTTAAAATGGTTTATCCTACAAAAACTAATAAAACAATATTGTTCCCAATGAAATATCTTAAAATCAGAACGCAAGAATGCATTTTTTAAATGCTAACTATCCATTAGCCTTAACTTAAAATATGTTAAGATTCATTAATAGCACAAAATATGCTCTTTACAAAATATTATTCTCTTCTAGCAATCATAAGTTATAATTATAAGAAGTATTAATTTAACTCTTCCCTGTACATACTGGACATAATCCACATACAAAATTTCGTCCTTCCCGTAGTTTTTGAGCTAAAATTATTAATGATCCTTATAGGACGATCCTCGTGCCACTTCCTCTTTATTGTTATCTAATTTACTTACCAATGAACTTTATGACGAACCTGTTTATAAACTACAGATCGTTTTATCTTTAATCAATGTAGACATTTTTGCATCTTCTTAATCTGTGTTTTGTTTCAAGTGGATATTATATTTTGTAAAAAACAGGTTTTTCTAATTTTCACCCGATAACATTGTGTGATTGTGTGACTTGTCAGATCTAAATATTTATCTGTGGACTTAAACTACGATCAAATAATATATACACGATAATAGTTTTAATAATTTTTACCGTTTTAAACAAATACAATTAATGCATTTTATTTTGTATATTTTGTAAATAAATATGCATGGATTATTTAAAAAAAATTTAATTGGAGAACATTTAATGGCAAACAAATAAAAACATTTTTCTGCATAGAAAAATATTCATTATTATGCCGTGTTTGACTAATATGAATAATCATTATTCATTGGTAGTTTGTGCCCATGAGTATAAATCAAAATATTTCAGCAAATTAATAAAAATGTCAAAACTACTTTGATATTTAAATATTACGTTACGGTTATGTATTGTAAGAACACAAAAGTCTAGTTGCCTGTCAGACGGTAGTATATTATATAAATATTCAAGAGAACTCATTTCTTAACCATTTGAAAATGTATTATTTAACAAGGACTAAATAAGTAACGCTAAAGAGCTATAGGCCCTTTTAAGAGCTGAATTACAGAATAAACATTGGCAGTACTTTGTTTAACACACATAGATATTTATAAATAATATTACGTTCTTCCCCCTTAACATATTTTTTGGAAATTAACTTTCAGACTTTTAAACGACTTCAGAAAAGGAGATTGTTGCCAAATTGTCAACTAACATTATCTTTGACTTCAAATAGGAAAATTTTGATTATAAATAGATAGGTACCTTGAATAGGTTTATATATTATATTACACAACGAGTGTTGAAAGTTGTAGATTTCAAACGAAGAGGTATTTAGCGTAAGGCACCAGCCGAGTACGAAAATCCGCCGATTTTGAGAAAGTAATTTTCACACAAGTACACAATTATTCATACAGCCACAAATACAATTCCCAATTATTTGAATATTTTAGCTTACTTACCTGCTTGTAAAAAAAATAATAGCTATTCTCCTATTTGCTTACGCTAATTACTTATTTATTGTAATGTTAATTAGATTAATACTCTTCAATCGTTGTTTCACCTCTTCAACGTAGTGGATTGTTTAATCATAAGACCTTTTTTACATTTTAAATACTTTTATTTATGTATTAATTAAAGCAAACAAAATGGATGTATTCTTTCCGCTGGCCGGCTGTCAGTTATTGGATCAGAGAGATAACAAAACGACTACTTGTAGCAAAAAACTGGGAACTGTGGCAACATTGCCGATACATTGGTCAATTCCGCATGCCCAGAAGCCCCCAAATACCGAATTTTGTAAGCGCAGCTTTAAAGGGGTTTGAAGGAGCGGTCCGGTACTACTGAAAATGCGGTATTGCCTGCAACTAGTAGAGATAAAATTTTGAAAATTTGGGATCTTATTAAATTTGAGGCGCCTAATTCATTGTAGTAAAAATATATGGGGTATTCCGTTTAACATAACAAAACGACTACATGTAACGCAAAAGTGGGAAATGGCATCATTGCCGATATCATTGTTCAATTCCTCATGCCCAAAACCCAAATGCCAAAATTTTGTAAGCGTTTTAGTGGTGTTGAAGCTATTTTAACGTTCTGGTACTTTTTACTAACCCGATATATTTATACAAACATATAAAGGGTATTAAATAAGTATGTGCAGTAATTTTAAGAGGCGATTCTTTGGGTGATTCGAAGACGAAAAGTTCATATAAACATGGGTCCGCAAATTCGTCGTTTTCAAGATACTGGGGTTAAAAATGTTTTTGACCGGGTTTTTGTAAATATCTTAAATATCCTTTTGTCGATATTGTTGAAATTTGGCAGCTTTATTTGTAGCTGACAATTGTCAAGTTAAATGCTGCAATTATTTTCCAAAGCAAACCTTGATTAAAAAAGAAAATGTCCATGCATCTCCAGGGACATGCATCAAAGTGGTTTTTATTTTATTTTCTCGAAAACAAAGTAAGATACGAAAAAAATTCAAGAGATAAAAGTGTCGTACTTTTAGTTGCTTAATCTGAGAAAAATATAAAAATTCCAAAAAAGCCAGTTGCTTATTTTTTGTTGCCGTCCGGGACGCCACTGGAGTCGATAAATTTAACCTACTTAGTGCTAAATTAGTCCCTTAATACTACAAATAAAACTGTAAAATTTCAACAATATCGACAAAAGGATATTTAAGATATTTACGTAAACCCGATTAAAATTTTTTTTTAACACCCTATATCTTGAATACGAAGCATTTACGGGCCCATGTTTATATAAACTTTTCGCCTTACAATCACCCAAAGAATCGTCTCTTAAAATTACTGCAGATACTTAATTAACACCCTGTATATAAATGATACATGTACCCACCAGGGAAACGTAAAATGTTGGGGTGGTTTTTTTCTACCTATAACATTTAACCGTCATTAATGCGGAAGGCTTTTACAAATTGTAAAACAACTAGCTCAATCGGGTGCAAGCATTATAATCATACCTATCTATAATATACCTACGAGTATTAAAAATAAAATTATTTGTTCGCAATCTAGACATTAAATTCATCATCAAGAATGTATAATTTTTTTCAACGACTTTATTCAGAAATTGTCACCTGTTTTGTGGAATCCTCTCAACACTTGTAAGCATACACCGCCTAATTTGTTTCCTGTTTTATACATGATGCGTCTTCAAGCTCAAATCATAACTTGCCTTATTCATTCTTTCATAGCAAAACTTGTATCATCCTCATGCGGGAACAAAGCAAACTTAAATTTTTGGTCAATAGCAGGAAATAGTGCCTGAATAGTGAATTTGATTGGAAGAAACAAAAAATATAAAAATTTTTCGCATTAACAAACAATTTAAGATGAAAATCTTGAAAACAATATTTTTATCGTAGACTTGCCGTATTTTTCGAGAATAGAAATAATTTTTATTTAAATTAATAATCCTAAATGTTTTCGTATATTAATATTCCGAAGAATAGTTATTTATATTAACCTTCTCGTCAAAACAGGATCCATTTGCAAAATCATTTTATTTTAGAATCTTTTAGAATAAAAATAATAATTTTTGATCACTTTTAGAATTTCTAGAAACTATGACTCAATATTCTTTGTTTATGATTATCAGTTCTGTTTATCAGGCTCATACGTAAATAGAATAACTGATTTTAGGAAGAAACCTAAATTTGATGTTATGGACAGATAAACGGCGGATTATATATATCTGATCCAGCAAGATTATATATATCTGACCAGCAACTAATACAGTGTTATGTTATGACGCAATTCTAAAAATAGTTTTTCAATATGAGAGTCTTAAAAAATTCCGAATAAACCCGAACCAAAAATAGTTCAAAATCTCCGGTTATGTACCAGGAGCGACGATCTCATAGAATAACAAAAGTTTAGGTCAATCAGATTCAAAATTGGATGTGGGATTAGGATATACATTTTGTCATTAGCTAACTAAGGATCAAAATTTGCTATAATTTGCTAAATTTGTGGTTGATGGAGCAATAATATTCTCTGGTTATTAAAACAACTGCGATTAAAGCCCTAAAATTTCCTGGGAAAAATAATAACCAGTGCCTGTTGTTCAGATCAAAAATCTCCAGTCGATGTAATTACTTAAAAGCGATCAGTCAAGTCGAAACTTAATTTTTATAATCAGTAGAAAAATACATGATTTTTTTTCCACTTAATTATTCAATTAGGATAATTCTTCCCCCAATACGTCAGACGAAATAGAAGTTACACAAAATATAGATAGCCATACATGGAACTATTGACATCTATATAATCTATATTTTGAGTAATTCCTTATCTGACGAGTATTTACAGAACAATTATTGTAATTCAATAAATAAATTGCACGTCGTGCAGTTTTATTCTGTAATTTTAAAATATATTTATGATCATTGCAAATTTTGCTTATTCCTCGAGTACGCAAAATATGTTCATATTTTCAATTTCTTATCAATCATTTTATAATCAAATAATATGCCTCATATCTTTTTGGTCCCTAATATGGATTTTGTAAAGTTTAGATCTGTGTTTGGTTTACAGAGTAGCTAGAGAGTTAATTTCTACTTCTCTATGAAAGGGACTGTGATCGACAGATATCATAGTGATTCCAGGTGTCGAAATAATTATATATTAAGATGTATAAAATAACTAGGCGAAATAGTTTGAAGTTTAAAGGAAATATTATGCAATATAATAAAGGTTAATTTATTTACTCACCAAATAATAAAAAAAATAATTTTATTCCAATATGCTTTTCCATAACTAATTTTGTACACTATTTTCTCGGAAGAAAGTCTAAACGAAACTAAACAACAAAGACTTATTTGGGCTAGGAAGTAAAGTTGGCGAAATAATATATTAATCTCCTACTTCTCGAAGTTATTAAATCAAATTAAATTTGGAAATCCACTGATTTGAAATCACGTATCAAATACTTCAAATAATCAAATACTACAAAAATAATCTTGACAAGTTTGGGGATTATGTGTCCGGATATAGAACGGAATCCATCGCTTACTTATGTAGATAACAAACTAAAAACTCGCCAAATACCTTTGCCCAGCGTCTTTCTCGCTGATATTTAAGTGGTTCATCCTGTTCGTCTCAAAATATTTTTCCTGAACAGTAAACATTATAATAATTATTCTTCTACTATACTTAGCCTATAATAAGTAGCGAACAGAAATTATATCGGGATTCGAAAAGAGTTAATCGTTAATCCACATATAAAATTTCTTTCTACATTAAGTAGTTTTTGAGTTTTCTAGCCAATATATAGATATACAGAGATAAAGACAGTGTGAAATGATTTCTTGATCTAGAGACCCCGAGACGTCAATATCTGATCAAATTACTACTCTATTACTACTCTATTAACATGTATCTATCATACTTTTTAACCGACATTCGAACGAAAGTGATTCTTATTCGACATATTCACTGTAAGTGGCTTCATAGAATATCTCGCAAACTACCATACTTATTTTATTAAAACATTGATACTGGGCGTAATAACCTCGCAACGTTGTAATGTCTATTATTTCCATCCATACTGTCTCCACTGGATTAGCAACATCCGTTATGCTGCCGATTAGACGATTTACCAAAACTGATCAACATAGGATGTAGACACGTAAATATCAACACCAAAAAGACAAAATTCATGATCTCAATTGCCATGTTCTTATAGAGAGAGTCTGCAAATTAAAATATTTAGGTACATTTTTCCAAGACTTGATATCGATATGATGAAATAAAATGCCGTATTGAACAAGCTGGACAAACATCACTTAAATTTGTATACATGCTGGAACTTTGACCTAAACTTTAGGCTAACATTCCCAAAATTTTATGTTTTGTCGACACTAGGGCAGGAAAAATTGCATATTGAAAGCCAGTAGCATTAACAAATTGGATGCTTCCGTGATGTGGCTATATTGTAGAATTATTAATATACCATGGATGGCGAGACTGACAAATGAGGAATTTCTTACGTGTATTATGAGAAACAGTACAACTACGTTATAGTCGTTGCATAGCCACTATATACAACAAAATATACAAAATGTACAATATTAAAGGATTATTACCGGCATAATAATTGAACGGTGTACGGGATCTAATAGTAACATGGGCAATTTCCAAATGGTTAGTGTAATGATTAAATATATTATATTGTGGGTTTTTTATACAAGTAATTGCGGATTAGTGAAATAAATTTTACAAACTAGATGAGATCTATTTCATCATTAAGTATAATATCGGTGGATTTGGATGGATTCTAACAGATTAAGTTTTATTCCTTTGTTTTCAATATATAAAAATTTAAAATTACAATCAAAATTATATTGGTTTCCTTTTAAATGGTCGGAATAATTAGAATCTGTTTCATATTTTATGTAGCTATTGCATTGTTCTTGTATTCTTTTGCCAAAGTAGGTATCTCCCAGTTTGGCCAATGTATGTTTTCGGACAGTTTTTACATTTTTAGTTCTATATACCTGATTTTTTGTTTTCATGATTTTAAGTTTTTTTTATGAATTCGTATTATTGGTTGTATATGCTACCATTATGCGAGTTTATTAAGAAATTTACCAACAGTTTTAGTTTTTATTTATTTTATTTAACAACTACACTAGGAAAAGCTGTAGCTAAAAAATCTTTGCTATGATTATTTTAGCTGGGATATTTTTTACCTCTAAATTGATTTCTTGTGACCGTATAAACTATTTTCCTGGATATTCTTTATTCTTGTTAGAAGAAAGTTTGCTATTTTAGAAATATATACTTACTAGTGACAATTAATTAGCTCTTTAAAAATGTTATCGTTTGTCATTAGTATTTATACAGGGTGTCGTTTTAAAACCCGGTCAGATTGCATTTTTTTGATTTCGACCTCCTCAGATGATTTTCGTAGTTTTGACGGGGAAATCGAATGGCGCAGGTTTTTTTTCACCTGCGGTAGTCAGGTGGTGCCCTGCGCAGGGCAACTTTTTTTAAAATGGGAATCCGTTTTTTTTCTCGCAGGTTCCGAAACCTTCATTAAAAAAAAAAGCAAATTTCGTTCCAAACATTTTTTCATTCGAATCGATCCTGAACGTTTCAACGACGAAATGTTACACTACCAACAAGATGGAGCCCCGGCTCATTTCTCGGTACCTGTTCGCCAATGGTTAAACGATCATTTTTCTGGACAGTGGATCGGGCGGCTCGGCCCCGTATTATGGCCAGCAAGATCACCAGAGTTGAAAAATTAGTTTCAACCTCAAAATTGTTTCTGATTTTATTTTGCCACTTACTTTGTCTGAGTTCAGGATCGATTCGAATAAAAAAATGTTTGGGACGAAAGTTGCTTGTTTTTTAATGAAGGTTCGGAACCTGCGAGAAAAAAACGGGTTCCGATTTACAAATAAAAGTTGCCCTGCGCAGGGCACCACCTGAACATCGCAGGTGAAAAAAACCTGCACCATTCGATTTCCCCCCCAAAACTACGAAAATCATCTGAGAAGGTCGAAATCAAAAAAATGCAATCTGAGCGAGAAAAAAGGGTGTTCGGGTTTTAAAAAGACACCCTGTATATGGTGCTGAAGAAATGCACATTACACTTTAAAAAAATTTCTTTGTAAAATTTTTTTACTGACAATGTAAATATTTTGATTGAAAAACGACCTTCAAACGAGCAGGAAACCAATTTTCTTAATAGACCATATTCCATGGCCTCGGTGACAGAGGAGTCGAGTAGACACGGACCACGAACTACAATTCCATAGCGACAGTGAGCTCATGGTCTTTAATCATTTTCTCTTCAGATTTACATATCAAAAACAAACTTGTTTCACCGGTTGATATATCGTTTCAACTGATCTAGTGTTCTGTGACGTGTGATATTTTGAGTAACAACACAAAAACTTTTAAAAAGTTGTTACAAGTTTTAGGTATATTGGTTTTATCTTATAACCTACGCTTGAGCTCGGTTTGATATGTGGTATTATAACTGTTAGAACTATAACAAACCTATAATTTATATAGATTGTATTATCACTTATTTTGATCATATAATTTTAGTTTTTAGTTCTTAATTTGTAATAAATTTATTTTTAAAGATATAATTAACAGGGTAACGGTATATTGTGCTGAATATTGTATATATTGTAAAACATTTTGAATGAAACACTTAAAAGATTTAAAAAACATAGCCTGTATTTTTTCTGGGCATATGAAAATATCTTTATTCTACCAGCAAAGTATCTTTTCAATCGGCAGTAAGGGTCTTTGTAAGCATAATAATCTTCCTTGGCTGTAACTGCAGGATAATATTTATAAAGCGACTTTACTACTATAGCGATGATATACCCAGCAAAATCGTTTTTAGTGTCACAGGTATTTTTTTATTGTTGGTATTTTTTTTGCTATCGTAGTTAAAATTTTTATAACTATCATAAAAAATCATCTCTCAGTGTACTCCCTGCAAACCCGGACTGAAACTATATGAGAAGTCACACTGCTCTGTGAACCCTTTCGACTTTCTCTATGATGTTCTTAGGCCAACATATTCTCATATTATGTAGGCTCTTGCTAGATATCTATAAGTCATCTTCTGCTTAGTGTAATTATTCCTCTGCTGATTTTGGATACCCCAAATAGTCCATGAACAGTTCCGTTGACGATAACTAATTTAAGTGAAAGTGGATATTAATGCATATCTTGAAGTTCAATATAATTATAGCGCAAGTTATTAAGGCAAGGAATAAGAAAGATTCTGCTTCATTGTTAAGAACACTCCTCATATCAGCTCAACGAAAAAATATGGTAGCTATGCAAAAATATAATATTATTTGGTCGAGCAGATTGTAATGGTGATTTCCAAGAAGTGTAATGCTAATTTACCAAATATTTTTTACAAAAAATCTCCAACTTGAAGCTGTTCTAACAGGAGTGAAATAATATTAATTAAATAATATTACTTGCTTTTATATATCGCCCCGTTTGTATACCTTTAATTATAAACCAGCGCATTTTACGCCAAAATATAAAACTTATGTTTCAAAAGGGATTTTGGGTATCAAATAAGAATTACGACGCTTTTGTGCTGTCGCCGCACAAGTTATTTATGGAATTTCGCCTTAAACTAAAATAAATGTTTGTTAATTAGGAACAGTAGAAGTTTAGGGTTTTAGAATATATTTTGTTAGAAGAAAATCCCAGCTATTTTTGTATTTTAATGAAATTATTATATATTTCGACAGAAGGAATAGCTTTTGCTTTGTCTTTACAATAATTTATACATCTAGTGGTTAACATAAACTCTTGTATACCTGTAGATAGGATTTGACAATGATAAATTTCAACTTAAATATGAGCTTCATATTCTTAAGATTTTTTTGAATAGTTTTAAAGGAAATTACGAAAATTTATAGAAACAATATACAGGGTGTTTCTTAATAACATGCCAATATTTAAGGAGGTTATTAATGGGTCTACTTTCAGAAAAAACTTCATATGAACATATGTCCTAAACGTCTTGACTTTTGAGATACGGGGTGTTAAAGATTTTCATGTCTTTTTAATAATTTGTTAAGGTTAATGACTCAAATAGGTGACAATTACACTAAGTAGACAACTGTCAATCTGTTTATCTTTATAAAACAAAACCTGCTACTTACCGACTAGACCTACTAAATCATTTTTATTCTTTGTTAATACCTAATTTTATAACAGAGTGAATTAATTTAATTTTTTTATACGAAAACGACAAAAATCAAAAGACGACATTTGCTCAGTAAGGAATGATAATTTCAAAAATAATTTTTATTTAAAAAAAGGATTGACATACCATTCTTCAAAAATACCGAGCGTAATTCCCGCATGAACGCCACTGATCGGAATAAAAAAACATAACCTGCTACTTACCTACTAGACCTACTAAATCATTTTTATTCTTTGTTAATACCTAATTTTATAACAGAGTGCAAATGAATTAATTTCATTTTTTTATACGAAAACGACAAAAATCAAAAGACGACATTTGCTCAGTAAGGAATGATAATTTCAAAAATAATTTTTATTTAAAAAAAGGAGTGACATACCATTCTTCAAAAACACCGAGCGTAATTCCCGCATGAACGCCACTGATCGGAATATAAAAACATGTTATACATCATATAAAATGCCTCTTAATGAATAGAAAGTGTGTACCAAATTTCACAAAAATATCTAGAGCAGTATCACAGATATTAATAAAATAGGAAATTATTAAGAAACACTCTGTATAGAACAGATCTTTTGTTCTAAATATAGTTGTTTTTTCTGGTTTCCGGTCAATTTTTAGTAAAACAAGCTTCACTTTTCTGACATTTCGGCTCATTTTCACATTACACTAACAAGGTTTTACTTTTTGTTACATTTCGGCTTATTTTGTCATTAAACCAGCATCGAGCGAACTACAATATACAACAAGAAATAAATTAGTTGTAATTTTATTTAATTGGCAATATGGAAGGAAGACTAACAAATAATATAAAATTTGTACTAGAATCTAAATTAAAAAATGTGATGATGTTGTAACACCGTTGGTCTTAAGTTTTAACTAATTTTAAGATATTTACAAAATAAGGTGTTCGGGTTTCCGAATTAGTTCATGGGTTTCTTTTAACGGTAAAAATTTGCCTTTTACTATATTATTAAGTTACTATAATTATAGCTTAGGTTATCAGTGTTGGTCCGAAAGCATAATGTTTTATTTTTTTAAATCATTTCTTTAATATTCCATTTCTTAAAATTTGATTCGTAATATAGATTTGTGCTTTTTAAAATTAAAATTATGAAGATTGAGAGCTGTGTTAATTTGACCTACGTTCTTTATATTCATAGATTGACCCTAACAATTGAACACCTTAGATTATATTGTAAATATGTCAGATTAGTTAAACCTTATGAGCAATGGTGATACAATATCATCACCAAATGAAAAATGTAAAGTGATGGTGCAGAACTAATATTTATGTTATGTTTTTTGTTTAGATTGTAGTAAGAATTTCATATCATTTGTTAGTCTAGTGGACCAAACCAAGTATATTGTATACGTGAAAATAATGTAAAAAACTCATATGTGCTTCTTCGATTTTCATTTGTTTCAAGTTACAACATAAGAAACAAAAACATTTATTATGTGCATACTTTTTACGGATGAAACAACATTCACCCATGGCAGCATTAATAATACTACTTTCATGTATATGGTCAGATAAAAATCCGCACGCAATGTAAAAAACTTTGTTTATTTGTAATTATGCTATAACTGGGAAACAAATGAAAATCGGCTAAGGATATATTATTTCCATTATTTTTATTTGTACAATCCACTCCTAGAGTTTGGTCCGTTTCTCCATACAATCCCAGAGATTGATCCGTTTCTTCCTGTATGGACCAAAATCTAGATAACGATTCTTATACCTAAAACTATCTTCCGTGAGATATTGATGTTCGAAATGTGACAATTTCAACACGGATATGCTACAGCTCCTTTACCGTTCAACCGCTCGGGAACCGTTCAAAAAACAAACCCGATCTAGGGAACGAGGAACTAACCGCGTACCAAAGCACGTTGGTTCAGAAGCGATTCGTAAATCCCGTCGAAATATATGAACTATGAACGAGCTGCTCGGGAACCTTTCAGATCGCACATGTATACGGTTGCAGTTCGCTACGAGCGATTCGCAAAACCCCGTCCCAATATAAGAACTATTGACTCACGAGCGGCTCGTGAACGTTTCGGATCGCTCATGTATACGGATGCGGTTCGCCACGAGAGGTTGGCAAATCCCGTCCCAATATACGAACTAGTGGCAGCTCGCACATGTTTACGGATATAGTTCGCTACGAGCGCCACCTTAAGATATCCTATTTAAGAAACTAAGGCGCTATTCTGCTATTCAAAACAAAACTACAGCAAGTGCCAAAAAATTGAAAATTGAGTTAAATGTTGTAATGGTCAAAAGGGACTATATTAACTACTAAGGTAGAAAAAAATACCGTATTTAACAGTTAATATATTTTATTTTAATTCAACTGTTCAAGTAAGGATACCGCTTCTTGAAAAATACTTAAGAAAACATAAATACCTTTCAGTCGCAATATGTTATAATTATTCGATCAAACGAACTTACCTTAAGTGAAGTTCGATCGTAATTATACGAGGGTCCAGTCCGAAGATATCACTTTATTTACCACGTAGTCCGTCTCTGGCTACTAGTCGCGCACCAATTTTAAAGAAAGAATTTCCCCCTGCCTCTGTGTTCTGTATATTCCACTCTGTTCAAGGCTCATAGGTTGAAAGAATTTTCAGGATTGCTCACAAATAGAGGGCTCGAAGGGTATGGGAGGGGAGTGATATCTTCGGACTGGACCCTCGTATAATTACGATCGAACTTCACTTAAGGTAAGTTCGTTTGATCGAATAATTATACTTCGTGTCCAGTCCGAAGATATCACTTTATTTACCACGTAGATGTTTAAAGATAAGAATATATTGTGAGCAATGATAAAAGGAATTATTGGACAAATATTTATATGTAAATTAAACGAAACTATTGACGACGAACAAATCAAGAAATATTTATTTTAACAAATATAAACTAGTTGTTGATAACTACTTATAAAAAAGAATTTTAGGTTATGTCTATATCTAATATTGCTTGAGCAAATATGTTTTCGGACGCCAAAGGTCTATTGTAAAATCTCGCAAATGTTGAGGTTTGTGACCATCCTGCCGATTTGCAAATAAGATCCAAAGATATACCTTTTCTAAAGGCCGCAGAAGTTGAGGCATGTCGAATAGAGTGCGGCTTAAAAATTGTGGTATCAATTCCTGCCTTTGTGAGCATCTGGGTTGCCCACCTGCTCAGAGTGTCCTTTGATGCCTTATTGTGTGGTTTTTTACAACACAGAAATAAAAAATCTTGCCCTGTAGTTCTCAGCGAAGACGTTGTATTAATGTACGTTTCCAAGGTAGTGGCTACACACAGGAAAGGTTTGTCCTTGAATCTGGGTAGGTGTAGGGTAGGTTGAGTTCTCCCTATACCGGAGGTCTTAACTGAGTCTGAGATATAAATGATTGTTTCAGTTGAAGTTTGATTTATATTTGATAAACGAATAAGAGAGATTGTGTGTAGTCTTTCCCCAGTTGTTAAGGCTAGCAGCGTAACTAACTTTTGCGATAATATCACGAGACTAATGGTCGAAGGCAAGTTGTCAATATATTGCAATAAAGGTGCTGGATTCCAGGTAGTGTTATATCTTGGACGGGGGGGTCGAAGACGGTACAGCCCTTTTTTGAATCGCTTAATAATTGGATTGGTTCCTACCTCTGTAGGGCAAATTAGAGAGAGAGCTGATACATGTGAATTAAAAGTCCCATATCGTAGGGTCATGTTAGTCGTCAATGCTTGAAGGAAACTGATTATATTATTTATTGTGGGGGTAAACGTTGGAGTATGTTCGTCCAGACAAAACTTCCACCATAGCTTGTAAGTATTATCATACTGACGTAAAGTTGAAGGTGAAATGGAAGATAAAATCGTATCTATTGCCGAGTCTGGGACATTTTTAAGCAAAAACGCTTGCCTGATAATTTGGCCCCCACCAGGGTAAGGTTCCTTGCTAACGGATGTGACCTAAAAAATGGAGAAGAAAGTAAATCTGGTGAAGGCTCCAGGTAAACTTCTTTATCAAAAATTAGCTTTTGAAACAGAGGGTACCAAGGTTGAGAAGGCCAACACGGAACAACTAAAATCCCCTCAGCCCTATCCTGTATTATTTTTTGTAGCGTTCGAAGGATCAGAGCGAAAGGAGGGAAGGCGTAAAAATACTCAGAGTTCCAAGATACAGTAAATGCATCGACATTTGCAGCATTAGGGTCCTTAAACCACGAAATATATTTTTCGCATTTGTTGTTGATTTGTGATGCGAATAAATCGATTTCCGGTTTGCCGAAAGTTTTCTCTAGTAGATCGAAAGCTGGTCCTGATAACGACCACTCTGTTTGTGTTTGTGTGTTAGTGTTTTCTTTTGAGCTGATATAAGACGCAAATAGCCAAATATTTCTTTCCTCACACCACTGCCATATCTTTTTAGAGAGTAATGATAATTCTGGGAATTGAATACTGCCCATTCGATTTATGTAAGAAATGGCAGTGGTGTTGTCGCATCGTAACAATATATTACAGTCTCTTAATTCTCGTGCATAGCACAGAATTCCATAAGAAATGGCCTGTAATTCCAAATAATTAATGTGACGTAATTTTTGTGATTCAGACCAGAAGCAATGCGTACGTTCAGGGCCGCAACAAGCCCCCCAACCCGTCAGGGATGCATCTGAAAAAATTTCTCGGTGAAAGCTATCGCTTCTAATATCATTAAAAGTTCGGGATACATTTGTTTGCCACCATAATATGTCTGATTTGCAAAAGTTCGAAATTAACATTTTCGAGTTATAGTTCATATTATTCCTTTGAAGTGCTAGAAATTTTGCTCTATCGAGAAGCTTGCAGTATAGGAAACCATACTTTACAGCTGGACATGCTGCAATTAAGACTCCTATAAATTTCGCAAAATCACGTATTTTACAATCTGAACGACTTAAAAATAATGAAGTTAGTTTGATTATAGTATCTATCTTTTCTTGGGGAAGAGTTATTTTTAAATCTTTGCTGTCTAACCAGAAACCTAGAAACTTCGTGCAGGTTTTTGGTATCATGTTGCTTTTTTCCCTATTTATAATAAACCCTAAAGATTTTAAGAGTTCGATTGTGGTATTCGTATTTTCTGCGCATGTCTCGTATGTGTTGCCAAAGATCAGAAAATCATCTAAGTAATTGATGATCGATATTCCCAAGGTCCGTAAATGCGACACCACAGGTTTCATAAGTTTAGTAAAGCATAATGGGGCCGAACTTAGTCCAAACGGTAAACAAGTGAATTGGTACAAAGTATCATCATATTGGAATTTAAGAAATTTTTGATGGTCCTTACGGACGTGTACCAGAAAATATGCGTCCTTTAGGTCTAATGTGGGCATGAATATGTCTTTGTGTATTAATCGAACCGCCGTTCTTAGATCGTCCATCTTGAAGTGTGGACAGTTTACATAATTGTTAAATTGTTTTAAGTTCAGTATGAATCGTCTACCTCCGTTTCGCTTTACAGCTAAAAAAATAGGTGAAAGAAATTCGAAAGGCTCGTGGTTGGACTTTATTACAGCCCCCAATCTCAGAAGCTCCGTTATTGCCGCCTTTACTAAGGACCTTTCCCCGTGTGAAATCCTATTGTTACAGATGTGGTTCTGACTAGGGAGCGTATTTTTGAACGGAATAGTGTAACCCCTAATCCAGGATAGGACTGTTTGATTTGTGGTAGTTTTTGACCAAGAATCAAAATAAAACTGCAGACGACCTGCAAAAGGATATGAACTAACCTTTAACGTTTCCTCGTTGTTTGGCGTCGATTTTGAAACGTCTGTTTGGAGGGATTGTGCCCTTGAAAATATCTTATCTCCCTCCTCTGGAAAGATGGGCGATGCCTGTTTAAAGGACCGACGGGTCGTGATGCTGCTCCCCCCGCCTTTTTTGATGTTTTTCCCTTTTCGCGTTGGTGAATGGACACCGAGCGTAAATCTTGACCTGCCTTCTCAAAAGATTTTAAATTTTTGACTTTTTCTCCCAAGTCTGGGCCGAATAAAAATTCGCCCGGAGTAGAGGATTCGGCTATTTCCCGTACCGCCGTGTTAAGCACGGGACAGATTAAATGTTTTCTCATTTTGGAAATATCATTAAAAAGGGAGGTTAAAATGCGAGCCGAATCTGTTAAATTAGCCAAGATGTTTTCCCTAGTGAGTTTAGGGATAGTGTGCTCATCGTTCAGTAATGTATTAAAAACTTTCCCCATAGCCGATAAGCCACAACCAATGCTAGATTGGTAACTGGAGTGGGTTGAGTCCCTCTTAAGGTGAATAGATTGTAAAATGGTCTTAACCTCCGGGTTTATTTTGGGGGAAAGGAGAAAAGAGCAGTTTCTAGGGATCGGATGTTTTTCTAAAATGGGAGTAATTTCCTCCTTTGAGATGCCATTCAATGTGGTGTATGACCATCTGGAAGCCACTGCTTCATGAAGGGTAACCCCTAGGGTCTTTGACTTAATGGGGTCCTCGCCTAGAATATTTAGTGTGTCTTCTGACAATTCTAAATCATCACCTTCGGTAATAAGTAGAATGTCATCCCTATTCGATTTTGACTCTACAGACACTGAGTTCGGTTCTGCGTTCAACTCACAGTCCGTTCCACGTGGGAAACGACCCTGAGAGCTCTCCGAACGCATATTCTCCACGTTTCTCGGCGATGTCGTCTGATGCCGGCCTTGGGTGCTTCGGCTACGATTGCGGCTGCTGTGGGAATCCCGCCGTCGTCGTCTGTTTCTGCGGCGTTCCGACACGCTCGGTGACCGGCCACGCCTTGCCCGAGAACGGGAATGTCGAGAATGAGAAATAGGGCGATGATAACTGCCAGAAAAATGCGAGTCCTCTCTGCTTCGAGATCGGCCCTCGGCATTATGGCCATCGCGAGATAGGGGATTATGTTTAGTAATCTTAGAAAGCTCACTTCTCAGGATTTCCCGTATCGTGTGCCGCAGGGACTCATTTGGACTGATGTCGGTACTTCTACTAGGTGAACTATAATGTCTTTTATGTTTACCCATGCTTTAACTGTTAAAAATATAAATTATCTTAACAAAGGAACGGAGTGGAAAAAGATCTGATTACTTACCCGTAAATTGTATATTATATTTATAAAAATCACCTGAAACTTGATCTGCTACAATGAGTGGTCGCACGACATAGCACCAAAAAACGAATGAGCCTTGAACAGAGTGGAATATACAGAACACAGAGGCAGGGGGGAATTCTTTCTTTAAAATTGGTGCGCGACTAGTAGCCAGAGACGGACTACGTGGTAAATAAAGTGATATCTTCGGACTGGACACGAAGTATAATTACAATTATAGACCAAATAAATTAAATAAGTAGGTAAAATGACAACTATTTTGCAAGCGTTCCAACTTTAAAACGCGATTTACTCGAAAGTGTATTAATCGCACATGCGGTAGCCTTGCTTAAGGCGGTTATAATTAACCTACTAAACTGCTACTGTTTAAAATGCTAAAAATAATTTTTGATTTTTGTTCCACAAAAGAAAATAGCGGTCTTGAATAAATCTCATATTAAGGAATTTTATAAAACGGAAAGTAAGGAGGAATAGGAGGTAAGATGTAGCGATGAATACATTTTTTTTTTTGAATATATTGAGTCGTATGTCATTTCCATATAAAAATAAAAATGCCTCAATAAGACTTGTACTAAAAAATATTACATGTGTGATAGTATATCGTTTCCGGTGGTTTTTGGGTATAATCAAAGTTGACTAAAGATGTTAAAAAATATAGCGGTTTGAGGCAACAATTTAATATTTCTGTATAGTTACTGCGAATTAAGTTTTACGAAATGGGTATATTGAATATATTATTACATATCTCTTAAAAGAAATCAATAAAAAGAATTTACAGTAAAAAAGTCTATCATATTGTATATTTGATGAATTATATCGTTTTTCTGTTTATTATTTTTTTTTACAAATCTACCGAACAAGATATTGGCAAGGAAAACAGCTTTTGTTATAAATAAACTCTTACAAAAAAATACCATTTTGCTACATTTAATTTATTTCATATTGTTAGAAAACAATTTTTACAGAGCTTCTCCATATGGTATTTATGTAATTTATTATTATAACTAAAATCTAATTTGTGTACACCGGTGTATAGATATACAAATGAAGTTGTAGATAGACTTGAGCCTCTAAATACGGTCTGGCAGAGTTTTCCCCAGAGGCGAACCCAGTAGAGCTGATTTTGAATATCTCTTCGAACTCTTTGTAAATTATTTAAATTTTGAGATATTGTAGGACAGCAGTTATTAATAAACTGTTATATTTTATTTTTTATGAAGAATGTTCTGATCTTAACCAAATTTAAGATTATTTTCGGTTTATCAGTGACGCACAAGCACTTTTCTGTTTCTAATGGATTTTATCTAAATGATAAAACTAAGTAAATAATATCACAATTTTTGTTATAAAACTAAATATTTTTGAGTATATTTGTGCAAAAAATCTCTAGATATGGTTTGATAATATTTTATACCTTTTAAAATTTTTTCTTTTTTTACGAACCGTGCTAATGGTCTAATCTTACAGTATTAAGTTTGAAACCAGGTAGTTAACTGGATTTGGTACGTTTTAACTTCCTGAATAGATAGGAGGTAGTTGACTGGATTTGTATGCTTTAACTACCTATATGTACGTTAACTGGATTGGTATGCTTGAATAAGTACAAGGTAGTCAACTGGATTGGTATGTTTTAACTTCCAGAATAGGTACCAGGTAGTTAATTGGATTTTTACGCTTTAACTTCCTAAATAGGTACCAGGTAGCTGACGGAATTTTTACGATTTAACTATCTGTATATGCACCAGATAGTTAACTGGATTTATACACCGAGTGTGTGCTTCGGTCCCGATATATGAAACCTTCCTTAATGACCTGATTAGTTTATAAATATGTAGAAAAAATATAAATTTAGAGCAGGAGTTACATTAATTAAAATTTTTGTCAACTTGATAAATATACAAAAAATGCCACAGATATTAAATATTAGCAATATTCTCAGAAAGTATTGAAAAATATCGAAATTGCATTAAAATTCAATTTGCATATCGATATATAATATATCAAAAAATAAAAGATTATTGCAATAATTCATCTGCCTCAGAAATATTGTTATGGAGACGCCCTGCATAAAACTAATTAAATACTGTTTAAAATTATAAAATTGCGATGGTCTTGTGAAACTATTGTCAAATTTTCAGCTTTCTAGTTGTAACCGCTAAAAAGATACGATTTTCTTTTCAGGTCCCGATACGGCGTTAAAAAATCACAAAATTATTTATAATTCAAAAACTCTTAAAGATAAGTATATGATATTATACAGAAAACTGTTCTAGATTTTTACCTATATTCCAAAAAAATATAATATATAGGATAATTCATTTAAAATTCCGAAGATGATACCACTTTCGGTATGATCCGGCAACACCGCACCGTCGAAAATATTTTATAAACGTAGAAAACCATCTCTTATAGCCACAGGCAAATTTTCAAAATAAAATCTCATTTAGTTCTCGAGATACTTCTAATAGGCCACATTACTTGGGGCACCCTGTATATACACATCAACAACTTTTAATACTATATAAACTCCAAATTTGTCCATCACTTGATTACTGATTTCATGTCAGGAGCTCTACTCCCAAGCATAATTTATTTTTTCTGATCAAATACAAGCACTATAGGAAAATGTTTATCTAATTATTTATGAAACTATATTACACATTATCAATAACGTTTCCAAAAATATTTTTAAAAATATCGGGGTAAGTATTTAAAAATTATAAAGCTTTAGAACATAAATATCATCATCATCTTTCTGCCATAAATAAAAGCGAAGGAAAAAGTGGGTATTACATATCTAAAATCTTCAAAAAAACGTTTCAAATATTTGAGTAACAATTCCAATGCAATAATCATCATTATATTTTTTTTATATTTGCCATGCAATCATCGTTAGAATTCAGCGAATTTTTTTTTGTTCTTAAGGCGGTTTTATATATATAAAATTAATTAAACATCCCCTAGACGGTTTGAGAATTATTAAGTTGGCGGTTTTCCAATGTTCTAATACAAAAGTTAATGTAAATAAGTAAATAAACAAACTCATCAAGAGGTAAACTAAACTACAGGGTGTCAATTTATAAACTTCCCACCCTTAATATTTCGCTGCCAGTAAGTAATTCCCGACACGAGAAGGCATTCAAGTGGCACATTTTAAGTGTCCTTTGTTTAAATCTCCTTCCAATAATATTATAATTTATTATTTTTCGAGTAAGGAGTACTCTTTGGACTACTAATTAAATGGAGGTAATTGGATCTTACCTGCACTGAGATTTAGGGTTTAGAAGTTATTGCTTAAAAAACATTAATGTGTTGACTCCCCTTTTAGTAGGCTCTAATCATTAGAACATTTGGGGTCCGCAGGTAGTTACTCCAGGTGACACCCTTTCCAATTATTTACCATGGATAAAGCACAGCCTAAAACAAGTTCTAACTAATTTTATTTTTGAAACACGATTTCTTGGAAAGTACTGCTCAAAAAATAATATATTATGATATTATTAGAAAGAGATTTAAACTACCTTTAAAATTACGTGCAATAAATCTCTCTTTTTATTTACGATTTTAAGGGTAACATCTTCCTTTCCCCTTTTGCAATAACATTAATGCTTTTACAAATGGAAGATGCTGGTCCACCCGGCATCGCCCGATGAGATACCATTGCATCTGTTTAGGCGGCGTGAAGTTTGCTCTTAAGTTAACGTTTGCTCATTGAGTTGACGTTTCGTCGCTATGCCAATGTTTCCGGTTACCAGGAAGTGACCCCCCAAAAATAGCATGATGGAAACTCCAAGTCCAAAATGCTCCGGAGGTAAACTCGCCCCCCATTCGGATCTCCGGGCGGGGGCTGGTCCTGGGGGCTCATCAAGCGAAGTTCATTAAACAACAACCATTTCTGGCAATTTATTGGGTTCCTCTAACAACATTGAACGCAGAAATGGTGTTGCACCTGCAGTTGCTAACCAACCCAAAATTAGCAACTTCAAAATTGATTTCCATGCGCCGATGAACTAACGCCAGTATTTTGTAGACTTTTTAACTTATCCTACAAACAAGGAATATTTCCATCGTGCTGGAAGACGGCGCGAGTCCAGCCCATACCAAAGAAAGATATGATAACCCTGCCTAGCAACTATCGACTAGTCGCATTGCTTTCAGTTATATCAAAAGTAATGGAGAAAGCTATTAACCAACATCTTCTAAAGTACCTGGAAGGCTTCAACATTATCAGCGATCATCAATATGGTTTTCGGAAATCCAGATGAGCAGGAGATCTTCTAGCCTATGTCACCCATATTTGGAACAACGCAATAGAACATCATGGGAAGTCTCGGGCTGTTGCATTGGATATTTCTAAAGCCTTGGATCGTGTTTGGCATGAGGGACTTCTAAGTAAACTGCGATCCTATGGTATGCCCAGTCGATTCTGTGCATGGTTATCTAGATTTCCCTTTCTTAAGGACCGCTCTCTGCAAGTGGCGATCGACGGATTTCTCTCAGACACCTTCACCATCAATACCGGTGTACCTCAAGGGTCCATATTATCCCCCACTCTCTTCTTACTCTACATTAACGACCTTCTAGTGGAAGCGAAAAATCCGATATTTAGTTTTGCTGACGATAGCACACTTATCTCATCTTTCTCTTTGAATGCACAAACATCGGCTGCCGACGCACATCTTTGCAGGCAGCATGACGTATCACGCCTCAATAAAGACCTGGAAGAAATTTTGGCTTGGGGTGACAGTAACAAAGTCGAATTTAAAGCGAAAAAAACATAGGCAGCAGTTTTCTCTAAAAAGGCTAACATTACAGAACCGGATATAGTCATGGACGGACACGCAATCCCACTGGCTTCATCTATTAATTTGCTGGGCGTCAATCTGGGAGGAAATATGTCTTGGCATAACCACGTTGTGGCAATCGCCAAGATGGCTTCTCAGAAACTTGGTGTACTCTTCCGAACCAGAAAGTTGTACACACCTCAGCAACTTTTGATAGTATACAAAGCCCAGATTCCCCCAGACTAGTAGTACTGCTCTCATGTCTGGAGCTCTACACCCAAACATACTCTTCTGCTACTGGATTCCATCGAAAGGAGGGTCATTCGTCTAATTGGAGACCACGAGCTGACGAAGAACCTCGACAGCCTAGAACATCGGAGACAGGTTGGGGATTTGACTCTTTTCTGCAGATATTTTCATGGAAAGTGCTCGGCTGACCTTGCCCTCTTAATTCCGCCCAGAGCGGCAAATATCAGAAAAACACGACGAACCACTGCCGCCCATCCATATGCGGTTAAGCTTAGTACTCCTCGAACTCACTATTTAAGAATACTTTCATCTGGAGGACTTCATCCTTATGGAACGACCTTCCCGAGGTCGTTTTCCCAACGAATATATCCTCCAACGATTCAAAACCAACGTGAATCGCTTTTTGCGCACACGCAACACTCCCGAAATACTAATAATAGAAGGATTTTTACAATAGTGCTTGTGTTTGATCATAAAAAAAATGTGTCTTTCCGACTTTTAATTCTATTTACTGGAAGCGAAATATTAAGAAGTTCTCAAACCCTGTATATTTTATTCTCAAAACAAGCCTCTCCAAATTCGATTTAATTGGATATACATATACAAGCCTTGAAACCCGTCGTTAAACAGTATTGCTTTCAGAGGAACACGAGGCAATCAAAATATTAACATTAATTAGTGTTTTCTCTGTAACAAAATCGAGTGCTTTACAAATGTTATAACAATCTCTTAAAAAGATATAGGAGCTTCTACGATTCAAGTTTGTCAAGTTTCCTGGCCTGCTATTTAAACAAGGCCGTAATGCGGATTAAATATTATAGTATATAAATATATGATATCCTGGCCGAAATAAAATACATGGCCAACCTTTGGAACAAACGATATCATCTCCTCGACAATCTTCTTACTATCATAACTGTTTTTAATTTGAAACTAAGTGAAATTAACAATATTAGAATATCGGTACAAAAAAAATATTGTTTGGTATATTTTCAGGTCTAGGCAGGTTCCAGGACCCACCTGATATCTCGCCCTCCTGGAAACGTTCTCTTTTCTCCTGCAAAACAATATTATCCAGCATTTTAACTAATAACTATCTCATACCTATTATCCGGTGTAATATAATTATTTATTTAATTCCCAATGATCTGTCAAGGTCCATTACAAGGAATATTGTACAATAATATTACAACAATGCAACTAATTAATATAAATTTAGAATAATTATTAGAACTATCCTTCGTAATTAATTATTTATTTTTATATTTTACAGATTATTACCCTCATTAAGAAATCGAAAAATTAGACACCACCATTTTTTAAATAAGTTTTGTTTAGATAAGTGATTAAATCCCGAAACCTGTTTAACAGAGGTTAAATTTTTGCCTCTTTATTGCTTTTCTTTTTGTCGTTTATCGCTAATTCTTACAATTCTTGGCAACAGTTTATGAAAAGACATAAATGTTAATCGTTTGAATGACCTAATATTGACTTTTACCGACGGCATTATAACTAGAGTTCGTTTTTTTTTACGATAAAATTTTTCGTGTTCACAAAAAGGTTTGTTTTGAACATTTGGGCATGTTTATTCATAGTTTAAAACCCTTGAGCTTCGCTCTTGGGATTTAATACTAATATACATTCCAACAATATTTCGTAAAACTTCCAAAAAAACGAAACTGTTGTGTAATAATAAACCGTTTAATCGATAATTAAAATGATGTTCGAGTTATATTTGATAAGATTATTTCCAGAACCTAAATTAAATATAATAATTCGAGAAATACTTTTATATATGCAATATCGATATCGTCTATATCGATACTAGCTTATACGCTCTACTCTAAATTTCAAACCTTTGACGTTTCCTAGGTATATGGTTATGTGCCTAAAATTTCAACATGAAACAGGTAGATAAGAAAATATATTGCATTCAAACAATATATTACATTTATTAAAACTTATTCTCTAGTACTCGGCCTACTTACAAACGATGTGGACCAATGAGACAGATTTATTACCTCTAGAGAAGATGAAAATTTTATTAAAATAATTACGTGTAATTGGTGTAAATGAAACAATTTGATTGGTCGAAACAGTATATTTGACAGGTGATGGAAATAATCAGTAAAAATTCAATTTCCAATAGCATTGTTATGTAAATACTCAGAATTTGAAATGTTCACATGGATTATATAAGACTTATTTAATGCCTTGTTGGGGGTAATAGAAACACAAGTTATTCAGAAAATAATTACGTACTCGATCTCTAAATTTAAATAGAATAAACTATCCAAATATTTCTTGCATGATTGTGCTTTTTGGCCAATAGCACAATAATTTAAAAATAAAACCCTCGACCACTTCGCGGTTTTTATGAAATTATTTGTTAAAGATTAAATTTATTGGTCTTGTGATATAATATATGAATAGATTTCTTTTAATTTAGAATACTATCTTATAGGTAACTAATTATAAATATATATTTATTGTTGGATCCTTTTAAAATTTTTTTGCACCTTTCGCGGTTTATTTGGGTTGTTTCCCCCTGGAAGGGGTAGATATTACCCTTAAAATTTTAAAGGGGGTCAACTGTTACATACTTACGTACTTTTTATAGGTCGTTCATATCTCTGTCCAATAATATCATCATTTATTATGTAGTACTAGTTTCGCGTTCCGAAAACAGACAAAATTTAAATTTACCATCACTTAGATTCATGTTTATGAAGTTATTGTTAAAAAGATGATTATTGTGTTGACTTCTAGTTTATTAGAAGGATTAGTAGTTCATAGGTAGTTATTCCGGACGATATTCTTTACCAGCGCCTAAAAAAATTCAAATTGCTTCAATTTTTGGAACAAGATTTCTTGGTAAGTATTACTAAAAAAATAATAAATTAGAATATTGTGAGAAAGAGATTTAAATAACCTTTAAACTCTTGTTCTACTTGACCACCGTTCCCATTTAAGATTGTAATATTTATTCGGTCAAATAAAATTGATCATAACGCATATTACTTTTGTTTTTTTTTAAATTGTCATTGTTCCTGGTATTAGACACTAATCTACCTCTCCTAGGGGATTGAACAACGAGGACTGCATATATTCGTTAAATGTGTTCCACTTTACAATAACATTGACGTGTCTTTCCGATTTTTAATATTATTTACTCGATAGATATCGATACAAGGTATTAGGGTGGGAAGTTCTAAAATTGACACCCTCTATGATATGTTTGGTTGGTTTAAAATTTTTTATGAAGAACATTGTTATCGATATAATCTAATTTATCTGTATAACAGTACAGATATAATTTTAAAAACATAACAAACCACTAGTATATTTTGACTATTTAGATGATTCCAATTCCAAATAGGGTTCAGTTTTTCCAATAGTTTTGGCATGAAAACTTAAAATCCGGCTGACAAATAGGTTACTAACTCTGGACCTATTTGAATTGCGCCTTGTTGTAACGTTCCTTAGAAGATAATTATTCCCATAAAAAGTCAATTGGTTTTAATTAAAATGTTTTATTATTTATTATTTATGGTTAAGTTAGTTACAAGTAGGTAATCTCAGACAAATTTCTGTAGCTGTGCGTTTACTTTCGCCGGCTTACGTTCCAAAAACTGCACGGCACCAAATTTTGTCTATATTGCTTGAAGTTTCAGAAAGCTTATAATTAGTAGTAACCGATCGATGTTCATGGTATAAAAAACTAAGAGGTATGATTCCACGCCGATGGAGGCTTGGCTGGTGACGTCACCGGGTGAATGAATTTTAAATCTCTTATGGAAATTTATATTGCTGTCAGCGTTTTTAACTCTCTTTTAAAGGTATTAAAATATTTTACGCATTTAATAGTATATGAAATGAAAGAATAATATTATGGTATTTAGGTATATTTATTTCATGAATATATAACAAAGATTGAAGCTAAAATAAAGTTATAAACAAATTAAACTCTTTTTTTAAATAGTCCATCTCTCCGTGGAGTGATATTATGAAGAGTAAAGAGTAAAGAAACTCATAGTCTGCTTTAGTAATTAAATAAACAATATTTTAATTTCCATACATGTTTCGAAAGCATCAGCTTCAGTGGAAAATACTTAAGAAGTACATGTTAACAAAATAAATAAAACCGCATCCATTCTAATTTTTGTTTTTATCATTAGGAAAGCGGAAACAGCTTATATTTCTATCAAATTTCTCTGCCTGATTATCCATATTGCAACCGAACACAGGGCACCTCATTTTATGAAAATTCAGATATTTATTTTAATAAACATACACGACTAAATAAGAAAAACTTGTGGTGAACTTTCGAATTTCCATAGAAAACGTGGCGACTAGTGTTGCCAGAAATCTTGGATCAAAAGTAGAGGAGATGGTCCGAATTTTGGCTATGCACTTAATATGGGCCCCTGTTAATCTAAAAATCAAGTAACGTTATCTGCCAGGTGAAGCGTAAACGTAAACTTACACATTGTCGACACCTATTTTTGCCAACTCCCGACTTGATCTCACATGTTGTTATTAAACGGTTGTGATTAATATGTTTCCCTGTTTCCCATAACTTTTTGATGTAAGTTTAATTAGCGTAATTTTCATATTTTTTCATATTATTTTGTGTTTGCTTATACTATATGCGATAGAGGGAAAGTTTAACATTGCATTTCAGTATTAAATCTGAGTTGTACTGTGTATTGAATAT
Organism: Barypeithes pellucidus; assembly: GCA_963991005.1. NCBI lineage: Eukaryota > Metazoa > Arthropoda > Insecta > Coleoptera > Curculionidae > Barypeithes > Barypeithes pellucidus. The sequence continues at coordinate 46,741,248 of OZ022560.1, forward strand.
GGGCTGGGGCCCATATTCGGACCAAACTATTATTTCAACTTTTTTGCTGATTTGGATGCTGATTTTAATGCCGAATAAATTTGAAGCCAAAAAATCATGTAGTTAAAGATCAGAAAGTCAGCTGCAAGAACCACGAACACAATCCACCGTTACTGCTGTTGGTTCAGGACTCACACAAAAGTGTTAAAAAAAATCTGGCTCCCCAACCATGTGGCTCAAAGATAGAGGTTGCCAACCAGACTATTTCAAAGATCTGGATCCCCAACCATGTTGTTCCAAAGATCTGGATACCCAACCAGGTTGTTCAAAAGACATGGATTCTCAACCAGGCTGTTTAAAAGACCTAGATTCTAACCAAAGATTGGGAGAAGAGTCGGAGGCTCCAGAAACGCTGGAATCAAGGCATGTGGAATCAGATGACTGTTCGAGAACCTCGTTCACTCGATTTGACATTTCACCTGTACCACTGGTTAGAAAACGAGTGTCTACAAGCGGACGAAAGTCTTTCAAGTTCCAAGTTATAACTTCATCTCCTTGCAAAGCAGAAACGCTGGAATCAAGGCATGTGGAATCAGATGTCTATTCGAGAACTTTGTTCACTCGATTTGACATTTCACCTGTACCACTGGTTAGAAAACGAGTGTCTACAAGCGGACGAAAGTCTTTCAAGTTCCAAGATATAACTGCATCTCCTTACAATGCAGAAACGCTGGAATCAAGGCATGTGGAATCAGATGACTGTTCGAGAACCTTGTTCACTCGATTTGACATTTCACCTGTACCACTGGTTAGAAAACGAGTACGACTGCAAGCGGACGAAAGTCTTTCAAGTTTCAAGTTATAACTTCATCTCCTTACAAAGCAGGCCTCGATATCGACAAACTAACCGAAACAAAGAACGGAAATGGAAAGAGGAGACTAGTTTCAGTAGAATTGAGTTAAATTCAGAAGAAGGCCAAAAAAACAACCAGAGTTAAAGACTCAAAAATCAAGTTTGGAAGAGGATGAAAAACAGGAATTTGTGCCTGCAGACGTTGATCTTGACATGGCCAAAATTGGACAATTCGCCCCTGAAAATAATGACGCAAAATGCTTATTTTGTGGTCAACACTTTTCTCAAGAAATTAGAGGAGAACTCTGTGTCCAGTGTCTTATGTGTCTTTTATGGGCACATGAACAGTGCTCTGGGGCGAAGGATGCCTACGTGTGCGATTTTTGCCGATAGTTTTGCCTTCTGTTTATTTTTTTGCTGAGAGGATTGTTTTTATATTGTGGAATATTTATTCATTTGTGGCCATAATATAAAACAGTTTTTGAGGGGATCCATATTCGAAACCCTCTGGGATAATGTCAGAAATGTTCACTATTTTATTATTTTTTTTATAAATACATTATACGTTTTTGAGAAAAATTAATATTTGGGTTTAATTACTAGGTTTTTACAACTTACATAAACCTTTTTACTTATCATCAGAAGGAAAAAATAAAAAATTATTTCAAAAAAATAAAATGGGGGCCCATATTAGGACCAGTTCCTCTAATAGGTTGACGGTTCAAAAAATAATAGAATAGTAAAAAACGATGTCGGAGTAAGAAGATTACGAAAATAAGGTCGCTACTTTCCTATGATATGGGCCACCTCCAGATTGAACATAAATTTCATATGGGGAGCCCTACAACAAGAATGAACATCTAAAAAATTGTTAAAATAGTAACGGAAATATTAAAATTGTAAAAGACTGACTAATCTGGTGGCAACGAGCGGGGGTCGCCGAGCAGCTTCGGCTATCGTCGACCGTTTCCCATGGCGCGGCGGTTGTTTTAAAAGTTTGTCGGAATCTTTTCTTATTTTGTGGTGTTTTAGCTGTAATATGTGTTATATTTCTATGAAATTAATATACGTAAATACTTGTCATATATTATTCTTTTATTTCACATTACATGCGTAAAACCTTTTAATACCTTTAAAATATAAATAAAAACGCTAACACCGTATTAATTTCCATAAGAAATAAAAAATTGAAACGGTTAGATATCTTACCTTTAGTTATTGTATCACGACCGATGTTATTAATATATAACGGTGCGAATTATAACAAGGAGAATTGTCTAAATGGCTTTAAGCACAGTATTTCCAAACCTAATTGAGCAACACAAAACAAATTGTCTGGGCGGTTGTATTATTGGTATCAAAGACACGCTGTCAGGTGCAGGCATATCCACAATCTTTGTAGTAATATCGACACGACGACAGATTGTGTAAGTTATTTTGCTCGTAGCGGGTCAATAAAGCGGCATTGACTTAGGCATCAACTATTTTTTATGACAATGGGCAATACACCTGTTCCCATATTGGCGATTCTTCTATCAATATCAATCATGGCTTGTGTATCACCATACGTCATTATAAATAATTGACACATGTAAAGATCGATCCAGGCTGAGAGCGTCGAGCGTCCCATTCGTAATGCATCCAATTCGCGTGCTGGTAGCGTTACTTCAGTGTCATGCAAGTCCGTTTTCTTGCATTCTCAGTTTATAAAGCGATTGCACTGAGAGCAGTTCATCTAATGTTGTAACTGGAAACATCATATTTTTCATTCAGAAGAAAGAACAAAAAATAGGAATTCGCCTTATAAACAGACACCGATATCGGTATGGCGAGTACCATCATTTATATTTAGATTTACGAGAATATCCTGATCGATTTTTCAACTACATGAGAACATGAGAATGGCCATTTCAACATTGGATTATACGTATACTTACTTAGCATGGTGCAAATTAGGCTGATGAACTCATTTTGGCGACTGAATGCTTTTACGATGCGCCAAAAAACATTTCCGTTTGTTCTCGACGCTGACGCTATTTAGGCAACACTACGCTCGACGCTCTCACTCTGAATGTTTGCATTTGATAACACTAATTTGTTTTACTTCGACGCGACGAGAACGCGACACGACACGACGCTCTCAGCCTCGATGGACCTTGAGGCGGCATGCAGACAGCGTTTTTTAAGAGCCATAGGTCAAGTTGGTCCGGTCCCTACAAAATTTGACCATGAATAGTCCACTCGCATCCCACCTCCAAGGAAGTTATGGCTCAGATGCGTCCCGTAGGTTTCCCTGCTACTTTCTTCTTCTTTGAAAAGACAAACCCTAACAAACGTTTCCAAGTAAAAAAAATGTTTCACTTATGTGTAATACATACAAGAAAACAACTAATATTATAAATAGTTTAGAGGAAATTATCCATAATAGTTAATTAGGGGACCAAGGGACCGTATTTTAGGAGACAGGAAATGCCGAGTATAATGGACATTCCCCAGGCCAGGCAGAAAATATCAATAGTTTCATCCCTTATATCTATTTTAGCACGCGTATTTTTGGTCCAGCTTAACAGGAAGACACTACATCGGTGCTCTCACGCCAATTTTCTCCTCAATCGTTGAATTGCCGCTTTTATATAACTTACTCTTATACTATGCATACCGCACTAGTTTTCCCTAAAGCAAATTAATATGCTTATTCTTAATTGTCACTTGTAATAGTTGAATCATGAGGATGGAGTAGCGACCCTTAATGGTAACTTGAAAACAATTGCTTGTTTTGGTGTCACTCTTTCTTTGCTTTTACTCTCTCATTGATCACAAACATACTTGGGGAAGGCACATTTATTCACCGCCTATAAGAAGGTATTCATTTCATTTTTCTCTTACTTACATACCTTTGTTAGTGGTGTGTAAATCAATAGTTCAGACGCGATCGATTTATTTACTAACCGATTTCAAAACGTTCGAATCTGTTAAATAAATCATTGAATCGATTTTTTATTATGCATGCATAGCACACTAGTCTCAATAATTATCGATCTGTTCACTTGTTCTGTTTACGGAACGAACGAACAATTTAACAGTAGGTACGTATAATTGTGATATTTTTATAATAAAATGTGATGCGGATTGGTTAGGGTTATTTTAGACTATAGTCTATTATTCTATACACAACACATATGCATTATATTTTATTTCCTTCGAGAGTGCCGAGTGTTTCGACGCAGACAAAATGGGAGCCTGAACTGTTTGTCTCTGTTGAGTTTAGCTGAAATATTATTCTTTAGTTCGTTTCAATATTTCCCATCGGTCGATGTCCGTTAAACAATAATTGGCTTATTGGTTTGCGTCGCTCGGCACTGATAAGGATTCGGTCATTCAGTACTTTCTACTGATACAATCTCTGTTACCGAATCATTCATGATTGACATACCTCTAAACGTTGTATTATTGAGGTATCGAACTTAATATTATTTTCAGTACCTTACGATTTAAAATCACAACTAATATATTTATTTGACTGAGCAATATTATAAGTAGATTAAAATTTAAAATGGATTAAGACAGGATATCATTCATTTCAATAATTATCATTACATGTGACATTGTAATAAAAATTGAATAAATCGCTATCGCCAATAGATAAGTAGTTGTTTATCTAAACAAATAATGTTAATGTTAAAATACGGTAAATTACCGTATGTTGTATATATTTAATTTCTAAAAGGTGTTATGGACTCCTTGGGTATCCTAGAGAAAAATTACATACCTTTTTTAAAGCCTGAATACTATTAGATAAAAAACCTTAACATTACTTCACGTGCTGCCACGCCATACAAATATTTTTTCACTTAACTACTTTACGACTACACGTTCTTCGACTTCAAATTAAAAATTGCAGATTATACGTTGCCATTGGTCAGTTTTTAATAATATGTAGAAGGATTAGGTCGTCGATGCAGGTTTCCCTTGAATTTTCACGTATTTGTTCGCATTTAGTGTGTTTCTTACGTTATAAACAAGGTAAAGGTATAAAAAACATTTTTCGCGTCATTTTTATTTGAATAATTATATAGGAAGGTATGACATAACGAAATAGTGTAGAAATTATAGTATTCGACCATTTAAATATTTTTCTAATATGTTTGATGTGTAAATATAACAGCACCGGCCTGCATTAACTGACATCTTCTGAGAGCTTAACTGACCTACCACATTGATTGTGACATCTCTCGCCAGTACATAAAACATGGTTTTACGAATTTGACCTTAGGTGGCTTATCTCGCTTATTAATTCAAAACGTCATTTATGGTTATATTTCTTCAATTTATTTTCATATCAGGATTTGCCAGAATGAGTTCAAAATAAATTTCAAACCCAAAATTTGTTCTTTTAGCTTAATTTTTTTTTAAAATGCCTCTTTCATCTCATTGTATCTGCATATTTTGGTATTTTGCCTGTAGTATCATGGTAAAGTAATATAGTAAAAAAAAATGTTTCTCTTTATACCATTGTAATATACAGGGTGTTATGGAAATGACGTATTATATTTAAACCGGCAATTCCTGAGATGAAAACAAATTGAAGAAAAATATCCAAAAATGGTGCTTTAATTTAATATGTCATGTACATAACCTTATGTCAAACCAAAAATTACCACGTGGTGCCCCTGTTTGGAAGGTAAACGCAGCAACATATGGCAGTGAATATTGAACAGTGTTGTCATATCTTCAGGGTAAACTCTTTAGAAAGTCAATAACCGTTTGACAGATTTCAAGTTGTTTATTTTTTAGGGTACATTATTATAAACTTTTACGTTCAGTTCGCTGGGAAACAATCTCTGATTTATAAACTTGAACTTAATCGAACGAACCGCCGCGGAGTTTATAAATGGTCAGGTATGTTCTCAAAACCCGAACAAACCCGAACAAACCCGCCAGATCTGGACAACTTAAAAGTTTATAAATGCCACTTACCCTTTAGAAAAAAAAAGCATTTTTATTTAACTTTTCGGACTTATTAAAGCCAACTTAATTTATAAAAAACACAAAGTACTCATATCACAAAATCACATGAGTTTTCACGTCACACTACATCTAAGTACCGTTCAATCTGAATTAGTATTTTAAAGTGCTACTGTGTAGACAAAAATACGCCTTTATTGTCTGGGAAATAATGTAGTTAACATGTTAACATCTAAAAAATTTTAAAATAAATAACACGTTGGTTCTGTCGATCGATATCGACCAGCTTCTTTAAACAGCTGATTTTGGACAATCGGGCTAATATTTAAAAATACAGCGTTGCCAGTTTCGATGTTTTATAAGCGACTATCATAAATTGCCGAATTTCCTTCTATAATATTACTTTCCTGTATAATTATAGTCTCGGAAATGGCAACCGCGCCACTACCAGTTTTCGGAGGAAGGAAGCATCTTGAAGTTTGGACTGGCCCATTATTATTTGAAAGGGTAGTTCCTTTGTGAACATAATTGTTTCATTTTACCTTTAGTAAAGGGTTAATGGCCCATAGAAATTAGCGTTTCTATTATTTCTATTGCGAAATGATTAAGTGCTCTTATTCTATGTGTGTTATTGTAAAGTGTAATTATGCGTTAGTGTTGGGATTTAGTTATAAGCTTATTATGCACTCCCCCACATCAGGACACGTGATGAGCATAATGAAAAAAGAACTGAAATTGTCTGTGCCCTGGATTCCTTAATCGCGTCCTGAATTTACTTCCTAAGTAAGCTAAATATTTATTCTTATAAGAAACTAAAGTTTTATACTTTTAAACAGTTTAGCAACATTGTGCCTGAATATCTGTTGATTACCCAGCTGGGCAATGTAATATGTTCATATATGAATGTGCCGAGGAGTTGTGTGTGGGTTTAGGGGTGAATTCTCTAGGACACCCCAGGAGTCACCCATTTAAATATAATACGTCATTTCCATAACACCCTGTATTTTGCATTTTGTGTCTCTATTCCTTTATTCGTTAAAAAAAACAGTAAATGTGTTCACAATATTTTTCACCAAATATATAACACAATATTCTAATGGTAATATACTTTACAATGATATATCATGTATTTCTTTAGGTGTATGATATCTACAATGTTATTGGCGGAAAACAAAAAACATTGTATGATCAGTTATTTTATTGTATATTTGGTATGTGTTATACTGTTTGGTTTGACGTTTAGTTAGTTGTTTTTATATTTCAAAAACATTAAAGAATCATTTAATAAATTTTATTTTTTTATTGTATTATATTTAACCAAACATTTAACAATGTTTCTTATGCAAAATTTAATGATTTCAAAAATCGTAAAATACCTTACTATATTCTTGTCAAACATATTTTTTCCCAAAATAATGGCAAATGAGGTTACAATGTTACTGCTAATAAAAATTACATATTTTGAAAATGGTAAGCGACAAGATTATTAGTTAAAACATAACTTAGGACAAAACTGGCATCTTAAACAGGAAGTAATTGTAAACTCTGTTACTTCTGTAAATATAAACTTTCTAAAAACCGGAATGGTAAATATATTTGTCGTTTACAATATTATTCGATGCATGTATCGATATACTAACTAACTATTATTGAAAATCAAAGAAAAAGTCCATTTTCTCCAAGAGACCTGTTTGGCAACTAACAAGGGATGGTTGCGACCAAGGCGGACAAGGGCTCTTGCTTGGTGATTATGAATAGAAATAATTATCTGGACAAGGTAATGAATTTTCGCAGCTCTAACGATTTTCAATAGATAAACAAAGATCCAACAAGTTAATTTTTTAACAACGTAAAAACGGTACTTGATGAAACCCTAATAACATTGGAATATTTTGGTCCCTCTAAACAATGTATCCAATGAACGCAAGAACCCACTTACTATAAGGGTTACCTAAACAAAAAGAAGACATCCCTATCAGGCCAATGGTTTCCTATATTGATTCACCTTGCTACCGTCTCGCTTCTTGGCTTGATAACACCCTTCGCTAGGTGACAGGGTTTAATAGCACTTATTCTGTTAAAAATGCCATAGTCTTTGCTGACTTTCTGGAGGACGTTGACGGGCCCCCTGATGTGAAATTGTTGTCGTTGGATGATAAGAATTTATTTCCGAGTATCCCTCTACTGATTGGATGAGTTTGGTTAGAAATTTGTTACAGGAGGAAGATCTTTCCAACTTAGTGATGTCTGACTTTGTTTTACTTTTGGAGACGATTCTTCAAAAATATGTATTTCAATTTAACAATAAGTTTTTTAGATAGGAAGCAGGTTTGGCAATTGGTTCTTGTTTTTAACCTTTTTTGAGTGAGGTTTTTATGAATAGCCTTGAGAGATTGATTATAAAAAGTAATTTTTCTGACTTTCTGGTTACTTATCAGAGATATGTTGATGATATTTTTATTGTTTGGAACGGTACAGATCAGGACTTTAAAGATTTCCTTAACTTTTTAAACACTTTACACCCTAAAATTTGTTTTACTCTTGAAATCGAAAAGGATAACAAACTACCTTCCTTAGATCTCTTGTTAACCAGATCTAACAACATAATTCTTTTTGATATCTACAGGAAGCCTTCGTCAACCGATAATATATTCCAATTTAATTCTAAGTCTAATCACTCACATAAATTTGCAGCTTTTAATTCGTTCTTCATAGGCTTTTAAACTCCCACTCTCTAGAGATACTTTTAATAGAGATCTGGATATAATCAGATTTTTGGCGATTAGTAATGGATTTGTTTTAAAAACAATTAATAGAATTTATTATAAATTTTTCAACTAGTACAGGCTAACCAACAATGTCATTCATTCTAAATCAAAGAATTAAATATAAATCATTGACACTTTTTGGTAATATTTCTCTACAACCAGCAAAGTTTTTTAAACCATTTAATATTACATTAGCTCTTAAAACCAACAACACTCTGAAACAATACCTAAATAGAATTAAGGACAAGGTAGACCGTCTCTCTAAGTCTAGGGTGTATTCGTTACAATGTCACGATTGTTCAGCTGTGTACGTGGGTCAGTCAGGTAGAAAAATATCCACTACAGTTCATGAACACCTTAGTTTATTTCACAAATAATGGAATATGGACATAAATAATACAAAATCAGCCTTCGCGAATAATTTGTTGAGTCTGTACATACTTTTTCGACATCTGAAAATGTTTTACATGATTGCCAAAAGGGAAAGAGGTTGGATTTACTTGAAAAACTAGAAACAACTAAAGCCAGGAAGAGCCCTGTTTTGTCTTGTGTCAATGAAGTGTTCAATTTTAGTCCCATTTGATTTTTCATAACATAATTGATTAATGTTTCTTTGTAACCTCTATTTTATTTTGCCGCCTTTCTCTGACTGTCGTGATATTGCTTCTCGGATTCTTCTTCTTTGTCGACATGAGCGCTGTTAAAATGGGCTATCATTTGCTGACCAATCCCGGACGATTCCTTTAACCACTATTTTAATAATTTTTTTTAGGATGAACGTCGTCGACATTTTAACATTCAATATTTATTTTATATTAAGTAATACATATTTAAAAAAAAAATTTTTAATTATGCTTGTTGTTTATGCAGTCATTTGTGTTGTGGTTTAAATTTTTATTTTAAGATAATTTAGTGACATTTTTAGTGGTTTTATATTTTTTCTTTTCAAATTTTTAAAAATAAATAAAAAAAATGTTAGGTCTGATGATGCCCAGATGGGCGAAACATTTAACCACACGTAAACTTTTTAAATAACTAACAAGTTCACAACTTGTTAGTTAACTATTATTGATTTACTAACCAGCTAACTTTGATTGTGAGCAGATCATTTCTGTCATCTGGGTTGTTAATTATTATTCAACTCATTCTACCGATAGCTAAATCCTCATGGAGTCACTTTAGCGTCTGTATATCCGCCATAGCTCTTCTGCTAGGAAGCCTCTCAACCGTTCAATATACAGAGCCGAAATTAGGTATGATTATTGATCTGTATAGGTTATCAAATGGAAGTCAAGAACATGAGAAATCGAAAATATGTAGGTTAGCATTAATATGTTATCAAATTTAGAATGTTACCATTGAAAATATTAAGAATCATGATAAAGCCGGGCAAATAATGAAACAAATATATTTGAACATTCAGGTATGTAATAGTTCATGGTTTGTTCGACAAATAATGGCCTTAAATGTCTAAACCACAAAAATGAAATTTTTGCCGTTCTCCTTTCGTCTGACTCAGCCTTAGATGCGTTTCGACGTATCGCTCGTCAGTAAGGTAAGATAGAAGTTCGGGCCTTTAAACCGACCCCCGCCTTTAACCAACCAACCAAGGCACTCACACTCACACACTCTCTCTAACATTACTAACGAGCCGTGATACGGCGAAATGCGTCTAAGGATGAGTCTGACAAAAATTGTATATTTGTGGTTTATATAGACATTTATTTTTCCATTTATATCTTTACTTAATATTACATTGGGCGAAACAGTTACGGTTTTATCCTAAAATGAAGTGAAAATCTAATGTTATATTATTATATGAATTTTCATCAAGTAATCATTAGAATGTGATTACCTCGTGGTATTTTACCTCTTTCCTTTATTTCATCTTTTAATTCATATTTTAGCGTCATGGAAAAAAAATAACGGACATTTTGTGACAATTCAGTTTATTTTGAAAATAATGATATTCATTCTCAAACGCGATACATTCAACATTAGCTGACAAATCGTGACGTCCCGAACTCAAAAATTGGAGAATTGTAGACAGTGATAAAATTCATTATCTTAACGATATCTTGTAAAGCATGAGTGACAAAGTTTTGATAGAATATTCAAGAACAAACATGACATACAAGAGATTGTCAACTATCCGAGTAAGTAATTGTAATTAATATTACCGACAACTGCTTAAATCCTTCCATAAGTAATTATTTAAAAATATTCATATTCATATAAAAATTTCTATGAGTTTAACGAAATGAGTTATAGAAAAAGATTCGTTAGAGTTTTTATAATAAAATTATTCAAATTTGATACTTTATAAAATAATTTAATTTGTTTTGGATTTGTTGGAAAAGGAATGAAAAATTGGATTTATTTTCCTGATAGAATTTGAGGAATAACAATACTTAACAAACAATTGTTGTCAAATCTTGTTTACGTTTGTTGGTTCTCAAGTGCGTCGAGACGAAATTTAGAATAATGTCCATAAGTCAGGAAGAAATCCAAATACGTATATAGGAAGATTTAGTTGCTTACCAAGTTTAAAGATAGATGTCGAAATTAATTAGCGCTTAACTTGTTACTATCTCAAACTATTGTATTTCAAATTATCCACTATACACGACTTGTTCGTTAGATGCTGCCGATTAATAATTCTTTCCAGAATTATTTAAATAACAAACTAAGTAACAAATATTAAAACTTCTAAACGGTATGAAATAAAATGTTCTAAGGTATATCTCCTTGAATCTATTACCTAATAAAGAACACGCCTTTAAATTTCTTAACCACTCAGCTCGTTCCTTGGAAAATCCTTTCATCAACTTGCATAATTTCTTTATTAATTTTTAGCATTCCTACTGTTTACACAGTAGTTCGTGACACACATTACACAGTAGAATATGCCACATAAAAATATTTCTCAAACTATAATGAATAGAACTATGTAAGGTATTACCATCGTCCAAAAATATCAAAATTTTAAATCAAAACGTTTTTGTGGACTAAATTAAAATTTAAAAAAAAATGCCTTATCCTGGCAAGTGGGGTTTCAAGTAAGGTATGGTTTCCTTCCACACATTTTTTAGATTAAAAATGGCATTTCGGAGGAATTGGAAATGGCTCCCCTCTAACTCGAAAAGATGCTGAAAATAATTTAAAAATTGATTATACTCCCTCACGCAACAGCAAATCCTTGGCATTAAAAAGTACTTTCGTTTCGGGGTAAATTACCACTAAAAAATATTAAACAATTTTTTTATTTGCATTCAATCAAGAGAGGTGTCAAATGAATGAGTTTGCCAAACTATTCTGATCGAATTTTTAGTCCCAAAATGACGCGTCAAAATGTAATCATTTTAGGAAATTAATGGCGTCCTAAATAAATTTTGAGATAAAATATCTAGTAAGTATATAATATATTGAGTCCATACATGAAATGGGGACGGAAGTGCCAAGATAGCTTCTCAGAAACTTGGTGTACTCTTCCGAACCAGAAAGTTGTACGCACCTCAACAACTTTTGATACTATACAAAGCCCAGAATCGACCATCACTAGAGTACTGCCCTCATGTCTCGAGCTCTGCACCCAAACATACTCTTCGGGTACTGGGTTCCATCTGATTGGAGACCACGAGCTGACGAAGAACCTCGACAGCCAAGAACATCGAAGACAGTTTGTGGATTTGACTCTCTTTTGCAGTTATTTTCATGGAAAGTGCTCGGCTGACCTTGTCCTATTAATTCCACCCAGAGCGGCGAATAGCAGAAATACACGACGAACAACTGCCGCCCTTCCATATGTGGCTAAGCTTAGTACTCCTCGAACATTATTATTTAAGAATTCTTTCATCTGGAGGACTTCATCCTTATGAAACAACCTTTCCCAGGTCGTTTTTCCCAACGAATATAACCTCCAACGATTGAAAACAAACGTGAATCGCTTTTTACGCACACGCACCACTCCCTGAGTGCCCTAAAGGATTTTTCCTATAGTGCTTGTGTTTGATCATAAAAAAAAATACAAGAACTTATACTAAAATAGCATAAGGTCAGAAATTAAAAGGGGCATATTTTCCCATACACAGTGTAGCACAAAAGAGTGCCATGCCATTAAGTTATATTTTTTAAATGAGACACCCAGTATTTCTTGCATATTTATTTTTTTTGCATCTGTACTTTTAGAGCAATAAATTACTGATTTAATTTTGTAGCAATTTTAAATTTTGCCATTATTTTTTTTGTATTTAAAGTAGCATACCTTATCTGAGATAAGTTGCATTCCTCCCTTAAGTGTTATAATTTGTGTGCCATTCAACCAATTTAAACAACTATTCAAGATCTTTGATTGTTGAAACAATTTAGCAAATTGTTGTTTATTTTGAACCTTAATTGAGGGAGTCGCTATTGTTCCGCTCAGTTGATTCGGATCGTTCATCGACATACCCGATAGCCTCGTGGTTCAAGGCGGACTTCTCCGACTCTCCCCTGTGGTTGTCAGGTCGCGATATAGAGTGCCTTGGTTGACAGTGTCTTGCTGCTTCCTTTTTATAGCTGGTACTCTGGTACTGTTCGTAGCAGATTAAAGAGAGTATAGAGATATGTCAAATAATTAATTGATTATTTTCGTTTTTGGGGTTCTTCTCCTGCTGGCCGTCGAACCACGCGGCTGAGAATTTTTTTTGGGTCCATTTTTAAGAGACCCTTCTCCATATGGTTCCATTTCCCTTTTAGAGATGAGTTAAGCCATTAGGGCAAAGTTTTCTTTTATTTCTGAGGCGATTTATTGAAATGGGGTTTTCTTTTATTTCAGGGTTCATTTCTTCTTTTTCTCCTTTTTTATGTAGTCCATTTCTATTTTCTCTTCGTCCTCTTATGAGGGGTGTTTTAAGTGGCAATAATTACAGCTAAGTTTTCAAGGATGACTTTTAATGGCCAATATTTCTAATTCACCTTAAGTACAGGGTCAACCTTGCCACAGTAACTACTGAGACTACTACAAATTAGAAATTCGGAAAAGTATTTATAATTTAGTTGGACGGGTTCCTAAATCCGAAATAATACGCATTTTTGAAAATCCAAATATATCGCTTAGAACCATTTATCGGACAATTGCTGAATGTGAGCTAAGGTATTCCTTGTATGAACTCTCCAAAAAGTGGAAGGCCTAAAATTTTGTCAGTGTAAGATCAGAAAGACTGATAAGAAAGACGAAAACACACTTGGTACATCAGCAAGAAATGATAATATCGAACATCTAAGAACACCACAGCGCAGGAACTATCGCGGAATGATCAGAAATACCGAAAAAGATGAAAGGCTCCGAAATATATAGGGAAGGGAAATGATTGTTTTATACTGACAATATTGCAGAGGTCCCTGACAATGTCAAATTTAAACAAAAGGCCAAATTCGCTGATATGGTGTTAGCATGGTGCGCTATTACCACCAGGGGTGTATCCAGGGCTTATGTTGGTCGAGTAAGAGGTGAAGCCCTGGATAGTCAAAGGTGTATCGATAATTGTCTTACGAAACTAGTTAATTTTATTGAGGATAACCAGAAACATAGTTAATTTTACTATACAAATAATAAAACTAACCATAATTTATAGCTCTATATAGGATGTTACAAATTCGGCCTCCACCATTGGGATTTCGAGAACGGTAAGAAATACGAAGTCGGTTAAATTGTGGCAAAGATGCGTAATTATGCGATTTTATTCAATTTAAGGAACAAAACTTCGAAAAACCGGTAATGCTCGAACGTAGATTTTGGCCCTGTTTCATATTTCATATTTAAAAAAGGTGATGATGGTGATCTAAAGACGAAACGCCGCATGGAAGATCTGATGATGCTATCTTGTGGAGAATGAAAAGTAGCAATGAGAAAGTGAAATTTATATTTCGTCATCTCTTCGAACAAAGTCAGGAAACAATAAAAACCTAAACGTAAAAGTTTAGATTTTTTCAAATATCTTGACAGTCTCTGTATTTGTTTTTGATTTTTTTGCGGCATATTATTGGACCCGTATTTACGCAACTTTGCCCCAATTGAACCGACTTATCGACGTATCTCTTAACGTTCCCGAAAACCCAATGGTGAAGGGCGAATTTGTAACCCTCTGTATACAGTGGCGACTCGTGTCCTATTTCACAAGTATCATGAAATTATTTTAAAAATTTTATTTTTCTGTAACGACCAAATAATTATATTTATTATATTATATTTAAATTTGTCAATAACAGTCATTAAAGTTTGGAATACCCTTTATATATTTTTTTTAATAGATATCATTGCTAGGATAGCCATTCTTCATTCTTAGAACTTCGCAAAAATGTTTTTATTCGTTATAATGTTGAAAAAAATCGTTCACCTTCGGCCGTGGTCATTGATATGGTAACAATTATTTGTAAAACTGTAAAGGTGGCACAAAATATGCTCTGAAGATTATTTTTTATTCCATTTTTGTCCAGGCCGGCTGCGCAACGCCGCGACCAAACAACAAACAGGAAAAACAAAACAATATATATTTCATTTTTAAACTTTCTAATAAAGTCCCTAGATTTACCCTTTGTGGTCTGCGTTAAATTTATTTCGGGTTTTGGTCTCCCCGCATTCTTCACATCAATGTTTTGCTCTAAACTCAAAGAGCTAAAGTTATTTTTTAAATAGTCCACCGTCGAACTATTCATTTTAATTTAATAAATATGTAATATTAAAATATTGAAACATCCACGCTCGAATTACTACATACATGCACGAACAAACAGGCAAAGGCGCACACCAAAATTGTGCGACTTTCCCATGTTAAATCCCCATAACCCCGCTATCCCCCGATGTATGCCGGAGACAATTAATACTATGCATTACAAAACTTTATTTAATTATATTTTATTATAAAAGACAATTGGTTGAAATTTGTGCCAAACCTTATGGGACATACGTTATATTTTATTTCTCATTTAAATACCCTTCTTACAGCTGCACTGAAACCTTAGGGGTTATTAAATCCCTTGGTTTTTAAATATGTGCTTTACTGAATAGTTTTCCAACCTAAAAACGAACAACATTTTCCCAGTTTAATCAAAGTAAACTCGGTGGCGCCCACAATGCTGAAAGAAATTTTATAATGTAAGTACTCGCGACCTTTAGCCTCCGCTAACAGAAAGTTGCCGAGAGCCTGTGGTGTTTACTCTATTATAAAATCAAATAAGCCAACATAATTTAACTAAAAAAAAAGCAAATACCAATGTTGAAAAATTATTTCCGAACCACCCGAAGATAACCCTATACTAGAAGGGCGTATTTACCACCTGAAAAGCCAACAGACTTATTCCTTTTATTTATTCAAAAAAGAGGTTTTATTTTGCTAAAAAAAAAACGGAAACAATCTAAAATATTTTTTTAACCACGGCATTGGATAAGATTATGAACAGAGCTCTAGAGATATTGAATCTAATAGCGTTTATTTATTTTATGCGTAATAAGGTTTCGATACATTTTAAAATAATTTTTCTCAATTTTTTCAGGTGGAAGTTGGTATATTATTTTGCCATTTGATTCATAAACAGTTTTTCTTCGCAACACAAGCATATAAGTTATTTCCAGCCGTAATTTCAAAGTTTATAAATTATTTGTTGTTCGATAAAGATATCTCTGTTCCCGCTTCATTGGCGAACCAGGAATGGAACCACAAACAATCGACAATTTCCGTTACGTCTCTATATCCGTTTCGCCATAACTCAAGGTTTATATATAAAATTTCAACCAATGACAATCGACTCTTCGAAATATATCGATTTAATCGAATCGAAACATATTGACTGACAAATAGACCCCGTTACAGCTTGTTGATGAATAACCTAAAACCTAACCTCAAATATCATGAATATATTTTTTGCAGGAAGCAGTGTTACCAGTAGTACAATAATACACTGTATGGATGCTGCAGTAGGTTTTTTATGAAACATTTTTAAATATTGTGAAATAAAACTCTTTTTTTTGCTTATAAATGTTTCAGTTTTAATAGAGTATTACTCTACATATGTTTCGCCTTCTTAGGGCTTTATCAAGTATCATCTGTACTCTTGATAAAGCCCTAAGAAGGCGAAACATATGTAGAGTAATACTCTATTAAAACTGAAACATTTATAAGCAAAAAAAAGAGTTTTATTTCACAATAGTAGTACAATAGTACTAGATATTGTACTTATTGCAGACATTTAGTAATTTAGCACCTTCGAACTCAAATCTAGTACCTTTTCAAAATGCTTGACATATCGTGAGGCAACGGGTTTGTTCGGGTTTGTTCGTTCTCAGAGCTTCGACCTATCGCAGCGACAGCCTCCCACTCCTTTTGTAGGGGGTGACGTCTGTCACTTGTCATTGGGATGAAACCGAACCTTACAATAATTTGTTATTTTCATTTTGAATAATTTGTCATACTGACTGAGACTTTGATAATGAAGAAAATGAAAGCGGCGAAGCAAGGAAATATTTGAATAATGTCTGGCAATGTATTTTAATATTATTATTCTTCAAGACTAAAGAGCTAAATTGGTTAAAGAATGTTAAAAGAAGCCAAAAAAACAGACTAATTAACTGACTTATTTCCTTCCACTAATTAATTTGTGCATTTTAGAGCTCAAAATATAAATGTAATGGAAACAGCCCAGTTTTATTCCTGTATTTATTTTATCATAAACTTGAACAACGTGAACAACCTCCATAGAGCAGCACACGCGTGCACTAATTGGTTCACTATATCGAGACTCTACTGTATTTAGGACTACGATCCACTAGAAAAACAAATACATTTACACATCTTATTAGGTAGTTTTTATTAACCACTGTTAAGTAGGTAGGTAGGAGAACCATTTCATTCTAATATAATTCCTCCAATAAGGAAGTCTAAAATCATAGACATGGTCGTTCTGACAGTGTCTCCTCATCATTCACATTCCACACTCTAGGTCTCATGGTACTAATTGTAATAGGCAGGCTTTGGATTGCTTGGCTACTATCCTCACTAGCTTGTATCTCCTCTATATCTTCATAGCAAGCATATAGAAAGTCACCTTTGTGCAGTGCATACTTGCTCGTGGTAATCTGTATCTACAATAATTTAAAAATATTTATATTATAAGATTTAAGATCTAAGAAAATTACAAAACTAATTTTTAGATAATATTACGAAAATGCCAATGGTAGTGCTAACAAAATACCTTGTGACTTCAAAAACAGTTTACAATTTTTATTCAAAATGATGTTTTACCAGTATTATTAACTCTTGCACTTTCTTCTGCAGATAACTTTATTCTAAATTTAGTTCCAGAGCGGTGAAGAATTTCCACAAGAATATAATTTGAATTTGTGTCCACATCCATTATGGATTTCGTTTAACCTAAAATTTAATGTTTCTTGAAATTGTCACATTTCTTTAAATAACTTATAGTATAGTCGATAATCTCTTCCGATTGTAGCAGGCCAATATTTGCTTTTCTTTAGGGTGTGAGTACGTGGACTGCGGAAAAGAAAATTGGCTGTTGGATTAAAATTCTTCCCTCTTGGAGGTTAGGTTTCTTTTTTTAAAAGATTATTTTTTTCGATAAGAGCGTCAAATTTGATTTTTATTCTCGTATTCGACTCCTCAAAATATGTACATTTATTCTGGTTAGTCAAAAATTAACCAATGTAATTAAAAATTATTTAAATATTTTGTGGCATTTAGGTAGTTAATGATCAAATAAACTTTTAGGAGCAAAAGTACATACTATTCACAATTTTTTACCACAACTAATTAGTAATTATCTTTGTCCGGAAAACTGAGGTTCAAAATTCAAAACAAAATAAAAATTACATAAAAAATAATAATACTACGGCGCAGTGTTGCCAGGTATCTCGTGAAATGTCACCAGATCTGTTGATTTTTTGTGATTTTATGAATAATCTGGTGGTCCAAGAAAAACTTTTTAGAAAAGTCCGTTTTCTGGTGTTACCAACATCGTTTTTTTTTGGGGGGGGGGGATATATTTTATAAATTACAGAAAATCACCAGATACCTGGCAACACCGCTACTTCGGCACCGTTCGATGGTGGGGCAAAGGGGTAATGACGTAAACAGTTCTGATGTTAGGATGGTGTCGCGGGCGACAGTACGTAGCTCTGAGAACGCGGCTTAAGTATTTGACATGAGTTAGGCACGTGCAACCCCTGTGTTACCTTTTTTTATGGGACGGAACCAGACTTTTGTTTAAAATATTGTCAGTTGGGAATCGGATGGGACCTATGATTATGCCATCCATTCCTATGTGTAAATAATTAGTCCCAGTTTATAAAATCTGGTACTTTTTAGCACCTTTCTAGTAGCAATCTAGTACAAGAAGGCAATGGGCTTTTCTTTATCGATCGACATAAAAGCGATTGTTCGTGGTTCCACTGCAGGTATATATTTTAATATTTAATAAAGTAACATCACAGAGTGTTACCATGAATTTAAACATTCACAAATATAGGGTCATATTTATTTAAAAATTTGAAGGTTGGGTGTTACTTCCGGTTAAACCAAAGTTGGTAATAATTATGTCTCTCGGCTCAGATATTTCTTATTCTTATGCTGTAGAGTAACGAAAGTATTATAGGAATATAAGAGATACATTGTGAGCAGTTTCTACGGCCGGAAAGTGATATAATTCATGATTTTACATAAACAGATATCGATTAAATGGTCGTCCTAAAGGTGTGGTTTTGATAGAACTGCCGGCAGTAACGTCTGACCGCGACGTCTGGTCTTTAGGTAAATACAACTGCCCGACTGCTTGCATGTAAATTTTATAACCAAATTTGCTTCTAAAAGCCTCTAATGTTGTATTTGTTATTCGATTGCGTATAAAAAAGTTTCAGTTCGGCCATGAGTACCAAAAATTTTTTAGCGGATGATGAAATGCTCATTTCACAAGTCAGCAAATTTCATCAATTATACGACTATCAAGATAAGGATTATAAAAATCTAGAAATACGAGAAAATATTTTAATATACACACAGATACTACAGTACGTCTGCTTTTCTCAACGGAGATAATTGACTACCGATGGCTTCCAGCAGTTGCAGGGAAAACAATCGGCGGTCGTGACTGCCAGACGTCGCGGCCAGACGTTACTGCGGGCAGTTCTACCGAAACCATACCTTTATAGTTGTAGACCAAGTACAAGCAGATATTTATGAAGTACAAATTTTCATATTTATAAACTGATTTAATTAAATTTTCTTTATCCGGCGTAGGATTTCTTGCCCTTTTTGATCGCTTATTTATTTTTTGTGTAGAAATAATTAATTGCTTTAAAAACCGGAATATTTACGCCAGAGGGAATGCGACTAATAAACCTTAAACGAATTCCTTGTTTAACTTAAATTAATTTTGTTAAACCTTACAGGGGAGCTTAAAAGACTATGTATTTTTTATTACGAAAATTTCAATTTTTAGAAAGTAATTTTCTTGCAAATTTAATTCGAAATAAAACGGCAGAAACCATTTTAAAAATTTCTTTATTACTTTTAAATAATAATGTTTAGGTATTTACTCAGTGAATCAATTTTGGAGCAATCAATTAAATTTGTTCCTTTAAGTACTACAAAAGTTTTAGAATTAATTGAAATTCTGAATGAAGTCCGTATTTCTGATAAAGATTCATATTATTTTAGCGGAAGATTTGTATATCGACAAGTCAGTTATATTGACAAAGATTTGCAAATTTTTAAACGACTTATTTCGAAAATTTTGTGAATAATAAATTATTTTAAAAGAACTAGTCAAATCAATACTGTCTAGAGCTGAAAGTCTAATCAGTAGATTCCAAATTTTTCAGAAGAAATTAATGAGAAAGGGTTCATAGGTCTATCGTAGCGGTCTGTAAGGCAATCGGTATTTCAGGCTGTCGGTTTATCGGTCTGATAGCTAGCTTATTTAGTTTAGCTTTAATTTGAAAATATTTTAAGATATAGATACAGGATGATCAATCAACGTTAAATAGATTAGTTATTTTTTAATACCTTTAACAACCCTTAATGGAAATGGTATTAGTCGATTTTACTTCAATCGCAATATTATATTAACTCCAAAAAAACATATTTTAAATTATCGTCGGTGTGTCTGTTGGCTCTTAAGCTCAAAAACTACTTGACGTGAAGGTCTACATTCTATATAATTATGGATTATACATTAACCATGTTCGAAACCGGATATACTACAAAGTTATCAGTTTAATTTGACCGTTACCGCTACTAAACTTTATCCTCAATGAATTTGGAAATATTTGAAGTCACAGATACACGGTGGTTGAAGCTAAATGAATTGTTTTCGGTTATTGACTTTAAAATGTTTCTTTGGGAAAAGATTATTTAATAAACATTTTCCTTGATTTAGGAAAAATCTGAGCAAATTCGATATGATGCATTTGTCGTATTGAGTTCTGTTTACAAGAAAATTGCGAGACAAAGGTATTTGCCGATTAATTTATAATGCTGGAACATTTTGACAAATTTATAGGTTTCAAGAATGACTATCACTGTCATTAATACTTCAAAATTTTCTATTAAAAATATAGCTTCAACAAACCAAATTACACCATCAAAATTTCAACTCCTTTAAAACTATGTCTATTTCTATTATTGAGTGGTGTAATTTCTTCGCGCTATTGAAGCTATGGTTTTAATACAAAATGTTGAACTGTTAATGACAGTAATGGTCTTTCTTGAAACTTATAATTATGTTCCAGCAATATAAATTAATAGGCAAATACCTTTGTCTGGCAATTTCCTTGTAAACATAATTCAATATAACAAATGCGTCATATTGAATTTGCTCAAATCTTTCAGTCAAAGTACAAACTTTGAACTCCTTTGAAACTCTATCTATTTATTTTATTGAGTGGTGTAATTTGTTCGGGTTGTTGAAGTTATGTTTTTAAGAAAAAAATGTTAACTAATGAACCTTAAATAAAATTGTTCCAGCAATAGTATTACTTATGTAATAATACCTACGCCGATAATTTCACATGGATTTTAGGTTTCAATTTCATCAAATTGCCGAATATATTTTTAATAGTGCAAAAAATGGTACACATCACCTCTCAGAGTGGAACAACCTTAAATAATCCCATAAAAATCAGCTGTTATTAATTTTTGGTGTGTAATGATACAATAAGGCCACTAAAGGTCACAGAACAGTTGTTACAAGTCGATGATAAGGTAAACTCATTTGTACAACACATTGATAGCCAGTTGAAATTGTCGACATATGTGAACTTGTTGTTTGTAAAATCAATTTTCCAGTTGAAATTTTTGTATGCAAATCGTCATGTAGGTATTGTCAAACAATTGTTAGATTCTATTGTTACAGCCAGTAGAGAGTTTTCAATAAAATTTGTAAAAACGATTTTTTAGTGTATTATACAGGGTGGCACCTATTTAATTGATGACTATGAATATCTTCTGAACGGTAATATTTACGAAGTTGGTTAAATTAGAGAAAATGTGCAGTTTTGAAGCTTTTTAGTATCCAGTATCGACGTTGTCGAATTGCTTTTGATTCATGAGATACAGGGAATTTTGTTAAAAACGTGTAAAAGTAATTTATTTAATAACTATAAAGGTTTTAATTTTACAAAAACGCCCATTAAATAAAAATTTTATCTTCTCTTTTCTATAAAATGGCATCATTAGTTTTCTTATGTCATTTTTATAACTTAGTTTTCATGGTCAATTCCAATCTTTTAAATACGGAGCAGGATTTTTATTTTATTTTTTGAGAGTATTTTTTTACCCAAATACAATGA
The DNA here is from genome assembly GCA_963991005.1 of Barypeithes pellucidus. Taxonomy (NCBI): domain Eukaryota; kingdom Metazoa; phylum Arthropoda; class Insecta; order Coleoptera; family Curculionidae; genus Barypeithes; species Barypeithes pellucidus. The sequence continues at coordinate 46,763,650 of OZ022560.1, forward strand.
TCTCAGTTCTATTTACCTTAGTTTCGGCACCATTTATCAAGGAATTTTTGAGAATTTTTTCATTACGGCCCTAATTTTTTAATTAGTACATACATGATATTTTCATTTGACTTAGCTGTAATTGAGCTAAAATTAAAACTAGTAAAAATCTTTCATTTTCTTCTTTATCTTTCAAAACTAATAGTGATCAGATTTCACCTAAAAGCAACAAAATTAAAAATTCAAGCATTCAATCGCATATAAAAAATGGTAATCGAGGTGGCTACGGACAACGCTACATTCATCCGATGGAGTATTTCTTGTGGGAAAATCTCAAGAACAAAATATATTACACCCCATGTAATAATATCCACGTATTCAGGGACGTATAATCGATGCCTTTCAAACAGTTATATCCAACATGGTGAGGCACGCTATCGAACAATTGGAAAAAAAAACCAACGTTGTATTGAAAATCAAAGAGGTAATTGCGAGCAATTAATGAAATAATATTACTAAGTAAAATATTTAGTTATTTTTTATAAGGGGTTGAATTTGTACACATTTCTAGTTTTGTTGTTCACAGGTGAAATCTGGTGAATATCCCCTATTAGACATTGCTGCGTTTTTATTTTTTAAATTCTGTAGTTTATTTTTCTACTTAGGCAGGTACCATCGGCATCGTGCCGATAAAAAACTAGGACATCAAAATTTCTTATTTTCTCCTTGACTATTAGGAATTATTTACTGTCGAGTCTGGTACCAGTAAAATGTCATGTATACAAATTCTACATGTCAGCATAGATTGTCACTTTATCATTAACTTGTCAAGCACATTTTTCTTTTAAAAATATGCGACAATTAACCCACATACACAAGGCTATTATCTACAGTCGGTTGCAAGATGGTGCATTTATTAGGGATATTGCAAATGAACTGGGAATAAACAGAAATACCGTGTTGTTGGTAAAACAAAAAATAGCAAGGCATCGACTATTACTAGGAAAGTAGTTTCAGGTCCCCCTAGGATTTCTGCTAAACATGCAAATAAAAGACTACATGTGTATACATGATCCTGGAAATGTGCGCCAGCTTTTCATAGCTCCTATACGAATTAAGTTAGGAATTTTATTCATATGCTGATTTATACTGTAGGTATCGAAGGGTGTATTTCAGGAAAATATTTTTCCAAAAAAGGTTTGATAATATAAAATTTTATTTTTTCAAATAGGAAACCCAGTATTTTATTGCATATTTAGGTCCGAATTATTATCTTCTTCTATAATTACCTAAAATATTATTTAGTTTGCTTGGGTAGTTTAAGAGCAATAAATTAAAAACTAAAGAAAAAAATTTTGTAGTCCTGGAAAGAAAAATCAAAAAATAGTCGAAAATTATTTTTTAACCACGAAATTGTATGAGCTTTATAACAAAAGTCTAAAGATACTATGAATCTAATAGTATGTATCTATTTTATATAGGGTGTTCATAATATTGTTTCAAAAACGACATTTTCGAAATAATTTTTCTCAACTTTTCAAATGGAACACTCTATATATTATTTGGGTATTGGATGTAGAATTCAGAAGTAATTTTTTGTTATAAAAATATATAAGTTATTACCAACCGTTTTCGAAATAATTACAAATTTCATAAATTAGGTTGTTTAAATAGCACAGATGCATTGACTAATAATTATAAACTACAGTAAATATTGAAAATGTCTTCCATTTTGATTTGTGCACAAGTAAGTACGTTGTACAATTATTAGTTGTCCAGGCGTCTATGGTATTTAAACAACATAATTTATGAAATTGGGAATGATTTCTGAAACGGCTGGAAATAAATTATACGTTTGTATTACAAAACAAAATTGCTTATGAATTCTAGATCCAATCCAAAATACAAGGTGTTCCATGCAAAAATTTTGAGGAAATTGATTTTTAAATGTGTTGTTTTTGGGAATCTTATTATGAACACCCTGTATAAAATAGATAAACACTATTTGATTTATGGTATCTTTATACCCCACGATCACCACACGAATGATAACACATATTTTTGAAACACCATGTATATGTTTCCCGGTACCAAATTCCGCCACTTCAAAATTTTGTCTAAGTTTTAACTTTTTTATTTTTAACCTTATTTTCATGATTTTTTTTAACCAGTTTGTAAATAAACTTATTGGGATTATTCTGCTTTGTTTTAATAATTAATATTTTTCGCCTTAGATGATATGTATTTGTTAAAATTTCATAAAGAATACCCTGTGACTTAGATACGATAATTTTGTTTATAATCTTTTTGCTAAAATCTTAAATGTAGTTGTAATATTTTGTTTCTGATTATCTCATTTCTTGCAGAGCTTACCTCTCAGGTGCTGAGATTAATAACTTTTAGGTTATTATCTAAAAAATAATATTTTGTTGACTCCTCTTTGAGTAGAACGATTAGGGGTTAGGGTAGACACTGAGGGTGATACCCATTCTAACTGTTCACCAAGATTAAAGTCACCACCGAAAATTTACATTACGTTCATTTTACGTTCATTCTTGTAAACTAAAAAATAATAAATTATTATATTATTGGAAAGAGATTTAAACAGCCTTTAAAATGATGTACCACTTGAGCCTCCTCCTTATTTAAGATTTTAAGGGTAACATCAACCACTCCCGGGGACCAAACCACGACAGCTGCAAATATTTTTTTGATTTTTAATATTATTTATGGGAAGCGAGATATAAATTGACACACTGTATATGTAAGCCTAGCGACTTATGGCTAAATAGTGCTCTGCTTATTTTCAAATAATAAGAAAAGTAAGCTTATACAATCAATGTATACAATGTAATAAATTCATATAATAATTATTGTAGCGTTTGTATGGTCAACTATATAGATTTTGTACATTATTATTTTCTTCTCATTAAACTTTAAATAGAATCGATAAGGTTTATCTCTTTTCGGTAATAAACATGTGGAAAATATATACATTGTAATAAATCTTTAACCCATCAAAAGAGTTTGGTACTAAAAGTTTCATTCTTTAAGCTTGGAATTCTCTGGGGATTTTGCAACATCTTTATAGCATACATAAGACATGAAGTATTATTCTATACAATAATTTATACTGGTTTAGTTTTTGGCATCACTTATTTCGGGTTAAATATTTTTTGACACACACAAGCGACACAAGTTGTTAGTGTTCTATACCGAGAGTAGAAGAACGAAACCCTTCGTATCTTTCTTTATGTATATCAGTTGAATGTCCATTTCTCTCTTTACCAAAACTTTTTGCATTAGTGATCGTTTTACTAGAGAGCTGAGATTTCTTTTTTCAAATGGTACTGGGTGAAAATTACAAAATAAATTATAAGTTTTTTTCCCCCCATATTATGAATGGAGTTGGAATCTATCATAATTTTTATTTTAGCACAAGTTAGGTAAAATTTGTTTAAATATGCGTGCAACAAGCTAAAATCTAAAGCAACTCGTATGATTGAAAAGTTTCAAAAGGTTTGCAAATATTTAATAGATTTTTATTATAAAACCACGTTTAAGTTATTTGATGAATATATTAAAACAGCGTAAACAACAAATTGACCAGAGGCGTACCTTTTAGGAAACAATTTAATAGAGTTTAAGGAAAAAATTAGAAATTGAGATAAACTCAAATTTCGTATCTGGACTGTTTTTAAACTTCAACAACAATTCCATATAAAATGATGTATTTTTAATAATTAAGGTACCTACTCTTAAGGCAATTTCGAAAAAATTACACACACTATTAGCCACAGGTGAAATATCAACTATGGGCCTATAGTCTTAAGATATTCACCAACTTTTAGCAAGAATACAGTTTTCTGACAAACCAATAATAGAGAAGTTTCTCTCATATGTTGCAGACTTTCTAGGACACATTGTATAAATAAGATAATAATATTTTTTTCATTTTCAAATAATTAATATATATTCGTATATACAGGGTGTTATGGAAATGACGTATTATATTTAAACCGGCAATTCCTGAGATGAATACAAATTGAAGAAAAATCTCCTTAAATGGCGCTTTCAATAATTCATTCAGCGGTAAAAATGACCTGACGTCAAACCAGGAATACACCTGTGCGGCACTGCGTCACATATGGTCACATACGAATTCTCACCGGTGTTGTCAGAATTACACTTTCCACTCTTTAAGTTTGAAATACGCAACTACGTAACTAGGTCAAATGTCAATGACCATTTGACTTTTGATTGGCTGACTGATTTTTTAATGTAATTTTATTTAGGCCACACACATACACTTACCTGGTCGGTCTTATTTAAAAATTAATGTCAATTTCTATAAAAACTTATACAGCGTTTTAGTAAAGAAACCGGCACATCACATAACCCATAACCATAATGGCAAAACACAATCACAAACGCAAAATCACATGAACACTGGCCAAAACACACACAAAATTCACTTGGAGACATCGTTTTCATTAACATTGGGTTGTCTCGCCTAGATTTGTAAAAACTTTTGTTTTTAATTAAAAATCACATTGTAAAATGTAAATAACATTTCTTCGAAATAAAAATTACATCTGAACTGAAACATTCAAAACACGAACTGCCAAAAACTAGAAATGTACTAATGCAATGCATGTTTTCCGGTTATTCCAGCGCATTCACCAAAAAAGGTTGAAATAAATAATTATAATAATCTACAGCACTTATTTATTGTTTTCCTTCACTGCTGTAGATACCAATAAAGATTAAAAAACTTGTTAATCGCTGCTCTGCCGTTCTATTTCATTCGAAAAGCTTAAAAAAATTAAATCGATCGTTTCACAGCGGTATTTTAAAACCAAAGATTAGCCACATCTCTAGTATAAATCGACAGAAGGTTAAAAGTTGACATTTGCTTGACAACAAGATACACCGGTGCGGCTTAAAGCGCGTTTTTTCGGGAAATGTAATCAACTGTACAGTGCGAATGTGTGAAAATATTTAGTACATACAGAAAAATCATGTCGAAGGCATATTAGAAAATGTTCCTTTAGTAAGAAACTGGATATCGCAAGATCACCGGATCTTACATCATGCAATTTTTTTCTATGGGGTAGAATGAATAAAGAAATAGTTTATAAAGTCGAAGATATGGATCAGTTGCGATATAAGATATTGGATGCAGCAGATAAAATAATTGCTGAACGTTTTAGTTTATAAAGTGCCAATTTGTGTTCTATCTCCTATTTGTGTGTTTGTTAAAGAATGCATTAGTGTGTAACGATTTTGTGTGACAAGGGCCTATCTTCAAAAACTAATTTGAAACATGTGTGTGTGTTTTTTAAGTGATTTATGGTAATTTGTTCAGTGTTTCACTATGTGTTCTGTGTCTCTCACGACATACGGGGTTATGTTCTGAGATTGGAAGAAAAACGCCGAAGGGGTTTTAGTGGAGTATAAGCTTTACCCACTAAAACCAAAAAAACTGAACATTTATGTACCCTGGATTACTTGCTAGTGTACTGGCACCTGGATTCACTTCTATTTGGATACTAGGTAGCTAAATATTTATTTTTATAAGAATCTAAAGTTTTACACGAACAACATTGCGCCAGAACATCTGTTTATTACACAGCTGCTCAGTGTAATGTGACTGTGCCGAGGAGTTGTGTGTGGGTTTATGGGTGAATTACCCCACTTTTTAAACGTTCGATTTGAAAAAAAAAATATATGTAGCACTTTTCTAGGACACCCCAGGAGTCACCCATTACCCATTTAAATATAATACGTCATTTCCATAACACCCTGTATAAATGATATTTTATCAAGGGTATTTGGTGCTCGCTCAATACTTGAGTGTGACCCATCACATGGGATTTTGTCGCTAATTATTATATAAGAATTTTTTTTAAACAGCTTGACAGAACCCTTAAAATTTATTCTTGGTTCTTCTGTTGAGGCTTAAAACTGTTTGCCTAATACTTCTCTCGTTAGTAAATAATTTCATTATTCTGTTCCTATGTAGACCACCTTTATAGGAAAATATTGTTGCAAGCTCATCCTGTCCAATGGAAAAATGTTATTTAACTAGGGGGGCATAGCCCCCCTAGGCGCTACCCGCGCAGGGGCCTCCGGCATCCACCTACATGTGTTTTTTGTTATTACCTAGCCGCTCCGCGGCGGGGCTCCGCCGTTCACCTGCATACGACAGATTCCCACTAGGCGCTACCCGCGCAGGGACCTCCGGCATCCACCTACATGCGTTTTTGTTATTACCTAGCCGCTCCGCGGCAGGGCTCCGCCGTTCATCTGTATGCGACAGATTCGCCTACATGTGTTTTTGTTATTATTACCTACATTTGACCACCGATTTGGGTGGATGCACCGAGAAGCTTGAATGTAGGTTGATGCTTTAATTCGTTGGCCACACTCCTGCGGACTGTGATGGGGGTACATAGCACCCAAATTCGTTCATTATAACATATGTGACCGTTTAACATTTTAAGATACCCGATTGCGAACGATTCGCTTACTATATTACGTATCGAATAGAAAAAAATATGTCAAAAATGACAGCTGTAAAAAAATAAACAACATTTTCGGATTCCTTGCAATCGAATTACATAGAAACGATACCAAACTTTTGAAGTTCTGTTTACCTAGCCGCTCCGCGGAGGGGCTCCGCCGTCCACCTATTTGCGACAGATATCAAACCTTTGAGGCTCTGTTAACCTAGCCGCTTCGCGGCGGGGCTCCGCCGTCCACCTATATGCGACAGATACCAAACATTTGAAGTTCTGTTAACCTAGCCGCTCCGCGGCGGGGCTCCGCCGTCCACCTATATGCAACAGATATCAAACCTTTGAAGTTCTGTTAACCTAGCCGCTACGCGGCGGGGCTCTACCGTCGACCTATATGCGACAGATATCAAACTTTTGAAGTTCTCTTAACCTAGCCGCTCCGCGGCGGGGCTCCGCCGTCCACCTATATGCGACAGATACCAAACCTTTGAAGTTCTGTTAACCTAGCCGCTCCGCGGCGGGGCTCCGCCGTCCACCTATATGCGACAGATACCAAACATTTGAAGTTCTGTTAACCTAGCCGCTTCGCGGCGGCGCTCCGCCGTCCACCTATATGCGACAGATGCCAAACATTTGAAGCTCTGTTAACCTAGCCGCTCCGCGGCGGGACTCCGCCGTCCACCTATTTGTGACAGATATGAAATCTTTGAAGTTCTGTTAACCTAGCCGCTCCGCGGCGGGGTTCCGCCGTCCACCTATATGCGACAGATACCAAACATTTGAAGTTCTGTTAACCTAGCCGCTCCGCGGCGGGCTCCGCCGTCCACCTATATGCGACAGATATCAAACTTTTGAAGTACTATTAACCTAGCCGCTTCGCGGCGGCGCTCCGCCGTCCACCTATATGCGACAGATGCCAAACATTTGAAGCTCTGTTAACCTAGCCGCTCCGCGGCGGGGCTCCGCCGTCCACCTATTTGCGACAGATATCAAACCTTTGAAGTTCTGTTAACCTAGCCGCTCCGCGGCGGGGCTCCGCGGCGGGGCTCTGCCGTCCACCTATATGCGACAGATACCAAACATTTGAAGTTCTGTTAACCTAGCCGCTCCGCGGCGGGCTCCGCCGTTCACCTGTATGCAACAGATATCAAACTTTTGAAGTTCTATTAACCTAGCCGCTCTGCCGTCCACCTATATGCGACAGATGCCAAAGATTTGAAGCTCTGTTAACCTAGCCGCTCCGCGGCGGGGCTCCGCCGTCCACCTATATGCGACAGATATCAAACCTTTGAAGTTCTGTTAACCTAGCCGCTCCGCCGTCCACCTATATGCGACAGATACCAAACTTTTGAAGTTCTGTTAACCTAGCCGCTCAGCGGCAGGGCTCCGCCGTCCTCCGGGGATTGACAGATTCTCCTACATGTGTTGTTGTTATTATTATTATTATTATCTAGATCTGACCACCAATTTGGGTTCAGCCTGAATGTAGGTTGATGCATAAATTGCTTGGCCACACTCCTGCGGACTGTGATGGGGGTACATAGCACCCAAGTTCGTTCATTATAACCATGTTACCGCTTCATATTTTAAGGGACCAGCTATAACCGATTGCGAACAATCCGTTCACTATATTACGTATTGAATAGAATAAAATATGTCAAAAATGACAGCTGTCAAAAAATAAACAACATTTTCGGATTCCTTGCATTCGAATTACATAGGAACGATACCAAACTTACAAAATTCCGTTAACCTTGTACCTATTATTGACCTAAAAGAAACGTCAATTTGACAGCTGTCAAACAATAGATAAAAATTTCGGATACCTCATACTCAAATTATATCGAATCGACACCAAACTTTTGAAATTCTGTCAACCTTGCACTTATTCTTTACTAAGGAATCCTCAATTTGACAGCTGTCAAAAAATATATAAAATTTTCGAATTACCGTCTTAAAAATTTTAAGAAATCGATATATTTCGATTTTATTCGAAAAGTATTATCTCTACGGTAAAATTTTATATATCGTAAAGATGTACCTTGATAAGGTCTACAAGAAAGTAGTCTATAAAATTTTCTGTATCTACTATAGTTGTTGAGTTATTGAGTAAATCATGATTTCTATATTCTTGCAAATATCTCACAAACGATTACATTTGAGAAAAAAAGTTTCGAACAAACAAAATACATCATTAAATTCTCTATAATAAAGGAAATATACAAATTTCACACACTGCTTGAAATAACGGAAATATTTAAGAAAAACTGAAAAATATCAACAAATTTTGGAATTCTTAAAAATTAAAAAAAAAATTATTAAGTAATTTTTCATTTTATATAATATTTTATGTATATTTATAGTAAGAATATATGTTTAGAAGGAAACAATTAAAAAGTTTCAAAATATAAAATATTTTGACTCGTTCGATTGTTGAATTTCGTTTTATAACACTTCCAAACTAACAAAAAATTACAATTGGCAGCTGTCCAAAATTAATCAACAATTTCAAATTCCTCATACTCAAATTATATAGAACTGATACCAAACTTGTTAAATTATATTAACAAAAATATGTCAAAAATTACAGCTGTCAAAAAATAAATTACATTTTCGAATTCCTCATATTCAAATTATACACTAACGATACCAAACTTGTGAAATTTTGTTAATATTACTAACCTAAAAAAACGCCAATATGACAGATCTAAAAAAATTAATAAAATTTTCGAAATCCTTGCATTCGAATTTCTGATTATTTCGTTTAATAACTTATGAACGGAACACCCTGTATAATGACGTGCATCGGCTAAGGATACGCCATATATACCAAAATATGCCCAAAAAGTTTCATTGCTCCAACGTGGACGGATTAGAAGAAATGTAATAAGTTGTGTCAAGATGCACCGTTTTTGGACGCTCCCATAAGCCCAATGTAAATAGGTCGTTGCAGACCATTTTGGAAATCGGGAAAATGGTAGGAAATTTTCCATTTTGGGCAACGGTAGGGGTCATTATCGAACGCCGAAATCCCATAGAATCTTTTCCATACCATTTTCATCCTCAAATCGGTCAATTAACTTCAGCATCTCGCTAAGAAACTGGCTATTTTTGGCCTATTTCGACCGAATTTTGACAGCCAAAATATTTAGTAAATTTTCGTCCGTCCGTCCGTTCAAATCCGAGTAAAGTTCAAGTCTAGTCAGCAGATTTGCAAAAATTGGCCGTCCCAGCTCGGTAAATTGTCGTTTTCCTCCCGATTGGAAGAAAATATCGAAAATTTTGAAAAATAATAATATTTAGAGAAAGTATAGACGAAGAGAATACGCCTATAAAAACCTGTCCAAAGTGATATTTGTAGGAGTTATTCGTGACTGAACAAAACTTTGAGTGAAAAATGGGTGAAAATGGTTATATTTAATTTCTTTTAACCCTTTAGATCGTAATTCGAAGCGCGCTCTTGGTGTGAATCTTCAAGTACCATCATTCCGCGTGACGAAAAAGCAATAAAATATGGAATATGTTAAATAGGAAAGCGTATAAACGAAATTAAGTGTAGCGGTGACAAAAAAAAACATTTCCAAATTTGTAAAATTCATTCGTTAATGGTAATTTCGGTATTTAAATTGAAGAAATCAAATTATACGTTTCCAATGTGGTCTACCTAGATCTTTCCGATAACGCAAACTAAAATTCGATCAAAAGCCGTTTTTACCTTGAAAAAAATTAGAATCAGTCAATTCTTACCCCGAAATATCAACTTGTTCAGTATTTTCTAATTTTTCCCATTTTCTAATAACTTTAGGTATAGATAGATGTATTGATTGCAGCTAGTTTTTGAGATGGGAAATCTTAAATTTTAAACCGCGTGACCCTCGGACTCACCCAGTTCGAGCTATTAGGTACCAAAAATGACCCTTTTTTGTCAAATTTCGACTTTCAAAAATTCTTTTAAATTACTTCTAATCATCGTACGTTGCCCAGTTTCAATAGGGTTCTGTAGCGACCGGCCGTTGTCACACTCCGAAAATTTAAATCGAAAAAATTGAGTTTTGCGACTTGAAATGTGTTTCAACGGGAATCGCCGAAAAGTTGACTTTGGCGCTTAATAACTTCGAAACGGCACAACCTGTATACTCGAAAATTTGAGACATCACGCGCGCACTATCCAAAATTAAAACCAAAAAGTTTCGTCGTTTCGACTCTGACAGTTTCTTCGCAAAAAATTCGCAACCTCAAAAATGTCAAAAGATACGACGACGACGACAACGGACGAACTCAAGGTCACGTACTGGCCGTAATACATAGCACCATTTTGGTGCTATGTAATAATTTGGTATCTAGAAATTCTTAGATATTTCCAAAATATGAACCATTTTCGAACAGTATTAACTACTAAATTATATTTTAGCAATGAGCTGATTTTCTTCTTTTGCTAACGGCGAGGGTAATAATTAATAAAAAATAACTAATTTTTATTCACCCCTATATGTGAATATCTTACATTTCATTTCTTACTTACTTTCCCTAATTTAAAAGCAATAGCTATTACTCACGTTACAACAACAATTAATAAAGAAATAACGTCATAAATCATTTAAATTAGCATAAGTTTCCTTTTTAAATTCAATTTTCAAAGGTTCGAGCCACTGAAAATGCCCGGTCTCCAATACAGAGTTGATACAAAGACATAGAATAATATTTAGGTTTGTTAATAGAATGGACACTTCCATGTTAACAAACCTGTTAATATTGGTAAGCCATCTATCGGCGACGGCAGTTATATTACACCATTTCCATATTAGAAACCTGTAGTTCAAATTCAATTTCAGAAACTCTCGACGAGATGGCGCTGCTTTTGAGGGTATTTTACTAGCGCCTTCGCCATATTCTTGGAATAATATGCACCCTTGATTTTATTCAAAAATCAGCAAATAGCTTATTACATAGCACCAAAATGGTGCTATGTATTACGGCCAGTACGTGACCTTGAGTTCGTCCGTTGTCGTCGTCGTCGTATCTTTTGACATTTTTGAGGTTGCGAATTTTTTGCGAAGAAACTGTCAGAGTCGAAACGACGAAACTTTTTGGTTTTAATTTTGGATAGTGCGCGCGTGATGTCTCAAATTTTCGAGTATACAGGTTGTGCCGTTTCGAAGTTATTAAGCGCCAAAGTCAACTTTTCGGCGATTCCCGTTGAAACACATTTCAAGTCGCAAAACTCAATTTTTTCGATTTAAATTTTCGGAGTGTGACAACGGCCGGTCGCTACAGAACCCTATTGAAACTGGGCAACGTACGATGATTAGAAGTAATTTAAAAGAATTTTTGAAAGTCGAAATTTGACAAAAAAGGGTCATTTTTGGTACCTAATAGCTCGAACTGGGTGAGTCCGAGGGTCACGCGGTTTAAAATTTAAGATTTCCCATCTCAAAAACTAGCTGCAATCAATACATCTATCTATACCTAAAGTTATTAGAAAATGGGAAAAATTAGAAAATACTGAACAAGTTGATATTTCGGGGTAAGAATTGACTGATTCTAATTTTTTTCAAGGTAAAAACGGCTTTTGATCGAATTTTAGTTTGCGTTATCGGAAAGATCTAGGTAGACCACATTGGAAACGTATAATTTGATTTCTTCAATTTAAATACCGAAATTACCATTAACGAATGAATTTTACAAATTTGGAAATGTTTTTTTTTGTCACCGCTACACTTAATTTCGTTTATACGCTTTCCTATTTAACATATTCCATATTTTATTGCTTTTTCGTCACGCGGAATGATGGTACTTGAAGATTCACACCAAGAGCGCGCTTCGAATTACGATCTAAAGGGTTAAAAGAAATTAAATATAACCATTTTCACCCATTTTTCACTCAAAGTTTTGTTCAGTCACGAATAACTCCTACAAATATCACTTTGGACAGGTTTTTATAGGCGTATTCTCTTCGTCTATACTTTCTCTAAATATTATTATTTTTCAAAATTTTCGATATTTTCTTCCAATCGGGAGGAAAACGACAATTTACCGAGCTGGGACGGCCAATTTTTGCAAATCTGCTGACTGGACTTGAACTTTACTCGGATTTGAACGGACGGACGGACGAAAATTTACTAAATATTTTGGCTGTCAAAATTCGGTCGAAATAGGCCAAAAATAGCCAGTTTCTTAGCGAGATGCTGAAGTTAATTGACCGATTTGAGGATGAAAATGGTATGGAAAAGATTCTATGGGATTTCGGCGTTCGATAATGACCCCTACCGTTGCCCAAAATGGAAAATTTCCTACCATTTTCCCGATTTCCAAAATGGTCTGCAACGACCTATTTACATTGGGCTTATGGGAGCGTCCAAAAACGGTGCATCTTGACACAACTTATTACATTTCTTCTAATCCGTCCACGTTGGAGCAATGAAACTTTTTGGGCATATTTTGGTATATATGGCGTATCCTTAGCCGATGCACGTCATTATACAGGGTGTTCCGTTCATAAGTTATTAAACGAAATAATCAGAAATTCGAATGCAAGGATTTCGAAAATTTTATTAATTTTTTTAGATCTGTCATATTGGCGTTTTTTTAGGTTAGTAATATTAACAAAATTTCACAAGTTTGGTATCGTTAGTGTATAATTTGAATATGAGGAATTCGAAAATGTAATTTATTTTTTGACAGCTGTAATTTTTGACATATTTTTGTTAATATAATTTAACAAGTTTGGTATCAGTTCTATATAATTTGAGTATGAGGAATTTGAAATTGTTGATTAATTTTGGACAGCTGCCAATTGTAATTTTTTGTTAGTTTGGAAGTGTTATAAAACGAAATTCAACAATCGAACGAGTCAAAATATTTTATATTTTGAAACTTTTTAATTGTTTCCTTCTAAACATATATTCTTACTATAAATATACATAAAATATTATATAAAATGAAAAATTACTTAATAATTTTTTTTTTAATTTTTAAGAATTCCAAAATTTGTTGATATTTTTCAGTTTTTCTTAAATATTTCCGTTATTTCAAGCAGTGTGTGAAATTTGTATATTTCCTTTATTATAGAGAATTTAATGATGTATTTTGTTTGTTCGAAACTTTTTTTCTCAAATGTAATCGTTTGTGAGATATTTGCAAGAATATAGAAATCATGATTTACTCAATAACTCAACAACTATAGTAGATACAGAAAATTTTATAGACTACTTTCTTGTAGACCTTATCAAGGTACATCTTTACGATATATAAAATTTTACCGTAGAGATAATACTTTTCGAATAAAATCGAAATATATCGATTTCTTAAAATTTTTAAGACGGTAATTCGAAAATTTTATATATTTTTTGACAGCTGTCAAATTGAGGATTCCTTAGTAAAGAATAAGTGCAAGGTTGACAGAATTTCAAAAGTTTGGTGTCGATTCGATATAATTTGAGTATGAGGTATCCGAAATTTTTATCTATTGTTTGACAGCTGTCAAATTGACGTTTCTTTTAGGTCAATAATAGGTACAAGGTTAACGGAATTTTGTAAGTTTGGTATCGTTCCTATGTAATTCGAATGCAAGGAATCCGAAAATGTTGTTTATTTTTTGACAGCTGTCATTTTTGACATATTTTATTCTATTCAATACGTAATATAGTGAACGGATTGTTCGCAATCGGTTATAGCTGGTCCCTTAAAATATGAAGCGGTAACATGGTTATAATGAACGAACTTGGGTGCTATGTACCCCCATCACAGTCCGCAGGAGTGTGGCCAAGCAATTTATGCATCAACCTACATTCAGGCTGAACCCAAATTGGTGGTCAGATCTAGATAATAATAATAATAATAACAACAACACATGTAGGAGAATCTGTCAATCCCCGGAGGACGGCGGAGCCCTGCCGCTGAGCGGCTAGGTTAACAGAACTTCAAAAGTTTGGTATCTGTCGCATATAGGTGGACGGCGGAGCGGCTAGGTTAACAGAACTTCAAAGGTTTGATATCTGTCGCATATAGGTGGACGGCGGAGCCCCGCCGCGGAGCGGCTAGGTTAACAGAGCTTCAAATCTTTGGCATCTGTCGCATATAGGTGGACGGCAGAGCGGCTAGGTTAATAGAACTTCAAAAGTTTGATATCTGTTGCATACAGGTGAACGGCGGAGCCCGCCGCGGAGCGGCTAGGTTAACAGAACTTCAAATGTTTGGTATCTGTCGCATATAGGTGGACGGCAGAGCCCCGCCGCGGAGCCCCGCCGCGGAGCGGCTAGGTTAACAGAACTTCAAAGGTTTGATATCTGTCGCAAATAGGTGGACGGCGGAGCCCCGCCGCGGAGCGGCTAGGTTAACAGAGCTTCAAATGTTTGGCATCTGTCGCATATAGGTGGACGGCGGAGCGCCGCCGCGAAGCGGCTAGGTTAATAGTACTTCAAAAGTTTGATATCTGTCGCATATAGGTGGACGGCGGAGCCCGCCGCGGAGCGGCTAGGTTAACAGAACTTCAAATGTTTGGTATCTGTCGCATATAGGTGGACGGCGGAACCCCGCCGCGGAGCGGCTAGGTTAACAGAACTTCAAAGATTTCATATCTGTCACAAATAGGTGGACGGCGGAGTCCCGCCGCGGAGCGGCTAGGTTAACAGAGCTTCAAATGTTTGGCATCTGTCGCATATAGGTGGACGGCGGAGCGCCGCCGCGAAGCGGCTAGGTTAACAGAACTTCAAATGTTTGGTATCTGTCGCATATAGGTGGACGGCGGAGCCCCGCCGCGGAGCGGCTAGGTTAACAGAACTTCAAAGGTTTGGTATCTGTCGCATATAGGTGGACGGCGGAGCCCCGCCGCGGAGCGGCTAGGTTAAGAGAACTTCAAAAGTTTGATATCTGTCGCATATAGGTCGACGGTAGAGCCCCGCCGCGTAGCGGCTAGGTTAACAGAACTTCAAAGGTTTGATATCTGTTGCATATAGGTGGACGGCGGAGCCCCGCCGCGGAGCGGCTAGGTTAACAGAACTTCAAATGTTTGGTATCTGTCGCATATAGGTGGACGGCGGAGCCCCGCCGCGAAGCGGCTAGGTTAACAGAGCCTCAAAGGTTTGATATCTGTCGCAAATAGGTGGACGGCGGAGCCCCTCCGCGGAGCGGCTAGGTAAACAGAACTTCAAAAGTTTGGTATCGTTTCTATGTAATTCGATTGCAAGGAATCCGAAAATGTTGTTTATTTTTTTACAGCTGTCATTTTTGACATATTTTTTTCTATTCGATACGTAATATAGTAAGCGAATCGTTCGCAATCGGGTATCTTAAAATGTTAAACGGTCACATATGTTATAATGAACGAATTTGGGTGCTATGTACCCCCATCACAGTCCGCAGGAGTGTGGCCAACGAATTAAAGCATCAACCTACATTCAAGCTTCTCGGTGCATCCACCCAAATCGGTGGTCAAATGTAGGTAATAATAACAAAAACACATGTAGGCGAATCTGTCGCATACAGATGAACGGCGGAGCCCTGCCGCGGAGCGGCTAGGTAATAACAAAAACGCATGTAGGTGGATGCCGGAGGTCCCTGCGCGGGTAGCGCCTAGTGGGAATCTGTCGTATGCAGGTGAACGGCGGAGCCCCGCCGCGGAGCGGCTAGGTAATAACAAAAAACACATGTAGGTGGATGCCGGAGGCCCCTGCGCGGGTAGCGCCTAGGGGGGCTATGCCCCCCTAGTTTATGAACCCATTTTAAAAGCAAGAAAAAAAGGAGAAATCAGGAAACAAAATCGAAATCTTGGATTTTCTAGTTCACCTATTAATTACAAATATATTATATCTCTTGCTTTCAAAATATGGATAGAAATATGCTTTGCTTGATTTTAAAAAGAAAAAGCATCCAATGATTCATAAATTTGCCAATATTAATATATTTGTATGGCCGAGTCACAAACTGACCCCTCAGATTAAGTTAAAATATCTTTAAAGATAAGTGGTATAAATAAATCAAAACCTTCCACAGTTCCTTCTTTTATATTGGGTTGAACCTGTGGTTCAATATTAATTTCGTCAAACATTAAAATACAATGTTTATCGAGAACATTTGAAAAATTTTTTACTTCCGCTTTCAAAATAGTGAACACTTCGGTATGTAGTCCTGGGCGTATCGGGTTCTGTTCAGCAGTTTCATTACCGTTAACCAATAACCTTGTCCTCAAGGGTATATCGTCGTCCTTTCGGCTTCTTCTCGATATTGTGTCACTGACTCTGAAAAAACCTAGCTTTTTCTATCCATGCTTGAGAGAACTTTCTGAAGCACTGCAGGACTGGTTAGTTTTTCAGTCATTCGAAGTTTTCTTCTTGTCAATACACCACCTTTCTTTAATCTTTCTGCCTGCCTCTTAAACTGGATAGCCCTTTGATAGAGTTTTCGTGCCTTAGGACTTAAGTCTTTAATTTGGCCCACATTCACTTCTGCTAAAAAAATATATATTCTAAAATGCAAATAACAAAAATGATTTCAGTCTGTTCTGTCTTCAACAATATTCTCATATTTTCTTGTTAAACGCTCTTTAATTTATATTAGCGACGTACATATACTTAACTTACTTTTGGGAGTTGTCATAATATGTACTTTCGAGGAAGTACCGATATGTTCACGTTCTTCAGTATCTAGTGGGACAATATCCATCTCTATTGAGATCCCCTGCTTAGTAATCCAGGGATCCACCTCCTGTTTTGTATATTCAATTAACGTTTGATCCGGTAGAACAGGTAATACCTCTTCAGCACTAGCAGAAGTAGGTAGGAAGGTCACGTTAGCTATTGGATAATCAGTAATATTTTCGAAAATTGGGTGTATAGAAGCTGAAACAGTCACTAGATGTGGCTATGCTATGGTATCAAAATAGGGGGATTCAGGGGACTAATTAATAAGCTCCATGAAATATTTAAATTTAAGTTACTTAAAAAAATATATACAAGATTTTCATGAATGAACGGATTATTTATTATGTGTATTATTTTTATGTGTACAATACACAGTATCGGCTCATTTCTATTGCCTCATCCTACTTAATAAGTAGGTCTAGTTATTTTAAAATAAAAGATTTAATATACCTGGTAGATTTATTGATGGTAATACTCCTTTTTTAAGTCTATGATTTGGTCCAAAATCTTCAGGCAGAAAATGAAGGGAACAAACTCTGCAACTATTATAAATTTTTGGTGGAGTCATTTCGCGAACTAAACGACGGTTTCCACACAACGACATCCACTTGTCCAAAAGAAGTCTGTTTTTGGTTGGGTCAGGAAAACAATGTTTCGATTCATAACTTTTATAACAGCTACTGACACAACAGTAAGGCATATTTTTAGCCAGTTTACACCCTAAAATATAAAAAAAAATAACTATAGAACACGTACAATACACTAACAGTAACAAGAAAAAAGTGCAGAATGTTACTTTTTAGCTGATGATAGAGCGTCACGTAGCGTCAATCACAACATAATGCTAGAACTATTCACACGCAAATTAGTGTGAAAATGTGAACTTTTTCGCAACCAAAACACTCCGAAGGGAAAAATTAATAGTATTCTTCCAATTTATTAAAAATGTTATAATATAATTTCCAACTTACCTTTTAAAATAAAATAAAAGTACTCACGAAAG
Source organism: Barypeithes pellucidus (assembly GCA_963991005.1). Lineage (NCBI taxonomy): Eukaryota > Metazoa > Arthropoda > Insecta > Coleoptera > Curculionidae > Barypeithes > Barypeithes pellucidus. The sequence continues at coordinate 46,781,790 of OZ022560.1, forward strand.
TTTTTGGTCAAAAGTGAAGTGAGTCAAGGCTCAGTGTACAACGATTTCAAATCGGATACAAATCTAAATTACACTAATATACACAAACACAAGTTAAAATGATTTCCGTGGAATATTTTAGCAAAAAATAAGAATTTAATGCGCGTCTCAAACTGACATAAGTACCTAGCGACAGCGGTAAAATTCGAATGTCCGCCCGGATGGTGGATCAACAATGAAAAAAGTGATGCTCCATCTATTGACCAATAGTGAAGCGCAGTCAGGCGAAGATGACATGATCATAATAGATTTCTGCTATAAAAAGACAAAAGAGCGATCGGAGCGCCAATTACGAAAACGGCAGAACTAATGTTGAGCAAATATACGGGTAAACAACCCCAATTGAAGTTCGCAGACCATGTACAAAGAGTTGCCATTTTGCGACATTTTATAGAGAAAATGTCAAATTTGACAGTTAACAATAGCCGCATGGTCTCATTTAATTATGTCATTTTTGGTCTTTATTGAAGCAAAAACTTATGGTGAAGTCAAATTTTAAATAAATCCAACAATAAATTTTTTCCCAATATGGTTCCAACTTTAATCGTAACACTGTATGTGTCTAATAATAATTTTATAGATTTTCGGAAATATATGTTCTTATATATCTGTATTTGTATTAAACCAAATTGAGTATATTTGATTTAAAAAATTATCGTATGTTATATACCACCATAAAACTTCCCCAACAATCCTTCCCAATGTGTAAAAACTTTTATTTACATACGGAGATCAAATAAAAGCAAATATGTAAATTAAAGGCCCGTCAGTTTTAATTAAAGGCAAATCGTTAAAATCGTCGGAGTTTGAGCCACTGGTAAAATAAAGGAACTGCCCAATTTAATTACACAGATTAAATTTTTTTTATTAAAGGGCGTTCCCGAAAAGTGAGCTAAACAAATAACCGTTTATGGTTAGTTGGTCAAGTCTATAAAATAATTATTTTTAAATCTCCTCTGATTAAAATAATATATTGTGAAGTAAGAACGAAGTTCTTTAATAAAATGAATGCTTACCCAACACTTTAATATAGCATTTATTAAAGAAAGAACAGGAGTCAAAATTGCTTTAGGAGTGTATTAACTGCGCAACAGTAAACTTTGTTGCACTAAGATAAAATTGTTGCTCTTAAATTCCATGTGATTTTTTAACAAGCATTAATAGTATTATTTATTGCTTCTATTATAGAGGGTGTGGATATTAAATGGAAGGGTGTTTATAGTTGCTTTGAGAATAAGATTTCTCTAAAAGCTGTTTTACATTATCCGATTTCTTGTCCAAGAAATTGTACAATTTCTTGTGCAATAAATAGACACAATGTTATTGGGATGGTAAATAGTTTGTAATATTGTCTGTTTAAACTCATCAAATTTATTGTACAATAAATGTCCTAGGATTCTGCGCTTTAAGTCAGTGATTTTAGAGTAATGTTTGTTTTTATGTTGGTAACAACAAAAATGTTGGTAAGACTTATAACCTAAATAAATGTGTTTTTAGTTTTAACTAAGGTTTTTAAGGTCCGTATTATTTATCTATTTTTATTCAGATAATCTGATATTTAAGAACTTTGTTTTAAAACGTGGAAATGTCGACTGGCGATAAATACGACAAGTGTCAAATTGGCGCAAGCGCAATTGAAAATTGTATGAAAAATAGGACCTGTTCTATTTTTCATACAATTTTATAACCCAATATAATTTATGACGCAATTTGCTGTATGAAACTATACAATTTAAATTGTACAAGAAATTGTACAATTTCTTGGACAAGAAATGGGATAATGTAAAACACGCTTAAATTAAGAAACACTTAAAAAAAACTGGACCCTAGTGCGGCGCAACTAACATCTATTTTCAAATTGAATGACACCACTTGCGGTACGTTTTTAGAAAGCTTATTGAAAAAGGAATTTGTCTATATTTAATTGTCAAACTTTGTGTCAGGAATTTAATAAAAACTGAGTTTTAACCAACAATTATATTAACAATAACTTTAAATCATGGCCTAAAACTTAAATTTGACATATCTTATATAAAAATTGAAGTTAAGGAATTTATTTTTTAAACTTAACCAATTAGAGATATATATATCTGGGTTACGCACTGACAACAAAGAATCACCGTGCCACCAGAGGTAACAAAAAAATGACAGTTTCTTCCTACTACGCTATGTTGTTGAAAAAACGTTTCGTAAAAATGCAACATTTTATCACTTTGGCTTGGTGATACGCAATTATCTTTCCGTTTAATTCATTTTCTTCAAAAGTTCGAAAATAACGATATAAATACATCGGAACGTATTTTTAATGGTAGTTAATGTTTTATGCATAAAGTTGTAATAGTTTGCTGATAAATTTGAATCACTCCAATGATTCTATAATTCCCACAGGCAAAAAGTTCTCTCAAGGCCCCACTAATGTTCAAAAAACATGTTTTTCATATTGTATGAGTGAAATTTGCACTGGAAGATCTGGAAACACATATCACATATTCCCGCTGCGTATAAACTTTTTTTAGTAAATTTCTTCTTAATTATTAGTTGTCATATTATACCATAAACTTCGTTCTTTTATTGGTACTAGAAAATATTTTTATTTTCTTATCATTACAAATTTATCTTTCGTCGAGTTACTTATTATGTTAGTGTTTCTTTTCACAATTATAATCGTTTCTTTTTTAATACAATACACGAAAGAGTTCAAATATTTAATAACGGAAAAGTGTATGATAAAAACTTATATTAGAGGACATAACTTATTGAGTTCATTAGTAAAAGTGATATTTTCATGTCATTGAAGTTTGAATTCACACTTTACAGTAAATATATTTCTGAAGTCGTATAAATGAAAAACGCTCGGTTTATGAAATTATTTTTGCACCTATGTATGTCTCTTCTCTCAATGATCAAGTTTTGTACAGGGTGTCCCATTTTCGACACTTTCTGGGTGTATTACAGTTATAATAAAACATAGGAAGTTGCGGTTTTCACTTTATTTTCCTACTTTTTAACGAAACAAAAGATTGCGGTATCAAATTTGTCATGGCTCTCTTATTTTTCTACATGGTTATTTTGAAAATCTTCGCTTCTTCGACAACTTTCTATGCGTTAACTTATCATGAAGATAAAAGCTGATCTTGTTAGAGAGTCATACGTTCGTTTTTCTCAAAAATTTTGATTTTTGAGATATTAACAAAAATAATACATTTTAAATGGGACACCTTATATATTATCGTTTTAATTAATTAAGCATACTTTGGGCTCTACCAAAATAGTAGATGTTTATACTTATATTCAAAAATAACCTGAAATGCGATATTTTCAATACTAACAGTAGGCCATGGTTACTTTACTAAAAATAATGGTCAAATGTTCCAAACTTGACATATCTCTCATATTTTTATTACTTATGAAATATCTATTACATGAGTTTTTAATATGCTTTTAATTTAACTATTCTTAACAATGGCTCTATATCATAAGAATTATGAAAAAATATGATATGTTGGCATGTTTTATATAATCAAATTTAATATCTAGAATAGCCGCAAAAAAATTGAATTTGTTTCTAATAAATTGACCATGAGCTACTATTATAACTAACGTATGTTATTAAAAATATGGCATATTTAGGTTATTTTTGAATATAAATATACATTCTTGTAAAAAATAATACATAGGGTGTAACATTTAAAATTTTTTATTTTTGTTAATATCTCAAATATGAAACTATCTAGAGAAAAATTATCTACGCTACCTGAAGATCCCTAACAGGATCAGTTTTTACCTGCTCGATAAGTTAATGTATAAAAAGCGAAGATTTTCAAAATCACTCTGTCGATTAAAAACTAAAACAAAAGCCATGACAAATTTGACACGAGAATCTTTCGTTTCGTTAAAAAATAGGACAAGAAGGTGGAAACCGCAACATTCTAGCTTTGATGATAACTCTAATACCCCTAGAATAACTATTAACAAAGTTAATATTTCTATAAAATTAGATAGACAAACGAAATAAGGTGTAGGGAACATAACTCACCCAATACTTTTAGACTATAGACTTAGGGATCCAGAGAATGAAGAGGACATGTCTTGACAAGCATATTGTGAAGGTATCATAGAGAAAGCTTACAATACTTTGTGCTGCAAAATTTTCGAGTCATTAAGGTCGGCATGTCTTTGTATCGGTAATATAATATATAAAAAAACTTTCAATGTTCGGGTTAGCAGATTATACAGGGTGCTGCATCTCACTTCACGTCTTCTAACGCTCGGTTATTAATTAAGTTAAAATTTTGATATTTTGCACACTTTAACACGAGTAGTAGCAACCTCAGGTACGTTTCAGGAAAATATTTTTGAATATACAGGGAGTCTCAAAAAAGTGTGACATCATGATGGTATGAACACATGCCATATATTTTATTGCGTATTAGGATGTTTTTTATAATCATTTATATACATCCAAAAATTGATTGAAATTGGCTGAGTGATATTAGCGAAAAATAAAAATTAAAAAAATTCAATTTTGCACCAATTGTTTTAAAACCAAATTACAAATAGAACCATCAAGATATCAACATTTTTTAGGGCTCTTTTTCAAAACAATTTATTTGCAGACCTCAAAGCAGTTACCATAACTGGCACCGAGGCCTTAAAAAAGAAAATTCATAGACAGATAACAAATGTATAGTACTTTATATAAATTCAAAAGTTAAATTATCAAAAACAATTCAGTCTCTGTTCTTTATATATCTCTTAAGTTTGGAACACACAACATTTTCTTCACCCTGAAATATATTGTCTGGAAACCAATTGTAAATTTGTATACCTGTATATAGGCGAGTCATGACTTTTTTGTTCTTATATAGTTGTTCCTTAAATTTTCTTTTGTTCTTACATCATGATCATGAAAGTCTCTATTATGCTTTAGCTCCACATTCGTTTTTAATGTTTCTTTTTTAATTTTGTAAATAAGTTTAGCTTGCTCAAACATTTTTAGTTGTTTAACTTTTAAGAATTGATATGTCCTGTATACAGTCTCACTAGCAGTATAGTAGTCTATAGAAAAAAATTGCCTTTATAGCCTTATTTTGCAGTCTTTGAAGTTTGTTTATTAAATTTTCATTAGCATTTCCATAACATGGCTATAAGTATCTTATGTGAGGTTAAATAAAACTGTTATACAGTAAATATTTAGTATTTTTATTTAGCATAAATGACTGCATCTTCTAATTGCGCCCAGAGCCGGAATAATTCCTTCGGAAATATTCTGTATATGTGCTGACCATATTAGTCTTTCTGTAATTGTCCCAAGTCCCAAGTATTTGTACTGTTCAACCCTTTTAAGCTCTCTATCACTAAGTATAACTTGCAGTTGGATCGGATTTTCCTGCTTGATTTAGTACCATGTAAACAGTTTTTTCCACATTTATGGTTAGCCTATTGTAGCATAACCAATCACAATACTTTTTAAGATCATTGTTAATAGTTCAAGTTCTTCCTTTGTTGTGCCAGAGTACATCAGTACAGTATCATCACAAAATTTTATATATTTCGCTTTTAATCCAGCATATTTTAGACTGTGGACATAAAGTAGATATTCCAATGACCCCAACACAGAGCCCTATGCCACGCCAACACTGACATTTGCCTCCGTACTAATTTTTCCATTCACCTCTGTGCAAGTCATAACATCTCCCACGAAAACCCATATTTTTTAAATTTATTCATTAACAATGTAATATCCACAGTGTCAAATGCCTTTTGTATGTAATGTAATAAACACACATACTACATATTTATTTTTATCCATCTCATTAGTTATATGCTCCAAGAGATCAACTGTGGCTCCAAGAGTTGCACTTTGTTTCTGGAATCCATACTGATGTTTATCAAATTTGAAATGGGCAACAATAAATTCTATTAGTCTTTTTTTAATCACTTTTTCACGAATTTTGCTAAAAGTACAATGAAATAGGTCGTTATTCACATCATCATGTGCACCCTACTTGTATATTGGTACTATTTTTGCCACTTTTAGCCCTTCTGGATATTTTCAATTTTCCAAAACTTAATTTACTATTGGAAAAATCTTCATATGTAAGGGTTTGTTCGTGTGCAAAATATTAAACTTTTAACTTAATTAACAATCGACTTATAAAAGAGATGCACGACCCAGTACTTTGGAACTCGAGCTTAATCCACACTTGATATTTTTTTGTATAAATATAATATATGAATTATAATATATAAAAACATAATTTTATATTACACATCTGCTACACAAGCAGAACTAATATATTATAATAATATGCTCGAGTAGTATGAGGTTAACCTCCGGTGCTATTCTTCATGTTTAATTGCTATGCTTTAACAACTCCAATTTTAGCCTCGCACAGTTTCTAAATTAATTACACTTACACTACTTTTCTGCATATTTATGACATAACATTAGATTCTGACTTGTTATGCGGATAATTTTATTTTGGATTTTCGTGGCTATTGTAGAATTAATAAACCCGATAAAAATTATATATCAAAGAAATAGTCCATTTACAAAAAATTATATAATTTCAAAAGAAAATAGTTTTCATTGTCCATTTTTTATCGTTTTTTTTTTTATGATGGAGTGGTGAGTGTGCGCAAAAATCGATTCACGTTGGTTTTGTATCGTTGGAGATAATATTCGTTGGGAAAACGACCTCAGGAAGGTCGTTCCATAAGGATGAAGTCCTCCAGATGAAAGCATTCTCAAATAGTGAAGCTCGAGGAGTACTAAGCTTAACCACACATGTATGGGCTGCAGTGGTTCGTCGTGTATTTCTGATATTCGCCGCTCTGGGTGGGATTAAGAGGGCAAGGTCAGCCGAGCACTTTCCATGAAAACATATGTAAAAGAGAGTCAAATCCCCAACCTGTCTCCGATGGTCTATGCTGTCGAGGTTCTTCGTCAGCTCATGGTCTCCACTCATACGAATTGTCATTCTTTCGATGGAATACAGTAGCCGAAGAGTATGTTTGGGTGCAGAGCTACAGACATGAGAGCAGTACTCTAGTGATGGTCGAATCTGGGCTTTGTATAGTGTTAAAAGTTGTTTATTTGTGTACAACTTTCTGGGTCGGAAGAGTACACCAAGTTTATGAGAAGCTATCTTGGCGATTGCCACAACGTGGTTATGCCAAGACACATTTCCTCCCAGATTGATGCCCATCAAATTAATAGATGAAGCCAGTGGGATTACGTGTCCGTCCATGACTATATCCGGTTCTGTAATGTTAACCTTTTTATAGAAAACTGCTGCTTGGGGTTTTTTAGCGTTAAATTCGACTTGGTTACTGTCATCCCAAGCTAAAATTTCTTCCAGGTCTTTGTTGAGGCGTGATACTTCATGTTGTCTGCGAAGATGTGCGTCGTCAGCCGATGTTTGTGCATTCAAAGAGAAAGATGAGATAAGTGTGCTATCATCAGCAAAACTAAGTATCGGATTTTTCGTTTTCACTAGAAGGTCGTTAATGTAGAGTAAGAAGAGAGTGGGAGACTATATGGACCCTTGAGGAACAGCGGCATTGATAGTGAATGTGTCTGAGAGAAATCCGTCAATCGCCACTTGCAGAGACAAACATGCACAGAATCGACTGGGCACACCATAGGATCGCAGTTTACTTAGAAGTCACTCATGCCAAACACGATCAAAGGCTTTAGAAATATCTAACGCAACAGCCCCAGACTCCCCCTGATGTTCGATTGCATTGTGCCAAAGATGGGTGACATAGGCTAGAAGATCTCCAGTTGATTTGGTCTTCCGAAAACCATATTGATGATCGCTGATAATGTTGAAGCCTTCTAGGTACTTTAGAAGATGTTTGTTAATAGCTTTCTCCATTACTTTTGATATAATTGAAAGCAATGCGACTGGTCGATAGTTGCTAGGCAGGGTTCGTATTTTATATTCTCAATTTATTGCCGTATTATTGTCGATTATTATCTCTGCAATATGTAGAAATATGATAAGCAATATTTCTTATAGTCTTGGGCATTATTATGTATAAACCAATAAGAATTGTGAGAAATCTTACCATTTAACGTTGTACAATTTATTGAAATATAAGCGTCATTTCTTAATCTAAGCACAATATTTGGAAATATGATAAACTATTGAGTCATTATTATATTTTATTATAATTTTTTAGCATCAGTTTAAACATTACGTAAAGTAGGAATATGTGTCCGATGCCGCGATCAAGAGCAAAGATCTTGACTATTTGCCGGTCATATTCCGGTCATGAGCGGTCTAATGAAAAAAAAAACTGATATGCCTGTTCTTGGATTTCCTCGCTATTCAGGTGTAAGATAAATACAATAAACGTAAGCAATTTATTAGTATATTTTTATTTTAAATTTTAGTTTTACGATAAGTTTGGCAACATTGCACTGTCCACTGCTCGTTTAGGAAAAATAGGTATCGTTTCTCTTGGACACCCTTAGGGTCACCTAATTAAAAACCATTTTAATACCACTTTTTATAGTATAGGCTGAAATCTCTACATTTCAATCTTAATTTATGAGTTGCTACATTTGTAATGCAATAATTTTATGCATTTCACTATATAGTAAACGGTTGAAAAAACTTGAAAATTGTTAGAACAGGAAATGGAATCACTATTTACTTGCAAATTCTTCCATCCATAACATTATGTAGCAATTCTAGAGTTATTTGCCTTTTCTTAAGTGTTACTCAATACCTCAGAACTTCTATTTCTGGTCTTGTAACATTATTTTTTTGGTAAGAAATGTGTAACTAAATAATGCGTTAGATTCCTCTTCTTACGACCTTCTTAACGAGATACCACATATCTTTCCATTGAAAAAGTTTTTGGTAGGTTTCCTCTTAAAACAAAACTGACAATATCTCCGGAATAAAATGGGAGTTTTCTATGCAGAATTTAGTTCAGTTGAAGTTTCCAATCAGTATGTAATAACGGAACCTGTTCATTGCATAACTGAAAACAACTGTTGGTCTGTTATAAACATTAATAAATCATTTAGATTTATAGCTTTAACTCGTTAAGGCGAGGCCGACAGAATTACCCGAAGGCTGAAATGTTCTTTACAAGAATTTTTCGATTTTTCGTATAAAAGACATTTAGGATCTAAAAAGTCTCTTCTTTATTATCGCTGTACAAAGAAATCACGATGTCCCTTCTCAAATATTACGCACCATCTATCTAAACGTCTAACGTTTAACATAATGGTTATATATTTTTAAAGTTAATAGAAAATAGAAGGGTTCTGGTGTTTTGTAAAAGTTTTATACAGGACGCCTGAGTGCTTGTTCGGGTTTGTTTAACCTATGTTTTCCATCTACAAAGAAAGAAATAAACTATCTTTTCTTCCACAAAAGGAAAATGATCATTGTCTTCATTTGTAACAGGTAAAATAGGTCGTAACTTTATATTTTTAACTTGATGCTACTGATATTGACTTGTCAGTGTGTTAAAGATGTATTCAGGGAATGGATAGAATAGATGGAATAATCCTTTACCAGAACTGATAAGTAAACGTTAAAGAAAAGGTTATAAAGACCAATATCTATGTATTTTTATACTTGTGTACTACTGGCGCTTTTTTCGATATTTTTATAACTTTTTTATGAACTAAACAAACCTTTAATATTTTCCATATGGATATTAGCAAATGTTAAATATTTTCAAAAGTGGTTTCGCCAGAACAAACCGGCAGTTTTCTATGAAAACTGATGTCATGAGATTAGGTCAGGTTATAAATGTAGGTTTGAGTTTATTTGTTGCTTGTGGGTTTTGTTTGTTCGGGTTCGTACGTTGGAAGAATATCATTGGCATTATTGCTAAGTAGATGATCTAGGAAAAATTCCATACAAGGATTCAAAATATCTATGATATTTCAAGGTTATTTTCATTATATACCAACTAGTATGATTCAGTTAACTTTTTTAATAAACGCAAAAACTGTTTAGAGCCGCGCTTTTTTTGCCTTTGGCGAAATTTGTATTTATTTGTATTCCAATATAAGAATATATTTAAATCACGAATTATACAAACATTCGTAACAAATAAACATTTCAGTGAAATCAAACAGGTATAAAACCTATCAAGTTGATTTCAGCATTAAGATTACTTATCCACGGGAATTTGAAGTGTTGGATTTTCCAATATCAGTAAACTTTCTATCACTACGATATACATTATGCCTATCAGAAATTAATTCATTATTAGAAATCGATGGATTTATCCAGATTTGTGATACGAAATTCTATTAAACAATTCAGCTGTTTTTTTTTTCCTTAGATCATGTGTGTTTTGATTGTTAACTGAAATGTGGTTGTTTGCATTTTTTATCTTAACGGTAAGTGCATTAAAAGGCATTATTTGTCCAGTGTCCAGTGAATGCATTAAAATTATGATATCGGGTAATCTCACCTTCGTCAAAACCAGTAAACGCATCATAACCCACATTACAAACCCTCCTAACCGAATCATACATGTAACGATCAAGTTGCAATAATGCATGGAAAACTGTGACATTATTTGCAGTTATAGCGATCTTAATCATTTTTACAAAAGATAGCAGCATTTAATTTTGTTTATAATCTCAAGCAGATTTTCATGATTGAAGAGTTCACTAAAGCCAACAATCTCTGGGATTCACTCCGTGTTTGTTCGGGTCTGTTTTCATCTGAGTTCTTTCGAGTACTCAATCAGAATTAATTAATTCTTGCCGATTTCACTTTCGTCAACTGTAGATTTAATTCAGCTGGATCGATTTACTATTATATTATATAAAAAATAAATTTAATTGATATTGGCAATGCAATGGTTTATTACTTGATAATTTTTTCTCGACTAAGACATATACTTCTATTTCTGGAATGGTACCATCTACAATATATATATATATATATATATATAATAAATGAATCATCCTCCTGTCATGATTATTGTATCCATTGTAATATCATTTTGATTTATTAGTAAAATTCTTATTGCATCGTGAATACAATATTGCGTCAAGCGTCTTGAAGATATAGTTGTATTATGTAACACTTGTCACACCAGGTTTTTAATACATTCAGTGATAAGTAACAAAAAAACGATTTTCATTCATATAGTTACAGAAGTTACGTCTAATAAACTGTTCTTGTCTATTCATGTCAAATTTGACGCTAAAGAGTTAAACAAATCATAATTCTTTCGACGGATAAATGAATACTTGTTTTTTATTCGCAATAAGCGAGGATGGGTCCCCTACTTTATAAATTCGCTATATAGAAGATTGGAAAGCATGTCGTTTCCAATATTGCATTTTATTTATATTTATTGCGTGTTTTCAACCCACGTTTCCCATTTGTTCCTGAATTCCCTTTTATGGATGTTCCTAAAATTCACTTTTACAACCAAGAGTTTTTTTCTTTGGTAAGCGTTTTTTAAAGTATCATTTTTAGCATCGCGTTGAAACTTTTCTTTAATGTTTTCGGGTTTTAAACATTATTCCATGCTCGCCTGGCGATTTATTGTGTGACAGCCTGCCTGGAATAACACCAGTAAAGGAGAATTTTATGCGGATATGTTTCTTTCGCAAGAAGAAAATTAAAGTAATCGAGAAAAAAATCATATCTCAAAACTTTATCAAATATTGACCTGAGATAATAAAAATGTATGTTTCTTATTTCTGTTGGTCTGCTGCTCTATCGGTAGCTCGGGCACGAAATCTTACAAACTGCTGGATGGGGGAAGGATGAGATTTGGTATGTGAGATTTTTCATTAATCCTACCAGAAACATAGGATTATTATAGAGAATAAACGATATTATCTTTATTTATTTCAATATTTTATTTAAGGCTTTCCCTAAGCAAGAAATTAAGTTACAAATAATATTAATTTAACCCAAAAAAAATAGTAAAGAATTTACTTAATGTCTCTTACTTCCAATATTTCCTAAATAATTAAAAATATTGGCATTTGTGGCAAAACGAGTGACCACATTATTCATTTCTGAATAACATTATTGTTTAAAATCATGTTCAAACCAAACTTGCAGGAAATATTTGCTGTGCACACTTACTTCTTAGTATAAGTTCTCGTAACATGAAACAATTTTATAATTGTGTTTTATGATCAAACACAAGCACCCTTTACGGCACTCTGGGAGTGGTGCGTGTGCTCATAAACCGATTCACATTGGGAAACACGACCTCGGGAAGGGTCGTTCCATAAGGATGACGTCCTATAGATGAAAGAATTCTTAAATAATGAAGTTCGAGGAGTAATAAGCTTCACCACATATGGATGGGCGGCAGTAGTTCGTCGTATATTTCTGGTGGTCACTTCTCTGGTCGGAATTAAGAGGATAAGGTCAGCCGAACATTTTCCATGGGAAGGTCTGTTGAAGAGAGTCAAATCACCAACCTGTTTCGATGTTCCAGAAGAGTATATTTGAGTGCAGAGCTCCAGGCATCAGAGCAGTACTCTAGTGATCTAGTACTCTAGTCGAATCTGGACTTTGTATAGTGTCAAAATTTGTTGAGGTTTTTACAACTTTTTGGTCCAGAAGAGTCCGGAACAGGAAACAGAATTGATATTTTGATGAAAAAAAAATGAATGTCATTTTTAATTTGTTAATAAATATGTGGAAAACATTATTAACATCAATAGAATGGGTTAATAGTAATAATAATCTAGAAAAAAATATATTTAAAAAATTGTTCACTATGATCTCCGGTTTGTTCAATACAAATACATTTCTGTAAACGTATCCATTTATTTATTAACTGCGCCATTAGACAATTTTTAAAATATTTTTTTTTGGATTAGTATTACTAGTAAGCTATTCTCTTGATGTTAATAATGTTTTTCAAATATTTCTTAACACATTAAAGATGACATATATTTTGTTCATTCAAATATCAATTCTGTTCCATTTTATAAAATTGATTCCATGGCCAACTGACTAAAAATACAGATATTCAGTTTTTAACTACTTAGAAAAATTTGGAAAGAAAATTGAATGAAATATCAAAAAATCACAAAGAATGTTTTTTAGAATATCTTTAAGTCCCAATTATTTTAAAGAGAAAAGAACTTATTTTTGAGACTTATTTAAAGTAACTTCTTATTTTAAACGGATCTGTATGATATTCTGATTCGATAAATTCATTTTACCAGAACTTATACTTTTGTAATATATTTCATGCAAATTTGGTTTAAAAATGATTTTATGAATTAAAGTTATTCAGGAAATAATAATGTGATTACTTTTTTGGTCCACCGTGTATACAATCGTGTATCTGTGTTAATGCCACATCCATATCCGAAGTTTCATCCTTCCACGTCAATTAGTTCTCGATCTATCGTTATCGCTCGGGAATAATATACTATTAAAAGTACGGTTACTGATATTTTTCAATTGTGATGTATTGCTCCTGTTTAATTATGAAAGTTCAGACTTTTTTATATTGAAGTTATTTTTTTATACAATTATTTTTAGTATGTCTAGAACATGATGCAAGGTTAAATATTGTTTAACAAAGAATATTCGAGTCGCTTATCTTTGACCCTCATTTCAATTGAAAAACGTGTTACGAATAAATTTTATTGCCGCTTTGGTACGTCTAGTGAATTTTGATTTAGCTCCAGAAATGAGTGCCTTAAAATGTTCATGTTATAATGTTGGGAATACATTGCTAAAAGAAAAATTTTTAAAAATATATAATTTTTTTGTGGACTATTTACTAGAGTGTTAACGACGGCCTGGTTCGTAATGCAAAACTCTTAACTATATATATCTGGACAAAACCAACTAGACGGTTTTTCAGCGGCAAAATTTTCATACGTATCAGGTAAAAACTATTGTTAGCCTGACAAATGTCATCCTGGTTGCAAAAAGAAAAATTATTTTTACTGTGAAATAATCTTGTCGAAAATTATCCTCATACATTAAGCTAGAGGTGTTGTTTTCGATTGATACATCGAAAACAACCCCTCTAGCTATCGAAAACAACCCGCCAAGTTTTTATTGTTTATTGACAAAGATAATGACACTTTTTGACGTTTAAAAAAATAAATCGATTTTCCAGCTACAAACTCAAATATTAAATATTATTACAATTGCGTTATTAATAATTACTAATTTTTTTAGTTCTTTATTTAAAAGTTGTAATATAAAGTTGTTTTAACCATTATTCGAGTAATTTTCTCCCTAAATTACACTCGTGCCTAAAAATTCTCAGATAATTTTGCATTTAAGCGTATTTCCTTTGAAAAACAACATTCGTTCATTTTCAAATTTTGTAAAATATGAAAATGAACTCTTGTTGTTTTTAGGCAATACGCTTTCTTGCAAAATTATCGAAAATTTTTAGGCACTAGTGTAATTACCTCCGAAAACAACCCCTCTAGCTATCGAAAACAACCCGCCAAGTTTTTATTGTTTATTGACAAGGATAATGACACTTTTTGACGTTTAAAAAAATAAATCTTATATTCCAGCTACAAACTCAAATATTAAATATTATTACAATTGCGTTATTAATAATTACTAATTTTTTTAGTTCTCTATTTAAAAGTTGTAATATAAAGTTGTTTTAACCATTATTCGAGTAATTTTCTCCCTAAATTACACTCGTGCCTAAAAATTCTCAGATAATTTTGCATTTAAGCGTATTTCCTTTGAAAAACAACATTCGTTCATTTTCAAATTTTGTAAAATATGAAAATGAACTCTTGTTGTTTTTAGGCAATACGCTTTCATGCAAAATTATCGAAAATTTTTAGGCACTAGTGTAATTACCTCCGAAAATCATTCGAGAAAAAATTTTGTATCGGGTTTGTTCGGTAAAATTTTCCGTTGGTTTTATTCAAGTTTGTTGCTTTCTAGTGATTTCGCTAATACGATAAAACTAATCCTAACAGAAGAGTTTATTTTTTCGAAAAAACGTAAGAGTTTGTATTGTTTTCTTTATATTTGAGTAATTCAAGCAAACAATTTACCATACTTTTCAGCATACATTTCCTTAACTTCGTGCTTATTATTCACCCGTGTGGAACTATACGTACTCACTTTCATTACCGTTGACCAAGGCGCTATTAACCTAGATGAAAAAATAAGTACTTTTCATTTGGGTGGATAAATCAATAAAATATAATTTTCACTTGTAATCCCCATCTATTCCTTGGATTATTACCGAAAATTTCGGGTTATTATTAATTCAAGCACGTGGGGGGTTCAGTACGAAAATTTAACACCTAAAAAAGCCATTTGTATTGTACATTTCATGTCAAAGTCCATTCCATAGATCATTTTTGTGACATAAATATTTACACTTATTAATATTGTCTAGGTCCTGGAGGATGAATATTTCTGGAAATATTTTGGGTTTCCATGATAACCAAACAAAAAACAAGTCTCTGATTGGCTTAAATATGCCAGTGTAAAATTTTCAAAGTTAGAAGATGTACATGGTTGTAAATAAAATACATACCGCAGTATCCGTTAAAAGTTCACTTTAAAGTCATCTCAAATTAACTCTTAGAGAGTTTCAAATGATTCGTTTAGGTAGTCAACCAAGGTAGAGGTTTCCCTCAAATTTATTAAGAAACAAGTTCTGTCTCAGGATATATATTCTTGCCTTTAATAAAACTAATATTATTAACCCAACAGCATAAATAAAAAATATTCACCAAAAAAAACAAATTAAGTTAAGTCACAGCGTCAAATATGTCATATCAAAATAATGACACACACACTGAAAACACAACTGTGAGACTATGACACAATTTTCACACACACAATTTTGTTTTCGAGGTTGTTTGTCCAAGTCAGGTTTTCATGAATAAATAATACCTCCTTATTCACTAAAGGGGGTTTAAGTTTAATCTATCAAAATATTATATAGTCTCCCAGTTATATTTTCAAAGATCTAAATATTTTGATGAATTAAATTTAATACCCTTTAGTGAATAAGGGCGTATTTGTCTCATGAAAACCTGATTTGAACCAGAAACTTCCAGAACAAAATTGTGTAATAAGCTTCAAATTATCTGAACCTTATTCTGGATTAGAAATGGCAAGAGCCATTTGCAAGTTATTCGGTCGCTGTTGGGCTTACAGTAAATAATGTCAGCATTTCGGCCAAAGGTCAGGTAGGGCTACAATAATAAATTAGGACAAGAATCATCAGAAAGTCGGGCGAGAATGTATTGCTCCTAAATCACGCTATAAAATGTAAGGGATATCGTAAAAAAAACACATTTTATTTTCCATCGTAAAAGGTGATTAACTGATATTTAATGCATCTGAAATCATTAAAGGCCACACTGTCTTATAGCCGTTGATGTACACGTCACTGAAATGAATGGGTGAAAATCAAGTATACAGGGTCGCTTTTATGTATGGAAACGGTCGATTATTTGCTAAAGTAAGATAGCTAGCGAAGAATGTTAAATAGAAAACTTTTAGGGTTTTTATAAATCTATTATACTACACATAAATTAAGTATACAGGATCAGTCAAAAAGCCATGGAAGAACAAAGTTACTTTATTTTAAATGTATATTATTTATATTTCAATTATTTACAAGATTCTAAAAAAAAATGTTAAGCACACCACATACCCAATCTTAACCGTTTTCGAGATATCGAGTTTCGAATTTCGTTTTCAAATAAATCTAATAACAATAATAAAAAAAAGAAACTAAGTTTTAGTAAACAACAATTTAAAATCCTATTTTATAAGGTGCTCAAAGTGTCCACCGTTTACCTCCTGGCAGTAATGAATTCGGTGAACAAAATTTTGTAGCGAATCTAAAGGGATATTGGGAGCAATATAATATAATTTCATGCATTATTCTTTGTTGCAAATATTGGATATTTTGTGGCTTATTTTTGTACACTAAATTTTTGATATGGCCCCACAGGAAAAGTCAAGAGGGGTCATATCAGGAGACCTAGCAGGCCATTTAATTTCACCTCTGCGCCCAATCCATTTACCAGGAAAAGTTTCCTCTAGATATTCCCTCACCATCCGTCCAAAATATGGTGGAGCCCCATCTTGTTGAACCCATATTTGTTCAGCCGGTAAATTGGGATTATTATGGTTCGGGAATAATCGTCTGAGCTGTGGAATAATATTCTCTTGTAAAAGTAATAAATATCGTTCAGAGTTCAAATTTCCATGTATAAAATTTATGACGTTTCCACCAATAATGCCACACCAAACATTGTTTTTTTTGTGGTCGTTGGGTATGAACTTGTTCCATCCAATGTGGATTTTGGTCTGACCAATATCTACAGTTGTGTCGATTTACGTGCCCGTTTAAACAAAACGTTGATTCATCAGAAAATAAAATGTGGTTGACAAAGTTGACATTTTGATTCAATTTATCAATAGTGATTTCGCAAAACTGAATTCTGCGATCAAAATCGTCTTCACTCAATTCTTGTAACAAATGAATTTTATATGGTTTGAATTTTTCTCTTTTGGTAATTTTTTGAATGGAATATCGACTCATATTATGATTTAAAGCCCGCTGTTGCGTCGAATTCATTGGATTTTCTACCACATCTAACATGAGATTTAAAGAATTTTCTTCATTAGTAACGCTTACCGGTCTTCCACTTTTTGGTCGATCTTTCACACCTCCAGTTTCATGAAAAAATGCTGCAATATTTTGGAAACAGTTGATTTAGTTATAGGTTCCCGATCTGGATGCAATTCATTAAAAATATTGACCACTTGGGTAAAACTGCATGTCCTATCGCCGTACCATATCATCATTAAAATTTCAATGCGCTCGGTATCACTTAAACGTGCCATATTTACGCGAAAATTGTTCACAAATTGTAAATGTAAGCATTTTTGGCATATCTGTTGTCAAGATGATAAAACAACATTGTTATGAAAATAAATATTTTCTAAGGTAACTTGATGGCGTAGAATTAATGAATTTAATAATTTATTTGGAAACGAAAATCGAAACTCGATAACTCGAAAACGGTTAAGATTGGGTATGTCGTGTGCTTAACATATTTTTTTTAGAATCTTGTAAATAATTGAAATATTGAATAATATACAGGGGGTTCCATTTAAAATAAAGTAACTTTTTTCTTTCATGGCTTTTTGACAGATCCTGTATACTTAGTTTATGTATAGTATAATAGATTTCTAAGAACCCTTAAAGTTTTGTATTTAACATTCTTCGCTAGCTATCTTACTTTAGCAAATAATCGACCGTTTCCATACATAAAAGCGACCCTGTATAATAAATACGTGGCTTTCGTAAATCAGATGGATAAAACGAAAATATACTTTAAAATATTTTATCACATATCGTCGGCCTAATATGAAAATTGAACAAGTCCGAAAAAAACAAACTTTACATGAGGAACGAAAAACTTATTTACGGGTTAAAATAAGAATATAGTTAAATAAAAATTAATTAGTGGGTTGTCTCGCTTTAATTAAAAGTGTATGGGCGACTAAACAGCACGTCCATAAATTCATATTAATATTTCTGACGACAGTAGTGACAATTTTCATAAACGAAGAATATTGGCTTAATTCCGGAAAAATCGCAAATTTCGCCAATATAGAATAGAATGGAATAGAATAGAATAGAAAAATAATTATTATGTAATAATAATAATATACAATTACATAAAATGTAGCGATTCGCTAATGGTACCATCAAACAAAATTTCAACAGTAAAGTATATTATTTTACTAAATAAAACAGGAATAATTGCTTTTTATCTACAGGGTGTTATGGAAATGACGTATTATATTGAAACCGGCAAATCCCGAGATGAAAATAAATTGAAAAAAAGTAACCATAAATGGCGCTTTGAATTATTAAGCGAAATATACACTTTATATGAAATCTGAAAATTTACGTGGCCGCTCCTGAGACCCGTCGCAGTCAATATTTTATTGGAGCAGTCTCGAGGTTCAAAAGAGGTTAGCGCATTATAGCGATGCTGTCATATTGCAACACAGAATTCTAAACGCACGTGTTCAGTTTTTGACACGCGTTATCACTTCTTTTTCAATTTTTAAATAAATAAAACTACAATTTTAAGGTACATACTCTCCTACCTTCGATCTTATTTTAAAATAATCCGTTGTATAATTAAATTCCATAAAATAATAAAACACAAAAAGTATGTTTTTCAACAGAATCAACAGTAAATAATATCACACAAATTTTATATCAAATCACAACATTTCTTATTATGAATTATTTCACAACAAAAAAAAATCGGGCAATACAACTAACAAAACGTTTAAAATTCGTATACGTCAAGCACGTGGAGCTCTCGACACGACGTCGTTCCACACACCAGTCTCGAAACATACTGAAGTATGAAGGGCGCGCCGCCAGTATTCAACCAAGGGCGAGACAGGCGGTGTGATCTGACAACACTGTTAGTATACTCTAGTGACCCACATGGTTGCTAAGTGAATCCAGATGGAACGGCGCGTGGGTAAAAAGTGTTTCTACCTTAGTATTTAGATATTCGATTTAAAAAAAAAGTATATAGACTTTCTATAGGACTCCCTAAGAGTCACCCATTTAAATATAATAAGACATTTCCATAACACCCTGTATTGTTAGTGATTGATTTAAAAATGTATGTCATAACTTGTTAGTGTTTCGAGGTTTTTATTCAGAAAAAAGTTCTTCTACATTACAATCTTACATCAAAATACCTGCTACTGCACTCCGCTATTTGTATATAGTTTTTATCGCCTTATTCGGACATATAGAGACGTCTTTCCATATACATGTAAAAAGGAAACCCAAAATTGTTGGATGTAGATGGAGGTCATTTCGACTATCTCTAAATCGTCGCTAAATTTAAGATATTATGAAAATTTTAAAGTGATCTAATTTTATTTATTCAAAAATTCTAAGCAACCAGTAGAGTAAAAATATCACTTCATGCTACATCCAAGCATTTTTGCAAGAAACTTAGTCGAAATTAAATTTCTAATAAATATATAACGTTTGCTTTTGTCTCTAATTTTTATTATAATCGATAGGAAACATGGATAGGAAGACAAAACAATACCTTGACTATCTGAAAGTGCAGACATAATATCCCTGGACCTTCCTATGCGGAGCTTTAAAACGACAAACATACAAGAATATAATAACCATATCGACTAAAACAAAAAAATCAGTTTGAAAATGTTGTTGGAAAACCAGTTTCCAACAATCGTGTTTATTTTTTACTTTATAATTTTTAATTTTTATCTTCTCGTGGTCCCCGGTATAAATAAAACACTTTCCCCTGGTATAAGTTGTTAACCGTTTTTTACACATTGTTTCCTCTCTGTCATGTCTTCTCGGCGTGGAAACCTCCCTCTCTCTCTCTCTCTCACGCTTTATTTCTAGACAGCAAACCGAGTTACCTTCACATTCCTTCGTATAAAAACTTTTAACTACCTAATGTATCCCCATCTCTCTCTTATTCTCGTACTATGCACAGTCATTCTCACTAGTTCAGTCCGAAAATTCTGGAAGTCAGAATGCCTTTGTTCTTCCCAACCAATCAGAACGATTACAACATGTATGGCGTTCTCGTGACGACAGAGCAAGTTTTGCACGCGGCACAAAAAGACGACCGGCGGCATGCATTCCATTCGATTCTATTCGACTGTGTGCATTAAAAACAGTGACAGAAGTTCGGATAGATGCACGCTAATTTTCAATTTTAACACGGCAAAAGGTTGCCCATTTGTATATTGTTCATGTTATGACCTCAACAAGAGAAACCGTCGCTACGACTAAGTCGGCCACCTTTGTAAAGTTACTAGTGTACCCGTAATCCCGTTATTGGACAAAGAAACCACCAGCTTGGATTGTTTCACATTGACGATTAAACTCAAATCAATTATTAAATGCAGAAATATTGAGTTGATGGAAAAGGAAATATTTTGATACCAAGGTAACCTGTATCGCAGATAGATTTTTTGGCCAAGCAAGACAATTTATAACTGTGGTGTTAGTTTATCATTCTGTCACTGCACTTGACAAGGATGCAAAAATAGGACTGTGTTCCAACTTAGTAAGAACGCCACAATTTTCATAAATACACTCTCACACCATTCTCTTTTTTGTCAACTAAAACTACAAGTATAAACACATATTAAAATTAAAGGCATTTAAAGCAGCTAATCTTTTTATTATTAACCTCAAACCACCCTCTATAAATTATAATCCAAACTACCTGACCAGCTATTAAGTAAGCTTGTCGCCCTGTTTTTAGTAGTATATAATTAATGAGTTTTTCTCTACAAATGTAGTTATATAATCTGAATTAAAGTATTTAACATTATGTAAACCTACAAACCTAATTAGAGAGGTAACCGTATTTAGTATCAGCGAGCAAATTCAAAATGCATCATTTCTAGGTCCAGGTAGCCTACATAAGTGAAAAATAGAAACAAACAAACTGAAAAGTGGACGAAGTTTAGATAGGTAACTGCATAATGTGCGTATTTTGCTATAGTATTATAGTATACTTGTTCTGCAAACTTGAACAACAATAATGACAACAGCAGTGTAAGTGAGCCGATACTTTGACTGTTGCCACACTAGAGTATTAGTTTCAGCTGAAATATTGGGCAAAATAGAATAATATATCAAATATTTTGGAAAAATTCATATTACTTACAGCCAATTACGTAACAATACCATAACAAAGTATTCAATAAGCGGTCAAAATTAAAGATTAAGGGTTTGCACAACTAAAGACGTTCGAACAGTTGTTGAAAACTTTAAAAAAATCGGCTGAAATCGGCAGAGTCTTTACAAACCTGGGGTATTTCGCAAATTGTTTATCCTCTGTTCGATCTGTCATAACTGGATGTCATAGACAATAGACTTCAGGTGACCCCATAAATAAAAATCTAAGAGCCATATACAGGGTGGCCAATTAGTGCGACAAAGCTCAATAAATCTTTTACCGCTTGGGATGGCGGAAAACCTTTCTCACGAAAGTTTTTAAGCGTTAAGAGGTGCAGCTTTTAAAATTATTTTCGACCATACAGGGTGCTCCAAAAGGGCGGTGTGATATAAAAATTTAATATTTTTTAAATGGGACACTATGTATATTTTTACATATTTGAATTCACCGTAAAATTCTGTACATAGCACCGTAATTATTTGTACACATTTTTGCAACGTTGCCAAATAGATTGGAAAATTCCTAAAATTTGTGCAAAAACATGGTTCAATGAAATGTGTAATATTTCTTAACTTATAATAATTTGAAATAAAATATTTTTATGTCGGAAAGAGGAATGTTGACAGAAGTCCCCTATGATAACACATATCAATATTTTTATACAGGGTATTTTCTATGGATATGCCAACATTACGAACTTGAAACCTGAGTTTCGTAAGTTTTTTAAATGAAACACCCTGTATATGATTACGTTATCTTGTAGATATTTTAATCCTCTTTAATTTTTATTAAGGTCTTTCTATGCCTATCTCTAGCAATCTTGGTGGTATTTCAATTTTTATTTAAACTCGAGCAAAAAAAAGTGGATGCATTTTACCATTGTCCTTTTTCTAGTCACCTATGACAAAATAAAAATAAAATGTTGTAATTTAAAAAAAAAATATTTATTCATACGGGAGGATACGACACAAAAATATTTTAACGATTCAAGCTTGTGGACAATTTCTAAAGTAAATTATTCGCTAATTATTTGTTCATATAGTAACCCCCACTAACTTGAACACATAATTCAATACGTTTTTCAAAAGAATGAGTCATGTTTCTACACATTTGGAACTGTATAAAAATATTGATATGTGTTATCATAGAGGACTTCTGTCAACATTCCTCTTTCCGACATAAAAATATTTTATTTCAAATTATTATAAGTTAAGAAATATTACACATTTCATTGAACCATGTTTTTGCACAAATTTTAGGAATTTTCCAATCTATTTGGCAACGTTGCAAAAATGTGTACAAATAATTACGGTGCTATGTACAGAATTTTACGGTGAATTCAAATATGTAAAAATATACATAGTGTCCCATTTAAAAAATATTAAATTTTTATCACACCGCCCTTTTGGAGCACCCTGTATGGTCGAAAATAATTTTAAAAGCTGCACCTCTTAACGCTTAATAACTTTCGTGGAAAAAGTTTTCCGCAATCCCTAGCGGTAAAAGAGATATTGAGCTTTGTCGCACTAATTGGCCACCCTGTATATCATATAATCATATTGGCACTGCGAAATGGCCAAGCTTGAGTTTCTGTATGTCTAACCTAGCTATTAGGATGGGTTTCGTCGAGATATTCCCGAGCAACAAGGCTAAATTGAACTGGGACACGTCCTGCATGAACTACGCATTGCCTCTCAATTGTAGACACAACATTTAGTACTTCGCCTAGGAACTGCCTATATGAGTCATCATTTAAAAAATATTGCCAAACAAGATAGTTACCAATGATTCCTATCCAAAGGTTGAACAAAAATTGTTGCTAGAAACTACCGTCTCTTAACAAATGTAGATTTTTGTTCCTATCCTATCAGTAAATAAAATTTTCAGAAAAAAATTATTATTATATCCCACTGTATGGAGTATAACATACTAAAAGTTAACGTCGTCGTTAGATCTTGTGGTAGCAGAGCTTGTACCCGTTGTACGTGGTATGTGTATACCAAATACCTTTTTAAAATGGTTCAAACCATACTTGCTTCTGCTGATCTTACCTATCAGTCTCTACTTACAGCTTCTTCTAACTTTCAGCACACGGTCTTACCACATTTTCATTTATTAGGCCAAACATGAAGTGCGTCTGAGCTATTTTAGCAATAGTAAAGCTTTAATTTGGTGTATTAAATATAAAAAGTGTTGATTTACATGTATGTATTATAAGTCAAATTCTTTGCCAAAAATAATCTCACTCCTTAATCTGTTACTGGTGTCAGCGTTTCATTAAATAGGTAGCTGCAAGTAAATTAAGATACAACTCTATTTTTTCTAAGCTTAAATGTAACCGTTCTCAGACCAATTATTATAGAAACCTTTTTTTTAAATATCGTAAGAAATTACGAATTGTATTTAGGAAGGACCCTGTATATATTATCCTTTATATTTCAAAAATCTTAGCCTACTCGATACAGGGTGAACCGCAGAAAGTCACTTGTAGATATTTTTCTGATAGTTCGATAAAGTACTGCAGGCGTCGAAGACCAACATTAAGCTGTGTTTAGTTAATTAAGCCTTTGTGTCTACCTATAATAGTTTCTCAATTTTATTACACGTGACAATGCTCTTAAAATAAGATTATAACGGTATGTGTAAAATATAAATGACTATTTACAATTTTATCTCCTTCTTCTTCTTCTGATGCTTTATCCTCGGCGGATGTTAGCTATCATCAACACAATTAGAGCCCTGTTAACGGCCCGTCTAAATAAAGTGGTTGTATTGAAACCAAACCCTAAGGTTCTTGAGCCAAGAGGTACGCCTGACAATACCAAACGGCATAAACTATTATAGCTCGGTTCTCCTTGGCACGAAATGGCATCTGAACTGGAGTATTGCATGCATTTTATCTCTATTATTAACAATTATTATGTCGTATATTTTACTAGCCCATCGGTTAGATTAGATTTTCACGAACAACGTAATTTGGATTATGAATAAATGGACTATAGAGATCCAATATTTAAAATGTCAATAAAATTTAGTAGCTTTATATCAAATACCTCATATGCATCGCCATGCTATGTCCAACTACTTGTGAACTTCTTCGCCAACGAGAGACTGACAAAAATGGGAAATAAGCTTTTATCATGTATTCACTATGTAAAAGTCAAGATCTGAAATTTCGAGAAAGTATAGACATCAGAAAAATTACATAGAATTTGTATGAAAATGTTTATGTTGCAGATTTCGTTGTATTTAAACGATATCTAATCGGATCAAATAAATAGCAAAATATTAACCATCAAATAAAATGACAATCTGATATTAAATCTTTAACTTTATGTAATTCTATGGGTTGAATTTGTTCTGTTTTCGTTATTCTGCTACATGATTGTTGAAAAATTTGAATAATCCAACATCTGCCAAGTAAATCAAAATATTTTAATATATTATTTTTTTCTCCAGTGATGTTTCGTCAGTAAATCATTTTGATATATTAAATAAAATATATTTTTCAGTTACGCAGTGAAAAAAAACTGAAAACTAAACTACATATAATCAAACGATTGTTTTTCGTAATAAAATGAGAGTTTAAGATCAACGATCGAACGAGGCAAAGCTATTTTCAAGGAATGTAGAAAATAAATATTCTTTTTAAATCTCATACACTGTAAAAGAAAATTAAAATAATTGTAATAATATACTATATTTTGAACTTTAATATAATGATACAGTAATTACCCTTGAACACTTTTATAAAGTTTTTTGGTCTACACGTATATAAGAACTTAACATCTTGTCAGCATATCGACTTATTACTAGATATATTAGAAATATTTTCTCATACTATGTTATAGTATATCCTTATCTTATACAATATTGTTGCATGGGGACAATAATCGGTTTATAAAAATAAGCATTCTAGTAAAGGTTAATAAGCATAATAACATCCCAAGTAGCATTTTTAGACACAAATTGGACACACATTCTTTGCTGAGAAACGTTTCAACACATTTTCGATTCGAATTAGAAACTTGTATCGAGACATATGTGTTACGAAACTTTTGCGACACATTTTCGAATCCAGTTACTAGAAACACTTAAAGACGTGCTTGTTTCGAAATATTTTACAAATCTTGGTGTCTATATATTAACGACACGCGAAGATAACTATTTTTCGAAAATATTTTTAGTTAAAATTATAAAGTTTTGGTAAGACACAAGATTGCATTGAATTTCCCATAAGAGATTTTTTATAGCATCGGTGTACGTTTATTAGCAAGTGTTTTAGGTACATTTTTAATCACCATCTGAACAACAAGTTTGAGGTTATGTTATTGTTTAGCAAGATTTGAATTGTTATTTTTCTGTAATAAAAAGCTTACTGTACTGGAATTATCAACATATAGTATGGCTATAGGGTGGGTATACTCTATGTTGATAAATACAGTGCAATAAGCTGTTTTTAACAGAAAAATAACAATTTAAATCTCCCTATGCAGACAATAATAACATAACCTAAAACAAGATGTTGATCTTCAAAAAACACTTACGTCAATCTGTTTCTGAAAATGAATCAATAATAACATCTAATATACAAATAATACCAGGAAATTGCTTATTTATCCCTTATAATTTTAGTTTGGGAAGGTTTTTGCAACCACGCCTCTCGTGACGTTACACCGCGGCTGTCCACACCCAACCTTTATTTTCTGTGCATGCAAGCAAAGCTTTTTTTTCTGTGGCATTCACCTTACAAACCTTGTATTCTTCTGTGCATGATGGAAATATTATAGAAGCCAAAGAGTAGAAATTGTGTGTCGAGTCCATTTTGGACTAGAATAATTTCTTGCTTCCTAGCGGCCATTTTAGGAAATGAATTTTTATTTTGTTAAAATGAGTTTTAATGAAATTCCTGCATCTCTTGCAAATCCAAAATTTGTTAGAGATAAGTTCCATTTTCCTAGCTAAGTCGATTTATAAATAAAATATTGATAATATTTTAATTTTTGTTTTTTTGACAAAGTAAATGAAAATAAATCGAGGGCACGTTAAAAATATGAAGCCAAATTACTAAACTGCACGATAAAATTTACTGCGACAATGATTTTTTGGTTCTAATGTGCAATAACTAGGTATATAAAATAAAACGGGTTTGTAATATATGTTGTGATTCGAAAAGAAACATCAGCGGATATTAGTCATGCTAAACATATATTTTGAGAACTACATCTTATTTCAGTCTTGATATTAATAATATACTCAGAAAAAAGTGTTAATTATTAATCTCTCTCTCATTTTACTATCATACTTATAATATGCTATTATAACCTTAAACGACTTAACCTACAAACCTTAACCCATAAGGTTAATGCCATTGTTATTGTTATATTATTATATAATTATAGCACGCCTGTCCATCGATCGTGATATTAGTTAAATTAGAACCAGAAATGAGTAAAAATAGAATATGTCTCTATTTTTACCTCACAGGTTCTTGGAAATATTCGATTTTAGTAACAAATAATATGTGAACAACTTATCAGTAAACATACCATCGATCGATGATGTCAAGCGACGTTGAGCATGGTTAGTACTTGGATAGGTGACCGTGACTGGGAAAATCCTGTGTCAAAATTTTTACAAAATTTTAGTAAATCTTACAGAATATTTTAGTAAATTTTATAAAAGATTTTAGTACAATTTACAGAAACTATATGAATGTTTTACTAAATATTTTTGTAATTTTTAATAAAAATTTTAGGTTAAAATTTTAATATAATTTAATGGCAGTTCTTAATAAAAGTTATTCCAGTCACATATAAAATCATAAATTATGATTAGCTTTACTATTTTTATAGTAAGTTTTTCTTTTCGTGTATTTAAAAAACATCCATCAATTGATCTTTTCGGAAAATACTTAAACTCTCATGGTTCATTAAATATCAGTATTGAATGACGAATTACAAAATATTCCTCACATGTACGGCTTCAATCACAATGCACTCAATTTTATGATAATAGCATAATCCCTTGTGATTGGCCCTATATTTTATGGAGGATTATCATACAGTGGCATCAGTTTTATGGTTATATCATCAATATGAATCATGGATTGGAATACAGAGACAATACTTTCGCTATCTAGAAGTCCAGACTTTAACAGTACCGAATTTTTCGAAAGTTAGAGTTAAAACCTACCTATCAACAGATAGTTGAGCGAGTAGCGATAGACAGATATGCGGGAATCGAGAGCCTGTTAGAACTAATGAAAACTAAATATAGTTTATTTTTGAACATAATATTTTTCTTGATAAAAGAAAAAATTGTGTAACTAAATAACGCTGTCCATTTCTTTTATTTTATCTGATGTCCGTCCTCTTCAACTCAAATAAATACATTCTTATCACGAGATTATTTTGTGAATTTAATTATTTTTATTTATAATCGACTGATCTGAAAAAACGATATAAGCAACAAATCGCAGTCCTGTTCCTTATAGAAATTAAAGTTCTTTGAACTGATTTTAATTACATACTGCCAACAAAAAATATTGAGGGAGCTGACTACGTATATGGGTCATAAACTATGTCCATGTAATATGTTGCGTGTTATCCATACCAATATTGAGACACGGAAAGCTAATTAAAGAATGCTTTTAAATAGGCCCGCATTTGGGTAATTCTTAAAAGTAAATAAAAGTTTAGGTGAACTAAATCCATAACACGCATGGTGGTGGAGACCAATAAAAAAATATTTGCATTATCGTCCATAATAATCACAAAATAAGATGACTATGATTTAATAAAATAATATGTAGGTTACTAAACTTAAAGTCCCTGTATTTTGCTAAATGATATCTGCTGCATCTGGCTATACCAACTTTAGTAATAGGTATGTGATTATCGATCATTGGAGAACTCCAAAGAGACGAA
The DNA here is from genome assembly GCA_963991005.1 of Barypeithes pellucidus. Classification (NCBI taxonomy): domain Eukaryota; kingdom Metazoa; phylum Arthropoda; class Insecta; order Coleoptera; family Curculionidae; genus Barypeithes; species Barypeithes pellucidus. The sequence continues at coordinate 46,810,479 of OZ022560.1, forward strand.
GTAGAAATAAAGTAAGTTTAACCTTTAAAAATTTTCAATTTTGTGGCCAAAATTAAAATTTAAGAAGTAATATATTATAAATATATTTTTACTTATATTACTGTAAAAGAACATTAACATATAAACTTAAATTAAAACCGAAACAAATTACCACGCACACAATGTTATGAGAAAAAACTGATCGAGTCATTAAAAGTACAATGTTTCGACTAATAATTAATTAATAATGATAATAATAAATTTGAGAAGTTGATATTCTCTATAGCTATTAATAATTTTTTCAATTGCTCCATATCACTAAGTTCATAGGTGATTAAAAAACTTTATTTATATCACAATGCTACTGCCTGTCTGTATCTATTCGTATATGGCATTCGCTGATTAGTAAATTTCGACCGAAACAGAACAAAAAGTACTACTAAAATCCGGGTCAATAAAACTCGTTCGTCAAGCCGAAGGCTCGTACCCATTGAAACTATCATAAAGTTCTGTTGTGAAATAATTTATTTCCGTATGTTTTAAATGTGTGCACATTCGTTTATTTCGTTGGCAAAAGAGCCGTTTTTGTTTTCATTTTAATTGAAATTCTGTAGAGAATTGTCGAGGTAAGAATTTATTGACATTATACATAACATTTTTTTCCGGAGGGTAAAATTGACAACATCGCTGACGACTGACGTCTCTCGACAGATATGGGTTTGTTGGTTTGTTTACAAATTTGTGTATGCAGCTTCCTATGAAAATATATTCGGTGATTTTTCTCGCTTACTAACTCGACGCACTATTTATTGATATTTTCTCCAATTTGTTTTCTTTCCTCTCAGAATTCGCTGATTTACATATAATAAGGCAATTCCATAACACCTTTATAAATTTGATGTAAAAGATAAGGCATTTACTTGAGTTAGCTTAAAAACTTCCAACTAAATCTCTGTATTAAGTTAACAAAAAGTATTGTAATTAATTGTTAATAATTGAAAACCAAAACACTGACCTACAAATGTTAATTTTGTCAGTGTATTTTTTCTACGACTGTGCGTGAAATACAACTTCACACACCGGTGCAACGTACTCCTTATTCGATTTACTTCACGCATAGTTCCATATAAGAGCTCATTTATTCAAAATAAACAGGTGTCCATTCTTGTTCTATTTTATTAAGTTTTGCGAGCGAGTAGTGACAACTTTTATTATTAAAAATAATAATTGATATTTATATTATTTTTTTATTTTAAGCTAAATATACGATCGTCGAAAAAGTATAGTGTTCAACACTTGCCTAAATTCAACTTTTAGACACTCGATCGGTTTGCAACCCTCGTGTACAGCTCGCATTATAAAGTCCTCATTCGTATATAAAATCTGTCTTCACGCACTAGTTACACAATGTGCTATTATGTTCGTTCTTATGTATTCTGTCGAACTCAAGTACGCCTAAGACATTTGTTTGTTATAAGAAAATAACACGCTTAGTTTATTTGTTGTAAAATTTTTTAAAGCAGTAGAAGCTACTTACCAACAACACAATTTCTGACCTAACTTCAAGAAAAGTAACTTAGTTGCACGTACGATTTGTCATATAAGACACCCGGATTTTCGAATGAGATATCTAAGTTGAGCAAAATTTGACTTCTCCTCATTTTTAAACTGGTTATGTTTCATAAATTGCTTTGTTTAATTCTGGTCTCCGATTTTTAAAATATCATAAGTATTAATTAGTAAAATGGATAATTAAAAGTTAATTTCAAAATAAATTACGCATACGAACAAGTGATTTAGATTAGGTCAGAAACTTGAACTTAGGTAAGACAGTTTGTTCGTATGCAGCTCTTGTGAACATAAAAAAATATTACAAATCAATATAATTACAAATAATATAATGACACAATTATAATTTTATTATTAAATTAAACATTCTTCTTATACTTTTTAGTCTGCTTATTCTTATAAATTGGTTCTGGAGCATCTCTTGCAATAGCTCAGCAGTAGTCGGCGTACATCTCAGAGAACTATTTCCCTTGGCATTTCTATTTTCCCGAAAATAATCTAGATATGAATCTAAGAGATCTACTTTTAGTGACATATCGCATCCGAACTTCTGAGAGCACATAAGAAGATGTGCAGCAAGATCTCTGTAGTCTTCTGCTCTGTTATTGCCCGGAAAATATATCACAATCATTTTAAAGAAACTACAAGCATCCTTATCATCACTGAGCAGAAAGGAATCAAATTGTCCATTGAAAAGATCCTTAATCTGGGAATCTATAAAAATGCTAACCTCAATTTTAGCTCCTCTGATTCCGGGAAATTTTTCCTGTAAATGACTGGAACCTCCTTAATGGCCTTAACAAAATTTTTCGTAAAAAATAAGTTTTATATGATATGGAACTAGGATCTTTCCTGGAGCCACTAATGGCATGATAGAAATATTTTTGATTCCATATCTTAGGTAGGTACAGGTGTAGAGTTACATTTTATTACCTATATCAAGTCAAACTTGGACTTTTTCTTGGTATATTCTTAATTAGGAGGTAAAATATATTTCAATCTGCTATTTGGACACATTTTGGCTGTCGGCCAATGTAATTAAATAATATCTTAATAATACTTATTTATTTTAAAATACATTTAAGCAAGGGTCGAAAAGGGCTTATAATATGTATTAAGGTATTGAATTAATTAACACATTTTCGCTAAAGGCCGGAAATTTGAACGGTAACTGCCGTTTCTGTTACATTTCACAAGGGCGATTATGTTAAGCTGATTGTCAGAACCGAATAAAATACTACCGTGTTTGTCGCTTTCGTGAAAATTCTAATTTTACAATAAGGAATTTCAACAGATACAGTTACATATTTCTGCAAACAAGCCAATCAAATATTTAAACCTTCGAAAGTACACATCCAAGTTTGTCAACGGATATTTCGTTTTCAATGAAATAAAGTTTTCCTTCCAGCGAACTGTAAATTAGCTGTCGGACAGTAGTTCCTGACAAATTTACATTTAAAGAATTCCTGAGAAATTAGCATTTTTACTAGAATGACTCCCCACTTTCCGGGATATATTTAAACAATCTATTGATTTTTCTTCGAGGAGTGACCGGTTAGTTGTTTTGAAATTTACATATCGCAAGTGCGGCATTCTTAAGCAAATATTCGAAATGATTTCCATTTTGTTGGATGCACAATCTAGACCTGCGTGTCATGTTGTCTGAGGCACGGAGAATTTGAAAATGGTTTTCCCTTATGATGTTTGCTGCGGTATTGATTCGCTGACTCAGTTTTTCTATTGAGTCTACTTCTCTTGCATATCCCATACCAGTCATTTGTCCCCAAAAATAATAATCAAGGGGATTTAAATCAGGTGATCTTGGTGGCCAGGCTATGGGACCACATCTATCAATCCACCTGTTAGGGACATGTTCTTCAAGCCAATTTCTAACTTTACGCCTGTAGTGAGTTGGCGCCCCATCATATTGCAAGAAGTGTCCTAAACGTAATTCCAGAGGTACATTATCTAATAAATTGTTGATTATGTAGAAAATTAAAATACGTTTTTGCTCTTAAATTTTGTGGGATTTCAATTGGTCCAATCAGGTAGATTCCAATAATACCTGCCCAAAAATTAATCGAGAATCTATGCTGGTAATTTGCCTTTCTTACAACCCTTGGATTTTCTGGTGCCAAGTGCTGATTTAGGAACTAGTCACAAATTGACTACACAAATACAAACAGTACAGTAGTCATTATGTTTTTTTATAACTTTCGACATATGAAAATGAACTTAGAAATAGTTACTAACACAGGGTATCCCACTGGGAAACTATTCGATCTATAAGTGGAAAACTATAGGTACATAGATAGAACAATTCTGAAATTTGGGCTAATGCATATGCTAATGTTTATGGAGGCACCCGGCTAAAATATTTTCAATATGTGGCACTTCTGGTTATGTCCGAAGTCAGTGTTGACTTGCTTATTTTAACTGAAATATCCTATATGCTATTAAATTTTTTAATTCTACGCTGATTTTGTATGTCCGTCCTATACCTGAGCCTATGTATTATCTCTAAAATGATTAATAGTTTTGTAAGGAAGCTTCTATAAAGGACCTGCTGTAATAGGATTTTATAGTAATTTGATAAATATTAACACAAGGTGTTCAAACAATAACATTAACAATAAAATTTTAAGATTTATTTTTTTAATTTGTTTAGTAAATCTAGACTTTATGCACTAGCCTGTACTACTAGCACCGAACTACTTTGCAATAAACTCAAAATCTCTTTTCTTTTATGTATTGAAATAATTTTTTTTTCAATTTAGTAAAAGATAAAATTGCTAAAATATCGCATTAATTGTTTATGAAATGTTTCTATCGACTATATAATGAAATAAAGAAATGGTAATTTTTTTAAAAATCTTATATTTTAAGCCTAATCTTGATGACAATCCATAATAAAATTATTAAAGAAAACACTATTTGATGTTTTTGATTTTCACTATATTTTGTTAACGTGACACATGTTTCAACGCCACAGCGGCTTCATCAGATGTAAGGTATAAACAATGATAACTTAATTTATATGTCTAGTAAAAATAGGACCTACAATAATATTATGGGATAATTATTTAATAATATAAGAGTTTATTGTTTAATGAAGGTAGAAGAAATAAACACATTAACTAACACCTTAAATTTAACAAAGGCGAAGAACATATATCAAGCTTGTCATTCAGTAAATTAGGGAAATTTTTCATTTTGTTAATCTCCATAGACTCTAGTAAATTTAACTTCAAGCCCTATTCTTCTATATGCAAAATCATGAAATTGTTATTAAAAATATGATATTCTGATTTTAAATGATATGCGTATGTGGAATGTTTATTATTTTTGGTGAAAGAATCTTGGTGGTCTTTAATTCTAGTGCGAAAAGAATATATATGAACTAGGACAAGAGCCGCAATTTAATTTATATACTCCGCTTTTTTGATATTTAAGTTAATTGAAAAACTACTTTCCGCTAATAAAGTTAATATAGTCATTGTGAATGAAATCATAGATTTGCTAAAAATATAAACCAGAACTACTTTCAGTTCGACAATAAAATATACACAGCCAAACAAGGACTAATTATGGGCAATCCATTAATCCCGATCCTTGTTGAAATATTTATGAGTCATATAGAAATTATAATCCACACACATCACTTATTTAATATTGTAAATTTTGGTATAGGTATGTCGGTGACATCCTTGTGTCTTTTTCTGGGACGAACAGACAGCTCTCATCGTTTTTCGAATATATTAACTCTATACACCCTATGATCAAATTTACTCTAGAAATAGAAAATAATAACTTCATCAATTTTTTAGATTTAACTATTAGTAGAATGCACGACAAATTCGATTTTTCTATTTATCACAAACAGTCACATACTGACCATACTCTCAACAACAAATCACACCATCTTATACAACATATATTAGCTGCATATAATGGATTATAATGAGTAATCAATGTTCCAATATCAGAAGATAAATTAAATAATTTAATATAATAAAACAAATTGCTATCAATAATGGTTATGATCACAAAATAATAGACGGTATTTATTCTAGAATGACTCATAATATTGCTTTAAAAGAAACCTTCCCTGACTAAAGAATCATATAATTACAAAACATCAACATACATAGGTAAAACTAGTGAAAACATCAAAACTTCTTTAAATAAACAAGGTATCAAAGTAGCTTATAAAACTAACAACAGTTTAGGGAATTTAATAAAAAATAATAAAGATAAAATTCTGAAAGATAAAAAAAGCGGAGTATATGGATTAAATTGCGGCTCTTGTCCTAGTCCATATATAGGCCAAACAGGCCGTTCTTTTCGCACTAGAATTAATGACTACCAATATACTTTCCCCAAAAATAGTAAACATTCCACATTCGCAGATCATTTAAAATCAGAAAATCATATTTTTAATAGCAACTTCAAGATTTTGCATATAGAACAAAAGGGATTGAAGTTAAATTTACTAGAGTCTATGAAGATTAACAAAATGAAAAATTTCCCTAATTTACTGAATGACCAGCTTGATCTATGTTCTTCGCCTTTGTTAAATTTAAGGTGTTAGTTAATGTGTTTATTTCTTCTACCTTCATTAAATAATAAACTCTTATATTATTAAATAATTATCCCGTAATATTATTTTAGGTCCTATTTTTACGAGACATATAAATTAAGTTATCATTGTTTATTCCTTACATCTGATGACGTGTCATGTTGACAAAATATAGTGAAAATCAAAAACATCAAATAGTGTTTTCTTTAATAATTTTAGGTACTTTTTTTGTTACCTAGAGTACCATGACGATACTTCTAGATCTGTGTCGAACCCAGGTATATCTCTAATTGATTTAATTTTAAAAAATTTTAGTTTGTTCGGGTTTCTTTAAATTGTTGGAATTTTTTGAATTTTTTTTAGGAAATCTAGAGTTTATGCTACTATTAGCACCTACTACTCTGCAATGAACTCTAAAATCTCTTTTCTTTTATGTAAATAAAAATGTTTAAAATAGGTTCATTATTAACGAAATAACAGATTATTAGGTCGTGAATTTTTGATTATTCCATAATTAATTGGCGTAGTGTATATATGTGGCTTAATGAACACATTAATCCCTAATGGGTTCGGTAAGTGCAAAAATAATTAAATTAGTGTGTTGCTGTTAAAACTCTTTAATGAGATTTTTAATATTACCTGTAATGGAAATATTGTTGGGAATAAAATAATACTAAATTTTGTTTTTATTCACATTAAGATCATCAACTTACGTTAAGAGCTGCATTTAATAACATTTTGTCAAGCAGGCACTATTTTATGTGAAACTTAGTCAAATATACTTAATCTTTTCCTGGATTCGTGAAGTTGAAGGATAGGAAAATGAATTGCGTTGAAAATAATGTAATAAGAATAATAATAATAATAATTTCAAGTATGAACAATTTTTGTCACCGATTTCTTGATATCCCAACAACATTAGAACATTTAAATATCAATAAACAAGATTAGAAAATCTAAATATCAATAAATTAACTAAAAATCTTTATTATTAACTGCTAAAACTTCATAAAAATAAATATTAATCACCTGAAGATCTCCTCTGTTTCTAACCTGCCTCATCTATTTTTGAATTCTAATTTTATATTGTCATCTTAAAAAAAATTAATTTTGAAATTATTTGAGCTGACATCGGACCACCGTTCAGCAGGTATTTACCTAAACGGGTATATGCCGACGAAATTATGTTCCACAGTAAAAGATTTTATTTTTGAAAATAATTCCTTCCTCATTCATTCAATCAAGGAATTAAACTCCAACCTTAAGTATTACTATTGAGAATTAATGAGCGTTGTTGAAGTCGGTTTTATTTACCCAAATGGAGATAAATGAAGAGGACAAAAGATTATAAAATATTTAATCATAAAAATCTTTCTAAACTGTTGTAAAGTAAAAACCCACCTGAATCTAGATGGCGGCAGTAGGCGAGTATGTGATTATCGCCGAGTTTAAAGTGTGATGAAAGCGATAAGGAAATAGAGGCCAATAAACTTGAATTGGCCGAAACCTAATCTACATAATATGTTGCATGTTGCGGCACGAGCAGCTTATTAAACAACGCGACTAGTCTTGAGTGGAGATATTCTTTAAATTGTATAGTTATATATATATATATATAGGGTGTTCATTTTTCGATGGTTTTACAAGGTATCTCCGTTATTAGTAAAGAAGGATACGGTTTTCACAGCACTGTGCTACTTTTTTTGTGTGTAGGCCTCCTCGTTTTTGATATGCGGGATATTATTGAGTTATGGTCCATTATGGCCATTAAAAACGACAGTTACTGGTGCTATTAAAAATAAGAAACAAAAATTGAACGTTTATGGAACTTCCAATAAATATTTCTTAAATTATTCTCTATGCCTCAGATATGTTTCACATATGGTTATTATTATAATAGGATTTGTTTCAATTATAGCAACAGCACATTTATTTGATCAGTCTCGCGATTTTTATTATGGTATATTTTTGGCCGATCTTTAGAAAGTAAACCTGGTTCAATTGAATTTGATTTTACCCTTGGAAAAATTATTTTATCCAGTCTTCTTTCGAGATATATACAAGTAATTTAAGATATTTTATACGTTTCATTAGATACTACAACAAGCCTTATATTTACCACTGAAATATACTTCTAATATTCCGTCTGCATTTTCGTTACATTGGATATAACAAACGAGCATGTCATATTTTAGTTTATATTGGCTGTATAACTAGGACAAACTGATTTTTTATTATTAATTAGAAATTATAAACTTAGAGAACCTGAATGTTCTGACAGAAACAGATGAATTTTTCATGATTACAATGTAGCAATTTGGAATTAGCCACTATTTTTTTTCGTATATAAAGTAACATATGTCATATGGGATAAGTTGCATTCCTCTTTAATTGTTATAATTTGTACATCTTGTTTATTTTGTACCTATCAATTTTGAGGTTAAGCGAGTGGCTATTTTCGCTGTGTTGGTTCGGAACGTCGGTCGACGAATCCGAACGCTCGTGCTTCAAGGCGAATTTGGTGCCTTTCTTTGATTCTTCTCTGTGGTCTAGGTCTCGGTATACAGTGTCTTGGTTGACAGGGTCATGTTGTTTTCCTTTTGCAACTGGTACTCTGGTGCTTGTTGTAGTCGAACAAAAAGAGGGAATGCACCTTTTCACTTGACAGACAAAGATATGTCAAGAAATGAATTAATTTTCCGTTTTGACTTATTCTTTCGCCGATAGCCAGAGCGAAAGAGCGAGAAAGATAAGAGACCATGTGATTGGTTCAGCACCCTATTAGAGGCGAGTTAAGAAGCTACATAGCTATATTTTTGTGAAATTAGGATTTATTATAATCTCTTGATGAGATATACTGAACTTGGTTTTTATTTTGTTTCAGGGTTTTACTCTTACTTTTTTTTTCATTTCTACTTCCAGTTTTACTCTTAGGTTTTCATTTCTGAATGGAGCTATTAATTTAGCCTTCCTGTTTTTCATGCATGATTTCCATGTGAAAGTAGTTAATAATCAAGGATGACCCCCCAGTACCAATAATTGTAACACTACTTACCAGTATCTATCGAGCCAAGCGGTAAGCAGCCGACAATGTTCCTTCATCCCTAACCGGGAGACTGTAACTTGAGAAGCGACCTCTTGAGGGATCCAGGATGATTCAGTATCACTGAAGAGATTACACTGATCTGTTTCAGGTACCTCGACGCGAGAAATTTCTTTTAAAATTTACAAACTTTTTTATTCATAACCTTTCGATTATTTTATTGTTAAGCAATCTCGGCAATACATATATAACATTTTCATTTATTTATGTCAGGTCTTAGGTAAGGTAATAGGTTCATGAATCTACATCTTCCCCTATGTAAGTTTCTTTAAATCAACCTTTATATACAGATGTGCTAGTTTATTAATTAATATTTGAACATTTTATGAAATATACATTTTATCTTCAAATTAAATACCTTCACAGCTTCACCGACACCTAATGGGTTAATAAATTATTGATTATTTATGTTTTACATCTGTGTTTTATTGAATAGTTTTCCAACCTAAACAACAATAGCATTTTCCCAGTTTAGCCCTGGTAAACTCGGGTGGCGCCCACAATACTGAAGGGAAGTGTAGCAGTAAGTACCTCGCCCTTTAGCCTCCGCTATAGAAAGCTGCCATAAGCCTGTGGTGGTTTTATAAAAATCAAACAAGTGGTCACAACACAACGGAGTTTAGTCTTTGTTTTTTTTTAATATTCGTCATGGCTTTATCCAAAAATTTTTATATTTTTTTTTTAATACTAAAAACAAAGTATTATATATATTTTGGAGAAGCGTGTTAAAGCTGAATTACATTATTAAGAATTATTATTATAAAATATTAATCCATTTCATAAAAGGAAATTGTTTTTCTTTGTAAACGATTGAACGTGGAAAAAATCTGAGTAAGTCACTGGATCCGACTTAAAAAACTACAACATTTTATCTTTTTTCGATAAATTACAGGGTAACCCAACTATGGGGTGTCTCAAAACATAATATTCTCAAAGGTATCCCGAATATCGAAGACGATGAGGTGTAGAGAAATTCTAATTGGGGCATCTTTTGTTCCACAACAAAGTAAATATATTCCTTACTAATAACGAAAAACCACCTAAAAATGAACACGCTGTACATATTATATCAAAGATAATCTTATATTCCTTCGTGATTCTATTATCCTTATGCAACCTGAGAAACTTTAGGGAACCGGAAATACTGAGCCCCTATATTAATTATATTTATTGACAAGACCAAATTTTAAGTTAAAGGTTCTTGATAAATAATTAATCTGAATATATTTAACTTTATTTCCATCGCTCTGACGCACGGTCTCCTTGTCTAATGGCTCGATAGTTCAGTAACTACTTGAGGAACAAACCCGAACAAACCCGAACATATTTTCTATGTAGATAGGCATTAACCCTGTTCGAAACAATATGAACTTTCAGTTCGATCATACAGGGAATTACTCTAAAAAACAATTATTAAAATATTATTTAAATGTGCATTAAATTATTATCATTTTTACTTAAACTTTACGATTATTACATCTAAAGAACAAATTATTTATTAAGCTTATTTCATATATCCCTTATAAATTATTATGTGAAAAAATGGGTACTCGCCGATCTTTCGTTCTTACGAGTGTATAGTATTTTCTTGTGGGCTAGAACTGTGCCAATTTTTAATATTCTATGTCTAACGGTTAGTGATTTTCAAAAGTTTATTAAATACGTTAACAATTCCTCGCTAACATATATTTTTAAGTGGTAAACTATCTATCATATTGACTCAGACATCTACAGGGTTTTTTTTTTAAGTGGTAAACTATCTATCATATTGACTCCGGCATCTACAGGGTTGTTCTTTAATGCCCCCCCCCCCCCCACCGGCATAATAAAAACATTCAATTACAAAATTTGAATGTGGCTGATAAAGGATAATCGCCATCTTGGAAAAGAAAACTAAATAGGAAGAGGCATTGTAACGGTTGAATTTGGTCACTAAGTACTTTGCTATTTATTCGTTGTAATTTTGCCTTGAACTTTTGAGTTTTATAGATATACAGTGGGAGGATATACATCCTGGCGTTGCCATGTGATGTGCATTAACTTTATGGGGTTTTGTCTCCAATATGCCTCGTAAAACCTGTTAGAGACTTCTCACATGCTGTGTCTAGCGTAATACTTTTTGGGAAGAGTCTGCACTGGTTGTAGGACTTCATTCTGGGTTCATCTTGGGTTCTCAGAACTGATTCCTCCAGTTATAGGCATCTAAAAGCTTTAAAACCATCTCTGAAAATTGACCGTTGGTTCTGTATGCATTCTTTCTCTGATTTAAAGGCCATTTCTCTCTGTAGGCTTTTGCACAACAATAATTCAGACTCACCTGTATCTTTTCCGTGGGATTCCGGCCTTCGGCATGTATCTCTTGCTTTAGATTTTATGAATTTCCCGTCTCAAAGCTTCAGTGTGTATTTCCACCCCAGATGACAACAGCTGATTGCCAGTTGCGACCAGAGGTTATATCTTCTAGCTGGATTCCTTTCGCGGCTGTGAAGTTGGTTGCACGGCCTAGAGTAGATCGTGATTTTTGGTGTAATCTACACGGGAGAAGGTTCTTGGTGTGATGCATGGTACTGTTGCAATTTCATTCCCCTTCGTTGTTATTCTCTTTTATGGATAGGGTATCGATAATTTGTCAAAGCTGCGACTATAGTTTATCCGCAACGTCGGGTGTCTATGAACGCGGTTGCTTTCTATTTCTTTAGTCTGGTATGTGCCCTGTGCTGGGTTATTTTCTGCTTTGTGTCCCCGGATCGGTATTAGAGAAACCGAAGTTACCGGTCATTTTATTCCTGTTTTTGTGTGAGTAACCAGATATATTAAGCGAAAAATCGCTAGAAATCGTCCCTTTCAAAGTCAAGTGTCGACGAGGCCACAAGCCGTTAGTTTTTCGAATAACACCTGGGAAATATTCCCTGCCTGAGAGGCGATTTGGTTTTTCGAAGAAGTGTTAAAATAGTGTCAGTTTTTCTCCCTTGGATTTTGGAGTGTGGCACTTATTTTCCCCATATTGGGATTTGCTTGGGTAAGTTGTGAACTTTTCCACGTGTTTTGAAGGGTCGGTTGTTGATACCTTGCTTTCTTCCATAGTAGCTGCTTGGTTCGACGTGGAAGGCGCCATTTCTGGGCAGAGGCCATTTTGGAACCTCCTAAAAAAGAACCCTTGACCATCTTATAAGGTATATTATCTTGCATATTATTTTGCTTTAAATAATGGTTCATTGGTCCAGCATAATACTTTGTAATAAACTCACTAGTAAATCAGCGACGGGTTTAGTTTCCTTAATTTCGGGTTTTATTATTATTATAGTCATAAAGTTGTGTTATTAATTGCCTTAAATTCGCACGCCATGTGCTTTACCGTAAAATTCTCTCTGGCTAAAATTAATACGAGTATCGTTATTTCTCAATACCTAGATATTAATTTCATTTTGTCTACTATGTCTCTGAACAGACTAATTATCGAAAAGAATAAATTTCTTATAGATATGTCTCAATATGAACTTTTAAGTATAAATTTAAGGTTTCCTTCATTAGGCAAAAATTTATATAGTGAACAATGATCATGAGAACCAATGTATTGATTTTGATTTATGTTACGAGGGGGCATAGGGCCAAGATTTCTGTTTTAAGTTCTTCGGTGTGGATTTTTAATTATCAGTGACGATATTTTGTAGCTTTGATGTAAGAGTAATTTATTAATTCATTATGACTAGTTCTTTGCTTTGCTGAATTTTGTTGTTTTAGATTTCAAATAAATATTGGCCTTATTACCTATCGTACATATGTATATAGTTATATCTCTGCGTTAGTTGTTATAGTGTTTGGTATGCCGTTTTGAAACAGAACTAATATTGTTGCTACTACTGTTAATTCTTACTTTATTAATGAGGTATTAGAATGGTTCCGAGCCTCCGAGGTCCCCAAAGGACTTTTATTTTTAATCATGTTATTTTATAATAGAATGAACTGCAGTAGTTTTTACTCATTTGAATGGGTCATTTAGGTTCAATTTTATGATTTTAATAGTCATTACCACCGGGTAATAAAAGAAACCATTCAAGCACCTGGCTTTAAATTCACTTATCTTTTTGGTTTTGCTAGAATGCTGTTTCAGAAGTGTGCATATTGGTCGTTAATTATTTGTTTTGGCTATCTTAATTAATTTCTGTGATTATATTTTAATTGATATTTTGTATCTGATTTTTTTGATTGACTTACTTTAATATTGCTCAATGGTTTATTTAATAATTTCAATTTTGATTGTTGATACTTGGATTGATAGCAATCCTCGTTTTAATTGATTTGATAATGTATTAAGATTAATTATTTTGTTTGTGTTTATAAAATTTTATTGCGTATGCCATACCAGTTGTCATTAATGATGGTCAGTGACGGATGGAACTTTTTATTTTAAATTCTTTTTGCTTTATAATTTGATTAATAATATTTTAGACTCTTTGCTTCCCTTCAGGATTGTGTAACAGTATTTTAAATGCTTTTGGCTTTGATTTAATTTAGATTGTTTTGATTTAATCACTTTGCTTTTGCTTTGATTTTTATTTTATTTATATCATTATACTAGAGAATGTTTATTCCTAGGGTCTTCCGCCCGGGTCAAGATTGACATGTATTCTGCCTACTGGGTTGCCATCCACTTGGTTTTCACCACCCACAGGAGTGGTCTTTTCACCCATCAAAGGCTGGTATTGTTTTAGTCAATAAGTTTTTTTTTTCCTTTATTTACTAACCATTATCTTTCTCGTACAGCACTGGGTTTCGTAATTTAACGATTCATTTCTACCTTTAATTTTGTTTGAAACAATAAATGATAAGTCGATTAATTTATAATATGTGTTTCATTTAGGTCGCTGCACTTTTTTTTATAGTATACAGTGGTGTCGACCAGTGGGTTCAGGTTAAGAGGATCCCCGTAACATCTGGGAGATTTCCAGCTTAAATCTGGCATAAGCTGGTGGCGCAAAAGGACCTTCTGTCGCAGGTAGCTAGCCGGCTGCTGCGCATCACAGGCCCCTCCCCTTAGCCTGGAACAACTGTCGCCCATTGTCATTTTCTTTTATTTCATTTTTCTACATTTCAATAATTTTACCAACAGCGGTTGCTCTAGGGGTATTCGTCATAATATCCCTAGCTCTTAAAATACTTTATTGCGCCATTGCAACTCCAAGTCGTATCAGCATCTTGCGCTACATCATCTTGAAGGTCCTATCGAGTACTTTACGACACCCGAATATTGTGTCCCTATCTTATACAGAACAAGATGGCGGCGTTTTAAAAAATAATATTTACATTTTCTTATTTTATTTGGTATATAGCAGGTTGTGGCTGTTTTGTTGTAAAATCTAAAGTTAAATAACGAAAGAAAAAAATATTAAATATTATTTTTTAATTTTTAAAAAGCCGCCATTTTATATTGGGTACGATAGGGACACAATATTCTGGGATCGTAAAGTACTCAATAGGACCTTTAAAGGAGGTGTCGCAAAGCCCCAGTTCCTATTCAATGTATTTAACCAGATGGCGCCAATCCGCCATTTTGAATTTCAACGCAATAAACTATGCAAGACAGTAAAGCTCTCTAATTCCTACTGCACTATACCAAGTTGTATTTATTTTTATAAGCCGGTAAACGAAATAAAGGATAATAAAAACTATGTAGTTTTTAAAACGCCGCCATTTCATTTCGAGAGCGAATAGAGAAATAATATTCCGGCATCGTAAAGTACTCGATAGGACCTTCAAAATGATGTATCGCAAGACTCCTCTTCCTATTTGTTTTTCGTTACCAAGAGGTACCTATCCGCCATGTTGACAGTTGGAACTGTTTTTCTTGCATCTTGTTGGCCCAAATTTTGAAAAAAAAAACATATGTGGGTCAAAAGTTAGAATGAGGGAGACATTAAAGAACCGTACTACTGTATTATAAATTTATTAAATGTTTACTAACATACACAGTTTTGTGTTATATTTTCTGACCAATGAAAACCGGTCTGAAACCCCTCTTCCTATTTATTTTTCTTTAACAAGATGGCGGCTATCCGCCATTTTGACAGTTAGATCTGTCATTCTTGCGTCGAAAGTTAGTTTACCTTCTCCTATTGCCCTAAATTTTGTAAAAAAAATTAGCGGGTCGACAGTTAGACTGAGGGGGACGCATTACTATATTATAGATTTATTAAATGTTTAGGGTAGTTTAATGTAGAGTTTTCTTACATATCGAATTTTGTGTTGTATTTTCTGACCGATCGAAACCGGTCTGCTGGTAGTGACACTTTACCAATAAAGAGGTTCCTTTTTCTCGGTATCATTCTAAATTAATATTTTAAGGGTCCATAGTCCGGAGTTTAGCTTTATTTCTTTATGCCTCATAAGATAAGGGCGTAGAATCAACATGGGCGCCGTGAACTGACGAACAAATCATATTTGCCTCTTTCTATGTTCAATCTGATGAGGGCATTCATATGAAAGTAACGACCTTCTTTATTTTTGATACTTTTATTACTATTTCAACTTTTTTCCAGTAGGGCTGCTAAGTGCACCGCGAACTGAAATAGGTAGCGAATCTCCTTAGGTATCTAGAAAATTATTTTTCCATACGTATTTAGATAAAACCTAATTGAAAAATTAAAGCACAAACTATACTAAATTGAAATTGTATATGTTCGTGTGCAACCAATTTTAGAAACCTCATATGCGCATAAATGGCATTCACATTAATAGAGATAGTTCAACATCGTTATGAATGCCGCACCCAACTAAAATCACTTAATCAGATTGAACTGGGGCCAAATTGAGCCTTATTAATGGCGGCTTACGTTTAGTTATTTCTGGGTCAGATATGGGGTAAGCTTTGTGGATATTGGATGATCATTAATGTACCCCTTCTTTTAGTTCGCAAAAGGTTTATTTTAAGGTAAATTGATACGCATTTTTTAATTTGTTGACAAAATATTTTATTACTGGCAGTATATGCAATGTTTTTTTACTCTAAACTAACATACAAAGCATAATGGATTATGTGATTCGCCCTGTTGACTGCGTTTTTATTTGTGTCCGATTGCTTAGTTTTAATTATCCTTAATATTGTGTGTTCATACGTTTAATTCGGTGTTTCTATAAAATTTTACCCCTTCATCCTCTAAAAATATTTAAATTTATCTTGTTAATAGTAGATTATACCACGAGTCAATAATGATAGCTATTATTCCCAAGGAATATTTACGAACCGAATCTAAGGGAAGAATAGCTATCATTCTTACTTACTTTATCTGCGTCTAATTTATTAATTTGTGATTTTCTTCTTAAAAACGCTCGTAGTCAGCCAATTTTTTCCAGATCAACGTTGGTTTATTCTCAACATTTAATTATTGAATAGAATAGCCATAATAAAGATGATTTGTATTTTGCATTTAATTCAGCAAAATAGGCCAGTTGAATATTTTCAAAAAATGAGTTTGTGTTTTTTCGAAGACGCCATCCGTTGCGTACGTCGGCATTAAGGTAGATATTGTTGCTGCAGATAGTTCTACAATTTCTGAGGGTGCACAAGTAAAAGACTGTTCATTTTCATCAATCTCAATACAAGTGCACAAACACCATGCGTTCGACACTGACACTGTTCAGTTTGTGTTCCCATGGTTTTTTGTAATTTTAGAAATTTTTTGTTTGGAGTGTAGAAGAGAATAAGGACTATTAATCTCTCATCATTATTCCCTCAGGGAATAATATATGGCATTATTCTGCAAAAGCCAGAAGACTTACATTATATCCTAGTCGTAGGTAAAATATTTAAATCTTTAAGTCTCCCTTTTTTAACCTTAGAATAGTTACCATCGTAATTTTTACGACACAGATCTTTATTAATAACGATTTTACTGTTGCGTTACATTCTGACTCATTCCGCGTCCTGATATTCTTATATAGGGTGTATAGACGTATCGGCGAGTATGCATCCGAGTAGGTTCGTGCGCCATGTGAGCTCTGTAGTATAGCAACCCGTCGTAAATTTTATGAAGGTAAGTAGTAATGTTCCCAATCATGCAGTATATCATATACATATAATCTGGGTATTATAGTTTAATTAATCTACTGCCAGAGATGACAGCATCTACTGAAGCACACCATGCGACTTGTCAGCTTTATCTAGCAAAAAGAAAAAAATAATCGAATGACAACCAATTATTGCGAGCCATGCCGCTGTGAACGTGCTTGTGCTGTGCTTGCGGCGAACATCGAGCTGTTTCTTGCATATTCTGCAGTTCAAAAATTTAATTGATATAGCTGTGTATCATGTGTTCAAATCCTATAACATTATTAATAGAAGTTTTTACAATTTTCATTAATTTATAGTTTCTTCCTAGAGTAGTATTTTTTGCGATGGTTAGTATTAATAGGAGTCTCAATAGTTTAAGTATTCTCGGGTTAAAGAGTCATTATTTTTATATGACGCTTTAACATTCTTAAGGAATTTTATCTCCATAACAGTTTTAGTTCTATTAGTGACAACAGCATATCCTGATTTATATTATATCGGCATAAACTTGAGAGAAAATTGAAAAAATTTATTATTAATTAAATTTGATTGACGTATTTTGACAGGTGTCATATTAAACATTAACTGTTATTTTAAGGTTAAAATCTTTTATGGATGTTATAATGTATCAGCCATACTCACTAAATACTTTTAAATTTTTAATAGAAATAAAATACTTAATTATTATAATTTACGTTTTATATCATAATTAAAACTTTTGGATCTTCTTCAAATTTATAATAAGGAAAGTATTTAAAACGTACGGTTCTCATTAATTAGCTAAAGTTATTTTGTCAACAAGATCCCAAAAAAAATATTTATTAATGAAACGAATTAACTGAAAAAAAAACAAATTAAAATGAAAAAGTTATAATAAGACATATTTATACAGGATCCTGCAATAGTGAGTCAGGTTTCCATAGCTCCTATACGAATTAAGTTAAGAATTTCATTCATATGCTGATTTATACTATAACATAGGGTATATGCCATGAGAATATTTTTCTATATGGGTGGCAACGTGATTACTTGCGTACAGATCAAAAATAAATATGGTGACATTTTGAACATTTACTGTAGTTTACAATTATTAGTCTAGGCCCCTCTGCTATTTAAACAACATAATTTATGAAATTGCTTCAAATACATACACACTATTAGTTTTGTTAGTATTTCTAGACCCCTTATCATAAATTTCTCGATGCCGATGGTTAAAAAAATTATTATAGAATGTTGTTTTGATTTTTCTTTCCAGATCATATTATAACTTCCTTCGCATCACAGCCTTTTTTAACAATTGGCGAGGAACCTTCAATTGACAATTCTGATGTGACTTAGGCTAATATCGATACCGCTTATACAATCTTGTAACCGGAGAATTGGATTGTGGTGAAAATACAACTGAGAAATCCCAAAATAAAAAAGTTCTGATATAGGTATTATATTAAACCCTCTATTGTGAATAAGTGTTAAATTATAACGTCAAATAAGTATATTCTAAAAGCTTTAAAATAAAATTATTTTATACAGTATTTTTTGTATATATTTTTTATTGGATTCTTTCAAACCGTGTCTTCAAAAAAATGAAATTAAACTTTAAATTAAGTAAGTCTAACTTTATTATTAACTTAAATCTTCGTTTGATGTTAAGCATTTCTGGACGACTTTAATATCCCCTTTCTTTAAAGTACAGTAAAAAGTTAACAGTCGTGTGATAATTTTTTTAATAAAAATTAAAAAAAACTTTTAAAGTCACTTTATAGCTAATTATAAAACTTTTTAAAGGAAAATTTGCAATTTTAAACTTTATGGATAAAATCTATTACCGCGAGTTTTCTGGTTTAATTAAAATGTTTTTATGGGTTTGTTCCAGTAACGGCATAACCTGCAAAATTGATCCATTTTACTATGAACACCAACCTGAAATTAAAAAAATCAGCTAATATTTTTATCCATCGCATCCCTATATATAAATATAACATAATGTAATTAGTAAATAATATTTTTCCTCATGAAATTTTTTTTTAAGTAAATAAATACCGTCTTATGGTACCTCTTGCACTTAGCCTATGTCTGAATTCATTAACGGAATAATAAAGAAACTTTTTATAAAATACGTTATTCTATTAACATTACTATTATTGCATTATCATCTAAATGTAGTAATAGTATAGTTAAAGAAAAACTTTTTTAGTACTTACCCTGTATAATAATAATATACGGAACCAGCAGTGTAACTTTTAGCTAGCCAGAGCTAAAATAAAACATATTTTTTTTATGATATAGACAGCTAAATCATAAAGTTCCTTGTTTCAATAGAACTTTTAATTTGTTCTTGTTCTATTAGTATTGTAAATTTTACAACGAATGCATATTGAAAATAATTTAATTATAAATCCAGTAGTTAAATATTTTAAAATGTATGGTACATTTCACTGGCTGTTATTTAAGTAGAAGTTTTGGTGTATACAGGGTCCGCAAACGAAGCGTGGACGGAAGATTAAATCGTTATCGAAGAACTTATCAACAATACTGAAACAGCATGAGATATTGGATTAATAGCGGCATGTTTTAAAAATATTTTACATTATACAGGGTGGCCCAAAAAAGTGTGACAGCATAAAGTTATATTTTTTTAAATGGGACACCCAGTATTTTATTGCATATTTAGGTTCGTATTACTATCGTTTATAAGTGCCTCAAATTTTATTTAATTTGGTTTCGTAGTTTCGGAGAAATAAATTAAAAACTAAAAAAAAAAGTTTTGCAGTCCTGAATAAAAAAATAAAAAAAAACAATCCAGAACTATTTTTTTAACCTCGGCATTGCGTGAAATTTATGACAAGAGGTCTAGAGATACTATGAATGTAATTGCGTTTATTTATTTTATACAGGGTGTTCATAATAAGCTTTCAAAAACCCCACATTTTAAAATAATTTTTCTCAAGTTTTTCAAATGGAACACCCTGTATATTATTTAGCATTTGACGTAGAATTCATAGACAATTTTTTTTTGTAATACAAGCATATAAGTTATATCCAGCCGTTTTCGAAATAATTGTAAATATCATAAATTATGTTGTTTAAATAGAGTTTTTATTGGGAAATTTTGTTATAGGCGACTAGACTAATAATTGTAAACTAAAGTAAATGTTCAAATAGCTTCCTTTTACTTAGAGTTTACCGTATTTTAGTTATTTCGATATAAATTTTAAAAGCCTATATTTTTGCTACTTTTATTTATTTCATTTTATTTTTTATTCTTAATCGAGTTGCCATGATTTTTTTTTGTTTAGATTGTCACTATGACAGCCAAATAAAATTATTTACATTTGTTAAGTCGTCGGTTGAAATTAAGTACTAACTTACACAAAATGTCGAATTTTACAACTTTAGAAATGGTAAATACAGGGTCCGCAAACGAAGCGTGGACGGAAGATTAAATCGTCATCGAAGAACTTATCAACAATACTGAAACAGCTTGAGATATTGGATTAAAAGCGGCATGTTTTAAAAATATTTTACATTATACAGGGTGGCCCAAAAAAGTGTGACAGCATAAAGTTATATTTTTTTTAATGGGACACCCAGTATATTATTTGGCTATTTGACGTAGAATTCGTAGACAATTTTTTTTTGTAATACAAGCATATAAGTTATATCCAGCCGTTTTCGAAATAATTATAAATATCATAAATTATGTTGTTTAAATAGAGTTTTTATTGGGAAATTTTGTTATAGGCGACTAGACTAATAATTGTAAACTAAAGTAAATGTTCAAAATATCCTTTTACTTAATTTAATGATTTTCCTCTACTGCCAACAGAACTCTTAATTCATTTTTTTCATTAATAACGGGTTTATTGATTATTATCCTTTTTGTGTACACAGTGCTTCCTGTTGCTACAAATTTTTGCAACAACTTCTCGAAGGTTTTTGCTATCGGCTTTCTCTCAATATCTAGATATCTTTCAGCATACACTCGGCTCGCGAGAAGGCAATTTCTTGCACATTCATCCAGTATAAAAATCATATTTACCATTTCTAAAATTCGACATTTTGTGTAAGTGAGTACTTAATTTCGACGACTGAACAAATGTAAATAATTTTATTTAACTGTCATAGTGACAATCTAAACAAAAAGAAATTATGGCAACTCGATTAAGAATAAAAAATAAAATTAAATAATAAAAGTAGCAAAAATGTATGCTTTTAGAATTTATATCGAAATAACTAAAATACGGTAAACTCTAAGAGTAAAAGGAAGCTATCTTGAACTTTTACTTTAGTTTACAATTATTAGTCTAGTCGCCTATAACAAAATTTCCCAATAAAAACTCTATTTAAACAACATAATTTATGATATTTATAATTATTTCGAAAACGGCTGGATATAACTTATATGCTTGTATTACAAAAAAAAATTGTCTATGAATTCTACGTCAAATAGCCAAATAATATACAGGGTGTTCCGTTTGAAAAACTTGAGAAAAATTATTTTAAAATAGTTCTGGATTGTTTTTTTTGATTTTTTTATTCAGGACTGCAAAACTTTTTTTTTTAGTTTTTAATTTATTTCTCCGAAACTACAAAACCAAATTAAATAAAATTTGAGGCACTTATAAACGATAGTAATATGAACCTAAATATGCAATAAAATACTGGGTGTCCCATTTAAAAAAATATAATTTTATGCTGTCACACATTTTTGGGCCACCCTGTATAATGTAAAATATTTTTAAAACATGTCGCTTTTAATCCAATATCTCAAGCTGTTTCAGTATTGTTGATAAGTTCTTCGATAACGATTTAATCTTCCGTCCACGCTTCGTTTGCGGACCCTGTATGTATGCACTTCACAAGGTAGAATAGTAAAATGCAAAGTTGTTTTACTATTATTTAAGTATTTTTTTTAAAATTACCAAGTATAAACGAAGTGTTGTAAAAATATTTTTGATGCACCGGATTCTTGGGATTTCAATTACAAATAATAATTAACAGGAAACATACCATCGATGAAGTCAAGCGACATTGGGCACGGTTGGTTAATACTTGGATGGGTGACCGCTTGGGATTGCCATGTGTCAAAATTTTTACAAAATTTTTAGCAAATTTTACAAGAGATTTTAGTAAATTTTACAAAAACAACATAAATAGTTTACTAAATATTTAGTAAAAATTTATTTTCAAATTTAGTTATTATTTGATGGAAGTTCTTCATAAAAATTATTCCAGTCACATAGCCATAAATGGTTAGTTTAATTATTTTTATAGTAATTTAACTAAGTTTTTCTTTCCATGTATCTAAAATGGACACTGGTGTTAAAGTTAATTTTAATAATTTGTGAAAGGACACTTCCATTAAAATCAGGAAATAAGGAAACCGATGAAAAATCAGATGTTTTCCTGATAAATCAGGACATCTTTTAACCCTCTAGGTTTTTCAAATCGAAGTCGCATTACGTAGAATACATTTAACTTAAGGGGCGTGGTCACTATCCAGGCTTCATTTCAGCAATATCATATTGATGTCTCTACTCAATCGTCATCACTGAAATTCCTTAACCCTGCAGTTCTAGTTATCACCCAGCGCATCAATTTGTTTTGTTTGTATTATACAGGGTGTTCCTTAATATGATGTCCAAACGGAAGGGGGTGATTCGTTGATTTATTTTGTGACTAAAATTTTGAATAAACATAGCTAAACAAACGCTTCATTACCGATCTACAGGGTGGTGTAATTTTAATATTTTTTTAGTTTTTTCTTATAGCTCATGCAGTTTCTAAGGTATTTAGCTCAAATTTGGTATAGGTTAGGCAATAGAGATTTTACATAATTGCACATGTCAAACGGTTGTCAGAATTTACAGGATGATATTTTTTTAGGGGTCATGCTCTCTTTTCTCCCTCTGAACTTTTTGCGGTGTGACGCTGGTAGATTCTAAAATATAAAATCATTGTTTCATCTTATCTAAAAGCTTTTTATTCTTTTGTAGTTTTTCGTATCTCTGACCGTTTAAAAGAATATTTTCGGCAATTAGCTAGATGAAACTAATTTCTTTGAAGGTCTAGTAGCCGATTGCCGATTGCTTTATTTGGACAATCCCTTATTCTATGGACTTGATGTAAGTTATGTCAATATTAGAGTTGTAAAGTGTAAAAGTGTTTTAGATACTTATTATAATCTTGTTACAATGGCAGTTTATACGAATTTTATGGCCTTGCTAATGGAAATGCAAGGGAAGCCAGACGTCTGTACACGGAGCACTATCCAAATTGAATAATACCAAAAATATTTTCGAATATTCATAGGTGTCTTCTGGAAACTGGAACTTTTAAGAAGAGCAGCAGTAATGCAGGTAGACCACGTACTGTTCGAACAAACTCGAACAAACCCAGAAACCAGCAATAGAAAAATGTTCTTATAATTAAATATTAGCCATCAGGTTGTTTGGCGTATCTTGTAAGACTTTCTGCTAAAATTATCACATTCAAAGGCTCCAGGCGCTCCTTATCCAGGATTTTACTTTAAGGATTCATTTCTGCAGGTGGTACCTTAATAAGCTAGCAGCAAACCCCAACTTTGATTGTATTATCCTATTTAATGACGAAGCCAATTTTTCAAAGACTTACATTGTGAATTTCCATTTCAAGCATTTATGGGCAGACGAGAATCCTCATGGAATTGTTGAAATTCATGAGATGAACCTCATCTATGGCCCCCTAGGTCCCCTGATCTAAATGGCGTAGATTTTTTCCTATCGGGACATCTCAAGTCTCTAGTGTATACAACACCGGTTAATATAGTCGATGACCTATGACATCGAATAATAGATGGATTTTAAATCGTAGGAAATACTCCCGGGTGTTTGAAAGAATACGAGAATCAATACGAAGAAGATCGGAGGGTTATATAAGGATTGGAGGACATCACTTCCAATAATTTTTGTGAAGTATTTTTTTGCCTTATTGTTGTTAATTGTTAATTATTGTTGTTAAAACCTAAATAAGTTGTTAATAAATCGTTATTGCTACAAGAACCGTGTCATTCTAGCATTAATTTTTAACTAAATAGTGAAAAATATCAAAATCAATAGAATAACAGATTATCCAAATAAAGCCATAACCTACTAACCATTTCAAAGAAATTAGTTTCATCTAGCTATTTACAGAAAATGGTATCGTATTTTTTTTTCTCTCAATAACGGTCAGGGATACGAAAAAACAACAGCAAGCCCATAAAAAAATATCAGCCTGTAGATTCTGACAACGGTTTGATATGTGCTATGATGTATTTTAAGCGGTGACTTTGCCTCTGATATAGAATTGGAAACAATGTCACCCGGAGTAACTACCTACGGATCCCTAATCATTCTACTATAAGATGTGTCAACGCAATAACGTTTTTTTTAAATACTAACCTAAAAAACATAAATCTCGGTGAAGGTAAGTTCTAGTCATTTTTGAAATGCGATTTCTGGAAAACTACTGTGTATTACGACTTCGACGCGACAAACTCAGAGGAGTAACAAGTATAATTTAATTTGCTTATTAAATTGTTTTACACAATCAAAGAAATACTCCATTTTCTCCAAGAGACCTGTTAAATTACTATTAAGAAATGAACTCAAAGTCACCGTCTCACGAATGATATCATAATCATATTCATGAGACCGTGACTTTGAATTTACTTCTTTAGTAGTTATTGTTTTACACGAATTATGTGTGTTATTATATAATATTAACTCGATTTACGATGAAATTACAGCGTTTTGTGAAAAATGTTATAAATATAAAATTGTATGAGCACCAGCAATGCATTGTATAAAATCGTGTCTGAAATAACCTGCAATATGAATGAGGGTAAAAAAACAATGGCCATTTTCCTCGATCTTGCAAAGGCATTTGACACAGTGCCGCATGAGGCCCTATTGAAAGTTCTTGCTAAGTATGGCATTCGAGGTACTGTGCTTGGTGTGTTTGAATCTTATCTGAGGGACAGGCAACAGGTTGTTAAAGTTAATGACTCCATAAGCAACACCCGAACTATTTCTATGGGAATTCCCCAGGGAACGGTCCTGGGACCTATACTCTTCATCTCGTATATCAACCCACTACTTAGAGAGATGGAAATGGGAGGAACAATGCTGTCCTACGCAGATGACACGGTTCTGGTGTTTAGTGGTAATTCCTGGGATGAGGTAAAAAGCACGGCGGTAGAGGGTCTGAGGCTAGTAAAGAATTGGTTTGACTCTTTTCAGCTATCACTTAATCTTAAAAAAACAAATTATATTGCCTTCTCACCAACAGAGAGGATTAGACCAGATTTCGATGAGTTACGCGTGGGTGGAAGTATGGTGCGGGGTGTCACCCATATGAAATACTTGGGAGTCATTATTGACTCCCATCTGAAGTGGAACAGCCATGTTGATAAAATTATAACAAGTTTAAAAGGACTTTTGCATAACTTCTACTTGCTACGAGAGTTTTTGCACGAGAAACTATTAGTCTGTATTTACAAATCGCTTGTTGAATCTATACTTAGATACGGAGTATTGGTCTGGGGTGGTGTGTACAAGTCTACGTTGCATCCCTTACAGATTGTTCAGAATTACATTTTGAAGATCATATACAGAAAACCAAAACTCTATCATACCTCATTGCTGTACTCTAACGATATACTGAATGTCTGATGTCTATATATTCTCACTGTTAGTAAATTCATGTTAAAAATCAATAGCCTGAACATAGCACATAATTTAAACACTAGAAATAAACTGAAAGGGAACTTGTCTCTGCCAACAAGTAAAACAACATTGAATTTGAAATCAATAGTTTACTTGGGTCCTAAGATATACAACTACTTGCCTGCACACATTCGTCATATACATTCGAATAAAAAATTTAATAAAGACTGTTCTCAATTTATTTTTTATAATTATGACAGGATATACACTGAATTGTTTTAGAATTGGCGCAAGAATCTTATTGTGATTTTATGACTTAATTGTGATACTTGTTACCGGGTGACTATGTGCCTTGATGTCTAAACTTTGTCGCTACGTTGCATTTGTTTATTTTTCTTTTGTTTTTCTTTTTTCTCTTCTTTGTGTATTCAAGTGCAACATAACACATATGGGTACTTCAGTACCTAGGTGTTACTCAATGTAATGTTACTAAATTTTGATTTATTAAAATTGTATTAGAGGATAATGTTACAAATGTAGTTTTGCATAAATAAATAAATAAATAAAAAAAATATAATATGGTGAATATTATCCATTTTTATGTATATATTATTTGACTAAAAAATAAGAAAATAACATTTTTGTTATAGGAAAAATTAAAATAGATATATTGTATATTATCGTAAAATTAAACACTCCATCTACCATTAACATTTTATCATACTTATTCGGACAGTCCAACGTCCGTAAAAAAGTATAAAAAAAGTATATTCTTGAAACCCTCAGTGTTGACACCGGTAGTAGGTAGCACCGGATAATCTACTTATACCTATATCATGTTAGGAATTTCATTTCATTTAAAAAAGGCTCCTGTCAACATTCTCGTTGGTCAATCATTCCTTTTCCCGTTTCCTAACAAATTTATTTCCTGGTAACTGAATTTGTTTATTGGAAAATACATGATTCTTTTCTCCTCGGCGGAAATTATTCAATCGTGTGCGATCTAATGCACTGATTGATTGCACTTATGATTTTCTTGAAATTATAAATGTATTTATTTAATGTTAAGAATTTTTTTTTGTTGAAGTTAAAAAATAAACGGTTCGGCTCTTTGAACTTTAATGGTCTAAGATAGTTTAACATGAACGGTGCTGTCCGATGATGGTAGAGCAATTAGCGGAAAGGAGAAGAATCGAGCACTGACAGCAGACCAGTGGCAAGAATACATCCATTTTGTGTGCTTTAATTAATACCTGAAAAAAGTTTTTTAAGAAGTAAAAAAGAAGTTCTTAAGATTAAACAATCCACTGAGTTGAAGAGGTGGAACTACTGCTGAACAAATCAGGAACGATAAAAATATATACACACAATAAATGGTAATTAGCGTAAGCAAATAGAAGAACAGCTATTTATTTACAACCAGGTAAGTAAGCTAAAATGTTCAAATAATAGGAACTGTATTAGTGGTCGTAGGAAAAATTATGTACATTACTTATGCGAAAGTGATTTTCTCAAACTCGGCGGTTTCCGCACTCGGCTAGTGCCTCCTGATAAATGCCTCGTTCGAAATCTACCACTTTCAATACTCGTTATGTAATATACTAATTTATGTCTCGTACGGTAATATCATTAATGTCATAATCATCACATTTCAGTAGGGATTAAACCTCCTCTGGCATGAACTGAAGTAAGCTAGGAAATAAACTATTTCCTAATTTTCGTAAATAAGTGTTTAAAATAAATTTCATAATTTCTTGTAAATAACGAAAATTGAAACATCCGATGTATTATTCGCTTGAATGTATAACCTAAACCCTCCTAAGATTGACTTCCACAGTACATAATTGAATTTAACGCAAGAAATATTGTTCTTATAAGATACGTGGTTGAAAGTCTGAAACCATGTATTCTATAGGTTATTTACCCGAAATACTCGTTAAAGATAAAAAATGAGCAAAGTTTTCCGCTAAAAAAATCACTAAATGATTTAAACGTGAAAAGAGATGAGAATCTCAAGTTTAACTTGTTGCAAGATTTATTAATTTAACTTATTCTCTTTTAAAGGTAAATGCTGAAATATGGTTCATATACTGTAATATACAGGGTGTCCGGGAACATGTGGGAAATCTCCCGGATATGAAGAAAACACGTGAAAAGAATACTATAGGTTCATGTAAACTTCTTTCGTATCGGCCTCCTCTTCGGAGATATGGGCTCCCAAAGAGCACCAATAGAATCAAGTTTTTTACACATAATTATTGAACCACCTGGTATATTTCAATTATTTTTTAATATGATGTATACCAGGTAAGACCCGTCAAATTACTACCCAAGAAACTGTTGTGAATTACTCACAGCTGCAGGGACGGACTAGCTGTAACACTCATGGGCCCATTTTTTTTACGCCCTGTATGATGAGAACTTTGGACAATGTTTTTTACATACCTTTAACTATTGGCTAAAAATTAAGTACTCTTCATTCATGTCGCTAATCCTAACCGTTTTCGAAAAAACGGCATTTCATATACATCATGTATTTGGCGTATTTCAGTAAAAGATACATCTTTGTTCCGATCAAATGTTCAACCTTCAAAATTCCGCTTTTTCATATTTAACACGTGAGAATTTAGGGGACTGGTGTAAATAAAATGACGTTTTTTCCGAAAACGGTTAGGATTACCGACATCAATGAAGAGTACTTAATTTTTAGCCAATAGTTAAAGGTACGTAAAAAACATTGTTTAAAGTTCTCATCATACAGGGCGTAAAAAAAATGGGCCCATAAGTGTTACAGCTAGTCCGTCCCTGCAGCTGTGAGTAATTCACAACAGTTTCTTGGATAGTAATTTGACGGGTCTTACCTGGTATACATCATATTAAAAAATAATTGAAATATACAAGGGGGTTCAATAATTATGTGTAAAAAACTTGATTCCATTGATGCTCTTTGGGAGCCCATATCTCCGAAGAGGAGGCCGATACGAAAGAAGTTTATATGAACCTATAGTATTCTTTTCACGTGTTTTCTTAATATCCGGGAGATTTCCCACATGTTCCCGGACACCCTGTATATAATAATAATAAATTTTTATTTTTTTTTTAATATCACTCTAACGATTTTTTAAAATATTAAAACACTCTGTACCCACTAAGAGAGGACGCCGGCTGTATCTCGGAAACCGTTAATCGCACTGCTTTGGGAAAAAATTATTTTTAAGAGTTGCCAAGAGAAATAAGTAGCTTGAAATAATTTTTAAATTGCTAGATTGGCCGCTAGACGGCGTACCACTAATTACAAATTAGAAATGCAAAATTTCTACTCAATTTCCCTAGTTAAGGTATACTTGAAATATTTCCATTAAAATCTTTAGAACATTCGACATAATTATCTCTAGCTGAACATATGGACATATTTACACAAATTTAGACAAAATATTTAAGGTGTTAGTAAGTTGATACCCAATATTGATGGCCCTTATCAAAGTTAAGCTAACCTAAAGTAAATGTACTTTAAAACTTTAAAAATAATAAAATTATCCCAATTTATTTCAAATTTTTGTAATAAAAATCACAGGTCGCTGTATCTTCTCGACTACCGAGGATAATACAGATTGAAGTATTAGAGGCTTCTCTGGTGATAGGTATGTAGACCTACCCTGTACTGACGAGAACAAAAGAGTTTGAAACCGGTCTACAGGTAGTGACATCCTATCAATGGAAAAGCTTTCTTTTCTTGGTAGTACCATTCAATCTGAAATAGTATTTTAAGTGCTACTGTGTAGACTAAATACACCCTTATTGTATAAGGTATCATCGAGTGGTCTGGGAAATAATAATTTTTCCATACATTGGTATTTAATTTGGTATATTTATTTCTGAACGTAGGACGAAGCCTAATTTTGTTCTATAACTAACTATACTTGATTTTTTTTTCTTTTTTTTTTATGATCAAACACAAGCACTATAGGAAAAATCCTTTAGGGCACTCTGGGAGGGGCGCGTGTGCGCAAAAAAGCAATTCACTTTGGTTTTGAATCGTTGGAGGTTATACTCGTTTGGAAAAACGACCTCGGGAAGGTCGTTCCACAAGGATGAAGTCCTCCAGATCAGTCAGCCGAGCACCTTCCATGAAAATATCTGTAAAAGAGAGTCAAATCCTCAACCTGTCTTCGATGTTCTAGGCTGTCGAGGTTCTTCGTCAGCTCGTGGTCTCCGATCAGACGAATAGCCCTCATTTCGATGGAATCCAGTAGCCGAAGATAATGTTTGGGTGCAGAGCTCCAGACATGAGAGCAATAATCTAGTGATTGTCGAATCTGGGCTTTGTATAGTGTCAAAAGTTGTTGAGGTGTGTACAACTTTCTGGTTCGGAAGAGCACACCAAGCTTCTGAGAAGCTATCTTGGTGATTGCCACAACGTGGTTATACCAAGACATATTTCCTCCCATATTGACGCCCAGCAAATTAATAGATTTGGCATGGGCGCGTCCAATAAATTATAATACAATGTAAAATATTATATTTGATTACGGAGGGCTGTTTGAATTTAATTTTAATGTCCTTGATATTTGAAGGGTTACAATTTGAAGGGAATGGAGGATATTTCTGTAGGTTGTGGTCGATTAAGAGACACTGCCTTGAACTGCTGACACTTATTTTTCAATATAATGGATATATAGGACACAGTCCAATAACAGTTTATTCGTTTTCCACAATATAAAGTTAATTTAACTAACACTAAATATTTACTAAACTATATTTACATTTACAGAGAATGAATTTCACGGAGGTACTTATATCACGAAAAAGGATAAATCGAAAGTATATTTGAGAAATACGTGGAGTACCGAACGCTCGAAATAGAAAAAAAATAGGAAAATAGGGTACTTCTCTGTGCACGGGCGAAATAGAAATTTATGTTACGTAAACTGACAAACCACCAGTCGACCAATCATCGGACAGGATTTAATTAAGGGAGAAGAATATTTAAACTACCATTATCGGAGTGGTCAGTTGACAAAGAAAAAGGGTTCTTCCAAACTATTGTTTGTGTAGAGGATTAAAATTTTAGAAAGTATGTATGTTTAGTTATTGAAATTGTAAACAGATATTTTATTATGTTTTTATATGCCTTTGTAGATTCTGATAATTTGTTATTTTGAAAGGAAGAAAAGTAAACATTATTACAATCAACAACCCTTGAACATACTCCCCTCACGTTGAAGTTGCCAAACTTCCAGTAACAAGGTAAAAGTTAACAACAAGGAACCAATTTTATTAATATTAATATGAAAAGAAAACATATAAATGGAATTGCTATTAGTTAAAATTAGGTAAATAACAAATTTTTCTGATATTTCTAGCAAAAATTATATTCTTTGTTCTTAATTTTACAGCTCTAACTTTGTTATCCTTTCTTGGAAAAATTCCAATAATACGAGCCAATGGCTATTCTGAAGGTTGAATGTTTTCATCCTTTAGTAACACCATGTCATTTATTTTAAGAGTTTTATAAGTTTTAATCCATTTTGGTCGATTTTGTAACAAATTTAAATATTCGTTCGTCCTCCTGATCCAGAAATTTTGATGAATCAAAGAAACCCGTTGTCATCGTGATAATCGATTTTCTGAAATATTTGTTACACATTTTTTTCCTGAACGGCTGTAAGACTATCCTATTAGAAAATGACCCGGAGTCAAAGAAGTTAAATCGGAAGAGTTAGTTGAAATCGGTTGAAGAGGTCGTGAGCTTCAATTTGACATAACACAGTGCTCATTTCTTCGAAAGTTAGGTTTGCATTTCCTACAATTCTTAGTAAATGATATTTAGTGCTTTTAAGTGCTGTCTCTCAGAGACCTCTCCAATGAGGACTCTTTGAAGAAATTGATTTCCTTTCGAAGCTAAGTTATCTTGAATCATATTGGAATTTTTTTTAATTTGAAAAAAATCATACAATTTTTTAAGTCCATTATTGGCTCCGAAAAGTTGGTTGCATTATCACTATAAATTTTTGAAGGGCAATCTCGGCGAGCTATAAACCTTTAACAG
Source organism: Barypeithes pellucidus (assembly GCA_963991005.1). Lineage (NCBI taxonomy): Eukaryota > Metazoa > Arthropoda > Insecta > Coleoptera > Curculionidae > Barypeithes > Barypeithes pellucidus. Next base: position 46,842,492 of record OZ022560.1, read on the forward strand.
TGAGAAGGAATGAAGCTGATGAAAGACTAGAGATCAATTCAATATGTATAGCCTTTTTAGCAATGCATACAAAAACTGTAATATAGCATTTTACTAATCGAGAGTTACGTAATAATGAAGATGTGATAAAAAAGGGACAGCCGAAATCTACACCTACCATAAAAAATGGCTGGGAAGGCTTATTCTTTCTTTAGGCCTAAAGGCCAGAAATGAAATTGAGAATTGGAGAAACACATTGAGCACCGGCATGTTCAAGTCGAATATGTTCATGTTTTAGCAATATTATTTCTTGAAGGTAATAAAACAGGATATTTCTGGTCATAGGGAAGATCTGAGTGAGCAAGTCTACCACCTACCCTAAGAATATTATTCATGGGGTTCAGGTGTAGAATAACTTTATTTAATATAGTCTTATTATCCTTCAATTCTGACTATTCCCGAGAAAAATATTCACTCTGTATAATTTTAATAATAACATTTATCGCTTTTTGAAGTTCTTCTGGAGAGAGGATTCCACTTAGTTTTTTTTCTTTTGAAGAAGATATTATATTATTAACGAATCTTAAACAAAATGACATAACTCTTTGCTGTTTAAGAAACGATGAATATTTAGAAACGGTAATTTTTCTAGAAGAATGGAGAACAATCTTAGATTTAATTTCTTCGGGAATATCATCAAGTTTTGTATTTGGTTCAAATTCATTTAATTCTGACATAGGATCTAGTAAGAATTGAGGCCAGTGCCACCAAAAACTTGAATTTATAATTTCGCTTGCATTTAAACCACGAGAAACACAGTCGGCAGGATTTTGATCTGATTGTATAAATTGCCATTTATAATTTAATTGATTTTGAATTTTTGAAATTCGGTTAGAAACGAAAACTGACCACCTTGAGGGATGCGGTTTAATCCAACACAGAGTAATTAGTCTGACCATAAATGTATGCTACTGAATGCAATTTTATTGTCAAATATTAAAATAATTTTTGCTACCAATTTTGAAAGTAAATGTGCCGCACAGAGTTCTAGCCTAGGCAAGGTTATAGTTTTAATGGGGGTTACTCTGCTTTTTGATACTACCAAATTAGAAGAAATAGTGTTATCTCGATAAAAGTTCGAATATATGCTTTGAGACTGGCGTCAGCAACTCCATGGAGTTCAATTTCAAGAAAAAGATATCTGGGAATATTAACGTACGACAAGTGGTGACACTAAGTTCACGAATAATTGAGCGATGAGGCAAAAACTAACTAATTTTATCTTACTTCTCTTATTAGAGTGAGAGGTACATATTTTCCGTGATTTAAAGAAACATACTCATCTATAAACATTTTGTAATCACTGAATATTTTAGTATCCTTTTGAAATCGCTTCTCGAAATTTAAGAATTGTTTTTTAGCTATAGAAAATGAATCACCCAACTTATTATATTCTGTTGGTGACTTTAAAGGAAAGTTTACTTGATAAGAACCATTTTCAAGTAATTTTGTCGTTTCACAGAATATTTTTTCCGCAGCTGCGATATTTGGTGAAAGAATTTTTGATTGAGAATCCGCAATCCTCATTCGCCAAATATCTTCGAATTAAGTTAACTATTTTTAATCTTTCACAACTTTGTACAAGGAGACAATGATTATTGTCTTCAGAATTTTTACTCGTGTCGTTATAAGAAATGACATGTGAAGGTATAGGTCCCCTTATAATATAACTTAAATTGATATAGCAAACGAGCATGTCATATTTTAGTTTACATTGGCTGTAATAATTAGGACAAACTGATTAGAAATTATAAAACAATTTAGCAAACTTGAATATTCTGACAGAAACAGAAGATTTTTTTCACTTAACACAACGATCAGTGTTATTTTTTTTAAATGGCCTACTCAAAAAAAATCTATATTTTTTTTAAAAACGTAATTTTCGGGTATAACATTAAGACTAAAAATAAAGTATTATATACTTCTGCGAAGCTTGTTATAAACTGAATTACATTATGACAATATGCACTCGTTGGCACAAAATTCCGTCCCCGTGAAATTTTGTTCAAGTTTGATATTTTATAACTTTTTTATACGATTTTTATGGTTTTGCTATTAGTTTGTAGATCCATTTATTGTGTTTTTCCTTGATTATTTTATAAAGTAACATTTTTCGATTAGGGATTGTTTTTGTTGTACTTTCAAAACACCCTGTAGGAAAATTGAGGTGGATAATTTTATTTACAGACTATTTCTTGTAATCTTTGATGTATTCGAAACATTTTATTTTTGATTCATTTCATTATTTCATTTCTGATGCGAGCTTCAAAATTTTAAATGAAACGATTTTTAGAAAATGTGTGTAAAGCTTGACCCACTTAAAGGACATTTGTTTTTTCTTATAAACTATTGAACGTAGACGTCACTGGATTCTACGTAGAGAACTGCGAAGGGAGCATTTTATTTCTTTTTGATAAGTTACAGGGTAAATGAAATATGGTGTGTCCCAAAATGTAAACTTTTCAAAAACATGCCGTATATCAAAAATGAGGAGGCCTTGAAAAATTATAGTTAGGTGATCTTTTATTTCACAAAAATGTAGCAAAGTGCTTTGGAAACCGCATTCTTCTATCATTACTAATAATGGAGAGATACCCCGTAAAACTACCGAAAAATGGACGTTACAACAGCTGATCGATTTGATGGCAAACAAGCAATCGACGGACATGCCACAATAAATTTAGATCCAACTTAACCAATTTATGGCAGACTTATATGATAGCACACATTTATCATCGTTCTCTTTGAATGCACAAACATCGGCTGCCGACGCACATCTTCGCAGACAGCATGAAGTATCACGCCTCAACAGGGACCTGGAAGAAATTTTGGCTTGGGGTGACAGTAACCAAGTCGAATTTAACGCTAAAAAACCCAGGCAGCAGTTTTCTCTAAAAAGGTTAACATTACAGAACCGGATATAGTCATGGACGGACACGCAATCCCACTGGCTTCATCTATTAGTTTGCTGGGGGTCAATCTGGAAGGAAATATGTCTTGGCATAACCACGTTGTGGCAATCGCCAAGATAGCTTCACAGAAACTTGGTGTACTTTTCCGAACCAGAAAGTTGTACACACCTCAACAACTTTTGACACTGTACAAGGCCCAGATTCGACCATCACTGGAGTACTGCTCTCATGTCTGGAGCTCTGCACCCAAACATACTCTTCGGCTACTGGATTCCATCGAAAGGAGGGCCATTCGTCTGATTGGAGACCACGAGCTGACGAAGAATCTCGACAGCCTAGAACATCGAAGGCAGGTTGGTGATTTGACTCTCTTTTACAGATATTTTCATGGAAAGTGCTCAGCTGACCTTGCCCTCTTAATTCCGCCCAGAGCGGCGAATATCAGAAATACACGACGAACCACTGACGCCCATCCATATGTGGTTAAGCTTAGTACTCCTCGAACTTCATTATTTAAGAACTCTTTCATCTGGAGGACTTCATCCTTGTGGAACGATCTTCCCGAGGTCGTTTTTCCTAACGAATATAACCTCCAACGATTCAAGTCCAACGTGAATCGCTTTTTGCGCACACGCACCACTCCCAGAGTGCCCTAAAAGATCTTTCCTATAGTGCTTGTGTTTGACCATAAAAAAAAAAAAAAAAAAAAAAAACTTGGCCTATTCTTACCATATTCTGTTAAGACTCTTTTTCCACAAACAATAGTTAAATTTAATTCACAAACACTGAAAAACCACAACAGATTTTATATAACAGTAACGACAAATATGACAGTTCTTAATTCGGTACTTTCAACTGTCAAAGCTCGTAAAAAAGACGGTCCTCTAAATAAGGGATTTATAAAAAGTATGTTCTGGTTCACAGTCTTTGAAGAATAAACAATTCACATTCCTATGTAGGTTGTAAACAACTTTTCAGGCAAGCAATCAAGGAGGTCTGAGTATTAGTATAATTTTTTGTTGTCGTTTTATGGTAATTTGACAAAGACAATACGTTGCCTTCGAGCATTCGGAACGTACTTTTTATAACGCCTTTATTGGAACGGCCGTCTTTTATACCTGATTTCATGTTTGACACTACTGAATTAACAAGTGTCATATTTGTTATTATTGGTAAATAAACTTTTTTGTTTTTCAGTGTTTGTATGTTAAATTTACGCAGTATTTGTAGAATAAACATTAATTCTTAACCCTATACAGGGTCCGCAAACGAAGCGTGGACGGAAGATTAAATCGTTATCGAAGAACTTATCAACAATACTAAAACAGCTTGAGATATTGGATTAAAAGCGGCATGTTTTAAAAATATTTTACATTATACAGGGGGGCCCAAAAAAGTGTGACAGCATAAAGTTATATTTTTTTAAATGGAATACCCAGTATTTTATTGCATATTTAGGTTTGTATTACTATCGTTTATAAGTGCCTCAAATTTTGTTTAATTTGGTTTTGTAGTTTCGGAGAAATAAATTAAAAACTAAAAAAAAGAGTTTTGCAGTCCTGAATAAAAAAATCAAAAAAAACAATCCAGAACTATTTTTTTAACCTCGGCATTGAGTGAAATTTATGACAAGAGGTCTAGAGATACTATGAATGTAATTGCGTTTATTTATTTTATACAGGGTGTTCATAATAAGCTTTCAAAAACCCCACATTTTAAAATAATTTTTCTCGAGTTTTTCAAATGGAATATTATTTGCCTATTTGACGTAGAATTCATAGACAATTGTTTGTTGTAATACAAGCATATAAGTTATATCCAGCCGTTTTCGAAATAATTATAAATATCATAAACTATGTTGTTTAAATAGAGTTTTTATTGGGAAATTTTGTTATAGGCGACTAGACTAATAATTGTAAACTAAAGTAAATGTTCAAAATAGCTTTCTTTTACTCTTATAGTTTACCGTATTTTAGTTATTTCGATATAAATTTTAAAAGCCTACATTTTTGCTACTTTTATTTATTTAATTTTATTTTTTATTCTTAATCGTGTTGCCATGATTTTTTTTTTGTTTAGATTGTCACTATGACAGCCAAATAAAATTATTTACATTTGTTCAGTCGTCGAAATTAAGTACTAACTTACACAAAATGTCGAATTTTACAACTTTAGAAATGGTAAATATGATTTTTATACTGGGTGAATGTGCAAGAAATTGCCTCCTCGCGAGCCTCCTCTTGCTGGAAGATATCCAGATATTGAGAGAAAGCCGAGACCAGAAACCTTCGAGAAGTTGTTGCAAAGATTTGTAGCAACAGGAAGCACTGTGTACACATAAAGGATGATAATCAATAAACCCGTTATTAATGAAGAAAATTAATTAAGAGTTCTGTTGGCAGTAGAGGAAAATCATTAAATTAAGTAAAAGGAAACTATTTTGAACATTTAATTTAGTTTGCAATTATTAGTCTAGTTGCCTATAACAAAATTTCCCAATAAAAACTCTATTTAAACAACAATTTACGATATTTACAATTAGTTCGAAAACGGCTGGATATAACTTATATGCTTATATTATAAAAAAAAATTGTCTATGAATTCTACGTCAAATAGCCAAATAATATACAGGGTGTTCCATTTGAAAAACTTGAGAAAAATTATTTTAAAATATGGGGTTTTTGAAAGCATATTATGAACACCCTGTATAAAATAAATAAACGCAATTACATTCATAGTATCTCTAGACCTCTTGTCATAAATTTCACTCAATGCCGAGGTTAAAAAAATAGTTCTGCATTGTTTTTTTTGATTTTTTTATTCAGGACTGCAAAACTTTTTTTTTAGTTTTTAATTTATTTCTCCGAAACTACAAAACCAAATTAAATAAAATTTGAGGCACTTATAAACAATAGTAATGTCCCATTTAAAAAAAATATAACTTTATGCTGTCACGCTTTTTTGGGCCACCCTGTATAAGGTAAAATATTTTTAAAACATGCCGCTTTTAATCCAATATCACAAGCTGTTTTAGTATTGTTGATAAGTTCTTCGATAACGATTTAATCTTCCGTCCACGCTTCGTTTGCGGACCCTGTATAGTAAGACTGTGCCAAGTCTCAAGTCATGATTATATTTTTTTATTATATGATTTAAAAAATACATATAGTCCACGGATTTAAAAAAATATCACAACGGGGCAACGTATGGTAGTAAATGAGGCATATTTTAAGTCACACAGGATGACTCAAAGAAATACGTATAATAAAACTTATATTTTTTAATGGAACACCCTTTTATAATATTATTCTTGGTCTGAATGATGGGCGTAAAAGCGCTGATGATTTCAAAATATGTAGTTAGTATATATTTCAATATGTCTGTTAATTGCTAGTAGTTTAGAAAATATATATCGGGTGATGCATCGTTAAGTTTAAAATAGGAAATAACTCCCATGTACATTTTCTAGAAAACTGCATTATAACTTCTTGAAGAGGACAACATGACAAACCCATATGCCGAGTTTGAATACATTTGGGTGAGCCAACTAAGTTGTTTAATTAATCGAGATGGCAAAACCACGAAACTCTCATAATTCAGGTAATACAGCAAATTAAATTTTGACAATGACAAAACGAAAACTAGTGTCAGTGCCAATATTTTCATTATTGGATATGTTCAGCTTTATGCCAATTTTTGGCAATAGCGTCATTGAGATTATGTGCTGGTGTTTGCTGTATTACGTGAACTAGATAGACGTAATTTTCCATTCCCACATCGTTGGCTAATCCTGTATACCCTATTTTGGGGAACGCACAGCGCAAAAAACCTTATGCTAAGCCAATTATTATTATTGGCTCTAAAATAATCTCAGGTTATCCTATATTGTTAACATCACGAACCATCGAAATTTTATTTAAATGAGAAGCTACGTTTTCGGTAATCCACGTGGGTCGTATAATTTTTTTTTAAAACTGACATAAAAGTTAAATTACTTTACTTTATGGCCAATCAAAAAACTCCCTGTAATAAGATTGAAATAATTCAAAAGTTTTTGTGCTTATGTGATTTATTTAAAAGAACTTGAATATGAAATTTTTTCTGCCATTTTTACGAAAAAAAAAATAAAATTTTGCTTTATGTACAATTATATATTTTCAAAAACATTTTTGACGACATTATAATACAAGTTGTCCTATGCATAGATTAACTCCTCAAAAACTACATAAACGATTTGGCACAAATTTCGTATACTATGTAACTTATGTTAAATAAGTTACTGATTATTGGAAAAACTTTTTAAAAAATATCATTGCTTAAAATCTCGCCTGGACAAGATTTCTAAGGAAAAAATAAATTTCCCATTTTCAGAATAACATTTCTTTTTGCGTTCAATGTTGTGTTTATTGAATAAAAACCTAATTTCTTTTAAGAGAATTGTCATTTAAAATTTGTACCGCACATTACGAATTGTATTTTTTTAACTTTCGGACGATGCTTTCATTATAAATAATGTTGCCAAATTTCCGTTCTTAATGTCTCTGAAACTTTTCTCGGAGACTGTTTCTCGGGTTGCGGTTTGTTAATTTTTCAAACGGAATATTAAAAATTTTCTTTCATTTGTGTCGGTCTATCATTAAGTCGTTTTGTTGCTCCTCGAATCTTAAAAAATAGTTAAACTATGCATAATCCCTGGTCAAAGAGGGGTATTGTTTCCATTTTGATTTATATATTCTAGGGAGTTGCATCAAAAGAAATTAAATCAAAAACATGGATATATTTCCTTTAAAATATTTGATGTTATCGTCATTTCAAAATAAAATAATGTAGGAAATTTCTATATTGTTTAGTCATTTTATTTTATTTTAACATTATAATATTAGAATGTAGAGTACTGTCCTGGTTTATTCGGGTTCTGCCTTGGATCGCGTCATTCCAGGGATTATTTGCGCCGAACGGAGCTGACGGCTAGGACTTTCACGCTCCTATTTTGAGAGCTTGCCCGGCCGCGATTTCGATTGGCTGAGAGTCACTGGTGCCGGCAAGTTGACTGGCTGAACCACTATGTCGTCGTCGTAGGTTCGTGCCCCGAAAACACTCAATACAGAGTCCCACATCGCACTTGCTGCATATTGTTCTCCCCCGACTTGAACATCTGCTTTCAGCGCATCTTCTTTTCCCATCGGGTACCGGATCACAGAATGATGTAAATAATCGTATCTAACACCGTCGCTTACGCAAAAATCGCTTGCTGCAGCTTTAGGGAGTCTTCCAGAAGATGATGATACATCTGAAGATGCGCTATTTTTAAATAGCGCATAATTGTTCGTTTGTCGTATTATGTCTTGCAACAGCTCATCAAAGAAAAATAATTCAAAGAGATCCACGCAGCTCAAAAAAGCATATTTACTGTAGTTTCCCTCTGGAAATTCGGTATGGTCAGGTTCCAAAATATCTCCTAACTGAAGAAAATTTAAATTTTGTGGTCGCGTTGTGATTGTTAGACTCGAATTGGCTGGAGGCGCTGTACTACTAGTGGGCTCTACGCTAGTGGTGGTACCGTGTTAAATCTTCATCGGTTAATACATTGCTCTCTGGAGGTTTAATATAAATAGCCGAGAATTCCACCCCACTCTCAGTTTCTTCATAAGCGAGATCTAACGCCTCTTTCAACGTAATTCCTCTAAAATAATTGAAAATAAATTCAACTAAAAATGTGATGTAACATTGACCTAGGAAGCGCTTAGTGGTTCCATATGGGACAGCATTGTTCTTCATGTTATAGAAAAAAGAACAAAAAATTTATTTAAGAAACAAACTTCACAGAGTATAGTCTAATGTGTGTTGAAAGTATTCTCACAATCAAAATGGCATACAAGCGCATGTTAAAAACATAAAAATACTCACACAAAACGTGACTCCATATTTTTATGTAAATAAATTCACGCATAAATTGACACAACTTTCAGTTAACAAGAATCACCGAGAACCTGAAAACTAAATTTTTCCGTTATCAAATTGTATTCGGTCTAAAAATAGCGGGAATATAATAGCTGAAATATGCTCTATGTTTTTGCAATAAATTTTATTGTGCAGCAGGCTGTTTACTGTATGGTACCGCTAGGCGCTTATGGGTTAATATCTGAAATCGTTTAGCCAAATCGATAAATCGTAATCGTATTAAAAATACTTATTAGCTGCAAAATGGCCGGGCAAAAGTATTTAACGATTTTGTAAACTTTAATTGTAAGAACGATAGGAACTAAATATTTAAAAATCGATAAACACCAGTTTTAAAAGTTCCTTAAAAACTTAGATTTTACAGTTTTTAAGGAATGAATTTGTATTAAGAGGGGGCTTTTCCCAGCCCACAAAAGTTGAAATATTGTTTTTCCTTTGATGTCAGAATAAAACTTCTTTAACTGGCAGATTGTTCTTGTTGTGGAAATATTGATTTTATCTTACATCCCTGCCTTTCTGTCGAGTAAGTAAGTTCATATATTTAGAATTCTCGTTATAAAATAAAATTATTTTACCTGAATATACTATGAGCAATATCTAGCACGCTACTTAATGATTATTTTTAAATATTTTTTACAAGTTTGAATCTTAAATGAATAACTAAGTTTTGTGGTCACTTTTTCGCCCGTCCCTAGAAAAGCTGTTAGTGCGAATAACCCACTTCCGTCCCGCAACCAAGGAAGGTATGGACCATTTACGTCCCACAAATTATTTAGGTACCTTCTATTGGTTCTTTTTAAAAGATAACTAAACTTAACAACAAAGCAATAACTTTTTCATTCTAAGAGAAATCGATCACTTGCGTTCTGCGGTTAGACATATATGTCTCACTTGCGTGCGCAAGGTAAGTACATGTGTGGCCAGGTACCTACCCTTTTACAAATTTTGACAAATATTTCCTATTCCATAAGCTTAAGGTAGGTAGGCAGGCATTATCTTATAGAAAATTTGCCATGATAAATTTTCTTCCAAATTTTTTTTACAACTTATATTATATGGTTGACAGATTATTTTAAGGGTTATGCAGAAACATTTTTTTTTTCGAAAATATCCAAATATGAATTTTTGATAATTTGTCGGATATTCTCCAGTCTTCTCATACTTTAAATTTAATATGTTCTTTAGTGATTGGATCAATGTCGGTCTCTTTTTAGTCTACAATTTGTTACATTAGCTTTCGAAATGTATTAAAAAAATTGTCATTATGAACAAATGAAAAATAATTTCGATTTAATTGTTTAAATAAACAAACCTCATTTCACGGAAAAGTGAGACCTCTATTAGAGCGGAGCAATTAAATATTTGATGATTTGATAAAATTGATGAAATTAACTGCCCCCAGCTCAATTGTAGACGTTTCAGACCGTCGCGCGCTTCGATTCCTCGCTTCATGCATGACTTGCGCTCGAAAATGTTTAATAACATCCGATCTTATAGAGGTTCCACTCTCTCGCAAAATGGGTTTTGTAAATAAGAAAACAAAGAATAAAATACTATTTTTCAAATTAATTTAATATTTGTTGTTCAAACTATTTAAACAACTAAATTGTTGTTATTTTTCATTTGTTCACAATACACTTCGAAAGCTAACGTAACCAAGTGTAAAATAAAAAACTCTTACATTGATCGTATCAGTACAACTGGAAATATAAAAGTTCAAGTATGAGAAGATTGGAGAAAATATAAGCAAATTATCAAAGATTCATCAATATTTTCGAGTAAAAAAATGTTTTCTGTAAAATCCTGAAATACGTCAACTAATTGTATCTATATAAGTTGTGAAAAAAATTCGGATGATTTTATAATATTAAGGCAAACGTTGTGTTGTTTGTAAGAAAATTACCGTTTTGTAAAATATTTTTTCTACTTTATATTAGTAAAGATTCTTTAACGTACAGTACACTGTGCGTAAAAACAAAAAAGCAAAACTGTTCTTAATGATGCTGAGTATAAAAATCAAGTGACATTGTCATTATTTTAGATTTGAAGTTCAAATCGATACTTTATCAATTATAAACCGATCTTCCATTTATTGATATTCTTTTTATATCTAACAATATGAGCAACTTCGATATTGAAATAAGTGCAACGCCACAGCCACCGGAACTATTCTTCAGGCTGTATGGATAACATCGTGAGTACGTACTTAAAAAATGTTAGTTTCCTTCGTTTAAGGCTTAAACAAACGTACCACCCGGTATGTAAAAGACAGCCCTTGGATAAGACAACAAACTAGGAAAAATTTATTTTTAAAATAATTTAATGTATTGAGATGAAATATTTTTAAGGCAAGCAATGCGTTCAACTTTTGCCTTCATGGATCGCACGCCTCTGTATATCAGTTTATGAATTACCTACCTACATTTATCGCCCTTAACCCCGTATTTAACGTCTGGATATTAAATTTAATAGTATTTTATTGTTTCAGGTGGAGTAAAAGTAATATAACAAAGTTTATGACAATGGATTCTTCTGCAAATTCTACGGTAATTAATTTGCTCTCCACCATCAATTACGCAACCCTCGTCAACACCGAGAATGTTTTGGAAACCTTTAGCAAGAACATTTCTAGCACGAGTGTGTGGTTTATCGCAAATGCTACGAACGTTCCGCGAACTCAAAGCGTATTTGAAAGTCAGCTGATGGTACCTTTGTATATCATAATTTTCATCTTGTCCGTGCTGGGGAATGTGCTGGTTTTATTTACGCTTATTAGAAATAAGAGAATGAGGACTGTAACAAACGTGTATCTGCTGAATTTGGTAAGTTCTATTTTATTTTTCTTACAATTGAAAAATGTATTACACCTCATGTCAGATACAGGAGTGATCTCCAACCGCCAGTCCGCGGACCAGTGTTGGTCCGCAGAAGTGTTTCACCGGTCCGCGAAAATGTTTTTTTTAACATACCCATACAAATACACTGATGGACATATGAACCGACACTATAATTTTAAGTACTTTTGCGACATCATATCTTGTGATCCGCTTAATAGATTTTGATAAACTTTTCACTGGCAGGTAGCTCCACTATTTAGCTACACATTGGCATAGTAAAATTTAATTTTTCCGTTCATTTAATTCAATATACAGGATAAAATAAAAAGTGGTATTTTCTACTAAGATTTAAATTGTGACAGTGGGATTTTCAGGTATATCTAAGTTCTTTCATACTCATAGAACAACTGTTAGTCTGTTTTCCACATTTCATTTTATGTATACCTACCCACTGATAGATAAGTATACATGATGCGAAAACTTATATTTTTGTCGCATCAAAGAAGAAATAAATAACCACCAACCATGGACAGGCGATGTGCGGTTGTTTCAAAATCAAGAGGGGGATCAACACACTATTGAATGATTCGTGATTACTTATTTATTCCGTTTTGGATATTTATTTACTTTTGTATTGTTTAATTTAATATATATTTTTGTTGTCAGTTTATAGATTACATTGTTTGGGATATTTCTATCCAGTATCTTTATTAATAAACCTACGTATGAGTAGGTAGGCATGCATAAAATGTAATGTTCTGGAAAAAGCGGCATAACTTAAAAAATGTTAAATATAAAAAGACCAATAAAAAAATGTAGAGAAAATACTTATACTCTCGTGAGTATGTGAGTATTTACATATTTTATACTTGAAAACCCCCTTGTCGCAATTTAAATTTTAATAAAAAATATCACTTGAATTAAATGATCAGAAAAATAAAACTTTGGTATGCCATGTGTAGCTAAATAGTGAGGTGTGATCAAAAGATATGATGTTAAAAAAGTACTTAAAATTATAGTGAGTAGTTTCTGTCCTTCTTTCGGTGTAGATTTTTCCAAATATTCTAGAAGCCGCTGTATTTTTGATTTTCTTGCAGCATATTATTGGGCCCATTCCGTTTCCGAAATCCCAAAGGACGAATTTGTTATACTGTTCGTATTCGATAACACATTTATTAACATAATTACTATCCGATGCTAACTTAATTATGTGGTTCTGATTTAATGACTGCAATAAAATAGGTGTTAAGTGCGGTCATAAATACCCTTAAATTTCCACTACTTGTTGTCGGGACCTGATTAGATATAATAATTTCTTGGTAAAGAAAACAAGGGTGAGAAGAATAAAGAGAAAATTATAAGCATTTTAGATGCCGGGTTAGAAAAGGTTGGGTCCAAAATGTCTTGTGGCTTCCTGCAGACAACTTTATTGATTCGTGCGTCGAATACAATGAAAATACAATTATGAAGAATGATTCAAGATTGTCTTTTACCACACATTAATCAGAATAGCATGATAGTAATGGACAATGCGAGTTATCACATTCGCCAATTATATAATCATCCTTCTTCTTCTTCTTCTGCCAATAAAACTGTATCGTCTGCATAGCGTAAGTTGTTTATCGTTTCTCCGTTTAGGATTATTCCTTGTCTCTTATCTCTCAGTGCTTCCGCAAACACCTCCTCCGAGTACAGATTGAAAAGTATAGGCGAAAGAACACACCCCTGTCTAACTCACTCTAATCATCCAGATTCAAATAATACCAAATTGAAGACTAAAAACTACGTAGCGGCGAATTATATATATTTTGAAGACTGTACGTTATAAAAAAGTGATATTTTAGAAACTTTAAAGGCCTATTAAAAGAGTTTATGTTTGTGATGCATTGGCAGAAGAAGACGAACAAGTAGTGCTGTGGCTCCCACCATATTATTCATGGGCGGATGAGCATATGTAAATCGCACCGGGAAAATGAGCAGTCGATCCAATGATTAATGGATATTTTTAAGAAAAAGATGGGAGTAGGGATGGATAACCAAAAAAATTAGAGAAATGAGGTACGATATTATGGAAAGCATTTAATAGTTCCTGGATTATAAATGCTGTAAGTTCAAGTAACGATAATTATGTTCTGCTGTCCACAGCTGTTATGGAGCTAAGGGATAAGAAAGATAAATATCATAGCTCAAGCTCTCTGAGAGTCAGGCAGTCACTGTTCATTTATTTCCAAAGAGTTTGAAAACAGGTTACATTTGAAAGTGGATAATGTTGATATGTCTTTCCGGGATTAATAATAGTGTCAGTTCAAACTGAAAAATGTCATTTATTGATATAATCAACAATAAATATTTATCAAATAAAACTACAATGTTTAGTAGTATCAAAAATAACACATAGCTTACTTCCATATAGGTTCAATAATTCATATTGGTGCATTCCAAAAAATATAAAATTAGATAATCCTTCATTCAATGATCCTCGACCAGTTGATATTTTGATAGACGCATATTTATTTTGGAGTACTCTTGGCAAAGAAAAGATAATGACTGACAAACATATCCTAATTAACACCTTGTTTGGGTATGTGGTAACAGGTTTAACTAGTAATCCCGTTGAGAAACAAGTTCATTGTAATTTTATTGTGAATGATGACCTACAGAGGTTTTGGCCGATAGAATAAATCCCATTTTAGTCACATCCTTTAACCAAAGAAGAGCAGATTTGTGAGAATTATCTTAATTTTAACAAGTCAGTCTCAGGCGATTTTTCTGGAAAATTTGTGGTAAGATTCCTATTAAAAGAAAATCCCCTAGATTTAAGCGATTCACGAGCTTTGGCGATTAAAAGATTAATTTTTCAAGATTACAAAAGATGAAAGATTTTATGGATGAGTGATCGAATTAGAACATATGAAGCGATTAACAAATAGTAAGTCGATTAATATATTTAGATATTTTTTTTACCTCATTTCGCTGTTCTGCTTCATGACAGTCTAACTACAAGACGTGTAGTAACTGATACATGCTTTTACAGATGTTCGGTTAAAACTAAGTCAAGTCATTTTTAGACAAGAAGTTAATTAAGTTAAATCAAACCATTTTTAGTTTTAGATAAGTAATAATAATACTACAAGGTCCTGCAATATTGCGTATGCCATAGCTCCTATACGAATTAAGTAGACATAAAGTTATATTTTTTTAAATTGGATAACTGTATTGTATTACATATTTACGTTCGCACTACTGTCGTCTATAATTGCCCAAACTGTTATTTAATTTGCTTGTATAGTTTAAGAGTATTAGATTATAAACGAAGAAATAATTTTGAAGTCTTTGAAAGAAAAATCAAAAAATCATTCTAAAATTATTTTTTTAACCACGAGACTGGTGAGCTTTATAACAAGAAGTCTAAAGATATTATAAATCTAATAGTACTTATCTGTTTTATACAGGGTGTTCATAATAAGATTCCAAAAACAACACATTTAAAAATCATTTTTTATAGATTTTCTAGTGGAACACTCTGAATAGTAATTGGTTATTAGATTTAAAGTTCATAAGCCATTTTAGTAGATGTGGCCTTACTTGAGCGTGGGAACTTTTTTCTTTGGGTGTGAACATAGGTGTAGATTGGCGCGTGCCATGTCAAATGTTGTGGCACTAACTACCATGGGCACTAACTACATAGACACTAACTACCAGTGGCCCTAACTATCAGTGACACTAACTACATGGACACTAACTACATAGGCACTCCAGGGGCACCAACTACACATACGCTAGGCCCACTCCTCCTCTGTGTTGGCCGCACCTTCCTCTGTGGTATGTCAACTTCCGGTACCTAACACTCCTCTGTGACAAGGGCAAAGCCCTACCTCTAGGACCGGGGCCCCATGACTGTCCTACCTCTAGAACCGGGCGCCCCATGACGTCACTGCTTGTCACGTGGTTCATGATGTGGTGAAAAAAGTTAGCCGTCTACAAGACTCGAACAGCCGACCTCTAGATTACCAATCATAGGAAATACCGCTGGACCCACCAGAGGTTGTGGGAAAAACTTCAGACTAGGTATAGATGATTAATATAAATACGATAAAATAACGATAGAATGGTGAAGGTTAATATAATGATGTTACTAGACAAGTATTTGCTTTACTCCTTATCAGTATGCAACCACATATATTAGTGTCAAGAACACATGGTGACTGTTATTATAAAATACTAACTAGATAAGTTCACTGTTTTGTGTTACCCTCTATCAGTATGCAACCACATATATTAGTGTCAAGAACACATGGTGACTGTTATTATAAAATACTAACTAGATAAGTTCACTGTTTTGCGTTACCCTTTAACAGCAGGTAGCCATATATTGTAATAGAACCGCGTATTATTGATCAGGTGTATTGAATAGCCTATAAGCATAGAGTTATATATGCAACAATGTGGATGGTGGTAATGGTTATCAATACTTATATCATACTTGATAGTAGGTAAAAAAACACAAGAAGAACTAAAGTTTTTATTAACAATATCAAAACAGAAATATCTAAAAGTATAAATGGTAATAACATCTTCAAAAATCAGAGGTAATTATTAGGGAAAATATAGGCTTAAAACCATGTTCAGTAAATATTATTGTAGCCACACTGTATATATCATGTTTTCACTCTGTAAATATTCCTTTTATAGCAAATAGTTGTTACAGATAGATTATAAAAATATTAGATGCAACAATGTGGATATGACAGTATGACAATTATTACTTCTAGTAGGTATTATGTATCAAAGCGTAACGCTAAAGGTATGTAGGTAAAAAAGATGCGAATATATGGGTATACATTTTATTAACAACAACATTTTTAACAAAGACATTTACAATATACACTAACCTAAATAAACATTAGGAAAAAAACAAAATATATAAAATAGATTAATGGACAGTAAATATGGTATACAGAGAATCATAGAACATAGGTACGCTTATGGAAAATATTAGTAGCAAAAGTAGCTTAAACTTTTAACATCCTTGTATTATAGAAATATATTAAAATAGGTTAATAAAAATCAGTAAAGTCCCACAAAATATATAAACAATAGTGTAAGGTAGTACCATTACCATTCGGTGGTAGAAAATCACCCATTACCAGGTACAGTTGCAATATATTACAATAAATATATTACAATACCATACCTGATAATAAGTAACTTATAGGGCAGAGTGTGGATTAAAGTTATTTCCTTGAGGATATGCGGTGGGTAACTATGGCTCCTGTAAAACAGAAGAAGGTACAGGAATATGCATTAAAGGTCGAGTATTCGTACAATGTTACAGTTGCTTACATTAATAGTATTATTGTTAACATAATCATATTGAAGAAAATACAGAGGTGGACTAAAACAGTTTCTATGATCAAAATCAACGTAATAACAGACCCTAATTCTTAGAAACAGGAAATACCACCCAGAAACAGGAAACAGCCCCAGAAACAGGAAACACCACCCCAGAAACAGGAAACAGCCCCCAGAAACAGGAAAAACAACCCCCAGAAACAGGAAACACCACCCCAGAAACAGGAAACAGCCCCCAGAAACAGGAAAAACAACCCCCAGAAACAGGAAAAACAACCCCCAGAAACAGGAAACACCACCCAGAAACAGGAAAAACAACTCCAGAAACAGGAAAAACAATCCCAGAAACAGGAAACAGCTGTTAAACTACTCTTTTAAACAGGAAAACACTAGTGTTGT
Source organism: Barypeithes pellucidus (assembly GCA_963991005.1). Classification (NCBI taxonomy): domain Eukaryota; kingdom Metazoa; phylum Arthropoda; class Insecta; order Coleoptera; family Curculionidae; genus Barypeithes; species Barypeithes pellucidus. The sequence goes on from OZ022560.1 coordinate 46,859,992, forward strand.
TGTAGGGTTTCTCTTGTGTCAGTGTTTGTCACTGTTGTGTCAGTGTTTTCTGCAGTGTTTACACAGGGTTGCTGCTGTGTTAGTGTTGTATAGTATTTAATAAACCTAAAGTTGATATTTCGGAAACTAGTATTCACAAATGTTACTACTACATCAATGTACAACCTAGGTATACCGAAACAAAATAACAAAGAACAATAATACGCATAACCATTCACTTAGGAGCGATATAAACAAAAATATATATAAAAATGTACCAAAAAGTTGACGATTATAATATTATTATCCTATGAAGGGTGTTGTAGATGACATAGGGTATATAATAAAATGTATATGAAACAGCTATCTCTATTTTACACGAAAGCTATTGCACATACAAATTATTGCATATCCCACAAAAGTTCTGAAAGGGAAAATAATAGTTCCAGGTGCGTATACGGGATAAACCATAAAATATTTGCAAAGGGTGACATATAATACATTGTACATACTGTATTGAGTACAATCGATACGGCAAGTACAATATATTACAGATCTTCCTCAAGTACGGTTCTGAAAGTAAGTTGCATGCATTAAAGACGACATTCAGGAAACGAGGTAATAGGTATACACTATACATAATATTTACATTAATAAAATAAATCAATAATTAGGAACATAATTATGCCTAGAAATTATTATAGGATAAAAATGCTAAATTTCGAAGCAGAACAAAGTAAAATTAACGTAATTGTATTGTGTATGGAACGTCTATGAAAATATTGACAGCGAAAGTAGATTAATGTGACGCGGAACTTTAGCATATTGACCATTTATTTAAAAATAGAAATATATTTAAAATAGGTATCAAGAAAAGCATTTAATAAAGTGTCAACATTTTGGGCTGAAAATATTCATAAACAATTGATTTCAATAAAGTATCAAAGAATAATAACCAAGTACGTTCCTGAAATAAATATATAACAAAGACGGTGTATCAATTAATTACAGTACCTGCATTCCGGATGTGACAGCAATTAATTATTGAGTTACTTTGTTGCAAGCTATTAACATAATAAAAAGATTAAAATATAAATTCCACCGCACCTTAGATATTCTCTGAATAAATTACATGACAAAGGGCTAAATTTCTTCTCCCTACTTTTACCCCAGCTTGAAATGGGGTCCAAATTATAAATTACGAACATTTAATCTATTTATAATTTAGAGCGAGGTTAAAAATTTTGCCCATCTATTAAATACATAGGGTATACATGTTTTTGTAGGCGTATTGTGAATGAAAACAATGGGGTGCTACAGGTACTAATAAACAGTGATAAATATATAGGAAAAATACATAAAATATGAAGTAACACACAGAAGGGACGTACATATACTTACCGCTAAAATTTCAGTACATCAAATAGTCTAATATATAACTGACGTGCAGGACATTCACAGGTGTGTCTATGATATTCCATAGGGGTGTTGCACTCTTTAAAACAGTTTTGGCACGTAAAATGTGTTCTATAGTGTTGTACGTAATTTAAAGGTAAAAACACTTTGCAACACAAAGGGCAAACAATCACTCTTGTAGACCGTTTTAAAATCAAAGGCATGATTAAAAGAAATAAAATGTACACAGAATTTATAGGTAGAAAACAACATTTTATGGTAATTAGAATGCGTATATATAAATATAAATTAAAATAACGTGTAAACATCAGAAGAAAAATGTCCGGTGTAACAGAATGTAGGTTTTAAGAACATAGAAGTACCAGTGTTTTTAAATGTTTTTATTTTTAGTGATTTTTGCTGCAGCATCTTTAGATTTCCTGGAACACATTCTCCAGGAACGTTTCCCAGGAAAATATGTAAGTTATATGATTAAAAATAAAAATTAGTACTTAGATAAAACATTTTTAGTTTACATACATTTGGGTCAATCAAAGCCCTCCAGCAAGTTTACCAGAGGGTCTTGTCCGCGTTTGGGCGGGGTTTTTATCCGAGAGGAGGATGGTAGTTTGGGCTAGGCCGGATGATATAAGAGTATCTATATATATTCACTGTTTTTAAAATAAAGCAAAAATATGTTATGTTAAATAAAGTATAAACTTATATACGAAATTAAGCTCCACTTTAAGCATACTAAAATTTATTTTAAAAATGTAACATTAGAAAACTATTAATTAAGTTTTAAAATTCGGCGTACATTGCTTCAATTTGTGCCCCTTATCTAAAAGAAAAAAGATACGTAATTTATATGCTTATTGTGTGGTGTTTTGTTATTACTTGTTAATTTTTATGGACCAATCACAAAAACAAAAAATATTTCGATGATATAAACAGGGCAGTGTTCCGGATGTTTTTTTCCTGGAAAAAAAACGCTATAAAGGGAAAATATTTAAATGAAATGTTCTTACCAAAAGTCTTCGATAATTTCGAGTAGGGGGGTTGTTGCATCGTGCTGCTGGACGTAATGTTCACCCTTCTTCACAAGGGCAATCTGTTTGTTGGATAAGCTCTCAACGCGCTCATCCGTCATTGTCATCCTCTTGGGGAGGTACACGATACGGCCATCCATTAGGGTAACCCTTGTCTGGAGACCAAATGGACCATAAATGTTCTCTATTGTATTTATGCTATAGTGTACACCCAATTTAAGGGTGTTGCCGGAGATAACAAGAGTTTCACTACCGGAAGGATTTGTTTTACCGCTGGAAGGATTCATTTTAAAACGTTTAAAGTCACTGACAATTTTCACGTTTTTATACTAAAAACGGTGCCACCTCTCCTTAACTAAAACAATGGGTATAAATATTAGGTTGAAACAGAGGCTCTGTTTTATTTTGTGCACAAGAGTTAACAGGTATGTAATATTTATTGTTACGTGGTTACAGGGTTGTTTGTATTTTTTTTTTTTACAGAATGTACAAGTGTATTTTTTGCCACAAATTATTTCGCTTCAATAATTTAAGTCTGTTGGAGTGTTTAACTTTTTACGACTGGTTTGCATTATATGGAATCGAATATATATACAATGACTCTCTAGTGCAAGGTCTAAATAAAAGAGCGATGGGGTTAACTAGCGACAATATGGAGCTTTGTATGCCCGTTTTATCAACGTTAAATATATCCCTTGATAAGGTGATTGCCTCAGGAATAGAACCCTTTCAAATAAAAAACTTAAGCTGTGTATGTTTGGACTGTATTTTAGTATTACTAGGTTAGTACTTATTATAAGAGGTACGCCTATGTGTTAAATTAAAACAAGTATTTAATATATTTATTTTACACTTAATCTGCAATATGATTTATGTTTCTGTCGGGAAGCGGTTCACCAACTATGTAGGGTTCTTCTCTCAAAACTGATGCTCTTGCGTAGGGAGTGTTATAAATAAAACGAGGGATATTTTTAAATTATTTATTGTTTAGTTTTACATTATTGTCAATAATACTGCGTAATAAGTATTTCAACTGTTCTAACAAGCCAACGTTTGGACAGTTTATGTTGAAAAAATTAAGATCCATTTTTCCTGTACTAACCAGGGTGTTGGTAAATTCATCGTACTCGAAATATACCCCATTTTGGATAAAATATAACCGTCCATTTGTAAAGCGAAATACCCCATCCACCTGTGCGGGGATACCATTAAAAAGTTCAGATATAAGATGCGTTTGATGGGGCCTAAAGCGACATTCATCTATTTCCAATACTGTAAACTTATTTGTGAATAAATACGTTCGCCCCTTATTAGTATTTACGGCCGCCATCAGATTTGCAGACGGGGATATCATACTAACGTTTTCTACACGAACTAATTTAAATGTTCCATACTCAATTGTATAGATAACATCATCAGCTATTAAGACTACTTGACCATTTGGTCTCTCATAAATGGCTGTAATATTTTTAAAATTTGCAGGCAGAAAGGTTAGATAATCGGTTATTAGGAACGGGTCAACACTAATTTCTTTACTATGTAAATTATACATCCATACATAATGGTCGTAAAATATAAAAAGCTTGTTTTTTATAATTAAAAATGTATTAAGCGTTTTCGAATTTAACGCGCATAAATCCATTGTCTTTTTAAGGGGTGTAGTCGTCACAGAAGAAGTTGTAGGTCTTGTTGTTGTCGAAGGTTGGGGTGTTGAAGACTGAATCGGGGGCCTCGATGAATATGTAGTTACAGGTGGGGGCATCGTAACACGATTATGTGGCACTATCTTTGTATACTTTGTTTTAGATCCATAAAGCCACTGAACGGCTAAAATATCGTCAGATGATAACTCTGTTACATTATGATAATATGCATACATAATGCTTTCAGGAACTGACGAGTGGTCTATCCCGAGCGCGTGTCCGATCTCGTGTAATACAACAATAAACAGGTCGTGTTCTCCGGTTTTGACGTCAGAGACAGTCGTCCAGTTTAAAGCTTTATCAATATGGATCTCTACATTGGTAATATCGGGGCCTGGGAAATATGCATGTGCTAATCTTCCATTTGAAAACCCATATGTGCAGGTTATTCTTGTCCCGTACCACGAATACGTGTGATCTTCTTCTTTAAATGAGATTGTTATATTGGGGTTATTTCTTGAATATATAAACGTGAGATTAGCATGTTCCTGCCATTTCTCAAAAGCTTTTCGGGTTGTTTCATAATAGGCCAAATGTGACTTAGTGGAAGGGGGTGGATATATATCCCATGTTATAACCGACCCGTCCCATTTACCCGATCGTACAGTAAATGCCCCAGCTAAGTCAGGCACAGAACATCTAGGTTGTTTCATCAACGTAATTGTTTCATTATTTAGCGTCCCATTCGGCACTAAACCATATCTAACCTGAAATTCCTGAAGCCCCGGGGTTATTGATGTCAGAGTACTATTTTCGACTGTAGCATTTATATATCCATATTGAATCAAGTATTGCGTTGCTAGAAGTTCGTCGGACCGGAGTTCTGTAGCCCCGTATTGAGCCACGATGCATAGTACGAACACACTTACATACATTGTTGTCTGTTCAAGTGTCAATGTTAAACTAAATTTCATTGAGTGTTACTCTTATTTTATAGGATTCCTTAGTGAATTTATTCTTGGAGAATAACTCATGCTAACGGTTTCATTGGTATTCATTGATATAATGAATGAAATAGTATTGTATTACGAGGGATATTTTTAAACTAGATATAGTATTAGGCGTTTCAAACACAGCGGTGTTTTATTTAGCTTCTTTCGGTAATAAATAACGTGATGTTTGTAGGGAATCTTATTAACACCTAAACAGGGTAATAAATCGTTAAACCGTCGAATCGTTAAACCGCTGTTGAACCGTTAAACAGCTGTTATAAACAGGAACACGGTTTAAAACGCTATGTATCAAGTTAGATAATCACATAACTAGATTATAGTATGGTATTTGCATTAAGGGCTAATATTATTATAAATGCAATTTAATACCCTGCATGGATTGGGTGAATTAAAACTATCTATTTAAATATAAAACATTTATTTTAAAAATATTTTATAATTTAATTGCTATTGTGATTGATCGTTTTTATCCTCCCCGGTAACGATGGCTTTCATTGCCTGATAGTAAGCTTCCTCTTTATATCCAATGTTTACATAGTAACACGCTGTGCAATATGTTCTGAAATCATAATCTCTAATTCCTTGGCGATCTGTTGATAATTTTCCTCCCACTCTAAGACCATTTTGTGCTGAACATATCTCGCATTTATCCTTTAAATCTGGTATACAATCACTGCACTTACAGGGTCGGTTCCAGAAACACTCTTGGGGCATTGTTGACTGTTTGACAGTAGTCTAATGAATGAACGTTGATGTATGGTAATATATTAATATAGTGTATATTTTAGGGGTGGGGGAAAATATTTAAATATATTGGGGATTGCATACTAACCCTTGAACGTTTCTTTAGGCGGGAAAAATATTTAAATATATTGGGGTTTGCATACTAACCCTTGAACGTTTCTTGTAGGCCACGCCCCTTTTCATACCGAGATTATAAATAAGGGTCCTTGAGGAGCTCCTACCATTCCTGTGTCAACTTCCATATAGACGTGTCGATGGAGAAGTTTATTATTATTAAAGACACTTGTCAAAAAGTGCGCCGCTATAATCTAATAGGACGTGAACTGAACTTTAAGTTAAAGGCCATACCCCCAGGTATAGAGCCTGTTGGATGGATTCGTGACGGCATTAATCAAATAATAGAAAAGGCAACTGCCAATCTGTTATCTGGGGATTACGTAGGCTTTAGTTTTTGCTCGAAAGATTTCAGCCGGGGTGAGGGGTGGTTAAGTTTTAAGCCTGTTGAAGAAATTAATTATGAAGATATCTGGAATGTTATTAGTAACATCTATCAGTCCAATTCGACAGGCTTGAACACGGAAACATTTTGTTTAAAGGTTACCAGTGTACGACTGCCTGCGGGACAGGGACGAGGTTCGAAATATAATAGCTTTGGTGAGGAGTGTAGCATGCGCCGTGGAATTATTCCAATAAAGAATACGGATAATTTATGTTTGCCGCGTGCCTTGGTGGTTGCCATGGCACATGTTAATAAAGACCCTGAGCTTACCAAGGTCAGACTAGATAGAAGAAAAATTCAAACAGAGCGAGCAACCGCCCTGTTGACCAACGCACAGGTAACTATTCCTGAAGCTGGGGCTAGCATTCCCGAGTTACAAAAATTACAGTCGTATCTGATAGACTATAAAATAGTTGTTTATCAGTATGGAACAAAGGGACGCAATGTTATTTTCGAGGGATCTACATGTAGCGGTAAACGTTTAAATCTCATACATCATGAAAACCATTTTAACGTCATTACTTCCCTAACTGCAGCGTTTGTTTGCAACTATTATTGTGAAAACTGTCATATTCCCTACGACCACAAACACAAACACAGGTGCGGCGGAACCTGCCCCGGGTGTCTTCAGTCACCAAAGTGCGATGAAGAACAAATCAGAATAACCTGCGATGCTTGTCATAGAGGCTTCCGTGGTCAGGTGTGCTTTGAAAATCATTTAAGAGAGGGTTCTTTTGAAAAGAGTACGGTCTGTAATAAGATTCGGTGTTGCGAAACTTGTTTTAAAACCGTAAAGGGTAATAGGACTCACATTTGTGGGGAGGTCTTTTGTAAGGGGTGTAAAACTCATGTACCTGACAATCATCTTTGTTACATTCAAAAAGACACTGGAAAACCTAAAACGAAAGATATTCTATTTGTATTTTACGATCTAGAAACGCAACAGGTAGAACAACAAACAGGTGACTCACTGATTCATCAGCCTAATCTCTGTGTTTACAAACAATGCTGTTCTACTTGTATTGCCGAGCCTAACCTGTATTTTTGTCAACAGTGCGGCTTTCGTCAGAAGGTGCTTAAAGATGACGTAATAGTCACGTTTTCTAACCATTTATTAGCTATGCGAAAGCAGTTTAAAGAGATTGTAGTAATTGCACACAACGGTCAGGCTTTTGACCATCAGTTCATCTTAAATCACATTATGACAAATACTGTTTTAACCCCCGAGTTAATTATGAGAGGAACAAAGATTATATTAATGCAGATTGATAATATTAAATTTATTGATTCACTGAATTATCTGCCAATGGGCCTAAGCAAATTACCGAAAGCTTTTGATTTGGGGAATGGGTTTAAAAAGGGTTATTTTCCCCATCTTTTTAATACGCAGGCAAATGAAAGTTATGTTGGTCCTCTTCCAGCCGTGGAATATTATTCACCAGATTCAATGAAGGAGGAGGACAGAGATAATTTTCTTACTTGGTACGCAGAAAATAAAAGCTGTATATTTAATTTTAAGCAGGAACTTGAGGAATATTGTATTTCTGACGTAAACATACTGTACTCTGCGTGTTTAAAATTCCGCGACCAATTGTTGTCTACAACGAGTGTATGTCCATTTACAGAGGCAACGACTATTGCCTCGGCATGTAATAAAGTATATCGGCGAAATTTCTTACAACCAAATACTATAGGCCTTATACCAAAGAATGGTTATAGGTGGAAAGATTGTCAAAGTAAAATTGCAATACAGTGGTTAATATGGGAAGAGAAACAGAGAAACATTAATATTTTACATGCTGCCAAAGGGCCCGAGGTTATTTTACGAGGTGTTAAGATTGACGGCTACTGCGCAGAAACACAAGAGGCATTCGAAATGGCAGGCTGTTATTTTCACGGGTGCATCGACTGTTATCCCTTTGGCCGAGATGAGCCTCTTATAGACAATCCAACAGAAACTTTAAATTTAAGAAACGAGGGAACCATTGCAAAAAACATGAAATTAAGACAACTGGGGTTTGTTGTACACGAGATGAAAGAGTGCACCTTCAGAACTCTTATGCGAGAGAATCCAGAAATTGAAATGTATACCAAAACACACCCCTTATTAATTTCAGAGCCCCTAAATCCTAGAGATGCATTTTACGGGGGCCGCACTGGAAATGTGTGGGAGTATTATAAATCACAAGAGGGGGAAAAGATCAAGACGTGTGCTCCCTGTATCCCTATGTGTGTAAGTACGGTAAATTCCCCGTAGGGCACCCTGAAATTTTCGTAGGGAAGGAGTGCAACTCCCTGGACCTAAATAACACCGAGGGCCTTATTAAATGCACTGTTCTCCCTCCTCAGGATCTATATCACCCCGTACTACCCATGAAAATGTCCGGGAAATTAATGTTTACGCTGTGCCAAACATGCGCAGAAGGTTTGGATCAATTTACCGATTGTACGCACTCTATTGAGGAAAGGACTTTAACGGGTACATGGGTAATTAGTGAAGTCAATAAAGCACTCAGTAAAGGATACAAAATGGTAGAAATTTTCGAAATTTGGCGTTATGATACAGTGCAGTATAACCCGGAAACAAGGGAGGGTGGTTTATTTGTAGAAATGATGAACAGGTTTCTGCAAATTAAACAAGAAGCAAGCGGCTATCCCTCAAACTGTAAAACAGCCAAAGAACAGGTCTTGTATATTCAGGAGTTTTTAAAAAGGGAGGGGATTCAGCTCAAAGCCGAAAAAATAGAAAAGAATGCGGGGCTGAGATCGTTATCAAAATTAATGTTAAACTCGTTTTGGGGCAAGTTTGGTCAAAGGGAAAATCAACCTAAAACAAAAATTGTTAACGAACCGTCTGAGCTGTATTCTATGCTTGTTAACCCCGGTTTAAAAATAAACGGATTGTTGCCCATTAATGAAACAACATTGGTAGTAAGCTATGAATACACTGAAGAAACATATGAAACCTTATCAACCGTTAATGTCGTTATTGCCTCTTATGTAACAGCACAGGCCCGTCTCAAATTATATTCATACCTCGAAGAGTTGGGGTCAAGAGTGTTATATTACGATACGGATTCCGTCATTTATGTATCCCGAGAGGCTGAAACTGATATTCCATCTGGTCAGTTTATTGGGGACATGACAGATGAATTAGAAGGGTACGGCCCTGGAAGCTACATATCCGAATTTGTAAGCGGCGGGCCAAAGAATTACGCGTACAAAGTTTTTTCTACGGCTGATCAGACTGAAAAACTGATATGTAAAGTGAAGGGCCTAGCTCTCAACTACGGGGCCGCCCAATTAGTTAATTTTGATAGCATAAAACAAATGGTCCTCCAGAAGCTTGACCCTGTACCAATAATATCCAAGAACATTCGACGTACCAGAGAGCATACAGTAGTAACATGTACCGAAACCAAACTTTACAAACCCAATTCAACAAAACGAAAATTTTCCCTCTCCGGCTCAGTACCTTATGGTTTTAAAAAACCACGGCCTTAATTACCATAATATTAACACATTACAAATTGTTAAACTGTCGGTTACGAGAGACCTCCTATATTCTACATGTATAATATGTTTAGAATTTATTATATTAAACCGTTGCACCCCAATAGGCTAAGAACCTGTCTTTGTTAAAATATTATTTGTAAATGACATTGTAGTTGTCATATTGTTAAAGATGTTTAAATATTGGTTGTAAATGACATTGTAGTTGTCATATTGTTAATCCTCACAAAAGTACCCTGTATGTTTTTAAAACCCACTTTTTGTAACATTGTTTCAATAAACTTTTTAAAATGTGTTTTTATTTATTTTCCTCTTATCCCTAAAAGACCCATACTATTACTTGTCTAGAATCACCCCATAATATCTATTTTATTTCAAATTTTATTTCTTATAATTATTCTGTATATAAAAACCAATCTACAGTACTAATTATAATTTTTAAAATACTCACTTATTCGATTTTAGCTGTAAGTATATGAACATATCCCTTCTGTGTGTGTTACTTCATATTTTATGTATTTTTCCTATATATTTATCACTGTTTATTAGTACCTGTAGCACCCCATTGTTTTCATTCACAATACGCCTACAAAAACATGTATACCCTATGTATTTAATAGATGGGCAAAATTTTTAACCTCGCTCTAAATTATAAATAGATTAAATGTTCGTAATTTATAATTTGGACCCCATTTCAAGCTGGGGTAAAAGTAGGGAGAAGAAATTTAGCCCTTTGTCATGTAATTTATTCAGAGAATATCTAAGGTGCGGTGGAATTTATATTTTAATCTTTTTATTATGTTAATAGCTTGCAACAAAGTAACTCAATAATTAATTGCTGTCACATCCGGAATGCAGGTACTGTAATTAATTGATACACCGTCTTTGTTATATATTTATTTCAGGAACGTACTTGGTTATTATTCTTTGATACTTTATTGAAATCAATTGTTTATGAATATTTTCAGCCCAAAATGTTGACACTTTATTAAATGCTTTTCTTGATACCTATTTTAAATATATTTCTATTTTTAAATAAATGGTCAATATGCTAAAGTTCCGCGTCACATTAATCTACTTTCGCTGTCAATATTTTCATAGACGTTCCATACACAATACAATTACGTTAATTTTACTTTGTTCTGCTTCGAAATTTAGCATTTTTATCCTATAATAATTTCTAGGCATAATTATGTTCCTAATTATTGATTTATTTTATTAATGTAAATATTATGTATAGTGTATACCTATTACCTCGTTTCCTGAATGTCGTCTTTAATGCATGCAACTTACTTTCAGAACCGTACTTGAGGAAGATCTGTAATATATTGTACTTGCCGTATCGATTGTACTCAATACAGTATGTACAATGTATTATATGTCACCCTTTGCAAATATTTTATGGTTTATCCCGTATACGCACCTGGAACTATTATTTTCCCTTTCAGAACTTTTGTGGGATATGCAATAATTTGTATGTGCAATAGCTTTCGTGTAAAATAGAGATAGCTGTTTCATATACATTTTATTATATACCCTATGTCATCTACAACACCCTTCATAGGATAATAATATTATAATCGTCAACTTTTTGGTACATTTTTATATATATTTTTGTTTATATCGCTCCTAAGTGAATGGTTATGCGTATTATTGTTCTTTGTTATTTTGTTTCGGTATACCTAGGTTGTACATTGATGTAGTAGTAACATTTGTGAATACTAGTTTCCGAAATATCAACTTTAGGTTTATTAAATACTATACAACACTAACACAGCAGCAACCCTGTGTAAACACTGCAGAAAACACTGACACAACAGTGACAAACACTGACACAAGAGAAACCCTACAACAACACTAGTGTTTTCCTGTTTAAAAGAGTAGTTTAACAGCTGTTTCCTGTTTCTGGGATTGTTTTTCCTGTTTCTGGAGTTGTTTTTCCTGTTTCTGGGTGGTGTTTCCTGTTTCTGGGGGTTGTTTTTCCTGTTTCTGGGGGTTGTTTTTCCTGTTTCTGGGGGCTGTTTCCTGTTTCTGGGGTGGTGTTTCCTGTTTCTGGGGGTTGTTTTTCCTGTTTCTGGGGGCTGTTTCCTGTTTCTGGGGTGGTGTTTCCTGTTTCTGGGGCTGTTTCCTGTTTCTGGGTGGTATTTCCTGTTTCTAAGAATTAGGGTCTGTTATTACGTTGATTTTGATCATAGAAACTGTTTTAGTCCACCTCTGTATTTTCTTCAATATGATTATGTTAACAATAATACTATTAATGTAAGCAACTGTAACATTGTACGAATACTCGACCTTTAATGCATATTCCTGTACCTTCTTCTGTTTTACAGGAGCCATAGTTACCCACCGCATATCCTCAAGGAAATAACTTTAATCCACACTCTGCCCTATAAGTTACTTATTATCAGGTATGGTATTGTAATATATTTATTGTAATATATTGCAACTGTACCTGGTAATGGGTGATTTTCTACCACCGAATGGTAATGGTACTACCTTACACTATTGTTTATATATTTTGTGGGACTTTACTGATTTTTATTAACCTATTTTAATATATTTCTATAATACAAGGATGTTAAAAGTTTAAGCTACTTTTGCTACTAATATTTTCCATAAGCGTACCTATGTTCTATGATTCTCTGTATACCATATTTACTGTCCATTAATCTATTTTATATATTTTGTTTTTTTCCTAATGTTTATTTAGGTTAGTGTATATTGTAAATGTCTTTGTTAAAAATGTTGTTGTTAATAAAATGTATACCCATATATTCGCATCTTTTTTACCTACATACCTTTAGCGTTACGCTTTGATACATAATACCTACTAGAAGTAATAATTGTCATACTGTCATATCCACATTGTTGCATCTAATATTTTTATAATCTATCTGTAACAACTATTTGCTATAAAAGGAATATTTACAGAGTGAAAACATGATATATACAGTGTGGCTACAATAATATTTACTGAACATGGTTTTAAGCCTATATTTTCCCTAATAATTACCTCTGATTTTTGAAGATGTTATTACCATTTATACTTTTAGATATTTCTGTTTTGATATTGTTAATAAAAACTTTAGTTCTTCTTGTGTTTTTTTACCTACTATCAAGTATGATATAAGTATTGATAACCATTACCACCATCCACATTGTTGCATATATAACTCTATGCTTATAGGCTATTCAATACACCTGATCAATAATACGCGGTTCTATTACAATATATGGCTACCTGCTGTTAAAGGGTAACGCAAAACAGTGAACTTATCTAGTTAGTATTTTATAATAACAGTCACCATGTGTTCTTGACACTAATATATGTGGTTGCATACTGATAGAGGGTAACACAAAACAGTGAACTTATCTAGTTAGTATTTTATAATAACAGTCACCATGTGTTCTTGACACTAATATATGTGGTTGCATACTGATAAGGAGTAAAGCAAATACTTGTCTAGTAACATCATTATATTAACCTTCACCATTCTATCGTTATTTTATCGTATTTATATTAATCATCTATACCTAGTCTGAAGTTTTTCCCACAACCTCTGGTGGGTCCAGCGGTATTTCCTATGATTGGTAATCTAGAGGTCGGCTGTTCGAGTCTTGTAGACGGCTAACTTTTTTCACCACATCATGAACCACGTGACAAGCAGTGACGTCATGGGGCGCCCGGTTCTAGAGGTAGGACAGTCATGGGGCCCCGGTCCTAGAGGTAGGGCTTTGCCCTTGTCACAGAGGAGTGTTAGGTACCGGAAGTTGACATACCACAGAGGAAGGTGCGGCCAACACAGAGGAGGAGTGGGCCTAGCGTATGTGTAGTTGGTGCCCCTGGAGTGCCTATGTAGTTAGTGTCCATGTAGTTAGTGCCACTGATAGTTAGGGCCACTGGTAGTTAGTGTCTATGTAGTTAGTGCCCATGGTAGTTAGTGCCACAACATTTGACATGGCACGCGCCAATCTACACCTATGTTCACACCCAAAGAAAAAAGTTCCCACGCTCAAGTAAGGCCACATCTACTCATTTTTTTTGTAATAGAGACATATATGTTATTTCCATCCGTTTTCGAAATAATTCCAAATTTCATAAATTATATTGATTAAATACCATAGCCTTGACTAATAATTGTGAACTCAGTAAATGTTTAAAATATCTTCCATTTTGGTCTGTGTACAAGTAAACCCTTTTTCAAAAATCTGTTTACATCTCTTAACATTTGAGGTGATATGCTAGCACAACGATTCATTAGTAGTGGTTTATATAAAAACCATATCATGCTTTGAAAAAAAAATAGGGATTTATTTGTTAATTATTCTTTAACTTAAAAAAATTGTTTAAATTTGCAATTTAGGGCAAATAGATTATAATGTTATTATAAGTTAAAAAGGATTTAGTTTGTTCATAAAATCTTTGTACTTGGTCTGTTTGGACTGTTAAGAAGTTTGTTTTTGATTCTCTCATTATGAGCTTCTTTGCTTTGATCTATTGTTAACACTGGTTTCAAGCGGTAATAAAGATGGTACGATTCTCAGTGGTAGGGTTATTATACCACTGTCGGTAAGCCAGATTTTTGAATCTGACAGCACGCTCACAATCCGTGGTAAACCAGGGCTTGCCGTTGGAAGGGCGTGTTTGGGAGGATGGAATAAACGGAGTGCTCTCCAGCACAGATGGATAGACCATGAGAAGAGAAGCATACGCTCATCCGAGGAAAAGTGGGAAAATGGTCTTTCAGGTCTTCCCACTTGACCGATGTATAATGCTAAATCTTGCGAGGTTTAGGAGGTTGTTTAGAATAAATTGGTACTTCGCTTATAGTTGACAAGTTTGTGATTGGAAGATCCTAACGGAGGCTGTACGGTAGCTTTATATAGATCTGGGTTTGAAGTCAAGAAAGTATCCAAAAGACTAGCGGTCTGGAATCCATGTTGGGTCTTCAAGGAGTTGAGTTGGACCAGAACTGATCGAAAAGGATTCGGCCTCATTGCCTTGTTCATCGTTCGTATTTAAGTATTTAAGCCAGTTAACATTGTGGACGTTAAAGTCGCCAAAGATAGCAATTTCGACATTCGATTGGTTAGTTTGCAAGGAGTCGATTTTATTTTCTAGTGATGAGAAAAGGGCTCTGTAATGGGTATTACTTGGAGGACGGTAAAGGTAGCAGATAAACTTGGTGATTTTCTGCGTTGGTATTTTAAACCACATTACATCAAAGTCTGTAGGTTCAAGTGTGAGTTCTCGTTGGCAACAAAGATCATCTCGTACAAAAAGACATCGGACAGTTGGGTCGAAAGAGGAAATGAAAATCTTATCGAGTGTATAAATAGCTGACGGTGTTTGATGACGATTGATGTTCGTGTTAGGCCCTCGAATCAATTTTGAAGCTCCTAATTCTGGGTTGGTTAGCAACTGCAGGTGCCACCCCATTTCTTCGTTGAGTGTTGTTGGAGGAACCGAGTAAGTTGTCGAAAATGATCGTTGTTTGATGAACTTCGCTTGATGGGGCCCCAAGACCCGCCGGAGATCCGATGGGGGGCGAGTTTACCTATGGAGTATTTTTGGATTGTAGCTTCCATCATGCTATTTGGGGGTCCCACCCAGGCAACCGGAAACCGGAAACATCGGCACAGCGACGAAACGTCAGCTCAAAGAGTAAACTTCACGTCATTTAAACCGATGCAATGGTATCTCACCGGCGATGCCGGGTATACCAACATGCCTGGGCTTCTGTTGACGGAACTATAACACTACAATTTTAAAGCAAAAGGTTAAAATCTGCTCTACTCGTATTTAACGAATCGTTTTCAACAAGTCGATTATAATGACAAAACCTCTGACTTGAACAATATATTGTTTGGTATATCTTATGGTTCGGTTCTGGGACCGCTTCTCTTTACATTTGTTTCGATGATTTGGTGGCCTGCGATCCTAGAACAGAACTTATTATGTTCGCAGGTGATACAATGGCCACCAAAGATGAAAAAAATGTTAAAGGGCTTCGGGAGAGTATGAAAGACACCGCCTAGGATATCTGATTGGTTTTATACTAACAATTTCAGTACTAATGTGTCAAAGAAGTGCGCTTTCAACATCGTTTTACGCGGAAATTGGTCCCAAGTCTGTTAGATTCCTGAGAGTGTATTTAGATTAAAAATTAACCTGGAATGGAATTGAATTGATCAGGTGTCTAGGAGGTCGGCATCTAATATTTATGTGCTGATAAATTTGGTTGACAATGTCTTCCAGAGTGTACTTCTTATCACTTTTCACGCACTGATTCAGTCACATATATCTTATGCACTGCTATCTTGAGATTGCTATTTGCAATGTAGATCGGTAAAGGTGATTAAAAAGTTGCCCTACCGTGCTGACTGCAGGGATGCCTTTAAGCAGCTGAAAATTATGACTAAGCGTTCTTTGTCTATATTTGAATGTTTAAAACGTATCAAAAACAATATTAACGATTACGTGATGTTGAATGATATCCATTCCCATTAGGCTAGACGTAGAGGGAATGTTTTGTTTGATTACCATACACATTTATTTGAAGAAGTAATGTTTTTAGTTTCAAAATTATGTATCCCGGAATGCAAGCGTCTCGGACACATGTTTATACATATTAACTTTTTTCCTCAAAATATAAGAAATTATACCCTGAAGTTACGGACCGTACTTTGAAACACCCTCTATAACACTTTCTTTAATTCATGTAATCTTTTAAAAAGTACCTTTTATAATTCTAAAATCTTTGAATTTTACGGGTATTTTGTATTTATATTCTACCCTTTATATAACCCTTGTCAGTATCACGAATATTTTAAGGGCCTCGAGCGATAACATTTCCAACAGTATGTGGTTAATTCCAATTGCCACGAACATTATGCGTAGCCGAAGCATTTTTGAAAGTCAGCTAAGGATACCTTTCAACTTTATAATTATATTCATTCTGTTGCTTCTGGGGAGGTGCTAGGATATTTAAAACTTATCAGAAACATGAGAATGAGGACCTTATATATCCAGCCGAAAGTATAATCCTGTTTAATTAACATTCATAATTTATTCCTAGAGAGACCAACGGTCCAGCGAAAATAAGTCACATGCGTTGGAAAACTAGTTCCAACAATTGTGTCTTATCCGATTATAATTCTATTTAATCTCTAAACTTCCCTGGTTCAAATAAATACCTTAATATTCCTTGATACAAAACAATTGCATCTAAACCGCATTGTTCTTTGTAAATGCGCATGTATTTCAACTCACAAATAGATTGTAATCTTCAACTATCAAATCTCTATCACACTTCATTCTCCTTAAACGCATAAAAAATCAAGTTAAAACACATATTTCCAACGTGTACCGATGAATCTGTCAGCACGCTCGTCTTTTTAATTCTCAGTAAGTATTCTAGAAATAAGCTATAACAGTTTAATTCCCCAACATGGCGAGTATTCTCTCCACTCACCGATCATTGACGACAGCTTCTGGACCAGTTGAACCGCCCCCCCTCTTTACTTACCGACCACTGTCGAATCTCTTTCAAGTGGTCAAATTGCTTTCCCGCTTCGAAGAGAGTCTCCGTAGGTACATCAGTTGTAGAGACAACTTGCGCTCTACAGCTCTCTGACTGTGACATCATCACTGTCATCCACACGGAACAAACACGCTAGTTAAAATTTGTGACCTCAACAAATGACAGCATCCACTATTAATTTGTGAATTTTACCCTTTATCACAATGTTTTGACGGAAATCCGTAGCAGGTTAATAACAAACTACACCCTCGGTAGTTTTGTTCAGTAGATGAAGCAACCCGCCGTATGTATTCAATAAAAATAGTAATAAACCAAGACCCACGAAGGGTGTTACAACTATGTATTGATCCGATGGAAGTAAAAATAATCAGGAAGAAACTAACTTTGCTGAACATGCAAATAAAGTTAATACCAGCAACAATTCAGCAAGCTAACTCACTATATCATATCTTTTTTTAACGACACAACAAGACTAAACTGTTAACAATAATTAATTGCCAAGCAAGACATTCTCAAAAAGTGATCATACAGTTGTATTGTCAACTATCATTTACTTGTTAATTGTATCTGTCTAAGAATATGTTCTTATATTAGTAAAACGGAGACACTCACACACTTAAAACTGTAATGAAAACGTTGTGTGTAATATGTATTTCGTAGTAACACACATTATTTAACTGTGAATAGTGTTTTATTTTGGTTCATAACTATCAATATCATTGTCTTCTGTACGATAAGGGCAACAATTGTTGTAATATTTTTAAACTGTCAACACTCACGCATTCTTATTTGTTATTCAACCAAAATCTTCAGTAATACCTAAAATATATAAAAATCAAAGGAATAAACACTCATATGAAGAATCATTTATTACCTCAGTAACTACCCTATGAATTTATAGTTCTCACTACTTGAATTACCATTAATTAAGTTTATCACCCTGTTTTTGATTGAAGAATTCGTCTGTTCTTCTACAACATGTTTTTATGATCTACATACTCTAAAAGTCAAGATATGATAAAATATTTTAAAGAAATTATTGCTTTTAATTGCTATAGAATATTTTCTTTCCAAGGAAAGTACTAAACTACTCTTCTACTCTACTCTCTTCGGGATTTAAATAAAGTAGAAAAATTTATAGAATGAAAATACAAGTTGGTTTTACTTATAAATAAATTTATTAAAAAAATAAGTTTAGAACGAAGTTTATAACACATTTTCTTGGGTACTCTTTAGCCATTTTTAATTCGACCAGGCTTCGACAAAAAGTATCATTCTAGATACAAAAGTAACTAATAACAAACCCGAACAAACTCCTGCATCTATGTGCTGTTCTAGAATACTTTTATGCATCGTGAAAAAATTTCATTCTCGGCTACTAAACTGGCATTTCGCGCATTGCTTACCCGAATAACAAATTGTCACATATTGTGTAATGAGGGTATTTAATGAATATTTGTTTTCGCCTCAATTGTTTAAGATAAGTGACCATCATTACTTCATTTCTTTATAATAAAGTTGTAAATTACTTCTTAAGCAAATCTTGTTCTCAATTTACCTACCCAAATTTGTTTAGGATGGTATACAGAAACTTTACTTAATTTAGTTTGGACCTTTGGTAATATGTTTATGTCAACATTTAACCCTTAACTTTTAGCACAGTATATTAATAGTTCATTATATTATATAGGCGATAACTATTAGGTTAGTTTAATACGTTTCGTAATTATTATTACGAACATAGTAATAATAATAATGTTTATTTAATTCAAAACGAACTTTTAAAGTATATTACAGGGAACATTAAATAATATAGGTATAACATAAATGATAATTATAGCATTATAAATTAATTAATATAAAATTTAAAAAATATATTAAAGTCGTTACTTCTAATTAATTTATTTCTGTATTTTCCAGGAAAATTTTCTTGGCGTTTATATAATTATTGTAAAAAATTTATAATATTTTAGGTATAAATGTTTATTCCGTCAAATGAAATTGATTTTTTCGCTCTTAATTTGATTTTTCCTAATGGTCAATGTTTCTAGTAGGTATTATCATTTTGTATGTCAGTTGATTTTACAAATTTTATACACGATTTTTGTTTTTATTATTAATTGGAAAAGTATAATAATTAAAGAAAAAACAGACTTGTTCGTCTGATTCTAAAGTCATATACGGATTTTTGCTCAGATTTTGTGGGACTACTAAGAGGGGACGCTACTTGTAACTTGCCGACTAAGGTTGATAAAACAGCTTGAAGTAGTACAGTTTTCTCTGAAATCAGGTATGTACGACTTCCCTGTACTCATGAGAACAAAAGCGTTCGAAACCGGTCTACACGAGAAAACTTCCCTTCCTTGATCTTCGGATAGTTAGAAAATAATTGTTTCATGAATATTTATTTATATACTAATTTTTAATTTATACAAACTATTCCGATCTAGATATCCTCCTGGTTTGTATATACGTATATATACTTTAATTATTTATCGTACCTTATATAGTTTCATAGCCTTAAAAAATATTTTAATAATACGGATTATTGCGAAGGCGTAGAAGGGCCACAATTGTAAAGTTTTTTTACACTCGAATTCCGAGTTGTAACTCGGAATTACTAGTTGTAAGTTGGAATTGCGAGTTCCAGCTCGGAATTATGTAAATTTCAATCTGTGTGGCCTTATTTAGTAGCAGTGGAAGAGTCCGTTATGAGGGCATGCATAACCTTGGTCGCATTTATAAATTTCATTTGCATAAGGAAATCTTAATCATCAAAGATAAGTGGTAAAGCAATACTCTGCACATAGAACATTATTCAATCGATGTCCAACGGCAATTTTTCGATAATTCTCGGACATTGCTTCCTTGGAAGCTTACATTTTATGGTGCATCAAATTTATTCCAGAACTGGCATCGGTAACGATCTAAAAGGAAAACCTGGCGGAAGACCTACAAGTGGACGTTGTTATTCATATACACAAAATAAAGATCGCAAATCTAGGCAATCTTGATGCAGTGTAAAAACTTCATATATACAGGGTGTTATGGAAATGACGTGTTATATTTAAATGGGTGACTCCTGGGGTGTCCTAGAAAAGAGCTACATATTTTTTTTTCAAATCGAACGTTTTAAAAGTGGGGTTACATACCCATAAACCCACACGTCACTCCGCGGCACCATATGATATTATCCGGCGGAGCTGTCTGACAAACACATATTCCTGCAATGTTGCCAAACTTTGTAAAACTGTAAAACTTTTGAGTTTCTTATAAAATTAATTATTTAGCTTACCTTTTTTTCATTTTTCAAGGAAAGTAAATCGAGGATACTCTATGCTCATCACATCATGCTCACACTTTAGGTTCTATACGTGCCCTGATAATAGTGTGGGACCGCCTAATAGCTATTAAGAAGTAAACTCAAAGTCACAGTCTACTCCTCGCTTGCTTATACCCACTAAAACTCCTTCGTCCTCTTCTTTCCAATCTGGGGACATAACCGGCATATCTAAACTAACTAAATTAAAGAAACAGACAGACACCCACAAGTTTCAAATTAGATTCTTTGAAGATAGGCACTTATTAACAGATTACACAAAATCACTATAAAACTACCGTACGCTAGAATAAACGCACATAGGACACCCAAATTTTAGTGACAATCCGTAAACTATGCTTGCAGAAGCCACATATCCCTTATCCGACCTAAAGGAACATATTATTCTAAAAGTTCTGGCAGGTCGTTTTGCAGGATATGTGGTCCTATTAGGTGATTATCAATAATACCTGCTGATATGTTCAAGAAAACCCTTATCTGGCTATTGGTCTCGCTAATTAAATATTCCATCTCAGGTAAAGCCAACCTCATCTGTGAACTATCCTTCGGAATTAATCAGATACTTCGACTTGACTGTTGTAACCTTCTTGTAAAGGAAAGTTTTGTAGTTCCAACTTTTAAACTTTTGTAGTACAGCGGCTAACATGTTTGGGTTTCTCTCTGCTCTATAACTCGCTGATTAAATATTCCATCTCGGGTAACGCCAAGCTCATCTGTGAATAGTGTAGTTCCATTGAACTATCGAAAATCAGGTGAAATAGAGCGAGGTTTAATTGAACACTTTTTTTATTATATATATATAAAATAGCAAAAACTCTTTGTCAACAAGCTAGATTTCTAGTTATTAGTATTTGTTAGTTTGGAAACACCGATCCGAAATTCACAGATCGATTCACCCGGCCGACAGAAGACGGAATGTCAGCTGAAACAAATACTGTAAACAAACAAATCATTGCTGAAATCTTTATTTATTTTGTTAAATTTAATATGTGTGTCGAAAATAAATGTGCCCACAAATTTTTAAGGGTTTGCTCGTTGTGGTAAAAATGATGTCCATGTGTGACTTGTAAGGTTACGTGCGCCGGTATGCTAAAACATGTGTTTTAAAGAAAATTCAATTTTTGTTCTAAATGAAGCCGAATCAATCAAAAGATTGATTGAACATTGACTTTTGATATGTGTTTTCTGTATGATGTGACAAAAGTGCATAGAAAAATCTACGCCAGAATTATAAATTTTGTTAAAGGAAAGGGGCCTAAATAAAATTCCTTTTTTTTTAAGAAGTTCCTTTCAATCATAAGGACATTAGTATTCTAAAGAGTTTACCGTGAAGATATGACAACAGCGCTCAAAATTAACTCACGTTTTAGAATATCTGTAGTTTGTTTATTTCTTGGGACAGTGCCACATGTGCTTATTCTTGATTTGAGACCCGGTAATGTACAGGGCATATTAAATTAAAGCGCCATTTTTTAATATTTTTCTTCAATTTGTTTTCATCTCAGGAATTGCCGATTTAAATATAATACGTCATTTCCATAACACGCTGTATAGCACACCACGTTAATGAAATAAAAATATTTAATGCAAAGAAGAAAGATAATAAAGATAATATAGCATATTGAATTTGATAATAATAATTATTTTTAACCTTTATTACGCATTCATATAATAATTAAACATATATTTAATTAGCAGATATTTAACTTAATGTACTTGCTATCAAATAGTACATCATTTTTACCATGGGGTACAAATGAACCCCACGTGGATCTGCACCTAATTTTTTGGACGGACGAGAACGAAGGTTATTTTCTGTGAGGAGAAATCTTTATTCCTACATACTAAATAAAATAAAGCCACATAAGCACACAGGTTGAAATTTACATAATTCCTAGTTAGAACTAGAATTTTTTTTTTAATTGTGGCTGTACGCCTTCATAAATTATGACGGAGGTATATGTACTGGTAAGATATCTCAAAAACTAGAAGGCATAGGAGCTAAAATTTTGCAGGCAGGTGGGACTTACCACAAAGGAGTACGTACATTGGCGACTACCGCTTTTTCAATTCTCCACAAGTGAAGTAAATAATTACCAGTTTTCCAGATGATGCTTGAAAAGGGACTAACCTACATAATATATTCTATATTCATTGCCAAGCCGAATCTACTTGGTTTAGGATAGTAATTTTTCATATGCCGTGTAAAGAAGTCGGTATAAATAAATTAGGTCTACGCATAATTCGCACGGTGCCAAAGCAACACAAAATGTAAATAAAATATTAAACTGAAAAGTCTGATAAATATTTACAATAGATAAGGCGAGATATGACTGAATACCTAAAAGTATCAAAGTTGTTGGTTCAAGAACACTTCATTATAGAATATTTCCAAGCAGACATCCAAATTGCTATTATCTGTATAAGGAAGATATGCAGAAATTAATATGGAAATTGGGAATTTCTCTACTTTCCGCGCAAGAATAATCGTAATTGAGAGAAAATTATTTCGAATTTATTCGGAAATGTTATCATATCACCAAATTTTGTGTGTGGATTAGATATTAACTCTGCTCAACCGATTTCATATTTACGGGGTGTGTAACTATAAAAATAAACTATATAGATTTTTACGTTTATTACATTTAGTGAATAAAGTATTTTGTTAGAAGCTTATTTAGTATACCTGTAATTAATTGAGACACTTACTTTAAGCCAGCGATACAGGATGGTCAACGTTGAAAAAATTAATTCTTTTCCTTATCGGTTTTAAATATATTATAGAGGAATATTATTTAGTAATTGCAGTATCCTTCATATTTATATAATCTAAGGGGCTAATCCAATATAGGGTGAACTACTGAATATTAGCCATAACACTGCACATGTACATGACAGTATTATTCACCAAAGGGTTTCAAACCTTCTTAAATTGATAGGTTCACTGACAAAAATGCATTTACCAATGTCGTGGGTTACAAAATTGGAGCTAACTCGACCCACCTCTCTATGTTGTTCTAACTGAGCCTACGAATTATCATAAATTATTTAAAAACGCTGCAGTAATTAAGGTTCTTTTGGTTCGCCTCAACCCAGAAAGAGATTTTTTATCAACATTTTAAACATGTTTGGGATCACCACAATTCCTCATCTTGTAACTATTTTATGAGTTGCCTGAACTCAGTTTCTGGGGTGCGAAAACTTACTAATTCATTATAAAGTGTCGTTTAACTCGGACGTGCAATATTTTAAATCATTACCATGTGGAAATTATTTTGAGTTGGAATAATTCAGGAAACGTGCTCCAAAAAACAATATCGAGGGTAAATTGCAAGATCGTAAGGTCACGGAAAGTTCCGAATTCGTGTTCGTGAAGGTTTGGCGGGGTTCATTCCATTGTTATTCATCAATTCTCCTTCGATCGCGCGTATGGACACCCGTTTGCCGTTGCGCCGTTTGCGGGATTTTTCATCTTTGTTCTCTGTGCGTGAAAATTTATGTTTTGCATAATTTTGGTCAGTTGGCGTAAAATGGAGGGACAGGAGAGAGATGCATACAAATTGTTATTATTGGAATGGAGCCTTATTATTTATAAGCAATCATCATCACTTCGTCCGCATGGTTTCTTAGCCGTAATATGGTCTCCTGTCTATAATTCATTTGATTATTTCTTTCTAAAAATATACAACAAAAATGTCATATCTTGAAAAACAGAAGGCAATTGAAGTTCACAATATGCATGCGTTAAATCAAAGAAATATTTTCAGTTCCGATAGTCCACAATTTAGGTACTGGTAGTCCAAAATTTGGAGTCTGGTAGCCCAAAGAGTGAGTTATTCCAGCCACCATCGTAAGCTAGAACAACTTAAATGTCAAGTTTCTGTGCTATCATAACTTATGAATACTGAGTTGATGCAATTTCTTCGATTTGGTTGCCGTAATTCAGAGGTCTGGGAAAAAATACTATAGAGATAACTGGCTTGTGGCGGCCAAGCGTTCATAGGAACGTCGGTTTTTGGTCCTTTGATATAGACGCTTTCCATCATTCATCATAAAAAATCTTAGTATAATAATGCTGTATGAGATGCCATGCGTGGATGAGAACCCATTCACGAATGGCATACAATGAAGCAGTTGATAAAGTTGCGAAATGCACCATACTGGGCGGAACGTCCAAGATCGCCTAAGATCACGATTCCAACTTCAAACTTTTTTTATTAGGTTAATACACTCCTAATATTTCGTGCAGAAAAATAACCGAATGGAATTATCACCGATAATCGAGAATTTATTGTCCTTCGATTTAAGAGATTAGCTAGTAGTTAGGCGAATGCCTTAACAATTTATCGAAATACTAATAATTTAAATTCTGCTAATTAAACATATTATTTTTAGTGTCCCGTAGGAAAACAGAAACCCTAGTATAATATATTTTGTTCGTCGCTTTACATTCTGACTTGAAATGGGTTTAATCTATTTAGCCATAGGTTGATCTATATACTACATATATATATGTGTGTGTTATGAAATTGCTTTATTAGGTATATTTAAATCCACAAATCCCGAAACAACAACAAAACAAATTAGCGCGAAAAATCACCTTATAGTGTATGTACCTTAATATCGCTACCACAATAACATAAGGCCATATGTGCAAATAAGTAATGAGATATAGGTACTTATAATATTGGAAAATTTTAAAGTATAAAATTTTTGTTTTATGTGCAATATAACTATTTTGATTTTCGATCTATTATGAAGAGTTATAATTTTAACATAAAAAAAAATTATTTACTGAAGACGTTTTGAAAAAATAATGTAGATACGACGTTTTAAAAATAAAAGTGAAATAGTTTGCTATTACGACTTTACAAAAGTCATAGAAATTAAATGTTAAAATGAGAAAAATAAATAAAAAAATATTAACGAACCTTAAAGAACGTGAATAATAAATGTAAAAATGAAAGTTCATTTTAGCTTTGATTTCAATAGTTCCTTTCCAGGGCCTGGAATAAATATATTATAATAAGCTTTAAGTATTATTTTGACAGAAGGTTATAAGTGGATGCACACTTCTTGTTAATAATTTATTCAAATTATACAAGCGTAAATGTAATATGAATGCCCATGCGACTTTATGTGATGCTTATATTATTAATTTGAGCCTAATTATAGGATATTACTTTCATCTTGCCGGACATACGACCTTTTTGGTATTATAACAACCATTTTGGCACATACGTCATTTAAATATTTGTAATTTTTAACCAGAGTAGACTGAAGTCAAGCGATATTGGGCATTGTTAGTACTCGGATGGATGGCCGCTTGGTAGTACCATATGTAAAAATTTTTACAAAAGATTTTATTAAATTTTATAAAAGATTTTAGTAAATTTCCAAACCATTTTATTAACCTTTGCTAAAGATTTTAGTAAATTTAGTCAATTTTACAGAAGATTTTGGTAAATTTTACAAATAATTTTAGTAAATTTAAAAAAAATATTTTTGTAATTTTTCAATGTTTATGTTAAAATTTTGCTATAATTTAATGGCAGTTCTTAATAAAAGTTATTCCAGTCAGATATACAGTCAGAAATTATGTTTAGTTTCACTATTTTTATAGTAAAATTAACTAAGTGTTTCCTTCCGTGTACGAGTTAAATTAAAATACTATTTATTATCCTAAAAAAAGTTGATGATCAATCGATAGATCCGCCAGGCAAGTCGCGGGTTGATCCGTGATATTAAACTCCATATATATAAATATGTTCTGATAGCATATAAAGCGAAGTACAATCTATATAAGTAAGAAGATTAAGCGAAGTTAATCAAACAACAACCATTTCCGACTATCTACTGGGTTCCTCCAACAATACTCAGCAATTAATTCTGAAGAACCTCCTAAACCTCGCAAGATCTGACATTACACATCGGCCAAGTTGAAAGACCTGAAAGACTATTTTCGCACTTTTTCTTGAATAAACGTATGCTTCTCTTGTGATGATCCATTCGTCTGCGCTGGGGAGGTCTCCGACGTCATTGTAATTAGCATGAAAGCATTTATCCCCTCTTCCAAAAAACGCCCTTCCAACGACAAGCCCTAGTTTAGGCAAGGATTCTGAGCTTGTCGTCAGATAAAAAAATCTCGCTTACCGACAGTGGCGTAAAAACCCTAACACTGAGAATCGTCCTATCTTTGTTACCGCGAGAAACCAATGTAAGCTAACAATAGACCAAAGCAAAGAAGACCATAACGTGAGGATTAGAAACAAACTTCTTGAGAGTCCCAATGGATCAAGGTCCTTTTGGTCAGTCGCTAAGGCCGTCAGCCAAAATTCTACCAAATCAACTGTTCCACCTCTAATACGTTCCGATGGTACAATAGCATCCACAGCCGGAGACAAAGCAAATTTACTTGCTGAACTATTTTCTTCGCATTCCACTGTAGATTTCCAGGGAAGAACACCACCCAATATTCCTTCAGTTCAATCTGAAATGACCGAGATTATGTTTCGTTCAGCGACCCGTCAAACGAATCCTGAAAGGGCTCGACGTCAAGAAAGCTTCTGGTCCAGACGAAATTCCTGTTATAGAGATGCGCCGATGAACTAACACCAGTATTTTGTAGACTTTTCAACTTATCCTACGAAAAAGGAATATTTCCATCCAGCTGGATGACGGCGCGAGTTCCAAAGAAAGGTAAGAGAACCCTGCCTAACAACTATCGACCAGTCGCATTGCTTTCAGTTATATCTAAAGTAATGGAGGGAGCTATTAACCAACAACTTCTGAAGTACCTGGAAGGCTTCAACATTATCAGCGATCATCAATATGGTTTTCGGAAGTCCAGATCAACTGGAGATCTTCTAGCCTATGTCACCTATCTTTGTAACAACGCACTCGAACATTATGGGGAGTGACTGGATTTATAAAGCTATTGATCATGCTATTGCGTGTTGCAAGTGGTGATTGACGGATTTCTCTCAGACACCACCATCAAGACCGTTGTTCCTCAATGGTTAATATTGTCAACTACTCTCTTTTTACTCTACATTAACGACTTTCTAGTGAAAACTAAAAATCCGATATTTAGCTTTGCTAACGATAGCACACTTATCTCATCTTTTTCTTTGAATGCATAAACATAGGGTGCCGACGCATATCTTCGCAGACAGCATGAATTATCTCGCGCCTTAACAAAGACCTGGAAGAAATTGGGGTGACAGTAATCAAGTCGAATGTAATGCTAAAAAGCCCAGGCAGCAGTTTTCTCTAAAAAGGTTAACATTACAGAACCGGATATAGTCATGGCAGGACGCGCAATCCTACTGGCTTCATCTATTAATTTGCTGGGTGTCAGTCTGGGAGGAAATATGTCTTGGCAGAACCACGTTGTGGCAATCGCCAAGATAGCTTCTCAGAAACTTGGTGTACTCTTCCGAACCAAAAAGTTGTACACACCTCAACAACTTTTGACACAATCCAAAGCCCAAATTCGATCAGCACTAGAGTACTGCTCTCATGACTGGAGCTCTGGAACGACCTTCCCGAGGTCGTTTTTCACAACGAATAAACCTCCAACGATTCAAAACCAACGTGAATCGCGTTATTCGCATACTCACCACTCCCAGAGTGACCTAATCGATTTTTCCTATAGCGCTTGTGTTTGATCATAAAAAAGAACATTTATAATCGTTAAGGACATGGTGTCTGTGGCACCGCGATTTCAGAACGGTTCACCTTATTTTTAAATTTAAAAGTTCGTTTAAAATTTTTTTGTCATACTTGCAATTACTGCCTAGTACTAAATTGCTAGTGCCTAGGTGTTAAAATGATTTTTAAATGGCGGTTTCCATGTTACATTTTTTGTGCAGTTGCTTTATGCAACACTTTCTTTACAACTGGAGAAAAATTATTGTATACAATTCGTGAAGGAGAGAACTGGTTCGCAATGTATACATTTTACCAATCAGTTGTATAAATAACGATTTTAACATATAGTTTTTAAAAGAAAATATCAAGTTAATAATTTAAAAATATGAAATCTAGACCCACAGAAGATTAATTTAATCATACATCAATGATTGTTTATATCAACAAACAAACGAATAATAACAAATTTAGATAATGGTTATTTTAATAATATATACCTGTAAAGTAGTTTAGTTCATATAACTGTTCCCAGAAAATATTTCTCAACCAGTCAAAACTCGATCATGTTCGCTGTCTCTTTTCAGCCAATATATCATCTGCAGCGTGCGTAAATGTCTTCGAGCAAAATACCCTTTTCAGGCGCAAATTGGCAGCGTTTTCAAATAACGTAATTTATATCAAAAATAATTAATAATTTCCTGCAACAAAGGAATTTTCATTAACTTGGCCCTTCAGGGATTTTATGATCGACGGGGCGGAAACTATACCCTTTGCAGTTGTAATATTTACCGTAATTTTTTTAACATTGTACAGAAAGAAAAATCTATCAAGTTAAATAATTGTTTGGTTCCGTCAAGTAAATATGTATTTGCTATAAGGGGACTACATGTGAATTTAAGTTAATTTAACAATGTATTTGTTATATTTCAAATGATTTGTTTAACGAGAACATGTGTATAGTAACTGTGTAATTATTTTACCCAATTTGATCCTAGATTTCTGACAAATATATATATATTTTTATCCAAATATGTAACTCATCGCACTAAATATCAGTATATTTGATCTAACTATTTAATATATTTAAACGAATCAATAACTTTTGTAAATACAAATAGTTAGTTAATTATTTAAATATAAATGGGTTATTAAGTTAATAATTGTAATGTTTCTTCGAAACAAATATGTAGCATGTATATAGCATCAAATGAATCTTCTAAGCATCTACGATTTGTACTTTTTTTGGCAAATCATTTTCAGAATCTTCAGCCTGTAATAAAATAAAAATCGTATTAGGTAGGTACCTATACCTATATCTATATATTATAATAAACCAAAATATTCCTTTAACCATCACTAAAAATAGAAGCATTGCATATATATATTGCACATAAAGGTCAACACCTACAATACTTACATCTGATAGCAAATAGTCCTCTATTTTACCGAATCTTGTCTCCGATATTGTCCACTATATATTCAATTTCTTCATGTGTGAGTAACTTTAAGAGGTATATTTCAGTGCCTTTTTTTAGAACAATTTTTTAATAAAAATGTTATTAAAATTTTATTCATTTCATTTATTTGAATATGCATTTCAAAATTAATTTAAGTATAAATCATTTCTTAAGATCATGTTTAAGTAAATTTAATAAAAATAATAACTTAAATAATATACACATATTTAAAACTTACCTTCCAACACAGCCGCTAAGTGCTAAATAAGGATTATTTTTCTTGAAAAAGTTTTCCATCTTAAAGTGTACACTTAAAGCAGTCTGCGTATTCCACGTCTCCCTCTACTAACCTGTTTGCTTGCCGTTTGTCAATATCAAATATCTGCCCTATTGATGGGCACACTACGGGAGTGTTTTTAAATGACTATAGTAGTGAAGGTCAGAGACACGTATTTAGCTGAATATTTTGGATCATAAAGTAAATCTTAGTATATTTCGGTCAAATATATGTAATTTTAGGCAAAATTGAGATAACTTTGAGGTATTATGATAAACGTATGATGTAAATGTATAAAACAATACTTTTTAATGTATTTAAGATAAATGGTTATTCATTTATGGTACTTGAATATAAGTTAAATAGATAGTACATTTCCGTTAAATTTATTAATTTCGTTCATTTAGTTAAGTCAACTTGACATAAATCAAATATTTCCTTACTTAAATGAATTATACAGGGTGTCCGGGAATATGTGGGAAATCTCCCGGATATGAAGAAAATACGTGAAAAGAATACTATAGGTTCATATAAACTTCTTTCGTATCGGCCTCCTCTTCGGAGATATGGGCTCCCAAAGAGCACCAATGGAATCAAGTTTTTTACACATAATTATTGAACCACCTGGTATATTTCAATTATTTTTTAATATGATGTATACCAGGTAAGACCCGTCAAATTACTACCCAAGAAACTGTTGTGAATTACTCACAGCTGCAGGGACGGACTAGCTGTAACACTCATGGGCCCATTTTTTTATGCCCTGTATGATGAGAACTTTGGACAATGTTTTTTACATAACTTTAACCATTTGCTAAAAATTAAGTACTCTTCATTCATGTCGCTAATCCTAACCGTTTTCGGAAAAAACGGTATTTTAATTATATCATGTATTTGGCGTATTTCAATAAAAGATACATCTTTGTTCCGATCAAATATTCAACCTTTAAAATTAAGCTTTTTCATATTTAACCCGTGAGAAGGACTCAGTGTGAATAAAATGACGATTTCTCGAAAACGGTTCGGATTAGCGTCATGAATGAAGAGTACTTAATTTTTAGCCCATAGTTAAAGGTATGTAAAAATCATTGTCCAAAGTTCTCATCATACAGGGCGTAAAAAAAATGGGCCCAGCTAGTCCGTCCCTGCAGCTGTGAGTAATTCACAACAGTTTCTTGGGTAGTAATTTGACGGGTCTTACCTGGTATACATCATATTAAAAAATAATTGACATATACCAGGTGGTTCAATAATTATGTGTAAAAACCTTGATTTCATTGGTGCTCTTTGGGAGCCCATATCTCCGAAGAGGAGGCCGATACGAAAGAAGTTTATATGAACCTATAGTATTCTTTTCACGTGTTTTCTTCATATCCAGGAGATTTCCCACATGTTCCTGGACACCCTGTATATGGGTCAAATAGACAATTTATTTAATTATGCTTTACAGATTTTTTTCTTGGTGAAGATATGAAACTAAATTATTTTTTCCAAATATTCACTGCTCTGCTATCGAAATACAGATTTATTAGACAGTTTTGCAAATAATATCACTTAAATATATGCAATTTTGTCAGCACTTATTTCATATTCTGGGGGATACGCTTTCCTTTCAGCGAAGAGAGGAATCCAGTTGCAGGAACAAACGGTTTCTATTATTTTTCCTGTAAGTTAAAACTCTAGACACAAATATACGCTACAATTTATTTTTCATTTCATTCATTTCAAGCTCTTACGTAAACAATTCTTTTGGCAAATTCCATAAACGTGACAACAAAAATATTTTCTTGCAAATAAGATAAACAACATAAATTTGAAATCTGAAACACATGGAAGATAATTATTTCACAACACCACAAAACTTCACGATAAAATTATCGAGGACCCTATTAAATTTTTAATTTGCATTGAAATAATGACAACTGTTAAATTTTACACATTATTTATTAAGCAAGAGTGTATTAAACATTTAAAACTAATAGGATTTCAAGGGAACCAGCCTTCTGCGGCGAGGAATAGCTATTTCAGGCATGTTCTAATATCACCGAGCTTGGAGCTTCGATTTATATCGACCAGAGAGGAAGATACGTGAAGGAAATCCCCGTGTAATCTCAAAGCTTGATTTTGATCTTGTATTTTTTCGAATAATATTGTTATATCCCCCGTACCTCATAACCCTTCTTCGTCAATACTAACACTAATCATTTCTGACCAGGGGATACCCGAATCCAAATTTTAGTCCCGTAACTCAATTTACATGAAATTATTCTGATGTCCTTTGAATAAGGCTTAATATAATAACGTGAATAATCCTTTAACCAGGGGGTGATTTGTTTTCCAAGTGAATGATTAATTTGGCCAAATCGGTTTATATTGAAATCTCTCATTTCATATTTAATTATCCATGGAATTTTTTTATAACGAAATTTATAATGTTTTAAAACTTGTTTAAAAGTACTAAATCCTGGGGCTCGATTCTCTCGCCATTTGAACCCAGAGTATAATGCCCATTAATAATTTAAAAAAAAGTAAAACTGGCTTAATTAGTGTTCCATACGATGAATTGTTTCATATAATTTTAAATACTCTACTAGATAGAGCAGTGAGGGCAACGATTTTTTAATTCTTCTGAAAATTATGTTCATTTAATTTTTGAATATTCAAAATATCTACCTATCCTATCTAATTAAAATCTACCATATAAATCAAAGGAACAAACCCAGAGTTTCGCCTAATTATTTGTATATTTTTGTATGCAAATAGACATTAACGTTCTATTGTCTACTTTCCTCAATGTAACCGTACTTCTTCAACTTTTGTTGATAAGGACTATACAAAATTGCTTCATCTGATATCACGAATTCCGAAAATTAGACAGCACTCAAGATTGTTCGAAAAAAAAATTAATTTCATCCCCTTTTACCCACCCCTAAACTTTTTTACATATTTATTGTTAAAATTGGTTCCTTTAGTATCGATAATTCTAAAAATGGCATACCAAAAAAAGAATGGCAAACATAAAAAAGTCATACGTAGTAATATGAGTTAATTTAAATTCTGCATGGGGCGTTCTTAGCCACCCTGACCTAGAAGGACTGTATTGAGGTTTTAAGTCGACAAATGAATCCTTTTTCTCCGTCTAACCCGTACGTCACATCGGATGACACCGTACCGCAGTGATACTGCAGAAATATACAGAAAGGGTAGGAAAAGGTATGGTACGAGGGCTAGTAAGAAATTTGAATAGCATAGTATAATTACAATATTAAAAGTGTAAAAATACAGTATTATATATTTCTGAGAAACTTGTTAAAAACTGGATTACGTTATTAAACCAATTCAAAAAAAAGTTTTTTTTCTTGAAAACTAGTGAACGTAAGAAGGAATCTGAGTACCTCACTGAATTCTACGTAAAAATCTACATCGAGAACATTTATTTCTTCTTGATAAGTTTAAAACCGAAAAATATACTCTCAAAATGTAAAATTCTCAAAATATCTCGTATATCAAAAATGAGGAGGCATAGGAAAATTCTAATTGGGGAATCTTTTGTTTCACAAAAAAGTACCACAGTGCTGGGAAACCGCATCCTTCTGTAAAGACTACTAACGGAGATCCCCAGTAAAGGCAACAAAAAATGGACACCCTGTACTCATAGTACTCGTCCTGTAACATTTAGTATAGTAGAATACATCGGTCTCGTTACGACTTTAGGTTTATTCCTATTTAAAAGAACGTTATGTTTGCAGTAATTTCTTTCATTTAAAGATACGAAAAACCATAAACACAATGAAATTACCAATTCTCTCGGAAAACAAATACTTCTGCCAATATTACCTTGCCTTAAATTCGTTAAGTTGCCAGGTTTAAATTTATTACCTTTAGGCACGTATACCTCTAAAACTGAAGGATTTCTTTTTCACTGAACATAAACAGGCATAATCTGATGAGGGTCCCTAAATTAAAACCCATGTATTTCGGATACAGTTGTAATAATAGGTGTCCCAATAAATTATTAAGGCCTTCTGAATCTACCTGAGACCTTAAGAGCCGATATAAATATGTATGGAAAAATTGTTAATAAATATTAATTATAATCCTTACCACCTGAAGATAGCAAATATAATAAGGATGGCTAAAGCGCTATTCTCCTGGCTATGGACCTCATCAAGCGCTCAATCACAAGCAAGACTTGTATTATGCGTAACACAGTTAGTTAAATCAAGTATTAATTGAGATTGAGTGGTACCACCAAGAAAAAGAATCCCTTCCTGTTGGTAGGATGTCACCACTTTCAGACCCGTTCTGGACTCTTTTAATCTCGTCTTTAGAGGGAAGGGAAATGGAGGAAACTTATATACATTTTTCTTTTCAATAGGCTTTTAAATATTTTAATAATAACGTGAAAGTTAAAAAAAATGTACCCTGCCAATATTTTTTTATTATGATCCCGTCTGGATATGTAGCCGCAATATATTTATATATTATGTTAATAATACTTTCTGGACCAGTTGAGATTAGGAAAAAAACCCACAATCAGTCTATTCCACAAATACGATATAATATATACTTTTATATAGTGTACATGCTGGCGAGTAGCCCCATTACCAGAACAAAAGGTTCAGGAACCACACTTGTGAGGTGAAAAACTACAGACAAATAACCAGTTTAATTGAATTTGAAGAGAAATGGCAAATAAAGGTAGAAAGTAATAAAGGAGAAAAGTTAGGCTATACTAATCTAACATGATGAACATGACATGGGCGTCCCTAACGACCCTAAGTTCAATTACAATTCCAAGGAAAATGGGAATAGTAAATAGATAGAGGAGTCATTGTAAATAAAATATCAAAAAACTTTAATAAAACACCACTTAATCTAGAATGCAACTATATTATAATAGTCATTTTAGCAATAAAGTTTAAAGTAAATTTAATGAATTAATAACCTGCTAGAATAAAGGATATGAATGCATAAATCGTAATTTTTCATTTATGTTACATTGTTACCATCTAACTTTCTCCTTAATTGCTTCGTAGCTATGTTTGCTATGCCATATCTCATTTTAAATTCTTCTTCCAATAGCCCAACAAATGTGGCTCCTGGTGAGGAGTAGTGTCTTCGAAAGATATACAGTATGTAAATCCCATTATGAAAATATTATACATTTCGTATTTGTGGAGAAGTTTATGTGTTTCTTTTACGTCAATTTTTAAAATATGGTATTGTGAATAAAATATACTTCCATAAAATTTATTTTTTTATTATTATTAACAAGTTCTTTATTGGTTACCCAATTGGCTTTCGACCAAGGTTCCTCAGCCACAGTACATTTTTATATTTAGTCTAATTGCTATTATATATTGTAGTTATGCAAACAGATAATTTGTTATGGAAACAGAAAATAAGTCTACATTACAAATAGAAAGTCTAAAAATAAAATCAATAGAAATTTTATCACATATCTACAAAGATTTAAAAGATTGATTGATTTGCAACTTTGTATTTGGACTGCCTTCTGCAATGCGGTTCAATTATTTATATAATATGTTGTTCCTTCGCAGATTTTGTGCTAAGCTGTTTGATTCTTTGTTCAATAGGTTGTATATGTATTTTTTATATTTATGCAATGGATTATGTGGAGGTCCGATTTTGGTAATAGCAAGTAAAGCTGAAGTTTCTGCGACTGTGATGTGCTTCATTGCTTGAGGAACGCCATATGCCCGTACATCAAGATGGGTCTGCAGATCGATTTATAACTTATCAGAGCTGTCCTTATGTTTAATGCCCAGGTTTTTCAAGGTTAGTGAATAGATATGTTTAGCTCGGCGATGGTCTTATTTTTATTTGATTTAGTAAGATTATTGAAATTCTTCAGATTTACATTAATCTCCATTCCCAGATGTCTTGCTGCTGATTTTGGTTTAATTGGCTGGTTAAAGAGATTTATCTGAGGCGAACTGGCTTGGATTGAATGCTAAAACAGAATCTATTGCGATTTATGAGGGTAGAGAATCAGACGCCAATTGTGGAACAGGTTATCGTATCGGTATCGGTAAGGTGTATCGTATTAGTCTTTGTAAATTCTTCCGGCATGCGTTATTAGCGTCGTATCGTCGCAACAAGAAGAGCGTAATTGTTTTGGTTCAAATTGGTGATATTTTCTGGTAAGTCATAGCACTATATGTTATACAGTATAAAATGGTGACAGCAGCGATCCTTGGGGAACTCCTTGGTCTGGGGTAAATTTGTGGTTTTTAATTTTTATCGTAAGTTTGTTATTATCCAAAAAATTTTTTATAATATTGATAAGGTATCTGGGCGTATTTAGAGCATTTAAACAAGTTAAGTTTGAACAGGAGTCCCCTATGCCAAACGCTATCGAAGACTTTCTCAGTGTTTAGAAATAGTACAGCTGATTCTTGCTATTGGTGCTTGATTGTTTCGACATTCGAGGTAAATATAGTCAACGGATAAATTGAAGAACATTTTTCCTTATAGTCGAACTGATTGTTTGGTATTTATTCCCCACAATGTTTGTCAGCATACTTTTTATGATTTTCTCATATATTAGGCAGTAGGGATTGTAATTTTCTGTTATTTTGTGGGCTCCTTTGCGTTTTGGACTGTTGATAATTGTAT
This sequence comes from Barypeithes pellucidus, assembly GCA_963991005.1. Classification (NCBI taxonomy): domain Eukaryota; kingdom Metazoa; phylum Arthropoda; class Insecta; order Coleoptera; family Curculionidae; genus Barypeithes; species Barypeithes pellucidus. The sequence goes on from OZ022560.1 coordinate 46,896,740, forward strand.
AATTTTTCCATTGATCTGGAGTTGAGTTGAGCCAAATTTTTGAATCTTTATTATATAATTTTATATATTTACGGCAGTTTTAGTATGATCCATTGAACATTGTTTGGTCCCGGGCGCTGTTTCCTTGGATATGGAATATTTTGAAATATTTGTTTGCATCTATTTTGAAATTTTCTAAATTTATTATTTGGTTATTGAAGAAGGTCTGTCACTAGACGTGGATGTTTTCTTTCATATTGTTGTTATTGTTGTTAAAACTTGGGTGCTTTTTTCTTTAAATGGTTTCTTATAGTATTTGAAAACTTTCTTGGGTTTTTCTGTATGTAGTAATATTAGTTTTTTAATTTTTCTGTAAAAACTATTTTCCTGTTCATCATTTTTTAGCCACAAATTTTCCTTGTATGTATTAATTAGTCCTTGAATGTATTTGTTAAACTTATTGATTCTTGTTTTAGTAACTTGATTTGGGGTGGAATAGTAATCAAGGAGCAAAGTTTCTCTTTTCTTTGATTAGTTTGATTATGTATTGGGTGGTGATTTATAAGTGGAATATTTTCTTCTACTACTTTAGAAATTGTGTTGTTAAAATTATAGATTTGTTCTAAAGTTACTCTGTGGTCTTGATGATTAATATAGTTTTTAAGGTATATGTTTATTTTTTCCATATTACTTTTTTCATTAAATTAATTTTTTTTTGGAAATAGTTTTCTCGTATCGACTTATGCTATCTCACAGAATGTAGCATTTGAATTTGTTAGGGTTCATTGACATTTTTTTAAAGTATTAGTGGGCAGCATTATAAAAAACTTTAAGAAGGAAATCTTGCTCTAACTATTATCTTGTGGATTACTTTTTTTCATTTAAGCCATGAAAAAACCTTCTTTCCAATTTACCGCGAACGAGAAACGCTCCGGATAAAAGTTTTTTGTGGTATACTGTGGATGACAAAAACAACAAAAACCAAAAAGGTCCTTTAAGTTTATACCTGAATATGACAAACCCAGACGTTAGGGGTGTTATAAATTAATATTTTATTCTGAAATGTTTCCATGTTTAATAAAAAGTAAGAACTGATTTTGGCTTTGCAGTGTTACCTAATCTCTGTTTAAATATAGATCCCCTTATTCAATAAATAGGTTTAAAATTTAGTATAATATAAAATTCAGATAGTTCATAGACCTGTTCGGTTTTCCGTTTATTTAGTTATTTTATCGATTTAACTTCTAAGTGATACCTAGATTTTATCGGAATGTGGTAAAAAAACTTGTACTTGACTGATTCCGCGGTTGGTGCTTTATGAAACAACACGAAATTTGCTTCTAAATGTTTCAATATATTGAGAGTATTACTCTACATGATTTTGTATTCGAATAAATAAAGTATTCATCTTGCAGTGCTCTTGAAGACAGCTCAAGAAGCCGGAACATGTAGAGTAATCCTCTCAATATATTGCAAGATTTAAAAGCAAATGTATTCTTTCTTCACATTAAATTACAATTTTTTTTATATTTTTCACTTTAGCTTTACAATTATTACTGCTAGAAGAAAAGTATTTTGTGAAGAACTTCATTTAATGAAATAGTAAATATTCTATGTCAAAAATGATCGATGGTAAAAATATTACCTATTTTTCTTTCATTTCTATGGAAAAATATTATTCTTAATATTCATATTTGTTAATTTTTTTCGTCATAAATTTGACGAGAAATCTCTCAATTAATTTATAGCAGCTTCCTGGCTCAAATTTTAAACCACTATAAAATTAAAATAATTTTAAATTAAAAACCAATTGGTGTGTTACAAGCATTTTATTCAAGAACGATTAAGTTGCAAGAATAAACTATGCGCACCTGTATCATAATTTTTTGATGCCAATATTGTTTATAACCTAATATAACCAGAATTTTTATTTTTGAGTGGCCAGACACTACATCATCTAATCTAATCTATTTACATAAAATAAGAAAGAAAGAAGAAATAAGAAAGCACAGGCACATTTATGGCGTCGAGAAATAAAGATTTACAATTTGACATATTTACTCAAACAATTTTTGTGTATTTGGGTTAATCATTTTTACCTGCAGCCATAGTGTCTAGTATCTGGATTACACTCATTGTATTATACAGGGTGGGGCATAGCATCCAGTATATTATTTTAATTTTTTCTTCATAGAAGTATATTTATACCAATTAAGAGAACGTTTTAAAATTATCGTGAAATATACAATGTTTCTCAAAAAAACGTTACATACCAAACTTGCAAAAATTAAATGTATATTATTGCATATTTCGATTATATGGACTAAATAAAGTCAAGTTATGTTATGTTTCCTATAGTTAAGACAACAAAGACAATTTAACTATTTCTGAAAATGTCTACCTAAATTTAAATGATTGCAAAAGCATTAGGTTGATTGGTAAAATACAGGCATTTTCTTAAAAATATACAATGTAGGAAAAACTTACCTTTGATTAGGGTTATCAACTAAATGAAATAATTTGTTTATTTTGAATAGAACACACTGTATTTTAAATCGTTATTTTATTCGATTTTTAATTACCTTTTCAAATGTATTTAAGTAAATGGTAAATATTTTTAAAAAATTTATAAATAAATCATAATTCCATAACCGAAATAGCAGATCTCAAATTTGTTTGCCCACATACATATTGGATACCCGTTAATTTCTAAACATTTCGATCGGAAGGAATGCCAGCAAAAAATTAGGCTATGATGCCGTTAGGTATATTGGAACAATCGTTAACAGAAAAGAATCATGTAATTTTCAATTAAACCAGTTTAATCGTCTATAATAAATTTAATATAATGTTATGCATAGTGTTATCAAATCCATAAACGTGAAGATTTGTACAAATGATCATTGTCCACAATATTTAAATGAATAAAATATATTTCTATTCCTTGTCTTCAGATATATGGCAACGCTGTAGTCGCGGTGCTAAGGGGCTAAGCCGTCTACGATTTTCCCATATCTTCTCAATTAGCTAACAAGAAATAATTAGGTCAAAAATTGATTCAAAAGTAAATAAATGCAAGATAATTTGTTATATTGACTAATTTATTATATGTTTCATAAAATATATCATTAAATGTGATTTATCAAATTTGACATTCTACACTAAAACAAAACCTTCATTGTTTTAATTTTATTTCTTATGTAGTTCTGCTCTTAGCAGCTCAGTTGAAACGCAAAGAAATTTGTCTCTGGAAAAACTTTGTACAGCATGTACTTAAGGTGGAAAATTCTCACAATTGCATGATTACAAATGTTCAACCCTTAAATATAAGTTAGAAGTAAGATAGATGTAATAACTACATCTAGCGGTGAATTTGCGTACCACAAGGCTGGGTCAACGACCATGCAGCCAAGAGTCGGTTCTCTAAAAAGAGAAAAACCCGCAAAAACCCATCTCAAAGCGGTTTATTGTTCCGCAACGACCCCCAACGGAGTTTGAAAATCGAAATATGTATCCTTTTCCGTTTCGCCAGACTAACATCCCCAGACGCGTTTCGCCGTTTACGGCTCATCAGTGGGGCTCAACAGTCTGGCAAAACGAAAAAGGATTCTCACAGCACTTTAAGAGGTGCACAGCAAATGTTAGAAGTAAGATAGATGTAATAACTACATCTAGCGGTGAATTTGCGTACCACAAGGCTGGGTCAACGACCATGCAGCCAAGAGTCGGTTCTCTAAAAAGAGAAAAACCCGCAAAAACCCATCTCAAAGCGGTTTATTGTTCCGCAACGACCCCCAACGGAGTTTGAAAATCGAAATATGTATCCTTTTCCGTTTCGCCAGACTAACATCCCCAGACGCGTTTCGCCGTTTACGGCTCATCAGTGGGGCTCAACAGTCTGGCAAAACGAAAAAGGATTCTCACAGCACTTTAAGAGGTGCACAGCAAATGTTAGAAGTAAGATAGATGTAATAACTACATCTAGCGGTGAATTTGCGTACCACAAGGCTGGGTCAACGACCATGCAGCCAAGAGTCGGTTCTCTAAAAAGAGAAAAACCCGCAAAAACCCATCTCAAAGCGGTTTATTGTTCCGCAACGACCCCCAACGGAGTTTGAAAATCGAAATATGTATCCTTTTCCGTTTCGCCAGACTAACATCCCCAGACGCGTTTCGCCGTTTACGGCTCATCAGTGGGGCTCAACAGTCTGGCAAAACGAAAAAGGATTCTCACAGCACTTTAAGAGGTGCACAGCAAATGTTAGAAGTAAGATAGATGTAATAACTACATCTAGCGGTGAATTTGCGTACCACAAGGCTGGGTCAACGACCATGCAGCCAAGAGTCGGTTCTCTAAAAAGAGAAAAACCCGCAAAAACCCATCTCAAAGCGGTTTATTGTTCCGCAACGACCCCCAACGGAGTTTGAAAATCGAAATATGTATCCTTTTCCGTTTCGCCAGACTAACATCCCCAGACGCGTTTCGCCGTTTACGGCTCATCAGTGGGGCTCAACAGTCTGGCAAAACGAAAAAGGATTCTCACAGCACTTTAAGAGGTGCACAGCAAATGTTAGAAGTAAGATAGATGTAATAACTACATCTAGCGGTGAATTTGCGTACCACAAGGCTGGGTCAACGACCATGCAGCCAAGAGTCGGTTCTCTAAAAAGAGAAAAACCCGCAAAAACCCATCTCAAAGCTAAGTAATAATATAAGTTTAGGCTTAGATGAAGATAGTGATAGTGATACAGAGTTAAATTTTGATTAAATTATCAATAGTTTCTTAGAATTTAATTAATTTTTATTGTACTTGTTATCCTAATAGTAATACTTTTAAATTATATTATTTTCAATTATCATTAATTGTTATCATTATTTTACATTTATTATATGTATCTAAAACTAAAAATACCTATCTATTTATTTTAAATTATAAAAATAAATCATGTAATGTGGTATACATTTTCAAGCCGGCCCTGATCCCATTTATTGAGCTTTGAAGAGGTTGAGACGTATACAATAGGGTTTAATCAGGTAGTTTATTTATGGCAGTAAGAGTCAACGGTATAATTCTGCAACAACTATAATTTTTTGTATTTTCTTTCTACAGGAAAATAAATGGAATTAAAGGATTTTTCCCATTTTTGCCGGCTTATCTTTCTCTTCGTTTGTCTGTTCTGAAGATATTACTTGAATGCTTACATTATACATTTAAATAAATTAGCCAATAAGGCGCCTCTAAAATACAGTACGAGTACTATGAACAAATTAATTAGGTATTATCAATGTTGTCACAATCATCATTGCTAAGGAAAAATATTTTTTTTAAAATCTCGATTACCTTATATGAATTATTTTAAGCCATAAATTATTTAACATTATCCTTAATATCATAATCAATTAAAAATCTGAGCCTAGTTGATACAGGATGTACCACTAAAAATTATGTATTGGCGAGGTTTTAATTTTTAAAATCAACTCCTCAAGTTTATCTAAATTTTATTTAAGGAAGAAAATCTCTAGCTAACTAAGCCCGCAACTGAGACTTTCAACGAACAGTAATGAAATATTGATCAAAAAACAAAATAGCGAATAGCAGTAAGAAATACATTTTTGTATACAGGGTTGGTCAAGTGTTCTGGAACGGCTTAACTACAAAAGAAAAAACTAAATGTGATATCAGATCCGCGTTTTCGATAATCGATAGAACTAAAATTTCACTATTAGAATGTGCATTCAATATGTCAGTAGCGTCATCAACTATTAAGGGGTGACGTTACATTTATTTATTTTTAAATGGTACACCCTCTAACATATTATTAGTTATTCTAAATTTCAATATATTTAAAACATTTTTTCTATAACTACTAGGTACATGTCTGAATTCAATTATTTCAGAAATATTGACAAATAAGTGGCGGAAGCAATAAATTTAATTTTTAATAAAATAAGTAACAATTTTTACATAAACAAAAATTTTAAATAAAAGTTATTTAACTAAATATTCAAAATGTCGCCCTTCAGCCACCTGACAGTGTCATAAATGTTAATGAGGTCGTAAAATTTTGCTTTTTGACAGCTAGTTCTTACTTATTTTTACCTTGAAATATAATTACACCAAATTTAATTACTTTATACCATGATCAAATATTACGGAAGGACATTTGGTTTCAGCAAGATGGAGCGCTATCGAATTTTGGTGTACACATGAACAAACCCAAAACTATTTAAAATAACATTTACTTGAGTGTGGATAGTAAGGTGAGGGGGCATTGAATAGCCTCCTAGATCTCGAGATCTAATATCTTTAGATTTCTACCTTTGTGATAATTTAAAGAGTGTCATATATCGTACGAAAACTCTTTGAAGGATCTTGAAAACAAAATTGTACGGTTGTTGGACGATATTTTGAAGGTCCAGTTAAATAACTTTTATTTTAAAAGAGCGTTTATTTAAAAATTGTTACTTATTTTTCTAAATAAAATTCATTGCTTCCTTCACTTACTTATCAATATTTCCAAAATAACATAAATGGTATGTTATAGAAAAAATGTTTTAAATTTATTGAGAGTTTAGAGTAACTAATAATATACCATTTAAAAAAAATAATTTGAACGCCATCCCTGACAGTTGATAACGTTACTGTCAAATGGAATGCACAGTCAAACGGTTAGCCCTATCGATTGTCGAAAGTCAAGTTCGTTCCGGAACATTTGCCCAGCGCTGTATATTTTGAAAATGCTAGTAAGAATAGTTATAACTAAGGGATTTTACTTGACGTGGGTAACGGAGGAGATCAAAAATTTTTCCCAGCTCCGCCACTGCTTATCACTTATAAGAATAAATAAATCATATAGAATTCTCTAATAAAGGTAATATCTGGTTTGTGCTTAGAAACTCAGTATTCCCTAAAGCTTTGCAGCAAGAAATATTGAAGTTATATTTGTTATAATGTTCTTACCAGGATTAGAATTTCGGAGTAACATTAAATTTGGGTATTTGAGCTAGAAGCAAACGTCAAGAGAAATAAAACAAAGGTCTCATTAAGAGATAATTCGGCTATTAAAACAAAATGAACTTGTAAGTTGAGTTTGTTTATTAAATTTGAGCTAAGTCTGATAGAATTAAAACTTATGTATTATTTATACATGATGATCTTTCGGCCGTTTTTACTTTCCTCGTGAGAAGACAAGTGGATATTGTTCTCGCAAGAAATCACGTTTCGACATCTTATTAGATTCTGACGTTTTAGGGTCTCTAGATTAGATTAGAAAGAACATATTTCCCATTGTTGTCACTCTGTGTTTGTTGGCGTGAAAATTCAAAAACTACATGACCAAGTTTTATATGTTAATTGGCTATTTCCCATTTTCATACCCAAATATTATTTCGGTTCAATATACAGTGTGTGCGCGCCACATCTTATGTTCATCACGTGTATCTTTGTTGTTAATAAAATTAAATTAGGAAAGTTTGGTCGAGTTTCCAACTAATTCGCAGTTTATGTGAAGCATTTACACTCGGAGATATCACAAATGTGGCACTTTTCTTTCATATTTAACAGAAAATTTGCCCATTTGCCATAGGTGTTACTTGGGTAATAAGCAGTAAATGCCAGCTATACTCAAAATAATTCTGACAATGAGAAATTAATTTGAATTTCTAACTTGCAAAAAATTACGGAACCAAAAATTTTAATGACTGACCATGAGTACATAAAACCAAACCTCAAATTGTTTTATGTGTGATATAAATGAAATTAGGCACTATAAACATTTGATAAATAAATTATATTTTTTAACACCGTTACGCAATATTGTGATGGATTATTGAAAATACTAATTCTTCGTATCCTTTTTTTGGAATTTTCAGACTAGTAAAGAAATGTATATTAAGTTTCGTATCGGAACATCGGAGAACTTAAATAGTAACATTTATAACCACCCATAGTCGACTAGAACATAAATAGAAAAAAAAACCCTATGAAAAATTGGCCAATTAACAGAGTAATTTTTTTTCGTAAAATTAATAATAAAAAAGTTTAGTCGGGTAGTCGTTGCTGACTAGTTAGGGAAAATGAATTGGGAAATATTGGGCTTTGCAGCAAATGAAAGTGCACTCTTTAAAGTTGGTCCAAGCTTTCGGAAATCTTTATTTCCATCATCAGGGAGACTACAATATAAGAAAAGGTTGACTAATGTTAGAGATAAGCTCTTAAGCAATCAAGAAAACCGTAGTTACTTACAACTTTGTTGAGGTTGATCATGTAATTGTAGAAATACATTATTTATAGTAACACAGCAAAATTTGGAAACACTGAAGTAGTAAACAGACAAAATCCTTTGCGGTTAGCAAACCAATACAGACCAAAACGTAATACATTATTACTTAAAAAAGACGACACAGATTAAAATTATTTTAAAATTTCAAATAAAACTACTGGTCTTCATAGCCCATGTTAAAGACAACGGCCATTTTATAACGGTATTCATTGATGAAACAAGCCTAGAGAAATTTAAGGAACAGTTATGACCCATAATGTTCTGTGGTAAAAAAATTCTTATCACAAAGGAAATTTCGGTACATCTCCCAACATTGGAAACACAACAGAAGAAAAATATTAACAATTTTAATTCTATTAGTCGAAGCGTTGATTCAACACTACGTATGCAGCGCTTGAAACATATCTGACCAATCTTGTGACCCATTTGTATATATGAATTTTCATTTAAATTTCTAGTGTTGACTTACACTGTCCCTGTGGAGATTGGGATTCTTATCTATAGCCAACAGATAGGAATAGACCTCACTTAAGTGGCTGATGTCAGTTCTTCTGTTCATGTTATTGGGGATCTGAGAAATCCAAGCCATCTCCAGGAAGAGTCTCTTATTATAAATCGACTGCGTTGATAAAATCTTAGTTGAACCGTAGTTCATATTATGATCGAGAGTGCTGGCATGTTCAGCTAACGCACATCTCTCAGGGTGTAATCTACAATCACTCCTATGTGACGCAATTCTTTTATTTAATGGTCTGGCAGTTTGGCCAACATAAACCTTATCACAATCTCCACATGGAATAACGTAAACCACATCTGAGAGCTGGTCAATTGGAACTCTGTCCTTCAATCGTGAGTGTAAAGTTTTAATAGTTAATACCGACTTATTGGCAATCTTAATATTACAGAAATCATTGACTATTCTCATGATTAGTGGTGATATCTCTCTTATGTAGGGAAAATAAGTGAATTTAATTATTACTGGGTTATCTGGGACTGCATTAGTTATTGTGTAATTGTTAATGTTCGGTGTATTGATGGTTATATTTGATGAGGTTCTAAATAGAATTTTATTTATTAGTGTAGGCGGGTATGAGTTATCAATAAAGAGTTTGGCAAGGATATCTAGGTTCTTCTTTAGGAAAGAAGCATCTGAAATTTTCGAAACTCTCCATTTCATTTGTTTAATTAAATTCACCTTCATGGCTTGTTTGTGGTAGGACAAATAATTGAGGTATCTACCAGAGCTACATGGTTTGCAGTACCAGTCTATAAGAATTTTGTTATCTGGTGTACGTATGAAACGTGTATCCAAGAACGGTACTGATCGTTCTGGATTTTCTGTCTCAATGGTGAATTGTATATGTTCCCTTTTTCTTCCTGATCACTTGGAAATAACTCCGTGCTTCACTCGCATTTTCCCTGGAATAGCGGGCGGAAACCCCCCTCTCAGGTCAATAGAACCAGGAACTCCTATCATCATAAATTTAATTTTTATTTGTTGTGAAGACATCGCCGACTTAAAGGTTCCCAGGAAACTCAAAAATAAATCTGAGAACCTCGCCAAGTACGCTGGGTTCACGCAATAGATTGATATAGATTCGAGAATTTGACAAATTACTACCTACTTAGACAATCAACAATTTCGATTCGGTCGTTAAACTTTCAGGGAACTTCTAAACAAATCCAATAGAAGTTGGGCATAAAAAAAAAATTCAAACGCTACAACGAAAAATTACATTTCTTTGTTTATAGCTCTCAAATCATTTACTGGACAACTCCACAACTCTCTCCTTGTTAAGACATTTTCTTTTATGAAGAATGATGGAAACTCCATATTGTCTTTTCTAATCACGACGTACCAGAACAACCCTATATCCTTTTCGGCCACCTTACAGCTTCAGATAATATTCCTTTTAAAATTGAAGTGTTACAATTTAAGTGAAATTATATCAGGATTTGGGAACACTGCTTTATTACTAAAAAATAGAGCAATGTCTTTACTTATAAGTTATAAGAATATTATAGGTTTTTAATTGAAATACTTTATTTTATTTGTAGACCATGTTCCAATTAACATCTTGACGGATGGTTACTGAATTAGAGAAAGAAAGAAAGAAGGAAGTAGAGAAGGAGAAGTTAAAAAGCGGAAGTGGAACAATAACTCCGGTTTGTGTGATAGTGCCAAGCATGTATTTAAACCATTCGTGATAGTATTGACTGCGACTATTATTCTATATGATACAGCGTACACTCATATTGGTATATACAATTAAGGACGCTGGCTGTTTTAACGTCCAATAATAATGGTGATCAGAATTACTGTCCTTCAACATGTTAATACATTTTATATGTAGACCGAAATTTAATCAAAACCTGAACAAACCCTTTAAATGAATATTATATGCGCCGTTTAATAAAAGGTTAAACAATCATTATGACATAAAATGAATAACTTCTTTCCAATAATACTATAAGTACCCTACAAGAAATTTAATATCATCATTTACACAATATTGTTTATGTTTATTTTCTTGAGGGTAGACATGAAAACCTCCGATTTAATAATGGCTTTGTTAGCTTTTCTTATGACCAAATAAAGAACAGAAGTTTCAGTATTGATTCTTATTAATAATGGAGACTTAATTAAAGGTTATTTCATACAAAATAAATAAGAGTACATATTATAACCAATGTTAAGATAGGTAGTTTCTACTTCGGTACAGGGTGGACCAATAAAAAATATATATTAGCCAGAAAATTGTTGGGTAAAGGTATCTGCCGATTATTATTACCATTACGTGTATAATTATATTCTATATCTAATTGCTGGTACATACATGGTTCTAGTATCTTAAGTGGCTTTTAAGTTATTAAAAATTTGACTTTTATTACATTATACCAGAAAGAAAAGACCTCTTCTAACTTTTATCCATTTTTTAAATCTGCATTATTTTGAAATAAGGTCAAATTACCTTTGACATGTTTTTTATAAAAAATTCCCTTAATGAATTTTATGCAGAGCATCTATTCAAAATAACAATGTTAAATTGCGGTTCGCGAAAAAACAATAAAACATAAAAGTAAACAAAAGTTACTTCTGATTGTTTTGAAGTTTTAAGTCTCATAATATACATGTTTGAATAATTGAATCTACCATTTAATTTCCTTAAATAACTTTTTTCGGGTTTGTTAAGTCATCAATATACAATACTTAAATCAGTGGCGTATCTAGGAATTGAATAAGCATGATTCAGTCAGCCACATGACTGCGTCGCTTCATATTTTTTGATGCCTGATTCTGGAAGGAGAAATCAATGTGCTATAATGTGATTCGACGAAGAATTTATATTTATCTTCATTTAATTTATAGCTGGTATATTATGTTCTCTTTCCTATCTGTTGGACATCTGATTGTAATATTTGTGTGCCAAATCTGCATATGAATTCTGATATCCATTTTTAAACTTTACCTTAAGTTCTTTATTAGTTCTTATTCCGATCAGTTCTCTTCATTCATTATCCACTGTAATATTACCAGAATCAAAACATCCTCAAACCTAGTTATAAAATCTGAACAGAGAGAGCATTTAAATGTTGAACGTAGATTAGAACGTCATCGTCCTGACAGTTTGTCTGTGGGAAACTGGGAAATCCAATATTTTGCTTCATTAGCTTAATTCTGCCAAGAAACGCTGAAATGATGCTTTGTTTTAATCAAATTTAGGCTTCAATCACATTGTAACTGCAACTTAACTTTATTAAATTTAGCAAACAAATCCGTTAGATAGGCAATGTCTGGTTTCCACTTGATTACATTTTTTTTTAAATTGGATCTTTAGTATCTAAAAGCTCCAATCAAGGTCCGTAGTGTATTGTCGGTCTATTTGTTACGTTTTCGCGTAAAAACTAAGCAACAAATCTATCTGTCTGTGTGGATTATTGTATTTATTGCTTAAATGAGATCTACTATCGTGGACCCCCATTTACATCTCATAGACCCCCTATTTTTTTAGCTGATATGGACCTCTGGCAAGTTGTCGTCGACCCCTGGGGGTCGATATAGACCACGTTGGGAATCGCTGCTCTAGATGATCTTCCTCCATTTAAGATATTTTTGTTCTTCCTAATCCATTGTTTTTAGCTAAAACAAAAATTTATTTTTTCGTTTTAATAGTCCTAAAAAATAACATTAATTCCAAACATACCTTGAAAATATGTAACAAGTAAGTTAACACCGGTGCCACATAACGAAAAACTTAAATATAGGGCTACCTACACCGCTGCTGTGTTAATAGTGGATAAAGCACGCTAAAAAACGAAATGAACATAACGCTAATGTTAGGAATGTTCGGTCTGTGGGACCGCATCTTAACTCTAGAAGGTTAATAAATTCATCTTTTCTGAATTACTGTACATACAAAATAACATCAGAAAGGCAGAGGAGGTAGGAAGAATCGTCCGACGACGCCTATAAGTCAAAGAACCAAACTTATACGTACAAAAGCATTGGTCGAGGAAGTGTTCAATTCCTCCTCTGCAGAAAGGATCCATACTATTATTTAAATATTGATTTTAAAAAAATGGAATCGTAAAAATCAATTAATTTTGTAGGTAAACTAGGTAAAAATATGATATAGGAAATTTGGGTTTGTATAAGAGTTTTTATTTCACTTTAAAATTAAATCACGATTTTTATTATTTTCATTGCTAAAATTTCTGATTTGAGAAAATATTAATTTGTTCGGGATTGTTTGATAAATCCAAAAATAACGAGAGAACAGAATGCTTAATTAATAGATATTACAAATATATATCGGCTGATCCAATTAATTTTTTTGGGGTCCTCTCCGATCCTCATAATTTGAATAGAGTGGAGATGTATTTTTATAGGTTGGTTAAGGAACTGACTGCTTGACTTGACTTGACTTGACTGCTGACACTTATATTTATACGGGATACAGCCCACTAACAATTCATCCACAATACAAATTTAAGTCTACTAACTCTACATTCACTTATACTATAGTTACATTTCCTATGTTTACACTTCCAGAGTACTCTAATAGTAGTACGAGAAATGACGAAATTGAAAGTTTATGTGAGAAATAGCGGAATACCGAACGCTCGAAATATAAAAATGTGGAAAATGTACGGGTACTTCCCGGTATACGGGCGAAATATGAAACGAAAAAGTACTGCTTAATATTTTGTTTATCCCTCTCCGTGGCATACGTGATTTTTGAACATTATCTTCGATCAATCATCGCACAGGACTTAATTTATAAGGCTAGAAGGAGTAGATTATTTAAAATACTCTTATCGGAGCGGTACTTTACAAAGGTTTGTGTTATTGTTTGTTTAAAGGATTAAAATTTAGAAAGTAGGTATGGTGAGTCATAGAAATTGTAAACAGATATTTCTATTTCTATATGCCCTTGTACGGATAATTTGTTATTTTGAAAGAAAGGAAGAAAAACAAACACTATTATATTCAACAGCCCCTGAACATCTAAACCTAAAACAAAATAACATTAAAATACCTTTAATTTTGAAATGAATTCAATTAATAATATCTTGAATAAGTAATGTTAAGAATAATTTCAACACACGTAAAATGATATTAAATTAAATCGAGATAAGAAAATTTGGCCCTAGAAGTCAGCGGAAAAGCAAAGGAGAGGAAAACTTATTAACGTCGATGAAGAGTTTACAAATGTTCGTTTTTGGTATCCCTGTTTTTCTAGAATTTCTCAAACGGATATTCGCAAGGGAAATTCAAATATTGAATATTAAATACGTTTTTGATGCAATTGTAAAAATGTAAGGACTAATTCAAAAAAATCAGATCAAAAATATTATAATAACGGAAGAATAAGAATGTATTTTATTGCTGGTAATAAGGTAGACAATTTGCAAATATTAAAAAAATATTCTAAATATGGTAAAGAACATGATATTGCAAGAGAAACGCAGGTTTGATTCCCAGTAGAGGCATAAGACAAGTTCAATTTCAAAAATTTAAACATAAATAATTCCAATTTAGTTTACTAGGGTTCCTAATGGGATGTAAAGCTTAACGTAGCTCAGCCATAAGCTGCCCCCCAAAGGTTATTGATTTCCCGCAGTATTATATTACCTACCGAATGGATGAGTGTGGGTCGTTCTCGTACCACACTAATCGTATCCAATCTGGTATCCCAGTTGAATGGAGATTATAAAATGTTCCGTCCATTCCTATTTTCTACATGGCTTCGGATAGCAACGCCATGACTTATACAACTAAGATCCACCGATCTAGAAAAGGCCATGGGATATGAACTCACAAAGTTTCGTCCTAGAGTTCCTATCAGTCGTAATGAAATAGTCATAGAAGTCGGTTTATTTATTTTAAAAATGAATATAGGTAATTAATATAACACTGTAACAGGCAGTCTTACTTGTTTATAATCTTTAAAGGACGGAGTTCTGAATTTTCGGGAATTTACAAACCAAAATGTCTTTATTGTAAGTATAAAAGTAGAAAGTAGAAAATAGGAACAAAATCACTGTTGCCATATGGCAACGTCAGATCCTAGAGAACCTTAAAAGAATGTATATTGTAAGAAATGGAACATTACAGTCTATATGTTGCATTTAGTGCTCAGTGTTCGCATTATCGAACTACATGAGTCTCCTCTTTTGTTAGGTGTAGGAGCAAACAAATGTTGTATATTATCATATCTTATGTTATCAGTGTTGTGAGGCGATTTGGATGACAGACTGGTTGATGGTCTTCCAACGGCAGACTTTTGTGTTTCGTCAGATAGGTTTCCACAATATCTCTTCTAAATTCTAAAATATCTCATTTCAAAAACTTTTGTTCTGTACATATTCTTGATAACTAAACTTGGGAAAAATCTTCATCTCCTTCTATCCAGTCAACTTGGGTATGGTCTATTTTAGCAAATGGTTCCGTTTCATTGGAATAAAATCACTTACAGCCATTTGAATTACAGCGGGCGCACGAAGTTGTGATTATGACATATTATCAATCATATACCACCACCATCTTCCTCGCCGGAGTAGTCATCAGTAAGATCTGATGAATCAGAAGGTTCAATATAAATCTGTTGAATGTCCAAAGCATGACCAATATATGTCATTTCAATAGCTTCTTCGACGGTTAAGCCAGTTAAAAAAATTAAACAGAAGATAGTATAAAAGACTGACGTTGCCATATGGCTACACTACTACTTCGGACCTCATGAAATTGATTCCATGTTATAATTTTTACTAATATCAATAGAAACTATTTTATACAATATTTCGAAACATCTAAATACTAACAAAACGATAACTAACAACTCAATGATAATACACTAGAAAATAGTCAAATCAGTCTCCTAAACTTGTCGACCACGCGCTCGTACCATTAAACTCACACCGATTCGAAAGGCAATTAATTTGTTCGTTCTCTTGGAATGTAGTATCTATCTTTTCAGTTCGGATGAAAGGTTGCTTTAAAAGGGGCGAGTTGCCATGCGGCAACATCAGTACTTTAAGAGTTAATTATGTTAGGTCTTTTCATTATTCTATTAGCTATATTTTGTCGCCAGACTCGTCTTTAGAGTTAAGGTCAAATTTTGTCTACAGATAGTGATATTTATACTCTCATTTCTCAAGTTTACGCGTGACCGATAATATATGGTTGTGGCGAATTGGGAATGATTATTGATTTCAACATTTATGATGATCTACCGTCCTAAGCAGAAACAACGAAAATGCGATTAGTATACGAACCAATCGTGTTTTGGACACAACACCCCGTAAGAATTGGACACACAAGAGCCACGGATCTAATCGACGATGAGCTCTTGGATATGCAATCTGATCGTATGAAAGCAACATACAAAGCCTTTCAAGATTGACTGGAACTTTGATAAATTGACAAACAGTGCATCCCCGTCATTTGACAAGGGTCTAGTTTGGTACACCGATGGATCAAAAACCGCCAACGGTGTGGGCGCAGGTATATTTGGGGAAAGGCCAAGGATGGACATAAGCATTCCTCTGGGGACCTACGCCACAGTATACCAACCGGAAGTTCATGCCATACAATCATGTGTACTACAAAATCTTGAAAAGGGCTACCACGACCAAAAGATTTACATCCTTTCGGACAGCCAAGCTGCTCTTAAGGCTCTGAACTCCAATCGGTTTACTTCAAAACTTACACTGGAGTGTCATACCAACCTAAAAGTACTGGCGGCCAGGGGGAACAAGGTGGAACTCTTGTGGATCCCTGGTCACTGCGGGATATTAGGGAATAAAAAGGCGCATGAACTAGCGAGAGCCGGATCTGCCCAAAGCCTCAGGGGCCCTGAACCGGCCTTTGGAATATCAAAACAGGCAACAAAAACAACATTAGATAGATGGTCGAAAAAGCAACACCTGTCTCGATGGCAAGAGTTACCTGGTCTAATACACGCACGGGCCGTAATTGGAAAACCATCGAAAATACTATCGAATGGGATGCTAACCCTGACGCGGCCCCAGTTGAGACAAGTGATGGGTCTGCTAACAGGCCACTGCCACTTGCGAAAACACCTTCAACGGATAGGGCTAAATAACGGATCCATTGAATGTAGACTCTGCGGCGAAGAGGATGAATCCGCCTCACACATAATATACCGCTGCGTAGCGCTGTCCCGTAGAAGACAAAATATCTTCGGGAACATACAACGTGGTGACAACCTCCCACATGACAAGCTTGGTAGAAGGTTACTGGACCTCATAGAAGGAACAAACATCTTCTAACAAGATCGGGGTACACAATAAGCCGAAAGGCTGCAGTGATTTGATGTTCGGGCCTTTAACCGACCCCCGCCTTTAAAGAAACCAACCAGCCAACCAATCGTGTTTTAATATTTGAAAACTTGCAAAATACTAGTCATTTTACACACCTAACAAATAAATTAAATAACTAGATACAATTACAACCATTTTGCAAGATTTCAAACATTAAAATACGATTCGTTCGAAAGTACAACAACCGCATTTTGACGGCAGAATAATACTGATCGTCATAATAGTGGAAATCAATAATCATTCCCGATGCACACTGGCCATAATCATAATATTGGTCGCGCGTGTACTTAAAAAATTAGAGTATAGCTGTCACTATCTGTAGTCAGTTTTCCACAGTAACTCAGGAGACGATCGCGGCGAGAAATTATAGCTAATAGAATAATGAAAACACATAACACAATTAAAAATATTTAACACTGTCTGTTACAATGTTTCGTTATAAGTGTTTGGTAGATAAAAAAACAATATTTTTGAAAAAAATGTATTGATTTCCTCGCCAACAATTATTAAATTTTTATTATTATTATAATATTAATTATATTATATTAATTGCCTATATTCATTTTTAAACCAAATAAAGCGGCTTCTATGACTGTGTGATTATAGCTGATACGAACGGTAGGACAAAAGTTTGTGGGTTCGTATCCTATGGCCAGCTAACCCCTTCTAGCTCTGTGCATTTTGCTTGTATAAGTCATGGCGTTGCTACCTGAGGTCACGCAGGAAATAGGAAAATAAAACATTTTTATAATTTCCATTCAAGTGGATAACCAGGTTGGATACGATTCATGTGGTACGAGTTTGTTCGAGTGGTAGTACTAACCTCTATTATATTTTTGTGTTTTTACTAAGATTGACTATTGAAGGTGAAAGAAAAAATACTGATTGGGAGTATAACTTCACTTAAATATTATGAATTAAGCACTCTTACATTACACAGCTCTCAACGTAGTGACTACTACTGAGTATTGAGAGGTTTAATCACCTAGTTATGGATTAACCATCAGTTGAAGTATCCCAATTTGTAAAATCCGTGCGCGACTAAAGATAGAATATAGTAAGTTTTACCATTCCAAAGTACGATCAATCGTTAATTTAATAATGGTTTCCCAAAAAAGTTTTTACATAGGTATCTTGCGAAAGTCCAGCGGTTTGAATAAGTTTTGCAATATTTGCGCTTAAGTTACTTTTTACTTCTCTTCCTCTAGATTTATTCTTTTAATAAATTTTTTTGCTCTACTTTTATCATTATCGGGTCGCCCAGGGTCGCAGTAGTAATAAAGCGGTAAGTACTCTGAATTCACATATAAGCATCCTGTTTTGCCCAGGTAGTATAAAGTCCGCCATTGGCGCATTTTGTTTTGCATATACCATATAATATCTTATAAAACACGAAGGTTTATTACAATACTTATAGAATTAAATGGGTGCTTTTAATACATCGATAATATTAGACCAGCTAAAATGAATACTCAATTTCCCAAGCCCTTAAGTTTGAACGATGTCTCTATTAATTTTTGAAGGGCAAGAAGCCATCAAATTTATTAAAATTATATGAAACACGAAACAAAAACTTAGTGCTGTTATAACAAAATTTACTTTCAATACGTTGTTTTTAGGCAGTAATCCAATTTAGCGCTTGGAAACTTCAACCTGACCAGACTTATTAATAGGGAAATAAAAAGGATCGTAAAAATATCGCTCCAGAAAATGATTTAAAATATAAAAAGTTGACAGTACAGGGTTGTGATTATAAAGACTGAATTTTCTTTCGCGATATAATTAGGTAGTGCCAACTCTTTGTTAACAAGGAAAGAAAGTAAAATTTTCGATATTTCGCTCCTGGGGTTTCGTAAAAAATGTAATCATATAGTGGAAGATGGCAGATGGGCAGAAATCATTGAGTCCAAATTAATATTTTTGGAATTATTTCAATTTAAATGTTAAATGCTCTGTTTAAATATATTTTGGGTAACATATTTTACTAAATCATTTTCTCCATAACTGGGTTAACGAAACACTTCAAAAACAAACTCGTGTTGAATAAGAAGCCCGTTTCCTTTGCCCAAATTATAAAAGAACTAACCAGAATATTGCTTTGTTTACACAGATTGAAATATGATATTTATTTGAGTATTAGAAACTTACTCTTAAAAAAAAGTGTTGCAATAACAACGTTATACGTCAATGTTTAATCAAGCATGGGTTCCTGTAGCAAAGTATTGTAGTATCATTGAGTTATAACGTAGACATTTGAACATAAAGTTCTATAGATAACAACACAACGCAATCGAACATCATGGGGAGGGGCTGTTGCACTGGATATTTCGATAAAGCTTTTGATCGTGTTTGGCATGAGGGGCTTCTAAGTAAACTGCGATCCTATAGTATGCCCAGTCGATTCTGTGCATGATTGTCTAGCTTCCTTAAGGCCCGCTCTCTGCAAGTGGCGATTGACGGATTCCTCTCAGACGCCTTCACCCTCAATGCCGGTGTTCCTCAAAGGTCCATATTGTCTCCCACTCTCTTCTTACTCTACATTAACGACCTTCTAGTGAAAACTAAAAATCCGATATTTAGTTTTGCTGACGATAGCACACTTATCTCATCTTTCTCTTTGAATGCGCAAACATCGGCTGCCGACGCACATCTTCACAGACAGCATGAAGTATCACGCCTCAACAAAGACCTGGAAGAAATTTTGGCTTGGGGTGACAGTAACCAAGTCGAATTTACCGCTTAAAAAACCCAGGCAGCAGTTTTCTCTAAAAAGGTTAACATTACAGAACCGGATATAGTCATAGACGGACACGCAATCCCACTGGCTTCATCTATTAATTTGCTGGGCGTCAATCTGGGAGGAAATATGTCTTGGCATAACCACGTTGTGGCAATCGCCAAGATAGCTCCTCAGAATCTTGGGGTACTCTTTCGAACCAGAAAGTTGTACACACCTAAACAACTTTTGACACTATACAAAGACCAGATTCGACCATCACTAGAGTACTGCTCTCATGTCTGAAGCTCTGCACCCAAACGTAGTCTTCGGCTACTGGATTCCATCGAAAGGAGGGCTATTCATCTGATCGGAGACCACGAGCTCACGAAGAACCTCGACTGCCTAGAACATCGAAGACAGGTTGTGGATTTGACTATCTTTTACAGATATTTTCATGGAAGGTGCTCGGCTGACCTTGCCCTCTTAATTCCGCCCAGAGCGACGAATAGCAGAAACACACGACGAACCACTGACGCCCATCCATATGTGGTTAAGCTTAGTACTCCTAGAACTTCATTATTTAAGAATTCTTTCATCTGGAGGACTTCATCCTTGTGGAACGACCTTCCCGAGGTCGTTTTTTCCCAACGAAGATAACCTCCAACGATTCAAAACCAACGTGAATCGCTTTTTGCGCACACGCACCACTCCCAGAGTGCCCTAAACGATTTTCCTATAGTGCTTGTATTTGTGTGCTCTTTTGGTGAAATTTTCAATGACGATATTGTATACATGTGGCGGTATTTCGTCATAAACCTGTGATTTCAGAGAACCCCACAGCAAAAAGTACACAGGTTCGCATAAGAGGGGAAACCAATTTTGGTCATAGTGGCGGCTCCTGGCCGTTAGAGGCGATGAGGCGATACCTCGGATGCTATGGTATGAACATGTTATTTATACCTACCCCATGACGTTTTTTTACTTTTATCTAATAGCATTTTTTAGTCCTCAGATATAATAAATCAAAGTTTAAGAATGCTAAGGCTAACATATAGAATTATAATATAGATAATATAAATAAAAATAGAAAATAATAATATACATATGCCAGTTACATCCATGGAACCTGCCGACCTAGATGATTCTCACGACATCTTTCTTAGAAGCCTTATCTGGTGATGACACCAGCATATTTGAATTGTAATGCTTTATTTAATCAAATATTAAAATCACTCTCTGTTTTAAGCTCTTACAGTAAACATCTTCTCTGTATTGAAATAAAATTGTTTTTAAAAAGGAACTTTTCTTTTAACGGAACAAAATTGGCGCAGTCGGTAGGATAGTGCGTTTAGCGTGTTTTCCGATCGCATATCGAAAAAACTCGTCGAATTGTGGTATCAACCCTTCAGCACTATCAAAGAATCAACCAATCCAGAGAAGCCACTTCTGAGAAGCTCAGCCAGCAGAGTCGGGAAAGGAAGATACGGTAAGTGCCAAATTCCTTTTCGCCCCTTGATCCTCCGAATAAGGTTTCTTAGGGATAATTTTAGGCTCGTGCATTGTGCACATCACCTAGCTTAGCTCAGTCTATTGTAGACAATTTATTTTTTAGGATCAGTCTATTGTAGACATTTTATTTTTAAGACCTGTCTATTGAAGACACATAATTTTAGGAAAGTAAATTTTAACAAAGAAATTTAAAAAAAGAGAAAGAAGAATCTTTCGTATTTTGAATTTTCAAAGTTGAAAAGAAAATATTATAATTATTTATAATATTAATTAAACGGTAATTTAGAAACGTTTAATTTAGTTTATCATTTGTTCTTTATTTTATTAATAAAGATGAGTACTCCGCAGGAGCAAACACACCAATCGCAATCCACACCTCTCGTTGTGAATTGGGATTTATTTAAATTAAAAATCGAAAATATCAAGCCTTTTGATGGCAACAGTGACTATTTGAACAAATTTGTTAAAAGATGTGACGACTTAGTCGCCAAGTATCAACATTTTAACGATAATGACTTAAATACCCATATTGTGGAATGCATAGTTGAAAAACTAACGAGTAAAGCTGAAATAATGCTTGGCAACCGAATTGAGCTAGACGAATGGCCGAAATTGCGCGCAGCATTAATTTCGGGTTTTTCCGATAGAACAGACTCAGACTGTTTAGTCCAAGAATTAACTAGAACTAAACCTCATAAAAGTGAACATATGTTAAATTTTGGCAATCGTATACAATTATTACGCAGTAATGTCATTCAAAGAGTAAGCAATAATAATAGTTTAAATGCCCAAGAAAAATTATGTCACATAAGTTACTATGAAAAAACGGCTTTAAATACTTTCATTGCAGGATGCACCGGCATATTAAAAAATAACATGCACATAAAAAAGCCAGCGATTCTCGAAGACGCAATGGCATACGTAAGCGAATTTGAAAATTTTGAAAAATTGTATAACAGTTTTGGCGAAACGCCTAAAATGCAAAAACAAGATAATTGGTTCCAAAAACCAAGCCAATTTCAAAATTTTCAGAATGGACATCAAATGTATAATAACTTTAACACGCCACAAAACATAGTACCACAAAACTTCCCTCAAAGACCAAAATTCCCAAACGGACCCATAAACATACAACCACGGTATTTGCCCCCGCGAAACTACCCCACTAACCAACAAGTTTTTGGCAAACCCCAAAATGTTTTCAGGCCTAACCAAATTCCACCAAATCAGTTACCACGCCCGGTACCTATGTCAACTACTTCTAGGAACCCGACGGTAAATTCGAATCGACAAAATTTTTATAACGCACCACAAAATCATTTTAGAAATCAATATCCTAATCAAAAACCAAATTTTGCTTTTCAAGAACTTTATTTTAACCAAGGAAACGATGATTTAAATGTCGAGAATACTTACTACAATGAATATGAAACACACGGTAGTTATGCAGCTAACTATCCGGACTATCAAATGACCCCTGATCAACAGTACTACGATATGCAATATTCAGATTACGATCAATATATAATGCATGAAAATCAACTCGAATTGACACATGAACAACCATTACTTAATAAACAGATTATGGACAAAGAAGACAATGTTCATACCCAAAATTTTCCAGAAACGAGCCCAATAAACGAACCGACATGACAGAAATTAATATATCTTCTTGCAACGCCCTTCCATATGTCAAAATTAAACATCCAAATTTAAAACTTTTAATTGACACTGGTAGTCAACGATCTATTCTAAAACCATCAATTGCAGAAACTTTTTATGCCCACTGTATTTATCATTCTAACAATACTATAAAAACAGCATTGGGAAGTCAAGTAACTAAATTCCAAGCATCTATACCGGCTTTCGCAGAATTCCGTATAGACTATAATATAAACTTTATTCTTTTTGACTTTCACGATTACTTTGACGGAATATTAGGTTTAACTGACCTAATTAATATGCAACTTAATATAGATTTATGTAATACGAGATTGATCGGACCTAACATCGAAATACCTTTCTTTTATAGAAAAGTACATGAATCTTCTTTTTCGTTTTCGGTAAACCCACACGAAAAAATAATAAAAAATGTTCCTGTGAACATAGTAGAGGGAGAAATTTTGACACGACCAGGTAAAATCGATACGCTATTTCTACCACAAACATTATGTTATGCAAAAAACGGATTCGCCCCCTTAGAAATACAGAATCATTCTGAACATTAACTGAACCTATCCCTGTTGACTCATTCGAACAAAACTTGTATGAAATTTTCACTTTTGAAAATGTAGCCCAAAATTTACCAAAAACTCAAAAGTCAAACGAAAAATTAAATACCCAGGATTTAATTCGCACAGGTCATTTAAATTGCGAAGAAAAAATAGCTATAACAAAACTCTGTAAAGAATTCTCAGATATTTTTCATAAACCAGGTGACAAATTATCATTTACATCAAAAGTTAAACATGAAATCAGAACCACAGACGACATACCCATTCATACGAAATCTTATAGATACCCATTTGTACACAAAGACGAAGTGCAAAGGCAAATAAATGAAATGCTTGAAAAAGAAATTATTCGCCCGTCGTCTAGTCCTTGGTCCTCACCTATATGGGTGGTACCGAAAAAAGTAGATGCTTCCCTTAAACAGAAATGGAGAGTAGTATGCGATTTTCGTAAAATAAATGAAAAAACAATCGATGACCGATACCCCATTCCCAACATAACTGACATATTAGATAAGCTTGGTAGAGCGCAATATTTTTCAATACTGGATTTAGCGAGCGGTTTCCATCAGATCGAAATGGACAAAAAATCTATAGAAAAAACTGCTTTTACTGTAAATAACGGTCATTACGAATATCTAAGAATGCCATTCGGGCTAAAGAACGCGCCTTCCACCTTTCAACGTGTAATGGACGAAGTATTAAAAGATTTACAAAATAAAATTTGCATGGTATATATGGACGATATAATTATTTTCAGTACGTCCCTACAAGAACATATTCAAAATTTAAAATTGATATTTTATAAATTACGCGAAGCCAACCTTAAAATACAAATAGACAAATGTGAATTCTTAAGAAAGGAAGTTGAGTTCCTTGGACATGTAGTAACACCGGAAGGAATAAAACCTAATAAAAAGAAAATTACAGCGATTCAGAAATTCCCGATACCAAAAACGTCACGCGACATTAAGTCATTTTTAGGTTTGCTAGGGTACTACCGAAAATTTATTAAAAATTTCGCAAAAATCACCAAACCCATGACAAAATGCCTAAAGAAAAACGAAAAAATAGAACACACAAAAGAATTTATTGAATGTTTCAATACGTGTAAAAATTTACTTATATCGGAACCTGTATTATCTTACCCCGATTTTGCGAAACCTTTCGAATTAACCACGGATGCATCATCCTACGCTATAGGATCTATTTTATCTCAAGATGGATGGATATGTTACGCGTCGAGAACTTTGAACCCCGCCGAAATAAACTATTCGACAATAGAAAAAGAACTATTAGCGATAGTATGGAGTTGTAAATATTTTCGCCCATACCTATTTGGACATAAATTTACTATACTCACTGACCATAAACCCTTACAATGGCTCTTTTCCTTAAAAGAACCACACTCGAGACTCGTACGATGGCGCCTTAAATTAGAAGAATTCGATTATGTAATCCAGTATAAAAAAGGTAAATTAAACCAAGCAGCTGATGCTCTGTCAAGGTATCCCGCGGACAATAACCTTAACGCCTTGGAGACAATGTCTACAGATAATAACCCCGGTGACGTAGACAGCAAAAGAAACGAAAACCGAGCCGACCCGCCTGATTTCGCGCATTCAAATGAAGCCTATATTAAAACAAAAGCCAGAGGCAAAGACTTGCCGAAATTTAAAAAATTTCTGGTTAAAAATCAAACCGACAACAAGTTAATCACACAAAAGGGTACATATCATAAAAGTAGAATTAAACAACCACCGAATTTTCAGATAGACAATGAAAAGGACGACCCTGACATACAAAACATACATTTCTCCACTATGTAGATCTAGAACCTATTTTGTTACAACTTACAAACGTAGAAAAATACTTTCGCATAATAAAAAGTCATATGAAGCTAGAAAACGCTACAAATCCAATTTCTTATCAGGGACTATCAGAAAGCGCAATTCTTAGAACGGAATTTTTAATTCAAACAACACAAGATAAACTCGAGAATCTCTACCCACACGTAAGAAATAAAAGAGGTCTAATTAATATTGTAGGAAAAGTTAATAAATGGTTATTCGGTACACTAGACGCTGAGGATGGAAAAAGATACGATGAACATATAAAAAACCTTGAAACTAATCAGAAAAATATTATCCATGAATTAAATTTACAGGTTTCCTTATCAAAAAACCTAATTAATAATTACAATAAAACAATATCGATTCTTAATGAAAACCAAAAACAACTGCAATATGGTCTAAAAGTATTTAAAGACGTCATTCAAAAATCAATTAATGATTTAAATGATTACATAATTTTTCAGGGATTAATTCACCAAATAAATTTAGACTGTCAAAATTTAATTACCTTTATCGATAACTTAGAGGACGCTATTATGTTTGCCAAATTAAATGCACTGCATAATTCAATATTTTTAAGTTTAGAATTAAAACAAATGATAGATTATCTAAAAACAATCTATAATAATGAGGAAATACCAAAATTTGAAAATATACTATCATATTACCAATTTTTGGGAACTCAGGTTACTTTTTCGAAAGCTAAGGTGATGTTCGCTATTCATGTTCCTATAATCCGTCCTGAAGGATTTACATTCTACCACCTTTATCCTATTATCCAAAACCACAAAATATTTGTCCCAAAATATCCTTATTTGGCACAAGCAAAAGAAAGAACCCAATTTGAAGAAAATACTTGCCCCCAAATTGAAGAGGACTACTATTGCAATGAAAACTTCCACCCACAAGACGAATGCACCCTTCTACTGCTTAATGGATTCACGCTAGACAACTGTCCTATTCTAGAAGTTAATATACAAGAAATAATAACAGAACAAATCACGCAAGAAGAAGTACTTATAATTCCAAATAAAGAAGAAAGTCTTTTTTCAAAATGCAAAATTGATCAGTATATAAAAATCAATCTACCTACCCTGGCGAAAGTTCAAGAAAATTGCCAAATTCAAGTTGGACCAAAGAAATTTGTCAACGACATAAAAATTAAACAAGGAAAACCATTAATCCTACCGGATATAGAGATAGGAAACTCTACCTCATCGATAATGTTCAAGACACCCGACTTAGGGAAACTAAACTTTGAAGATATCTATAGATTAAAAGACATGGCTAACCAGCTATCACCAATATCTCCTATAGAAGAACAGGACCGAACTTCAAATATTACGAATTACCTAATAGGAATCCTAGTTATCATTCTGATAATATACATGGTATGGAAATTCAAAAGTCGACTTAGACCCCTACTCAAAATCTACACGACAAATAGAACCAATAATCAATCCCAGGGCCCAATCGATGCCAAAACCGAAGGAACCAATTCCTCAAAAAATACATCCAGTATTTTTTCGGCTTAAGAAGGGAGGAGTTACATCCATGGAACCTGCCGACCTAGATGATTCTCACGACATCTTTCTTAGAAGCCTTATCTGGTGATGACACCAGCATATTTGAATTGTAATGCTATATTTAATCAAATATTAAAATCACTCTCTGTTTTAAGCTCTTACAGTAAACATCTTCTCTGTATTGAAATAAAATTGTTTTTAAAAAGGAACTTTTCTTTTAACGGAACAAAATTTGCCTAATTGTCACACCTAGGTGTCTATTATTGGTTTTTGCTATTCATTATATTATATTATACAGTGTGTACATAAAGTAAGGAACAAATTCATTATCTAGGAATCTAAAAATATTTCGGAAAAATCCTCGGACACGTGTATAATAATTTTTAATGGCGCATTTTTTCCCATACAAACTTAATATACAAGGTGGCTCATGTAGTAGATATGACATTATAGACAATTTTTTTAAATGGGAACCCCTATATTTTAGTTCAGATCTGTAATCTCCAAGAACAGCTGATTTCAAAAACATAACACACTTAGGGCCTAAAATTCATAGTTTCGTTACTACAGGGTAAAACAAATAATTTTATTTAAGATATTTTTTTTTGGCTTGGGAGGCATCAATTAATTACGTGAGGCGTTTTTAGTGATTTTTCAACCCCCCTTCCCCCAATAAAAGATTTCATGAAATTTGGCTCAATCCCTTCCGCCATCACCCAATTTTACCTGAAAGCCTTACGTAATTAATGGACGCACCATCATTTGCTGTTACTAATGTTTTTTCTCAAGTAGGCTTATTTGCTGTTATGTAACTATGGTATTTAGATAATGTCATTGTCATTACATTGTATTTTTCTAGTAAGTTTATTAGAAGTAATAAATTTTATTTTAAAACATATTGAGTTACTATCCGTTTATCTTTAACACAAAGAATAGAAATTCTTATGATGATTGGATATGGTGATAGGATCCATACTCAACAAGAAGTTTGCATTTTGTTTAACACTAAGTATCCAGCAAGACCAAATACTAGATCAACTGTGAGTAAACTTGAAATAAAATTTCGGGAAACGGGTTCAGTGGAAGATATTCCCAGAAAAGGCCGTCCAACTATTCCGGATGATAAGAAATTAGATATTTTATTGGCTATGGAAGAAGATCCCCACAACAGCGTCCGCCAGATTAATATTGATCATGGGGCGGCTGCTATGACCGTTCATAACCTATTGACGGTAGAAAAATGGCACCCGTTTAAAATCCGATTGGTTCATGAGTTGAATGAAGATGATCCAGATCGTAGGATGGAGTTTTGTCAAATATTAATGGAAAGATGTAACTTAGATCCTTTGTTTGTTGAAAATATCCTATTTTCGGATGAATCTACCTTTAAATTAAATGGAGAAGTGAACCGGCAAAACTGTAGATACTGGGCAAAAGAAAATCCCAGGTGGATGCGTGAGCATCATACTCAATCAAAGAATTAATGTTTGGGCTGGTATTGTGAAAAACAAAATTATTGGGCCATATTTTTTTGACATCAATGTAAACGGGCTAAATTATCCTCATTTTCTTCAGAACTTTCTTATCCCTAGTTAACTTATACCCTAGTAGAAATAATCCAGGAATTCTAGATTTGGAAAATTAGTATAATTTTTCTGTGTCGTTTTCTGTTAATTAGGCAAAGACATTACGTCATCTTCGAGCGTTCGGAATGTACTTTTTATAAAGCCCTTAATGGAAACAGACAAAAGATAAAAAGAGATGGGATAGACTACAGTTGTGAATTTTTCATTGAGGTCGACTGACATTGATTTTGCTCATCGTGACGAATCTGGATTGATTATGAGATTGTCTGAAATGGCAAAGTTGCTGGGTGTAACTTTTGATAGCAATCTTAAATGGCTACCATAAATCGAGGGGCTTTGCTCGCGATTGCGCAGCTGTTGCTACGCGCTTAATTTCTTGCGACTGCACTGTTGTCAAAAAGTCCTCTTAACCTTTTATTTTGCCAATATTCACTCGCGAATTAGGTATGGTATTCTCAATTGGGGGAGGAGCGCTAGTATATGTAGAGTCTTCATTTTGCAAAAATATGTTGTTCGCATGATTGCCGGACTGTCATATAGGGGCTCATGTCGGGAAGCTTCTAAAAGATTGAGAATTTTGACGGTCGCAGGTATTTACATTTACGAAGTATGTTGTTTTACAGTAACAAAGCATATTTTCGGGGCGTCACATCTAATCATAATCATGATACTAGACTGAAACCTCTCTTATTACCTGAAAACCACAGATCTGCCGAATATCAAAAATATATATTTTTTACAGACTGTCAATTTTTCAATAAATTAAACGCTGAAATTAGAGATGCCATGCCGTTAATTTGAATGTATTTAGAAGAAGGTGGAAGAAGTTTTTGTTGGAGGTAAACTGTTATTCCTTATAGAAATTTTCTTAAGGCTTGTGACAAACATGCTTAACAAAATTTATTAAAATTTTTTTCTCTTTTTGTATTTGTTTATTTTCGTAATAACCGGCATCACATTGACGTGTAAAAAGCAGATAGAAATACCGGGTAAATGTTTATTGCAAGTCAATGGAAAGATTAGTAGAAAGTTCTTTCTCTGTCGGCAGAAATAAAGCTGATTTTATTCTTAAGGTTATTTCTAGTGGCCATATGACCATTGGACCTTAAAAAATTTGCTGTTTATGCACTCTATACAGCAAAGTTGTTAAAAGATTTATATGCAGGACACATCAAATTTAATCTTTTAACCTTGTTTGAATTGCTTCTATCGATAGATAAATTTTATTTAATATTTTGAAATGTTCAATATTAATATTTTTTTAAGTCGTCTCTAGAAAACACGAGAATATATTTTCTGAACAGAAACAACCCTTCTTTGAGCCCGGGACGTCGGAATGCCACGGTTTTATAATATTTTTTTCCCCAAAAGACCGTTCGAAAGTAATAACTTTTTAAACTACCGCCCACGTTCGTCTCATACAATACAGTGGCTACAATAAATATTTATTTTGTAAAAACGTTATTACATTCAAATATATTACTTGGCTTTCATATAGTGGAATGCCGTGGGCGTATTGGACGCAAAGAAAATAGGATTTCGAGTAAGTGATTTTTTATGAATGGAATATAGTCTAAGTGGATCAAGGAAAACAATACAGGGTATAACTTCACCATTGCGATTTCCGGAATAATAAGCGATACGAAGTGGGTAAAATTGGGACAAAGTTGCGTAATTATGGGTTTTCAAAATATTTGAAAAATCTAAAATTGCTCGTCTACCACTTTTTACTCGCAAGAAAGCATTATTAGATCTTTAATGCGATTTTCGTCTTTGGGTCACCATCATCAACTTAATGTCTTTAATTACAGGCCTGGATTTTTTTAAATTGTGAAAGAGGAACTAAATTTACTTTAAGCGGCATACACAAAACACTTACTGATTTTCCGACATTTGGTTCTTCAAATTGATCAACTTCATTAAAACACCCCTAGTACGTTCCTCCAATTTACTTCTGTTTTGAAGAAACTGAAGATTTTTATTATTTATTATTATTACCTATTTCATTATAATTACGTACTAATACGGATTTTTTCATTTGAAACTAATAGTTCTATCAAAGTAGATAGTGGAAAAAATGTTATATATAATCAAACACAAGCACTACAGGAAAAATCGTTGGATGTTATATTCGTTGGGAAATACGATCTCGGAAAAGTCGTTCCATATGTACGGAGTCCTCCAAGTGACAGTATTCTTAAATAATGCAGTTCGAGGAGTGTGAAAGTGCTCGGCTGACCTTGCCCTCTTAATTCCGTGCAGAGCGGCGAATAGCAGAAATACACGACGAACCACTGCCGCCCATCCATATGTGGTTAAGCTTAGTACTCCTCGAACTTCATTATTTAAGAATTCTTTCATCTGGAGGACTTCATCCTTATGGAACGACCTTCCCGAGGTCGTTTTTTGCAACGAATATAACCTCCAACGATTCAAACCAACGTGAATCGCTTCTTGCGCACACGCACCACTCCCAGAGTGCCCTACAGGATTTTTCCTATAGTGCTTGTGTTTGTTCGTAAAAAAAAATAAGCTGAACCACATATCGATGGGCGGCAGTCCTTCTACGTGTATTTCTGAAGTTATAAAAGGGCAAGTTCACCCGAGCATTTTCTATGGAAATATTTGTAAAAGAGAGTCAGATCATCAACTTGTCTTCGATTTTCTAGACTGTCGAGGCTCTTTGTCAGCTCTTGGTCTCCGATCAGACAAAGGTTCCGCCTTTCGATGGAATCCAGTAGCCGAAGAGTATGTTTGAGTGCAGAACTCCAGATATATGAGAGCAGTACTCTAGTGATGGTCGAATCTGGGCTTTGTATAGTATCGAAAGTTGTTGAGGTGTGTGTCTTATTGGTGTAGGCTTCTCAACTTATCATACAAAAAAGGACTATTTTGATCGTGATGGAAGATGGCGCGAGTCCAGCCTATACCAAAGAAAGGTAAGCGAGCCTAGCCTAACAACTATCGACCAGTCGCATTTCTTTCAGTTATATCAAAAGTAATGGACAAAGTTCTTAACCAACAACTTCTGAAGTACCTGGAAGGCCTCAGCATTATCAGCAATCATCAATATGGTTTTCGGAAGTCCAGATCAACGGGAGATCTTCTAGCCTATGTCACCCATCTTTCGACCAACGCAATCGAACATCATAAAAAGTCTCGGGCTATTGCACTGGATATTTCTAAAGCCTTTGATCGTGTTTGGCATGAGGGGCTTCTAAGTAAACTGCGTTCTTATGGTATGCCCAGTCGATTCTGTGCATGGCTGTCTAGCTTTCTTAAGGACCGCTCTCTGCAAGTGGCGATTGACGGATGTCTCTCAGATACCTTCATCATCAATGCCGGTGTTCCTCAAGGGTCCATATTGTCTCCCAACCTCTCCTTACTATACATTAACGACTTTCTAGTGGAAACTAAAAATCCGATATTTAGCTTTGCTGAAAATAATATACTTGTCTCATCTTTCTCTTGGAATGCACAAACATCGGCTGCCTAGAAAACATGAAGTATCACGGGCCCAACCTGGAAGTTATATAATATATAAGAACGCATTTAACAATATTGAATTTCACTTGGAATCGGACACTTGGAATCGAGACTCGAGTGATTTCATCTATGAATAAACATGCCCAAACGATCATTGAGTAAAATTTCCAAAACAAGAGTTTGAGTATTACAATGAAAAATTTTATCGACAATTAATTAGGCTCGAGTTATATTTGATAAGATTATTTCCATGTCGATAAAATCAATCATCATCATCAACCAGCCCTCAAGACGTCCACTGCTGGACATAGGCCTCCCTCATGGCTCTATTTTGATCTGTCTGGATCCAGTTGTTTGCAATTCTTTTCAAGTCGTCGGTCCATCGTGTAGGTGGCCTTCCTCTATTTCGTTTATCTCTGCGTAGTCTCCATTCTTTGTCCATCTGTCGCCGCTCATTCTGGCTACATGTCCTGCCAAATTCCATTTCAACGTGGCTAATCATTCAATGACGTCCTTTACGCCGTTTCTTTTCCTCAGGTCTTGGTTTGTGACATGATCACTCAAACTCAATCCAGTCATTGATTAACCTTTCCATTCTGCGTTGTGCAACTTTTAGTTTCTTCGCGGATGTCCTCGTTAGGGTAAGTGTTTCCGCGCCGTATGTAAGTATTGGTAGAACGTATTGATCAAATACTTTTCTTTTTTGACATATGGGGAGCTCGCTCTTGAAGACGTGACTTAACTTTCCGTAGACCGCCCATCCGACGCTGATCCTTCTGTATAACTCGCATGTCTGATTATCTCTGGTTATTCTAATCTCATGGTCCAGGTATGTGTATTTTTCAACTAATTCGATTTCAGTGTTATCGATGCCTCTCTGATTTTGATGCGGTTGCTGGCTTTATGTAGTCTAACTGACATAGTTGTGTTCTTTTATATATTATAGATTAACCGAACAAACCCGAGCAAACCCCCTGTCATGGCGATAAAATCAATAATAACGGCAATATTTTGATTTAATGAAATTATCCATTTCCTATCGCAGGCGGCTGTGAATTAATAACAAGAATAAAAATACGTATTATAAACTCAAATCAACTGTTCAAACGCATCTCCTTTTACTTCTATACATTTCTGAACATATTTCAAAACTTTGCTTGTAGCCTCCAGAACGGTTCGCCCATCGATGTTATTGATAATATTAATCTTGTAGTTCATCAACATTATTGTACTGTCTCTCATAAATCTTATTACGCTTGATTCTGTCAGTATGGTTCATAGCCTTCTGGGATAGAAAATGGATAATTTCATAAAATCAAAATATTTCCGTTGTTATTAATTTTAGCGATATGTAGTAAATAATAAAATTTATTTAGAATTTCACTCTCTATCACAAGCGGCCACATTCATTCAATCATGACATTTATTAAAACGCATTATCTACTACTCGGCCTATACTTTTTTAACGTTTTGGGCCAATGAGACAGTTTTATCACTTGTAAGGGAGATGAATATTTTATCAGTATAATCACATGTGAATGTTGCAAATGAAACAATTTGATTGGTCGGAATTGTATATTTGACAGGTGATGGAAATACTCTAGGTAAAAAGGAATTTTTAAATATGTTTAATATTTATAAAATAGAAATTCCTCTATAACTGGTAAAAACACATTTTGTGTTATAAAAAAAGCAATCTTTTAGAACTTGTAAAGCCATTCTGTATAACAAAAAGTAGACGTTTGTGAGGGATATATCAGATAATACTTCTCCGGCTTTAAGTTGTAGTATTTTAGAAAAAATTCGGTCCATCATGTAATTACTGGGGAAAATTCCTATGATAATCTGCATTATATAATTTTACCGAGTACAATTAATTTAAATGAGGATAGCGACAGCAAAACATAACTGGTTACATAATAACATACATGTAAATCAATTAGGTAGTATTTGAAAATTTACATTATTTCGGTTTCTTCATTTTATTAAATCAATAGATAACATGTCATATGAGTCTCAGAGTATTTATTCTACTCTATTATCAAGCTCTTGTTTATAGAATGGGATTACATTTCTTTTTATTGCAGTCATTAAATGAGAGCCATTCTTCAAAGGACTTTATGCGTGCATAAATTTGAATCTTTGATGCGAAAGGACATTTTGCAATGTCTGTATGTCTAGCAATTTAGTCGCCGCTGCGTATCCGCTACTAATAAAGATCTTTATAAGTTCCCGCTACTAGTATTGGCAGCCGTTCAGGGACCGTTGTTACCAAAATGGGAAATATCGATTGATAACGATTATGTGCCTGCATGGTCGCTGAAACTAACAGTTTTACGTTGCACTAGCATGCCTAGGACTTCCTAATATCGCAAATGTGTGGTAATTTCGATCAAAATGGGACTTACTCCCATCATGCCTGTAATGTTCGCCTATTTTTGGGTATTTTGGTAAATTAAACGACACTTTCCCAAACACAGAACATGATTTATTTTCTAAAATATAACAACAATAGAATCGAGTACTGTAGCATGTTAATACTGCAGATAAATTATTCTGGCTGATCTACCTGATTCCGCAGTAATAAGGAGTAGGACAAATCAGGCGCTTTAAGGCCACCACAATGCCTTAAACATATTTTGATATCTCTCTCTTTCAACTAAAATAAAGTATATTTATTCCGTTTATCATATGGACCCCTATCCAAATAATATGTTCATATTATATGTACTTAATTATAAAATAATATAAGTAGTTATACCTACATAAATATTTAAGACTTTGATTTCGGATTTGATAAATATTACAGAACACACAAGTATTCAATAGAAATTTTGATTAGTTTAACAAGAAATTAATTGCGAAAATCCACTTAACCAAAGTTTAACTGCTGTAAGGAAGAAAGGGCTTCAATTAATATATTCATTAAAAGTCGATATATGATGACAAGGGCTAGGATAAAAGAAAATACTTTTTGCTGCTCTATAATGTTCGGTTTTCGAGATACTTACTTTTTATTTTAAAAAATCTCTAGTATTGGAGTCGTTCCGGTATTCGAAAATCCCTTGACGAAATCGAGTAATTTTTTTTTTCCCCAATCGATACAGTATGATCCCCTCGACATTTTGAAATGGGTGCAGGGCGCCGCGTGGGGGGGGGGGGGGGGGGCACGCCCCGTAAATCTAACCTACAATGGGCAATTAGGCGGGGAGTAAGGGCGATTCGAAATTTTTTACATAAATGCTAATAAGTAGTTTATTAATCGCTAATTTGTTCATTTTTTTTATTGTACGCCACTGATGTTTTCTGATTGGCCTGTTCAATTCTCCATGAAAACGGTCAAACCCGAACAAACCAGTGCTTTGTGATAATGATAAGCTATAGGTCCCCTCTAGAATGACCCTATTAGGCATACGATGAGGAAAAATTTAGAAAACAACTAATAATTTAATTTTATTCAGAATCAAACGAAACAAGTTTAAAAAATAATAGTAGCAACAAGACATATTATTATGTCTATAGTTATAACAATAAATCAACTTGCATTAATAGAGGAAACTGAAGGATATAGATTCAATGCAAATCGCAATAGTGAAATTTGATTTTACAGGTCAGGTCGACAAGCGAGTATGTCTCCGACGTATCGGTAACAGGAAGGCAATATCTTTTTAAACATGGCCGAGTCATGGGCGTGCTATGATTATTTTAATAATGTAATAAAAATAAGAAATTCTGCAATAATTACATTTTATGTTTGAAGGTAAATTATTTTTATCAAGGTTTAAATAATTACGTTTTGCAAGATGCCATTCTTTCAGCGTGGAAAAAACAGCTACATGGTTAATCGATTAATGACGATTTTTCAGTTTTGGTCGTATTAATGTCAAAGACACATGAAATATAGTTTTTCAGCAAAATATACAAAAAAAATCAGTACCTACATACTTAATTCATCATCTTCATTTTCTTCGTCTTCACTGTCTAGTATCACTATCATCAGTATCAGTCCCAACTTGTATTATAATGGGCTCAATCTCCTCCATCATATAATCAGTTTCCCAAAACTAATTTTCTATATCGGTGACATGTCGACAAGACTTTTCCCAATCGACTACTGTCGCTGAGGCAATTGCTTCGTCCAGAAGCTCCCTTAGTTTAAAGATACTAAAATCCCCTGATTTATTGCGATTTCTAATGAAATGTTTAATTTGAGCCCAAGACATTTCGATAGGGTTTAATTTGCACAATACGGGAGTGCTCTTAACGGAGTGTGGCCGTATTGCCTGATAATGTTGTCCACCACATCATTTTTGTCATTATTGGGAGGTTTATGACGCTAAGTTCAAACAATTCGAAGTTCCAAGATGCTGGATCATGATTTATCCCCTTTGTAGCTTTCGCTTAGGGTGGCAATTTAAATGCATTAATTTGCGATTCCTCTTCACATACCCTGTACACATTATCAATCATTTCACTGGTTTGCACGACTATATTCATTCATTATCACAGTTTTAAAACAACGAATAGTTAAAAAAAAACACAATATAATAACTCTTGCCTTCTTATCGCTACGCAACTGGATGAAGCATATTGGACATCGCCGAATAACCACGCAGGCACAATGGGCGTGTCATTAGACGCGTGTCCTCATCCTCTGTCTGGGATATAACCTATCAAATTAGCTCCAGCTACCTGTTACCTATGGTTACCGTTGATATTGCACCATGTTGCCCTATTTTTAGATTATACATAATTTAATATAAAAATATTTTATTTTGCAATTAAAATTAAAACAAATAGTATGAAAAGAAAGGTTTAAGAACATTGAAACTATAATAGAATATTAGTTTCTTACATACTTATGACAATTTATTTTACATGGGTAAATTTAATTTTAGGATTTACTTGATAACATATTAATAAACTAAAATTTAATATATGTGACAACATTGTTGACCCAATAAATTTTCTTGTCCGCATTCCAGATAAACTTGTCGACCTGTAGTTGCCCATCCCCGATTACGGATCAGTTTAGCCGCTTGTCGCATGTAACTCAAAAACCGAATATATGATTTCAAAATAAATTATCTCGGCAGCACATGACAGAAGCACACAGCCTTAAAAAAACATAAAAAGGCAAATAATCCCAGAACCGAAATTTTTTATCTTCTTCATCATTTAAAAATGTTTTTTAGGATTATGTTTAGTCCGTTCGCTTTGAACTGATATGACGACAAAATAAAATTCCTAAAATAGAAAGCAAAGTACTACGCCAGTAAATCTTTTTAACCAGAAATCTCCATGCTTAAAAATATTATATAACAAAAATAACGAAACGATTTTTTTTTTATTATTGTATTAAAATATCGTAAAGTAAAAATTATCATTTTATTTAGTTCCTGTTCTTCGTCTTAAGGATTTATTTCATATTATTACAAATCTGGGTAAATTGGTTATGTTACATTCCGCCATGAATATATATAGCCCCATTTTTTTCAAATAGTAATTTAACGTTTCTTTTTCAGGCCGTTGCTGATCTCCTTCTCGGGGTATTTTGTATGCCGTTTACCCTCGTGGGACAAGTCCTGAGAAACTTTATATTTGGTGCTACCATGTGTAAGCTCATACCCTACTTTCAAGGTAATTTTTTGTTCCTTTAGCTTACACAAGTTAACAAGAAAAACGTTCTCTAGTATCTAGACCTACGATTAGTAAATTTTAAAAGGAAATTTATTGTTTACAAAAATAGGACGAAAACTATAGTATGTATTACGAACGTAATGCGGGAGATTATTTGCCATTTAAAAAATAATCTAAAAATAAAGTAATCAAATGCATTTCATCTTGCACGGTAATTTGTCGCTCCTCAGTTAATAAACAAATCTAATAAATACTTTATTTTATAGGTATATCCCTGGATGCGTATATTACCCGTTTCATTGTTAACGGAATTACCGTGCAAGATGAAATGTATTTGTTTACTTTATTTTATAACTGGCAATGGGATAAAAACGTATGTCATACCGACGAAAAATGTTTTTCGGATTATGCGGGTTACCGCGGGTAACCTCCCGCATTACGTCTGAAATACTACATTTTTCGTCCTTATAACATAATATACTATTTGTCGAACAGGACATAAAATGGTCAATCAGTGGGGTTATTTTATATTATTCTTA
Organism: Barypeithes pellucidus; assembly: GCA_963991005.1. Classification (NCBI taxonomy): domain Eukaryota; kingdom Metazoa; phylum Arthropoda; class Insecta; order Coleoptera; family Curculionidae; genus Barypeithes; species Barypeithes pellucidus. The sequence continues at coordinate 46,934,938 of OZ022560.1, forward strand.
AGATGGGAAGGAATTTGTCATATTTTTTCATGTGTCATGTCACGTTTCCTTTACTATCAACTTGTACGGGTTTTTATGAACAGAACTGTATATTGTTGGCCAATTTAAAGATGCCGCTCTTCAAAACTTAATAACTCTTTTGTGTTTTATCTGAATTCATCCATAACACAGGCCAACAAAATAAAAAAAAAATTTTGGTGCCTGAGATGTGAGAACTGATTTTAGATATACTTAATGTGCTGATTCTAAAACTGGCATCAGATATTTTCTATCAGCTCTAGTTTTTGAGATTGAGACTAATTGAATTTAGTTCTAATAAAAGGCAAAAATAAATAAATCTACATCTCTTTAAAATTCAAAATAGAAATTTGGTATTCAAAACTAGGATCTAATTAGCCAAATATACCTGAAATTGTCAGTAACCCAATATTCCTACTTAATCCTATTAATTTTATTACCTATTTTATATTTGGAATTCCCTATGATCCGATCTCCCCATACTTGCTCAACCCCGACTAATTGGTTTTGGAAACATAGTACCTTTTGTCTGCCTTTATCCTTCTCGACTTAGTATATTGTGTAGTCTTTGCAAATAAAGTTGTGTCATAATTTTGTGTACATTTTCGTCGTTTTATAGTGTTAAAACTAAAACAATGGCATCCTCCAGCAGGCGTAGCTGTGTAAACCATCCAGATGTTTTTTGTTATGTATGTGGCGAATACACTTTGAAAGAAAGTAGAAAAACTATTTCTGAATTTGTGAAAAGGTCTTATCTTGCCTATTTTGGCGTTCATTTAGGAGATCAAGATAAATCCTGGGCTCCACATGTGGTGTGTAAAACATGTGTTGAACATTTGCGACAGTGGACAATTAGAAACAGAAAGTGCCTGCAATTTGGTGTACCAATGGTTTGGATGGAACCACATAACCATTATGATGACTGCTATTTTTGTCTCGTTAATATTAAAGGCATAAATAGGAACAATCGACATAAATGGACATATCCTGATCTAGATTCAGCAAGAAGACCTGTACCGCACTCTAAGAAAATACCCATTCCAACCTTCAGCAGTCTTCCTGAAATCCCGGAAGATGATACAGAAACATCAACGTCTGATGAAGTTCAAAGAATGCAATCAGAAAACGACAGCGAATTTGAAGCAGATTTAACAACTCCTGAGTGTTCTAATCAACAAAAGAACCTTCTTTATCCAGGCACTAATGTTACATTTTATCGTAAGAGAGAAAAGGATCTGCTGCCTTTTTTCACTCAGGAAAATAAGCTGGTATTCTGTAACGATATAAAAGGACTACAAAAAATGGGTTTGCCAGAATACACTTCAGACGATTGGCGCCTTTTCATTGACAGTTCAAACCGTAGTTTAAAATGTGTCCTTTTACATAACGGTAACAAATATGCCTCAATTCCTATTGGACATTCTACTACCATGAAAGAGGAGTATAAAACAATATCACAAGTTTTGAAACAAATTTAATACGAAGAACATCAGTGGGCAATTTGTGTTGATTTGAAAATGGTGAACTTTCTCCTTGGACAGCAAAGTGGATATACAAAATACCCCTGTTTTTTATGTCTTTGGGACAGCAGAGCTAAAGATCAGCACTGGGTTAAGAGAAAATGGCCTTTAAGAGATACTATCGTTCAAGGAAAACAAAACATGTTTTTGTTTTGTTACTGGCAATAGTCATAGTAGTAACGTAAAATATATAATAGAGGTTAAAAAAAAGTAAATAATTCCTATTTTAAAAACTAGATCTGATAGACAAAATCTGATGACTATTTCGGATTCTCCACCCAAAAATTACCCAGGAACAATTAAAAAATCGCCGGCACCAAAATGTGTGTTGGCCAGTGTAATCTTTAGGATATGGTCTGTAAATAATACGACAATCTCCGTTGCGCTGCAGGTTTTTATATTAACAGGATATACCAAAAAAATTGGACTTTTTGTGTATTTACAATCGTTGGAAAATATTTATAGTTAAATGTTCCACTGGGAAACAATAAAAATGTTTCCGAGACCAAAGTAGCAAAATCTTATACTTACTTTATTATATGTTTTGGAAAAGTCTCAGTTGGCTCCGGTATTATAGATCCATGCTAATTATGATAATTATCTACCTGTCCTTAATGTCTGGAAAAATTCGCCCATTAAATGGAAACTACCTGGATTTATTATACCATGTGTACTTTATAAGTGGTTTAAATACATGTAACATAAATCCTAAATTATTAGTTAGATTTCAACCGCCAGTTGATCGAGAGCTATTCGTATTTGAGAAATTAGACAGTTTTGGGCAACATATCGCGAGTTTGTTTAAATAAGCCGGATCATTTTTCTGATACCTATATGTGGTGAAGTGATTTTTGTGAAACGAAAACGTTTAGCCCTTTAATAGTAAAAAGTTGTGTGGAAAAAGGCGTAATATTCCCTCCGTTGTTCCTACTATCTGGCGAGAACCGAAAGACCATGTTACTGATTGTTACCTTTTATTGAAACCTACCATCAAAAATGGCTTTTCGGAGAAAGAAGGTATGCGGGACCTGGTTGTCAAACTTCTTTTGTGTTACCAAACTATATGGTGTAATATGTAGCTGAAAATTCATTTCCTGGATTCTCATATGGATTACTTTCCAGAACATTGTGTTGCTGTAAGTGACGAACACGGTAAGAGGTTCCACCACGATATTTCAAAGATGGAAAAATGTATGTGGGAAAATGGAACTGTGAGATGTTAGCCGACCACTGCTGGACTATTACGAGATATGCCCCAGAGGCTGATTTAAAAAGACAGGTTACGAAGCGCAAAATGACTCTCTAAACGTTAGATTAAATGATAAAAATGTGATATTTATTTGCTTGTGTTGAACTAACACTATGTTAATTGTATTTTGTATTTTCATTGTAGGTATATGCATATAAATTTAAATTTTGTAACAAATAATTGAGATTTTTTTTGCGAGCAAACTTAAAATCTTTAATAGGTATTTGATAGTTACTTTAGTGTGATCGAATGAAAAAAAAGATTTTATTCAGGAAACAAACAATAAGTTGAAATTTGTCGACCAGCTTTAATAAGACACTCTTTGTTGCAAAGGCCTGCTCTGAAAATAAGGTTTTTACAGCTTTATTGATAAATTTGCAACGATTTCTTTTATAATTGGACAAAAAATTGAAATTATAAAACAACGCTTATTTTTTTTACATTCTGATTATAATTAATTATAGAGTTGATTATTATTAATATATTATTAAGTCAATACAGGGTGTCCCGTAAATATCTCCTAATTTATCTAATCAAAATAAACTTAAATCGTCATAGAAAAAAAATTCATAAAGTTCATCTTAACGGAGATATAGAGCCCCAAAGGGGTACCCAACGATTCCCTGTTTTGGATCGAATTTTTGAACCGGGATGTATAATTTAATGAAATTTTTATATTTTATAAAGGTCATCCATAAGAGTGATTAAACCTTACTACAGTAGATGTTTTACACCGCTGGCCTAAAATTTTGACCGGTGTCATTTGACAGAGCTAAAAACTGATTTTTTGATTACTTTAGTCATTCCTCTTTTAAAAAGGGATTCTTAATATGAGATAAAACATTCGAAAGTTACTACTTCTAAACACAAATAGGTAACAATAAAATTTAGCATTAGAGTGTTAAAGTTCTTCATTTGATAAGTAATTTCTAAAATTAAAGAAACAATAAATTACTCGTATATTATTTCTAAATTATTAATCTTGGCCGATGAATGACATTATCAACATAATTTTTAGCATTAGTAACTTTTGAGTGTTTCGCATAAAAATCGATTTATGTCGAAAACCACAAATTTTATCGCATTAATTAAGATTCCCTTTTTTAAACCAAACTATTCAAAAAATCAGTTATCAGGTTTGTCAAATGACACCGGTCAAAATTTTGGACCAACGAGTGTGGTGGCAAATCCGTTCCTGACTTCTCTGACGATGTAAAACATCTACTGTTGTATAGTTTAAGTACTTCATATGTCGTCGATAAAATACTAAAATTTCATTAGATTATACATGTCGGTTAAAAAATAAAAAACAAAAAGGGAGAATCGCTATGGGTACCCTTTTAGCGCTTCCCCTTTTTCGTTCGTCAATAAAAACAATATCAAACAATACACACACACAATACAAGTTTATTTATGGACTGGCAAGATAAACTGAAAAGCGAGAACCGAAAATCATTATTTTTTTCAACTATTAGACGAGTACCCGCTGAAAACCGCTGCGAGTGTAAATGGTCATAAACAAAATCGACTACATCCTAACGTTGTCAGCTACGCTTGACCAGTGGGACAATTAAACATATGTCAGATCAGTCGCATTAGTTAGTGACAGTGATGGAGAGGTCATTTTGAATAGAGATGGGCTAAACGGATCAAGTTGCCGTCACTACTATTTTATGCAACTGGGTCGAAATTCCATTATGTCATACAAATTACACGCCGTTCACGAGATCTCGGGCCTTATGGTAAATAGGCAAGTAATAGGGGGAAGAATTTCGTTTATCGCCATAAGAAAATCACGCAGTTGAGCGCCACCAAACTGTGAAATATTGTCCATCTCTAGTTCGGGTTTGAGTTTTGAACATTTTCGTTGCATCCGATTAAATAAAATGTCATTTTTAAATTGAAGGAATCGTGTTTGCAATGTGTGTTTTTAATCAGTTAAACAAACAAATCGACGCGAATAAAAAAATGGACAAGCCAAAATTAATTAAAACGACGTTCCCGTGTAATCCGTTTATTCTGTTCATGTGAATAGCTACTATGTGTGAGGTTATGTGCGGATTTTTACTAAAACTTACATTGTGTGTGTGTTATTATAGAAATTATGAAACTAATAATTGTTTTTTTAAATAAGTAAAGGTAAGAGAGCATGTGTCTTAAATAAAATATATTTTTTAAAGAGTTCGAAAACTACTTAATCATTCAATAGGTCAATGACGTTTGACCTATTTAGTTGCATATGCTTGTGACGGATTTGAATCTTGTGATAATACTATTATTTGTGTTGCAAAACATGTTTGGCCGTCGGTTTAATGGAATAATATTTGTTCATAAATGATAAATGAAAAATTGTTAAAATTATAGTATTTCTTCTAAAGAGTTTGCCGTGTAGATATGACAACACCGGCAGAAATATGCTGACGTCTTTTGACACTAGGTAGCACAATGTTGATTTAACATAAGTTGATATAATCAGCTTATTAATAGAAAGCGCCTTCTATGGTTATCTTTATTCAATTTGTTTTATCTCAGGATATGCTGGTTTAAATATAATAAGTCATTTCCATAACACTCTGCTGTATGCTTTGCTAGCGATGAACAATTTGCTACATCATCGTCCTCTTTAACACCCTGTATATTACATTTTCTGACAGTTTAAGACAATCCAACTTTGGCAATTGTTTTCTAAATGACAAATAATATATCAACCATTAAAAACCGGAGATCGATGTCATATCTGGTTCACAAAATATTAACTTTTAAATTTAGGCGAAATTTTTCTTGCTCGAAAGCAAATGGCCAGCAGTTTAGATGAACGCCAAACCTAATCCTTATAAAATTAAAAGATATATGGGGAAAATAAAAATACATAATGGTCTCACAGACCGACCTAGCGAGAAAGAGTTAATCTTGGTCTTGACTCTTACGCCGCCTTGCGGATCTTCTACAAATTCGGAAATAATCTCCAGTATTTTCTCTTGGGTACTTTTATTAAAAATAAATTTACTCTGATGCTCTATGATTACTAGTTTCTAAGATATGGCCGGCTGCCATTCTTAGTTGACAACCGGTACAAACGTATCTCATCAGATATGGATTGTCACCCAAAGGATAAGGGACACAATGCCCGAGTGTTAACCTAAATCGGTTGTCAAAAAGAAGCGCGTTAGCGCTTAAACTATTAAAGATAGAAAAAAATTAAAATTCATAAGTTAAAGCGTTTACTAAGATGCATAACCCAAAAATATTTTACAACCTACATGGTGGCCCCAAAAAGTGATACTGAATAAAAATTATTTTTTTAAATAGGACACTCGGGATATTTTTCTAGAATTTGATTTAGTAAAACAACACCTTTACAACCGCATTTAATTTTTTCAGCTAAAATGCAGCGTTGTCAAGTAATAATTTTTTTTTTCTGAAATTTTAGTTTCCATTTAATTTCTCAGGGTACGATTTAAAAATAACAAATACAATTTACATTGTGGTTACCTAAAGGTACATAATATCGATCTATGGAACTATCTTTTAAATCAGTTATACAAAGCGTTCGTTAGAACTTGGGCACCTCAACGATTTCAAATAGGCTTTAATTTATTTTCTTTTAAATAGGACACCCTATATATTTTTCTCATAATTTCGGAAATATTTTAAGATTTGTCTTAAGTCAGGTAAAAAGGAGAAGTTCTGAATAAATAATTTAGTCAAGATTGTTTTGGAATAAAAAATAAATAAATTTTATTAACGCAGCCAATTATTATTAAATTAGTTTTCTAAAGTTTTGTGGTATATTACTTCTCAGAGTTGAATTCCTTCAGTTAAGTTTATCGAGATAGAAAAATATGAATTTTTCAAAAGGGGAACCGGTTAATGTTTTGGCTGGAAGCGAAAACAAATTTAATCATGCATCAGCTGCGTTAAGGAAAATTATTTATTTTTTTATCCAAAGCAATCTTGACTAAATTATGTATTCAGAACATCCCATTTTTACCTGAGTTACAACAAATCTTAAAATATTTCAGAAATTATAAGATTTAGGTATAAGACATATTTAACAAAAAATGAATATGAAAATGTCTAAAAATATAAAGGTGTCCCATTTAAAAAAATTAAAATAAGGCATACTTAAAATCGCTGAGTTGTCCAAGTTCTAAAGAACGCTTTGTATAAGAAATTTAAATAATAGTAGCATAGGTCAATACTTACTTACCTTAGGGTAGCAACAATGTAAATTTTATTTGTACAGGTTGTAGCAACAGGTTGTTATGATCGCACCCTTAAAAATTACTAAAATTTCAGAAAAATATTAATTACTTGACAATGCTGCATTTCAGTTCAAAAAATTAAATTAAAGCTCTTGTTCTAGTAAACCAAATTCTGGAAAAATATACCGGGTGTCCCATTAAAAAAAAATTCTTCAGTGTAGGTTGTAGAATATTTTTGGGTTATACATCGTAGTAAACACTATAACTTTTGTATGGACTTTCTTTCTATCTTTAATAGTCTAGGCGCTATCGAAGACAGACATCGTCCTGACACACCATGTAAATGTAAAGTATGTTCATCCAGTGTCTGTACAAAATGCCGAAAATTTAACGTATATGATTATGTATAGAATGAAGTAAAATGTTTCATACCAAAGAATACTTTTTTGTCCCATATTAGGCTAGCGGCAACCGCACTTTTTTACTAAAAAACACTTTTTTATGAAAATATTGTTTTATTTCCATAAATTCTTGTTTAACAAGTACTTACTGTTTAGTTTCATTAATAACGTTTATTTGAAAATCTTTTACCGCTAAAGGGTTTTAGAGATCTGTTGCCCCATAAATAACTCGAACGCTAAATGATGCAATGGTTTGTAAATAAATTACACATTAAACTTCAATTAAATTTTCAAGGTTAGGGGCCCACTAAAATAAATACTTGATTCACGATGTCAATGTTACAAAATTAAAATAGATTATTGTCTTTTGAGTACGTATCTGATAAAATTAATATTTATTTTAGTACTTAAATTATATAATGGTATTTCCTGGCTTAAGCGTTTTATTTCATGTCGCATAATATGTGTGTCATTTTATTTAACGAAAAATCATGAATTTGATATGTATTTAGGTTGATTTATTCCCTGATTTAATCCCCAGTAGGAAGCTTGTAATGTATCGTGTCAATTTACAAAGTGCCATTAACGTTCCGTCCCTTTCCTCTAGGACAATATTTTTCTTTGCTTTGGAATTTTTCTGCAGTGGGCAACTAAATCTTGAAAGCTACCTAGTTATAATATAAATCAGACAAATACCTGACTAACAAGATTTTATGATCATATTGAGAGTCTAAACATTTCTTTTGGAAGAAAAATTTATTAGGTGGGTGTGGCTTTATAAGCAAAAAATATTCTTTTATTTTTCCTTATAAGAGGCGTAGTTACTAAAAACATATTAAAAATATTTTTCCTTAATAATGGAATAAAACAAGAAAACGTCTGCATTAAAAGAGATAAAGCTAAATCCGTTTTATATAGAAAAAGTTGTTATTAAATGTTAACAAAGTTACCACAAATAATTATATTAAGATGGCGGTGGGATCACTATTCATCTAACCGTATTGGAATAAATATTTTTGTAAATTTAAAACAAATTGACATGTTAATTGGAGGAAGTTATTAAAACATACATATATGCACTGCAAGGGCAGTCACTTATTGTATAGGTGAAACAGCGTTAACAAGGCTTGCCCTTCCAGCAAATGAAGACAGTTCATCCTTTGCTTTAACAGCCGCTTAACTAAGCTGATTCAGAAAAATATTATTCAATAGTCGACCCCGATTTTTAGATGGTAGAGGATGTGTACTATTTATTTATATTTAGCTATCAAATTTTCAAAGTGATCCGTTTTTCCGTTTTCAAAGAAAATGCGTTTGCAAATGATGAGAAAAATTATTATCCAGGAGCTTGATTTAATAGGACCTTAATTGAAATATGATGCTGTCGTTGCTAAATTTTAGCGGAAGAAAAATATAGCAAGAAAAAAAGCGAGATTAAGTCCGTATACGATCATCAATAAAAAACAATAATTCATGACTTCAACGGACTGGTATCGGTAGAATTATTGTCACATGATACGACTGTCTGAAATGAGCTCCAGGAAGAACGAAACATCATTTTCTAATTTAAAGACTGATGTTCTGACACCCTTCCACCTTTCATGGTGAATTTAATGGGCTAACTAAAAATATGTGCTCGAAAGCTATACTGATGACTTTTTCTCAGTGGCGTATTCTTCATGGAAGCTAGTCCCCTGAAATTCTTTAAAAAATGTTTCATTGCAATTAATATTACAATTAAAATAATGAAACAAAATAATTATAATATATGAAACGCACATTGTCAGTAATTCTTCCTACTTGTTCCCCCATAAAATAATTTGATGACCCGCCGATTCTCATTGTAGGCTGCTTTCAACAAGTTTCCAAGAGATTATGGACCAATCGGCACCTACAACTAACAGATCATGTCTAAGAAATCCAGATCAGTTATCAAAATAACCAAAAGCCTATAATATAAGAGATTCAACTGAAACAAATCTGTAAAATAGAACAGGTTCTTCTGATTGAAATAATTTTCATAAATTGGGATTCATCTTCTCGAGACAATATTCAGGCCAAAGAAAAAACTTTCGGTAAAACATGAGTACGTATGCCTTAGATGAACAATTAAAAATAAGTACATAGTAACACCACACTCAATTAATCGAGAGGTACGAAAAAATTCTTTATAAACTTCATAGACGTTATGGACTGTTCCTTAAGACATCTTGAACATGGTTTACACGTGGTCACAAACAATCTGAAGAGTCTGCCAATAAGGAAATGCATTTCCTTAATTCTACTGTATTTAAATGTACCTCAAATATTATACAAAATGATACCATCTCGTTTATATGAAGAGTAGTGGTTAAATAAATTAAGGGAAGAGATATTGAAAAATTTTCTTTCATTGCAATTATTTTGGATCAAGCTACTGGTGTTACCAATGTGATCCAATTTTTTTTTATGCACTATAGGACAAATCCTTTAAGGCACTCTGGAAGTGGTGCGTGAGGTTATATTCGTTGGGAAAAACGACCTCGGGAAGGTCGTTACATAAGTATGAGGTTATCCAGATGAAAGAATTCTTAAATAATGAAGATCGAGGAGTACTACGCTTAACCACATATGGATGGGTGACAGTGGTTCGACGTGTATTTCTCTCTGGGCGGAATTAAGAGAGCAAGGTCAGAGTTAAATCCCCAAACTGTCTTCGATGTTCTAGGCTGTCGTGGCTGTTCGTCAGCTCGTGGTCTCCGGTCACACGAATGGACTTCTTTTCGATGGAATAAAGTAGCCGAAGAGTATGTTTCGGTGCAGAGCTCCAGACATGAGAGCAATATACTATAGTGATTGTCGAATCTGGGCTTTGTATAGTATGAAAATTTATTGAGGTGTGTACAACTTTTTGGTTCAGAAGAGTGCACCAAGTTTCTGAGAAGCTATCTTTTCGATTACCACAACGTGGTTATGCTAAGACATATTTCCTCCCAGATGGACGCCCAGCAAATTAATAGATGAAGCCGGTGGGATTGTGTGTCCTGCCATGACTATATCCGGTTGTGTAATGGTAACCTTTTTAGAGAGAACTGTTGCCTGTGTTTTATTAGAGTTAAATTCGACTTGGTTACTCTCACCCCTTGAGGCGTGATACTTCATGCTGTCTGCGAAAATCTGCGTCGACAGCCGATGTTCGTGCATTCAAAGACAATGATGGGAGAAGTGTGCTATCTTCATCGGATTTTCAGTTTTCACTAGCAGGTCGTTGATGTAGAGTAAGAAGAGGGTGGGAGACAATATGGACCCTTGCGGAATACCGGAATTGATGGTGAAGGTGTCTAAGAGAAATCCGTCAATCGCCACTTGCAGAGAGCAGTCTTTAAGGAAGCTAGACAACCATGCACAGAATCGACTGGGCATACCATATGATCGCAGTTTACTTAGAAGCCCGTCATGCCAAATACGATCGAAGATTTTAGAAATATCCAGAGCAACAGCCCGAGACTCCCCATGATGTTCGATTGCGTTAGTCCAAAGATGGATTACATTGGCTAGAAGATCTCCTATTGACTGGACAATATTGATGATCTCTGATAATGTTGAAGCCTTCCAGGAACTTTAGAAGTTGTTGGTTAATAGCTTTCTCCATTACTTCTGATATAACAGAAAGCAATGCGACTGTGGACTGGACTCGCGCCGTTTTCCAGCACGATGGAAATATTCCTTTTTTATAGGATAAGTGGAAAAGTCTACAAAATACTGGTGTTAGTTCAATTATCAAAAGTTTTAACAAAGGAGAGCGCTTTTTGGGGTTTATTTTTTGGTATCTAACAGCTTACCTATTGGTAAATGCATGACATGCCACTGCTTTCTCCAATATAACTATCACAAAAATACAAAGCAGAACAAATCCTAAGAAATACATAAACATAAAATGGGTCGGTCATAAGCTCTAAAGAGATGTTGAGACATATAGGAGGTCGTAATTCATGAAATAAAAAGTAAAATAACCTACACCAATTTAAATATAAATACATTTTTTTATTATGTGCAGATTTGTTTGAAAATACAATGAAATATGGTAATTTCATAGTTCGTACCAAGTGACGAATTAATTTTATTAGACCACTAATATTGAGTAATCACATCTGCTAATTTTAGAATTCCGAAAAAACCTGGAAATCCATATAAGTACAGTTATTTTGTCCGTCCATGTCTCAATCGGGATAAGTCGAAAATAACTTAGCCGATGTGGCTCAAATTTTTTGTGTAATTCATTTTGCAATCCAATTTGCAACCTAATCTCAGTACTCAAAATTCGGTATACGTATATAAAATGAGTTGTATAATTCGAAAAAAATATGTACCAGCGGTTTCGCCTACATTGATAAAATCTCTTCTGCATGTTTATATTTATTAAAACATATCATTTTCTATGCCTTTAAGGGAAAAGCAGTTTCTATTAAATATAAATCCTGCATACACAAACTTAGAATTGCCTTTCTTCGCAGTTTATCCAGATCCATGCTAGCAAAACTCTAGACTCGTTTTCATACCCCATCGCTAAACTCAATTATTCTTGAGATAAGAACTTTTAAAGTTTCACAATTTCAACACTTTAATATATTAATAATAATACTGTTTATTTAATTCCCAAACAGCTTCTACAGTCCATTACAGAGGATATCAATAACTTAGAACATAAATAATAATTGTAAAAATGTAAATTAATAAATATAAAATAAAAGATAAAAATTTAAAAAATGGTTGTTTTTATTAATTAATTTGTATATTTTCCAGAAAAAATTTCTTTGCGTCTTTTAAATAATTTTAAATTTAAAATATTTTTCAGTACTTTAGGTCCTAATGTATTATGAATATTAAATATAAAATAATGAATGTGCGAAAAATGTCGCAGACAGCCCTCTACATTGTATATTAAAATTTCACAAAGAAATCAATTTCTCGTCATAAAAAAACCATAATTGCCAAATTTTGTAAAAAAAACCTTAGTTTCTCTTAAAGTTATTAGAGGAAAAGAAAAATCAAGTTTTAACTTTAATACCCTATATCTCAGTTAATATCAACTTTCGGGTATAGGTAAGTATAATTAAATCCAATTTTTTTTTCGTAAGGAGTCCAGTAGTTTTTCCATGTACCAGTAATTAGCGGACACCCTGTAAATTTATATTTATACACAGGACATCCAATCTACATATAAGTTGAATATGAACTATAGTATTTACCACCTGAGATTATAATGACGCCCCTTGATGCATGTTAAACACATTTATTTGCCAACAACTAATTTATAAAACCGCAAACAACAAATCCGAACAAATAGCTCGAATTGGGATAATCGCTGAGTGGTTCACCTTTCACTTAGCGTCCTTGGGTAACATAGATTAGTTTAGGTTCTAAAAAAAAATTGATCCCTATGTTGTATAATATAATATATTTTTACGCTTAATATAAGTTAAACATTTGTGTGCCTTAAAAAAAGTTTAATATAATATGCCTAATTATTCAGGGTGTATGGTAGAAAGTGTAACAAATGGAAAACTTTTCATCCTTGATTTTATCAAAGTTTTTCAGTTTAGTTCAGTTTTTCTTGGTTAAAATCCTGCCCTAGCCATAGTCGAATATCCGAAATATTGTACCGAGTGGCCAAAAAATATGAAAATATGAAATTCTAAAAATACATCAAACTTCGGCTAGATATTATGTTCTCTCTTTAAACATGACGACGAGAAATAGATGAGATATAATTAAGTCATTTAATAAAGTCCTTCTTTTATATATAACATTTTTAAAGCTACATCATATCTGCGCTGAAACACAATTTTTTTTAAAAAATTGAAAAGAGAAAACTTGACAGTTGTTTTATACAGCTAGGGACTTTTTCACATTAAGTTATGGATTTAATTTCTTATGTAATATAACTCATTGTTTTTGTGTTTTATCTTGACATAAAATGTTATTACGTTTTATAAAATGACCGAATTATCTAATATGTCTATTTCTCGTTATGTCATCATGTTTAGAGAGAGAACATAAACCTGGAAAGTGCTTCAAAACAGCATTTTAATGTATTTATATATACATTTTCTGGCCTTTTAAATCTTTCGAGGAAGAGTTTCTTCGATAAAATAAAGAATAAAAAGTTTCCCATTTCTTACACTTTCTACCACACACACTGTATCTGATAATTTTTTTACATCATGAGACTAGCACATACCTTACTTAAATGAATAAATTTCATATTCTAATGTATTTACATTAGCTACCTTACTTTACAACATATTCGGTTTGCCAAAACATATGATTACAACGTTAAAGTTACTTATACCAACAAACATTGCGAAAGAATGTGTGAAAGGGCTAATCCTAATTGGATCAATTAAACCTGTCCTCTTAAACTAATGTACTTCTGTAGGAATAGCAATTATTGTTTTCCATTGTCTGGATTTTGGACGCCCACGCCTGACAAAATAACTTTTTTGAGAAATTGCTCCAGAGAAGGGCCGTATTGGTAGATTTTTTTAAGGACCGGAGTGCAACTAGCATTTGAATTCTGATGTTGAAAGCTAAAAGACATGGACACTAACGGAATAACTTGTTTAAAAAAGTGACGAAAAGAAAAAGATTACACATTTATTTCTCCTTCCTACAATATTTTTGGTCCTGAAATCAACAACATATCGCACGAGAATTTAACAGGTTTCGAATTGCCAATACTTACGCGATCATGAAATGAATTCGCAGTTGTATTAAAGAGGAACGAGATGTCTGATTGTTCTTAACCACAGAAATTATATTTTATTTAACTGGAAAAATAGTATAAATCTGTTGTTATGTTAAAAAGTGCACTTACTTTAATTCATCAGGGAATGTTTGAAATGACATTGCCTACCAGCTGACTGTATCGCCCAAAAAGCGGATAACAATATCTATGGGAGGGGCTATAAGTAAATATGTTAAATTATTGTAAAAAAAGTAAATTTGCTGCTTTGTTTGGGTATTTGGTTAAATTTGTACTTGAAGTGAAGGGATAAGGTAGAAAATTCTGCATTTGACTCACCGCCGTGAAAATAAATTGGTTGTACGATTTAAAAGAACCTCTTACTTCATAAGAAGTCCGGGGACCAGGGTACAGATTTGTTTACCTAGTTTAGTACAAATTAAGGAACCAGAGAGTACACACTTCAATTTTTTAAACATATTTTCTTTTCATGTTTTCTTTGTTGTTATTGAGAAAGTCCAACATTTTTAAAACTAGTTAAATATTTTAATTTTAAGTAATATCGAAGCTTGTCTGACCTAATCCGGGTCTGCTTCGCAGCCTCAACTGGGGAAGAAAATAAATATCTACAGTTTTGTAATAACGAAAAATCCCATAAGGATAAGATTACGATAACAAACGACCTTATTTAATCTTTACAAATACATTTTATAAATTATTAAAAACAAAACCCGGCTAAAGAAGACGCGTTTAAATGGCCTAGAAATATTGATAAAATTAATATAATTCGTGACTGAAAAGAAAAGATAATACGACGTACAGTTTTATTCATAAAACAGTCCTACAAGAATTAGAACGAGAGCAACCTTCGTCACATTTGCGTAAAACCGTCTGGTGTGAGTGATTGTATATTGGAGGTTATCGGGTCAATAAAATATAGAAAACAAATTTTAATAAAAAAAAATACATTTCAAAAATCATCATAAGAGCAGGCTCAGAAATTCAAACAAAAACGGAATAAATGAAAACGTTTAAAATAAAATCTAATAAACTGCTGGCCATTTGCTTTCGAGCAAGAAAAATGTCTCCTAAATTTAAAAGTTAATATTTTCTGAACCAGATATAACATCGATCTCTGTTTTTTAATGGTTGATATATTTGTCCCTTAGAAAACAATTGCCAAAGTTGGATTGTCTTAAACTGTCAGAAAATTTTATATACAGGGTGTTAAAGAGGACGATGATTTTTGCTCCAATTTCAATAGCATGTAACTTTCACAATAATATTTTTAAATTTTATCACTGTACGTCAATTGAATCACTGGTTCATAGCAAAGAAAGTAATCTGTCAAATTTTTGATATCTGCTATATTTTAAGAGATACCGATTTTTTTGAAAAACTTCGCATTTTTTCAACTTTTTGTTAGCTAGATCCCAGTGTGCGTTGTATCGTGCAAACTTTGCAAGTGATTATTATACCATATAAAAAGCTTGTTTATATTCAGTAACAACAATTGTACCTAAATATTGTGATGTGCAGTGGCGTACTTATAATCACTTATATGCCTACGCTTTATGAGTATCTCACAATTTTTTTGTATTGGAAAGTACTCGCCCCTAGATTAGGAAAGTTTTTCCTTATTTTTTAGATTTTCATATCGCGCTACAGGTTTATTATATAGTGTCTATAAAATTTTAAAAAAGATAATTTTTTTATTTAATTGTTTGAAAAAATGTATTTATTAATTTCTAACTTTCTAACACGACACTATTCCTAAAATTAAACTTACATTGAAAGGCACTTTAATATTAAATAATGCTAGTTTAATTTTGATGGGATTAATACCTTGTAGGCCCTCCTCGTACATTAACGACCTCTTGACATCGCCATGGCACACTGAGGACTAACAGGTTGATAAATGCCCTAGGTATATTTTGCCACTCTTGTTCAATGGCCACTGCCAGTTCCTTCAAAGTTTGAGGCGGATTTTCTCTGGATCGCACTAATAATTTCAGCAGATACCACATATGCCCAATTACGTTTAAATCAGGAGATTTTGGCGGCAGGTTTAACTGTTGAATATTCCTTTCCCTCAAAAACTCCTGAACGATGTTTGCCCTGTGTGGTCTCGCATTATCGTCAATTAATACAAATTCCTCCCCAAAATTATCAGCAAATGGTATAACAATATTATTTAAAATATCGTGTCTATAAATTTGTGCATTAACGGTGCGCCGTGAAATATACAGTTCCGACTTTCCATTATGCATATCGCCTCCCCACACATTTATCCCTCCACAACCAAAAGCTTCTTGGGGAGCCATATTCTCCTCCTCGTAGCGCTCACCAGGTTGCCGCCAAACCAAAACCTTTCCATCCGAGTTTCGTCGCAAAAAAACAGTTTTGCCACTCGTTGTACCAATTTCCCCAATTTCTGTCTGGCCCATTCCCGACGCTGGCGTTTATGATTTGGCAAAAGCCGAACATAATTTGCTCGTCTCCTTGCCCTGAAATAATCAGTATTTTCATTTTAATACCAAGAAAAAATTTAATTTAGCCAGCAATTTACCTTAGATTACTTTTATTTAATTTTCTCCTTACTGTCCGATTTGACACTAACACTCCGGTTTGTCTCCTAAGATCTTCGTTTAATATTCTGGAGCTTAATGTTCGCCTGCGACGAACTTCCCTTAATAAGGTTCTTGCGACTCGCCCCTCAATTCTTCTCAGCTTACCACCTCTTTGCAAATATGCCACATGTCCAGTCGCACCAAAATGCTGGCGTAGGTAATTAATGGTACTGTTACTTACATTATAAATTCTGGCTACATTTCGTTCCCGTAGCCCTTCATTAAGAAGTCTAACACAATTATTTCTTTCGTGTTCCGGTAAACGTGGCATTGTGTCAATAAGTTGTCATTAAAAGTTTATTTGTACATCATTGAACCATTGTTTAGTTACCATGGCTTACTTGATACATGGTTAGCTTTGTTGCTAAACGCATTAGCATGGCGTACTTGATATTGTTTTTTTTTTCGTGATAATCTCGATTCAAATTAATACACTCGCCACAAGGAATAGTGTCGTGTTAGAAAGTTAGAATTTAATAAATAAATTTTTTCGAACAATTAAATAAAAAAAATATCTTTTTTAAAATTTTGTAGACACTATATAATATACCTGTAGAGCGATATGAAAAACTAAAAAAATAAGGAAAAACTTACCTAATATAGGGGCGAGTACTTTCCAATACAAAAAAATTGTATGAGATACTCATAAAGCATAGACATATAAGTGATTATAAGTATGCCACTGCACATCACAACATTTAGGTACAATTGTTGTTACTGAACATAAACAAGCTTTTCATAAGGTATAATATTCACTTGGAAAGTTTGCACGATACAACGCACACTGAGATCTAGCTAACAAAAAGTTTAAAAAAGCAAAGTTTTTCAAAAAAATCGGTATCTCTTAAAATATAGCAGATATCAAAAATTTGACTGATCAATTTCTTTGCTATGAACCAGTGATTCAATTGACGTACAGTGATAAAATTTAAAAATATTATTGTGAAAGTTACATGCTATTGAAATTGGAGCAAAAATCTTCGTCCTCTTTAACACCCTGTATATAAAATTTTCTGACAGTTTAAGACAATCCAACTTTGGCAATTGTTTCTTAAGGGACAAATATATCAACCATTAAAAAACGGAGATCGATGTTATATCTGGTTCAGAAAATATTAACTTTTAAATTTAGGAGACATTTTTCTTGCTCGAAAGCAAATGGCCAGCAGTTTAGTTGATTAGCTGCAAATGAAAAAATTTCCATGCTCATCAACATTTGTAAAACATGATCTTCCAAAAAAATTATTTTAATTTTAAATTTTCGTTCATATAAATACTTATTTTTTAAATTTAAATGTATTTTAATTGTCAATATTTCCGAAACAATTGAATTTAGATATATGGTATGGTATAGAAAAGATGCTGTAAATATATAAATTTAGAATAATTAATAATATAGAGATTCCATTTAAAAAAATAAATGTGACATCACCTTTCGACAGTTGATCACGTTACTGACAGATTGAATGCACGGTCAAATAGTAAAATTTTAGTCCTATCAGATCGGATCTGATATCACTATCCGCCGTTCCGGAAGGATATTCCCGTCCCTATATGTAATATACAGGGTGTTTCTTAATAACATGTTAAAATTTTAAGGAGGTTATTCTTGGGTCCATTTTCAGAGGAAAAACTTCATATGAACATATGTCCTAAACGTCTGAACTTTTCAGATACAGGGTGTTGTGATTGGCTCTCTTAGCATTAAATGCTATCATAAAACACCTCTTTAGTAGTTTAGATTTAACATGGGCCACATGGTTTTTTAAATTAAATTTAATAGCTAATTAGAATTAAAGTTCTAATCTAATACACTGCAAGTGTTTCTCAATTTTCGTATAGAATTTTCATTTCAAAAAACAACATTTCAAAATATTTCATATTCAGAAATCATGTCTTTTGACTATGTTTTAGTAACGTCATGTCTTTATTTTTATTCAGAAAAAAAAGCGGGGAACTATCTTTCGGTACTTACTCTTTATTTACTTTGTTACAGCGGTTTCCGTTTCCGTTGCTGTCTGGACACTAGTGGCTATTTCCCTAGAACGCTACTTCGCCATCTGTAGACCTTTAAAATCCAGGAGATGGCAGACCAGGAATCACGCATCCAAGATGATCGCCTTCGTTTGGGTAGCGAGCTTAATATGGAGTGGACCTATCATGATCGTATCTACTCTGCAATTGTCTAAAAGAGGTAACGAATCACCACACTTCTTACAACAAATTAGTGTGGATTTAAAGGGTATTTTAAAATTGGAAGTAGTACTACCTAAGATAATCATGAACAATACACTCCATATTTTCTTATAGAATATATCATAAATACATTTTCTGTTCAGGTTTCATACATTGTTTTATGAAGCAGGCAAATATATTTTAACAATTTTATAAAATTACCAGATTATTTCTTCTACAGGTAATACAATTTAAATAAAAAGCCAAATTAAATATCTTACGCAATTCGTTCCAAAAATATATATTCCATTTTTTGTTAGCTACGCTTTTTATAAAACAAAAGATGCGTGAGTTGTAGCATATTATTATGGAGGTAGTCGATTAGCTTTAGGGAAGGTTCACTACAATTACAAATTCCAGATTACCCGAAAAGATTTTATTTTAAGCGCCATTTACAGACTATGGCAAATATTTTAATCTGAAATCGGCAATATAAACCCCTGTAAGTAGGTATGCATGAGCCTAAAGGGATGTATTGATAGGAATAAACAAAATATGTTAGGAGGTTAATAATTTTTTTAATAAAATGAATGGAACAGTAAATGAAAAATAAATTATTATAAATCATCTAGGTAAGGCGATAAAAATATAAATATATATATTTAACTATATATGCATAAAAGCTGAAACAAATTCAATACTGAGATGTTAACTCTGACATTTCTTTTAAAAACCCTATACAAGAGCGCTTACATAAATAGTTTAAAATTAAACCAATTGGTTTCTAAAAAGTAAATCATCTGTACTTTAGGGGTTTCATTTTTTAAGGCAACAAATAAAATGTAATATTTCAGTAATGTAAAGGCTATAAAGGGTGCAACAAATTCCGCGTTCAATATTGGGATTTCTGAAACGGTAAAAGATACGATTACGGTTAAATTAGGGTAAAGTTGCGTAATTATGGGCTCAATAATGCCACAATAAATCTATCTAAAATAAATATACTTGTTTTCGGACCTCTGTTTCTAAAATTGTTCGTCTTTAGCAAAATAGCCCTGGTACGTTCTTGTAGATTATTTTTTTTTTAAATATTTAAAATATGTAGTTTGAAAATGTAAAACTGAATGCCCCTTTTAAAAGGCTTTAATAGTCAAATTTTATTTGTATTAATAAAATAAATTTCTTGTACTTACACCAAGTATAAATTTGATACAACTATTAGTTTGAAAAAAAATGTAGTACGTAATAACAATATCAATTAATAACAATAATAATTTTAAAATATTCAGTTTCTTCGAAACAAAAGTATATTATACTTACTAGGGCTATTTTAGAGAAGATGGTGAATTTAAGGAACAAAGGCCTGAAAACTATTAAGTGTTGTATACTGCTAAATGTGGATTTAAGTCCTCTTTCATAATTTAAACAAAAAGATCCAGGCCCGCATTTAAAAAATTAAGCTAATGATGGCGACCTAAAGACAAAACGTCGCATTAAAGATCTGATGATGCCATCTTATGGAGAATAAAAGGTATCAATGAGAAGGTGAAATTAATTTTTGGACACCTCTTCGAACAAACTCGGGAAAAAATAAAAATCGAAAATCAAAATTTTAGATTTTTTCAAAAATTTTGGAAGCCCCTGTAATTATTTTTGTTTTTTTTTGGGACATAATTACGAAATATTTAGAGGTTGCTTATTTTGTAAAAATGGTTAGAAACTACAATCTTTCAATCCCTTCTTGATCACGACATTTCTGTGATGCTCGACTATCCACAACAAGAATTGTTGTTGTGGTTTGTCCATGACCTTAAGAGCATTCACGTGGCTTCTTAGAGAATCACTGACGTATGCTATCATGTCGTGTATCTCAAACAATTCAATAAACGTCTTTGTCTTATTAGTAGCAAAATTGCTCAGGCATTTTCCTATCTTTTTTGAGATGTATCACCCGCCGTATGTCCATCAGGAATTTGAAAAATAATATCCGGGTGCCGCCATTTTTCAAACGATAATTAACTAAAACATAGACAAAAGATATTGCAGCACAGGTGCAAATTTATTAATGGAGATCTTATTGAGGAAAAAAATTGTCCGTTCATACTAATTCGTAAGAATACTTTTATTTTCCATTAGTCCCTAAGAGTTTTAATTAACTCCATCTTCCAAACTATGTTATAGGAAGTTGTAAGTTACTTTTTCTGATAAAGTGATGACATTTATTGAACAAATAATCGTAATGTAATCAACTTATTAATTTGACATTGTTTCGAAAAATACTATGTACTTATGTTTAACTTAGAGAAAAAATTGTTAAAATATATTGTTAATAAAAGTTGTGAACTATAAAATATTGTACATATTTATTTATTATATTTTTAATATATTTTTATAGAATTTGGGTTTTAAACCTGTTAGGCGTTCCTGGAACTAGGTACTTGCCGCTGGCAACATCTTGCGTACATTTTTCTAATCGTGCATAATGGCGTAATTCTCCATTCGCGCTTAATTTTTCCATTAGTTCGTAACTGTGTAATTTGTCAGCTCGTACGTAATATGATCTTAATAAACTATATTTCGTAATATACTATTACATAATAACAAATATGCTCTATATAGTAACCGCTTTGGAAACGAGCATGTTATTCTATAAGATGCATAATGAGATATAACAACATACAGAGTATCACCGGATGGCGTTACCTATTACGATAAATAAACATACATTTCAATTTTTTTACTAATAATAATTTTTGATGTTTTAAATGTTTCTTCGTTATTTTTTAGATAAGATTTGAAAAGATCTGCTCCTAATTAATTTCTTAGTCAAATCCCATCTAAATTAATTTTTTTCTCAATTCTTAATTTAGAAGAACTATAAAAGAATTTAATTTAAATACAATAATTGATGCATCAACTCTTACAGTTGTCATTTTAAAAGCTGTCAATGTCAATGTTAAACAATGTCCAATGTCAATCAAAAACTGTCATTTTAGGATGGTTTAAATTAGAAAGGCTGCATTCACCAGACCCCATCGATTTATAAGCGATTTTTAATCGGTGACGTGAATGCACATCGATTTGCATTTCTGCTAAATGCATTTAGTTTCTTGTTTGGTTAGGATCCCTTCTAAATATTGTATCAAATAATACCTTTTTTCTGTACGAAATGGATTATTTTATTTTTAATGCTCATCTTCATTGGCGGAAATAGTGTATAATATATTTTCATAATTATGGTTTACTTTTTTCATCATGTGTGCCCAATCATGTAGTAAATCAGGCTGTTAATTTTTTAGGTCTATGTATTTATGACAGAGTTTACTTTATATTTTTATTATGCTAAGGAAGGAGTTCTAACAAAGTTTTTGGAACTACATTTTTTTTTTAAATTTAATATAATAATTTAGTATTAAATAATTTACTTTTGTGTAAAACTCATATTCAGTACAAATTTCATCACAATCGCCCTGTGTACAGAAATTAAATTTTTCGAATTCAAACGTATTTTCTTCAAATTTAAAAAACTTAATAGACAGATACTTTCTGTATAAAAATTATATTTAGGATATAGGTAAATCGATCTGGGAATATCCTGTATATATCAAACCCGAACAAATGGAAAATTTTTTTTTAATCCTTCACTATATCGAAAAATGTTACTCTTGCTAAAAAGTTTTGTTTGGTTTTAAACCCATAATCGAATATCTGAAATATTGTACCTACAGTGGCCAAAAAATGTGCAATTGACCTAAGAATATTCTCTCCTTCTATTCTATTCTATTCTATTCATATTTCTAAAGATAAAAATGCCATTTTAAAGCTCTTCCTAGAATTATATTCTCTCTTTAAATATGCTGACGAGAACCAACCACCTATATAATTACCTAGGTTATTTTGTGGAACGAAATATAATTGTATTTCAAGACAGAATATAAAAACAATAAGTTAGATTAGCTTTGAAATTAAATACATAACTTAACGTAAAAAAGTCCTAACTGCATAAAACAACTGTGAAATTTCTGCTGAGCCACCATAATATTCGATGCATCGATCTCGTGTTTTTTTATTGTTCTTCCTGTTGCTGCTCTTGGCAACTCATTGCAGGCCTGCATCATTATGTACCACCAGCACTTGCTGGTCTATCTCGGTAGGAAATTATAAATTGTCTGTCTCTATGCGTAGAACAAACCCGTCCTCTGGTCGGGAAATTAGTATTCAGCAAATAAAAAAAAAAGAACGAATAAAATAATAAGAATAAAAATAAAATTAGCTAATTATGTCTCATAGATTTTGTGTAGTGTGTTGTGTTTCTCGTTGTCATGTTCAGAGAGAGAATATAATTCTAGAAATCGCTCCAAAGCGACATTTTGATGTATTTTTAGACTTAATAGTATTTTATAGATCTTAGATATCACATTTTTTGACCACTCTCTAAAATATTTCGGATATTCAACTATGGCTAAGGAGTTTTTCAACCAAGCAAAACTTTTTACCAAGATAACATGAAGGGTAAAATAGTTTCCCACTTGTAACAATTTCTATCACACACGCTTTCAAAATTTATCATCAATGCGATCAGCTGTTTTGAGGCCATTATCCTAAAATGCAAATCAAATGATAATACCTCGTCCCGTAGGATAAATATTAACCTAAATTATATTTTTAGGGCACAAATGTCGCGAGTCTTGGCCGTCCACGAGCAGCGAGCAGATGTTCAACCTATTTTTGGACGTCATTCTACTCCTCATTCCCCTTGGAATAATGAGCATGGCTTATTTTATGATAATGGAGAAACTTTGGAGAGGTCTGCAGAGAGAGATCGAACATAATTCCTGTCAGAAATTAGGTAAAGGCATTTCGTCAGTTATTGTATTACAGAAATTTATTATGATTAAAGTATTTTCACTCAAGTTCAGTTTGTAAAAATATTGCTTTGATATTTATAATTCTTTAAAAAGGTGTTTAAAGTAGAGACTGATTCGGCTGACAATATGCTGATTCCATCATATACAGAACAAATACTATCACTATACACGAGCGACCTTAATTAACCAGAAAAGATGTTTAATCGTTTATTAAACATAATTAGATAGAAAAAGTTAGCCACCGCATGCTAAGACGCGTTCACTAAGTTTAAAAAGTTTTAGAGTTATTTTATGAACTAAATATGTTCTCTCCAAGTGGACAAAGCCACGAGTAAATAATATAATTTTTTAAAATATTTATCTGCTCGCACCTACATGTTTATAGATGAGTTAAAAATAATTTTCGGGATATTTTATTGAAAGAACGTTTTTTAAAAATATTTTTCCGATACAGCAAAGTCATTTTACATATGTAGGTATACAGAATTATGGCAAAACATCGATTTATATTCCATTTATTATTATTTATATTAAAGATAGTAGGTTGTGGTTTCCGCCGCACTGTGCCACTTTCTTGTGAGACAAAAATGGCCCATTAAAGTTTTTATAGACCTCCTTGTTTATATGGGATGTTCCTGAGAATTTTACATTTTATTATAGGACAACAAACTTGCTTTTTTAAATTGGCCACCCTATATATTTTTTAATAATGAAATTAAGTTCTTAAAAAGGTTTTAAGAAATATATAGTATTTTATTTTTAGCGTAGATATTACCCCAGAAATTTATGTTTTTTAAAAAATATTCTTTTTTTTTTAGCAGGCCATGACTGATTATTTAAAAAACAATTACTGTTGCTATTAAATATAAGCAACAAAAATTGAACCTTTATGGAACTTTCTCATTAATATTCGATTTTATCCTTGGAAAAATAATTTTATCCGGCTGTCATCTTTCGAGATATCTACAAATAATTCAAGAAATTTCCTAGGATTATATATTACAAAAAGACATATATTTTCCATTAAAATACACTTCTAATGCTCCATCTCTAATTTCGTTAGACCGGATATAGCAAATGCATGTCATATTTCATTGGCTGTAATAATTAGGACAAACGGATTTTTTATTATTAATTAGAAATTATAAAACAACTAAGTGTTCTTTTTTTTTTTAACCTCCATGGCCTACGTAAAAAAATTATATATTTTTTAAAAAACGTAAATTTCGGGCATAATATTAAAACCAAAAATGAATTATTATAAATTTCTGAGGAGCTTGTTAAAAACTGAATTACATTATTAACAAATATATATAGGGTCACACATTTGAAAGGAAAGAAATTTTTTTTTCTTCAAAATTTTTAACGTAAAATATCTGAGTACGTCACTGGATTCTAAGTAAAAACTACAAAGAGAACATTTTATTAATTTTTTATAAGTTACGGGGTAAACGAAATATGGGGGTACCCAAAAATATAGAATTCTCAAAAACATCTCTTATATCAAAAAGGAGGAGGCATAGAAAAATTCTAGTTAGGGCATCTTTAGTTCCACAAAAATAGCATAGAGCTGCAAAACCCACATCCTTCTATCCTATTAATAACGGAGATACCTCATAAAACCATCGAAAAATGTCGCTTTTCAATGTTTTTCTTAGATTTAAAACGTTATACTACAATAAATTTGAGCCCAGTCGTTTCAGCCGTTCTTAAGGTATACTGCAACCAGTCGCAACGATGTAAAATTGACGATAAAAAACCTATTTAGATCCTTCCTTACTATTAAGTCAATACAAGTTATACTGTCAAATAATTGTGTCAAAATTACTTCTGCCAAATAACATGTTACATTAAAATTATTGCCTCTTTAATTTTTATAGTATAAGTATGTATGGAAAATCGTTTCCTAACCACCTGAAGAATAGGATTTTTTATACGTTCTAACGAGAATAAAAGAATTCGAAACTAGTATGTAGGAGGTTACATCCTATCCATAGACTTTTTTTCTTGGTAGTACAATTCACCCTTCATAAGCAATTTAGCATTACTTGTTTATTCCTTGTTATAAGTGATGCGCTACTCGACTACAAGAAGAACTCGATTCTTTAATGTACTCGCTGTACTCGGAGGAACGAAAAAAATTTAATATAAGCAACAAATTTATTGACAATAAGAATTTAAAAATATTAGTATTTGGTAGTAGGCGATTTCTTTTTAGGCGGTCACTTTTGTACTTTTGTACTCGGTACTCGAATGAGTACTCGCATCTTAAAATAATAATTCTTTCCCAACTTCATACCACAGAAACAATGAAATTAAAATCGTTAAAGTTACATCCATCTAGAGTCACCCCATCCATTTTATGATGCGGGATGCAAACGCCCACGAAGATTTGCTATCGAATAGGAATAATATCGATTCCGATAAACACCGAGTACGCTCGAATGTAGTACTCGGTGTTTACGAGAATTGAACGCTTGTACTCGGTTCTCGGTACTCGATTCTTGAAAGTTCTCGATTCTTGAAAGTTCTCGATTCTTCAAAGTTCTCGATTCTTGTATACTCGATTGTGAAAATAACGATTCTTTCCCAATACTACTTATTATATAATTATTATATAATGCATCTACAGAAATTACAAATTAATATTCGCCATGGCCAATGCCCCTACATTATTCCCAATTGATTTTTTTAAAACTAGTAAAAATAGATGTAAATATTATATCATAGATGAATAATAAATCGGGACTGTCGAATTTTTTTGTTCATTCATCACATCCATAGGTTAGATAGGAATAATAAGATTTTATTATGTATATTTTTTGATGTAATAATCCACTTGCTGTAATTATTAGTGTTTATTCGAATTCAAGTTTTACATAATTCCGATATACATACTTTTGAATCTACATACAGGGTGGCCCATCGGAAACAGTCCAGCAAGGTTTACGGCTGTGTACGTGAAAATTAAAAAAAAAACCTCGGACCCGTAAACTTGTGTTTTCAGAGGAAGACGTTCCACTATTCATTTCATCCCTTTAACCTCAACCCCCCTAGCGGGTGCGGCTACTGCCCTGTTTTTTCAAATAGGAATGGGTATGTTATGATACATATCTTTAAAGGGCATTAAATTCTCTTTAAAACGGCGCTTTGTTTTGTAAATTTGAGCTACGCGCCGCCGAGAAATTGCGTTTTAAAAAATGTAATTTTATTGAGTAATATTTACATGTTATCTTATTAAATGTTGAAAATGTCCGCCATTCACCTCCATACAATAGTACAACTGTTCAAAGTGTTCTCGGACATTGTGAAGAACATCTGGCGTAATTTGTTGACATTCATTAGTAATGCGGTTCCGTAAATCTCAGGATTCGGGTTGGGTGGCATAAATTTTGGATTTTAGGTGTCCCCACAAAAAGAAATCAAGGGGAGATAATTCGGGCGATCTCGCGGGCTATTCAATAGCATCCCTCCTCCCAATCCATGGGGCCATGGGGGGGGGGGGGAGCCCCGTCTTGTTGAAATGTTGAAATATTGGATTTTCTTCCTGGTAACGTTTGTCGTTTTCCATAATTTTCATCGGCGCTGGGTTGACAGCATTCTCCAATAAGTCTAAATACGTATCTTCATTTAAATTTCCCGGTAAGAAAAATGGCCCAATTATGTGATCACCGAAAATACCAGCCCAAACGTTTAATTTATGAGGATTTTGACTATGAACCTCGTGGTAAATCCTTGGATTCGTGTCGGACCAGTAACGACAGTTATGTCGATTGACAGTGCCATTATGAAAAAAAGAACATTCGTCTGAGAAGCAAACGTTAAAAAGGTAGTTCGGATAATTTAATACTTGTTCTGACATTACTTCATAGAAGTGTTAACGGCGGTCATTACCATCTTCATTCAATTCTTGAAGAAGTTGAATTTTGTATGGGTGCCATTTATAATGTTTTAGAATTCTCTGTACAGTGGTCCGCGAAATTCCCGTTACATCAGACATTTTTCTGGTATTTAATGTTGGATTCATACTAACTTGACCCAGAACAGCTACTTCTACTGCTTCATTTCTTACCGGATTTTCAATGATTCTTTTTTTATTTGCCACTGAACCAGTTTGCCGAAATTTTGCCACTAATTCTAGGATATAACCATGATGTACGTATCTATCTGAATGTCTATCATTAAACAAAGTTGCCGTTACTCTTGCACATTGATTGTTTATAAAATACAATTCAATAATTTCCACTCTCTCCTCAATAGAATAAACCATTTTTTATGTCACAATCAAATCAAAAGAAAATAATATACCAGACATAACGTATGTAGATCTGGATCAACTACTTTACTGAAGATAAAGTTGAATTGACTGATACTTATTACTTAAAAAGAAGATTGTTTACGCACAAACCTGTGTACTTGATGAAAGGTGCAGTGAAATGTTTCAATTTACAAAACGAAGCGCCATTTTAAAGAGAATTTAATGCCCTTTAAAAAGATGTATCACAACATACCCATTCCCATTTGAAATAACAAGGGTAGTAGCCGCCCCCGCTAGGGGGGTTGAGGTTACATGGATGAAATTAATAGTGAAACGTGTCCCCCTGAAAACACAAGTTTACGGGTCCGAGGTTTTTTTAAATTTTCACGTACACAGCCGTAAACCTTGTTGGTCTGTTTTCGATGGGATACCCTGTATATAGAAATGGGTTAATATTTGATTTTATATAGAGACATTTTTTTCGAATTACAGGCAGAGGCAATTTCTTTGTTCGGGTTTTAAAGAAATTGAATTTTGAAAATTGAATTATTTGATAAATGAGCAACTTTCGAAAATTCATATCTCAATAATTCTCTCCCGATAATTTTAAAATATAGCCACTCGAAATTGATATTTTAGAAAATTTATTTTCAGAAATTTGTAGTTTCGAAAAATATTCATTCGTTAAAAATCTTGAAAATATTTGATTTTCAAGCAGTTGGATTCCGAAAGCATTTAATTTTTTTGTGTTCCAGTGATTCAAAGGTCAACGAGTTCACCCAATTTACGGAGTCAAGTCATAAAAACCAAAAATTTGTTGATTTATTCAGAAAATGGAAACACAACGACCATTGAAAGAAATGGAAACAAGCAATGTTCTCAATGTAAACTGTCAAATATTAAAGGATTGCAAGATAAGAAGCGAGGGACCAATTGCAATTTGTGCTTTATAAAAGGATACATGCAACTTCCTGTAAGTATTTTTTCTTTAATTTTTTGCGTTATTTGAAAATTGAATAAATTATTAAGACCTGCGACACTTGTGGTAATTTGTAAAGTATAATCTTTTGTATTAATTATTGATTATTCTAATTATATTAGTATGGGCATAGGTGAATGAAAGTAAGCTTTTCTACTCAGATATTAGTAAGAACCTACTTACGCACTGTCTACTGTTACGTAATGACTGGAACTTGTTATATATTGCGTAACAGTTGTGAATTCCATCGGGTTGCCTTGACAACGTAAATGTCAAGAAATTTTAAACGTCAACATTTTAATTTGTATATTTTTGGGTAAAGTATGAGTGATTCGATATTCAGATTAAGGGAACGCCACGAGAAATTACATTACAAGCTGCTTCCTCAATAAATAATTTATTAGATACTAGAAAAATCCAGGGAGTGGCATGAAAAAGTGTATCAAAAATGTATATGACTGATAACCATGTGAGTACCGACTTAAAATGTTTTATAGTATATTTCGATAATATAACATAAAAGTAAATATGAAGTCGTAGAAAAAGTATAGTACACAACTCGAGCGGTAAGCCTATTATACATTCTTTCCAAGTACAGTACTGGCTACGCTCGTGCCATAAGATTAAACAAGATGATGTGTAATAGGCGTCTTATCACTTGGTATGTAATATACTATTTAAAGGGATGCGAGAAATTCTGAATTGTTACAATAAAATAAAAAAGTGATAAAGACAAGGTCTGCAGAATAGGGAACAATTAGCGGGCCATACACCAGCGGATATCTTAACAAATTTGATATGGCACGAGCAAAATATGCGGATAAAACTTTGTGTGTATGTGGCGAGCCGAGCTTCATCGAGCCATGTCGTATCGGCCCCGGATGAAATCAGCAGGTCGGAACTCATCAGTAGATCGGTAGGTATTGGCGGACGGGGCGCGTATCAAATCTTCCAAATTAGTTTGACCAATTTGAAATGCAAATTTAAAATAATAATTATAAATCATGTCTGCCGATTCACGTTACATGTCGAAAGAATTTATAACCAAATTTATTAACATTTACCAAAGTTGACTGCAAAGATTACATGAACAAAAATTTAAAAATTTGAATTTTGTAAAAAACTGTACCGTGTTGATCTCTACGAGAACTCCATTTTTTACCCACTTGCTTCGTTTTTTTTTTTAATTTTTTTTTATTGGCAATAAATATATACGCTATGGCACAAGCTATTCTACGAATGTTATTCATTTATAAAACTCACTAGTACAAATAAATTGCTGAGTCGGTCTGAAAGTGTCTAAAACCGTGGTTAAATCTTTCGGGAATTCCAAAAGATCGCGAGCCAAGCCAAAACTGTCATAAAACATCGAATTCTGTCCCATTAACGAGACGATTTAATCAGGCAAATCTAATCGGGTGATTAAGTCGGGGAGCTAAATTCGGCTGCCCAAAATTGACGAGAGTTTTGGTACGTGCCGAGCCTAGTTGGCAGGCCAAATCCGAAAGGATCAAATCGGTCCAACTTATATGTTGGTGTATGGCTGGCTATTTAGTGGAAAAAAAAAATATTAAGTCATTTAGAAAAACTAACTTGACATTAAAATATACAGAGTGTTATGGAAATGACTTATTATATTTAAATGGGTGACTCCTAGGGAGTCCTAGAGAAAGTCTACATACTTTTTTTTTTAAATCGAATATCTAAATACTAAGGTAAAAAACCTTTTTACCTACATACTGTGGCCCCGTTCCATCTGGATTCACTTAGCAACAATGTGGGTCACTAGAGTATACTAACAGTGTTGTCTGATCACACCGCATGTCTCGCCCTTGCATGAATACTGGCGGCGCGCCCTTCATACTTCAGTATGTTTCGAGACTCGGGTGTGGAACGACGTCGTATCGAGGGTTCCACGTGCTTGACGTATACGAATTTTAAACGTTTTGTTAGTTGTATTGCCCGATTTTTTTGTTGTTGTGAAATAATTCATAATCAGAAATGTTGTAACGTGATTTCAAATTTGTGTGATATTATCTACTGTTGGTTCTGTTGAAAAACATACTTTTTGTGTTTTTTATGGAATTTAATTATAAAAAGGATTATTTTTAAATAAAATCGAAGGTAATTTTGAGATTTCATATAAAGTATATATATTTGGCTTAATAATTCAAAGGATTTATGGTTATTTTTCTTCAATTTATTTTCATCTCGGGATTTGCCGGTTTATATATAATACGTCATTCACATAACACCCTGTATATCATAATTGTTTAAATGATAGATTTCGCTTTCTCAATATGTAATAAGGCAGTAATTAACTAGTATATACCTACTGGAATAAGCCAAATTTTTGTTCCCTACCCTCATAAATAATAAAATATAAGAAGTAACTGTTGGCTATTCTTCGGTTATAAGAAAATATAATTTTAGAAATCATAAGTACAATAATCAATAATTTCCACTTTGAAGTTTTCACTATTTAAAAGCTTAACACCATTTAAAGTTATATGAAAATTTAAAATTAATGTATTCTGGCTGAAATACAAATATATGCCAGATTTTTTTACGTATATCCGATGTCATCTTTTCACCTTTATCTTGTAACTTTCTTTAAAGATCGTTTAAATGTTCAGTAATAACATAATTTATTATTTTTTGAGTAGTAGTTTCCAAAAAATCGCGTTCCAAAAATGGACGTAATTAGAACTTACCTGCAGTGAGATATACGAATTTTAGGTTAACATTTAAAAACATTATTGTGTTGATTCCTCTTTTAGTATAATGATTAGAGGTCTGTAGATAGTCACTCTGGGTGACTGTGGTGAATTCTTTGCCAAGGGCCAAGTCACTACCTAATAATAAAGTTCTAATCATTTCCATTTTTGGAACGCAATTTCTTAACTTTACGTAAAAAATAATTTGTAACCCGAACAAATATGGCCTTTAAAATGATGTTTCACTTGATCCCCCATTCTATTTAAGATTTTGAAGATAACATCTATCCCTCCCAGGTGTGTTAAACCACGAAGTCTGCAAATATTCAGAATAAAATTTGGTGTTTGGGAAGTTTTCAAATTCTTCTCTGTATGAATTATTTTAGTTTCTCGAATTTTGTACATAGTTTTTTAAATGTCAAAAAATATTTGAACTTCAAGTATTCACTATTCTATTTAAATCCATCGCAATTTGGTTACAAATAACAACTATAATAAGAATAAGTCCTTAAGTTTTGTATTATAATTAACATTTTTAATTTTTCCTTAGTGTTCTGAAGAATAATTTTTTCCATTAGAAATGCAATTTTTAAATATAAAAGCTTTAAAAATGACATCGATATTAGATTTTAAGAATATCAAGGTGGCTATTAAAACCACATAATCTTCCCAGTTTGATTGGATTAGAATAAGC
Organism: Barypeithes pellucidus; assembly: GCA_963991005.1. NCBI lineage: Eukaryota > Metazoa > Arthropoda > Insecta > Coleoptera > Curculionidae > Barypeithes > Barypeithes pellucidus. Next base: position 46,967,376 of record OZ022560.1, read on the forward strand.
GATGAATTGCAGAACTGGAGATCATTCGCTTATAAGTTTTATTCGGTTATTAATTAAAAAAAAATGGTTTCCACCCACGCAGAAAAGTGTCAAGTTTGCCATTGATATCTTAATTTCTGTTGCAAATAATGTAAATAGCTACCTTTTTTATTCGAATATCTTATCAACCGATTAATTAAATTTCTCTAATTTTGAGATGTACAGGGTGTGCATTTTTCGGTGTTACGGGAAATCTCCGTAATTAGTAAAGATAGAAGGATGCGGTTTTTCCAGCAATTTTCAATTTTTTTGTAAATAGATGAAGAATTTTTCTAATTCTCCTCGTTTTTGATATACGAGAAATTGAAATTTCGTCTTGGGCTTAAAATGATTGAAATACAATGTTTTATCTGTACTCAGAATTTTTCTACGTTCAATAGTTTTGAAGAAAGGTAAGCAAATTTGTTTTTTTGAAATGGGAGACCCTATATATTTTTTAATAATATAATTCAGTTTTTAACAAACTTCTCAGAAATATATAATACTTTATTTTTGCTAAAATGATGAAATAAATATGCCTTTACTTCAATTGAAACAAATCCTATTGTAAAAATAAATAATAACTATGTCTGAAACATGTCTTGTACTTGAGAAATATTTATGGGAAAGTTCCATATACGTTCAACTTTTATTTCCTCGATTAAATCGAGTTATATTCCGTAGTAATGCCTATTCATTAGAATATGATATTTATCCACATCAGCTTGAAATGTTTATAAATAATAGTAAATCAGATATCATCTTCAGTTGTATTGTTACCTTTATTTTGAATAGACGCTTCTGTCAGTAAAAACTTGTTTTTTAAAAACAGTTCAGCTTTTGCCCGGATCGTAATTGGCGCAGTCGGTAGGATATAGACAGGGTAGTTCAGTGTAATTTTCGGTAAAATTGTGACTTTTCGTACAATCCCTGTTTCGAAACGCAAAAAACCCGTGTACCAGTTATCTGCCTTTTGTTTCAACAATTAACTGTCTAAAAAACGCGAACGGACAATCAAAGTAAAAGGTGCAAGCAACTCACTGACCAGGGGACAGATACAAAAATCGATCTACAGCCCTATTGGTGCGGCGTGAGGAACAAAAATCGTCCGATCTCCATAGATAGCCAGGGAGAAGACAAAAATCGCTACTCCTATGGGAACCTAGATTAAGAAGAAAACCTCCATAGCATAGCCAGGGAGAAGACAAAAATCGCTACTCCTATTGGACCCTAGATTAAGAAAAGAAATCAATGAAAGTCATCACACTCCAAATTTTAGCATTGTAAGTAATCCTTTGAACATATCCTTATTTTTCCCAGTTCTAGTGTTTAAATCTGATTTCGACTTATTTTTACTTTATTTTTCGTTGTTTTTAAAAATATCCAAAACGGAAGATTTACTCAATTTATTACAAAACTTGGTAATTGATCCGCAGGACAATCAAGTTGACGCTAATCAAAATTTGATACAAGAATTAATTGATCACAAAAAGATGGCAAACCCAAATTATAGTCTTATCAGATATCAAGCTGATAATATCCCTTCTTTTGATGGTAACCCAAAACAATTAAGTCGTTTTTTAAGATCTTGCGAACATTTTTTACAAAACCATCACGATGCTGTTAATCCTGAAGCCCAAATTAATATTTGCTTATTTGATACTATCATTGGTAAACTCACAGGTAGAGCAGCCGATTTAATAGCGTCGCGAATGGAATTAAACACTTGGCAATTAATTAAAGATGCTCTTGTTACAACTTTTTCTGATCAAAGATCTGAAGACTGTTTAGTTCAAGATATTATCTGCATGCGACCAGAAAAAAATGAACCCATTCAAAATTTTGGTTTACGATTACAAGATTCACGCAGCTTATTATTTACAAAAATTAATAACTTAAATATTACAGCGGAACTAAAACTTTTAAAAATCACACAGTACGATGATTTATGTCTTAAAACTTTTATTAACAATTTAAACTACCATATGCAACTAGTTGTACGTCTCAAAAATCCTGATTCTCACGAAAAAGCAATGTCTTATGTTTGCGAAGAAGAAAATTTTATTAATTACAAAAACAGGTCGAGTTTTGTAAATAAAAATTTGCCACACGTACCAAATAAAATAATTTTTAATAGACCCATGCCAAATCAATCTAATAATAATCAATCACCACAATTATTTAGACCTCAATCAATTTTTAACCCAAATTTTACTCCAAGATTTAATCCAAACTTTACCCCAAGATTTAATTCAAATTTTAATTCGAATTTTAACCCAAATTATAACCAAAATTTTAGGCATAGCGCAGCTATTAGACCTAACCTATCTCAACGAAATTTTATACAACTCAATCGTTTTAATCCGAGACCATTCACACCTATGCATGGCAACGCCATTACCCTTTAATCGTAACATTAATAGTACAAGCGCATTACCGAGAAATAACGAAAGAAACGTAGAACCCATGGAAACCACATCTGGTAGATTCGCACGTCCAGATTCCGTAGAAAGACCTTTACTTTTCAATCAATCAGTCGATTTATTAAATAATTCAAAAATTGGCGATGACACGCCCTCACAAACAAATTTACAAAGCCAACTGTCTAATACCGAATTAACAACCGATTATGACTATGAAAATACTATTGTACAACAAGACAATTATTCTTATGATCCCACTATTGATTATAATAACTATGACCAATATTATAACGATCAATATATTGATAACAATAACCCATACGAGGAGTATAATACCCAAAATAACGAAAATTTTCAGATGATTTCGAATACGGACAAGATAACATAGTATATCTTAATAACTACGTTAATTCAAACCTTCCTGTAATTTTCATCCCTGAAATAAATGCAAAATTTCTTATTGACACAGGAAGCGGTAAAAGTTTTATTAACCCAAATTTAGCATATCAAATTTACCACCAATTTATATCTAACGAATATTTTTCTGTACAAACAGCACATGCAACTTCTATACATAGTGAAGTTATGAATATACCAATATTCCCTCCTTTTAAAATCATTGATAATCATAAATTTTATTTATTTGATTTTTCGGATAAATTCGATGGACTATTAGGAATCGAATTTTTAATACAAATAAGTGCAAAATTAAATCTTAGTAATTCAACTTTAGAAACACCTAATGTACATTTGCCCTTGCACTATCAAAATAGAAACTGATATACAATAACAAACCCAAGCAAGTACAACAACACACAACATTGACAATACCTCCACGAACGTCTCAAAAAGTTAAAGTACCGGTAAAAGCTAATAACGGTATAGGTATCTTAAATTTCTTAAATTTTGGCGACGCCGAAATGCCAAAATCACTCGTAAAAATTATAAACTCTCATGCTTATACTATGATAACAAATCCATCCGAAAACACTATTAACATAAACATTGATGAACCTTTGGATCTCGAATTACTAGAAGAAACCGAAATTAATTTTATCGAAAAAATGGAAACTGATACGGAAATAAATCAATCTCTTGACAATCTACAAAAACAAAATTTGAAAAATTTACGTTTAAAACACTGTAATTCTGAAGAATACAAAGCTATCCGTGATCTCTGTTATGAATATCGAGATATATTTTATTGCGAAGGAATGCCTATAACCTTTACAAATCAAATAAAACACAAAATTAATTTAACTAATGAAACCCCAATTTTCACAAAAACTTACCGATACCCGGAAGTACATAGAACCGAAGTCAAAAATAAAATGAAAAAAATGCTTAACGACGGAATTATTCAACATTCAAATTCGCCATGGTCAATCCCAATTTGGGTAGTCCCGAAAAAACTAGATGCATCAGGCACGCGTAAATGCAGAATAGTTTGCGATTTCAGAAAATTAAATGACGTCACTATTGATGACAAATTCCCATTACCAAACATTACAGACATTTTAGACAGACTAGGAAAAGCTCAATACTTCACCACTTTAGATTTAGCCAACGGTTTTCACCAAAAATTGAAATGAACCCCGAAGATATTTCTAAAACTGCTTTTTCCACTGACACAGGTCATTATGAATTTAAAAGAATGCCATTTGGACTAAAAATGCCCCCGCGACCTTTCAACGCGTAATGAATAACGTACTTCGCGGTTTTCAAAATAAAATTTGTTTAGTTTATCTTGATGACATCATAATTTTCTCTACGTCATTACAAGAACACATTCAAAGATTAAAATTAATATTCGAACGTCTTAGACAATCAAATTTTAAAATACAGCTCGATAAATCTGAATTTCTACACAAGGAAGTAGACTATTTAGGACACAAAATTACTAACGATGGAGTTAAACCTAATCCACAAAAAATTGACACAGTCAAAAACTTTCCGATTCCTAAGACCCAAAAAGAAATCAAATTATTTTTAGGCTTAGCAGGATACTATCGAAGATTCATAAATAACTTTGCAAAAATATCGAAACCCCTAACATTATGTTTAAAAAAAGGTGTTAAAGTAGAACACTCTACAGCATTTATACAATCGTTTAATCACTTAAAAGATCTGCTTATAAACGCCCCTATTCTAAAGTACCCCGATTTTAATCAACCCTTTGTTCTAACAACAGATGCTTCAAATATAGCACTAGGCGCAGTTTTATCACAATCAAAACCACCAAATGACAATCCAATAGCTTATGCGTCACGCACTTTAAACGAGACCGAACAAAAATATTCAACGATAGAAAAAGAATTACTCGCTATCGTTTGGGCATGTAAATATTTTCGTCCCTACCTTTATGGCCGAAAATTTCAAATCTATACAGATCATAGACCCCTAGTTTGGTTATTCAACCTTAAAGAACCTAATTCTAAATTAGTAAGATGGAGACTGAAACTAGAAGAGTTTGACTATACAATCATTTACAAAAGCGGAAAACAAAATACTAACGCAGATGCTTTATCGCGAATTCAATTAAACGCACTTGAAACCGATTCTGTTTATAATAACCCAGGTGACATAAATTTCGATATCGATAAATTTTTAAACGATAGTTATAACCAATTTAACCCCGAAAATTTAGACCCGGATGACGTCAGTCGACAACTCGATATGTTACAAAATAATGAATGTAATACTAACAAATCAAAACCTAAAATCAATATTATTCAAGATATTAGAATACGACCACCCGATAACAATAATCAATCCAATACTGTACACAGTACAGCTACTAATGAAACATTAAAAGAAATTCCAATTTTAGACGAAATAATCAATAATAAATTAAATCAGTTTATTGTAAAGAAATCCCCATACGACGCCTATGTTAAAACATACTATGAAAACTTTGATGGGAATAAAATAATTCATGCAACAATTCCATGTAATTTAAATGCTATAATTTCATTTCTTAAAGAATATTTAAAAGATAAAACCACCTACATACATTTCTTATCAACGGAACTTCGCGTTTATTTTCAAGAAGCGCTAACATTTTTGTAACTTTAAACTCGTGGAATGTAGCAAACTGATTAACAACGTAAAAGAATGAATTATTAAAAGCTCATAACATTAAAATACATTTTACAACCCCTTATCATCACGAATCAAATTCACCAGTAGAAGGATTAAATTCCACTCTGATCGAACATTTACGAATTTTAAAAGAAACTGATAATAAAACCGATATAATTTCATTAATGACTTATGCTGTTATTGCATACAATAGCACAATTCATACAAGTACTAACCATACCCCATACGAATTAGTATTAGGACACACTGATTCAAGTGACCCTATGAAATTAATTCCCGCGCAAGTATTCGCAGAATACGTTAACACACACAAAAACAATACAAAAATATTATATGAACAAATTGTTGAAAAAACAATAAATCAGAAACAAAAAACGATAGACAAAATTAATAAAGATAAAAAATCTCAAGATTTGCAAATAGGATCCCAAGTTTATAAAAAACAAGAAAAACGTTTAGGCAAATTAAAACACCGTTATACAGGGTCATTTATTTTAAAAGAAATACTGGAAAATAATAAAATTATATTCGAGAATCCGAAAACAAAACGAACGGACATAATTCATATAAACGAAACTAAAATAATGCCAATTGTTCCAGATGCATCGGATTCATCGACATCAGAGCAAACGAGATAAAAATTCACAATTTAAACAAGTATCCAGGACTCCTTCCTTATAAATTAGGAACCACCAAAATACAGTCAAATCATTGGTCTTTAATTCAAATTTATGAAATAACCTCAATAATTAAAGAATTTTTTACACTTAAGCACTTTGCAAAAGATTTAATTGATAGCGTTCAAAATAACTCACATTATCATACAGAATATAAAAATACTTTTATTCCATTATTAGCAATAGAAAAAAGGATTGAAAATCAAATTTATCAAATTAACCCTAATTTTATTAATAAAAGACAAAAACGTGGTATTTTTAACCCCCTTGGTTCTTTTATAAAATGCATTACAGGTAATCTTGATCAAACAGACGCAGAACAGTATGACAGACAAATTAAAGAATTACAAGAAAACCAAAATAAACTTAAAAATATAGTTTCTAATCAAATTACTCTTTTAGAGAAATCAATCAATCAATTCCAAAATATCGTTTCAAATATTTCACACAATCAAATAATTTTAAAATCAAGAATTGCAATGCAAGTCGAAGGTACTATTATAGAAGTAGCTCTACAACAAATCACTGATCACCAATATTTCAGAATTCATGTAGTGACCAATCAAGTAACAATGATGTATCAAACAATCTTTGATATTTTCGAAAAAATAGAAATTGCTATTTCCTTTGCAAAATTAAATACGCTTCACAATTCAATTGCATACCCTATAGAATTAATTAAAGAAATACAAAACTTTAAAACTAACTTAAATACAGATGTACTCCCTTTAGAAGCCACTATAGAAAATGTATTAAATTTTGAAAAAATTGTCGAGATAAAAAGTTATTCCAAAGAAAACATTATTACTTTCATTTTAGAAATACCATTAGTCGAAGCAGAAATTTATCACTATTACAGATTATATCCATTACCTATTCCTAATAACCAAACTTCCGAATTTTATCTTAACCTCCCACACAAACCTTACCTAGCACTTAGCAATGCTAAATATTCATATATGGATCAAATCTGCACCCAATTAATGCCTAATGAGTACCTCTGCAAAGAAGCCCACACAGCATATATCAGCAACGCCCCTCCTTGTGCCGTTCAACTGATAACCTATCAATCAAATGCCACTACATGTCAACCATTCCATATTCGACTGCAAGAAGTTCAAATTACAAGAATTATTGATGGAAAATGGATCGTCACGATACCCAATCGTTTAGTCGTACCAATATCCTGTAAAAATTCCAAAGACAACACGCCACTGTTTGGATCATATTTAATCGAAGCCTCTAATCAATGCAGCATTCAAATTCAATCATTTATTCTACGCACATATAAACCAAGGCAACTTACATATCAAGATATCTCTTTGCCAGAATTGGACCTGTCCCAAAATTATTATGAACAAAACGAAAAAATATTCAATCCGCCGTTACTGGACTTGAACATTGTCAATCTAAAAGAAACAAAAGAAATCGAAGCCGAACTTCAAGACCAAAAGAGGAAAATCAATGAGATGACCACACCAGTATCTATCGAACGAGTCAGTTTTTGGACAATTTTATTGTATTTGTTTATTTTCAGCATATTTGCCTTTATAGGTTACAAACTGTATAAGAATAGGTATTCTAAAAAGCCTTCTAAAACTCAACAAAACAACGATATCATTATTTGATATATTATGCTTTAATTTTATTAATTAATTTTGAAAAATATAAATATTTGTTTTGAAAATTTAAAAACCACACCCTTAAGGGTATGCTTTTATCTAAGGGCGGAGGAGTTATATTCCGTAGTAATGCCTATTCATTAGAATCCACATCAGCTTGAAATGTTTATAAATAATAGTAAATCAGATATCATCTTCAGTTGTATTGTTACCTTTATTTTGAATAGACGCTTCTGTCAGTAAAAACTTGTTTTTTAAAAACAGTTCAGCGCTTGCCCGGATCGTAATTATCGCACCGGTAATTGTTTTTTTAAATATGCATCATGGCCTACTCAAAAAATTATAAATTTCAGGAATTGTATTTAGACTACAAATAAAGTGTTATATAATTTTAAGTAGCTTGTTAAAAAAATTTACATTATTAAAAAATAAACTAAATTTCATTATTTAAAAAAAAATGATTAAATCTCTTCGAACCCATGTTATCTTTCATAACTTGTTTGCCTAAAAAAGAAGTCACCAAAAACTTTCCTTAAACGACATATTTCTGTTATTTCTTGTTGTCAAACAATTTGTCTTGTTTATAAAAAACGTACCCCAATTTTATTTATATGTTCGATAAAAATATGAAAAAATATGGTCGATACATCTCCAGTAATATGTACAGGGACTTCGGACGTGGTTTACCAGTGGAAGTACCTACCAGTAAATTATTATGGAAATTTATGTTCCACAAATTTTATACATAAAAGCTGAGAACGAATTTTCTCCTAGGATGAAAATTAATGAAGTTATGAAACTCAAACTTAAACAATTAAATTAAATTAAATTTATTAACTTAATGAACAGAACCGAACAAACCGGAACAAACCCAAACTGAAACAATTAAATTGATTTATTAACTTTATTTTGCACCTAAACTAAATTTTTCTTAGAAGATGCTCAAATATACCACCCCGTTTGTCAATACATGTTGTTTATGTATGTTTACTACTCTACTCGAACTGTCTTGATTCTACGCATGTATCTGTTTTTTTCTGTGACTGCAATCTTTAAGGCGCCAACATTATCATACCATTGCTTTTGAATTTAGTTCTTTAAATAACTCCACAGATAGAAATCAATTATGGTTAAGTCTGCTGATCGGAGTGACTCACTGAATCGGACAATTTATTCCTATGCATTGATCATTAAAAATAGTACTTAGAAGTTGAGTCTTGTCTAAAAGTTATGCAGAATTTCAATCATAAATTCCACGTAACTCTTTGTACATGGTGTTCATTTTTCGGTAATTTTACGTGGCATCTTCGATTTCACTAAAGATAGGAAGATGCGGTTTCCGCAGCACTGTGCTATTTTCTTGTGGCACAAAAGATGCTATTAGAATTTTTCGAGGCCTCCTCGGTTTTGATATGGCATGTTTTTGAGAATTTTACATTTTGGGACACCCACCCCCTTATCTTGATTACCCTATAACTTATCAAAAAGAAATAAAATGTTCTCTTGGAGTTTTTTACGTATAAATTTCATTATTTAAAAAAAAAATGGAATTATTTTTTTTTGAAAACTATTGAGCGTAGACAAAATCTGAGTACGTCACTGGATTCTACGTAAAAAACTCCAAGAGATTATTTTATTTCTTTTTGATAAGTTATAGGGTAATCGAGATAAGGGGGGGTGTCCCAAAATGTAAAATTCTCAAAAACATGCCATATCAAAACCGAGGAGGCCTCGAAAAATTCTAATAGCATCTATTGTGTCACAAAAAAATAGCACAGTGCTGCGGAAACCGCATCTTTCTATCTTTAGTGAAATCGAAGATGCCACGTAAAATTAACGAAAAATGAACACCATGTACAAAGAGTTACATGGAATTTATGATTGAAATTCTGAATAACTTTCAGACAAGACTCAACTTCTAAGTAATATTTTTAATGATCAATGCATAGGAATAAATTGTCCGATTCAGTGAGTCACTCCGATCAGCAGACTTAACCATAATTGATTTCTATCTGTGGAGTTATTTAAAGAACTAAATTCAAAAGCAATGGTATGATAATGTTGGCGCCTTAAAGATTGAAGTCACAGAAAAAAACAGATACGTGCGTAGAATCAAGACAGTTCGCGTAGAGTAGTAAACATACATAAACAACATGTATTGACAAACGGGGTGGTATATTTGAGGATCTTCTAAGAAAAATAAAGTTAATAAATCAATTTAATTGTTTCAGTTTGGGTTTGTTCCGGTTTGTTCGATTCTGTTCATTAAGTTAATAAATTTAATTTAATTTAATTGTTTAAGTTTGAGTTTCATAACATCATTAATTTTCATCCTAGGAGAAAATTCGTTCTCAGCTTTTATGTATAAAATTTGTGGAACATAAATTTCCATAATAATTTACGGGTAGGTACTTCCACTGGTAAACCACGTCCGAAGTCCCTGTACATATTACTGGAGATGTATCGACCATATTTTTTCATATTTTTATCGAACATATAAATGAAATCGGGGTACGTTTTTTATAAACAAGACAAATTGTTTGACAACAAGAAATAAGAGAAATATGTCGTTTAAGGAAAGTTTTTGGTGACTTCTTTTTTAGGCAAACAAGTTATGAAAGATAACATGGGTTCGAAGAGATTTAATCAATTTTTTATGTTGTCGAGTTGACAGGCATTCTATTGTGAACTATTCCAAGACTTATTTACTGAAACCGGATGTTGTATAGCTGGTGTAGAGCGTATGAATTTCATTCTCTTATTCCATATTTTATGAATAATATATTAAAAAATCTGTTTATTATTTTACTTAAAATTATTCCAATAATTAAATTGTTTACAAGTTATTGTAAACAATGTGTATATCACTAGGGATTACTTTAATTTCCAAATTTAAAAATGATATTGTTTGTTGTTATATTTAAATATTTCATGCTGCGTTGCAGAAAGATTTATTCAATACTTAATTAAGTAGACACTTTCACTGTGACATAAATTACTAATGCAGAAATGATAAATAGAACGGTTAGCTAATTATCGATTTATTATCTTGAATGGGAATGAATAATTTCTTGTCATAATCAAAGTTACCGGGTTAGCATTATTTCAAATTTTTCTGCAACACAAATCGGCTAGTTGTGTGTCATTGTTTTTATTTTCCACTTTTATATAAATTATATATTTTTGCAGTTAATTTGTTTTCGCAATGAATAATTTTACTGGGATATTCCGCTAAATTATATTAGTTTTATTAAATAAAAACAAACAATAAAGGGTAAGAGCGGATGAAGACAGAGAACTTTCATCAACATATTCTGAGTGGTACTATTATTATTTTAATTGCTGTTTGATAATTACTTGTTTGAATAAATAAATATATAATCCGTCATTAAAAAATTAGTATTCTTAGTCGCTCGTGATGAACCTTACTCGTATATGTACATATACGAGCCGAATGGCTCGCGAGCCACTTGTGAGCCATAAATTCGTATATTGGAACGGGGTTTGCAAGCGGCTTGTGAGCTGCTGGTGGCGATCCACGTCCTGTCAGCTTCTCGACGAATAAAAAGGTGACTTCCTTGTTTTCTTGCCGTTGCGACCGTAAACACTTGTAGTTAGTGATTCATATTTTACAAAATGAAACGACAACTGGTTTGGAGAGAGAAGGAAATAGACGTTCAGTGGCGCACACATTTAAAATTTTATATAAACACTTAATCAAAATAATTCGCAAAGGTTTAGGTAATAAATGGTATTACATTCGTACTAGCTTGAAATAATGTTTTTACTTCTATTTAGTTATTTTGAACAATTTTTTGAGCCAATAGAGTTCTATAGGGTTCAATTCGTAGTGGTACGACGGTGCAGAAATGTATTTCTTAACCATCTGCACGAGTCCCACCACCTAACACGGTGACGCTTTAGAACTAAATAAATCAAAAGGACGTTCAATAAAATAGTCTCTGCTAAAAATATGAATATATTAACAGTACAGTAATACTAACCTTCTATTTATCAGCCTTTGCGTTACAACTTTTCAACTTTTCCACTCACTTATGACAGCATCTGACTCGTCAGGCGACGGGACTCGTATGGATGGTTAAGAAAAATATTTCTGCACGGCGGTTACTGTAAAATAGTTATACCCTGGTCAAGTGCCCTTTCGTCGGTTATATGTTTTTTTATCATCGCGGACAATATCTAGAAGTTCCACTTTGAGCTTCGTTTTATTAAAATCTAATTGATTGATTTGATAGAAATTTTTAGGATTTGTAACATTTAAATCTTGCCATACATTTGCCCTTCATTCAACCAAGTTGCCATTTCGTCGATTATTCTTTTATTTGTCTGCTTCATAATACAACAATCATCAACAATTTTTTTCTATTAAAATACTTTTGCGGTTACGCTACAAATACCGAATGTCCGTATCATATTTTAAAACTCTTAGTAGTGTTTTTGGTAATGAGTCATCCTTTTTTGTTCCTGACATAAATTTTTTATATGTGGGAATTTCATTTTTAAAATAAATCATGTACTTTGTGATAGTGTGCGTATTTATCGGCAGAGCGGTTGCGGTTGTGGCTAGCGTGTTTTTCTTGATTTAAACCAAGTTAAAGTGGTCGTAATTACCTAAATTTGATGTCAATAGATTTCTTTTGGTCTGTAGAATATGGTGTCATAATATAAACTGCGGAATATTGCAAATAAATAAAGATATTTACCAAAAAGAAACAAACAATAGGAAACCCAGTAGTTAATCTATACAACAAAAAACACAACAACTTGGTGTATCTGGAATGGTTTTGACACAACAGCAAAATGAGTGACTCTGATGAAAACGCTGAGTGCAAAGTATGTGGTGCGGATGTGAAAGATAGCGAGGATGGCCTGCTCTGCTAGGGAGAATGTCAATCGTGGTTTCAGATAACTTGTGTTCGCATAAAGTCGATACAATATATAATGATTACGAAGGAGATATCAAATATCTTAATTTGGATGTGTGAAAAGTATAAAGCAAAGTTGAAAATCTTTATGAGTAAAACTAAAATTGAGAACAGCCTAAGTTCAGGATATTAATGCAAATATAGACACCATCACAAATGCAATTGAGAACAACTAAAACTTATGCTCAGGTTATTTTTAGTGATATTAAATATCTAAAGCTACCTACCTGAAAATTTACCGAATCTAAAATCTAAAAAATCCCAAGACAGAAAGCGAACAATGCAAGACTTAACGAGTAAAATTAAACCAGATTCGCTTGGAGCTCAAATAAAAGGCAAAAGAGAGCTAACAAATGGCAACATACTACTAAAATTCCCTTCTATTGGAGATCTTGAAAAGGTAAACAAATTAAGCAACCAAAATAGTGCAGAGAAATTATGAAATTGTGGAAACTTCTTTAAAAAGACCAAAGATTATAATAACAGGTATTGCTCTGAGCTACACCATGGTGGACTTTGAAACACAGTTAAAGAAACATAATTCAATTTTGTCTGATGTGGAATACTTTAAAATAACTTAGGTAAAAATATTTAAAGAAATTACTAGTAAAACTCTTCATGCCGAATGTTCTCCCAAGCTCTTTCGGGATTTGATGCGAAACGGGAGAGTGTACCTCGGATGGGAACGATTCGCAGTATTTGGAGATATAAGTATCCTTAAATGTTACAAATGCCAATTATATCACCACAAGGTTAGTGAATGTAGAATCAAACAGGCATGCAGAAGATGTACAAGAGAGCACTTCATAAAAGACTGTCAATGTCAATTTAAATCTATAAATTGAGATGTTAGTAATAAAAAATATGGCACACTCACAATATATCCCATGAGGCCAACGATCAGAACTGCCCTAGCTACAAGTACTATTTAGAAATAGCTAAATCAAGAATAAATTATGGCTAATTTTGAAACGGAAATTTTGGACAACATAAAAGAAGAAGAAAACCAAAGCCAAAGGGTAAGTCCAGAAAATTTCCGGGATATTATAAGTGGCAAAGATATCCAATTTAGCTTTTTACATCTAAATATATGTGGCATAAAAACTAATTTTAATGACTTTTTAGTCTTTCTGGAGCCTTACAAACTTTTTTCTACGTTATCCTCATTCTAAGTGAGTGTCATAAACTTGAAACTGTCTCCCAGTTTAATATTCCAGGTTATAATGCATATTACAACTCGGCTAATTTTAATTCTTATGATGGTTTGGTTATTTACACAAAACTCCACCTAAACCCACTTTTTGAAAACTTTAAACTTGATGTCTCAGGGATTACTGTAACGAGGATCTCATTTAACTTAAACAACCACTGTTACAGTTTGAATGCTTGTTATAGATCACCATCATTTAATATCAATCAATTTTTAAAAGAATTTGATGTATATTTAAAGTCGCAGAGGTACGACAATCATTTTGACATTGTAATAATTGATATAAATATCAATTAATTAAATAAAAATGATCCAGCGGTTGTTGATTATATTACTTTGATGAATCCAAATGGTCCAAATGGTCCTTTGTGTCTGGGAGTCACAAGGGATGCTTCAAACTCTTGTTTGGATCATATATTTTTGCGACAAAAATTAAAATCTGAATTAATCAAAATTGAATAGTATATAGTAATACACGACATCACCGATTATTCAACAACAACCTTGATTATCTCAAAAAATAAGAACAATAGAATCAGTAATAACAATGATAACCACATTACAAACAAAAATAGTTCGTACACAATTGTTGACTTTGACACGTTAAAAGTTTTGTCTGATGCAGTGGATTGGAACCATACTTTGAGTTTCACGCAACCTGAAGAAGCTACCAACTACTTAGTTGGGAAACTAATTGAAATTACAAAAAAATCGGAAAAAATATTAAATATAAGACAAAAATATAATAAAATAAAACCGTGGATTACAAATGGATTAATAACTTCCATAAAAATGCGTGATGAACTAAAAAAATCTTTAATAAAAAACCCAACAGATGAGAGGCGCAATGAATATCGCAATACTTGAAAATACAAAAAATGAATATTACAAGAATAAAATTATCAAAAATAAGAGTGAAAAGAGAAATATACAAAATAATATATGAGGGAACAAATGAGAACACAGTTAAATTACCATTAAAACAAATACAACACAATGGACAAACAATTATTACAAATAAAAAAGAAATAGCCGACATATGCAATCACTTCTTTGTTAACGTGGGTAAGTTTATGTTCGACTCAATAGACGTACCTATGAATCCATTTAAAATTAACTCAATTGACTCATCTTATTCAATGTATCTCAGACCAACTAACACAAATATAGCCAGTTTAAAAAATAATTGTTGTCTGGGTTACGATAAAATATCATCTAAAACAATAAAACTCCATCACGGAGACCTATTAAATACTCTTGTTGATATTATCAATTTAATTTTTAAAACAGGTATGATTACACATTTTAAAACATCAATAGTTACACCTATAGAGGGTGTTATGGAAATGACCTATTATATTTACTCCTGGGGTGTCCTAGAGAAGCGCTACATATTTTTTTTTAAATCGAACGTTTAACAAGTGGGGTAATTCACCCATAAACCCACAGGTCACTCCGCGGCACAATCATATTACACTGCCCAGCTGTGTAATAAACACATGTTCTGACGAAATGTTGCCAAATTGTGTAAAAGTGTAAAACTTTAGATTGTTATAAAAATGAATATTTAGCTTACCTAGTATCCAAATAGAAGTGAATCCCGGTGCCAGAACACTAGCAAGTAATCTAGAGCACAAACATCTTCAGTTTTTTTGAGCTTTATCCAAAGCTTATACCCCACTAAAACCCCTCCGGCATTTTTCTTCCAATTTTAGAACATGACCCTGTATATGGTCAGAGACACAGAACACATAGTGGAACACTGAACAAATTACCATAAATCACTTAAAGAAACACACACATGTTTCAAATTAGTTTTTTGAAGATAGGCACACAAAATCGATACACACTAATGCATTACACTTTATAAAATACACACAAATAGGAGATAGGACACAAATTGGCATTTGCTGGCACTATATTTGCCTCCAGGCACATACATATCAGTTGTTTTAAAGACACTATCAGATTATTAGATTTTATACATAGGTCACAGGTTTCGCGAACAAAAGCACATTTCAACACGATATTTGGCAATACTTAGTAGCTACACAAAATGTACACATAATAAAAACGCCGATTTCTGTACAATAGGCATCCCAGCAAATTTGTAGATTCCAAACTATTATTCCTTCTTCACTTTTCTTTTAGAATGTAAGATATTGAAAATAACCGACTGCTTCACTGGTAGTAAAGTGCTCGAACTATGTGAGAAATATTCAGCAATTATTTAATATGCTGCATCTACTATCTTATTTCGCAACTGATCCATTCATATCTTCGATTGACTCTTTGTAAACTATTTCTTTATTCATCATACCCCATAGAATGCAGGGTGTAAGATCCGATGACCTTGCGATGCCTATTGTCTCTTACTAAAGGAACATTTTCTAATATGTCTTCGACTGATTTTTCTGTATGTACTAAACATTTTCACACTCTACGCACGCACATTATTTTCTATTAAAGTTGATTAAATATCCCGAAAAAAAAACGCTTTTAAATTCGAAATCACGCGGTGGAATATCTTGTTCAAGCAAATGTCAACTTATAACCTTATTTCTTGTCGATTTTGAGTAGAGATGGGCTACTCCTTGTTTTTAAAATCCCGCTGTGAAACGATCGATTTAATTTTTTTAAGCTTCTCGAATGAAAAAGAGCACCAGAGCAGCGATTAACAAGTTTTTTAATTATTCTTGGTACTTACAGCAGTGAATGAAAACAAGAAATAACTGCTGTCGATTATTATTTTTTCAACCTTTTTTGGCGAATGCGCTGGAATCCACCGACCCTTTTAATTGATGCTAAGAAAAATACGCATTGCAATAGTGCCTAGTGTTACGAAACTATCGATAGTTATCGATAGTTTCCGATAGTTAGATAGTAAGAACCTAACAAAACTTTTTTTGTTATTTACAATAGAATTACAATGGTTCAAAATTGCATTTGTAAACAAGTAATTCGTTAAATTAGGATAACAACCAAAAATTTCGGAATAGCGAAGGAGAAAAATATAAATCTCTTGATGAACCTTCGATTTATTTTCACGATTTCGTTCACGTGCATGTATCGTTTCATTGGTTTGATGGTTTGTTACCGGTCGCCGGTCGAGCGAAATTTTTAAGTTTTTTATACCTTTCTTCTTCTTTTTTCTAATTTGGTACTTGTCCCTGCCTCAAAACTCCCAATGCCAAGTGATGGGATTTAATGTCGAAAAACTATCGATAGTTGAAAAGACTATCGATAGCATTTGATAGTTACTACTATCGATAGCGGTATAGCTAGTTGCGACGTTTTGACAGCTCGTGTTTTGAATAATTGTATCAGTTCAGATGTCATGAAATGTTATTAACAATGTGATTTTGAGTGAATTAAAAACAAAAGTTCATACAAATCTAGGCGAGACCAGCCAATGTTTATAAAAACAATGTCTACAAGTGAATTTATACATTTAACTGTTTTATGGCGGCTAGTGTTCATGTGAAGTTTTGCGATTGTTATGGTTATGTGTTTTACTAAAACGTATTTGGTGTATAAGTTTTATAGAAATTGACACTAATTTTAAATAAGACCGACAAGGTAAATGTATGTGTGTGGCTAAAATAAAATTGCATTAAAAATAAACAATGAGCAATCATTCAAAAGTCAAAAGGTCATTGACATTTGACCTACAAGGTATGACAGAATGGAAAAGTGTTTAAATTATTCTATTTTGTCTAAAGAGTTTAAGGTGTAAATATTACAACACCGATTTTGTTCACCGGTGAAAATTCATATGTGTCGCAGTGCCCCACAAATGTTTTTCTGGTTTGACGTCAGGTCACTTTTACCGCTGAATGAGAGCGCCATTTATGGGTATTTTTCTTCAATTTGTCATCTCGGTTTAAATATAATACGTCATTTCCATAACACCATAATGCAAAATTATTACTATGTATATGTATGTAAAAATAAACATAACTTCTTTATATACAACACCCTGTATATAAAGAATGAAACAAACAGATTATTATAAACTATAGACCCATAAGTGTAATTTCGAATTTTGCAAAAATATTTGAAAATGCCTTAAAACAAGGCTTATTAACTTCCTAACCTTTAATAATGTTTTGTCTAAGAACCAATTTGGATTTATCAAAGGGGGTAATACCACAAATGCTATATATGATTTTGTTGAAAGTGTTACTGACAATCTAAACAAGATTAACAGGTGCGTAGCTCTATTTATAGATTTGGCGAAGGCGTTTGACACGGTGTCACATTCCTTGCTGCTGGAAGTGATGAGCAAATATGGGGTGAGGGGCACCGTATTGAGGGTTTTCTCGAATTATCTGAGTGATCATTTCCAACGTACAAGGATAAAAGATATCTGTAGTGATAATAATATTGTAAGGCATGGTGTGTCCCATAGTACAGTGCTTAGTCCCATTTTATTTTTAATATATGTAAATGCTCTGTGTAGACTTGGTGTGGGGGGAAGATCGTGGCATATGCTGACGATACTGTCATTGTCTTCTTCTGTAAGACTTGGGAAGGATCGAGAGCTAAGTCCGGTTTTGCTAAAGTTAAAAACTATCTAGACACTTTCAAACTGCATATTAATATTCAAAAAACACATTAAATAGTATTCTCATTAACAGAAGCAAATTGACCGGATTTTAACAACATCTTGCTAGATAATATCCCTAAACCCATAACACAATGCGAAAAAATTAAATACCTTGGTGTCATAATAGACAAAAATTTGAAGTGGAACGAGCATATGCCGTACATCACTAAAAAGATAAGGTATTTGATTTACAAATTGTATACTTTGAGAGAATTTCTGTGCCGTAAATTTCTTATAATGATCTATAAGGCACTGGTTGAACCACTTCTAAATTATGCAATTATCGTGTGGGGAGGGACATATAATATACATTTAGAACAACTTAAAAGAATTCAAAATTATATTGCTAAAATCATATTTAAAAAACCCAGAATGTATCCTACTAATGTGTTATATTCTAACGAAATAAATAAAGTTTATATATTATAGCTGCTTGCAACTTTATAGATAACAGTGAAAGTATGACTCGAGATATAGAGTGCATATATATTGCACAAGAGGAGTTGAAAATAAACTTTTAAACACAACGCTTTGTAACAACAGTTTGGGTCAACACTTTATATCATATCTGGGTCATAAATTATACAATAATATATCATTAGAAAAACGAAATATAAAAGATGAAAAACATTTTAAAACTTAGTTTAAAAAATTATTTTTGATTAATTTAAATATTTTTACTGACATATTGTGATAGCGGTGTTATTTAGACTGTTGCACTCCCTGCAGGTTTTGTGACTTTCGCTGCTTGGATTTGTTGTTCCTGCACTGGTAGTGCTTTAACTTAATTTTTTTCTCATCACTAAGCATTTATTGAGGTTTATAGAGATTGATTGTAACGCTTAAGTAGCTGTGATAGTTCTAAATATGTTAAATTCTAAAAATAGGCACATACAGGTATTTGATACCGAGGTGTCATATGTAACTGTTATAAATTTTTATAAAACTATACGTCTATTTACTTTGTAGTCTGTATAAACGACTTTGAAATAAATAAATTTGAAATTTAAATTTGAAATTTGCCGCGAAGATATTATTTAGTATACTCACCTATCCCTCACAAATTAATTGTGGTGGTTTGCGGTCAGTTCCTCTTTCCCGTGGATCGCCGTTCGTTGTGAACATATTTTTGTGAATATTTTTCTCGAGTGGCACGCGAGCCCCTCGGCTAGCACATTTATATGCACCTTTAGCGATACGTAGCGTAGTGCGGGTTTGTTCGTAGTAATTTTTACTATTTTTTTAAAACTAGAATTTCTGTATTAAAGTTTCCTATATGTAACTCGAACGCTAGGAGTAAAAATGTTGTAACCACACATGCGTAAAGTGTATTTTCTGTATGTATGTATTTCCCTATTTATGCAGACAACGTGTACTTAAATACATTAGAGATTTTAAGAAGTTGGAAAATCTATAATTTGCGTCATGTAAAAACAGATAATGTAAGAAGTTCTTTCTCCTTTCTCATTGTTGCCTTATTTTATTTTGAATATCCAAAAAAATCGGCATTGAATTAAAAAAGTTTAGCAATTTCTTAGGATGTGTTTTAAATTAAATTGAAGAGATATCTGAAACAGATTCTCAAATACTTGTCTCCTAAATTTTTTCAGTTCTTAAAAGCCTTTTTTATATTCTACATTATAAAATAGTTCATTGTATTCACCGCCTTCTAAAAGCCTATAAAAGTTTTTGCTACTACTGTCCCGTAATATGTAGGAACTTGCATGTGTCTAGTTAGTAGAGCGGAGCAATAAAAAACTTTTTTGAAATTATATTTTTATATCCGTAGGTTTAGATTTTTAGGTTATATTTAACTTTAAAAAATCGAGATTGTGCGATGACATATTGAGGTTTCTTTTAAAAAGTGAAATATACCTACGTTACAATAGAAGAACCAACGTGTGATTTAAATATATTAACCGAGTATATGATTAACGTTTATGCACTTTCCAAGGTTATCGAAAGGGTTATCTATGATCAGCTATACGAATCTGTTGTGTCTAATAGCATCATTAATTAATTATCATCAATCAGGGTTTCGCAAGGGACATAGTACAGCCACTGCTTTACTTAATATCACAGACAATATATTTAAGTCCCCTGATATTGGTAGAGCAACGTTACTTGTTCTTCTAGACTTCTCTAAAGCCTTTGATACCTTAGACCACGTATTGCTTTGTGCAAAACTTCGCTATTATGGCTTCGATGCGATTTCTGCAAAATTTATTATTAATTAATTAGATGGGCATCATCAGAGGGTTCTTGTTAGGGACGTGGTATCAGATCACATATGGGGTTCCGCAAGAAGTGATATTCTATTTCTTATATATACTCAAGTATCCCGTCATTTGCTGATGATATACATCTCTTACATTAGTTAGTCAAGGTCTAGGTGCTATTGAAAATTATGCAAAGAATAATAATTTAAAACTCAATGCAGCGAAATGTTCTGTTCTAACTTTCTGTCCAATGAATCACAGATAGGATATTGAAAGTGTTGTGCAGTTATCTATTAGTGGAATTAAACTAAAGC
Source organism: Barypeithes pellucidus (assembly GCA_963991005.1). Taxonomy (NCBI): domain Eukaryota; kingdom Metazoa; phylum Arthropoda; class Insecta; order Coleoptera; family Curculionidae; genus Barypeithes; species Barypeithes pellucidus. Next base: position 46,988,516 of record OZ022560.1, read on the forward strand.
CTGTTAAAACAGCAAAAAATCTGGGTCTTATTTTTGATACGAAATTACTTTTTCTAATCACGTTTCCATGGTTATAAAAATATGTTATGCTACCCTCAGACCGCTATATGCTAATGTTAATATAATTAACTTTAAATTAAGGAAAAAACTTTGTGAATCCTTATTACTACCTGGGATTAACTATGCTAACTTAGTTTACTGTCCCTCCTTGGATAATACCTATTACTCTGAATCGCTTGCAGAGAATTATGAACACATGTTGTAGGTTTGTCTGTTGTTTGAGGAAATTTTATAATATTTCAGATAGTCTGAAACGACTAGAATGCCTTAAAATTAAAAAATCAAACGAGTGTCATCTCTCGTTGTTTATGCATTTATTACTTCGAACTTCCTTACCTCGCTACTTGCGCGATATGCTTCAATTCCGGTTAAACATCCACGATGATAACTTAAGGTATGTCAATAGACTCGCTACACCTCGGTTTCACACGGCAAGGTTCAGGTGTTCATTTTTTCTAGAATGCTCTGGCGTTATATAATGGAATTAATGACGACATTAAGAAGCTACCACTTGATTCCTTTTGTATGAGACTAAAAAGAAGTGACGTTAGATTTGTACAATGCTTTTTCTATTGTTTAAAATTTAGTATGCTAGTATATATTTAAATTGTAAAGAACATACATAACTTAGCAACACATATACACTTTTTTTTTGCTTTTCTTTTGTAATCTTTCATATGAAGTATATTATATATTTATAGATATTAAATATTAGTGGTTAAAGATTGAGTGGAATAGCCGATTTGGCTAAACTTCGCCGTTTTTTGTTTCATATTATGTACAGGAATAAAGACAGATTATTATTATAATATGGTTTCTTGTAAAGAACAAGTCAGCTTATAAGTATGTGCCCCAATAGTCATTCCATTTACATAATGGAGCGCCAACAAAAATTGCAATTTTGTATATTTTTCCCCCACTTTAAAACGAAAAAGGAACCTGAAGATTTAAATATTTTTCAAAGAAAATTTACAGGTATATTTAATTAACTGAAACGCAATGATCTCGAACAAACCCGAACAAACCCAGGGTAAATCAAGAAAAATAGTTTAATTTTCACACCTATTGACATCGTTCCAACCTAATATCTAGTTAATAAGGTATGCTACCTTACAAAATATTTAAACATTTGTGTGTTGACAGAAAATATCATTACAATATGGAAAAATTTACGTTGAAATGGCGAACCATACCTGGCAAGCGACACTACCCATTTGCATGTTTGGAATCTAGAGATACATTTATGGCCGCTGATTTTCCTTCCTTTTAGTATTTAGCTCAGTTTTTCTATTTAGTCTAAGGACTCTGTATCTATCCGTAATATTGATATAGGGATTTAAGAGTTAGATTAATAATGGGAACTTTTTTCGCTCAATCGACTCCTTCTGTCACACGAGGATTTTTGTAATGTATTTATTGTAAAGGTATAATTTTTAAATGCAGTATTCGTGGGGTTAATGATTTTTTATTGTTTTAAACACTGTGTATATATATATACATAGTCTGGAAACGGTTTAACCCACTATTGGGGAAGGTAAACTACTTTTTGACGGAAGAATGACAATACTATCAAAATGGCGGCATATTGGTAAAGAAAATTAAGTAGGACGAGGGGCATTGCAATATATCATTTTAAAGGTCCTATCGAGTACTTTACAATTCCAGAAGATTGTGTCCCTATTCATACTCAAGACGAAATGGCAGCTTCTTAAAAAATAATATTTACTATTTTTTTCTTCTGCTATTTTAATTTAGATTTTACAACTTTGTAGAAAGTCAATTTATCAGTTGGCTCATACACACTGCTTTATGCCAAGTTGTAAAATCTAAACTAAATAGCAAAAGGAAAGAAAATAGTAAATATAATTTTTTAATACGTATTTTGGGTACAAATAGGAACACAATATTCTGGGATTGTAAAGAACTCGACCGGATCTTTACAATTATGTATCGCAAGACCCCTCTTCCTATTCAATTTTGTTTTCAAGATGTCGCCCATCCGCGATTTAAGACGGTAAATGAAATAAAGGATAAAAAAAAACTATTGAATTTTTAAAACATCGTCATTTTGTTCTCGATGCGAAGTACTCGAGGATACCTTCAAAATGAAGTATCGCAGGAACCCTCTTCCTATTTAATTTTCTTTACCAAGATGGCGCCCATCCGCCATTTTGACAGTTATTAATGTTATTCTTCCGTCAAAAAATAGTTTACTGATACGAATTCGATTTCACAAATTTTGAAATTGGTACGTTCATGATAATTTACAAACGGTAGCATCAGTACACACAAAACTAGCTGAAAAATAACATAAAATCGAGATGAAGACAACATCGGCTAATATTGTAGAACGAGCCCCTCAAAATCCCCATAAATTTAAAACTAAAATACCTCATTTATAAAATGCCGAACGGAATAATAATAGCTTGTTTTAACTCCTGTAACTGAAATCGAGGCCGAGGAAAATATCAAAGAATCGAAGAAGACTAGTGCTTGACAAAATAACAACCGAGACGTTAAAAATATTAGAATATGTTAAAGGATCCTTTAACTTTACATAAATATAATTAACTTAATTTTTGAGAGGGCATAATTTCCTACTCATTTTAAGGCTTCTGTTATGACATCAATTTTTTAGACAGAATTGAAATGTGATATTTCCATTAATTTGCCTATTGGTTTACTTTCAAATACCGGGTGATATGGAAATAACTTATATTAAGTTAATAAATCATCTTATCTCATTTTCATAAGAGGTCGCGTGCATTTCTGACGTTTCATAAACAAACACATTGTCATTTAAGAGACTCAAGTCGTCAGTGACATTGTCGGTTTGCAAAATTACCATACCATAAAATTATAGTAGTTCTTACCTCAAGAATTCTTGAGATCGCCATGTAGCAAACGTACAGGTTCTTGTGGAATAAAAGAGATAATATATTTGTAGGTAGGAAAACGTAGGTGTAAAAGCTCTACACTTTCCGATATAGCTTTATTCTCTACGTCTACTATATTCTCAATATTATCATCTTCTTCTTAGTAAGCCATATATATACAGGGTTCCCCATAATAGACTACCCATTTTATATTATTAATAAATTCCCTACGAGATAACTAAATAGGTTGTTCTCTGTGGGATTATCTTCTGTAGTCTTTGGGATTTAAGTGAATTATTAATCAAGTAGGCGCCTGTCACAAATAAATTTTAAATTAATAATTTCGTGGAACGTCATTTTTCCGCCAGAAGTTTGTTAGTTTTCATCAATAATTAGTTTTTTGCTTTGAGACATTATTTCAACATCCGTTTTAACTTTCATGGATTACTCAGTCCAACAACGTGTGTTTTGTGTAGAAACTTACATAAGAAGCAATTCGATAGAAGAAGTTAGACGTGCATTCCGGCGTCAGTTTAATAACAACAATAGGGGCCACGCGCCAAATCGTAAAACTGTTGAGTTATGGGTTCGGCATTGGCGTGAAAAGGGTTCTGCACAAAATTTGAAGAAGCCTGGACAATGCCTTACTATTCCAACAAGATGGGGCAACAGCTCATACCGCCAGAAACTCAATGAGGGTCCTGCGAGAAATGTTTAATGGCCGACTCATTTCTCGATTCGGAGATTTGCCTTGGCCTTCGAGGTCCCCCGACTTAACGGCACCCGATTTTTTCCTGTGGGGATATTTAAAAGCCAAAGTGTTTGCGAGTCATCCAGGTACTATCGAGGAAGTAAAAGTCAAAATTGGTGAAGAACTTGAAAGAATAGAAAAATGTGTTGAAGTTGGTGGAGGTCATTTAGAAGACGTGATTTTTAAAAGTTAGAATTAAATTAGCCAAATATTTATAAGTTATCATAAATCCCAAAGAGTTAGCTGTAATTTAGTAAGATAAAAAGTTTGTTTTGTTAACTAAAAAAATTTTAATTCAACTATTAAAATGGGTAGTCTATTATGGGGAACCCTGTATATACGTCCGGTAGTTGCCATACCTTTGGTCGTGACCCTGTTATTGTTAATTATTAATTATAACCATAATATAGAACTTATCCTTATTTTATGTAAAATAAGTAAAATGGGATAAACTCTACTTTTACCTTACAGTCCATTATAACCATTTCCTGCATAGTTGAATGTAAATTCAGTACACACACGCTGGTCACCAACCGCTATCCTTTTCTCTAATTTTAAAATAAATTATTATTTTCAGACTGAACAAGGTTCAGCAGTTCAATCCGAGGTTTATACTCATAGCGAAGATTCTACAAGACTGAAAGAAAGTATAGTGAAGGAAACAACTTACACATTTGCTAGGCATGGAATTAGATCAAATTATATGGATAGAAGTATTGAAGCCAAGCGAAAGGTAACAATATCAAATATAATATTATTCTGCATTCAGGTGATACACGATAACATACGTCATAACGTCAAATACATTACGAAAATTATATCGAATATTCAAAAATTCGCCATCAAATTAAATAAGCTATTATTTCGTTAATAATGAACCAATATTAATAATTTTTTAAAACTAATAGAACATAGATTCTAGAGTTTAGGGCAGAGCAGTTTATGTCCCTGTCTAGTTTGCATCTAATTGTACGGGGTAACGCATACAATTTAAATGCATGTAAATTTCCTCAAATTTAATTTCGACATATCTTCAATTTAATTTATTTTTTAAACTAAACAATTGGATATATGTACAGGGTGTCCATTTTTGGGTAGTTTTATGGGGTATCTCCGTTATTAGTGAAGATAGAAGGATGCGGTTTTCGCAGCACTGTGCTACTTTTTTGTCAAACAGAAGATGCCGTGACCCATTTAAAAAGAACAAATTTGTTTATTTTGCTTGAAAACTATTGAATGTAGAAAAGATCTGAGTACGTCACTGGATTCTACGTAAAAAACTACAAAACTAATATTTTAGGTCTTTTTGATAAGTTACGGGGTAACCGAGATATGGGGGGGGTGTCCCAAAATGCATAATTCTCAAAAACATCCCGTATATCAAAAACAAGCCGGCCTAGAAAAATTCTGATTACGGCATCTTCTGTTTGACAAAAAAGTAGCAAAGTGCTGCGAAAACCGCATCCTTCTATCTTGACTAATAACGGAGATACCACGTAAAATTACCCAAAAATGGACACCCTGTATATCTGGGTTAGATCGAAAAGAATCGCCATGCCACTCGAGGTAACAAAAAATGTCCAATTTTTTCATAAATAATTAGTTTTATCACTTTGGGCTTCTATTATATTAAAAATTGTAACCATTTCAACAAATAAAGTCTATAATACTTTTCGTTTAATTAATTTCATTACTTCAAGAATTCGAAAGTAACAACACAAATATAGCATACAAAATGCATAGAAGCCTCAAGCATAGAACATTGTTCAGGTATTAAAAACTGATTCGCCTTCATCATTGCTGAGTATGCTAAACTTCAATAACTTTTAATTTACTTACCTCATCCATGAGTGCCTATTTAATTCTATAGCTGAAATTTGTATCCTTATTTTCGAATTTTTAAAGTTAAGTAACCACATTAACTAAATGAAAAGAAAGAAATTTGTGACTAGAACAACACCTTTACCAGTAAATGCGAAATATGTTTTAGTCAGTCATTATAGTCTTATTTGGTGGGAATCGTTTTTAGTTTTAATTTATTCAGATTTATTTAACTATGCCCAATATTAAGAAAAATCTAAATTTCTACATGCGTTCTCACATGGCCCATATACATGAGATTTTTTAATTCGATTTTTTTTACATACATACGTAAGAAAGAGACATATAAATTTACTAGTCTGTTTGATTAATGGTTGCCAAATTTTTTGTTCAATTTTGTTTAGTTCCTTGGTGCATCGTTTATTTAAATGTATTTTTTTCGAAAGTTAGTTTTCTTGTTTTATGTTTTAGGTCATAAGAATGCTCTTTGTAATCGTAGCGGAATTTTTTATATGTTGGGCACCGATACACATACTAAATACATGGTACCTCTTCTATCCCAAAGAAGTATACGAAATAGTCGGATCCACGGGTGTATCATTGGTTCAGCTCCTGGCCTATATAAGTTCCTGCTCAAATCCAATAACATATTGTTTTATGAATAGAAAATTTAGACAAACCTTTTTCACTGCCTTTAAATGCGGGTACGTGTTGATTTTTGTCCGTCTACTTGTTTGCATGTCAGTAATTGGTCATTCTTTTACAAACCGCACCCTTTTTAACCTTGACATTTTAGAATCGTCCGAAATTTTTTTACAACTTACATACAACGTAGTTCAGGATTTTGCTGAAATTTTTTTTTTTTGTTAATATCCACTAATATATTTTTGAAAATTTGCTGGATTTTCTCCAATCTTGTCATATTTGAAATTTAATATTTCCAGTTATACTGATTGGATCAATATCCGTCTTTTTTTATTTTACACTTGGTTACATAAGCTGTCAAAGTATATTAAAAAAATTGTCACTATGAACAAATGAAAAATAATAATAATTTAATTGTTTAAATAGTTTTAATATGCTCCTACCGTCCTAAATTAATTTTGAAAATACCATGTTCTTTATTCTCTTATCTACAAAACCGGGTCGGTTCAGTGTGAATCATTAATATTTTCATCCTTCGCGTCGCTCGAAAGCGCAATTCTGCCACTATTCCAATCATTGCTGTGTATCTTGCGAGTGAAAATATTTAATAACTTCCGAAATAAAAGAGGTGCCACTATTTCGTAAAATTGTTTTTGTAGCTAAGAGGATGAATAACAAAATGGTATTTTTTAAAATTAATTTAAGATGGGTTAAGAATATGTTAAAACTATTTAAACAATTAAAATATTCTATTTGTTCACACTTTCAATCCTTTTTTATTACACATTGAAAGCTAATCGAACAAAGGATATATTAAATTTCAAATATGAGAAGATTGGAAAAAATTATCAATAATTTATGTGTGGATATTTTCGAAATAAACTTTTTTTCAGCAAAATTCTGTCAACTAATTTTATGTATATAAGTTGTAAAAAGTGTGCGGTTTGAACAAGAATGACTCTAAATAGTGTAATTTGATGTGTTATAGATGTATGAAAATTGGAAATTCTCTTCTAACGTTTGGTAGAGAGAATAAACCCGAACAAATCTATACATACCTTAAAACTTTTCTTTGTGTGTTTAAATGTAATGTAGCTAAGATGAAGTTCTGAAAAGCTCCAAAATTTAGAAAAAATCGAGAAGAAATCTTGCATTGTTTTACTTATAAAATTTTTTTATCGGTTCATCTTGTATCCAATGGGTTCAGATTATAAAGAAAATATAATTATTAAATAATATGTTTTCCTAAGAAATATTTTATAGCCAAAAATAAGATTGATATTGCAATTGGTACAGAATATTTAAATTTTATTGTGATTAAAAATTAATTTCATATAAGTACTCGTATATTGAGTAAGGTCCTATAAAATTGCAAGCTTTATATTCAGTAATAGCATTTTATATTCACCAAATTCCCCTTATAGGAGCCATCTATACGACAAATATTCAAGTATGTTTTTATGGTCGAGCTTGGAGATTTTTAGGTGTAATATAAATTAAAAGTTCTTGACGGTTATTTTTGCATTAGGGTAGTTAAAAATTCTAAAGTTTGGCAAGTAATTTTTAAAAATAAATAAATTAGTCGTATGTTATTGCTAAAATATTAATTTTACCGATGATTGAAATTAATAACTTATGAGCGTTTTGCATTACACCGATTTAAATAAATTAAGAGTACATTTTTTAAAGAGGAATGACCAAAGTATTTAAAAACAGTTTTCAGCTCTGTTACATAACAGCACTCAAAATTTTTGGCCCAACGAGTGTGGTTGCCGTGGTGCGTTCCCGACTTCTCTCATGATGTAAAACATCTACTGTGGTATGGTTTAATGGTCCTTTATGGCTTCAATAAAATATTCGGTGGGTCGGTTCAAAAGTAAATAATCAAAACCAGAAAAGTAAATGGCTGTGTACCCCTTTGGGGCTTTCTCCATTAAAGGGCACTTTAGAAATTTTTTTTTTATGATAAAGTACGTTTATTTTGACATCCTTTGTATGCCCTTGAGAAAGTAGGTGGTACTTACCGGATATCCTGTATACAAGAAAATACTATGATTTTAAAACTTTTTCAGTCTGTCAACCTGTTTAACAATTCTTTCCACAATTTAAAATAACGGCGAAAAATGTATGCTTTCCGACACAACCAACAGTAATAACACACAAATTTTAAATCATATCAGAACATTTATTATCATAAATTGTTTAACAACAGAACCAAAAAATGGTTATTCCACAACTCGTAAATTTAGCACTGCATATATCTAGCCAGAAATACCTTGATGTTTAAAATTCGTATACAAACACGTGGGAAAATTAATCAAGACATATTCAATGCTCGTTTGAGCAATGGTTTCCCACAACCAAGGCCGAGGCATGCTTTGTGATCTGGCATCATTGCTAGCCTTCTGATCTACATGCAGTTGTGAACCCTAAAATAGCTGTCTGGCGTATCACAAGGTAGGTAGCACTTGGGTAATATTAGGGGTATTTAGACATTCAATTTTTAAAAAGTTATGTAGCATTTCTCTAGAATGCCCAAGGTACCTAAGCAATTTACATGCCACCTGACCTTATTAAACAGAATTTACAAAATTTACAACAGTTTCTGTGCTGGTCAGCCTAACGGATCTAATCAACGGCGAGCGCTTGGAGATACAAACCGATCGTATGAAAACGATCTACAACTTCACAAAACTATTCAACATCAGATGGTTAAATGAAGAACCTCCGTCAATTGAGAAGAGCCTAGTTTGAAACACTTGTGGTTCAAGAACTGTCAATGGAGTGGGCGCAGGTATATACGGAGAAAGACCCAGGTTCATCAGCATCTCCCTGGGTAAACACGCCAAAGTATACCAAGTGGAAGTTCATGCTATACCAGCGTGTATACAAAGAACCCATAAAAAAGTATACATCTTATCAGATAGCCAAGCGGCCTTACCGACCTGTAAAAATTGGCAGCGTAGAGAAATAATATAGAACTCTTGTGGGTTCCTGGACACTCAGGGAAAAAAGAAAATGAAAAATCAGACGAAGTAGCGAGAGCTGGATCTGCTCAAAATTTGAGGGGCCCTGAACCAGCCCTTAGAATATTAAGAGGCAACCAGAACAACGATAGACAGATGGGCGTGAAAACAACACCTATCTCGATGGAGCGGCATACCGGTTCAAACACACGCACGGGCCACATGGGAATGTTATTGCTACCTCGAACTCAGTTGAGACAGGTGACTGGTTTGCTGACGGGCCACTGTCACTTAAGGAAGAACCGTCAACGTATAGGATTCTATAATACCTATATCCATTGAATGCAGAGATTGCGGCCATGAGACTGAAACTGCCTCTCATATCACATACAGCTGCGAAGCGCTGACCCGTAGAAGGCCCATAATCTTCGAAAATATTTAACGCCACGAGAACCTCCCGCATACCAAACTTGGTAGAAAACTATTGGACCTCATAGATGGAACAAAGCTTCTCTAACATGACTGGGCGCACAATACTGCAGTATAAGAAGCTTTTTTGAAAATAGCCACAAGCACAAAACACAAAATGAAATTGGTAAAAAACTATAACTTAAGGAAAGTTCTAATAATACTTATATAGGTACATTTCTTGCCATTTATTATTAGATCCTCTGACAGTTGGAGGTGTGGCCATTGAAATTTATCAACAATACCTGTGAGAGTTCTTTTAATGGTTGAATTTTCTGAATTTCAAATAGTGTTTTAAAGCAAATAACAGATTATAGAGATCAACTGTCATGTCATTATCATACTTACTAGCCAGTTTGGCTGCATCATTTTTTGTTACTTCGTTTGGAAAGGATGTGAATTTATCCGGTTGTAAGATTTCAAATTGATCGAAAATCAAAATCATCAATTATTGTATAATGTTTCACGGTATTTGCTTACGTAACTTGGGGCCTCTGTAGCACGGGCGTCCTGTATCATTGACACACCGGATCATGCCACAGCAGTAGCTACGTCCTTGAGCACAACCATAAATAAATTATGGTAAATTCTAGTTCGTGAAAATATATTTGTGTGCCAGTGTTTAATTTTAATAATCTAATATAATTAACATATGATGAAGGTATCCTAATTATTTATTTCCTTATTTTGTCCATTTTGACATGTTCATATACAATATCAGCCACACTTGGAAATAATTTTGTTGCTCATGCTTTAACATAGCCCCTTTTATACTGTAATTTAAACAGATGAAGTAACAGTTATATTTTCGAACATTTCCCAAACATTTTCGATAAATGTTTCGATTGTGCATCGAAACAGCGAAAGTCACAGCTAGTACCAACCACATGGAAACACGTGCAAATGTGCCATTTAAAATGTATACGTTTCTAAAATATTTCCATTTTTGTTGCCAACAGTTTCCAATTTTGATCGGAAACAGGAACGATAGTTATGATACATTTACCATAATGTGTCTAAAAATGCTACTTTTGTATTGCCAAGCGACCTCGCCTGATCGTAATGCTATTAAAAAATTTGGAATTTTATCTCTAGAGCAGTACACCACCGCATCAATGCACCTCAAATTACGGATGAGTTAATTGTAGCTGCATGCAATAGAGGAATCGAACAATATTCATCTGAAGCCGATCAACCACTTGATTGTGTCAATGTACCATCGCATCGTGTCAATGGGTTACTGAATTGAAGAGCAGCTCATAAATTGATATTTAGTTAAGAACAAAAATTTTCAATTTTTGTTTCATTGAATTTACGAAAAAATTACAAAATTTTCTCAAACATTGGTTTTTATAATTTATAATTGGTCAAATTTTGTACAAATATTATTATTACAAAAAATACATTCAGAAATGAATATTTTTTAAAAAGAATTTCTCATGTTATTTCAAAATGAAATGCTTACTGTACCTGGGGGGTCTAAGACCTTGACGCTGTATGTATATACGTATATTGTATATGTTCCTATTAATACATCGAAATCATAAAAAATATTCATTTTAGTACCTACTGCATTGAACTATTTTTACAAAATGATGGAAAATACAGGTCAGCATCCTGAGGATTTCATGAAGATGATTAAAAAGACTCGAAACGTAATTAAACGATAATGTGTGGTACATCATTGAATTTAGAATAAGAAAGGTGGAATTATTATAAAATCAGCACCGTATTAGGAGAGAAGTCGATGGCGTTTGCTTGAAAACGAAACATCGTATAAAAAAATTTGTTAATGTAGTCTTTAGGTTCACGAAAAGTTGCTGTGAGAAAGTTTTTTCAGTTTTCCTCTAACTTTAATATAACGCCGCAAAAAGGTTAAATGAATAATTCAAAATTTCAGTTTTTTAACTCAAAATCGTAAAATCTTATCACTTTTATTCGGCATATTGTTCATGCTTTGATTGCAATACTTTCTCATTTAATCGAAGTTCTATCTGTTACCATTAACGAGATCCCCATAGAGGAGGCCTCCTTCTCTTGGGCACCCTCTATTTTATTTACTGAAATAACTAAGGTTTGATCAGCACTATAGTTAGAAATAAATAAAAGTTTATGGCCGAAAATAACACTTTAATAACACTATAACTTAGTTTCATACTTTACGTTAAAAATTCGCTAAAGAATAAGGAACATATACTATAAAATTCTTCTTAACATGTAGAAATATTAAACTTTTACGGTAGCACCGAAAATATAAAAAGGTAATATAAATTTTAATTTTCTTTCCGTCTCTGCTAATATATTTAAATTTTTATAAAATGTCGAAATATCAGGAACTATTCGAAATTATAAACGTCGCTGCTGAAAGTGTTTATAAATATTTTTTTTTTATTATTTCCTTTTATGATTTCGATGTATTAATAGGAACATATACAATATACGTATATACATACAGCGTCAAGGTCTTAGACCCCCCAGGTACAGTAAGCATTTCATTTTGAAATAACATGAGAGATTCTTTTAAAAAATATTCATTTCTGAATGTATTTTTTGTAATAATAATATTTGTACAAAATTTGACCAATTATAAATTATAAAAACCAATGTTTGAGAAAATTTTGTAATTTTTTCGTAAATTCAATGAAACAAAAATTGAAAATTTTTGTTCTTAACTAAATTATCAATTTATGAGCTGCTCTTCAATTCAGTAACCCATTGACACGATGCGATGGTACATTGACACAATCAAGTGGTTGATCGGCTTCAGATGAATATTGTTCGATTCCTCTATTGCATGCAGCTACAATTAACTCATCCGTAATTTGAGGTGCATTAATGCGGTGGTGTACTGCTCTAGAGATAAAATTCCAAATTTTTTAATAGCATTACGATCAGGCGAGGTCGCTTGGCAATACAAAAGTAGCATTTTTAGACACATTATGGTAAATGTATCATAACTATCGTTTCTGTTTCCGATCAAAATTGGAAACTGTTGGCAACAAAAATGGAAATATTTTAGAAACGTATACATTTTAAATGGCACGATCGAAACATTTATCGAAAATGTTTGGGAAATGTTCGAAAATATAACTGCTACTTCATCTGTTTAAATGACAGTATAAAAGGGGCTATGTTAAAGCATGAGCAACAAAATTATTTCCAAGTGTGGCTGATATTGTATATGAACATGTCAAAATGGACAAAATAAGGAAATAAATAATTAGGATACCTTCACTGTTGTAAAATAAAAGAGAAACAATAATTTCGCCATGATGAATTCGTTATAAGTATAGTTTATTTCATATACCTAGTTAGTGCACATAAGAACCAAAAAATCATTGTGGCAGTAAATTTTATCGTGCAGTTGAGTAATTTGGTTTTATATTTTCAACGTGCCCTCGATTTATTTGAATTTATAAAAAAAATATACTTTGCCAAAAAAATAAAAATTAAAATATTTTTAAAATTTATTTATTTCTTTTATAAATCGACTTAGCTAGGAAAATGGAACTTATGTAACAAATTTTGGCTTTTCAAAAGATGCAGGATTTTCATTTTAACAAAATAAATATTCATTTCACAAAATGGCCGCTAGAAAGCAATAAATTTGTCTGATTCAAAATGGACTCAACACATTTCTATTCTTTGGATTCTATAATGTTTCGTATATCATGTAGCTATAATTTATAGAAAATGTGTCGAAACATAAACACTCTTTCGATAATGTATCGACCTAGTGCGAAACAAACGTAGCTGAAATAAATTTTATTGTCACGTTTGTTCGGGCGCTAAACTTTTCTTCAGTGTACATGCATAACCTAAAACAAAAATTCATATATTTTTCTCATTGTTTCTGTTCTGAACCGAAACTAAAAATGTACTCCGTAGTTGAAACTAAAGAAAAAAAATCTGTTGGTGTTAACAGCTGTGTAAAAATTATAAGTTATTATGGCAAGGTGATGCACAGAAAAATAAAAGGTTTATTAGGTGATGGTGAATGCCAAAGAAAGAAAGGTTTGCTTGTATGCCAGAAAACAAAGGTTGGGCCATATGTTTCTGGAAGTTTCGAAAAATATTTTCGTCACAAGTTTCGTAAATGAATGGATACCATCGTTTGGTAAATATTTCGAAGCAAAAAATCCCAATTTGTTTTGATTAACTTAATTCGAAAATGTATCGTTACAATTATTGGAAGCGCATGTGTCTTACCAAAACTTTATAATTTTAACTAAAAATGTTTCGAAAAATATTTATCTTCGCGTGTCGTTAATGTATCGACACTATGGTTTGTAAAATATTTCGAACCAATCACGTCTTTAGTGTTTCTAGTAACTAGATTCGAAAATGTGTCGCAAAAATTTTGTAACACATGTTTCTCAATACAACTTTCTAATTTTAATCGAAACGTTTCTCAGCAATGAATGTGTGTCCAATTTGTGTCGAAAAATGCTACTTGGGTATATTCTTGTTTAGGTAACCTGCCAGCCAATATTGCTGGATGTACCCTGGAGTTGTCGTCCATAAAGATGAAATTCTCACCTAATTCTTTGCATGTTGGATTGATGATTGACGTGATATTCATAGAATACTATTTAGGTTTGTTCGCGATAATATAGTGTACACTTAACTTGTCATGTTCTGACGGATAGGTATTAATGGATTTCAGTGATTGTGCATAGCACCCCCGCAAAAGCCATCCACTATGTCCCCTTATCCACTGTAAGCGAGCAATTTTGTGTCGTGGAAGTAGAGTAGGTACCCTTAAATGCCTTGTTGAATGAAGATCTGTACAGGTCGATAAACCACGGCGAAATGTACGTTGGAAGTGATTCCTAAGAGCTGGAGCTGGATTATGTCTATGCATATGAGTATTGAACCTCATGCCGATCCCTCTTTTCATTTAGTACTCTAGGTCGCCCACGTGGTCGTCTTTTCTTTCCACTGTACCGACTTTCCTTAACTTTGAACAATTCGTACAATAGATAAACTTGGAATATGCAACAGCCTGTCGAAGAAACTGGAATGTCCAGCCTTAATGAAACAATTATTGTCCTATCAAAGGCGGAAATTTTATGTCGGGGGATTTTAATGCAAAAGGAAAAAGAAACTGAATAGCACCTTTACCACAGCTAATATTTATGATCTTGTTTATCAAAAATAACTTCTCCACTGTTTGTCTAGCAACGGAGAACCAAATAAAAATATGAAATACCAGGGATGCAAGACTCTTTAGGTTGTTATTTTTTTAAATTTCTTTTAAACGGGTATTTCTGGATTTTTTCAATTTTACCAAACCTTTACAATTAGTTCTTCACAACAGGGTTATCTTTTTATTAATATTTAACGCTAATTCTGGTATTAAATATTTAGAAAGATAAAAAACGGAAGCAAAAACTATGTCAAAGTTGATAGAGTATTGATATAATTTGTTCAAATAACTGAACATTTGACTTTGTTCTTTTTTTTTTAAATCCCAGCTATGCCTAACTGAATTTAAGAACAATTCCAATGAAAAATCTCTAAATTTATATTTTAATCCACTTAATAAATCTTAATAATTAAAAACGAATCTCCAGTTGAATAATTAAAAATGCTTCCTCTTCAGAAAAAACATTGAAAACTGTGATAATATTATGTAGGAAGATTAAAGCTCATGGATAAGTAGCGGAATTTTTTAACAGCTGATACTCTGCCTGAGAGAAGAGAAGTTCAACGGCTAAAGGACAATACTTGTAGAAAATCACAACCTTCCAAAAATACGGAACATATAGAATTAAATATGTATTTGAATATTGTAGTATATTGAAAAACAAGTATTGAATATGTTACAAACCGAACTTGTTAATCGAGAACTATAGGACATATTTTACATTAAAATAAATTTAATCCGTATGAACCTAAATTTATAAATACATTAAAATAAATTTTTTAAATATGGAAATACGTGAGTTGGATAATACGGTTCTTGACGTAAAAAATATTGTGGTGTAGTGTGATGATGCACCTCCATTCATAGTGCAAGAGTGATTAAATGCGTCTTTTGGAAACAGTTAAGGGCAAAGTAATTTGTTGAAATATGGAGCAGTATTAACCCTTTAAGTGTGATTTCACTCCATTATATTTTTGTGAGATTGTTTAAAACAGAAAGTGTACAAACAAAGACATTTTCGAGATAGCCACTATTTAGAGACAGTTATTTGAGAATATTTTTATACTAATACCACAAAGTATAAAAAACACAGTTAAAGATGATTCAAGAAGGACAGTTATTTACATTGATCGTGATACAAGGCACACCGAAATTTAATTTTTTTATTAAGCCAATCTTAAGCTATTCAATTACACATGATGGGAAAACCATATACCTATCATCAAATACCGATATGGAAATTATTATTTCCAGCCCACCCGATGATCCTTGTCTACACAGTAGCACTTTAAAATACTATTTCAGATTGAATGATACTACCAAGAAAAGGGAGCCCTTCTCTATTGATAGGATGCAACCACCTGTCGACCGGTTTCGAACTTATTTGTTCTCATCAGTACAGGGTAGCTTCCTTTCCTTGGTAGTACCATTCAATCTGAAATAGAATTTTAAAGTGCTACTATGTAGACAAAAATACGCTCTTATTGTATAAGGGTCATCGGGTGGTCTGGAAATAATAATTTTCCATATTGGTATTTGATATTAATACCACCTGAGAAGGTGGTTCAATTAACACACACCAACAAATAATTTCTATGATGCTATTGCCAAAAATTGCCCGAAAGCTGAACATATCTAATAATGAAAATAGTACCACTGACACTAATTTTCGTTTCGTCAATGTCAAAATTTAATTTGTTAGTGTTTGCCGTATTACCTGAACTATAAGAGTTTCGTGGATTTGTCATCACGTTTAATTGAATAGCTTAGGATTGGCTAACCAAAATGCATTCAAACTCATCATATGGGTTTACCATGTCGACCTCTTCAAGGAGTTATAAAGCAGTTTTCCTATAAAATGTACCGTGAAGCCAATATTCAGGCACTAACTAAATGATACATCACCTGATTTAATTATATTCAAAAAATTTGGAGATCACTACGACATAAATCTCACTAGAACGTAATATTTTTAGTATATTTAATACTTGTTTCAATCTATTTACAGTTACTATACGAGTATTGACATATCAGTTGGAATATAGGTTATATTGTTGCACATAGAAAAATATGGCAGCCTAATTTTGAAAGCGCTACACAGATGAACTAAAAATCTGCGCTCTTGCTTCATCAGTCTGTCTGATCTGTCAGAACTTTGAATGTTTTTCAATTTCACGGTAATCATGACAGTATTCGTTTACCGTTGAAGAGACTAATAATTTTTACAGACTTCAACCAAACATATTTCTATTATGTACCTAAACCGAGTTTAATTGTAAACTATGTTATCCGGTAAGTTAAAACAAGGCCAATGCATAATGACGTGTCAAATAAGTCGGGCTAGGCTTCCTAATTATTTTAGTGGTAGAGGAACAAAGTTTAAATTGTTTTGATGACAAATACTAATTGTAAGTGTGTGTTTCCCCAGGGGAAACCCAGTGTGGTTGAACCGAATGGTTAATTGGCCCTGCCAATAAATTTCACAAATTTCTCGGATCTATTAATTGCACGAACTGTTTGTTTAATTAGAACAATACACCGTTTGTTAATCTGATGCGATGGTGGGTAAAATCTTATCATATTGATGTTAGTCTGGTAAGCGATTCGAATGTTAAATGTCCCTACTTTGACTAGATCTCCAAACTTGGACAACATTTTTAATATTTTTTTTTTTTATGATCAAACACAAGCACTATAGGAAAAATCCTTTAGGGCACTCTGGGAGTGATGCGTGTGCGCAAAAAGCGATTCACGTTGGTTTTGAATCGTTGGAGGTTATATTCGTTGGGAAAAACGACCTCGGGAAGGTCGTTCCACAAGGATGTAGTCCTCCAGATGAAAGAATTCTTAAATAATGAAGTTCGAGGAGTGCTATTCGTCGCTCTGGGCGGAATTAAAAGGGCAAGATCAGCCGAGCACCTTCCATGAAAATATCTGTAAAAGAGAGTCAAATCCCCAACCTGCCTTCGATGTTCCAGGCTGTCGAGGTTCTTCGTCAGCTCGTGGTCTCCGATCAGACGAATAGCCCTTCTTTCGATGGAATCCAGTAGCCGAAGAGTATGTTTGGGTGCAGAGCTCCAGACATGAGAGCAGTATTCTAGTGATGGTCGAATCTGGGCTTTGTATAGTGTCAAAAGTTGTTGAGGTGTTTACAACTTTCTGGTTCTGAAGAGTACCGCAAGCTTCTGAGAAGCTATCTTGGCGATTGCCACAACGTGGTTATGCCAAGACAGATTTCCTCCCAGATTGACGCCCAGCAAATTAATAGATGAAGCCAGTGGGATTGCGGTTCTGTAATGTTAACCTTTTTAGAGAAAACTGCTGCCTGGGTTTTTGTAGCGTTAAATTCGACTTGGTTACTGTCACCCCAAGCGAAAATTTCTTCCAGGTCTTTGTTGAGGCGTGATACTTCATGCTGTCTGCGAAGATGTGCGCCGGCAGCCGATGTTTGCGCATTCAAAGAGAAAGATGAGATAAGTGTGCTATCGTCAGCAAAACTAAATATCGCATTTTTAGTTTTCACTAGAAGGTCATTAATGTAGAGTAAGAAGAGAGTGGGAGACAATATGGACCCTTGACGAACACCGGCTTTGATGGTGAAGGTGTCTGAGAGAAATCCGTCAATCGCCACTTGCAGAGAGCGGTCCTTAAGAAAGCTAGACAACCATGCACAGAATCGACTGGTCATACCATATATATCAGTAAAAGCGATATATTCCCGAAACAAAAACACTTCAGCCCATTTGTGTCATCTGTGATGAAACGGTTTTGTTCCATAAGAAAGAAAAAAATATTTGTGTTGGCTTTCCACATATTAATATCGATTTCAATAATAAGCATTAGTAGCCGAACTCACCCGAACAAAACTTGCGATAATGTAGAATTGACTGACGACCAACACAGGTGGCGCAAAAGCGTTAAAGTTTTAGACTAGAAGATAATTGAAAATACTAAATCTCTTCAAAACACCAAATGTTAAATGCGTGTTGTTTGTCCAGTTTTATTTATTCAGTAACGTGTGTTACATTGAATTATAATATAGGTAATATAAATACAAATACAAAATAATAATATACATATGTCTAATTTTAGACTTCGACACATACGGATGTTTTGCACCTAGGTGTCTATTCTTGGTATTTGCTATTGATTATATTATATTATATATTAAAAATGTTTAATAAAATGTTAAAATTTCCTTATTAAGTGGAAGTATATAATATATAAATACACTGTATTTATTCTGCAGTTTGATTCTTCCTGAATATTCAAAAGTATAGTTTATTTGTCTTAAAATGCTTCCGAATGCTATTATTATTACTACTAGTCCCCTATTCTTTACATACGTTGTAAAGATTTGCAACGATTTATTTTGCTTGACTTCTCAAATGTTTATTTCCTTCCTCCATTTCACGCCACTGTAGAACACATTTCTGTGCGTTTGAACGACGATATGTAGTGTAGAATTACAGAAGAAATAAAATTGAACTAATGAAGATTTTTGTAGGGTAAGATGTCAAATATAACAAGACACATATTATATTGATATATTTTATCGAACCTATAAAGAGTCGGTATAGTAAATTATCTTGAATTTGTTTATATTTCAGTCAGTTTTGGATCTAATTATTTCTTGTTAGTTTAATGTAAGGTTATGGAAAAATATTGCATGGTTTCGCCTTTGAGCAAAATAAACAGACCGTGGCTAATGCGTTGCTATATACAGGGTGGTTGATTAGTGCGAGGAAGTTAAATATCTCCGTTGTTCTTAAAAATATCGAAATTTATTAAATTCAAAGGTTCTAGGATAAATAAAAGCGCATGTTTTAAACATTTTTGGATATACAGGCATCTCCAAAAAAACGGGGCATCATATAAGTAATTTTTTTTAAATAGTACCCCCCATCTCTTTTTGTCTCATCGAATTCGGCAGAAAATTTTACATAAGATATGCTATTGCGACGTTGCCAGATTATTCAATTTTTCCTAAAATTTTATCGAAAAACATTATATCAAAAAAAATTATTTTAAAATATTACTAATTTATACTAAAAAAGAATATTTTATATTTTTATAAACCTTAGAGGTGTCCGAATAATTTTACTAAAAAAAAGCATCAATATCGTATACAGGGTGTTTTTACATAGGTACAAATATAGCAATTTTTAGATAAATATTACTCGATTTTTTCAAACGGACCCCCCTGTATATTATTATGTCCGTTTACATATAATTTCAACCTCTTTAAATATGCAATTATAATAAATGCTCTAAAACGTAACGTTCTTTTAATATTTTATGTTTTATTTAAAAAATGTAAAAATATCGGCACTTTCAATAAGTGAGCCATGAGTTGAACAAAAAAAATAATAAACTAAATAAAAAACTATAACAAGTATTCAATTTGACCTCCATTAACATCTAAACAGGTCTCTACGCGTTCTTGAAATGATCTACTAACATCATTTAATACATTGTTGTTGATATTCCGAAAAACTTGTGTAATGCGGTTCTTCATATCCTCTTTAGTGGTTGGAGGCACTTTATACACTTCATCTTTGAAGTATCCCCACAAAAAGAAGTCCATTTTTGTTAAATCTGGAGATCTAGGTGGTCATTGAAATGGTCCACCTCTACCTATCCATCTATTAGGAAATTTATTGTTTAAATGTTCATGGATTGCGGCCATATGGTGAACTGGAGCTCCATCGTGCAAATACCACATTCTGTCTTTTACAAAATTTGGCAAATTATTTAACAAGCGTGGTAACTCTTTTTGCAAAAAATCCAAATAGACTTGTCCAGATACTCGTGTTTCAAAAAAATAAGGACAAATGACATAATTTCCAACTATTCCACCCCACGCATTTAGTGACCATCGAGTTTGACTGTGAGTTCTAATAAAATGTGGGTTGGCGGTTGCATAATAATGGAAATTGTGCCTATTAACATTTCCAGTTTTATGAAATGTATCTTCGTCAACGGACAATACATAATTAAAAAAATACCTGTCTTGGTGTAATATTTGTTGATCCCATTCACAGAAAGTAACTCTGGTTCCATAGTCCTAATCGTTCAGCTCTTGCGTCAGTTGAATGTGATATGGGTGCATTATTTTTAGTCAAAATATTTTGGACATCCCAGCGTTTTACATCTGTTTCATTGGAAATTGTTCTTTGGGAGATATGGGGATTTTCAGTTAGTTTCAGCAGCACGGTTAATTTATTATCTTCTGTATTAACACTTTTAGTTCATTCAGTTTTTTCATATTCTACTTTTCCTGTCCCAGAGAAACGATCCATTTATTTATCAAATGCTTCTTTTCTTGGTTGTCTTCTATGTTAAGTTTCCCGATAAAGCCTTGTAGCAAGCAGACAGTTTCTGTCACTTGCTCCTAGTATGAAAACCATATCGACTAATTCGTCTGTAGAAAAATTCATAGCCTGTCAACAAAAAATACTTTTGATCTACAATAATTACCTTAACACCGTAAAGTTGTTAATCAATATGTCAGAAATTTAAATTCATTATTATTATGACAGTACGAATTATTAATTTTTGTTTAACTCATTGCCAACTTATTGAAAGTGTCGATATTTTTTAATTTTTTAAATAAAACATAAAATATTAAAAGAACGTTACGTTTTAGAGCATTTATTATAATTGCCTATTTAAAGAGGTTGAAATTATCTTTAAACTGAAATAATAATATACAGAGGTTTTGAAAAAATAGAGTAATATTTATCTAAAGATTGCTACATTTGTACCGATGTAAAAAACACCCTGTATACGATATTGATGCTTTTTTAAGTAAAATTATTCGGACACCTCTAAGGTTTATAAAAATGTAAAAATTTCTTTTTTAGTTTAAATTAGTAATATTTTAAAATATTCTTTTTGGTATGATGTTTTTCGAGAAAATTTTAGGAAAAATTGAATAATCTGGCAACGTCGTATAAATCACCAAAATAAAATAGCATATCTTATGTAAAATTTTCAGCCGAATTCGATGAGACAAAAAGAAATGGGGGTACTATTAAAAAAAAATTACTTATATGATGCCCCGTTTTTTGGAGCATCCTGTATATCCAAAAATATTTTTAAAATGTGCGCTTTTATTTATCCTAGAGTCTCTGTATTTAATAGATTTCGATATTTTTAAGAACAACGGAGATATTTGACTTCCGCACTAATCAACCACCTTGTATCTGAAGATAATTAATAAGTATTTATTTTATTCATTTAAATATTGTAGAAATGATCATTTTTTCACCTCTTTACATCTAGGTTGTTTTGAAATTTATTATATTCTTGGTAAATTTAGTTGTTCTAATTGGAATTTAAATAATTCTTTTCTGTTTACAACCCAACCAACGATAGCATGGCCTAAGTTTTCGCTTGCATTCCTTCCGATGTTCAGAAACGGCTGAGCATACAATACATAGGTTTAAGCGAATCATCATATATCAATAAAGAAATTAAAACTGTGATATCAATAGTTAAAATACGTACAAAATTTTACGAAAAATGCATTTGTCACCGACGACGCAACGCTTGACGTCTACTGGTCTAATGGTAGCAATGCGCTTACATCGATATTCAATCGATCGAGTCGACATTATTTAAATGCTAGCGCAAGCGCAGATCCGACCCATCAATTTAACACGAAAAATACCATACCGGTATTATTATTATAATACCGGTTTGACTAACTCGGCAAGGTATTATTTTTCGTAACTTATCCTTGTAAGTCTCCCCCCAACCGAATTTCTGGTTGGGTAAAAATTATAGCATATTCTCTAGAGTTTGAAATTACTGGAAAGAACTTGTGAAATTAACAACGTGGCTGACGACTGATGTCTCGTAACTAGTCATATGAGTTAATTTACAAAATGTCAGTAGTGCCCACGGCTTTTTGTGACAATGAGAGATAAGGCGAGATTCCTCGCTTATTAACTAACCCACTAATGACCAGAACTATAAACTCATTTCAAAATGATTACAATTTAATGTTTTGTATTAATAATGATTATTTCCATCACCTGAGAGGTAGAGTTTCAAAGTCTGCAATCTCCGTGTTTCCTAAAGTGTCAGTAGAAGAAAAACAACTAATAATTCATTCAATACAGACAATTAAGATAATTTTCCTTCTTTATTGTATTTATATCACACCTATGAGTTCTTATACCAATTTTTTCCTTAAGATTTTGAAAAACATCAAAGCTTGTAAACACTCCAGACTTGAATCAGTTTTTCACTCATCTTCGAATTGGCACCCTAATAAATTATTCACATCAACCTTTTTGTTGTTATTTGCCACATATTGTTTTGAAATTTTTGCAGGATTTCTAATACTCTTATTCTTTTTCTGTTAACAAAACTAGTAAATAAACTTTACAGCTTCACGAATCACACGCAACTAACTTAAAAACGTAAAATCGGAATGGTTTTAGCAACGATAGAGTAAAGTTTTTTCTTTCCTCCTTTACGTTAAGAAGTAGATAAAAATTCGAAATACAAAAGTTGTAGAGATCATTAACGTACATATTCTAAAATTATATTGGAGTATACAGGGTGGCCCACAAATACGGGGCTAATATAACATAGGTTCTTTTAAATGGAAGACCCTATATTTATATCAATTTTCGGATTATGCACAAGATTTTGAATATTTTTTGTACATATTGTTAGAAATCTAAATCTTATAGTTTTTCCAATATTTTCGTTTCTCAGAAAAATGCCAGTTTTCAGCGTTGGGTTTAATTGTGAATACCTACACTACCTTTGAAAATTATAGATTCTTACATGGCATGGAGATTACATGGAGCTAAGGAAAATAAATTATGTAAATAAATTTACCTCAGTTTTACAAGGTGTGTAAAATAAATTTTCTAATTTCAGTAACTTGAACATTTATTAAGAAGCAGTTAAAAAATCAGAATATTAATGATTGTAGATATTTCTTGCCACAAGTTTGTGGTTATTTGTAATTTATTTCTATTTTCATTTTATTATACACTTCTTTTGATTTTGTTCTGGGGACTATAGGAGTTTTTTTGGTTTTTTCATAGCATCTATGACGTTTTACATAAATGTAGGAAATGAACAATGGAATATAAAAAATAATTATAATGTCGTTGACGATCGTCTGCTCTCGAAGCAGTCCAGTCACAGCCGCAGTATTGATGTCAACATATGTCATTTTGAAAGTTATTTTTATTTAATTTGCAAAATGTAATGTAAAATGAGCTCCAAGGACTACAAGGTATTTTCTAATTTATCAGACGATGCATCCAGCAGCCGTATTGCGGCAACCGCAGCCGAATACTTTTTTATGTTATATATATTTCAAACTATCACTCAAAATTATTTGACTAGTTCGATAACCTAAGTGACATAGGAATAAACATACTTTCCAGGTATAAACAATGACATGCATTGGCTTTTTATGTAAATTCAATAATTAACGTATCTACAGAGAAAATCTACTTAAATGGCATGGATAAGTTCTTCCAAAGTATTTTCACTGTACAGTATTTTCAGATGGTCCAAACCATCCCAAAAATGTGGCTTAACTTATTTTACCAAAATTCTCGTGACCTAAGAAAAATGTCAAATAATTGTTATGTCTATAAATATCATATCAATTTAAAAAAACATCTCTGATCAATCACACGCACTATAGGAAAGGCACTCTGGGAGTGGTGCGTGTGCGAATAAAGCGATTCACGTTGGTTTTGAATCGTTAGAGGTTATATTCGTTGGGAAAAACGACCTCGAGGCGGTCGTTCCATAAGGATTAAGTCCTCCAGATGAAAGAATTCTTAAATAATGAAGTTCAAGGAGTACTAAGCTTAACCACATGGATGGGTGGCAGTGGTTCGTCCTATGTTTATGCAGTTCGTCGCTCTGGGCGGAATTAAGTAGGCAAGGTCAGTCGATCACTTTCCATGGAAATATCTGTAAAAGAGAGTCAATACCCAAACTGTCTACGATGTTCTAGGCTGTCGAGACTCTTCGTCAGCTCGTGGTCTCCGATCAGATGCATGGCCCTTCTTTCGATGGAGTCCAGCCGAAGAGTATGTTTAGATGCAGAACTCCAGACATGAGAGCAGTACTCTAGTGATGGTCGAATCTGGGCTTTGCATAGTATCAAAGGTTGTTGAGGTGTGTACAACTTTTTGGTTCGGAAGAGTACACAAAGTTTCTGAGATGCTATTTTGGCGATGCCACAACGTGATTATGCCTAGACATAATTCCTCCCAGAATGACGCTCAGCAAATTAATAGATGAAGCCAGTGGAATTGCGTGTCCTGCCATGAGTATATCCGGTTCTGTGATCTTAACCTTTTTAGAGAATACTGCTGCCTGGGTTTCCTTAGCGTTAAATTCGACTTGGTTACTGTCACCACAAGCAAAAATTTCTTCCAGGTCCTTGTTGAGGCGTGATACTTCATGGAACAAATACATTAATAATTATTTGTATTAAGGATTAGAAACAGTTGACCTATAAATATCATATTTTTAATAAGAAACCATAAATTAGGATGTTTTAAGAACGAAATTAATATTAATTTTTTTTATTTAATTTTCTTAAAAACCGATGAATGTCCAATCTATTGTCTCAAAATGTTCGTAACTGTATCGGCACAAGTTATGTGAGAATTACCCTAATATCAGTATCTAGCAACACGTTTATACCATTCAAGAGACTCGCGGTCGAAAGAATGGGCCAATGCATGCTTTTTTGTAATTCGACGACATCCTTGCACCTTCTGCAAATTGCATCACTCATTGGTCGTTAACGACTCCTTGGGCATTAATAAGTTCAATCAATGCATCTTTTATGGTAATTGGTCTGCAATTTCATAAATTATTATCATTTCAGGATTAACGGGTTAAATATACCTAATTATTTCCATGACACCCTGTATATTTCTATTTCATCTTAGCTCTATTTTGTTTGTGAATTATGGATTTTGGAAGGAGGGATGTGGGATACGTGAATATACATAATATATTATTAATTTCTGTCGATAGAATAAGCCGTCATTAAATTTTGTACGTTTACTGCCTAGTTAAATAAAAATATTGAATGAAACAAGCTCACTAACAGTATATCCTGCGTATTTTTTCAGAAACTGCACACAAGTCACAAATGAGTTGTTAAAAGGTTTGATGAGGTATACGTCATCTTTATATAAAAAAATAAAGTTAAATTTCCATAGTAACCAAGGTTTAGAAGTACGCAATTATTGCCCGACGGTCGATACTAAATCATGAGGCGAGAAGCGCCGAGGGAGTTAAGGCGTGAGGGCAATACTGGCTTCCTAAACCCTCGTTAATATATTACTTTTTCCACTACTAAGCCATTTACAAAAATTCGCTGTAGTTATTAATTTATTAATTTTAGTCCCTTGCATTATCTGCTCTATTAATAATTTCAGTCTAGTTACCTATGATTGGAAGTTTCACAAATTTCATGCTGCCACTTTAATTTACAGTAATCGGGTTTGTTCGAAAGCACATAGCTTCAAAGAGTTTGACAGTTTGTTTTGCCAGATTCTCCTTTTATTGACCTAGGTCAATAATGAAGGTAAATGATAATGATTTCTGGCATGAAGTTAAGAAAAATTATTCCTCTAGCTGAAAATCGGTTAATAACGCGTGATTAACTGGTTAGTAATGGAGAAAATATTTATATTAATTTATTAATTATATTATATTATATTAATTAGTTATACAGGGTGTAACTAAATAAGTGTAAAACATTTAAGGGGGTGCTTCCTCATCGAAAAAAGGATAGGATCTTCCATATAAAGAAACTTCATTGGAGCATCCATTGTTAAGATACAGCCCCTTAAAGGGGGCACATAAAATTTGTTTAACAATTTTTTTCACAAGCACTAAAAAAGTTACAATATTGAAATTAACCTGCCATTTTCTACTACCAAAAAGTCACTTAGCCAGTAATTTATTTGGTTTACCCCATGGTTGTAAGGGGTGAAAAACGCAACCTCTTGCAGGGTAATTAGAGAGACTCCAGGAATATTTGCGCGAATACGTGGCTCAATGCGCCGACGTCTAGACGCATGCGTAATGTCTTTTTTTTTTTTTTTTTTTTTTTTTTATATGAACTATAGGAAAAATCCTTTAGGGCACTCTGGGAGTGGTGCGTGTGCGCAAAAAGCGATTCACGTTGGTTTTGAATCGTTGGAGGTTATATTCGTTGGGAAAAACGACCTCGGGAAGGTCGTTCCACAAAGATGTAGTCCTCCAGATGAAAGAATTCTTAAATAATGAAGTTCGAGGAGTACTAAGCTTAACCACATATGGATGGGCGGCAGTGGTTCGTCGTGTATTTCTGCCAATCGTCGCTCTGGGCGGAATTAAGAGGGCAAGGTCAGCCGAGCACCTTCCATGAAAATATCTGTAAAAGAGAGTCAAATCCCCAACCTGTCTTCGATGTTCTAGGCTGTCGAGGTTCTTCGTCAGCTCGTAGTCTCCGATCAGACGAATAGCCCTCCTTTCGATGGAATCCAGCAGCCGAAGAGTATATTTGGGTGCAGAGCTCCAGACATGAGAGCAGTATTCTAGTGATGGTCGAATCTGGGCTTTGTATAGTGTCAAAAGTTGTTGAGGTGTGTACAACTTTCTGGATCGGAAGAGTACCCCAAGCTTCTGAGAAGCTACCTTGGCGATTGCCACAACGTGATTATGCCAAGACATATTTCCTCCGAGATTGACGCCCAGCAAATTGATAGATGAAGCCAGTGGGATTGCGTGTCCGGCCATGACTATTTTCGGTTCTGTAATATTAACCTTTTTAGAGAAAACTGCTGCCTGAGTTTTTTTAGCGTTAAATTCGACTTGGTTACTGTCACCCCAAGCCAAAATTTCTTCCAGGTCTTTGTTGAGGCGTGATACTTCATGCTGTCTGCGAAGATGTGCGTCGGCAGCCGATGTTTGCGCATTCAAAGAGAAAGATGAGATAAGTGTGCTATCGTCAGCAAAACTAAATATCGGATTTTGAGTTTTCACTAGAAGGTCGTTAATGTAGAGTAAGAAGAGAGTGGGAGACAATATGGACCCTTGAGGAACACCGGCATTGATGGTGAAGGTGTCTGAGAGAAATCCGTCAATCGCCACTTGCAGAGAGCGGTCCTTAAGAAAGCTAGACAACCATGCACAGAATCGACTGGGCATACCATAGGATCGCAGTTTACTTAGAAGTCCCTCATGCCAAACACGATCAAAAGCTTTAGAAATATCCAGTGCCACAACCCGAGACTCCCCATGATGTTCGATTGCGTTGTTCCAAATATGGGTGATATAGGCTAGAAGATCTCCAGTTGATCTGGACTTCCGGAAACCATATTGATGATCGCTGATAATGTTGAAGCCTTCCAGGTACTTTAGAAGATGTTGGTTAATAGCTTTCTCCATTACTTTTGATATAACTGAAAGCAATGCGACTGGTCGATAGTTGTTAGGCAGGGTTCTCTTACCTTTCTTTGGAATAGGCTGGACTCGCGCCGTCTTCCAGCAAGATGGAAAAATTCCTTTTTTGTAGGATAAGTTGAAAAGTCTACAAAATACTGGTGTTAGTTCATCGGCGCATCGCTTGAGAACTATAATAGGAATTTCGTCTGAACCAGTGGCTTTTTTGACGTCGAGTCCTTTTAGGATTCGTTTGACGGGACGCTGACGGAACACGATTTCGGTCATTTCGGATTCAACTGCAGGAATGTCGGGTGGTGTTTTTCCCTGGAAATCTACAGTGGAATGCGAAGAAAATAGTTCAGCAAGTAAGTTTGCTTTGTCTCCGGCTGTGGATGCTATTGTACCATCGGGACGTGTTAGAGGTGGAATAGTTGATTTGGTAAAATTTTGGCTGACGGCCATAGCGACTGACCAAAAGGACCTTGATCCGTTTGGACAGTCAAGAAGTTTGTTTTTGATTCTCACGTTATGGGCTTCTTTGCTTTGATCTATTGTTAGGTTACATTGGTTTCGAGCGGTAATAAAGATGGTACGATTCTCAGTGGTAGGGTTTTTACGCCACTGTCGGTAAGCCAGATTTTTTGATTTGACAGCACGCTCACAATCCTTGCTAAACCAGGGCTTGCCGTTGGAAGGGCTTTTTTGGGAGGAGGGGATAAATGCTTCCATGCTCGTTAGAATGACGTCGGAGATCTCCCAAGCACAGACGGATGGATTAACAGAAGAGAAGCATACGCTCATCCAAGGAAAAGTCCGAAAATGGTCTTTCAGGTCTTCCCACTTGGCCGATCTGTAATGCCATATCTTGCGAGGTTTAGGAGGTTGTTCAGAATTAATTGGTAGTTCGCATAGAGTTGAAATAAGTTTGTGATCGGAAGATCCTAACGGAGGCTGTACGGTGACGGTATATAGATCAGGATTTGACGTTAAGAAAAGATCCAAAAGACTAGCAAAATCTCCAGCTCGGTCTGGAATCCGCGTTGGTTCTTCTACGAGTTGAGTTAGACCAGAACTGATCGCGAAGGATTCGGCCTCGCGGCCTTGCTCATCGTTTGTATTTGAATATTTAAGCCAGTTGACATTGTGGACGTTAAAGTCGCCAAAGATAGCAATCTCGGCATTTGGATGGTTGGTTTGCAAGGAGTCGATTGTATTGGCTAGTGATGTGAAAAGGTCTCTGTAATGGGTATCACTTGGAGGACGGTAAAGGCAGCAGATAAATTTGGTGATTTTCGGCGTTGATATTTTAAACCACATTACATCAAAGTCTTTCGGTTCCAGTGTAGGTTCTCGTTGGCAGCAGAGATCATCTCGAATAAAAAGACATACACCGAAGTTGCGTCGGAATCGGGAATGAAAATCGTATCCAGGGTATAAATAGCTGACGGTGTTTGTTGACGATCTGACCTTTGTCTCGGTCAGTGCGAGTACATGAGGCTTAGAAGATTGTAAGTGCTGGTGGATTGAATTGATGTTCGTGTTAAGCCCCCTAATATTGCAGAAATCAATTTTGAAGTTGCTAGTTCTGGGTTGGTTAGCAACTGCAGGTGCCACACCATTTCTTCGTTGAGTGTTGTTAGATCCCAGTAAATTGTCAGAAATGGTTGTTGTTTGATGAACTTCGCTTGATAGGGCCCCAAGTCCAGCCCCCGCCCGGAGATCCGAATGGGGGGCGAGTTTACCTCCGGAGTATTTTGGGCCTGGAGCTTCCATCATGCTATTTTTGGGGGGTCCCACCCTGGTAACCGGAAACATCGGCACAGCAACGAAACGTCAACTCAATGAGCAAAAGTTAACTCAAGGAGCAAACTTCACGCCACCTAAACCGATGCAATGGTATCTCACCGGGCGATGCCGGGTGGGCCAACATCTTCCATTTGAAGGTAGACATATGGAACATTTACTATGATTTCTATATGTTGTATGTTTTGTTACTAATAAATTAGTTTTGTCTATTTATAAATTTTATGTACCCCCTTTAAGGGGCTGTATCTTAACAAGGGATGCTCCAATGAAGTTTCTTTATATGAAAGATCCTATCTTTTTTTCGATGAGGAATCACCCCCTTAAATGTTTTACACTTATTTAGTTACACCCTGTATTAATAAGCACAATAAACATTCCGGCAAACAATCAAATATTAAACTTATTCACATTGATCAACAACACAATACTCGGAAAAATTAAGATTTCATCATAACTGCTCTAAAACGTAATTTTGGGAATGAATCAATTTTACATAATGAAAATAATAATTACAATAATTTACAAAAAAAAAATCAAGAAATGTAGAAAATTAAAAAAAGTTTAAAAACTTTTTCTGGAAACTAAAAAATAGTACGTATTCATTATAGTTAATATGTATTAATGTTTAATAATAATTACTAGTACTAATTCTTTGATACATTTATATTTTAATGATTATCTTATTTAAGATAACATTAATATTCCGTGTAATGATCTCGATAGTTGGATAGGAATAAAAAAATTATATTAATCAACAACAACAATAACAACATCCGGAACATACTGTATATCTTTGTTTGTGCCATATTTAGCTTTCGCAAATATATTGAGTTAAAAGCAAACTCATTAATATAGTAATATGCCATGCTTTTTTTTTATAAGTGGTTGAAAAGCTCTTTGATGCTGCTTACGTCACATAAATAGCTTTAACTCAAAAGAATAAAGTAATATTTACATTCCAAAAGTAAAATTAGTTAATTTACTGATAATTCAAAATTTAAAATACTCCTCTCCTAAAAACAAACCTCAAACGAATTCCCCTAAAAATGATGGTGGCTTCAAGGAAATGATAAACGCCAAAAGATCTGTCATGGTTCCCTGATTTTGAATGAATAGGGGAGACCAGATCCAAAAGTGACCTGGAATTTTATGTAGTAAAGATAAGAATAATAATGTGTATTTTTATGAATAAATTATTCTTCAATTATTCTCAGTCTTGGAAACTAGTTTTCAGAAAAATTATTTTCCAAACCAAAATTTTGAAAATACAATTTTGACTAATGTAAGTACGAATAATAATTACAAAAAAAATTTAAATCAACGGCACGAACGTGTTAGAAACATTTATCAAGCCCATCCGTACTAATTTTTTGTAATTAATGAAGAAACAAAAATTATTTGAAAAGGAGATTTTCTAGTTTTTCGATTAACCAAATAATTAACTGATGATTACCATGATCGTTGTTATTCATTTTAAGCTAATACAATAATATAATAGAAAAAGCACACGATATAAATATTATAATTCCACTGTTCCAATAGCCATAAAAATATTACATTCAAAATTGCACATCAGCATTTTTAAGCCTATCACAGATTTGTTTTTTGTTTGGTTACCTTGGAACCCTAAAATATATCCGGAAATATTCATCCTCCAGGGTATATACCTGGAAGATATTAATAAGTGGAAATATTTATTAAATACAATAACACTGGAATGGATTTTGACTTTTAATCGTCTAATAAAAATTGATCTTTTTGGTTTGAAAGTTTCTTACTGAATCCCCCACGTGTTTGAATTAATAACAGGAAATTTTTTCGAGTATACGAATATTTTAAAAACTATCCCGAGAACCAGGCACTAGGGAGATTACAAGTGAACAATGATTTGTCTGGTTTTCAAGTTTGTGTATAAAATTTAGGTCAGATATCTAAATTTTGGAATCATTTTTTAAAGCAAATAATTCTTTTAACATACGCTAGTATAATTCGTGAGACCAAAAGTGTTATTATTAAAGAGAACACTATCGTTCCTTGATTTTAACTTTTCAGTCGTCAATATGACCCACACGTACTTCACTGTCAGAGCAGCAGCGGTTTCATCAGATGACAAAATTAATTTATAAAGTGTGTATTACAGGTACAACTATGGAAAAATCCATTATTAACGTTTTAAATTATTGTAATAACGGAGGAAAAGTCTAAATAAGCATGAAGTTTAACAAATGATATGTACACATATCTATTATATTTCAAGTCCAGTCCTCAATATACACACTGTAGTACATGTTATCTCCAGCTTTCGAGCGCAAGGTTTAAAGCAGAATAAGCTAAATTTAGTAAGTCTGTTCACACACTCTGGTTATGTAAGTGCATCTCATTGTGCTTCTTATGCTTTGAGCGCTAAGGTGAGAACTTGACGTAATTGTGCAATTCTATGAATTCTGCGCTATATATAAGTTCCTAGAGGATTACCTTCTATTTTTAGTAAGTTTGAACGTAGATAAGTTACGTTTCTTTTAGTACCTATACCTACCTATTGTCAACATAGGGAAAGGAAAAGAGAAATGGCTTAAAACGAAAAAAAACCCGTCTTTGAATGGGTTAGAGACCTCCCTCTCTCTAAAACATTTAGCAAAAAGACTAGGTAAACTTGAATCTCAACTGTGAAGATCTCCTACAAGGTTAGGATTACAGCTACACGACAGCCACGAAAGCCGACGCCTATCACGATTCCATGCTACTTGTAAACATCGGAGCCTCTCGCGAGCGGCATGCAACCGCCCGAGAGAGAAAGCGGGGTAGCATAATCAGATCGAGCAGATCTGGAACTCCCAACCGAGCTCGACTTGGTGATATCTTCATTTGAATCAGGAAATTGCGACGTTATCTCGTACAGAGCAAAGTCGCCGATTGAAGCCTTTCGAAAACGTATGTAGCGTAGTTTCGACTATTCGAACCAGGAAACTGTGGCGTTGCCTCGTGCAGAGCAAATCGCCGACAGACGATATTTTAAATATTTTAGGAGACAATCCCAACAAACCTGAAAACAACAGTTTTCCACTTCATGAACAGCTGGTTGTAAGGTGGGAAGATATTCTGTTTAATGGCAAGAACAAATATTGGGAGTCGAACCTTTTGGGGAAATATGACATTCCCTTAATTTAACTAATCTTCGTCCACCTAAAGTAAACCCCGAAATCAAAAAAAAATATTTATGGAAATGTTTAGCGGCTCTGGGCAAGAGTCTATACTTAGTAATGTCAACAAAATCCCTGAGGACATTAAGGATGACATTTTAAAAAATCTAGGATACTCTAGAATAATTTTGGCGAACCTCTTCCATCTGTAATATGGAAAAATGTGGTTGTCCCTGGTTTACCGAACTTTCACAATTCTCAGGCCATGGCTGTTTCGACATAAACCGAAATTTAAACCACTATCGCCCGGCTCGTCATCGGTACCTCCAGATCAACCACCCAGCGGGATCGTCAAAAGGAT
Source organism: Barypeithes pellucidus (assembly GCA_963991005.1). Classification (NCBI taxonomy): domain Eukaryota; kingdom Metazoa; phylum Arthropoda; class Insecta; order Coleoptera; family Curculionidae; genus Barypeithes; species Barypeithes pellucidus. The sequence continues at coordinate 47,022,002 of OZ022560.1, forward strand.
GCTCGGTCGGGCAAACTCAGACGAAGGAAGTATTAGATGAGGTAAGAGACTTTGGCTATGCAGACGGTCTCCAATTTTTCCTTGACTAATGGTCAGCAGTAATTGATGCTTCCCCATAATGTTGGTTGAAATGTTATAAACTCGCTTTACAACTGATCAATGTTGCAGCCCTATCCCTGGTACGTTATCGCCTATTGAATACCACCAAACTAAGGCTGAAATAGATAATCTCTTACAGATCGGAGATGTTCCCCATGTGCAGAACAATACATCTCAAAAACATTCCTTGCGGAGAAACCAAATGGCAAAAAATGATTTGTATTAAATCTTAAATTATCTAAACGAACATATTACCGCCCCGCCCCGCCCCGCATTTTTAAATGAAAGATGCTAAGAACCCCAAGCAGGTTAATTCAACATGGCAACTATACAGCAACGTTAGACTTGCAGGACGGTTATTATTTCCTTCCAATACATATTTATTTGACTTATTTCTGTATGAATTCACTTGCTTATCTTTTGGCCTAGTATAGGCTCGGTTTACTTTTACGAAACTCATTACTTGAAGCCGGTTGTGCAAAGGCTTTGTTGTGCCGGGGTTACGTGCATAAATTATTTGGACGACTTTCTAATAAATCGTCACTATAAGAATGTGTGCGAGATGTACGCCAGTCTATATAATTATTAATTCGCTAAATAAATAAAGAATAAAACGTTATAACTCCCAAAAGATTGCTGATGGGTTCTGTATTTACCTATCAATGATAATTGCATTGCCACAAAAAAAATAAGACATTTTGAAATGGGCACAGTATTTTATGTCTCGTAAAAGATGTACTATTTTGAAATTTACACAATTCCTGGGCCTATTAAATTCTGCATGCCCAGCCATAAAGTATCAGCGCATATACACGAAAGCTGGCGAGCGTGTTAAATATTTCGCATTAAAAGAGAGCAATGTATATTATAACTCTTTTATATTTTTTTCTGATGAAATCACATGTGATTTATCTTGGTGGAGGGAAAAAACAATTTATTCAAGATTTATTTGCGATAAAAATTTGTACCAATGCTTGTTTATCAGGCTAGGGTGCAGACAGTAACAGCAAAGAAACAGGTTACTGGTGGATATCGTACGATGCAACAAGTCATATTAACTAGTTGGACCTTCCCGACACATTCTTGGGCTTAAAGTACTTTGCATACAAATACGAAAATTGCAATAATTTCATTCGTACAGACAATACCACCATACGTTTATCGAATGAGTTCGATACAAGTACAACATGCTATACTCAATGCCTTAAGTAGAAAAATATGGAATTGGTGTTAATCCAGAAACATGTGGATATTGGCCTGGTATATTAGCTCACAATATTGAAGCAGACTTTGCATAATGCGTTCTGCCCCCGAAACATAATGGTGTCACAATTAAGATATGTTTGAAGACATTATAAAACTTTCGGGCAAACACGAAATTGACTCATTAACGTTACAATCATAAATGTGACATAAATGTTCCTTGGTTTAGAGATCCAGAGGCCGTGCGTCTTTACGCATTCCCACCTTTCTCATTCGTCCTTCGAGTGATATAAAAAGTATAAACGATGATGCTACAGTTGTATTTACATTTTGGCCATCGCAAACATGATACACGTTACTTAAAAAATTACTAGTGGGTAAAGCCAGATAAAATTTTAATATGAGGATGCGCCCCTTTCAAAGTGGCTTATCCTGGGGGCTACCAGATTATTCGGACAGCTTTTCAAAGGAGTCCAGATAATGCACTAGATACAATGGTAAAGTGTTTAAGTGATGAAACTATTCAGCAGTACAACACTAGTACAAACTATTGGAAATATTGAAAAATAAAAATATATCCCCTTTGATGGAATAATCCCGGATGTTGTTCGAATTTTCAAGAATATTATTAATATATTATTAAAATATTATATATAACTAAATTCTTACGTAAGCCAGATTCTGACAAATTATTTATCACACACAACACACCACATGGACCAGCATCTATACGTAAGCCAGATTCTGACAAATTATTTATCACACACAGCACACCACATGGACCAGAATCTAAACAAACTCTAAGTTCTGAAGATTACTATTTTTTTTATGATCAAACACAAGCACTATAGGAAAAATCTTTTAAGGCACTCTGGGAGTGGTGCGTGTGCGAATTGAGCGATTCAGGTTAGTTTTGAATCGTTGGAGGTTATATTGGTTGAGAAAAACGACCTCGGAAAGGCCGTTCCATAAAGATGAAGTCCTGCGGATGAAAGAGTTCTTAAATAATGAAGTTCGAGGAGTACTAAGCTTAACCACACATGAAGTGGTTCATCGTGTATTTATGCTATTCACCGCTCTGGGTGGAATTAAGAGGGTAAGGTCAGCCGAGAACTTTAAATGGAAATATCCCCAACCTGTCTTCGATATTTTAGGTTGTCGAGGCTAATAATATAATCGGAGAACATGACCCTCCTTGCGATGGAATACAGCAGCCAAGAGTATGTTTGGCTGCAGAGCTCCAGACATGAGACCAGTACTCTAGTGATGGTCGAATCTGGAATTTGTATAGTATCAAAAGTTGTTGAGGTGTGTATAACTTTTCGGTTCGGAAGCGTACACCAAGTTTCTGAGAAGATATCTTGGCTATTGCCACAACGTGATTAGGCGAGAACAATATTTCCTCCCAGATTGACGTCCAGTGAATTAATAGATGAATCCAGTGGGATTGCGTGTTCTGCCATAACTATATCCGGTTCTGTAATGTTAACCTTTTTAGAGAAAACTGCTGTCTAGGTTTTCTTAACGTTAAATTCGACTTGGTTACTGTCACCCTAAGACAAAATTGCTGTGAGAGAAATCTGTCAATCGCCACTTGCAGAGAGATCTAGCTTTCTTAAGGCACAGAATCGACTGGGCATACCATAGGATTTCAGTTTACTTAGAAGCGCTTCATGCCAAGCACGATCAAAGGCTTTGGAGATAATCAGTGCAAGAGTCTAAAACTCCCCATGATGTTCGATTAATTCGGGTTCGATTAATATGGGTGACATAGGCTAGAAGATCTCCAGTTGATCTGGACTTCCGAAACCCATATTCATGCTCGCTGATAATGTTGAAGTCTTTCAGGTACTTTGCAAGTTGTTTGTTAATAGCTTTCTCCATTAGTTTTGATATAACTGGAATCAATGCGACTGGTCGATAGTTGTTAGTCAGTTTTCTGACTGGTACTGGATATTTAAAAGTCGTTCAGATTCTTATATATTTATATATGTACTTTATATAATATGTACTTTATATTATTTTTTTAAGAAGACATTCTTTTGTTATTCCTTATTAGGTACTATATATATATATATTAATAATTTAACTTTTATTTACTGTTATTTTAAAATATATTACATGATGAGAAACTAAACTACTCTCAAGTGTTTACTCTATATACGCTCGAAGGCGTGTTACTGCAACTTCTTTAAACATCTAGAGTGTGTAATATTGAGGATTGGACTTGCAATATAATATATTGATTGTAATTATATGAGTCCAGTCAGAAAATACTACAACCCACCCACCACTCCCATCGATGGTTGCCAGTAAATCAATTCAACGTTAATCTTTACTTTAAAAAAAATGAGATGCACTCGCATAACCAGAGCGTGCGGGAGCTGGGATAGATAGGACCGGACTTTTAGGTTATTCTTCTTTAAACCTTGTGCTCGAAAGCTGGAGACAGCATGTACTACAGTGTGTAATATTGAGGACTGGACTTTCATGTAATTACGATCGAACTTCAAGTAAGTTCTTTTGATCGATAAGTTTTATCATTAAGTAAATTATTCATTTCCAGTAAATCAGTTTGTTCATCTCCAGTAAATTTATTTCAAATTTTTTTGGCCGAAATGCTATTTAAAAATGTTTTTTCGGATTTTAATGTTCTGTGTAGAATGTTTATTATTTTCGGTAAATGAATTCGGATGATCGTAAGTTCTTGTCCGAAACGATCGATCTGTTTGGCCAAAACAATATAAAAATATAAATTAAGACGCGACCAGCAAGCTTTTTATCCGTCTCAATGTTCTCTTTACTGATTTTAATATATTTTCCTAAGCTCTAATAAGCTATTCATATTCCTTGTTCATTTGTAAAACTTTAAATACTTTCGCTAGCTTTACTTACAAATGTTAAAGTTTAATATTTATACTTCGCGTTTGTTATTGGAAATATTTATTTTGTTGCAAACTTCTAAAATAAATACCGTTTTACTTTCATAATTTTATTATTAATTTATGATTAGCAAGTTAATTGATAAATAAAACTATACAAAATATATTGTATGAGTATATAATTGTCTGCGTGTAAGGCTAGACCAATAAGAAAAATACCAGACATCTTCTGAATTAATATATTTTTTTAATAACAAATATTTAAAAAAATATAGCAGGAAGCGTAGTTGAATGGTGACATTAATACTGTTGACAGTGTAAACTGTTCCGTTTTACAGCTGAATCAATTGGATCTGCATCAAAGTAGATTAGAACATCCTGTTCTTCTTCTGCATATGTCAAAAAGAGGGACCGGTCATATTGAAACCTTAAGAGAGCGCGCCCCGACAGGGTCAATCTTTCCTTGGATGTCGTGTATCACGTAACTTGACCTTTTGTTGCAAAACCGCTACTTTCAACTTTCACCGGGTGTGATCTGAGCCACTAATCAAGGTGCCCCCCATTACATATAAAAATGGTGTTTGTAAGAGTCATTTCGTGAACTCATTTAATATTGAACCATTATTTTAAATGGAAATATCTTAAGTAGCTGATTTATCACGATTGTTCCTTATAACGAGCCTCCACTGTTATAATCCACAGAGGTTAAAAGATCAAAATAATTTACGCCTTCGTGAAAACCTACAGAGAAATATAATTTTTCGGTGCTTCATAATAAAAACCTCGAACGTTGTTGATATTGATGAAAATTATTAACATCGCTGCGAGCAAATAAAACATAAACATGAAAATTGATACTCTTGTGTTCGTTTCCCCTATTTTGATTTTAACCCCTTGAAAATACGCCTCAGGCTAAATTGTCTTTAATTGGGTATATTCGCAAACAAGAGACATTCAAATATAAATTTAAGCTTAATGGAATCCCTCTGGAAAGCCTTACACACGGGATAATTGAGGGACAACAACGATTTTGAGTGAAGGACAAGGTGTTTAGGATGTTGGGATCTGATTGGTGAGTAGAATTTTTAATTGCATGGGATCAAGTCGAGGAGCACTAAAAAGATTTGTACTTAAAAATGAAACAACATTTATTCGGCCACCCGGGCAGCTATTTCATAAAAAAAGATGTGTTGTCCCTTAAAATAGGCATTCTCTTTTAATTGGTTATCATCAGCAATCATTCTCTAAGGGATTGTGACAAATTTCTTAATTAATCAAAATAAGTTAAACGAAGTAAAATCCGAAGTATATGGCAAATGATACATAAAGAAACTTTAAAATAAATTTGAATAAGAAATATAAGATAAAGTAAGATTAAAATGTACATATTATATCACTAATGCTAAATTGAAGTTTTGTGTACATATTTTTTCACAACGAAACGACATAAGATGTCTTTTCGGTCCTGAGATCATGGTTTAAATTTACGACGAAGTAAACAGTTCTGGGGTTCTTGGGGCGATCCTTCGTTGGTTCTATGTCCATAGTATCCTCGCTGTTTCCTATCTCTTTTTAGATTTATTGCAATGAATATTTATCAGGTATAGAATCATCGACTAAGACATCAAACTCGTCTTCGCTATCTTCTTTATCATATACTCGGTTCATCTTTGTAGATACAGTTCTTCCCAAAAATTTTTTTCCTTAAGCGAGCGCAGTTTTCATGCAATGTCTGTCTTTTAGTGAGTTTTTACTGTGTATCATCCATTTTCCTATAATAATAATAGGTAATTAAGACAGGAGGAAACATACAAAACCCGAACAAAATGAACGACTAAACTTACCGTTAACATTTTTTAATGGAAACAAAATACAGGAAATTGCTTATTACCAGCGATTATAAAAATCTGGCCAAGATATGATATACATACTACCAGCTATAACGGACAACCCCACATTGTTGCTCTGGGGTGAAATGAGTTCTTAAGAAAATCTTCTTTAACTTTAGCGCATTTAATTCACCTGTGCTACAATGAATCCATTAGAAAAAATTACTTATGTCAAAATACGTCAATAACCTCAACCAATGAGTTATTGCCAGCTAGCCACCATCTTGAGACTAAGCAGGAGTTATTTTTGTTGAATATATGCAGAATCTCACTACAATAAGAGTAGTTACTAACAACAATCCGTGAACTTGACTAAATTCAGTAATTAGAACTTCCAATTTTTACCTGAATTAAGACAAATCTTAAAATATTTCAGAAATTATAAGATTTAAATATAGGACATATTTAACAAAAATAACGGTATTCGCAAGATAAATCCATAAGCCTAAAAATATATAGAGTGTCCTATTTAAAAAATTAAATTAAAGCATATTTAAAATCCGTAAATTGTCCAAGATCTAACGAACGCTTTGTATAAGAGAATTAAAAATTACTAACATAAATTTAAATCACTTTAGGGTATCCACAATGTAAATCGCAGTTGTTCAGGTTGTACCAATGGGTTGCTATGATTTTTATATCGTACCATTAAAAAGTATTAAAATTTCACCAAAAAATTAATTATTTGACAACGCTGCATTTCAGTTCAAAAATGAAATACTGTTGTAACGCCCTTAGTCTGCTAAATCAAAATGTGGAAAAAGATACCTAGTGTCTCATTTGAAAAAATTATAAAATATTCCGTGCCACTTTTTGGGGCCACCCTGTAGATTGCAAAATATATTCAGGTTATGCATCTTAGTAAACCATTTATCTTTTGTATGGAACATTTTTTTATCTATCTTTAAGAGTATATATACAAATATGTATGTTCTAAAATGCTTTGTTTTCGATATACAGGATGTTAAACTTTATTATTATTATTTTTTTGATTTATTCTTATTTAATAAAGTGACAATCATTAGATAACAAAAAGCATTCATAAAAAAAGAATATAAATGTTTCCTTAGCAACGGATAATAGTGAAAACTTCATTCGATTTAAATGATTCCTGTTTAATTAGCATTTTTATAAAATATTTTTATCATGTTCTGAAGTATTACAAAACATTTTACACCTTTAAAATGCAATTACAACATAATGTTCACTGTGATATTTTTTGTAGTTTACTTACTTTCATTATGTATGATTTTACAACTTATTCATATTTTACAGTGATATTGTAAGTAAATTTAAAGTATTACCAGATAATGGTTTCAATTTAGTAATCACAATAACAACAACAATAACAAACCCGAACAAACCCGAACAAACCGAATTTAGTAATCAGATTTTTAATATTTGAATAATTTGAGGATATTCGACACAGGATGAACTTTATAGAAACTTATTAGGGAGGAATGTGCCGGGCAAAGATATTTACCGCTTTCCTAAAATCTTCTGCCGGTTTATTTGCATACCGTACTATAAAATAAATGTACATTTTAAAATTATATTATTAAAAACAGTATAGAAAAATACCAACTATGTGATTTTTTAAGTTATGTAACTTTTCATATGAAAAAACCCTTAAGTTACCGAAGTTATATTACATTCTTACGAACTCTTTCGAAAATATTTTCTTGCCGGTATACAGGGTGTCCGAGAAGGTGTGGTAAATGTAGATGTGGTAAATCTTCTGGATGTGAAAAAACAAGTGAAAGGAGTACTACTAGTTCATATAATTTTTGTTCATAGAGACCTCCTCTTCGGAAATATGAACTCCTAAAGCGCTCCAATGGAATCAAGTCTTTTACACATTGTTATTGAACCACGAGGTAATTTTTTTTTAATATGATGTATACCAGGTAATATCATTCAAGTTACTATCTAAGAAACTCTCGTGAATTACTTACAGCTGCAGGGACGAACTAGATATGCCACTCATGAGCCCTGTATAATAAGAAATTTTGACAACGTTTTTACTATTTTAACTTTGAACCTTTAACTATTGAAAAATTAAGCACTCTTCATTCATATCGCTATTCCTAACCGTTTTCGAATAACGTCATTTTATTTACATTATATGTTTAGCTTATTTCGATTAAAGGTACATCTTTATTCCAATCAAATGTTCAATCTTCAAAATTCCGCTTATTTGATATTTCCCGAGAGAAGTTAGGGCACAATCAGTGTAAACAAAATGACTTTTTTTCGAAAACGGGAGGATTAGCGACATGAATGAAGAGCACATAAATTTTAGTCAATGGTTAAAGGTATGTAAAAACATTGTCCAAAGTTCTTTAAAAAAAGGGTTATGAGTATCACAACTAGTCCGTCCTTGCAGCTGTGAGTAATTCACACCACTTTCTTAGATAGCAATGTGATGGGTCTTACCTAGTACACATCCTATGAAAAGAAAATTGAAATATACCTGGTGGTTCATGTGTAAAAATCTTGATTCCATTGGAGCTCTTTGGGAGCTGAGGTCTCTACGAAAAAAGTTTATATGAACTTGTAGTACTTTGACTTGACTTTGACTTGTTTTTTCATATCCGGGCGATTTCCCACATTTTCCCGGATACCCTATTTAAAAGAGTGTTATTTGTTATTTGTATAAACAACTAATTCTATTTACGAATCTTTCCGTTTTTATTCTTAAACAGTAAACTATGTGGCATTTTATTAAGAATCGGTTAAAAAAAATTGTTTGCAGGACCAAGAAATTTTCCTATAGAACAAATATCTTTTGCTGAAACACATTAATATTTTTTTATTTATAGGAGACCCTGCTTGTACAAAATTCCAGTGTCGAACAATGACACTCGACACAGAAATATCGTCCTCAAGAAGCCTGGAAATAATTCGGAAAATTCCTGCAACGATTCGACAATGTGCGTGGGACGCATTAGTTACACTGGCCGATCGGGTAAATATTTACAGTTCTTTTTTTATCTTAGTATTTATATTAAGAATCTTTGGCATCGAACTACATTTTAATTGAACAATATAATTTACACTGAGAAAAGCTCCAGCTAAAATATCTTTATTGGAATCATTTTAGCTGGGATAGAATATTTTCTACCTGTAACAGCAAAATTGATTTCTTGTGACTTGATTTTCCTGGATATTCTTGTTTTTGTTAGCTTCTTCTAATACTTTGCTATTTTAGAAATATTTACTTTGTAGTGACAATGAAATAACTATTTAAAAATATTATTTTCTATCATTAATTTTTATGTATGCTGGGGAAGGAATGCGATTAAAAAAAAATAATAAACATTTTTTTAATGGCACTGTAAATATTTTGATTGAAATATAACCTTCGGTAACTGTCGGCCAGTCTCGTTGTGATGACGAATAGTATCTACCACAAAATTCAACGAGACCGTATTCGATCTATGATGGGCGTTGGTGACATGCATAGGCAGAGCAGACACAGACCACGGACTTCGCGACATTTTGCTAAAGAACATTATTTGTTTTCTCTTCAATTTTACATATCAAAAACAAACCTGTTTTACCGGTTCATATATCGTTTTAATTCAGTGTTCTGCAATTGTGCGCTGTTTTCAGGAACAAAACAAAAACTTTTAAAAAGTTGTTACAAATTTTATATTAGTTTTATATTATAATAACCTATGTTTGAGGTCGGTTTGATATATGTGATATATGAACTGTTAGAACTATAACCAACCTATGATTTATATTGGTTGTATTATCACTTAATTGTAACTTCGTTCATATAATTTTCGTTTACATTCAAATAAATGCTATTTGACTTGAATAGACAAACATTTTTCTTTCTAGCAGTGTTTTGAAAATATTTTGCAAATAGAAGCCTGTGTTGCCCGCAGGACTTTGGAAACATTATTTCTCCATTAAACTATTCGTCTCCCGGACCCAGTGCTCTCCATAGTATCAAAATATTCTAAACTATCCTGCCTAGATGAAAAAGAATGTTGTTGAGCGACGAGAACGGCTGCTTTAGAATCAGAATACATAAAATTTGTGCATCAACACGTTTAAACGATGCAAAGTCCGACTATCAATAACACGAGATCGATACTGTTTAAAAAAAATTGGATGATGGATACTAACTGCACACCACGCTTTCATTTCTTTGCCACTATCATGTAAAGGGTTGGAATATTTTTATCATTTAAATATTTTTAAAAATTTTAAAATATTATGAATTAATGAAAATTATCGGAGTAGAACAATTTTCAACATTTAAGTGCAAACAGAACGTGTGCAAAAGACATATACAAGGTGTAACAAGTCCTTCACTATTGGGTTTTCAGAAAGGTTAAATTGGGGCAAACTTGCGTAATTATGAGCACAATAATATAGTGCAAAAAAATCAAAAATAAAGACAGCGTCTTTCAAAATAGTTGGAAAAATCTAAAATTTTGCGTTTCTGATTTTGTTCGAAGAGATGTTCAAAAATAAATTTCACTTCCTCATTGTTACTTGTTATTCTCCTTAAGATAGCTTCATGATATCCTTAATGCGGCGTTTTGTCTTTGGGTAACCATCATCAACTTAATTTTTTTAAATTCCTGGCTTTGTTTAAATTTTGAGAAAGGATCAAATTTACGATCAGCAATATACAACAAGATACAATAAGTACATGTTCTCCCACGTTTTGTTCTTTAAATTGACCATCTCTTTATATACCCCTAGTCCATTCCTGTAATTTACTATTGTTTCGAAGAAACTGAAGACTTTAAAATTGTTATCGCTATTTCTGTCTTTATTTGTTTTGTTATTACGTACTACTACTGTTTTTTTTTATTTCAAACTAATAGTTGTATCAAATTTCTACTTAGTGTAAGTATACAAGTAATTTATTTTATTAATATAATAATATTTGATACTAAAAGCCCGCACTTTCTTAAGCTATTTAAAGAAGGCAAGGAGTTTTACATTTTCGAATTATACCGAATAAAAAGAAAGTAAATTACAGAAACGTACTAGGGGTGTTCTACACAATAAGCCGGAAGGCTGCAGTGATTGAAGTTCGATACTCACATCCGACCCCCGCCTTTAACCAACCAACCAACCTACCAAGCAGGAGTGTTCTAATGAAGATGGTCAATTTAAAGAATAAAACGTCGGAATAGCAGTAAGTGTTATATAGCACTGAAAGTAGATTTAGTTCTTTTTCACAATTGAAACAAAAAATCCAGGACCGTATTTTAAAAAATTAAGTTGATGATGGTGACCCAGAAACAAAACGTCGCATTAAAGGTCTGATAATGCCATTTCAAGGAAAATAAAAAGTAGCAATCAGAAAGCGAAATTTATTTTTGGACATCTCCTCTAACAAAGTTAGGAAAAGATTAAAACCGGAACTTTAAATTTAGTCAAATATTTTGAAGCCCCTATATTTATTTTTGATTTTTATTATTGGGCTCATAAGTACACAACTTTGCCCCAATTTAACCAACTTTGTATCTCTTGCCGTTTCTGAAATGCCAATGGTGAAGACCGAATAAACTCTCTACAAGAAAAGCGCTCACTTCCTTGGAAACGAGTTTTCTTAGGATTTCGGTCAAGTGCAAGTGGTAAACCTAATAGAAAATATTATTTTCCGGAAATAATTTTTTAAAGTTAAACAATAAAGAATTATAATTTTTAGTTGGGAAATAGCTTCGTGATTATTAATTTTTGTTTCATTGTAAGACACTTTTGATTTATTTATGGTTTTAAAAGTGCTTAATATGTCCAATAAAAATATGTTGGGTTTAAAGTTACCTTAAAGTAAACTAAAAGTTCTTAAAGACCACTTATCCTTATGCAAAGAATTTAATACACTCACTCTTAAAATAAAAAAACTATTTGCTCTTAATGCCCGATTGATCTTATACTTATTTTATAATACTCGTGACATTGGCTATTTTAAAACTAATTCGCTTTTTTAAAGGATCAATTAGCAAGTTGGTTTTAGAACAATCAATTTTGGAACTAATAGTTTTAATGTCGTTTTATGGTGTATTCTTGATGCACGCATTAAAACCCATTAAGAAAACTATTTCATCTTAATATGCTCAAATTTAAAAATATAATTTTTACTTTTTAAAGAGTACATTAAGAACATTTTAAAACTAAAAGGTTTAAATTTAGTCAATTTGGTTAAAAGAAATGCGTGTTGAATTTTTGACGACTTTATTAAAACTAATTCTACTTCCACCACATTCGGAGGAAACTCCATCTTCTCAATAATCTTTAGTGAACCAATGCCATTTCGTGTACCTACTTTATGCGTGGAAGAAAATTAGAACAAATATTTCAAATGGAAAATGTTAGCGACAAGTATTTTAAATTACAACAAAGTGTTTTTTTTTTAATTTTAAAAAATGCAGCAATCACAAAACCGCCAAAACAGATACAATTTGTAAGGTTAAGGTTTCATTCCCGCGCCAGACCACTTTCAATCAATAAGGGCACGAACTTGAACATATTAAAGCAACTTTTTAAAATGAAGAGAAAATTTTTAATATTTTTTTATTATTAAAATATCATTAAATTGTTAGCCCTCGAGCTTTATATTATATTTTGTCAGAAAAAATGCCATCCGTTGATACATTATTTACGGAAACATTATTTCTGATCTGCTCGATATTATGCCTTACGTTTAAAATACACTTGCTGTTAACTATTTCATACAAAAGTTGTCCGACTATAATAGTAAATAAAATAAAACTCTTTCTGGATTAATTATAATGACTCTGCAAAACGTCACTTAATAAGTTTTAATATATAAATTTAAAGTTGCTTTGAACAAACCCGAACAAACTCTTTAAAAATATAAAATTTAAAATTTAGTCTTAAAGACCCATTTAGAATGGGCCCTTTATGGCTAAAAGTTGCTTTATGGTAATCATCAGGCTGTCTTGAAGTCTCTTTGGCTTTATTCGAAATTTTATTGGATAGTTTTAAAGCGACCTTGGAAATCGCAATAAGAGTATTGCGTACTTGCGAGGTAACTATTCGTCGGGATCAAAATATCTCTAGATTTATTGAAGGTTAAACCTAACTTGTTTGCAATGAATTTATTACACTATTGTTACGTTAATAACTGTTATTAAATATAAGCAAAATGTTGTAAAAATACTTTTTTTCCAGTTCCAGAAAGTTAATAAATTTATTCTTTCCGTTGAATTATTCTAAATAATTCCACATGCATGGCTTTTATAGTTTTGTGGTGTCGGCAGTATTTGGTTCCTTCTCTCTCTTGTCGCAACGGGCATGGCGTCACCGGTAGATTAAATCGGCCAGGATGACGCAATGTAACGTTAAAATAGACGGATAAAGAAATTCTGCAGGAGGCAGTAAGTTTAGTCGATTTTGGATTCTTCAAGTACGCGTCGATTGGGGGATTCTTAGAGTCGTACTCAAACGCGATTTAGTTTTTTTATTAATTTTTACGTAAGAAGGGAGGTCCGTATTTTCGGATACAGGTTTTAGAGTATTTATCACCGAAAATTCATGCGCTCTGGTGGATTGCTGACAGCTTCCAGTTGGTGGGGAAAGGATGGTGGGCCCATCCAAGACCGACTGACATGTGCGTGTCAAGTCGGCAATGGCGTCATGCCTGGCATCCCTGACCATAAACAACGAAAAATCGTAATCGACCAAGATAAGCGTCCGTAAAACTAATTAAGGAGGAACGTCTTCGGTTGCGATGACTTTTTCATTAATTACTAAGACTGGCGCCATAACTGATAGTGTCGACCAGCAATCATACTTTTTTCAAAATTTAAAATGATTCAAATAGTTAGATTGGCCTTAATAACTAATTGCTGGGTGGGGAATTCACCTTTATATGGGAACCAAAAAATGGGAACAAAATTAAAATTCTTAAATTGATATCTAGCTAATCATCAGATTAAATTAAATTTAAATCAAATCCAAGGGGTAAATTGGATATACAGGGGTTATCAAAAAAAGGTCTTACGTGAAACGCGCAGATAAGGAGAACGTTTAGAGTTACCTATCATTTATTAAGCGCAAAACGGACGGACGTTTCGGGCTACGTACTCCACTCATATCATGGTATAATGTACGTACGTTCCTTCTTGTCTTTTTCTCAATTCGGCGACAAAAACTTATAATACCGAAATTTTTAATATCATTCACCTTGTCTATATTAAACTGAAGAAGGCAGGGTTAATTCCTAATCTGCAATTATATAAAATTCTCTCTAAGTAATTTTTGAGATTTTTGGTTAAAAATAGACACAAACTGAGAGATGGAAAGACAGAGCGGTAAACCGACAATAAAGGGAAACGTGGGTCTTTCTAATTAAAGCATTGGAAACTCAATTTTCTTGACAACATACTTTCCTTCTTGGAAGGAAAATAAGCAAATATGATTAAAATGATTAAAATATGATTGATTAAGCTAGCATTGGATTAATATTTAATTTCAGGATAATTTCCAAAATAAATAAAAACTGTTAAAATTACCCGAGAGATACAGGGATCTTTAGGCAGACAGAAAATATGCACAACGAAAGTCAATATTATGGAATTATGATTTAAAAGTAATATGAAGTCATCATCGCCGTTGCTCACTACCTATTCTGTTTAATAATGTCAATTTAAAAGGAAAATAATTTATTTATTCTTATAAGTTGAGACATAATATACGACAACAGTACTCTTGCAGAAAATGAACTAAAGAATATAAAGACTAATTCATCATAAGTGAAAAATTGTAGAATATATGTATAATGGTGCAACATTTGTAGGCATTTCATGTTGTTAGTTTGAGTATTTTGTGAGATAGTTAAGCTATATTAGTTTTAAGGGAATCATGTATAATATTATTAAAGGCTGATTGTAACTATCGTGCAAAGCACGTGCTCGACAACGGCAAGGCACTGGCTCGGCAAAATATTTATCATTGAATCTTATTGATTTTGCGGGTGTAAATTCACACTATGCCCGCAACAACAGTGCATCCCGTCGTTTGTCAAGGGTCTAGTTTGGTACACCGATGGATCAAAAACCGCCAACGGTGTGGCCGCAGGTATATTTGGCTTGGTAGAAGGTTACTGGACCTCATAGAAGGAACAAACATCTTCCAACAAGATCGGGGTACACAGTAAGCCGAAAGGCCGCAGTCATTTGAAGTTCGGGCCTTTAAACCGACCCCCACCTTTAACCAACTAACCGGCATGCGACGGCCCGTCAACATTCATAAAACGCAATAATAAATCTATTTTGCCAAACGTAGAGTTGTTGCAGAATTATACCGTTGACTTTTACTGCCATAAATAAACTACCTGATTAAACCCTATTGTATACGCCTGAACCTCTTCAAAGCTCAATAAATGGGATCAGGGCCGGCATGAAAATGTATACCACACCACATGATTTATTTTTATAATTTAAAATAAATAGATAGGTATTTTTAGTCTTAGGTATCTATAATAAATGTAAAAATGATAACAATTAATGATAATTGAAAATAATATAATTTAAAAGTATAACTATTAGGATAACAAGTGCAATAAAAATTAATTAAATTCTAAGAAACTATTGATAATTTGTTCAAAATTTAACACTGTATCACTATCACTATCTTCATCTAAGCCTAAACTTATAATTAAGGGTTGAACATTTGTAATCATACAATTGTAAGAATTTTCCACCTTAAGTACATGCTATACACAGTTTTTCCAGCTGTCTGCAGAAATTTTTCTTACTTCGTTTTTAATTAATTCTACTACAGATGCATTTAATGTAGGAGAAATATTATTTATTATTATTATAATATTGGATTTTAATTGGTGCCATATTAGCTCAATAGGATTGAATATACAATAGTACGGAGGAAGACGCAACAATGTAAGTCCATTTTCTGCTGCAAGTTTGTCACACTCGTATTCCTTATTTATTTTAAAAGCTTTTAGTACTTCTAACAGTTCTCGTTTTTTGTAAGTTCCTTCAAAATATAAATATTATTTTCAATCATAAAATTTTGAATTTCTGCTTTTGTATTACTAGAATTGGAAATGATTTTTGCTTGCCGACTATGATAACTAGCATTGTCCATTACAATGACGCTATTTACAGGTATATTTTTAAGGAGTTTATGTTTAAACCACTTCAAAAAGTTGTTCGTCGGTATCTTGATGGTAATCTAAAGAAGAATCTGCTATGTTTTTAGCTGAAAGCAACAGACAATTTGGAACAAACCCGTTCTCTGAACCAGCATGTAATATTGTGATTTTTTTGCTTTTATTTGATGGTGCCTTGGTTTCACATTTTTTGGAAGAATCATCCCAACCTTTTCTTGGAGTGTCATGGTTATCGAACCATGTTTCGTCAAGGTAAATAATTGAACGATTTTCTTCTCTAAATTGTTTAACAGCTGTTAAATATTTAAGTTTCCATTCCCGTAAACGTTGAGATTCCATTAATGTGTGTCTCTTATCAATGCTTCGGTATTTAAAACCCTTTTACGCAATATTTTCCTAAGGCTTGAAAGGCTACAAGAGATATTTATTTCTTCTTTAATCAGCCGCTCTTTGAGGGAAATCAAAGTGGGTACAGTTTGTGCCTCATACATTTGGTATATCTTTCTTCTTAATAAATCAATGTCATTTTCGTCAATGCTTCTAAATGTGCCAGAATCACTCCGATTATTTCTAGGATTAACAGGTTTAAGTACTATGTCTCTTACCGAAGATAAAGGAGTTTTTGTCAAAGTAGACGTCTCTGCTAAAGCATCCATCGAATTAAAATTTGTACTCAACAACGATTGATACACATTTTTAATTATTAGTTTGCAATCGCTAGATAAATGCTTTCTTTTAAAAATGACACTTGAAAATGTCCCCCTATCAGCACAATTCCCAGGACGCCACATTCTACCACTAATAAGCCTAACTAAAAATTACTCGCCGGAAAACCACTAAAGATTAAAATTATTAAAAATCACTTTGTATTTATATATGCATCAGGCATAGGTATAAATTGAATTTGTATACCTGGTCCGGCTCTGCTCGAAAAGGTTTTAAAATTTGGGATTTCCTTATTTATTTTATGGTCCAAGGGATAATGAGGTTTTATTGCAGTCAAAAGATCAACGATATAATTCTGCAAATACTATACCCGCATTATACTGAGAATTAGCCTTAAGACTTATTTAGCAAATAAACAACATTATGTAAATTTGGAATATGTTAAACAACCGATTATAAAACCAACGAGTATAGAGTTCTGAAGGGGTCAGTTCTTGAACCTTTGCTGTACTCCTTATATTCTAAGTTTAAAGTATGACGGTCGTAGACGCAATTGCATCTGTACTGATCATATAGTGCTGGTCTATACATGTAGGAATTTATTAATTCTGACCTGGAAAGATGCACTAATTGGTTGTTGTTTACAAACTAAATATAAATGTATCCTATTTAAACAAAAAAATAAAATTATGTTAGTTATCCAATTAAGTAAGGTAACTATTGAAAGAGTGTTAAAAATAAAAAGTCTGGGCTTAATTTTAGATGAAAATCTTAATTAGAAGTGTCATATTTCTCACATGTCGTAGTCGAGTTTGGAAAAATTCAAGCTTTCAAACAATATTTGTAATTAAAACACTTTTTGCTTATGCAATGCAATGTTTTAACAACCAACTGCGGAATCAACATAGTGTATTAAGTTTAACCGTTTATTTAGCTACAATCAAATGATTCATATATATGACCTATACAGGGACTTTGGCGTTATGAAATATTGAAAATAATATGAAATAGGTACGTGTTTGCTTAGTCCTATGTATCAATTATAATAATAGTTGGCAACAGAATATTTTAAAGTTCAATACATGCAGAAAGTACAGGATAGCATTAATAAAATGTTTAAGTCCAAATGAAACGAAAACGTTATTACTATACAATACAGGGTGTCCGGTAAATACCTTCTAATCACACTTAATTTGTCATTAAGAGCAAACAAAATCCTGAAGTGCCCCACGGAGATACAGACCCCAAATGGGTATTCAGTGATTTACTTTTTTCACTCTAACTTTTAAACTGCTGTATAATTTTATGAAATTTTAATATTGTATAGAAGTCATAAAGACTGAGTAAACCATATTACAGTAGATGTTTTACATTGTTAGGGAAGTCAAAAACGGACTTGCCACTACATTCGTTTTGAAAATTTTGACCGGTGTCATTTGACAGAGCTGAAAATTGATTTCTTAATACTTCGGTCATTCCTCTTTAAAAAAGGTACTCTATTGCGATAGAACTGACGGTTTTCGAGATAAATCGGCTTTTATGCGAAATGTTCAAAAGTTACAAAGCTAAAAATCAGGTCGTGAATTTCGTTAATCGGCAAAGTGATAATTTTAACAATAATATACGAGTAATATATTGTGTGTTTATTTTTAAAAATTACTTGTCTAACTTTAAAATTTTAAGACATCCTATGCAAAATTTTACTACTTGTTGTATTTCGCATAAAAACCGATATATCTCGAAAACCGCCAGATTTATCGCACTAAATAAAAAAAATCAATTTTCAGCTTTGTCATATGACACCTGTAAAAATATTGGCCCAACAAGGTGAGGATGTAATACATCTGATGTAGTATGGTTTAATAATTCTTTATGGCTTCTATAAAATATAAAAATTTCATTAAATTATACCGGTCGGTTTAAAAACTAGAGCCAAAAAAGTAAATCGCTGGGTACCCTTTTGGGTCGCTGTATCTAAGTTAAGGGGCACTTTAGGAATTTTTTTTGTATGACAAATTCGGTTTTGTTCGCCAAACAAGGAGGTCAAAATCCTGTGTATGCTCCCGAGAGATTAGAAGGTACTTACCGGACATCCTATATGCAGGGTTATTCACGTTATTCGAGACGACATATTATAGCTAAGCTATTTGTTTTGGATAAAAACAAATATTCAGGATGGATAGGGGCCTATTTGAGGTACATTACGAGTACGAGTACATTTGAGTATATTATTTCATTTTCAGTTCCTACGATCAAAATAAATATTACTTTCATTAAGGTTTACCGTACTTAAACCTTACGGTTTTTGAAATATTTCATATTTTGTCAAAATGTAGTAACAATTTTAATGATTAAATTCTCAACATGTATTTTGTTTTTTAAACCCACTTTCTCAGTGGACTCTACTCACTGATTAAGTTTTGTGTATCAGTTATGAAAAATTCACTAACTTATACACGGTGTCCAAAAAGTACTACTAAATAATTACAAGTTTGAAATGTAATAACTTGCTGAATTTAAATATAACACCCTGTATTTTATATCACTAGCAAATGTAGAATTTAATTGTCTATCAAAAAGGATTAACCTCTCCCATAACTAATTACTCGCATTTTTATGAAAAATGCAAATATTCACAAAGCAGGCTAATTATAATCAATTTAATATTAATCAAGTCGCCTATGACATTTTGACAGATCAGATCTAGATTCTAGAGAAACAGAGGGTTTACAGTAAATGTCAGATATTTCTAAAAGTATTTCGCTGCAAATCGCCATTTAGTTATAATAGTGGTAGTTTCTGTTTTTTGCTTCCGGAGTTTACGAAACCATCCAAATAGACAGGTTTTTGAAAGATTGTTGACTTAATTTAAACAAACTGGGAGTGTTCAGTATAAAAAAACTCAGTAAAAGGAAACTTGTGACAGGAAACGAAGAAAATGAATTTGCTGTAATTGGTTCTGTAATCGAAAATCCTCATATCAGTCAAAACCAAATTGCGCAAAATATCAATATTAGCCAAGCAAGTGTCTCAATGATTCTTCAGAAACATAGTTTCCATCCCTATAAAATTCAGCGTCACCAAGAACTTTCTGCAAACGATTTTGATAAACGAGTGGAATTTTATATGTGGGTATTAGACAAAGTGGCAGATAATGAAAACTTTTTTAATTTTGTTATGTTTAGTGATGAATGTACATTTCATAATAATGGATCTGTGAATAGACATAATTTTCATTATTATTCTGATTCCAATCCACATCAATTTAGAATAGTAAATAATCAACACAGATGGTCAGTGAATGTTTAGGGGGAATAATGGGTGGATATTTAATCGGTCCTTACTTTTTCGAAAACAATTTATATGGGGAATTGTTTTTAGATTTTTTTATAAATCAATTGCCAATATTGTTGCAAGACATTCCCATCGCCATCAGAGAAATTATGTGACTTCAAATGGATGGAGCACCAGCACATTTCTATCTTAGGGTCCGTGAATTTTTAAATTTTCAATTTCAAAATCGATGGATTGGAAGAAATGGACCTCAGAATTGGCCCCCAAGATCACCCGACTTGACTTCACCTGATTTCTTTTTATGGAATCGTTTATAACGCCGCTCCAACAACACCGGATAATATGAAGGAGCATATTAGAGAAGCTTTCTAAAACATCAGCCCAGAAATGCTGTCAAATGTTGCTGAAGGTTTTAAAAAGAGGATAAGTTTGTGTTTAGAGTCGGATGGTCGCCATTTTGAACACTTGTTATAAATATAAACAATTGTTTGTTGTAGGTATGACCAGCAATCTTTTCTGTCGTTACCTTTACTACTGTTTACCATATACATTATTAAGTAATGCATTTTCCCTCTGTTTCTCTAGAATCTAGATCTGATCTGTCAAAATGTCATAGGCGACTTGATTAATATTAAATTGATTATAATTAGCCTGCTTTGTGAATATTTGCATTTTTTATGAAAATGCGAGCAATTAGCTATGGGAGAGCTTAATACTTTTTGATAGACAATTAAATTCTACATCTGCTAGTGACATAAAATACAGGGTGTTATATGTAAATTAAGCAAGTTATTACCATTTCAAACTTGTAATTATTTAGTAGTACTTTTTGGACACCGTGTATAAGTTAGTTAATTTTTCATAACTGATAAACAAAACTTAATCAGTGAGTAGAGTCCACTGAGAAATTGGGTTTAAGAAACAAAATACATTTTGAGAATTTTATTATTAAAATTGTTACTACATTTTGACAAAATATGAAATATTTCACAAACCGTAAGGTTTAAGTACAGTAAACCTTAATGAAAGTAATATTTATTTTGATCGTAGGAACCGAAAATGAAATAATATACTGGGCATTCCATTAAAAAAATTCAACTTTGATACGCTTCGTGTTTTTGGGACAACCTGTACATTATGAAAATAATTTTAAAATGTACCTCAAATAGGCCCCTATCCACCCTGAATATTTGTTTTTATCCAAAACAAATAGCTTAGCTATAATATGTCGTCTCGAATAACGCGAATAACCCTGTATAAAAAAATTTGTTAGAAAAATGCAAAAAATGTATATTTAACTAGATCTAAAACACACATTAGCACCCGTGTGAACTAAACAGTTTTATTATGTTTCATTAATAACTTCATATTAAGGTGTTTAGCTGATATATTTTTGGGTAATTTTATTAATTTAGGAAGTTAAATAGTACATCCTAACTTTATAATCATCTTTTATGAATACATGTGTGTTCTCATGAAGTTATTCAATACCTATTGTAAACTTTAAATTCAAAAGAATTCAAGAAGTCAGGAATAATCTAATGGTACATTTATTTATGATATTTTTTATTTTAACAGCAAAGAGACGAACTGAACATTTGATATCGCACAGAATGTCTCGACACATTTGCTTTGTTTATGTTGTCATTTATCATAATATTAACAAACGCTTCCTGCATGTCACTGCAAACGAGAGTCTTTTCCGTTTAAACTTTACAGAGATAAAAATTTCCACTCAACATGATCATAAAAGTTTTGAGGGATATTCCTTAAGATTTATAGCACCATATCCAGTTAAAAAAATATTACTCTATATTTTTGTTATCTGCGAGACAGATACACATATAAAAACGTAATGACTTCTCAAGTTGAGGGTAGTATAGTCTGCAGGCCAGCGATAGACGGAGGTTCTAACGAAAAAAAAACAGCTACAGTCAGTATCGAAGTACTAAGCTATACAGTAAAACATTTTATATAAATATACAGGGACCTACAAGAGTGCTTCCATAGCTTAAGTTTGAAATTTCATTAATATACTTTACTATACCAAAGAAAGATAAGAGAACCCTGCCTAACTACTATCGACCAGTCCGAAAGTTAATAATTATTTTAAGGGTTTGCCCACAAACGTCATTTTACACATAAAACCTTAAATATCTTACAAGCTTATACTTAGGTATAGGACATGATATACGAAATTTGCCTAGAATGTTGCGTAGAATCAAAAAATGTAATAATATACAACGTGTATATAAATAAGGTGGGCCAGTTCAGGGATGTCGGAAACCGTAAGAGATACGAAGTCACTTAAATGGAGGTAAAGTTGCGCATTTACGTGCCTAATAATATGCCGTTTAAAAAGTTTTAAAATTCCGAGTAGTTCCGGAGATATCCGGAAAAAACGAAATTATGAAAAATCGTTTTATTGTTTTCCTGGGTTTTACATTGCCAATTTTTCCACTCTATCTAAGAGCGTTAATTGTTTTGTAATTCGACGAGTCGTCTTCGAAGGGCAATTATCTACTTTCTTTTTTTAAATACGGTCCTGCTTTTCTGATATTGGAATTTGATAGCTTTTTTTCTTCCGACTGCAACGATGTATGACACATTGTGGTTTAATGACGTTTCGAGGGTTTTATAAACAACATCAGAAAATTTTGGGATACGGTCCTGAATTTCTACTAATTTTATAAATAATATCTCATAAGTAAGTTCTAAATTTTTATTTATGTTGGACTAGTTCAATAAATAACAAATAATTTAATAATAAACCACAAATAAGTGAACAAAATAAAGAATCATTATTTCAAACTTCTGTTGATTCGGGATTTAAAAGAAAAGTAGGCGTTTGAAACAAAAAAAATTAAGATGGTGACACGTGATTTGTTTCACTTGACATTCCCATTGTGATCGTTTGAAATCATTTTAAGAGGTTTTCTATTTTCCAGAAAATATGGAACATAATTTTATCAATGCTGAAAAGTTTGATAATCTATCGTGTTTTATTTTATCTCAAAAAAAAAGTTATGTGGCAGTTAGAAGATGTTATTTGTGCTTAGAGAATAACGGAAATCAATTTGAACCCCGGATTATGTAGTTCCTTACTTTTTTCGTTGTTCGTTTTATTACTGTTTTGGTATGATTTTTGTTCACTTACTTGTGGTTTATTATTAAATTATATGTTATTTATTGAACTAGTTCAACATAAGTAAAAAATTTAGAGCTTACTTATGAGATATTATTTATAAAATTAGGAGAAATACAGGACCGTATCCCAAAATTTTTTGATGTTGTTCAAAAAACCCTCGAAACGTCATTAAATCACAATGCATCATACATCGTTGCATTCGGAAGGAAAAAAGCTCTCAAATTCTAATATCAGAAAATCAGGACCGTATTAAAAAAAGAAAGATGATAATGGCCCTTCGAAGACGACTCGTCGGATTACAAAACAATTAACGCTGTTAGATAGAGCGGAAATAGTGATAAAATAAAAGTGCAATACGATCTCAAAAAAACCCAGGAAAACAATAAAACGATTTATCAGAATTTTTTCCGGATATCTCCGTAACTACTCGGAATTTTTAAAGTTAAACGGCATATTATTAGGCACGAAAATGAGCAACTTTACCTCCATTTAACCGACTTCGTATCTCTTACAGTTTCCGAGATCCCTGTACTGGCCCTCCTTATGTTGGACACGTTGTATAAGGTTTCGTTTAAAATAAACAAGTTGACATCTACTTCCGATATAACTGGAAGTGACAGACTCGTCTAAATATTTTCATTGAAAAGATCGGCATTTTTTATAGCGAGTGACGATATTTGAAAACTTCGTTAGTTCCCGAGATCTTTTAATAGGCCACTCACCGTGAATGGCCCTGTATAAAAACTTAATTTTTATTGAAACGAATAAATCAATATTTTGGTATTTCGTTAATTTTTATTATACTTATTCCGTGCCAAAATATTATTATAATTGATCTTTATTTTCAGTTGTGTGAAAATATCTCTTTTATTCAAAATAAAAATAAATCAATATGTAGAATGTAGATAGCTATATTTTCAAGACGACCCATTTATTGCAGTTTTAAGATTTAGGGGTATACGTCAATTTTTTCAGTAAGGTGTTTATCCAAAGTCAACTTTATTGCATACAAAACAAAAGCTTGTAACGAGGAAAAGACCGACCATTTACCAGGGTCGTCACATTTTTTAAATTCTTTAAGTTTTTTTTTAAATGCTTATTCTATATCAGTGTTCAATTGTTGGTCAATAACTTTGGTTAAAAGATAGTTTGCATAATTTGAATAAATTTTTTATATAAAAGAAAAAATAATAATCCATTTATTAAAATTATAATAATTTTTTGATCTTCAAAATATTATTTAAAAAAAAATAATTGAAAACAAAACAAACCCTTATGCTGCTTTTATTACTTACGAAAGTTTTGTAGAACAGGCAATATCTTGAAGACAGAGTTCGTTTGCGAGCGAAGACAAAAGCAAAGACAACGGCAAAGACAACAAAGATAAAAAATAAGTTTATTTGTGCTAGGAAAGTAGAAGGAAACATTTTCAGCCAATCAAAATTTTTTTATAGATTTGCTAAACCATTGACGACTTAAATAATTGAGCTATCACTTATGTGTAGTTTATTGAGTTAATTGAACAGTGTAGTCGGTGGTTTAAAGTTTAAACAATTTGCTATAATTTAAGTTTTGAGTTTTGGTTTGATACCCAGTAGACAGTAAATTTTTGTTTTCAATTTTTTCCTCTTCGTTCGCTGTCAGGAGCATTCACGATGGGAACTCCACGTGGACTCCGAACCACGATCCTCGGTCATTACGCGGCGCTACCAAAGGTTATCGCCCTTGATTTCACCCATTACGGCATGACCTACCCATTGGGGAGTGCGTACCGTCCCCCGTACCCCACGAGATATCCGATGTCATCCGGCCAGGGTACCGGCGTGAATGGGGTAGGGATGGGGATGATATATTTTTCACTTTTTCCTATTTTTTGCATAACACCGGACAGCAACGCCATGATTTAAGCAGCTAAAATCTACCGGCCGAGAGGTTTGAACATACGAACTCTCATCCTGGAGTTCCTAGTGACTGCGACTTCGTTAATTGTTATGAACAATGCGTCATATTATTCGCCAATATTAAATAAAATCTTAGCGTACAATAGAAGGTATTCTAAAATTGAAGAATTACAACAAACATTCATATTCCAGTAAAAAAAGATTTAATTGATATCATCAAAAGTGGGTAAAATTAATATATGATTGATACTCCTTGCATTAGGGGCGGCTATATTGTTCTTTTAATCCTATCGAGATAGTTCATGGTGCCACAAAAAAAATATAATTACTTACTCATCTGTCCTTGATAATATTCGCTAGGTAATTAGCAAAATGATTTTTAAAATAAAAAATACTTAAAATAGAATAATGGTCAATAAAATGTACCATACATTTAAAAATATTTAACTACTGCAGTTATAAATAAATTATTTTCACTTACATTCGTTGTAAAATTGAAGATATATTTTACTTGAGTTTACTAAATTTATTAGAAGCCTAACCATAATTTTTAGAAAATTATGGTTACATATTATTTTGGTATGAATTAATTAATAATGAAAATTGTAATTATTACATTTCATAGGAAATCTTATGATAAAATCTTTACTCATCATATATGTATGTTTACAATATTATTTTCGTACAGACTACTAATAAAAAATGTAATAAATATTATATTTTATAGGAAATTTTAAAATAACATCTTTACTATAATAATTATTTTACTGTAGTACTTTTTCCGTGGAGCGGACCAGACTGTGAGTTTTACTTTCCTTCCTATAATTTCACTACACTGTGAGATGGACTACTTCCGTAATATTAAATATCCTGTATTTAGTTCTATGAGGGCACTATCAGACCCAAAATATAAAATCAAATTAAAATTTACCTATGAGAATAAATAACTAAAATAAATATAAATTAAACATAAACTGTTAAACACTTCAAATTAAATTATAAACCACACCAAACGAGAGGCCACATAGTAGAAACTAAAGAAATTATTATGTCGGTGCACTTTACGCATATCTACGCTTTATATCATTTCAAGTTGAAAGTAATTGATCAATCATTAGACACAATATGTTTCCCATAATGGAATGAGGATTTTTTTCTAACAATCTGATTAAATAAAGAAACTGATTTATTAGACATGAAATTTAGGGGAGCAAGTGTATAAATTTAATATATCATAATATTTTTAAAGCCGCTTTCAGTGAAATTGCGTTCCATCATTTTCTTAGTAAGCCTCGGCGTCTGCCTGAACTGTCTCATTACTCTTGATCATTTATCGTCTATAATTATTGTTATTAATTACACATGTCAATATAGCAAAGCAACTTCAGTGAATGGTGTGATATTTAGCCTCTTTATAGGAACCACTCAGACTGGAATAATTAAAGGGAACTTAATTATACAGATACCAATCAAAATAATATGTATGTACGTTCTTGCTACCGACTAGTTATATCGAATATCTTAAAGCATTTTATGAAAGTTGAATTGAATGTGAGTAGAACTTGTAGAACTGTTTAGTATAATGAAATACAATAATTTGCTAGTCTATTCTTTATATAGATTTAAAATGTGAATTTTTTACATATAATTTTTTAAAAGTTTTTAGCTTTTAATATATCGAATACATTATACAGGGTCTTCCACCAGCAAAAGTTTACAACATCCTCATCCTCATCATTTCTAAAGTAACCTTATTACAATTTGCTATAAATTGAAAGAACGGTTTTCGGCTAATAAACAGTTTAATTGGTTGAAATATTTCAAATTCAAATAGTTTTAATAAAGTTATAAAAAATTAGAAAAATTTTTTAAGGCTTATATAGAGTGTCCATCTTTAAGAATGTTTAAATAAAACATTTGCCCGGCAATATTTCTTCTTTAGTAGTTAAAGTTTTTAAATTATAATATATCGAATATATTCATTATACAGTGTGTCCCAGCGAGAACGGCCTTGATCTATATAGGAAAAACTAAACAAGTATAGAAAAATTGGAAAATATGCTAATGTTGATGGGGCAACGGGGCTAACATATTTTCAATATGTCAGCACTTCCATTTATACCGAAATTCGGTGTCATCTTGCTTATTTCAAATAGAGACTCATATATAGAGTATCTCACTAAGGTCGGCGAGGTACGATATTAAGGAAACCGTGAACCTTATCCATTTCAGAAAAAAAATTCATTTACTAAATCGACCAAGAAAAATATTTGAACGATTTCAAAATTACCGCTAGGTGGCGCAATTACTATTACATAACTAAAAATTCAGATTTTTTTCGAATTAACACTGTTAAGGTTCACATTTAATAACGGATATAATACGATCATTAATTTTTGCGAAAGTCTAGAGCGCGCTGTTTACCATTAATTCTGTTTTTTGTTTTTTTTATTATGTAAATTAAATAGTATGATATATTATTTTATTACTGTGCTTAAAGGGCACAGAAATATCTATATTTCGTAATTCGATATCTTTATTATTTCTCGAGATATTTACAAATAACCATTTTATTCAAAAAAATTATTGTTAGATTCTTCCTTATCCTGATATACATTGAAACATAATTTTGCCAACCCTATAGATGATAGGCAACTTTGATATTGTTACTTTGGTATTTGTTTATTTAAAAAACAACAAAGTTAGTTTCATTGTCTCGTACATTGTATTCGATGGTAAAATTTTTCTTGCGCAATTTAATCAATGAAATTCTTTGAGATTTAAATCAGGAGATAGTATCTCGCCGAACTTAGTGGAACACCCTGTATATTATTAAATTTTTGGATTCTATGTAAGAGTCTATGCAGAGTTCGTATATTACTCTTCTACCTAAGTCTAGACGTGTTTGACATATTTAAAATTTATGTATAAAATGACGTTTGCAGACATTAAATGAATTATTAATTTTTCATATAAAGAAGGAAGCCTCTATTATTTAATTTGAATTGGATTCCTTGTTGAAAAATAAAATAAGCTTTATTGGTGTTTTATAACATTATTAAACTATTAATATAGAGTGTTCGAATAATGAGATCAAAAATGGAAAACGCCAAATCATATAATTATTACATACCAATGTATGGAAAAATTATTATTTCCCAGACCACCTGATGATACCTTATACAATAATGGCGTATTTAGTCTACATAGTATATAACACAGGGTGAAGTATTAGAGTCTTCTCTGATGCACACCACAACAAACCCGAACAAACCCGAGAACAAAAGAGTTCGAAACCGGTCTGCAGGTGGTTACATCCTATCAATGGAAAAGACTTCCTTTTCTTGGTAGTGCCATTCAATCTGAAATAGTATTGTAAGTGCTACTGTGTAGACCAAATACGCCCTTATTGCATAAGGTATCATCGGGTGGTCTGGGAAATAATAATTTTTCTATACATTGGTATTTGATATTAATACCTCCTGAAAAGTATAGACTTCTTATTTTTCATATACTTATTTTCTATTTAGCATTAAGAATAAGAGCAAGATTGCTTAAGGTTGTCTATTCCGAAAGTTTTTATTTTTCGAAATATTGGTAATTTAATAATTTTATATGTCGATTTTGCTGCGGATTTTAAGTTCCGTTACTCATTCCTTTTAAAATAAGCAAGTTGACACCGACTTCCGATATAACCGGAAGTGAACCATAATGACAATATTTTAACAAAATTGCCACTATCAACGAACAAACCCTATGTATAGTTTTTCATATATAGATGAGGCAGTATAAGGTATATAAATAAACGATTTTAAACATTTTTTTCAAAAAAAATTTGTTCTGAGAATTTTTGCTACAAATAAAGGAATATAACTAATAAATAAACTTGTCTTGGAAGTAGTCCATCTCTCAGTGGAGTGAAATTATGAAGAGGTAAAGACACTCAAAGTTTGCTCCATTAAAAATTAAACTAGTGAAGCAGACTTGAGTTTTTTTACCTCTTCTTAATAAATAAACTATATTCTTTAACAAATCAGCATTAAATAAAAAGATCGGCGTAAATCGGCAGAGCCAAACACATCGCGTTAAACCGACTAAAATGGCAAACCTCCTTTTTCTTAATCTAGAGACTCTAAGATGTTTCCCATTTCCGTCTGTCTATGGATCTGTCTGTCTGTTGGCTCGAAGGCAGGATTTGTATGTGAATTGGGCACTTACCCTGCAGGGTGAGTATATTACAAAGTACCTATTATAATTTTAACATTAGTGTTGCTTAAGAGTTGTAAAATATTCACCTAACTTCATGAAATTTTCAAAAATGTAGACTAAAAATAGGACATTAAAGCTTTTATGAGCTTAAGTCGAAATTGCCAATAGCTTTATTAAGTGGCTCATTGGGTAAACTTATATTATAAAATAAAAACTTTGTTATTGCAAGTTTCCATTATGGTACAGCTACATCGTTTCTCATCCATTAAATCTGTAATCTGTCGTAAAGTTCCTGGAATTTACATTTGGAGTTGGTGCTCCATAACTTCACAAAAGTTATTTGAAATGTAGTTAGGGAGAAAATTATAGGTATTTAGTAAAAGTTTACAACCCCACAGTTTCGAAAGGAATCTTATTACTTAACAATGTGCTATAAATTGAAAGAACAGTTTTCGACTAACAAACAGTATAATTTATTAAAATATTATTCAAATAGCTTTAATAAATTTAGAAAAATATTTTTTTTAGGGCTTGTTAGTCATTTTTATGAATGTTGGATGAAACATCGACAAATACCTTTAGCCGGTAATGATTTCGTTAAGCAGTTACAATTGTAAAGTTTAAACCAAAATTATAATAATTAATATTTTATAGTAGCTACTAGCTCAATATTTATTAAAGTAAGAAGTTAGCGAAAAATAGTTTTAAGAATATTTTAATTAATTTAATTAAATTAATTTTTGAATATAGAAAAATTAAGTTAGATGCTGAGTCAAAAAGTCGTAGAGAAACAAAGTTACTTGTTTTTAGAACACCCTATACATAGTGCCAAAAATACGGTGGTCCACTAATGTCCCAAACGAAGTTAGGTACGAGGTCGTTTAAATTAGTGAAATAGTGATGGTGTTGTAAAATAGTTTTTACTTTCAGAGACATTAAAGAAAATGTTGAAATTCGTCAAAATTATTTCTTCAAATCCCCCAGAACCATTGATTTGATCCAAAATTTGTTCGTACAAAAATGATTCGCAAAATGAGACATTTTTTATGTCTAACGCATGCATTATGTTCGTTAAATCTCGTTACAAAATTTCGTCCCGTTTGTTCTATATAACAGCTATTGCATTCATTACATTTTAATTTATAAACTCCTGATTTTTAAAATTTTTCTCGCTTATCTTTAACGTTAACAATTAATTTGGATAAACTGTTTGAGGGTTTGTGCATAAAAATGTTTATTTCTTATAATATGTAACAATTATTGACGGCAATAGCTCCGATGGTATCGAGCTCGATCGTTAGACTTTTTTTAGAGAGTGATAGAGATAGACCTATGTGTACATTGAGCTATATGCTGCCATTTTATGTATTTTTGGTGTATTGAGTCGTGTGGCATTGTGATATCTGTATATGCAGGTTTTCTGTAAATGTTAAACTGTAGTTTTTGATAATTTGACATCCAGAAAATTGATGATGTCGTTGCATGAATTTTTGACATGTATATAGTCAAGGTGGTTTAAAATATCTTTAAGTTCTTCCTCAGTTCGTGTTAGGAGTGGCATTTCGACGCGGACCATTTCGCCGCGAAAGAGAATTTTTTTTGTACTTGGTTGTGTTACTTTTGGTTAGATATTTTTATTTATAAATTAATATGTTTCTTAGAATTAAGTATATTTTTAGGCTCGATACTTTCACATGCAAATAGCTGGATTTATTATGCAGAGTAAATTTTAACTACAAGATAAGTAAAAATGATATCTTATCACTTATGGATAGCGCTATTCCTCAAATAAATTACAGTTATTCACCAGATAATTTATCCGTCGTTAATAGTTACGAATAGTATTTTATTTGACGGATAAAGACCTAATCTCATAAAGTGTCACAAGTTTTATTTTATTTATTTTTATTTTATTTTTTTTTACATATTACATATTATTTTACAATACTTATCAACTTAAATAACTTAGGATAATAATATGCATCATTATATAGTAAATACAATGCACCTAGGTGTTTCCCCCTATATGTGCATATTAAAATAAACTGTATATTTAGCTCGTAAATATTCATTTAAAGCTGATATTATCTATATAAAAAATCAAAAAAAGACTAATCCGGGTAGTAAAACGATTACATCGAAGCATACAAACACTAAAACTGCTTCATAAACAGTTCCATATTTGAAAATAAAAAATTTCTAAACAGCGCATTGAAACTTTTTAATCTTTCAACATTTCTTATACTAGATGGAATTAAGTTAAATAATTTTGGTGCAAGATATGTTATGGAGTGTTGATTTATATCTCTCTTTGAAGAAGGAATGTTCAGAATATGTGCAGCACCTCTGGTCATATAATTATGATGGATACAGTCCATTTTAAGTCTTGCATTCGAATACATGTCACCACAAACCGCCAGGATATACAATATTTTAATATTACATTGATCTGATGAGTGTTAGAAGAGAACAGTCTAGGTCTTTTTAGGATTACCTTCACAATATAATTTTGGGAAATATTTAGCTGTTCTAAATGACTGCTGTACATTCCTCCCCAAGCGATGATTCCATACCTCAATAAGGGCTCAACTAGTGCTTTATAGATCATAAGAATTAATTTTTTATTTAATATTCCTCGAAGGATATAAAATTTATGGATTATGCATCGGACTTTTTTACACAAATAAAGCACATGTTGATCCCATTTTAAATGTTTATCTATTACAATACCCAAATACTTTACAAACGAAACTTCATAGAGAGGATCCGCGACATTTTCGCACATTATTTGATTAAAATCCGGCCTGTTAGCTGATGTTATTGAGAAAGCTCTATAATTTGATTTTTTAATATTAGTTAATTTGAAACTCTCCAAGCAAAGCTTTATCTTAGAGAAACCAGATTTCAGGCATTCTCTTGTACTTTGCCACGTCCTGTCATTAAAAATCACTACAGTATCATCTGCATATGCGATGATTCCCCCCCCCCCCCCCACCCCCCCCCTAAAGCTCACAAAGGTAGTTTTATTTAAATATCTTGTTTGCATTGTGCTTTTTCCAAAATGTTTTACGCCGTAATACTATATTTTCTACTTTACAGGTGTTGAGGTATTAAATGCTTTATTATATTATATATATTCTATAATTTATACCCGATCACAATATTATGTTAATTGCTTGACTTGAAAATACCCAAGTAAGTTATTTTCCAGATTGCATATGCTTGTGTATTTATCTAACAAATTGTTATTTATCAGATAGTGACAATTTATATGAAAGTGAAAGTATCGGGCCTTATAAAATAATTATTTATTAAAGGATGAATTCACTATACTATATATATATTTCACAATAAAATGTAGTAATCACAATAATAATATAACACTATATTAATGATTGGCCATGTCACAATTTAAAATTAAGATTCCACCATCAATAATAACGATGATCATTGGAGACTTTAACGCCAAAATCGGCCGCGGCGCTGAAGGAGACAATATAGGACCATATGGTCTAGGCACAAGGAACGACAGGGGAGATAAACTCGCACAATTCTGCGTAGAGAACAACCTTCTAATAGCCAACACCTTCTTCAAACAACATCCCAGAAGACTATATACTTGGAAATCACCTGCAGACAGAGTAGGAAGAATTGTCAGGAATCAAATCGACTTCATACTACTCGACACAAACTTTAAAAAATATATGAAATCCGTAAAAACCTACCCTGGGGCAGACATTCATAGTGATCACAATCCGGTCGTAATGGACTTTAGACTCAAAAGATTCCTGAAAGTTGAAAGAGAGAAAGTAACAAGGAAGGTAGATATAGCACAACTAAAAAATCCCGTAAGAAAGAAGGAAATAAGTCTGAAGATCGAGGAAGAAATGGAAACAATAGC
Organism: Barypeithes pellucidus; assembly: GCA_963991005.1. Lineage (NCBI taxonomy): Eukaryota > Metazoa > Arthropoda > Insecta > Coleoptera > Curculionidae > Barypeithes > Barypeithes pellucidus. The sequence goes on from OZ022560.1 coordinate 47,055,326, forward strand.
GAAATCGGTACAGAGAGAAGACGTTGAAGGAACATGGAATGCTTTAAAAACTAAAATAACAAATATTCAAGAAAAAGACATCGGATTCACGAAGAACAACAGAAAGCAAGAATGGATGACACAAGATATTATGGACCTCATGGACCAAAGACGAAGACACAAAGCAAACCCAACACAATATAAACACTTCCATAAGACCATCAGAAAAAAATGTAGAGAAGCTAAGGAAAATTGGATGTCAAATAAATGTCAACAAATAGAACAACTACAGAAAAGATATGACACCTTTAACGTGCACAGGAAGGTAAAAGAAATGACAGGCAGACACAGAAAGCGGCAAGAAACAATCCTAAGAGATAATAATAACAAAATAATCTTGGGAACAGAAGACAAACTTGCGAGATGGAAAGAATACATCCAAAGACTTTTCGACGATAATAGACCTTCTACTCCACCACCCACGGATGATCGAATAAATGAAAAAGGCCCAGAAATAACTAAAGAAGAAGTCGTTCATGCAATAAAGGCACAGAAAAATGGCAAAGCCACTGGCCCCGACAAAATCAACGCCGAAATACTCAAGTTAATCGCAGAAAACGAAAGTAAAAGCCTAGACTTGTTAACATCACTATTCAATAAGATATATAAATCAGGCAAAATACCATCAGACTGGCTGAAGTCAACATTCGTGACACTACCAAAAAAAACTAATTCCTCAAAATGCGATGACTACCGGATAATAAGTATGATGTCTCATGTCCTAAAAACCTTTCTCAGGGTCATCCATACGCGAATTTACAAGAAGTGCGAATTTCAGATGGATGATGCTCAGTTCGGGTTTCGAAATGGATTGGGAACGAGGGAAGCCCTTTTCTCCCTAAGTATACTGACACAAAGATGCAGAGACATGAATGTAGATGTATATGCGTGTTTTATAGATTACCAAAAAGCGTTCGACTGCGTCAACCATCAAAAGATGATCGAAATTCTGAGATCAACCGGGATTGACGAGCAAGACCTACGCGTTGTCTCAGAACTCTACTGGCACCAAACGGCAACAGTCGAAATAGAACGAACAACATCGGAAGATCTACGAATTAGACGGGGAGTTCGACAGGGGTGCGTCTTGTCCCCACTCTTATTTAATCTATATTCGGAGTCTATATTTAGAGAAGCATTACACGAGGCCCAAGGGGGAATCAAGATCAACGGAACGATAATAAACAATATTAGATACGCTGACGATACAGTCTTAATAGCAGACAACGAACAAGAATTGCAAAATATAATAAATTCCGTAGTGCGTCATAGCGAAATGTTCGGGCTGTATCTGAATATCTCGAAAACCAAAATACTAGTCTTCTCAAAGACGCCAAGAAATGTACATTTAAATGTCAAGGGACAAACAATAGAACAGGTAACCTCGATAAAATATCTGGGAGTAAATATCAATAGCCAATGTAACCCGAAAACAGAAATAAGGTCAAGGATTGAACAAGCGAGGAAAACACTTATGAGCATGAAAACGTTTTTTACAACATCAAACCTTAGTCTAGAGCTCAGAACCCGAATGGTCAGGTGTTACGTTTTCCCTGTCCTACTCTACGGGTGCGAAAGTTGGACAATGGACCCACAAACAGAAAAAAGAATAGAGGCTTTTGAAATGTACATATATAGGCGAATGTTACGAATTTCATGGATACAAAGGATCACTAACAACAATGTACTCCAACGCATGGGTAAACAAAAAGAATTACTAAACACCATCAAAGAGAGAAAATTACAATACCTGGGTCATGTGATGAGAGGTGAAAGATATGAGTTACTCCGACTCATAATAGAGGGTAAAGTACAGGGTAAGAGATCAGTAGGAAGACGACAGAATTCATGGCTAAAGGACCTAAGGAGATGGTTCGACCGATCATCTGCGGAAGTGTTTCGCGCGGCAGTTAACAAGACTACAATCGCCATTTGGATCGCCAACCTTCGAAAGGAGAGGGCGGAGTAAGAAGAATCAAAATCAAGCGCGGGAATTCTCTTCTCTCTCCTAGAAGTTCAAACTAGGATAGAGGATGACGGAAAAAGTGTATTTACTTACTGCGGGCGTACAAAACCCGGAAATTAAATGAAAGGGACATATCTTTAAACTATCGTGAAATATTCAGGAAGTTTAGGAATTAAGATCAAAGACAAAATTACGTTTTCCAAACGAGACCCTATATTTTATGGTATTTATAAATTCTAGAGAACACGTCAAGTTGTTGTTTGTTCCCTATGCCTAAGTCTGTCGTTCCTGATATATTTATATTTCAGAAAGTTAATCTTTTTCCCCTCTGGCGGTATCTGCATATGCAACTTGATGACAAACAGCTTGCATATTCCTATCTTATGAATCATTTCTTTAGTTACATTTTTACCGCTATAAGGGAGGTATGAATTCAACTAACAGACGAATCGGTTAAATTTATAGAACGTGATGTAAAATAGGTTACTAATCGGAACATTAATTTATATTCGCTATCCAAAAAGTATGATTTTATTATGTATAAAAAGTTTGCAAAATGCGATGGGAAATGACATTGTAACATTTTTCTAAATAATTTTGCGTTCCTTCTTACAGTGTTATTACATTAGAAATTGTAGAACAATTTCAATTATGGATAAACAACATCATTTTGCGGACTAAAAATAAGAAAGTTATGAAGCCTAAAATTTATTCAAAATATTGTAATGGCCGGTTTCTTTGCACATGAGTGTATTTTTAATTTATAACTTCCTAGATTTTACATTTAATATTACTTAATTATTTCACTTCTTTTCAATTCAATCCAAAAGTCATTAAACTTATTAACCTAAACTTTTGTTACTAAATACTGAGAAAATCATAATTGAAAATTCTACCCTGTTAAAGATATTATTCTTAACAATGAACGAAGATATACTCAGAAATAATAATTAATTTAAAAGGGATGTTCGAATCCTTTCATAAAGCGCTATTAGACAATTAATTCCCTAAAACTTATGTAATTATTAAAGAAAGCACTATTTGATGTTTTTTATTTTAACTATATTTTGTCAACATGACAAGTGTTTCACCGACACAGCGGCTTCATCAGATGTAATGTATAAACAATGATAACTTAATTTATATGTCTCGTAAAAATAGGACCTACGATAATATCATGGGATAATTATTTAATAATATAAGAGTTTATTATTTAATGAAAGTAGAAGAAATAAACACATTAACTAACACGTTAAATTTAATAAAGGCGAAGAACATATATCAAGCTTGTCATTAAGTAAATTAGGGAAATTTTTCATTTTGTTAATCTCCATAGACTCGAGTAAATTTAACTTCAAGCCCTTTTGTTCTATATGCAAAATCTTGAAATTGTTATTAAAAATATGATTTTCTGATTGATCGGCACATTTCTAATGTAGGAACAGGCACTTTTCTAATGTATGAAAAATGATTATTGAGGGATTAAGTTATGAAAGCGAAAGCTTGGCCCCTGAGGATAAAATTAATTTAAACTCCTCCTCCTGGTCATGATCAAGCTTCAATGCGTGATGTCTGTAACTTGGTGAGATCTTATATTTATTTTGACAAGACTCATAAATAATGTATTGTCGAGCGGTAGTTTTCCAAATGAGCTAAAAATTAGTAAAATTAGTCCAATCTTCAAGGCAGGATCTAGGGAATGTATGGGTAATTACAGGCCTATAAGTGTTATAAGTGTATTTTCAAAGATAATTGAAAAAATTATTAAAAAAGAATGGTAAGTTTTATCGATAAGTATAGTGAGGTTGATAAATCGCAGTGCGGATTCACAAAAAATAGTAATACTTTAAGTGCAACTATGGGTCTTTTAAACAAAATTTCTACTGATTTGGATAATAAAAAAATAGTTATAGCTGTATTTGTAGATCTAAAAAAGGAATTTGATGTAGTTAGTATAGAGGTTCTATTAAGAAAGTTGAGAGAGATGGGCTTTCGAGGTGTTATGTACAATATTATAAAATCATATTTAACAAATAGGAACCAATATGTAAAATTAGATTGTTATAGTGGTGACAGTGAATTAAATGAATGTGGAGTGCCTCAGGGGTCAGTCCTTGGACCTTTATTGTACTCTTGGTATGTTCTCAGCCTGAAATGTGCTTGTCTCACAGATCAGTATTTTGCATTCGCTTATGATACAGTGCTACTTTACAGTAACGTTAATTAATTTAACCTTGAACAAATTATAAATCTTGATCTTCAAATCTATTCTAGGTGGTTATTATGTAATAAACTTAAAATTAATGTATCAAAAACTAAATATATGTTATTTAAGCAAAAAAATAAACTAATTCAGGAAACTACAATTAAATTAGATAATGCTAATATCGAGAAAGTCACATCAATAAAGTACCTGGAATTGGTTTTAGATGAAAACTTGAACTGGAAAGAGCATATCAATCATATGATCAATAAAATTCCTCTATGGTCAGCGCCCTATATCGATGTAGAGATTACCTGTCGCAAAAACCCAAAACGAATATATATAACGCTTATTTCCTATCGCACCTTAGATACTTGATTCCTGTATGGGGCTGCTGTGATGTTGTTGAGTTTATTAAAAAAATACAAATATTACAAAACAAAATATTAAAGGTATTATACAGTAAATGATCGACTTGCGCACACAGAGGTCTTGTATAGGGAGTTGGGTGTCAGGCAGCTGGACAAATTGAAAGAATTAGAATAATGTAAATATATGTATAAAGTGATCCATAACAGACAGAGGACAAATGTAAATATATTATTTTTGAATAATATTCATGACTAATGTATCAGATCTCAGGGAAATGTATACCAAGAAAATGTTCGGACAAACAAGGGATTATTTAACCCCATATATCGGGTGGTAAGTGCATACAATGAATTACCTGAAAATATTAGATCTGTTAACCAGAACTCAAAATTCAACAAATTATTGAGTGGATATATAAATTAAATTCCTAATGTATCTATTTGTGTATATTTATGTTTGTCCTATTGTACAGGATGGTAAAAAAAATTAAGTTATTTATGCACTGTTGTGTTGTTTTAAGTGCTATCCTTGTTACCAGTGTCTTGAGTACTGACTAAAAGATCTAGTCTAAAAATTTTTTTTGTTAAATAATTTTATGAATAAATGAATTTAAAAAAAAATCTCGAAACTATAAATTAAAAATATATTCAAATTGTTCAAAGAAATCGGCCATTACAAAATTTTGAATAAGTTTTTTATTTTTAGTCTGATTTTATTGCTTTTTAGAGAACTGTAGACACAACTGTCAGTTTTCACGTGCCCTTGACAAATTTTAAGCCAATGCAAAATCATGTTTCTAATGTAATAATGAATTGTTCGCTTATGTCACCTATTTTACATCACGATATATAAATTGAATCGATGCATCGACTAGTTATCACATTCATACGTAGCTTGTAGAAGTAAAAATTCTAGCGAAATGATTCATAAGATAGGAAATGTGCAAGCTGTTTTTTCAGCAAGTTGTATATGAAGATACTGTCAGAGGGGGAAAATGTAACTTTCTTAAATATAAATATATGATAACGACTAGCTTATAGGGACATGGCTTATTCTCTAGACTTTAAAAATACCATAGAATATAGGGTCTAATTTGGAAAACGTAATTTTGTCTTTGATGTTAATTCTTTAAAATTCTGTATATTTCACGATAGTTTAAAAATATGCCCCTTCGGGTTCTTACAATTCGTAGTCTCTGTATTCCTAGTCATAAAGGGTTCCATTTAATTTCCGGGTTTTGTACGCCCGCAGTAAGTAAATACCCTTTTTCCTAATTTCGGTAAACTATAACATCCCTTTTCCCAGAACTATTTTATTAAATAGCCTTCTCGATTTCTATTACCACGTCAATTATATCTTCGATAAATACCGTCGTATTCCAAAGTAGCGACATTGTCTTCTATCCTACTTTGAACTGCTAGAGAGAGAAGAGAATTCCCGCGCTTGATTTAGCTGGTGGAATCTTTATACAAAAAAGTATAAATTTCCAAATAGTAGATAATTCGGAAAGTTTCTGCGATAACAACAGCTATTTTTATGAAAATAAGCTGTACTATATCAGCACTTAGTAATATGTTCTTACTACCCAAGTAGCATTTTTAGATGCAAATTGTCGATATCGATATATTAACGACACGCGAAGATAAATATTTTTCGAAACATTTTTAGTTAAAATTATAAGTTTTGGTAATACACATGCACTTCCAAATTGTCGCGATACATTCTCGAATTAAGTTGATCAAAACCAATTGGAATTTTTTGCTTCGAAATATTTACAAAACCAAAAAATGGTATCCATTCAAACTTGTGACGAAAATATTTTTAGAAACTTCCAGAAACAAATACACAACCTTTGTTTTCTGTGCATACAAGTAAAACTTTTTTTCTGTGGCATTCACCATCACCTAATAAACCTTTTATTTTTTCTGTGCATCACCTTGCCTTAATACCCTATAATTTTTGCACAGCTGTTAACAACAACAGATTTTTTTCTTTAGTTTCAACTACGGAGTACATCTTTAGTTTCGGTTCAGAACAGAAACAGTTACAAAAAAGTATATGGATTATGGTTTTAAGTTACATACTTATGTACACCGAATAAATGTTTAACTCCCGAACAAACATGAAGGTAAATTAACTACGTTCGTTTCGCACTCGGTCGATACATTATCGAAACAGTATTTATGTTTCGACACGTTTTGTGTAAATTATAGCTACTTGATGTTCGAAACATTATAGAAGCCAAAGACTAGAAATTGTGTGTTGAGTCCATTTTGGACCAGAATAATTTATTGCTTTCTAGAGGCCATTTTGTGAAATGAATTTTTATTTTGTTGAAATGACTTTTAATGAAATTCCTGCATCTTTTGAAAAGCCAAAAGTTGTTACATAAGTTCCATTTTCCTAGCTAAGTCGATTTATAAAACAAATAAAATAAAATTTTGAAAATATTTAAATTTGTATTTTTTTGGCAAAGTATATTTTTTTCTGTAAATGCAAATAAATCAAGGGCACGTTAAAACTATAAAGCCAAATCACTAAACTGTACAATAAAATTTACTGCGACAGTGATTTTATGGTTCTTATGTTCAATAACTAGGTAGGTATATGAAATAAAATATACTTATAAGGAATTCATCATGGCGAAATTACTATTTTTCTTTTATTTTACAACAGTGAAGGTATCCTAATTATTTGTTTCCTTATTGTGTTCATTTTGACATGTTCACATACAATATCAGCCACACTTGGAAACAATTTTGTTACGTATGCTTTAACATAGCCCAGCTCCTTTATACTGTCATTTAAAGAGATAAAGTAACAGTTTCGAAATATTATAGAACATTTCCGAAACATTTCCGCTAAAAGTTTCGATTGTACATCGAAACAACGAAAGTCACAGCTAGTACCAACCACTTGGAACACGTTCAAATGTGCCATTTAAAATGTATATGTTTCTAAAATTTTTCCATTTTTAATGCAAACAGTTTCTAATTTTGATAGGAAACAGGAACGATAGTTACAATTCATTTACCATAATGTGTACAAAAATGCTATTTGGGTAAGAGTACTCAACAAGATTATTTAATCTGTTTGTTTTCGGAGGGACACAACAAATGTGGCATTTGTCCAGCCGGGTGAGGCACTAGTTTTTCCTATATTTATTGTTTCTTAAAAAGTGGATTTTTAAGGCCTGGTCAATTCGGGATCTCTAAATGATGACAAAGCAGTTTTTCCATTCTGGTCAATATGTTGCTCTATCGTTGCAATATAGAGCGTTGAAGTGAAGGTAGATTATGTTGAAAATTAAAATGAACTCTTAACTGTCATGTTTCATTGTTAGGAGCAAAACTTCTCTAAAGCGCCTCGTAATATAACTTTTGAAAATGATTTTTTTTTAATAAAATAAATTTAATTTTGTTTTAGAACCAGAAGCCGAGGATCGTGTTTAGCAGCGCCTCGGACATTGGCAGAGCTTCTACGCCGTCCGGGAACCCCACATTGGCGGTTATAGAAATAGATCCGGAGGATGCGTCTTTCCGGTACAAGATATCGTGGGTTAAAAACCAACACGGTGCTCAAAATGGTGTTACTAAAATACAGACTCAATTTTAAGATTAAGAAGTAATTTAGAAAAATATCTCACTTAAATTGTACTGTAAAATTCGTAAAAAAAATTTTTATGTCCAGTAAAACATGAATCGAAAGTTTTTTGTAAGAAGAATAAAGGCAAAACTGAAAGATTTCACGTCTGTGAGAAATAATAAAGATCGATCTCGTTAGTTATCTTTTTCAATCTACAATATTATGAAGGTTCATTTTTTAAAATATAAAATTATCGACAATTTTGAATAAAAAAGGAAAAAATACAGGACAGAAAAGCATTTCTTTCTGTAAAATTGTAGTTGGACGCATTTACAGACTGTTACGCTGCGCCACTGAATATGAGTGATTGAATATACGAATCACTGTAAAACTGTGATACCCTAGTATAAGAATATTTTAGCGCTTCTCATTTAAAGTGTAAAATATTGATAATCGCTATAAGTGATGCTATTCTTCTTAATGAAGACATTTTGATGTATATATCACTTCTGATTATACCGGAAGTCGGTGTCAACTTGCTTATTTTAAATGGAACATTCTATGCATTATTAAATTTTTGGCTTCTACGCAAGATTCAAGATCAGTTTCGTTTATCATATCAAATACCTAAGTCTAAGCATGTTTGACATATTTAACGTTTTATATCTCAAATGACGTTTTAGGACCTTAAAATAATTATTAATTTCTCCTATAAGGAAGACTTTATTATTTAATTTGGATCGGATTCCTTGTTGAATTTCAAATGTAAATTCCCAAATTTTATAGTTATATTTTAATTAGCATTAAAAACTCGATTACGAGAATTTTAATTTTCGAAATATTGAAAATTTTATATTTTTATAGGGTGATTTTGATGCGTATTTTAAGTTCAGTTACGCTTAGTTGGCTATTACGGCTTTCACAAATAGTCAAATGAGAAAAAAATGTTTGAAGCTCTTACTTATCATTTGAAAATAATCATGCCGGGGCGCTTAAATTATATAAACAAAGATTATTTTAATTGGTTAATAATTATTGGAGAATGTGATGAAATAATAAGATCATGTGAGAAATTGATTTTTTGGCATTTGGCAGTTTTTCAACCTAGTCATAGCGAATTTGAAGTTAAAATCCGCACCATTTTTAATGCTAAATAAACAATAAATATAAAATTTGAGGGTTTCTATTTGAAAATGTTGTTTTTTTGCAGTTTTCCCAACTTGATTTTCAATCTAATTTTTTGAACATCCTGTATTAATAGTTTAAAAATATTATAATAAATTCATTAAAGCAGGTCCTTTTCAATAAGGAATCCGACCGACATTAAATAATAAAGCTTCCTTATAGGAAAAATTAATAAATATTTTAGAAATAAAACCGTAAATATGTCAAACACGGTATATTAGGTATGACATGATATCTGAAATCTGCTTAGAATCATGGTTAAAATCAAAAAATATAATAATATATAGGGTATTCTGTTTAAAATAAGCAAGTTGACACCGACTTCCGGTATAACCGGACGTGATAGATACGTCAAAATATCTTCATTAAAAAGATCAGTATATTTTATAGCGAGTATCAATAATTCACACAAATATGTTTTTTGGTTCCGTAGATATTCTAATAGGCCACTCACCATGAACAACCCTGTGTATTGCAATTCTTTTATCTTCCTATTATCTCATTCTTATCCTTAATTGCGCTGTAAATAATTTAAATCCATCCATCATAACTCTCCAGACGACCTAAATAATCCCTTACAAAAATATTTCAGAATTAATCTGATCCTTGCCTCTTGGGTCCCATTTTTTCGGCAGAAAAGAGCGCAAAATTTTTTGGGTTGTATCAGTCCTATTATTTTAAGTAATTCTGATTAAAATATGTAAATACTCCGGTACACAAGTTTTATTTCATCCACACAGAATTTATTGTACACTATACAAATAAGGTGTCAGGTAAGTCAATTTTGGGAAACTAAAAAAATATTTTTGGTATTTCTCTTTAAATAAACACACTATTTATTTGTTTCACAAAAATCAACCATTTTCGAGATGAAATTCTTACACAATACAATCCAATATCAACCTTTGCTTCAGAATTTTCTATTAATTACCTAGTGGCATCCAGGATGACAAATCAGTGTGGTTCTTATTGTACGTAGTATTCCAACTTTCAACTTGAAACACACACGGAACCCGGAATTTGAATCTGCTTTGTACAAGTCAATATGACGCATGTTATTACGAAAATAAACACATAAACAAGAATGTGATGGGGATTCTATCTGTAGAATTCCCATATCTTTTTATCTTCTGTCTGTTTCTATTTTCATTCTAACAGCTCGATTTGATATGTCTTTATTAGGAAAAACCAATAATCGATGGACGGACTCAAAAATCTATATTTTTATCCAGTTTACGGCAGACTTGGCACACTCTTACCATATTGACTTGCTTGGTTGGATGGTTAAAAGCGGGGGTAAGGTGTGAGGTCCGAACTTCTATCACTGCAACCTTCCGGCTTATTGTGCTCCCTGATCTTGTTAGAAGATGTTTGTTCCTTCTATGAGGTCCAGTAACCTTCTACCACATGAGAGGTTGTATGTTCCCGAAGATATTTTGTCTTCTGCGAGATAGCGCTATGCAGCAGTATATTATATGGGAGGCGGTTTCATCCTCTTCGCCGCATAGTCTGCATTCAATGGATCCATTGTTTATACCTATCCGTTGAAGGTGTTTTCGCAAGTGATAGTGGCCTGTTAGCAGACCCATCACCCGTGACAACTGGGGCCGCGTTAGGGATAGCATCCCATTCGATAGTGTTTTCGATGATTTTCCGATTGCGACCGGTGCGTGTATTTGACCAGGTTACCCTTGCCATCGAGATAGGTGTTGTTTTTTTACCATCTATCTAATGTTGTTTTGTTGCCTATTTTGATATCCCAAAGGCCAGTTCGGGGTCCCTGAGACTTTGAGCGGATCTGACTCTCGCGAGTTCATCCGCTATCTAATTAACCAGGGACCCACAAGAGCTGCACATTGTTCCCCCTGGCCAGTTCTTTTAGATTGGTATGGCACTACAGTATAAGTTTTGAAGTAAACCGATTGGAGAGCCTTAAGAGCAGCTTGGCTGTTCAATAGAATGTATATCTTATGGTTGTGGTAGCCTTTTCAAGATTTTGTAGTACGCATCCCATATTGAATAAAAAATATTTATGTCCCGTTGACATTAAGGAACAGCGTTAACTTATTTATATCTAAAGCAGGGTCGGTTTACATTATATGTATATTGTAATGATTGAAAAGAAAATATAAAATCGATAACTTCTTCAAACTAAAAACCTGTCACGACGTTAAAATCCTTTATAATTTTTTGCCAAGTCAATTGAAATTTTGGGAAGATTAATAATATTTTAAAACTGTAAAATATTTTTGTATTTCAAATATATCTATATCTTGAGTAAAAAATATTTTTACATATAAATGATATATTTTTATATAAATAAATATTCCCATTGTCATTTCGTTAAATTTGTAATTTTTTAGCTTATAGGTGATATGTGATATGTATACATAAAAACATCTCAGTAGAATGTATTATATTTGTAAATAAATTTATTGTGTGATGGAATGAAGGTAAAATGTTCATAAGTCATACCAATTCAATTCGTTACCGATCTGCTACACGTCATCGATTTTACCTAATAAGGCTACTAGATAATACAGTCATTATTGAACCAAAATTTGGAAATATATGCGAAACTATATGTTACCATTCAAGTTGGAAGCATGTGGTAAATTATTTTTCGATTTAAATACATAATTTTTGGTCTTTATTGAAGGAAAAACTTATGTTGAAGTCAAATTTACCTAAAACGAACATCAAGTTTTTCCCCAATGTGCCACTGTATAATATATACTATTTTTTTCATTATATAAGTAAACTGTGGCCTAAAAAGCTCAACAAATTGATTTCGTTACCTACTGATCTATATCTCGGAAACGACTTTACGGGCTTCAAAACATTGTTTCTGTAGATTAGTTATTGTAGATAGCTCTATTTAATATAATAAGCTCTTCAATGTTTGTAAGAGTGACAAATTCGTATAGAAAAAGAATAAAAATTTCAAATCAGTGACATTTTTTAGGAATTTCACGATATATTATAACGCCGATTTATAGCCTAATATGGAAACTTCTCAGCATTTTTTAATGCATTTATAAGAAAAAAAGTATAATTTTTTTTTTATGGTCAAACACAAGCACTAAGTATAGGAAAAATCCTTTAGGGCACTCTGGGAGTGGTGCGGATGCGCAAAAAGCGATTCACGTTGGTTTTGAATCGTTGGAGGTTATATTCGTTGGGAAAAACGACTTTGGGAAGGTTGTTCCACAAGGATGAAGTCCCCCAGATGAAAGAATTCTTAAATAATGAAGTTCGAGGAGTACTAAGCTTAACCACATATGGATGGGCGGCAGTGGTTCGTCGTGTATTTCTGCTATTCGTCGCTCTGGGCGGAATTAAGAGGGCAAGGTCAGCCGAGCACCTTCCATGAAAATATCTGTAAAAGAGAGTCAAATCCCCAACCTGTCTTCGATGTTCCAGGCTGTCGAGGTTCTTCGTCAGCTCGTGGTCTCCGATCAGACGAATAGCCCTCCTTTCGATGGAATCCAGTAGCCGAAGAGTATGTTTGGGTGCAGAGGTCCAGACATGAGAGCAGTACTCTAGTGATGGTCGAATCTGGGCTTTGTATATATATGTTTGTGTCAAAAGTTGTTGAGGTGTGTACAACTTTCTGGTTCGGTGATTGCCACAACATGGGTATGCCAAGACATATTTCCTCACAGATTGACGCCCAGCAAATTAATAGATGAAGCCAGTGGGATTGCGTGTCCGGCGATGACTATATCCGGTTCTGTAATGTTAACCTTTTTAGAGAAAACTGCTGCCTGTTATTTTTTAGCGTTAAATTCGACTTGTTTACTGTCACCCCAAGCCAAAATTTATTAATTAATTTATTATTAAATTATGAAATAGAGCCGAAATCTACGTTCAGTGGTATATAACACTTACTGGTTTTCTAACGTTTTGTTCCGTAACTTTACCATCATACCATCTTCATTAAAAAATCCCTAGTACGTTCTTGTAATTTACTTTTTTTTAAAATTGGGTATAATTCGAAAATGTAATACTCAATGCATCTTTTAAAAGTCTTAAGAAAGTAAGTGCTGGCTTTCACAGTAAAATTTAATTATTATTAATAAAATAAATTACTTATACTTACGCTAAGTAGAAATTTGATACAATTATTAGCTTGAAATTTAAAAAATACGCTAGTAGTACGTAATAACAATATCAATTAAATACAAAAATAAATTACAGGAATGTGCTAGGGGTATTTTAATGGAAATGATCAATTTAAGGAACAAAACATAGGAAAACAAGTAAGTGTTGTATTCCACTTGAAAAAAAATTCAAGTCTGTATTTAAAAAGACTAAGTTTGCTGATGGTGACCTAAAGACGAGAAGTGACATGAAAGATCTGATGATGCAATCTTGTGGCGAATAGAAAGTAGCAATGAGAAAGTGAAATTTATTTTTAGACATCTCTTCGAACAAAGTCAGGAAAAACTGAAAACCGAAACGCAAAATTTTAGATTTTTCCAAATATTTTGAAAACCCCTGTATTTATTTCTGATTTTTCGGAATATTATTGGGCCCAATTTAACCGACTTCGTATCTCTTACCGTTTTCGAACTCCCAATGGTAAAGGCCGAATTTGTAACACCCTGGATAAATGATTAAAATACATTTAATATCTCAATAAATATACTAACGGTTTAAGTACAAATTAAGCACATTATTGTAACAAAATGTAAAATTATATTGAAAAAATATATATTTGCTGTAATGATAACATTGCTATATTGTACAAAATCTGCCCTTATCTATAAAACTTTGAATAAACATTAAAAAAGAATTTACATATAATTATAATCTAAAATAAATATATATCTGGTGTATAAATTTTGTTAATATATAGGGTGTTATGGAATTATTATATTTAAACCGACAAATCCTGACAAAAACAAATTGCAGAAAAATAGCTATAAATAGCGCTTTGAATTAATAAGCGAGAAAATCACCTCATGCTAAAGCCGCGTACACTACAGAAAATTTGTAAGTAAACAACAGGATTAGTCAAGAGACCTCAATCGTCAGCGATGTTATAATTTTAACCGTTATTTTTCCCATAAATTAACATTCTAGATAAAATAATTATGATACACTTTTAATCAGTTCTTACCTCAATAATTTTTTCTTTAAAAGAAATAAAGGTCTGCCCAAACCACAAATATAGAATTTTTGCCTTTCTGCATTTGTCAAACTCATCCTTAGACGCGTTTCGCCGTATCACGGCTCGTCAGTAAGGCTAGAGTCTGACAAAAGGAGAAGGGTTTCTGCAACGCTATCAGGCGTCCGAATGAATGTCTAAGGCAGTATAATACTCGTAGTGACATCTCGTGGTGTACTTACCAACCCAAAGCAGTATCTTCGGAAAGATCAGTTGCAATGGGTTGTTATTAATAAATTGACTAGTTCGTCAACATGTTCTTCAGGCCACAATTAGCCGATTTAAGTAAATTTACCTTAGTATAAAGTTGCTTAGTTTGGGACCAGACGGTGCTGAACTGACAATTTTAAAATCGTTTTTATTCAAAAACTGCTCATACTATTTTGCCGAAATTTGGTAGGTTGCCATAGCTTTATCGGACAAAAAACCCCATGTCACAATTCTGAATAATATCAATCCATGGGCGTAAAACCTGGGTTTTTTTACTAATTGCTTGTCTCAGATTTCTACGCTAATGGAACAAGAGGGATTTGGGCAAAAAATTCGATTCCTCTGACGGGTTTCGAGAAATTTACTTATTACTTAATAGGTACGTATTAGTTTTTTCAAATATAGAAAAAATAACTAAATCATAATCGGAAATACGCCCATGTATTTATTTTAATAATCATCTTGATATTCATTTTCTTGTCCGATAGAACTACATATGCCAACGTACCAAATTTCGACAAAATCGTATATACCGTTTTAAATTTAATCCAAAAAAATAATTTAAAGATTGATGGTCACTTCAGCGCCGTCTAGTTCCCAAAATAAACAACTTTCTACAAAGGTAAGTTTACATAAATCAGTTAAATGTGGGCTGAAGAATGTTGTAAAGACCTTTTAAAGACATCCTGTATACAGGGTATTATATAGAAATGACTTATTATATTTAAACCGGCCAATCCTGAGATGAAAACAAATTGAATAAAAATAACCATAAATGGCGCTTTCTATTAATAGGCGGATTATATCACTTTATATGAAATTAGACAAGCACGTGGGGTTTGTTCGGGTTTGTACCTTGTGTCAAAAGTCGTCAGCACATTTCGGCCGGTGTTGTCATATTTACACGACAAACTCTTTAGAAAAAATACTATTATTTTAACAATTTTTTAATTCATGAACATATATTTTTCCAGAAAACTGAAAGCCAAACATGTTTTGCCATACAAGCACAGGAAACTAAATAGGTCAAACGTCATTGACATTTTGAATGATTAAAAGTTGTTCTCAAAATCTTTAAAAAATATATGCAATTTTATTTAAGACACATGCTCTCTCACCTTTACTAATTAAAAAACAATTATTAGTTTCATAATTTCTATAAGAACACACATACACAATGTAAGTTTTAGTAAACACCTGCACATAACCTGACACATAATAGCTATTTACATGGAAAGAATACACGGATTACACGGGAACGTTGTTTAAATTAATTTTGGTTTGTTCGGGTTTGTCCCTTTTTTTCGCGCGTAGATTTATTTGTTTAACTGATTAAAAACACACATAGTAAACATGATTCCTTTGATTTAAAAATTACATTTTATTTCATCGGTTGAAGTGAAAACGTTCAAGACTCAAACCCGAACTTGTGAAAGGGGACAGTTTGGTGGTGCACAACTGCGTGATTTTCTTATGGTGATAAAAATGAAATTCTTCGCTATTACTTGCCTATTTCTCTTGCAAGGCGTGAATTTGTATGACATTAATGGAATTTCGACCAAGTTGCATAAAATAGTATAGCCGTGCCTTCGGCGACTTGTTCCGTTTAGTCCATTCAAAATGATTTCTGCATCACTGTTACAAACTAATGCGACTGATCTGACATATGTTTATTCATTCCGTTGGTCAAGCGTAGCTGTCAGTTGTATCTCGACAAAGTTAGGATGTAGTCGATTTTGTTTATGACCATTTACACTCGCAGCGGTTTTCTGCAGGTACTCGTATAATAGTTGAAATAAATAATGATTTTCGGTTTTCAGTTTTTCTTGCCAGTCCATAAATAAACTTGCATTGTGTGTGTGTATTATTTGACATTGTTTTTATTAACGAACCTAAGTTGTTCAGTTAAGGCGGGCAGTTTCTTCTGAACGCAACAGAAAAGATCGAATGGATCAAGTGAAATTTCGTCGTATCGCGATTAATAAAATGTAATAATTTGGTATTTTCTGTTGTTTTCAAAAAACTAATTATTGGTTCTAGTTTTTGTCAAGATCTAAGATGTTTCGAGCATAAAGTGTTCCCGGGGGGGTGCTGTATACCCATGAAAAAAGTAATGATTGTGTTTGTGCCTGGATTTCCTCGCTTTTTAGGTATGAAGATAAATTCAAGTAGGTTGTAGTAATTTTATATGGAATTTCAGTTTTACATTAAGTTTGGCAACATTGCACGTAATAGGTATTTTTTGACACGCCATCACAGGGTGACATGTACAGTGTCGTGGGATGAGCTGTGAGTTTATGGGACTGGACCCCACTTTTAAAACGGTCTATTAAATAAATAAAAATAAAAATATGTGGCGCTTCTTTAGGACACCCAAGGAGTCACCCATTTAAATATAATAAGTCATTTCCATAACACCCTGTATATATATTCTTAATTTTTAGTAATAGTATTTAATCATATCCTGAGAAAAGTATTAAATGTACAGAAAAAATATATGGATCTTATGGTTTAATTTTTTTTTATTTATAAGATTTAACAAAACATTACTAATAAAACATTAGTACAGAGAACAATAGTTTTACTTAGGATTTTTTAAAGTCCAATTAGGTCGAACAAACGAAGGTTCACCGTTTTTCAGGGTGAATATTTATGTATCGTATTTGCTGATTTTACATCATCATCACATGATTTACGGTCTGCACCTGCATATCGTTGGCCGTGCCAGTTTTCGGCAATACCTCAGTTTTATTCAATTACAGTTGTGGCGAATAACGTATGGAACCCGTAATATTTTTAGGTACGTGGAATGTATTGATTAGTCGACATCATGATACAATAAACACAAGGTAAGATATCGCGCAAGGAGACGTAACTGAGTGACGTCAACGCGAAAATTATCTTTAAATTTACATTGTTGTAGGCGTTTCTAATTCTATTTTAAGAATATTAAAAGGTTTAATGCACTTTATGGTAGGTGAAATGAAAAAATAATGGCATGGTATTTAGCTATATTTATTTCATAAAAATACAACATCTATTAAAGCTGAAATACTACCGAATAAGCAATTAAAAGTATGACATACCTAACTTGTGTGTGTGTGAAATTATTACTTTTATAATAGAATTAAGTTAATACAATTCACACACACGGAATTCACAGCTCATGAAAACTGCAAAGAAGTTTACAAATAACCTTTCAATAAACAAGCTGCCAAAATACCTCATCATATTCATTTCATAATGCGTATAATGTTGAATCATGCAGAGTAATGCAAGTTAATGCAGAGTAATGTAGGGTTATGCAGAGTAATTCAGCGTAATGCGGGCCTAATTGTACCAGTATTGCAACTAGTGGTTACACTTTTGATTACAACATACTATGTTACTAATATCGGTAGTGTTTGAAATAACAAGTATAATTTTAAAGAAATATATTAAATATTCACACTGTTTTTCAGGTACAGGACAGGGAGCTAATTGGAAATAAAAATTTTTAATTGTGTTATCAATCGTAGCTTTTAAAATTGGATATCAGTTTGGACATGCATCATTAAATACATCTTTAACCTATTCGGGTTTGTTCGGGTTGTTAATAATAAGTAAAACACAATTTCATGTAAAACTTCCAAGCTTTCGTCATTTCGAAAACTACAGATTTAAAAAAATGTTTCATGAAGATGTTAATACAAAAAATATTGACACCTTTCTGGAACTGATAGACTTAATTACAATGTGTAGAAGTCAATGTGAGTTTAAAAAAAATATTAAGATACGTTCAGGTAATACGTGGATTACAACTGAGCTTCTTCGATTAATGAGGGAGCGCGATAGAATTTATAAAAAAATGTGTAAAAATATGTATGATCAAAATGTAACTGATAAATTTCATAGAATAAAAAACACGGTCAATAATAAAATTAAATCCTTAAAAAATCAGCATTTTAGAAGTAAGTGGAATGATGTCGGGAACGACTCAAAAAAGCAATGGAAAATTATTAATAGTTTAGTAAAAAATAAAAATGTCACAACCAAAATTGATTCGTTGGTGGTAAATGACGCTATTATGGATGACCCTGTTGTAATTGTGAATGAACTGAACAGGCATTTTTCTAATGTAGGCAAAGTGATTGTTGAGGGATTAAATTCTGAAATCGAAAGCTTGACCCCTGATGATAAAATTAATTTAAACTTCCAAGAAATACAATGTAATAACACTATATATATAAACTTGACCAATGAGCAGGAAATGAGAAAAACTATAAAATAATTAAAACGGAATTCAGCTCCTGGTCATAATCAAGTTTCAGTGCGTGATGTCTGTAATTTGGATAAGATCTTATAATTATTTTGACAAGAGTCGTAAATAATGTAATGTCGAGCGGTATTTTTCCGGATGAGCTTAAAATTAGTAAAATTAGTCCAATCTTAAAGGCAGGATCTAAAGAATGTATGGGTAATTACAGGCCTATAAGTGTTATAAGTGTATTTTCAAAGATAATTGAAAAAATCATTAAAAAAGAATGGTAAGTTTTATCGATAAGCTGAGGGCTTTCGAAGTGTTATGTACAATATTATAGAATCATATTTAACAAATAGGAACCAATATGTAAAATTAGATTGTCATGATAGTGACAGTGAATTCAGTGAATGTGGAGTGCCTCAGGGGTTAGTCCTTGGACCTTTACTGTACTCTTTGTATGTTCTCAGCCTGAAATGTGCTGGTCTCACAGCTCAGTATTTTGCATTCGCTGATGATACAGTGCTACTTTACAGTGACGTTAATGAATTTAATCTTGATAAATCTTGATCTTCAACGCTATTCTAGGTGGTTATTATGTAATAAACTTAAAATTAACGTATCAAAAACTAAATATATATTATTTAAGCAAAAAAATAAACTAACTCAGGAACCTTGAATTAAATTAAATAATGCTAATATCGAGAAAGTCACATCAATAAAGTACCTGGGATTGGTTTTAGATGAGAACTTGAACTGGAAAGAGCATATCAATCATATAATCAATAAAATGACTCCTATGGTCAGCGCCCTATACCGACGTAGAGATTACCTATCACAAAAAACGAAAACGAATATATATAACGCTTATTTCCTATCGCACCTTAGATACTTGATTTCTGTATGGGGCTGCTGTGGTGTTGTTCAGTTTAAAAAAAATACAAATATTACGAAACAAAATATTAAAAGTATTATACAGGGTGTCCGGGAACATGTGGGAAATCTCCCGGATATGAAGAAAACATGTAAAAAGAATACTATAGGTTCATATAAACTTCTTTCGTATCGGCCTCCTCTTCGGAGATATGGGCTCCCAAAGAGCACCAATGGAATCAAGTTTTTTACACATAATTATTGAACCACCCGGTATATTTCAATTATTTTTTAATATGATGTATACCAGGTAAGACCCGTCAAATTACTACCCAAGAAACTGCTGTGAATTACTCACAGCTGCAGGGACAGACTAGCTGTAACACTCATGGGCCCATTTTTTTTACGCCCCGAATAAATGAATTTGAAAAAAAATATATTGGGAACAAAAAAGGTATGATAAATCAAAAGTGTAAGGAATGAAACGTAGTATCTATTCTATTGGTATAGTAGTACAGATAGCACGCGATATCTGTGTTGTGGAATAGCGCACTTTATCGTAAAGTTTGTGCGAGTTAATACAATTGCTTGGTGTCAGAATATGTGGAAAAATTAGCATAATACAACTCGCTAAATTTCGTCGTGATACCTACATAAGTAAGGTGGCAAATTGATAGAAACCTCAAAACAATAGACTCACAAAATAACAACAAAAGGTTTTAATAAAAAAAATTCTTATCGGCGTTCAAAACGATAAAGAACGCGAACGAGGAAATTTTACCGTCGGGAGGTTCAAATAAGGGATCCCACACTAATGGAGTAGATTTGGTCGATACACAATGGATGACAACGGAGAGGATGAAGAATGTAAAATCTGCGAAAAAACTGTTTTGGATAATGATTGTGGAATGTTTTGCGAGGGCGAGTGCCAGTCATGGTACCACACTTCGTTTGTTGGAATTTCAATAAGTAAATACAAAAAGATCACAAGCGACATTTCGAAGATTCTAATTTGGATGTGTGCAGAATGTAGAACGAAGCTTAAAACCTTAATGGAAGAAAGAGTGGGTGATAAGGATACTAAAAAATTATTGAAAAAGGTAGAAGGTGTTAGCGAGGAAATAAAGTCAATCAGGAAGGAAATAGAAAGGAATCATCAAGGATAAACATATGCACAGATGGTAAATACTGACAACAGTATCAGGGGATCTGTGAGGTTGCCGGAGAACTTACCCAGCATTCTCGTTAAACCAAGAAGTACGCAAAGTAGAAAACAAACATCAAGTGATTTGGAGAAAAAAATTAAACCAGAAAGGATTGGAGCTAGAATCAAGGGTAAAAAAGAACTGTCAATGGTAGTATAATACTTGAATTTCCATCGTCTGATGATTTGGAAAAAGTTAAATCTGAGGCGAAAAAAGCTCTAAAAGAAGGCTACGATATCGTGTAGACATCACTTCGAAACTCGAAAATTAAGATACCTGGAATCAGCCTAAATTACATCAAAGATGAATTTGGAAGTAAATTAAGGAACCAAAATACGGTCGTCACTGATGATGAATATTTTAAGATAACCTACATCAAAACTTTCAAAAATAAGACAACAAAGTCAATTTATGTGGAATGTTCACCGATACTTTTCCGAACTCTGATGCTTATTAGGCGGATATATTTGGGATGGGAGCGTTTTCCAGTCTTCGAAGACATCAGTATTCTTAAGTGTTTCAACTGCCAATTGTATCATCATAAAGGTAACGAATGCACAAAAAAAAAGCGTGCAAACGATGCTCAGAAGAACATGACGTAACACAATGTCAGAACCAAATAAAGAAATACGTATACTGTGACTTAGGCAATAACAAGTATGGCACACAACATAATGTTACACATGAGGCCGGTGATTGGAACTGCCCGAGCTATAAATATTTTCTGGAGATGGCTAGATCACGGGTTAAGTATGGCTAACAGGGAATTTGACATTTTAGATGAAATTGAAGAGGAAGAGGATAGAAGCCAATGGGTACTTTTATTCACACTGTGAGTAATGAAAACTTTTGTTTCAGTGTTTTACATCTAAATATAAGCGGAATAAAGTCAAACTTTGACGGCTTTCTTGTATTTTTAGAGACCTATGGTTTGTTTTTCTTTGATGTATTTGTGTTGAGTGAGTGTCATAAACTTGAGAACTCCAACCAATTTAATATACCAGGCTACAGCACTTATTATAATCATGTAAATTTTAATTCATATGATGGGCTAGTCATTTTTACAAATGCCAACCTAAATCCGCGTTTTGAAAACTCTAAACTTAATTTATCGGGCATTACTGTAACAAGGGTAGAAATTAATTTAAACAACTGAAGTTATAACATGTATGCTGTCTACAGATCACCATCATCGAATACCAACCTATTTCTGAAGGACCATGACCTGTATTTTAAATTCCAACAAAGCGTTTACCAATTTGATATCTTCCTAGATGACATAAATATTAATTTGTTGAGTGAGAATGACCTTTCTGTGGTTAACTATAGATCCCTGATGAATGCAAACGGGTTTATGCCTTTGTCTCTTGGAGTCACAAGAGAAGCATCTGGCACATGCTTGGATAATTTTTTCCTAAGAAATAAAATTAAATTAGAGACAAACAGGCTTATCTCAAAACAATTGTTCATGATATCACGGACCATTGGCCAACAACATTAATTATATCGAAAAATAGTAGGGGCACAACAAATAATATTACGGACAACCTCAATAACAATAACAATCGAGACAAACTTTATAGAATGGACTATGAGAAACTAAAGACACTGCCACAAACAATTAACTGGAACGAAACACTAAGCTTCGCAAATCCAGAGGACGCTACGAATTATCTGGTAGAAAGCCTGCAATATATTACACAGCAGTCTGAGAGAGTTATCAACATAACAAACAAACACAAAAAATTAAAACCGTGGATTTCAAATGGGATCATAGTTTTTTTATAGACACGATGTCTATAAAAAAACGAGACAAATTAAAAAAGACCTAACAAAAAATCCTACGAACAAAAATGACAGGTATACAAAGAATATAGGAACAAACTAAAAAAACTAATAACAGACACTAAAAATATCTACTACAAGAATAAAATAGACGAAAACATGGGAAATGTAAAAAAATGTTTAAACTAATAAGTGATGCAACAAATGAAAGTGTAACAAGGCCATTGCTGACAGAAATACGACAGAATGGGCTAACAGTGACAGATCCCAAGCAAATGGCCAAGTAGCGATTATTTCATTAATATTGGGAGGTCCATGTCGGCTTCAGTCGGAATCCCGGCAAGTCCATTTAATCTCGACTCAGTAAATTCAGCATCGTCTATGTATTTAAGACCAACAAATCCCAGTGAAGTCACCTCACTTATTGCTAGTCTTAAAAATAAGTGTTCCTCTGGGTTTGACCAAATAACTACACGAACAATAAAACTTCTACATCAGGAGCTTGGGGACCCTATTGCACACATCATTAATTTGATCTTTTAAACGGGCATAGTCCCCAAACACTTTAAAAACATCTATTGTAACACCCATTCATAAAGCAGGTAGTACAAAAAACATTGGAAATTATAGACCCGTAAGTGTTATCTCCAATTTGGCAAAACTCTTTGAAAAATGCTTAAAATCAAGACTAGTTAATTATCTCAATTATAATAAAATACTGTCTGAGAACCAGTTTGGGTTCATTGAGGGGTCTAACACATCCACAGCCATCAACGAGTTGGTTGACTGTGTGACTGAGGGTCTAAACAACAACAGAAGGGTTATTGCTGTTTTTTTGGATTTGGCGAAGGCGTTCGATACTGTTTCTCATCCCATGCTAATCAGGGTGCTTGAGCGATATCGGGTATCATGTACTAAATATGACTTAGCATTTGATATTTATGGAGGGTCCTATACCTAGGTGCTTTCTAAGCTCAGACTAGAGACAAATTAGGTATAAGTTTTGTAGTAATTAAGTTCAAATTGTATTATAAATTTTATACATGTTTTGTTTGAATAAATTGAATTGAAAATCTATAAATGAAATATATACAAGGTGTTACATATAAAAACTTTAAATTCGCTTGATTTCCAGATAAACTATTGTAATTCGATACGTAAGATCGCCGTATTAAGCACTAGTACCTTCAAACCCTATATATCTGGTTTCGAGCAAAATTAAGCTCTTGTACACAGGTAGACAGGCAGACATGTAATGATCTAGAGACACTAAAACGTCAAGATATTTCCTTCTTGCGAGGAAGGTAAAATTCATAGTCCTCGACAAGATATTTCCTTCTTACGAGGAAGGTAAAATTCATAGTCCTCGAATTAAGAACAACCTCCTTTTAATTATAGAAGTGAATAAAAAATACCATTTAATTCTACCGCCTATCCTTGTACAAAAATGGCATGGGTTTTTATCGCCGAGCCATTTTTTACAAAAAATATGCGATGACCTATAACAAAAATCACCTGAGAAATAAATCTCGGCAAAAGGTAGGTATACAGAACACAGAATACTGAAATGATAAATTGCCCTAGTAGATCGATTTTAAGGGACGAGTTTCTTTCCTTAGTACAAAGAAACACGCACACTTGATGGTGAGTGTAAAGATAAAGGCAAATTGCTTCCTAATATCGATTGTAAGTAACCAATTCATGCGCTGAAACTAAGAACGCTTAACCAAAATATGAACCAGCTATAATTCCAATAAATTAATTCCCTTTTTTTTTAAGTTACTTATTAAAAGAAAAAATTACAAATTAATGGGAATGAACTGATACAAATTTTGTTAATTTATCCCCTTAGGATATTGGCATTGAAATTATTACAATAATTTTTAAAAAATCAGTAAATAAGAGGCATTGAGTACTTACCTAATATGTATTTTTAAAAGAACAGACCCTACTAATCTGTTAACATTAACAAAATACAGAAGAAACATTTATGTTACGTTAATTTATATGGGATACTCTTAAATAGTAAATGATATTGGTATTCTTAAGTTGAGTAATAATACCAATGAGCTATAATGCTTAATAAGCAGCCGATCCAAATTAAACAAACAAATAATGAATAGGCCTCGTATAAGTTTTAAGAGTTCAGTCATTCTTAGAAGTTTTATTAATACTCTGATTTTTATTAATAAGTTATACTGTAAAAATTGGCGACCCAAAATTACGGTTCACAATGTTCAGCATTCAGGAAAAATTTTTCATAAATCTTCTTTACCTAAAAATAAATAACAGTTTATTACCTCTAAACCATCGTTCTTATTGTTGCGCCTCCTAGAAAGTCAGAAAATAATGTAATAATCTTACAAACCCCTCTCTATATATTTTAAGGTTTATCACAGTTTCTTTACCTACTTGATAAAGCATGTGTTTACACTTCAATCAAATGCCCGGCTATCCCTTTCTTCTTACATTATTTTTTCTAGTTCGAACTTGTAACTACTTATCTAAATCAGTAGCGGTTCGTGAGGGAAAATATACAGGTAGAGCCAATCGGGTCCAATTTTCCAATCCAATAGTTGGCCGCGCAATAAATTTAATAATTAAGACTACAAGCTAACTCCAGCTAATAGTTAAATAATTAAATAACACATTAAAAAAAAATATTCGTTAACACACCGACTATCGTTACTCGTCAATATAATTTAAAACAGACACGGTTTAATATCATTTATGCTGAATCTATAGATAAAAGCAAATAATTTAGATAATATATCACTTTCTTTGGTAATATTTTTTTTTTTGCAACTTACAATAAATTTTTTATTTCAATAGTTCAATAGTTTTTTAATCTGGTAATACACTTAATAAACACATAGTAAGGCCGAAGGATAGAATAGATACATTTTTCAAGTCTAGCTTGTGATGATTGTTCCGTTGCTATGTACGTCGGCCAGTTGTAAAGGAAGATATCTACCAGGATGCCTGCTTTTTAATAAAAAAAGTCAGACATAACTGAGTTCACTTGCCAACCTTAGGACACAGTCCTTCTGCAACTGAAAATGTTACAATATTGCACGAATATACTAAAATCGGAAAAAATAGAAATTACTAAAGCAAAGAGAAGCAGGGAAATTACTTGTGTCAACGATATTTTCAATTTTGAGTCTCATTTAATTTTTAACAAATTCACAACAGATTAGTGTGCAGTATTATTATTTATTTACTACCCTGGCTTTAAAACTCGATGTCTTCTTCCTCGACTCAGGTTAAAAAGAAAGAAGAATACGCAAGAAAAATAGGTAAGAGATTGATAATTTATTTAATTTATATTATTTCTTTCTTTAGGTATATTTTAATTAGGTTTTATAGATCAAGAATTTTCGTATAGAGCGAAACATGTAACCCAGAACTATAAGTAATTATTATTTTGCGACCGAAACGCATAGAAGTAAAAGTAAACTGTGATAAACATTAGAACTTGTAGAGAGTGGGTCGTAAGTTTCATTAATTTATTTTAGGCTTTTAGGGAATCTGAACCAAGAAGGTTGATATTCTAAGAGGATAGTGTCATCATACGCGCACAGAAACGAAAATTTGATTTTGATTTTTCCACGTGCAAAATTTGATTTTTCGTATAATGTTGCAACGTTATTTGGTCACAAAAATAAATAAGTTATTGTACAAAAAGGTATGAAGAAAAAAAATATGAAAAAAAAAGATCTCTTCCATCTTCTTGCCTATTAAACACGATCATGTATTTTATTATAATTTTCTCAAACTACACTACTTTAATAAGAAACTTTGCCAGACTAGACTAACTTAAAGCTATCAAAGTTTGTCAGAGTATTTAGGGTATTATTTGTCCCCCGCCTCCAGTGTTAATTATTAGTTTATATTAGATATAATGAGCTCGCTCAACAATATCGTTGTCGATGCTTCAAGTATAAAATAACAACAACTGTCTACTCTGGGATAAATAAAACTAGTAGACAATATAGAATTATCAACAAAATGATTTTGCCGAATTTCCACTGCCTTTATTAACTTTAACACATTTCGATAAACTAAGTTTTACTATAGGCTTGAAAATACGTACGTACCTATAGTGTTTATAGCGAACCCTCTTGCCAGATAATGTCAGTCTCTCGTGACAATAATTACCTGCCGGCTTCTTTCTGGTTATTTAATATAATTTAATAATAATTACATAGGTTTGTATGAAATTGCAGGGTCGTACTGAAAAATAGTAGGGACGTTTATTTTAAAATGAAACGAGTTTATTTATATTTTTAAATAATAAATTATGTTTAATTTAACCTATAAGGAATTACACACTTTTTGTGTTTTATGTTGTATTTTTTTTTTATTTATGCAAATATATGACATAAAGTCATTATCTATAATAATTACATGTCTGGTAGGTACCTCTCTTAACAGAAAGATAGTAGTATCTGTGTGTGTGTGTGTGTGTGTGTGTGTGTGTGTGTGTGTGTGTGTTTTGTATGCAAGATCCTGCACCCTTCTTGGGAATACGTAGGCTACTACTATGCATAGAAACTGATGAAATGAAATGAATATTTCTATAGTAAAATTAAATATCTCGCTGAATTAAAGTATTTAATATGACGTTAACCAACAAATCAAGTTATAGAGGTTACTGTATAAGTGTAACTAACAAATTCTATATGCACCATTTTTGGGTGTACATAGGCTACGTAAGTCCAATATACAAAAAACTTATCAAATGGGTATTCCTTCTATACGGAAATTATATATCTAGCTGAATAATTAAAGTATTTAACATTATGTTAACCCACAAACCAGTTTATAGAAGTAACCGTATAAGTTTTTTAAACGGAATCTTATCGTTGAAGCAAAAAGCAAAGCAGCATTTGGTTCAAGTGCGATTTTAAACCAAAACTATTAAAAATATCATGCATCTTCCCAGTCAACTAAACTGTCCACATTCAAGTCGCCACATGTACTACATGATATTTAACTGAAATAAATTTTAACTTATTAAGCATCACTAAGGAAAAAAGAACATATACAATTTTTTTAATTAATATTAAAAATTACCTGACTTGCTCTATCGTCGGCATCAGCTGAGGTACAAGACGTATAAAGCAGACAATAATTATGTACCATAAGGGTTATTTTTCGCCTAAAAACAGATCAATAAAATATTACTGCGGTATACTAGATTCACAAACAACTCAATTATGTAGTTAATCAGACTTTTTGAAACAAAATAAACTATACTAAAACGATTAAGATAAACTTTTAAAATTTATTAGTCCAATTAAACGTTAAAAACATAAAACCTTAATGCGGCCCATCGTTAACTGGGGAATTTTATTGAATGTCCCAAGCTGCCGATCGATGACATATTGCTGGTGACACCTGTCGAAAAAACGCGAGGGTGCGTTGAGTCGAGTATACTAACATAAAGTTTGTATTAGAAACGATAATAATGATAAAGAAGCCAGAGCAAATGATAATTGTTAAATATAGTTTAATCAAAAACCGTTCAACTAAAGAGCTGACATTTTCGAATTTTGACATTAATGAGATAATTTAACAATCCACAACAACTACGAAAATTACAATTTTTCGTAACTGGTTACAAAGATTAGTAAACTTTTCCCACGTAGTTATGAGAAGTTCATTCATAATATCATAAGTACCTCTTTGATTTTATTAGTATCAAAATTGGGTAAACCTATTATAAGACTTATTCATGGATAAAATTTTAGGAAGTAAGGAACTATTTTAAAGTTATTTAGCTATCACATAATATGTATTTATTATATAGAATGATATTATCTGGCGCCATCTATGAGTAATATTAGGGGTATCAACTTGAAATCAATACCTTATAAAGTTTATGTGCTAAAGTATTAGGACGAAATTGATATTACCGGTATCAACGATTTTTAATGAAAATTAAAGATTTCTACTTGTGTTATTTGAATTTTTGGTATGACTCGAAGTAGATTACTTTACAAATTTGGAACATTTATATAATTAAAGGAAATACAAATTCTCAAAGGGGGAGTAAAACATGCAGTAAGACGTATTTATGTGCAAATTAAAACTTAAAAAATTAATTATTTTGCGCAACGTCAAATTTAGATCAGAGTCCTGACAGGTCAATTATCTTAATAGTCTAGGCGTATTGGCAAGTGTGTGTTCAGTATATCCAATAAAAACACGCATAGAAACTAATCATCGTTTAGTGTGTCTTAAGATTACCCAATGGTATTTTCACTTATAACCGGTCAGATTATAAGTGAAAATATTATTTCGTAAGAAATTCAATCAGAATCGAACAAACTTTCATTAAAGACACTGGAAAACTAAACACATAAAGAAGCACTAACGATATTGCCGTCAATTTCAATGCACTTGCGTCAATTATGCTACAATGACTTTATTCCACAACATTAGTCCGGTAGGTCTTTAAAATAAGTAGACCTCAATCTACGCTTCAGGTACTTTCTTCATTTGTGGAATAAAATTTAATCAATTCGGGCTTATACATAGGGTTAGGTTCAATTAAAGAAATTTACACATGCAGAGAAGGGGATTCTTCCTTTTGGTAATAATGTGGACTTCACTGGTTTCAATATGATTTATTAGCTTATTAGAACTTGATAATACAAATTATCAACCAGACTTCATTTTCTGAGACATTTGTCAATTGGCTTCTCTGGCTTCTGGTGACCGTTCGGTGGTCTTGTGCCTAACTTAATTGATTTATAAAAATGATATATACAGGCTGAACAGGGTTGCTTTTCAAAATCAGACATTCTCGTTAAGAAAGAAATTTTTTGACGCAAATCACTAATAAGGACATGTTAACATCGTATTGTTGTTATTGTACTGCCCTTTGGCATGAATTCGTGAGGACTCCAGCTGAAAATTGAAAGAACAAATTTGAGGAGCAATCGAAGTTTTGGAACTTGAAATTAAGAGGACTTATGCTGAAAAAGATAATATCAAAAAACAATGTTTATTGTTCGGGAGAAATAAAAGAAGATATTTCTGCAGAACCAAATTTTTACAATTTTAATCTTTTTGTTTTCTGATTCTATTTGAAGAGAGATATTTCGAAAATGATGCCTTTTTGACAATGAAAAGTAATTCATGTTACATTATTATTATTATTGTAAATAAGGTCAAATAAAAAAATAGTTTTTAATGCCAACTAAAATATAAATACAACACTAAAAACAAAAATATTTTCAATAAGGTGCTTGTTGCATTAAAGATGAGTTTTTTTACTCAGAAAGGCCTAATAAATAATAATATATTTATATAATATTTTTGGATTCAGAATATAAATTAGAGTTCAAAATATATGAAATATAATGTTACTACTATTTAAAAAATAAAGTTGATGATAAGAAATACAACATTTAATTCAATTATCTTAGAGAGTAGAAAAAGTGAGAATGTAAAATTAATTTTCACATATTTAGTCAAATAGAATCAGAAAACAAAAGCGAAATCGTAAAAATTCGGTTTGGCCGCAATATCTTCGGAAATATTAGATATTATTATGATCAAACACAAGCACTATAGGAAAAATCCTTTAAGGCACTCTGGTGAAGTGGTGCTTGTGCGAATAAAGCGATTCATGTTGGTGTTGAATCGTTGGAGGCTATATTCGTTGGGAAAAATGACCTCGGGAAGGTCGTTCCATAAAGATGAAGTACTCCAGATGAAATAATTCTTAAATAATCTGGGGGGAATTAAGAGGGCAAGGCCGGCCGAGCCCTTCCCATGGAAATATCTGTAAAAGAGAGTCAAATCCCCAACCTGTCTTCGATATTTTAGATCTAGGCTGTCAAAGCTCTTCGTCAGCTCATGGTCTCCGATCAGACGAATGGTCCTCCTTTCAATGGAATCTAGTAGCCGAAGAGTATGTTTGGGTGCAGACCTCCATGAGAGCAGTACTCTAGTGATGGTCGAAGCGGGGATTTTATTGTATCCAAAGTTGCTGAGGTGTGTACAGCTTTTTGGTTCGGAAGAGTACACCAAGTTTCTGAGAAACTATCTTGGTGATTGCCACAACGTGCTTATGCCAAGACATATTTCCTTCCAGCCAGTGGGATTGCGTGTCCTGCCATGCCTATATTCGGTTCTGTAATGTTAACCTGTTTTGAGAAAACTGTGGCCTGAGTTTTCTTAGCGTTAAATTCGACTTGGTTACTGTCACCCCAAATCAAGATTTCTTCCAGGTCTTTGTTGAGGCATGATACTTCATGCTGTCTACGAAGATGTGCGTCGGCAGTCAATGTTTGTGAATTCGAAGAGAAAGATGAGACAATTGTGCTATCGTCAGCAAAACTAAATGTCCTATGGTTAACGAGATCTCTGTATAATAAATTCTTATCTGGGACACCCTGTATATTTAAAGATTTTATAAAAGTATTTTTTCTCTTGTATGTTAAAACGAATTTACCTGATAAGATGAACCAAATTTTCCCTTAGCAGCCTTTAGTTGTTATTATAGTGCAACGATGTAGCATAATGT
Source organism: Barypeithes pellucidus (assembly GCA_963991005.1). Taxonomy (NCBI): domain Eukaryota; kingdom Metazoa; phylum Arthropoda; class Insecta; order Coleoptera; family Curculionidae; genus Barypeithes; species Barypeithes pellucidus. The sequence goes on from OZ022560.1 coordinate 47,086,704, forward strand.
GTTCATAATAATGGTTATGTGGATGTCGCAGCACATGACTATATCGCCGTGCCCTTCTGCATTGAAACCTAGTTCATATTAGCATAATTTCGAAAGTTGGAATACTAACTGAAGTACTTACTATTATATATATTTAGTTACAACTACTTACATAGTAACTTATCAGTGGTATGTCACTTTTTAGATAGAGTAATCTTTATTCACTAGTTGTTACCCGTAAGTTATTATTCGTTGTCCCCGGGTTTCTTTTAAATTACATGAAACATGGATTATTCCATGCAGTTTTTAAACTACGCTTCATTTTAAAAACCAAAATATCACAACACGCTAATATAAACTATTCAATCATTGAATAGATAGTACTTTTAAGGTAAATTTCAAATCAGATTAATATGTTAATTTTAATGTTATTACTTTCTCTCTTTGTATCAAAAATGTATTTGTTGCATTCGATATTTTACTCGTAACGATGAAACTAATCAAGGTAATAAAAATATATCTTTGTCACTGCCTACGAAAACTAGCAACATAATTTATAAAAAAAGATAAAAATGCAATAATAAATATTTATTAACTAAAATGTATGCTGGTCCAAAGGATAAAGCTATATCGTAAGCTTGATTTAAAAGTGGATAGAAAATTGGTACACCGTTGGAATCATGAAGATACAAGCACAGAGAATTAGGGTTTAAAAAAAGTCTGCGAAATTTTGAACCTAAATAATTCAACTCCTGTCATGATATCTCGGATACACTGTTGGAATATTTAGATCAAAATTCCTGTAAATGCATTTAGGAAGAATTAATAATGGTATACTCTTTAGCAGAGATATTCATGGAAGATCTAGAAATTAATATTCGTCAAGATACTCTTAGTATTAAATGTATTTTTTAATATAAGTATGTAGATACTATTTTAGCGTTTGTTGGTTCAAATAGCCAACTTCAAAGTTTTTTAAACTTTATTAATAATTCACATAGAACATAAACATTACTTTTATATTATTAAATAAGGTCTAATATTCTCGTTAACCAAGTTTGATTGACTGTACAGGGTGTCCAAAATTTAGTGTTAAATTTTTCTAAAATACTTTATTTTACATTTTTCAAAAACTTCTGAATATTGTAATTCGTGTGGAATTAAAAGTCAAAAATTTTTCCTAATTAAAACCCATTATTTACAAGAAACCAATTTTATCAACTATTCCACATAGTAGCCAATTCACTGAATAAAAATCGAGGATGGCTTTGAAAAGTAATTTGTATTTTTTTTTGTTTTGTTTATGACCAAATATTATTTTTTTGCCATAGCTTATAACGAACAAGAGCTCGTAGATATGATTACTAAATACGAAATATGCCCTCGACACTTTGATAAACTGTAATGTCAATAAATTGTTTTCATTAATTTCATTAATCATTAATTTTGCATTAGTTTGGAATAGTTGATAAAGTTCTTGCAAATAACTCTTAATGTCTTAGAAATTGCAATATGATTGTAATTAGGAAAATTATTTTAATTCCGTATCGAATGACTTAAAAATATACAGGGGATACACCGAGCCGAGTGTAATCAAATTAGGACTATCTACGTAACCATAAGATGTACCTAGATAAGTAACAAAATATATGGCATAATCTAAAATATATATCATCATGACTTCACTCTGTTTTTAGATATCCTGTGTATTCAAAAATATTTTCCTGAAACGCGTCCTAGGATGCCGTTAAAGTTTACGAAATATTAAAAACCTAATTAATAATAAAGCCATAGATGACGACAGATGAGACGTACGACTCTGTATAGGTTGTTATGGAAATGATTTATTATATTTTAATTGATGACTTTTGGGTGTTCTTGAGGCAGTCTACATACTTTCCGCCACGTTATAGAGTTCTTTATGTTTCCATCTTAGAACTGTCTTTTAAAAAAAAATAGATGATAAAATAGTAATAAAATAGTAATAGTAAAAAACAATTTAATGAGCCGGTAGGTTAACCTTAGTTATATCAAAAATAAACCTTAGTTATAAAACCCGCATCTACACCGAAAAACTTACGGAACAAATTGAAAATCACTTAAACGAATAAAGTTTTAAAGTTGTACACAAATAATAAATTGGAAAATTTTAAAATAAAAAACAAAACTAAAAAAGAACCAAAATGTGTGGTATATGAACATAAATTTGAAAGTTGTCCACAAGAAAGAAATAATGAACAACAAAACTTTTATAATGTCGAAATTTTACACCTAGATAGAAAAATATTCTCTAAAATTAAAGTTTTTAAGAAGTATGAAAATGAACAGAAACAAAAAGTTAAATGGCTTATAGAACGAGCAGTTTAACCTGAATTATTTAAAGGAACTTTATAATTAGACCATAATAAAAGTGTAACAGTTTCTATTATTAAAATATAATTAAGAAGGTGTCTATATATTATTTATAGTGAATATGTTGTTAAATTGTAAAATGAAGAAGGAAGCTAACGAGTTCGGTTTAATATTTAATAAGAACAGTTTTCATTTGCATCACTTTTTTTTACCATCTGAAGAATAGACTGTGTTATAGAAACAGTTGTCATGGTACAATAAAAATTGACTGAAGATGATATCTACACATTGTAATATTATTTGCTTAGTTTTTTATTGAATTTTCACCAAGCTACGGTCACTTCACTCGATAACACTTATTTTCGCTAGATATTCATTCGTTAAGATATATTGGTTTTTTACTAAACTTTTAACAAAAACTATAAAATAAGTAGATGATTGTCATAGTAATTACATTTTTATATCAAGAGGGATATCTTTTAAATTTTCGTGGTTGTTCGGGATTTTGTGTTTAAGATTTGAAAGTGTTACCTCAACGAGGAATAAACCATAACATAACTTTCTATACTTTGGTTTTGTTACAGTAGCCAGTGTTTATCATGTGTTTGACTTTATCAGTTTATCTTTCTACTTCTATCTTTCGAATTTGGCAAAAATTTGGAATAGTTTCATTCTGCTAAACAATGGCCTTGCCTCTCCGTACGACGTTCTAGCAAATAAACACTTTCATTTGGAAGGAAAAAAATTAATTTTATTTTTTTGAAAGCCTGAATCGACCTATAAATTAAAAAGTTATCAAATTACGGACATTTTACCTTCCTGTTCATAAAAACACACTCTATCCAAACTATTACCATGTATTTATGAACAGTCCAAACAAGAGTATTAAATTATTATAGATTCTTATAATTCCTGATTTGCATTTTAGAGGTTAGAAATGCTATAGAAGCCTAATCAGTTTATATATTTTTATCTTTAAACGATGGAACTTTTTGAGATAATAAAACCTTCTCTAAAAACTCTTTTCGGATTTGCTGCTGCCTTTAAGAGTCAAATTTGATTTGTAGTAATGATATAAATTAGTTTTCTACTTACACTAAGTAGAAAATCGATACAACTATTAGTTTGAAATAAAAAAAAACAGTAGTAGCACGTAATAATAATAATAATTAAGGACAGAAGTAGCAATAATAATTGAAATATATTCAGTTCCTTCCAGACAAAAATAAATTAAATTAATGTACTGGGGGTATTTTAATGAAGATCATCAATTTAAGGAACAAGATGAAACCCAGTACGTAGTTTTATGTCCTGTTTCATAATTTAAACAAAAAATCCAGGCCCGTATTTAAGAAAATTAAGTTGATGATGGTGACCCAAACACGAAACGTCGCATAAAAGATCTGCCGATGCCATCTTATAAAGAATAATAAGTAGCAATGAGAACTTGTTTATTTTTGGACATCTCCTCGAACAAAGTCAGGAAAAAATAAAAATCGAAACGTGAAATTTTTGATTTGTGCAAAGACTTCTTGAGGATTTTGAGCATTATTGAAAAGTCTTAATAAGCATGATGATGATTTCTTCGAATATATCAAGAATATCTTGAATATTAACAGTTCCAGCAAAACCCATATTATTTAGCAACATTGATCAAATAAAAGCACAAGAATATGGTAAACGTAAAAAATATATATTTTACATGTGCAAGATCTCTAGTTAACCCAGTTTCTATGGTTAACTTCTACTTCATTCTAAACTGATAAAAATGCATTTACCAATGTCGTGGGTTAGAAAATTGGAGCTACCTCAATCCACCTATCTATGTTGTTCTAACTGAGCCTACGAATTATCACAAATTATTTAGAAACGCTACAAATTCAGGTTCTTTTGGTTCATCTCAACCCAGAAAGATTTGAGAGAAGAAATTTGTGTTTTGATAATTTTGGTCAGTTGGCGTACATGTATTACACATAAAATGTTATTTTTCATTTTAAGTGTTTCCTTAAAGTAGAACCTTTGGAAGCTCTTACAAAATGTTTTTTGTTTTATTTTATTAATAAACTTATCTAAACTAATAATAGGGTTTGAATTAAGTTTCCAAAATCTTCTAATCTTTTAAAAGAAAATAGTATTTTTAAAACCATTGTTCTTATATTTTGTTCAGAACCACTAGTGTATGTTAAGAAAAGAAAACAACAATAGAGGCATCGTCGACAAAATCGCAAAAAAAATTTGAAAAAGTTTCTATACTTATATTGTAAGGGATCGTCCATATACCTGGGGAAAACGACAGATCGAAAAAAATACAGTGCTCAGGACTGGCTAATAATTTCTATTGACACTAAACAAATGACATTTTTCTCAACTATGGACGTAATATTCATACTGTCTTGAAGGTATGCTTATATATTGTGGATATAAACTTGATGAACTTTTTTTAAGACCTGACAATTTTTTCCCTGTTTTACAAAATTAGTAATTAAATTCCTAATGATATACACAAGCACGAGTAGTATACTATGATTTAGATAATTTTATTCAGTGAAGTGATAATCGCGTTCTTTTTTACGGTGTATCAAATCAAGTTGCCTTATGAAGCAATCGTCATAACTTCGTCCGCATGATTTCTTAGCCGTAGTATGCTCTCCTGTCTATAATTCATTTAATTGTTTTTTTTAAATATACAACAAAAATGTCATATCTTGAAAAATAAAAGGCAATTGAAGTCCACAATATGCAGGCGTTGAATCAAAGAAATATGTGAGTTAATCCAGCCACCATCGTAAACTAGAACAACTTAAATGTCAAGTTTTGATAGCTAGAATCATGAATTAATCTAGCCCGACTAGTCACGCATCACAATTCACATACTGGTAGCTACGATAGCCTATCAATGATTTAAGACGCTGCGTGGGGCATGGGCTATTCTAACGCATAAAATAACCCATCTTCTGCGCTATCATAACTTAATGAATAGTGAGTTGATGGAATTTCTTCGATTTGGTTGCCGTACTTCAGAGGTCTGGGCTGTCCCCTATTAGTAACACGGTTCGGTCTAGGACAACTCATATTTGAATTATATCAACTCGAAATTTCGCTCAGTGTATGGTAATGATCAAGCCTTAATTTAAAAAATGTTATGATAACCAGAGAGGAAAATGGAATTATCATAGCTTAACATAGGGGTTATTTGATGTTGTAGTGAAACCAATATTATAAAAGCCACCCTAAAAAATATAATAACATAAGTTATAACGCAGCTACACAATATAAAACAACATATAAAATGAAACTAAATATATATATTTCCAGCGGCATTATATCTAATTACTATAATATTTTCGTTTCTACACGGTACCCACACAGTTATAATCAGCAATTTATCTGGAATTCTCACTTGGTAAATGATCCTATTTCCAGGTTGTTCATCTGCAAAAGTGCACTGCAATTAGACAACATGTTGTTACTGAGTCGTGCTGTACAATGCGATGTTGGTATATCTACTATATTGGTCTATTATAGGAAAATTTCAATTTGATAAATGTAAAGGCGGTGTTCCATCTTGGCGGCTACTACTGATAAGATAATTTTTTTTTTAATAATAAACAAAAAACTACCAGACTTGTAAGATAAAATCATCAGTTAGTTTATGTTCTGATTAATAAAATATCGGGCATATAGAAGATTTCGTCATTTTGTAATTGTTAAAACAAGTCGATTCTACAATAGAGCTCCTGTTATTTATTGTCCGCGTGAAATTCAAGTTTATGGTAAATAGAGCTCATTTGTCGATTCTTTTTAACGGCAAACGATTTAATATTAGCTATATTATTAAAATTGTTTACACAAGTAATGAAATATTTTTTAGCAAATAATATTCTCACGACATTCTTCAATAGTATTCTTAAAATGCAAATAAATGCATTAAATTATTTATTTGAAGATACATTTTTAACAATAACTTCGAAGAGCTGAGGAGTTCAAGTGGCTCTACCGCAGGAGCACATAAGAATGTACTCTACAGGGATATCCTAAACCATAAGAGATACGATCGATGGGTGTTATATTAGGAAAAAGTTTCATAACAGTTGAATGTCGTCAAACAAGTTGTCCTATATTCTTATAATATTCAATTATTTTATTTTATATTTTTCACATTTTATTTTATTTGAAGAAGTTTGTTTCTCATTGTTTGTATCGGCTTTCAAAATAAATTCTAGTTATTCATGGCTATTTTTTGTTCTCTATAAAGTTGCATCTCATTAGATTCTCGATCCAACGTTTGATTTTTCATTATCATTATGCACATTTTTGGAACATTTTTCATTAATTTTCATAACACTGGACTTATTTAGGTACAAATTATACTATAGGATATTTTCTAGAGTTGAAATGGGTTAAATTGATAATATTGCTGATGACTGAAATTCTTTGAATATGAGTTTGTTAACCAATTTTCAGTAATTTTCTCAGGATTTAAATATAATAAGGCAGTTTCATAACACCTCGTATAAATTATTCTTCAAAGGAACCTTACATATTTGAACGTGTCCTACTCTATCCTCAACGAATACACGGTATATTGCTTCAATTATTATAAATTTGCATCGAACTGCATAATGCATTAATAAGTATGTGCATTTATGCATGTCGAGCCACATGACTGTACATACTGTGCCCTTCATTAGATCAACACACTAGCTCCTGTACGATTATTTTCGGAAGTTGGAATGCAAAACAAACTGTGTTCTTGTTCGGAGTAAACACGAAATAGTATTTTGTTAATGCAGATGCTGTTGCTAGAGATAGTTACCGAAAAGAATAAATCAGCAATATGTCCATAAAATTGAAAATAGATGTTAAAAAGATATAGCTTATTCTTAGTACCTCAGTATGATTATTCTCTATCGCATGATTTATAACACTATCGCAGTTCGTGTGGAAATTAAATTAGTCTGGGTCCAAAATACTCCAGAGGCATACTCGCCCTTTAAGATTTCCTGGTGGGGGCTGGTCCTGGGGCCCCATCAAGAAAAGCTAATCAAATAACCACTATTTCCTACATTTTAATGGATTTCTCCAATAAAATTCAAGGGAGACACTTTAAAATGAATTTCTGCAATATTAGCGGGCGTATCACGAACATCAATTCAGTCCCCCAGCACAATCTTCCAAGCCTCATGTTCTTGTACTGACCCAAAGGTCGGATCGTCAACGAACACCGTCAGCAATTTATACCCTGGATACGATTTACATTTCCGATTTAGACGCAACTTGTAACGGTGTATTTCTCTTCCTCCGAGATGATCTCTGCTACCAGCGAGAATAGACAATTGAACCGGAAGATTTTGATATAATGTGATTTTTACTCCAAGCTACATCAACTACAGAGCTCTATTCTCATCACTAGCAAACCGAATGCCAAAGTTGCTATCTTTGGCAACTTTAACAGTCACAATGTCAATTGAATCAAATTCTCCAATATGAACGATGAGCAAGGCCGCGAGGTGGAATCTTGCGGACTCCAGAACGAGAACAAACTCGTCTTTTTAAGGTCAAACCGAGAGATATATAATCAGCGTATAGTTTCCGATCACAAATTTAGTTCAGCTCTATTCTGAACAACCTTCTTAACCTTACAAGATGTGGCTAAGTAGGAAGAGTTTAATGAACATTTTTGCACTTGTCCTTGCTTGAACGTCTGCTTTCTTCTGATGATCTATCCATCTGTGCTTGGGAGTTCTAACTAGCATGAAGGCCTTTATTCCCTTCTCCAAAAAGCGGCTTTGCAACGTCAAGCCCCGATATAGCAAGAATTATGACCATGCTGTTACATCTAAAAATCTAGCTTAACGACGTTGGCATAAAACCCTATTACTTCGAATCACCCCATCTTTGTTACTGCTCGAAACCAGTGTAAGAAAACGATAGATGCGTTCTTTGCGTATAATGAGAGGATCAAGAACAGACTTCTTGCCAGTTCTAACGGATCAAAGTCCTGTTGGCCAATCACTAACTCCGTCAGCTAAAACATCCTAAGATAAAACAACTTTTCTAACTAAACTATTTTTTTGACATTCCACTGTAGACTTCCAGGGAAAAACACCACCTAAGATTCCCGCAAAAATCGTGTTCCATAATACCCCCGTCAAACGAATTCTGAAAGGGCTCGACTTCAAAAAAGTTTCTGGTTCAGACGAAATTCCTAAAGTAAGGAAACTTGTCAAACGGCTATCGACCAGTTGCATTGCTTTCAGTTATACCAAAAATAATGGAGGAAGCTATTAACTAACAACTTCTAAAATACCTAGAAGGCTATATCTTGATCAGCGACAATCCATATAGTTTTCCAGTTCTGATCAACAAGGGACCGTCAAGCCTGTGTCACCCATCTGTGGGGAAACGCAACTGGACATCATAGGGAGTCTCAGGCTACTGCACTGGACATTTCTAAAGCATTTGATCGTATTTGGTATGAAGGGCTTCCAAGTAAACTGCGATTCTATAGCATGCTCAGTCGATTCTGTACATTGTTGTTTAGCTTCCTAAGGACCGTTCTCTGCGAATGCATATTGATGGATTTCTCTCAGACACATCCACCATCAATGCCGATGTTCCTCAATGGACCATATTGTCTCCCACCCTCTTCCTACTGTACATTAACGACCTTCTAATGGAAACCAAAAATCCGATATACAGCTTTGCTGACGACAGCATATTCGTCTTTCACTTTGAAGTCTCCAACATCAGCTGCCAACGCACATTTTCGCAGGCAGCATGAAGTATTAAGCTTCAACAAGAAACTGACGAAATTTTGTCTTGGGGCGATCTTGGATGAAATTTGTCTTGACACAACCAGGTTTTGGCAATCGCCAATGCATTTGCCTTTCCGGACCAAAAAGTTGTAGATACCACAATAACATGACAGGTTGATGATTTGATTCTCTTTTACATATATTTCCATGGCAAGTGGTTGATTGAGTTTGCACGGTTAATTCCACCTGGAGCAAGGAATAATAGAAATACACTACGAATCATTGCCGCCCATCCATATGTGGTGCAGCTTAGAATCCCGCATACATAATTGTTTATGAACTCTTCCAACTTTCTTCTATCGTTCCAGAGGTCGTATGTCCCAACGAATATATCCTCTAACGATTGAAAATTAACGTGAATCACTTTATTCGTACAAGCACCACTCCCAGAGTACCTTAAAGGACTTGTCCTATAGTTTTTGATCATAAAAAAAGTCCGTAGTCAATAACATTTTAATATTTACAATTGTTCTCCAATTATGTCTATGGACTTAATTAATGCAAATGCTTATGTATCTTCGACTTGCAATTAAATATCATACGCCAGTCATGTATTAACAAATTTATGTGTTTTGTTATGCTCTAAACTCTGGACCGTAAATGCTTATCCGGTACTTTACAATATTAGTATTTACAATAGATTTACATCGAACTACATAACGCATTAATAAGCGTGTGCAATTTCAAGTCACATGAACGTATTTGCTAAACATTTATATAATAACACTCGCTCTGGAATAATATTCGGATATTGGAATGTACAATAAACTTTGTTCTTGTTCGGGGCAAATATGTTAATAGGGTGCTGTTATCGAAGATGTTCGTACAGATCGTAGGTTGTTTAAAACTAAAGAATTGATCGTCGATATGTCACATGTCTTGAAGCTAATTTTCACTATTTATAAATCTACCTTTCTCGTCATTTATTGGTCGAAAACTGATATTTTTATAATAAATATGTAGGTATAATAAGATAACATTAGACAAAACTTAACTTAAAGCTGTATTTTCAATCCAAGTAGGCATAATACCTTTACATTGAAATATCAGAAATAAATTAGTCAATAATAATAATAATATCTGTATGTACTAACATTGAGGCATTAAATTTAACAACATTCTACACGATCCATCATTTCATCTTCGAAATGAACTAGTTTTTAATTAATAGTTTATATTTAGCTTGAACAAATGAACAAAAGGCGGAAGAAATGATCAAAGATCTGAAACAAAATTCCGCTCGTGGTTATGACTAAGTTAAAGTTACAGTCTATGATATCTGCAATTTAGTTGAAGATCTCATAAATATGATACTAAAGCAATTTTTTTTATGATCAAACACAAGCACTATAGGAAAATCCTTTAAGGCACTCTGGGAGTGGTGCGTGTGCGCATAAAACGATTCACGTTGGTTTTGAATCGGATGGAAGCGGATAGTAGTGGCAATGTGTGTGAATCTTAAAAAGTTGTGTTGTTATCTTATTAACTCTAATTTAGTCAATAACCACGAGTATGTAGAATTGGAATATGTTACAAGCGATTATGAAACCTGCAGGAATCAGTTCTTCTATCCTTGCTGTACTCCTTAATTACTCCTAAGTTTGAAGTATGTAGGTCTTAGAGGTCATCATTACAAATTTGACGAAATAGTGATACTTTTTAGTGACAAAAAGAACAGAATCTTGAGGAATTTCTTAATTTTTCCATGGCAATTTACTCTAAAGGATTATTGTCTAACAAGTTTTTGAGTGACAAAGTTTATGCTATTTAAACTAAAGACAATAAAATAATGGATAGACCATTTATCCAAATAAATGGTACGATTACATTGCTCATATTGCTAACAAAATCTCTTCAGTGATAGGAGCAGGGTACAAATGGAATTACTTAAGGCTGAAAAGCAAAATGAATATTTGTAATGCTTGTTTTCTGCTACATTTGAGATGAGGCGCGCTTGTGGTATAGTCGAGTTTGGAAAAATTTGTAAATAGAAAGAATATGAAAGAAAGAAAGTAATAAGAAAGAAATTAAGTATCTTGTTTTATTTGACTACGACCGAATGACTCCTACACATGACTTATACAAGGTGTAACAAATTCGTCCTCATCATTGGGATTTGGGAAACGGTAAGAGGTAAAATGGTTAAATCGGGCCAAAGTTACGGAATTATGGCGCCAATAGGATGCAGCAAAAAAATAAAAATAAATACAGGGGCTTTCAAGATATTTGGAAAAATCTAAACTTTTGCGTTTCTGTTTTTATTTTTTGTTCACTTTGTTTGAAGAGATGTTCAAAAATAAATTTCAATTTCTGATTGCTACTTTTTATTCTCCACGAGATGGCATTATCAGATCATTAATGCGACGTTTAGTCTTTGGGTCACCATCATCAACTTAATTTTTTTAATAACGGACCTGGATTTTTTAATTATGAAAGACGAACTAAATCTACGTTCAGCGGTATATAACACTTACTGGTTTTCCAATGTTTTGTTCCTTAAACTGACCATCTTTATTAGAATATCCCTAGTATGATCCCTGTAATTTATTTTTGTTACAAAAAATTCGGCTTAATTCGAAACTGTAAAACTCAACGCCTTTTTCAAAAAGTCTTTTAAAAGTGCTCGGTTTAAAAGTCAATTTTTACTTATATCATTAAAATAAATTACTTGTAGGTAGTTGCCCTAAATAAAAATTTGATAAAACTATTAGTTTGAAATTAAAAAAAAATAATAATAATTAAGGACAGAAATAGCAATAACAATTTAAAAGTCTTCAGTTTCTTCGAAACAAAAGTAAATTATAGGAATGCACTTGGCGTATTTTGATGAAGACGGTCAAAGAACAACCCGGACAAAACGCCGGAACACCAATACGTGTTGTATATCGCGGAACGTAGCTTTACTTCATCTTTCATAATTTAAATAAAAAATCCAGCCCCTATTTAAAAAAATTAAATTGCTGAGAAACGTTGCATTAAGATCTGATGATGCCATCTTGTGGAGAATAAAAAGTAACAATGAGAAAGTGAAATTTATTTGTGGATATCTCTTTGAACAAAGTCAAGAAAAAATAAAAACAGAAACGCAAAATTTTAGATTTATTTTTGATTTTTTGGGTCATTCGATTGGGCCCATAATTACGCAACTTTTCTCCAATTTAACCTACTTCATATCTCTTACCGTTTCCGAAATCCCAGTGGTTTACCGTTTCCGAAATCCCAGTGGTGAGAGAAGATTTATTACACTCTGTAGAGGGAGGGACTTGGACGTTATGAAATTAAAAAAATTAAAGAATTAGAACAATGTAAATATATATTTAAAATAATTATCAGGAACCAAAAAAAATGCTAATATAATGTTTTCTGAGAATGTATACCATATCAGATCTCATGGAAATATATTATATCAAGATAAGGTTAGAACAAATAACGGTTTGTTTAGTCCAATGTACCAGGTAGTTTGAACGTATAACTTTTATATTTCATTTTAGAATTATTGTAGGAAAATAAATTGGTTAAAAAAACTTCGTCACTTATAAGACCTGAGCATATTTAGATTCACCACATTGGCCAAAAGCATTTTTTAAATTAATGAAAATTCTTATTAAAAATATTATAGAAAGAAGCAACGTTAAGATAAATAATTTAGCGTAGGAAGGATATGCGAAAACTTACGTCCACATTTATATATTCCTGCTACTACTAAACTTGCATTACAGTTTACATTATAAATGACTTTGTGGATTATGGAAAATATGGGTGAGTTGGCTGTGCCCTTGTGCACATAAACAATAATAATTTTCGGAAGTGTCTAAGGTAAATTCACCTACTAAAGATAAATGTGAAATTGCTGTAAGTTTAACAGTGAGAGTCTCCCATTTATAGATTACTGACAAAATTTTAGCGTTAATTAAGAGTTCGAACACATACGGGGTGGACCATTAGTGCTATGAAGTCCAACAGCTCAGTCAATAGAAATACATAGAAACATTATATACAAAAGTTATAGGATCGGCAGAGATGCATATTCTAAAGATATTTTCTAGTATACACCAAGGGATAACATATTGATCTTAATAGAGAAAACTTGTCGTAACTTATACGGAGTGCTTTTTACGGCGGTGCCAATATTGTTCCATTTAAAGTATCAAATCTTTATTTTTTCAAATGGAACACTCTGTATATTAATGCGTTGTGTTGTTAAGTATTTTATGTTCTATAAATTCGAAAATATAACTTATATTCTAAAATCGGCCGTTTAGCCACAATTTCAGATTTTAATGTAAAATGTCAAAAATATTGCTATTTTATGTTCATATTTTTTTCTTGGTAGGTCATGACTTAAACAAAAGACGTCAAAATATTTAATTAATTACTCTTTAACACTTCATAATTTAAGTAGGTATGTATAATTTTTAGGTCGAAAATTAGGAAATGATAATTTTATACCATTTTGAATAGTTTATTAATACATTGATTTTGATTTCATTTTGAACTAAAACGTTTTGGTTAATAATTAAAACAACTAAAAAAAATCAGAAAATAATAGTAGATATCAGAGAAATAAATAGATAAACACAAAAGTAGATATTTCAATAGCTATAATTAATGTTCGAAATTGCCGCCTCGGTTATATAAACATGCCTCTAGACGTTCTTCAAAAGATCGACTAGTGAAATATTTCTTGTTGTATTTTTCGTGGCCTCATTCGCAAAAAAGCTGCTCTGGCACCACAATACTGATGATTTAACTCCTGCCGTAAGCTGAATGTGGTACGAATGCATTTTTTGACCATGTAGAATTCTCTCAATTGATTGCGGTGTTATATTGTTGTAAAATGCGGATTTAAAATGACATTAGGTAATTAATATAATATTTTTACTTCCGATAGTCATGGCCTATCAAGAAAAAAAAAATAAACATAGAATAATGGTTTGGCATTTTCCATTAAAATTTAAAACTGTGGCGAAACGGCCGATTTTAGGATATAAGTTATACTGGCGTGTTCCATTTGAAAAAATGAAGATTTGTTAGCTTAAAAGAGCAATATTGGTACCGCCGTAGAAAATACTCTGTATAAGTTATTATTCTCTACTAAAAACATTATGTTATCCCTTGGGGTATGAAAATCGTAACCCAGTATTATTAAATTTAAATCAGTTTATTATTTTGAATAGGACTTTTTTCTTGGGTTTTCTTGTAAATTATAAATACCGGGGCACACCCCAACGACCATAAATTTAAAAAAATTACAATATACGTAGAATTTTACGCCGTATTCAATTCCGCAATAAAAAATTGCAATCTAAAAAGATATACATTTTATCGCTCTGATTTGAGGGACACCCGTTACATTACTAGAAAATAGTTTAAAAATATGCATCTCTATAGATCCTATAGCTATTGTATGTAATATATGTTTCTATGTCTGTTGACAGCTCAAATATTGGACTTCCTCATACTAGTGGGCCATCCTATATAGGGTGTTTCTTAATAACAAGCTGATATTTAAAACCTCGGGTCCAATTTCAGAAAAAATTTTCTTATGAATATATGTCCTAAACGTCTTAACTCTTGAGACAGATGTTTTTTTTTTAATTCCGACCAGTGGCGTACGTGCGGAAATTGCCCTCGGTATATTTGAAACAATGGTACGCCTCTTCTTGGTTTAAATAAAATTTCTAATTCCTTGGTGAGCAAATGTCGCCTCGTGATTTTTTCTCGTTTGATATACAGTTTTCGTACAAAAAAATTAAATTAATTCATTTTCCCTTTGTTATGAAATTAGGTATTAACAAAGATTAAAAATGATCTAGTGGGTAAGAATCAGATTTTGTTTTGTAAACACAATTTTGATAGTTGTCTACCTAGTCTAATTGGCACGTATTTAAGTCATTAACCCTAATAAATCATTAAGAAACATTAAAATATTTAACACCCTGTATCTCAAAAGTTACGACGTTCAGGACAAGTTTTTTTTCTGAACATGGACCAAAGAATAACCTCCTTAAATGTTAGCATGTTATTAAGAAACACCTTGTATACACTAATCCGCAGTGATTCCTAGTCAGACTTTAAGCTAACAATTATTATAGATCATCAGCAAAAAATTGATACTCAAGTCAATTACATTTTGACTAACGTTTATAAATACATATAAGAATTGAGTGGTTTCGAGCTTGACCCTGAGATACCTCTGAAGTAGCTTCAAATCGATTTAAATACTAAACGTACTTTTTCTAGTACTAAAAATGTCTTAAAGAAAATAATCTTCGGCGTCAAGCAAAAATCTTGAAACGTAACTAGAAATTTTTTTATGTCTTTCTTGGTACTATGATTCTGTTAGTCGCCTTAGTTAATATACAAAATGCAGGCAATCATATCACTTTAACTTATTTGAGCACATTTAGCGACATGTAATCACTATGTAATTAAATAATTAAATAGTAATGAGTTGTTTCCATAAACTCGTTATTAACTGGATCACACTAAAATCCTGGTAATCCCAGAACAGCGGCAAAGCGAAACTTCCGTCATTACGCCCCAGAGACCTCTAGCAATTATTGATGGTGTTAAGTTAGGCAGTTACAATTTACATTCACTTAGGCAGCACCTAATCCCAACAGTAACATGTAAACATTACCTATTTAGACTAGTAATTGCCTTAAACTTATACATAATAATGGTCTCACACAGGTGCAAGAATAGGCAATAAGATTCCATATCAGGAGAGAAAGCACTTATTTTTGATTTTAGATGTTTAAAAATTATTTATTTATTTATTTAAGAAATTAACTTTGATGACTTCAAGTAACTGAAATAACGTAATGGGAGAATGCACCTATTTTGACCTTATCGATACTTCCGTCGAAGTTATCATACCTTGGTTGTATCTTCATTGGTGTCAACTTCATTCTAAGAAATAATTTCTTTTCCTGAATTTTTAGAAATAAGCGCGCATGAGGGAGAACCTAAAATGTACACATTTTACTTTAACCACTATTTTCCGTTACCTTGGGTAGATTTAGTTTCCGCGATACCAAAATATTGTACCGAAACAAAACTAGTCGAGCAAATTTGTATCATTTATACCGGGTGATGCATCGTTGAATTGAAAATAGGAAATCCAATGAAATTTTTGAGGTTGCTGAATATTGGCTCTCCTGTATATACTGTGTTAGAATAACTTCTTGAAGAGGTCGACATGATAAACCCATAGCCGAGTTTGAATACATTTTGGTAAATCTATCCGAAGCTATTTCATTAAATGTGATAGTGAAATCGTAAAACTCTCATTCTTCAGATAATAGATGCATCATCAAATACTTTCTATGACGCTATTGCCAGAAATTGACGTAAAGCTGAAAATAATGAATATATTGTCACTGACACTAATTTTCGTTTTGTCAATGTCAAAATTTGTCAACTCTGTCAAATCTGTCAACATGAACGTCAGATTTCGAACCACACACTTCAGTTTTGCCACATTTTTGTTCGAGTTCGAGTTCTGTGGGCTCCATTACTGTTTTCGAGATAAAATAGTACATTACGTATCAAGGGCCGAAAAGAGGCTTTTACGGACGAGATGCGCCGTACGAGTCCGGAAAAGCCTCCGATGGCCCGAGATATGTACCGTATTTTTTTTTATAAGTGCTCCGAAGCTTTGATGCCAAATAAATATAGAAATTCTTCAGACAGTTTTCTGTATAGATGACATGAAAACACTCGCGCATGGAGAATGTAAATATCTATTTATTATTTTTGACAAATAGGCTTGGTGGCCTAGTGGTGTAGCGTACGCCTTGTGATCTGAGAGTCGCGGGTTCAAATCCCGCACTCGGCATCTCTGATTTTATTTATTTTTCTATAAGTGCCCGAGTATTTGAGGCCATATAAATGAAGAAATTCTTCAGACATTTTTCTAAAACATCTTTGAAAAATTTACTGCCAATTTATATATACTCCGCTATTTATTATCGCTTGTAGTATGGCTCAGTGGGTAGAGTGTCCGCCTGGTGATCTGAGGGTCGCAGGTTCAAATCCCGCACCGACAATTCTGGTTTTATTTATTTATGAGCACATGGTGACTCGAAGCGGGCGGGAAAAATCTTTCCCGCCCGCTTCGATACTTTCCCGCCCGCTCTCTGGGAAAACGCCACTTTCGGTGAAGAGAACATGCATGAAAAGAGGCACTTTCGGGCACATGTAAAAAAACATTATTTTTGTTTAATATTGCGTAAAACATAACCGTAATTAAACACTTGTAATGATCCAGTGGTCTGAATTCATGGAAAGTTGCAATTTTGGTTATAGTTTAAGGACACCTCTTATATTCAATCTCCATTCAAAAATCGATTTGTTATCAGACTGGGTGGGTTAAAATGTATATTTCCGTTATTTCTAAAAAGTGGTACATGGCTGTTTTTTGTAATAGAACCCCTGTATACTATTGTTTAAGTTAAAAGATGGTTAAATTTTCTTTCAAACGATATATTATGTCCCTACACTTAAGTCTTCAGGTTTAGTCATTAGAGCCAGTTGTTTTGGAACTTTATCATATTTTGAGGTTTTTTCATATTTCCTATGAAAAAACCTGATATTTAAGTATTATCATATATTATACGGTTCACCGCCATTTAACGATGTGGGCTTCATTTATGCGTAGATATTGGCGATTTTGACCAGACCAAGTCGCCGACGCTTCTAAATTCTTCTGGCTAATACAATGTTTAACACGGGCTGTAAAATCATTCCGTATCATTTTCCGGAGGTCCTCTAGGGTCCTTAAACAACCTTTGATACGAAAGCTTATTTTTTGGCTTGGTGGTCATTCTAAGTTTCTCTGGTATTATACAATTTTAAAAAATTACTCACAACTCTTAATTCTTATTGCTCTTTTCTAAAAATTACTTTCCAAATAGTTAATGAAAATCGTGTCATAAATGAAATTATTTATTTTACATGGACAATATAAAGATCAGTGGAAGTAGAGAAGGGATTCATATTTCTACTTAGGAATGTTTGGTAAAAGACAATTCTTGAACCTTGGCCGTTGTATCTTCATGGTAGTCCACACAAGAGTCTTTAATGTTTTTTGCAGAAAGCCACAAGGCATTTGTGCCACAAGGCAACCGTTTTCTGGCCCAGCATGTAAAATGCTTATTCTTTTTCCTTTATTTGACGGAGCTTTTGTTTTACAATTATCGGAAGAATCAGACCAGCCTTTGGATGGTGTTTCATGCGTGTCAAACCAAGTCTCGTCGAGGTAAATTATAGGACGGTTTCCAGAACGGGATTTCCTTACAGAAGTTATATACTCATGACGCCATTTTTGTAAACGGTGGGATTCCATGAGTACTTGCCTTTTGTCAATTTTGCGGTATCTGAATCCCATTTCCGACAAAACTCTCCAAAGGCTAGTGCGACTACAACTTATTTGGGTTTCTAATTGGGAATCTAATGTAAGTACGCGTTGCTCATCGTACATGGTGTAGATTTTTCGCCTTATCAAGTCGTTGTCGCATTCGTCGAAACATTTGGTGAAACCGGCATCTTTACGCTTCTTTCTAGATTTAATGGGATTTGACGCGATTCTTTTCACTGTAGTCAGAGGTATCTTAGTCAAATCAGATGTTTCAGTCACAGCAGCACTAGTATAAAGTCCTCTGTTGAGTAAAGAAGTATATACTCTTTTTACAATTCCCCTAGCATCGAGAGATAAATGCATTTTCTTCACTGCAACACTAGAAGAAGCACCATCAATGTTTTTCCATGGACGCCACATACTGTTTTTTTATACGTTTGGTAAAATAATATCGGTAATACAACTAAACTCTTCCAGCAAGAAATAAAAACTAACAAATTTTACCACAAAAAGATATTTAAATATAAATTAAGCAACCTAACCTACCTGCCTATATTTAATTATAATTATTACAATCCGGTCCTTTCCACATAATAATAACAAGTCATTAAGTTATATCCATTTTTCGTGGAAAAATCTTTACACAGTATGAATAATGAAAGTTAAAAATATCCTTTGATTTATTCTTTACACTATTGTTAACAGTAATTCACCCTAGTGTCATAAAATGACATTTTAGACACTAACAACAAGCGTTAAAAAGTATAATTTTAATAATATTACTAATGTGATGTGAATTAGGTAGAATTAATTAAAAAAAATTAATTTCCCACTAATTTCCACTCTTAAAATATCTGCAAATAATAAATAATGTTACTTAGAAATCTTCATTCTATTTATTGAAGTCAAAAGACAAGACGATATTCTTTAAGACTGATTATTCGAGCTAACCCGAACACACGAGTGTGATTCGTACTTAACTTTTTTATTATCTTGGCATCCTAAAACCTTAAGAAATCTTTTGAGAGTATATTTATCAAAATTTGCTAAAAATTTGATAATATGTTTTTGGAAAATTTCAAAATTTAAATTTGTCATAAATGTTTTTGTACGTTTAAAATAAATGTACATATAATGGCAACAATTGATAATTTTTGGCCTCTTGCAAGTTTCAAGCTTTATATCGCTGTATTATTGGCTATTAAGGTTCTGATTTTAAATTGGAAATTATACTAGGAATGAAATAAAATATTTGTTGAATTTAAATAATATTTTAACAATTTTTGCATAGTTATTTCTAATCGTCTTTTTCATCGATTTATACAATTTATTTTGATTTATTTGACAATAAAAATATAGATTATCCATGCCTATTAATCTGTATACAGGGTGTTACAAATTTGGCCTTCACCACTGGAATTTCGGAGACGGTTAAATTAAGGCAAAGTTGAAAAATTCGAAAATGAATTTCGGTTTGTTCGGGGACTTAAAATATTTGAAAAATCTAAAAGTTTCCATTTCTGTTTTTATTTTTTTCTGACTTTGTTCGAAGAGATATCTAAAAATAAATTTCACATTCTTATTGCAACTTTTATTCTCAATTTTTTTAAATACGGGTCAGGATCTTTGTGTCTAAATTATGGAAGAGGATAAAGATCTGCGTTCATTTACTAGTTTTCCGATGTTTTGTTCCTTAAATTGACCATCTTCATTAAAATACCCCTAGTATGTTCCTGTAATTTCCTTTTTTTTCTAATCGGTTTAATTCGAAAATATAAACCTCAATGCCTCTTTTAAAAGTCTTAAGAATGTGCTGTGAGTAAAATTTTGTTTGTATTAATAAAATAGATTACTACTTGTACTTACGCTAAAAATTGCGGATTTGCACATGCATGGATTTAGTAGCGCCAGTGGTCGCGCCAGTTCTAGTTGCACGCCAGTAAAGGTTCACACTTTGTTGAGAAAATAAAAATAAGTGGCACGCCAGTTTAATTTTTAAAGTGTTTTTCACAGTGCGAATTATGTCGAGTGAACTTTCCGAACTTGAAGTACTTGATGAGGCAGATGAGGAAGGTCGTGATATTTGCTGAGAATGCTGGTTATTTGATAACCGTCGCCGAACAAGATACGATTGGAAGTACTCCATCGATTCCAGCGATTAATTCTGGTAGCTTCTTCAACGAAGAAGCCACCGACTTGCCAAAACAATCAAACTCATTGTCCTCTTCTCTAGTAGACGTTTGATCTAATTTTTTTGCGATTTCCTGTAGCCCTTGTATAGCCGTATCGGTGCGACTTGTCCTTTTTCGAGCCTTTTTTGAGTTGAAGGTTAATTTTTGTGCGATTTGTTTTCTGGCCACGGATGACTCATTCGAGGAAGGCGGCACTAACTCGATAGTTGCTGACTGCGTATTTTCTAGAGAATCATCAAGTTCAGATTGTGATTCAATTTTCTACAATGAAATACGTAAATAAATTTTGTAATATTCAAAAAAGTAATTTAATATAATATTTTTGTCAGGTGGTAAGCTCTGAACAAGAATGGAACAATATTATTCAAGAATTTTAAACAAGGTAGAATTTTCCAAATTTTACTGGAGTTTTAGACGGAAAGCATATTACATTGCGAAGTCCTCCTCAGAGTCTGTCAGTATAGTGGCCAAAGACTGACGGACCGGTGTAAAGCTTTCGTATCTGGAAGCTTCATGAATTCTCCTATAATATTTTAACGTAACTATTATTAACAACTAGATTTTAAGCAAATTTGTTATTCATATATTTGATGAAAATCGACGATGTCAAATATCTGCTGGCCGAAGAGTTCTGTATTTTCTGTACAAATTGAATTAAAATGACTTAACTAAAGTAAAAGTTCGCGAAACATTGCTTCTTGAATCTGGGATGTTCACAACTAATGTAGTATCAAAATCATCTGTGTTGTCTATTGTCAAATGGCACAGTTCGTCTCTGCGGCAAGCACCAAATATACCCAATATAGTGACTACTTACATAATGATGTACTTATCGTCATAAATTTCTCAAAAACTGCTCAATTTAGTTTCTCGTCAAAATCATAGACTTCTTAGGTTGACAGCCTAATCCTTATTGCTTCAAAAACGAACAAGTTTATATTATTTCCTAATGTCTATATAATGTCTATATAATTTGATTTCAAAATGGCCTTAATTATTGTGTAGTGAGATCAAAGGGATACATTGCTTAGAGATACATACCTTCGACTTATTTTCACATTGGGATCCCATTCTTCCAAACTCAAAAATAAAAAATGAATGTGGTAGAATAAATATAAATTCTCTTCTTCATTTTAATATCTGTGGTAGTAACATCCTACACAAAATATTAAAAGTATCATTTCATTTTGTTTGATGGGTTCCAAATTTCCCTTTTCACAAAATAAAATTACATTTTTAACATTACCATAATAAATAACGATTAGCGGACACAGTTATATCATTTACATATCTTCGCGTAAAGACGAGTCTGATATCAGTATCCAAAGTAGACTTATCATTTAAGATATTCATGATCGGAATGAGAGTAATAGTATAATCCATGACTCCAGGAGTATTAGTGTTAATGTCTAACAGACTACATATCTAGGTCGACATTTAAGATAATTGTCGGTCATTGTTTCTACAGTTGCTGTCATTCCGAATCTAGCAAGGATGAGCTGGTAAATGCATTACTTTATAAGTAATTTATTTAATTTTATGAATCAATAAATATGCCGTTATGTTTGGACTTGTGAAAATGTGAATAAACTGACGTAATAAGTTTGTGTTCCGTGCAAACCTCGACACTTTTCTGGCTAAATATTTTCTTTCAGCTTTTCACCATCTGTCCAGGAAGGAATAGGCTCGAATTTGTCAATAAAACCAAAAGTACATTCGGTAAGAGCAGGTTAATACCTAATCCACCTAATGTTTCGTGGGCCGTTTCTCATTAACTCTCTTCTGAGCATTTAAGCAAACACGTAAAGCTACAGATCATGCGATAGACCAACTGAAATGGGAAAAAAATATTTTTCGTGATTTAAAAACCCTAAAATGTTACGATCTTAAAGTATTTGTAGGGATTATAATACTCTCTTTCTTGCGAGGAAAGTTAAAATATTTTTTATTTATAATGATCACCCAGTGTCAGACAGGTAAAATGTTTGTAAATGATAATTATTAATAATTAATATTTTTCATAGGAAATTATCCAAAAAACACAAACAATTTTTCTCCATGTTCAAATATGAATCCAATAAAGGATATTCTCGATATTGATAAAATATTGGATAGTGTCTGCACACACTTTCACCGATTCTTTAAACGTAAAATAAAATACTAGGTATACTAGGTCCCATAACATGTTGGCTGAAAGTCCTCACCTCCAAATAGGAAGAGTGTTTTCGGTAAATTGACTTACGATCAATTGTCATCGACCAATTGATTCCGCTCGACAAAGAGATTATATCAATTGGCGGAAAACAATTGTCCCGAGGTTAATTGGCTCTTTCTTTTTTTCTTTTTTATTTAATAAATAATTATACATGTTGACTACAAAGAGGAGAAGGTAATCTGTAACCAGTTTGCGCTATTTCCGTAATCCAGGTTTAGATAGATATTTAAATAGGATATTTTCAAATATTGATTAAATCATGATCTCAAGAAACATCACCAGTCTTATATTTTGGGTTAGTTTAATTTTGGTTTGCTCGGGTTTGTTATAGTTTCCTCTTTCGTTTCATTTACAGATTTCCGTAAGTAAATTTTTCCTTTGTTCCTTTTGCGTACACAGGGTGGCAACTATTTAATTGAACACTATGGGTATCTTTCAAAAGGTAATTACTACGAAGTCGGTTAAATTAGAGAAAATGTGAACTTTTAAAAGCTTTCTCAGAATCCAGCGACGATGCAAAATTCTTTTAATTCATGAGATACAGGGCGATTTGTTAAAAACTGCTAAAATTAATTTCTATAATAACTCGAAATGTTTCGATTTTAGAAAATGATCATTAAATAAAATTTTCAAATTTTTCCTTTTCTATAAAATAACGTAAAAATTTTTTATGCCCTTTTTTGATAATTTAGATATCATTGTCAACTTCAATTTTTTAAATATGAGAACTATTTTGATTTTCAAATGCAATCATGTATCACTCAATTCTATTTACTTTAGTTTTGGTACAATATCATTAGGAAAATTTCAAGAATTTTCTCAGTACGTCAATGATTTTTGAAAATAATACATACATGATATTTTCATTTAATTTAGCTGTAATTGAGTAAAAATTAAAACTAGTAAAAATCTTTCATTTAAAAAAATGATATTGAGCAGATTTCACCTAAGAACAACAAAATTAAAAATAGGTACAAATTAAACAAAATAAACCGCTTATGATCGAGGTGGCCAGTTTCCACGGAACATGCCTGTCTTCATCTGCTTGACTATTTTTTGCGGGAAAATCTCCAGAACAAAGTATATCACACCCCATGTAATAATATTCACGAACTTCAACGATATATAATCGATGTCTTCCAAGTTAAAAACAATTACATCCAGCAAGGTGAGGAACGCTATTGAACAAATCGAAAAAAGAATGAATCGTTGTATTGAAAATGAAGGAGGCCATTTGGAACAAGTAACGAAATATCATTACTAATTAAAATGTATGTATTTTTTAACAAATCAGGTTCGTACTGAGAATATTCTCAAAATTTTCCGGATGATGTATAAATTGTTCTATCTAAGTTATAAAAAATGGCATAAAAACTGATCAAATTTACATTCAATGTGCGTTTTTCTAAAATCAAAACCTTTCGGGTTATTATATAAATTAATATTTAACAAATCGCCCTGTATCTCATGAATCAAAAACAATTCAGCTATGTCGATTCTTGATTCTAAAAAGCTTTAAAACTACACGTTCTCTCTAATTCAACCAACTTCGTTGGAATTACCGTTCAAAAGATACCCATAATCAGTGAGTCATAGATCAATTAAATAGTTGCCACCCTGTATATCAAAATCTCTCAATTTATGGTTTTTGTGCACTGGACTCAGCCACTTAACATTTCGGTTAATTGACGTATTCAGCAGCTAATTTATTTTCAGCCAATCGACGAAAACTTAATGATAAGATTGGGATTTTTTGCTGTTAAAAAATCGATAAACCTATTTGCAGAAACACTATATTCCTCTTTACTTACTGTGGCGAATACTGTAATAATTTAGTCTTCCGTCAATTTTTATCGCCAATGGTAAAATAAACAGACAAAGCACCGGACAGGAAATAAATTCCCAGAATCGTCAAAGTGTGAGATAATAATAATTTTCAGGCATGTAAAATTTGAAATATGGCATGTAACTCTGACATGCTACTTTCCTTTATCAAACTTTAACAAAAAGAAAAATTGATGTACAGAGTGTCCCAAATTCCAACCTCAACGATGCGTGGACTGACGATTAAATCCTTATATCCCGAAACATTAATCGAAAATATTTATCAGATCATAGGTCTGGAATTAAATCAGCATACTTTTAAAATATTTTATATTATACAGAGTGATTAAAAAAAGTGTGGTGAACTAATAATTTTTTTTTAAATTGGAATCTCTGTATATTATTGCACCACAAGATGAGTATAAATCTGCTGATCATTTTAGTATTAGGTTTGGTGGCTTTATTTCTAGTAGTTTAGAAATAACAAGAATTTAATATAAAAAAAATTGTTTAAGTATAGTAACAATTTCCAAATTACTAAAAACATTTCATTGAAATAATAAACTGAAAAATTATATTTTAGAATGTTGCCATTTTTTTAATTAAAGTATTTGTGTGAAGTGCATTTATTTTCTAGGCTGATCACATTATTCAAAATATTGTATATTTTTTGATTTGTAACAAGTTCTTTACATGTGCTTCCTACTGATACCATATTTAATACCTCTTTAAGAGTGTGCCTTATTTTAGTTATTTGGATATTAACTAGTCTACATTTTCGCCACTTTTTTAGAAAATGTAGGTAACCTCTTAAAGGGTTGTATTTATTACTGCATTTTCATAATAAAATTTTAATGGGATTTCTTATTTTTGTTTTTGCCATAAAGGTAATTTATTAACTGATTTATTAAGACATTTAAATAAAAATAAAATAATTAATTACAATCAAATTTAAGAAAATAAAGTGGTTGACATAATAAAACTAAACAAATCCCTATTAGTAGATAAATCAAAATTTATTGTCTGACTTTAATAACATGTTGAAAGGTTCTTTTCTTCCCTGTTCTTGAAGATATAAATATATTTTGCTGCCACGATTCTAATCAACGATGATCTCTTGAAAATGCAAACCGATCGTATGTAAATGATCTACGATTTCGCAAAAACATTCAAGATCAGCTTAGACTCTTGGACTAATAGTACACGCGCGTCGTTTGACAAGGGTGTAGTTATATAGATCGATGGATCAAAAGCTGCTAACGTTGTGGGTGCTGGTGTATTTGGAAAAAGACCCAGGATGGGCATAAACATTCCGCTGGGTAATTACGTCACAGTAAATATGCGGAAGTTTATGCCATATAAGCGTGCCTACAACAGAATCTTGAAGGGGATACCACGACCAAAAGATATACATCCTATCAGATAGACCAGCTGCTCTTAAGGCTCTGAACTCCAATCGGTTTACTTCAAAACTTAAACTCTAGTACCATACCAACCTAAAAGAATTGGCGGCCAGGAGGAACAAGGTACAAATCTTGTGGGTTTCTGTTCATCCTGGGATAACAGGTAATGAAAAAGCGGACGAACTAGCTAGAGCTGGATCAGGTCAAAATCTCAGGGGCCTTGAACCGGCCTTTGAGATAGCAAAAAAGGCAACGAAAACAACATTAGATAGATGTGCGCAAAAACAACATCTTAACGGTCAAAGTTAATACAGGTGACAGGCTACTGTCACTTACGAAATGACCTTCAATATATAGGAATCTACAAAAGACCCATTAAATGCAGACTCTGCGGCGAACGGGATGAAACTGCCTTCCATATCATAGCTACGAAGCGCTGACTTAAGATCTTCGAGAACATTCACTTGCCGACAACCTCCCCATGGTAGATATGATAGACGGATGTTGGGCCTCATAGAAAGAACATATATTTTCTAACAAGCTCGGAGTGCACTATAGGCCAGAAGGCTGCAGTGATAGAAGTTCGGGCCAGACAACTGACCTCCGCATTTAACCAACAAACCAATGCCTCTCGTATATGACCTAATTATACTATTAAATTAATACAGAAGTTTAACATAGGATTTCTATGCGGCAATACTTCCAGATTTTTTAAATACTAAGGACACCTTTATCAATGAAAGAACAATAAATTGGAATACAAGTCTATCGTAACCAGAAATATTTAATAATTTAATCCGGAAGGAAATATGATTTTGCATAACTACGTTGTGGCAATCGCCGAGGCAACTTCTCAGGAACTTTTTATACTCTTCCTTACCAAATCGTCGTATACACCTCAACAGCAACAACAACAACTTTTAACACTCTACACAGCCCAGATGCGACCGTCAATGGAATACTGCTCTCATATCTGAAGCCGTGCACTCAAACATACTCTTCGGCTACAGGATTCCATCTAAAGAAGAGCTATTCGTCTTATCGGAGATCACGAGCTAACAAAGAACCTCGACAGCCTAGAACTTCGAAGACAGGTTGGTAATTTGACTCTCCTTTACAGGTATTTGCACGGCAAATGTTCGACTAACTAATTCCACCTTGAACGACGAATAACAGAACTACACGACGGACCATTGTCGCCCATTCGTATGTATTTCAACTAAGTAGTCCCCGAACTTCCATCATTTGGAGGACGGAAATTTTGTGAAACGACCGCCTGAGGTCATGTTTCCCAACGAATATAACTTCCAACGATTCAAATCCAACGCTTTATTCGCACACGCATCGCTCCCAGATTACCTTAAAGGATTTCTCTAAGTGTAGGATTAGATATTTTTGGTCAGGTACCTAAGCCAATTATTGCCACGTTCCTAATACTGCCACCCGGGCCAAAATCCTGACGTCATTACTCTTGCGGCCGGTATACGAACTAAAACATTCTTAGGAATGAAATGAACTAATTGAACGTACCAGAAAAGTATCCAGTCTGCGTAAAGCATCGAAACCAAAGACACTGCTTTTGTTTCCTCCTGTTATAAAAAACTTGTCGTTTGTTTGACGTTATATCGGCTTTCCAGTTAAAATAAAAGGTGCAAAAAATTACACAAGGTAAGTGCTTAGGTATTCGTTTTGATGTTGAAGTATTGTTATGTTTAATATAAAGGTGTTTCTTGAAATAATTAGTTCTTTAGTAGATTCACAGATGCCTAATATAGCCATGGCAATATTTGGCATGTGTATATTTTTGGGCTTATGTAATTTAACTTATAATGATTAATAAGTGATAAACAAATAATTTGTTAACCACAAATTAATAATATGTTATTTACACATTACAGGCAAAAAAAATGTGCGGATTACCCAAGGATGGCAAGATTAGGCACCTGTAGATATCTTGGATAACTAACGTTAACGCTACTTGCTCCCTAATAATTATTGTTGGTTTTATAGATGCCAAAGAAAAAGAGGGCTGAGTGGTCGGAAGAAAACCTTAAAGAAGCGTCGATAGCCATAAGGAACGGATTAAGCATCAGCAAAGCCTCGCAAACATTTCATATTCCCCGAACAACTTTGGGGCTGCATCACAGAAAAAATAATGCAAGGAAACGTCTTGGGAGATGTATTATTTTAACAGAAGAGCAAGAAAATGATTTAGAAAATAGAATCCATCGGCTGGCAGAAGTTGGGCTGCCAATCACGCCTAACATAATGAGAAGAAGTGTATTTTCTTACGCCACGGTGCGTAATATTCCTAATCCATTTTCTCAGACTTCAAAACTAGCAGGCAGAAAGTTTCTGAAGTTATTTTTCAAGAGAAATCCTAAAGTTGTTAGACGTAAGACACAGCAAATGAACTCTGCTAGGGCTCAGAAAGGCAATTCCACCAATGATTATTTTTAAGGGAAAACGTTGTAAGCCTGAATGGGGTGATCATTTACCCCCTGGGTCCAAGATGATTAACATGACGATCAAAGGCAGGATGACAACTGAAGCTTTCATATCCTGGCTCGATCATTTTGCCATGTTTAAAAACTCAGGACCAACACTCCTCATTTTTGATGGGGTCAAGTCACATCTCGACGTATCTATTGTTGACGCTGCAGAAAATCACGGAATTACTTTATTTTGCTTACCTAGTAACACTACGCACGAGCTGCAACCCATGGACAAAGCAGTTTTTCGTAGCTATGAAGCATTTTGGGACAAGGAAGTATTGACCTTTTTAACAACACAACCTGGAAAAGCTTTAACCAAAATAAGGTTTGGAGAAATATTTTCAAAAGTGTGGTTAAAAGCAATGACGCCGTCGAATATAATATCCGGATTCAGAGGGACAGGAATCTATCCTTTTGCTCCCGATGTAATACCCGAATCGGCGTTTGCACCCAGCATCATGACAAGAACAAGTCCTATTCCCGGGCCAAGTGGTGTAAATTCATCAAAAACCAAAAACAAAGAAGATACTGCTTACCTGGAAAGTGATTCATCATCAGATCCAGATGACTCCTACACAGAAAGTGATAACGAACCACTAATCAAATTAATTTCTGCTTATACAGGGAACATTACGAAGGAAGAAGTACCTGGTGATGATTTGAATATGTCGTTCAAAGACATGGGTTTTTTGGTTACTCCTGAAATAAAAATTGAATCTTCACAAAGAAAGCCTGCTATTAATTCAAAGGCCCAAGAAGTAACGAGAGATTTATTTTCTCCTCGGCCAAAAGTCGTACAAACAAAATCTGCTCCAATGAAAGTCGTAGAAGCAAAATCTGCTTCAAAAAAATCGTCGCTTGTGGTTGAGTCTTGGTTCTGTTTCCTATGCAAAAGAGATAGTTAAATCGATATGAGGTTGTGTTCTCTCTGTAGCAGATATATCCACGGTGTCGGTCTGACTAAGACTGACAGATTGTGAGAATTAATGTTGTATATTTTATTTTTTACAAGAATGTTTATTTTTATTTTGTTGGTAGCATTTAGGATAGGATTGAATGTAAATGTAAATAAAGTTTTGTTCGTTATTTTGCTTATTTCAGTGTTTTTAGTGGTGTTCCTAATATTGGCACTATATGACAATATTTGGGTAACATGTTCCAAATAATGTAATTTTACAATGTTTTTTAAAAAATGGTAAAATAAAAAATTAATTGAAATTAGAAATATATGGTATGGCTTCCATATTAGAGGACATGCTGTAAAATGCTTTCTATAACGTACAGATTGATATAGTTGAAAATGTTGAAATAAAAAATAAAAATTTCTTATGGTGGCAATAATTAGCTCAGGTACCTTATTATCAATTTTATATAAACATTGTATTAGTATATTGCATAACGAGTGTTGAACGTGATAGATTTTAATAGAAGGATTATTTAGCACGAGGCACAGGTCAAGTGAGAAAATCCGCCGAGTTTGAGAAAGTCACTTTCATACCAGTAATGTACACAATTTTTCTTACGACAGCAATACACTTCTCAATTATTTGAACATTTTAGCTTACTTACCTGGTTGTAAATAATAATAGCTATTCTCCTATTATTAGACCTATACCTTTTTATAGTTTTTGATTTGTTAATTAGATTAATACTGTTCAGGCGTTTTTCACCTCTTCAACGTAGTGCATTGTTTAAGCATAAGAACTTTTTACTTTTTAGAAATTGTTATTTAGGTATTAATTAAAGCAAATAAAATGGATGTATTCTTTCCGCTGGTATGCTGTCAGTTCTTGATTGATCTCCTTTTTGCTAAGCGACCTACCATAGCCGTTCGTATAAAATTATCCTATACCATTAAAGTTCAAAGAGCCATAAATAAATACATATAATTCCAAGAAAATCATAAAACTAATATCCAAACCTCAATATTTATTATAGAGATGGCATTAAATGTCTTTAATTTGTTAATTATGAAAGTTTCATATATTTGCTTAAAACAATATTCAAATTATTACAACAAATATATTTACATAAATCAGGTTCATACTTACCCTGTATGGCTATTCTATCATTGATAATTGTAAAAATTGAAAATAAATCGGTACTTATCCCATTGCTTTTTTACTCAAGTACTTATTATGATTAATGGGTTACATACCAATTCTATGTTACCTTTTTTATATTTATCATAAAAAAACCATAAGGATCCCCACAAAAAGAAGACAAATACATGGTGTTATGGAAATGACGTATTATATTTAAAAGGGTGACTCCTGGGGTGTCCTAGAGAAGCGCTACATTTTTTTTTTAATCGAACGTTTAAAAAGTGAGGTAATTCACCCCTAAACCCACCCGGTTACTCCTCGCACATTCATATATGATCATATTACATTGCCAAGCTGTGTAATCAACAGATGTTCAGGCCCAATGTTGAAAAACTGTGTAAAAAATGTAAAACTTTAGATTCTTATTAAAATAATATTTAGTTTACCTAGTATCCAAATAGAAGTGAATCCAGGTGCGAGTACACTAGCAAATAATCCAGGGCATAGACATCTTCGGTTTTTTTTTTCTATCTTTATGCTCATCACGTACCCGTGATAATGTGGAACTACATAATAAGCTTATACCCACTAAACCCCGTTCGGCCTCTTATTTACAATCTCTCGGAACATTTCATTTGCACTAAATCACTTAAAGAAACAAACAGACACACACGAGTTTCCAATTTTTTTTTTGAAAATATGCTCTTATTATTAGATTACACAAAAGAAATAACTACTAACGCATAATTACACTTTACAATAACCTACCGTACACATAAAACAACAGCACTATAGGATACAAATTATTTTGCAACAGAAATTCAGAAATAATAAAAACGCTAATTTCTAATGGGCTAATCAAATTTATTAATCCTTTACTGAAGAAGAATGATGAAATAATTATGTTGATAGACCCTTCTTTCCCATCCTTCCATCCATTTAAAACAAATAGTCTCGTCTAACTAGCGCGGTTGCCATTTCCGAGACTATCATTATACAGAAAAGTATTACAGAAGGAAATTCTGCATTTTATGAATATAACCTTATAAAATATCGAAAGTGGCAACGCTGTATTTTTAAGTATTAACCCCAGCCGCTGCAGTCGCGTAAAGAATAGGCAACCCGATTGTCCAAGATCAGCTGTTTAAAATTAGTCGGCCGGTTTCCTACTGTTTTTTCAAGCAGATTTGTGTGTTAATACTTAAACCCGAGTTTAAATTATTAAGTTATTTGTTCTCTTCGCGACGGCAGTGCCTCAGTCCAGCAATTCAATATCGATCGACGGAACTAACGTGTTATTTATTTTTGAAATTTTTAGATGTTAAATACATTATTTCCCAGACCACTCAGACAATAAGGGCGTATTTTTGTCTACACAGTAGCACTTTAAAATACTAATTCAGGTTGAATGTGTTCATGAGACGCAATTTTGTGAGATTATTGTGCCAGTTTGTTTCGGGTTTGTTCGGGTTACCTAGGTACTAGGTGTTTTTTTTATAAATTAAGTTGGTTTCAAATAAGTCCGAAAACCTAAGTAAAATTGCATTTTTTCTAAAGGGTAAGTGGCATTTATAAACTTTTAAGTTGTCCAGATCTGACGGGTGTCGTTCGAATTGAACAAATGAGAACATACCTGACCATTTATAAACTCCGCGGCAGTTCGTTCGAGTCAGTTCAAGTTTATAAATCAGAGAATGTTTTCCAGTGAACTGAACTGAACGTAAAGTTTATAATAATGTACCCTGAAAAATAAACAAATTGCAATCTGTCAAACGGTTATTGACTTTCTAAAGATATGACAACACTGTTGACATATGTTTCTTTGTTTACCTTCCTGACAGGGGCACCACGTGGTCATTTTTGGTTTGACATAAGGTCACGTACAGGGCATATTAAATTAAAGCGCCATTTTTGGATATTTTTCTTCAATTTGTTTTCATCTCAGGAATATAATACGTTATTTCCATAACACCCTGTATACAGCGTGTCTTCGGAAGTTCTTACCAAATGGGAAACTTTTTAATTATTAACTCTACGAAAAAAATTGCCTCTTCCTAAAAAGTCCTGCTTGGTGAGAAAATAAATTTGCACAAGAATATTTGTATGTTAGACATACAGGGTGGCTTCAAAAAGTACCGGGTTTAAAATTTATAAAAGACGTCGGCTATATTTACAAAGCTAATAGTCGTAAAGATTTGATAATAAGTATTTCTGGATAAGTAGGCTTTCATTTGTATGCAAAAAGACGGGGCCATGTGGAGGCCTAGATTATTTTTGGAGTCATTTAGTTTTATTTGTTATTGGGAAATTAGAAATTGGCCACCTCATAGAAATTAGTGAACTAATTTTTATCCGTCATAAAAGTACTTCTCTTAAGTAGAGTTTTTATTTTGTAATTGTTATAGTTTGTTAGCCTTTAAACATGCACTCTCCAAGTTTTTAGTTTTGTAAATATAGCCGACGTCTTTTATAAATTTTAAACCCGGTACGTTTTGAAGCCACCCTGTATGTCCAACATACAAATATTCTTGTGCAAATTTATTTTGTCACCAAGCAGGACTTTTTAGGAAGAGGTACTTTTTTTCGTAGAGTTAATAATTAAAAAGTTTCCCATTTGGTAAGAACTATGTCTTTTTTTTAATGTTGATTATTGCTCTAATGCCTTTTACCCAAACCAAGATCCCAGTTTACTCCGAGGGATTATTCGGGTATTATATGCATTGAAATGTAATATTTCAACTCTACAGTTGAAAAGAAATTTTCAACACAAGTGTGACATAACACACTTTCTAGGGAAGTTAGCCCCGCTTTTTTTCTCATTTTCGTAGGTGGTCGTAGAAAAATAACTATTAAAAGCACAAAAGGCGACAACTAGGCAACAAGGCATAACAGGTAAATGTTGGAAAATTACGCGATATACTGAACACGTGAATAGATTAGTCTAAAATATTCGAGAATATTTAGGTGAAATTTCAGATGAAAAGAGTGCGGATGTCACTGATAGATAGTAGGTGACGGCAAACGAAGAATTAAGACGCGAGCGAACGAGAAAGACGGTTCAGAGTAATATAGACCGGTTTTTCTACTTAAAGACGCATGATTATTGATCGAGACGCAATAATTAAATCATTTAAAAGACGGTAAGTAACTTTTGCTTTTCGTTTACTGAAGTTACGAAATATTCAATCTTGAATACGCCTTCGGTCCGATATTTTTCATAACTGTCCCTAAAACATTTTGCTGCTTTTATATCTATATTCCCAGTAATAATAAATACTACTAAAACTATCTGGATGTTCTTTAAACAATAACGCTAGACTACAAGAATAATCATACATAGTGCTATTGTTTGAATATAAGAAAAAGAGTTTTATTACTATTTCTTCCTATTTACAACTTTAACCCCTGAGAGAATGGACTACTTGTTGATACTTACAAACTTTTAAGTTTATCTATCTAAATATGCAGTGTTTCACAATGCCGTCCGCTTCTCATTTAATGTAGAAATTAATTTGACCTCCATTCTATGGAAGTTTTGGTATTAACGGAGAAAATTAAAGAAAAAAATGTTATCATTTGACCAATTGAGATGCACTTGTGTCCCAGTTACAAGGTGAACAACTGAGAAATAAAATTTACGAGCACAATGCTGATCAGATTATTTCAATCTCTCTCACTCGAAGTTGCTTTGTTGCACAATAATATTTTCTTAAAGGATTGTAGTACAAAACACAACTAAAATATTTTGCTAATATAACCCACCAGAACAATCACCAGCTCAAGTCTTTTATCTACATGTAAAGCTGAAAGGGAGAAGTCGGCATGGCATCGCGATGGTACAAGATATCGATATTGATCCCAAGGGACTAAAATATGACGTGGGGAAACAGAGAAACTGTACTAGGTCTATAATTTTATTTTGAAATTTTATTTTTAAATTTTATTTGAAATATTTTATGAAGAGGTAATGAAAAAGAAACTCATAGTCTGCTTCACTAGATAGATATATAGGGTGTTGAAAAAAGGTCGGTACACCGGAATAACTCCATCTGGGGAAAAAGTTGTTTGGTTTTGAAGGAGGAATAGTTTGAAAATGAAACCACCACATTACAAACTATTCCTCCTTCAAAACCAAACAACTTCTTTCCTAGACATTTTCCGCTGCAATGCGATGCACCGGAGTTATTCCGTATTTAAATAATCGCTTAGACAATATGTTTCTAACTGAATTAATATTTTTTTAATTTCTAGTTTAAACAGGCCTTGGCTGTCAACGCGTTTGATTCGTATTGGTAATTTATTGAAGAGTTTAACACACATATATTCTGGGCTTGTTTTCGTTATATGAAGGCATGGGGTAACCGAAATTTTCCTTTCTTGTTAACCGAGCATTGTTTTACGAAATAAACAAGTCTTGATTTCTATGTAAAAACATAAGACGTTCGTATATGTATGAGGCATACATTGTCATGATACCGTTTTATCTAAATAAACTTCGACAGCACTGATTAAACTCCATTTTCTTAGTTACCCTGAGTGCCCTTTTTTGTGAGATAAAGCTATTTTGCACATGACTATGCCTCCCCCAAAAAATTATGCCATATTTCATAACAGACTCAAAGTTAGCGTAGTATTGAATTTTAAGGGCTACATCATTTATACATCTATCAACAACCCGCATTCCATAGCAGACTGAGTTCAACCTTTTCAATAACTGGCTTATATGAAAAGATCAGTATAAATGTCTGTTAATGTGAACACCAAGAAACTTCGAATTCTCAGAGATATCTATTCTATTTTCGGCGGTTTCAAAGTGTGTAATATTTCCAGCTCTAGATCTTTTCGTTTTAAGAAGCCTTATGTTTGTTCTGAGACATGTTTTTACTACCAGTTATTAAGTTGGTATCATCCGCATAATTAATTATTGTCTGAAATGGTTGATCAGCTTCTCGGTGCAAGTCATTAATAAATAATACAAACAAAAATGGACCCAGGATGGAACCCTGAGCAATTCCACAGTCGGTGTTTAATACTTGTGATTTACAGGACTCCCCCTTTCTTAGTGACACTTACTATTTGCAATCTTTCATTAAGATAAGATTTCAGCCATTTGACAGCATTTCCCCTCACTCCATACATTTCCAACTTTTTTATAAGTAACTCCCTGTCTAGACAGTCATAGGCCCTAGTTAAATCCAGAAACATGCCAATCGAGATTTCACCATTTTCAAAACATTTTACTATTGTTTTAACAAACTGATAAATTGCTGTTTGCGTAGACTTTCCCTTTAAAAATCCATGTTGGTTATAGTGTAATATTTTACAATTGGTTATAAAACTGACTAATCTTTTACACATGGCAAGTTCAAATAGTTTTGAAAATCCAGGCAATAAACTTATAGGTCTATAACTGTTCATTTGTTCGGGGTCACCTTTTGGTAAAGCGTTTTTATCAATGGTACTTTCAGTTCATCCGGAAACACACCGGTTCTAAATGAATTATTTATCAGATCACACAAAATATATTTTAGTTCATTTACAAAATTCTTGATAATACTTGTAGGTATTTCATCTATGCCATTGCTAAGTTTATTTTTAATCTGACTAGCTAGTTCACAAATTTCTTCAGGGGTAACCGCCTTTAAATACATAGATTGATTGTTAGATGTTATATTACAATGGTGATCATGACTATTCAAGTCTTCTAACATTTTTGGAATCACTGACACTAAATATTTATTGTATTTGTTGGCTATAGTTTCCGTTTTTAATTTATAGTCATAATCTTTTTTTGCTTGTATGTAGGCATCCCTATACTTAGAAGTAGTCAGAAGAATGTCCAATATATCTTTACATTTTTGCAGTTCGGGGGTTGTTTTAACCAATTTCTTTTTAATGTTCATGTTATTGGCTCATTTTTAACAAAATAACAGCTTGTTAGGTAGGATGTGAATTTTTTAATATTCGATCGTTAATTGGCGTAGTGTATATGACGAATATGCAGCAGACGAACTTTTACCCTTTAATTATGAAAAATTTTAATTTCAAAAATAGCTCTCGAGGGTGAAATTCGAAGGCAATAAACAAACAGTAGTGAATTCATGCAATATTTCTAAAATATTATTCAAGGTCTCGTGGTGTCAGCGTAAAGATATATAACGAATTTATTATCGCAGTTGCGAAAAGAGATAATGTATTATATTACAATCCGTCGATCGATCGAGATGAAATAATCTGAAAACATTGTGACCTCTTTACCCGAATCCTGGCAACTGGACTAACCTCTTTACCCGAACAACCCCATATCCTGGCTACGTTTATTATTCTATTTTTAAAACACGTTTTGTCTAGGGCGATAAGGAAATGGGGACTATGCGAAAGTTATTAAATAATGTAATTAAATATTTTTCACGAAACAAAATGAAATGCTAATTTCTACAAGTATTTATTGGCTTACATCTTTTAGT
The DNA here is from genome assembly GCA_963991005.1 of Barypeithes pellucidus. Lineage (NCBI taxonomy): Eukaryota > Metazoa > Arthropoda > Insecta > Coleoptera > Curculionidae > Barypeithes > Barypeithes pellucidus. The sequence continues at coordinate 47,123,858 of OZ022560.1, forward strand.
CAGATTCTTTTTTCTTAATGAAAATCACTGTCGTACACCAATATAAATACCAAGTTTCAATTTGTAGAATAACTCGGTAAAACTTTAGTATCTTTCTTAGCTGCTTGTATTTGTTTAATGAAAATTGCTACAACCGATATTAGTGAGGTTAACTCCTGTAAAATATAAATAAGAATTGTTAAGAGAAGAAAATTTTAATAAGAGTTTATATAGGGTATTATCGAAATGACTTATGACTGAGATAAAAATAAATTACAGAAAAATAACCATAATTGCACTTTGAGTTAACAACCCATCTCATCTCATTGTTATAAAAAGTCGCGTGCATTACTGATATTTTGGTTGGGAACAAACAAATTCAAGAGACATAAGTCGTCAGTGATCTTATCAATTGTACCCGTAAGTTCGTTGAAAAAAGATGTATGCTACAATTTCAAAGTTATTATCACAACAATCCCTTCCACGATTTCCATAAAAAAATTACTCACTTATCAAATCACATCTAAAACACACGCAAATTATTTCACAACAGAACAGAAAAATTATAGTTTTACAACAGATAAATTTTATCTCATGTTGATTAAGCAGGAAACACCTTAAATGTTTAAATCTCGCACTGCCATTAGCAAGTTCCCTTATTAAGCGATACAAAGCGATACATAGCTTAAAATTCACGGAACACCGTATAATCACTTTCACGATTCAAAAGACATTGGCTACCTGGCTCTCGTATTTAGATCAAGAGACGACAGGGAACTTCAATGGCGCCGCGTCATAGTAGTGAACGACGGAAGCTCGGGGCACGCATAGTATTTGGACAACACTTCCCAACATATGTACCTACATTACAGTAGTTAAGTTAACACCTATTTTATAATGTTTATTGAGTCGTCGCATATGGGATGATTTTAGGGATCTTTACCTAAACATTCAGCCGATCAATATAAAAGAAGAATGTGTGCTTTCTCTAGGACATCTCAAAATGATAAACCATTTTCATAACACCCCGTATATATATATATATATATATATGCCGGCGTCAATTAGTGAAATCCGTCCTTTCCCGAAATGGCTAGTCATTCCACGTATTGCCGGCAAATATTGTAACTCTACGTTTGGTACACCGGTTGCCTAAGAGTAGCAGGCATTCCCTGTAATGACGGAATTATTTCAGTCAAACGCTGTACGTAACTAAGGGATTTAGTTTACCCTGTTTACCGAACAAACCCGGTTTAGTCGAACGCTGTAATTGTTGTTAACTGTGTAGCGATTTTTTTTTGAAAATGAAATGATGAAGCATTCAGAATTGTTTTATAAGAAGTTAGATGACTATTACTCCAATCAAGGTAAAAAAAAAATATTACGTGGACGTCGTGGAATATTACGGAATTGATGGAGGTAAGAAAATTATTTTCAATTTTAAGGAAATTCCTGATAATAATCAGTTATTTACAAACCTTTTAATGTAAAATACCTGATTTTCATGCACTACTGGCAACACTGTCCTAATTACAATAATTGACTAAAACCGGCAAACAGGGTAACTTAAATCATTTAGTTAAGTCCAATTAACACAATACATTTTGAATAAATTATCAATAGTTTCTTAGAATTTAATTAATTTTTATTGTACTTGTTATCCTAATAGTTATACTTTTAAATTATATTATTTTCAATTATCATTAATTGTTATCATTATTTTACATTTATTATAGGTACCTAAAACTAAAAATACCTATCTATTTATTTTAAATTACAAAAATAAATCATGTGGTGTGGTATACATTTTCAAGCCGGCCCTGATCCCATTTATTGAGCTTTGAAGAGGTTAAGACGTATACAATAGGGTTTAATCAGGTAGTTTATTTATGGCAGTAAGAGTCAACGGTATAATTCTGCAACAACTATACAGCGTTTGGCTGAAAGATTTCCGTCATTACAGGGAATGCCTGATACTTTTAGGCAAACGGTGTACCAAACGAACCAACGAGTTACACTATTTGATGGCAATACGTGAAATGACTAGGCATTTCTGGGAATGACGGATTTCACTATTTGACGCCGACATATATAAATTTGGCTGTTATTTCTCTTGTTAAAGATATATGCGGAAGAACTTCCTTCTGAAAAATATTTTGATGTTATTAAAATTTAATATTTTATGCTTAAGTTACATCCAAATTAATATTTGCCAATAATACAAACAATATTTGCTTATTTACTAACTTTTATCAAGAACTTTTTTTTAAACCTATAAAAAACAGTTGTGTCTAATTATAATTTTAATTGAAATTTGAATTTTTAAATTTGGAAATATAATCAATATCATGATTATATTTTTAGGTTAGTAGCCAAAAAAAAAAACAATCGTTATAACTATACAGAAGCCACTTAATAGGAATTAAGTCTGCGAGTAGATGAAACATTGTTTGTTACAATTTAGTAATGTGGCTTCGTGGAAAATTGAACTTAAGCTCTTGTTAATTACATATTTCATGATTAAATAGCAATTAATAATTTTAACTTTTCGCCGCTGGATGTGGAATCGAAGATCCTGAATTGAAAGAGATTGACCTCGAAGTATTTTACATCCTGCTTTGTTTCCATGTATCCTGTTTAAATATTATAATAGTATATCTTGTTAAAATAGTATTTTAAATTTTAATTATACATTACACAAGGTTGCTGTGAAAATAATATACGATATTTTAAAAAAATTATCTCATTACTGGTAATCTTCTCTGTATCGATTTAACTTTCAATATTCAAGTTCTGGTTTGAATACAATTTCTTATCCGAGAGCACCATTTTTATAAAATTTTAAGCGAATTTCTTTTCGAGCAGAATACTGAATTTAAATCTCATATAGAAGTTGTATAAAGTTTTAAATGAAAGGTACAAAGTTTATAAGCGAAATATACGACAAATTGACACGGCATAAGGTTTACATAATGTAATACCTAAAATTAATTGAACAATAATTATTAATTATTTCAGGTACTGTCCTGACATGCATGATAGCTTATATTGACCAACCCTAGGATTGGACGTTTTACAGAGACTAGTTACATTCAATTTCAATCTGTGACAGTCTTCAAACAGCCAAACCTGGACTTGTGCAATTATGCAACTACTAAAACTTGACAGATAATTTTAATAAATTCAAATGCTCTAAAACAATAAAACTCTAAAAACTAAGTTAGAATCATATAGTAATTAAATTGAAAAATAAATGAGTGAGACCTGACTCAAAAACAGTACATTGGAATATTAATATTGAGGACGGATCATTCTCCAGATCAGAGGAATCGCGGACAAGCAAATATACAGGTTGAATATTTATTGTGTAACTCTACGATATCTCCTATAATATCATGAAAGCTTTAAATATAAATATTATTGGACTGTTGAAGATGTATATTCTAAAATATTTTTATATACATATACAGGGTGTTTCATAATGTAATTCCAATTTTTATTCTAAATCTGTTGCAGCGTTGCCAAGATATTTTATATATTTATAATATTATAATATTTTATAATATTATTAATTATAATATTTTACAAAATTTTTTATATCAATTTTACTTCTAAATCTCGGGAAGTCAATATTTTCAAATTGAATATCCTGTATATTTTATTAAGAATTGAAACTTCTACTAAGTCTCTTTAAACTCAAAAATATTTTTATTGTTGTCTGCAGCGGTGCCAAATCGTAATGATTTTCTCAATATTTTCGGTATTTGTTATTTCTATTCTAAATGTAGATGGTCTGGATTAGTGTCCTGTATTTAATTTTATGTGTTATACCCTTACCCGTCCATACCCTTAAACAAACTATTAAATTTTATAACTTATATGGGGAAGAATCGATATTTATTATCTATCATAGGACCCTATTTACCAATTATTAAAGTATTTATTATCATTATGTAATTCATATTATTTATGTATATGGTGAATAAAAACATTTATTATTATTATTATTATTATTATTATTTTAGGTCATCTCTGCTTTTGCAGGTAAGTATATACTAGTAGCACGGCTTTAAAGCAAGTGACTACCGTAATTCTATTTTTGTTTTCAAATTGCTACATTCAGAGCCTTACGTGTGATGTGACATGTTCCCAAGATTGCCGTCTTTTGGAGTTTGAGGTAGAGTTTAGGTGGCAAGTGCAACTGTTCTAGGTATTTATGTAATTTAACTGGTATCTCGCCAGTAGCACCAATAACTATCGGTATAACAACAACTTTCTCTTGTTTCCATAGGGTCTTTATCTCGGCAGCTAATGGAATATATTTGCATACCTTCTCTGCTTGCTTGTCAGCGAGATTATGTGCTATTGGTATAGCAATGTCAATAAGGTAAGTAATTTTGTTTGCTTTGTCTTGCCAAACGATATCTGGTCTGTTGTTCTCGATGGTATGATCTGTTTGGATTGGCCTGTTCCAATATATTTTATGTGCTTCCGTCTCTATTACAGGCTCAGGTCTATACTGGAAATACTGAAGAGTCTCATCTAGCGTGTTCATATTCTTGCAGAGTTCCTGGTGTACCAGTTTTGCCACGTTGTCGTGTTTCTGTAGGTATTCTGTTGGGGCTAGTATGGTGCATCCTGACACTATATGGTCTATGATTTCCGATTTATTATGGCATAGCCGACATTTATCTGCCTTAATGGATGTATCTTTGATGATATATTTGCGGTAATTGAGGGTTGGTATCACTCGGTCCTGGATAGCCATCATGAATCCCTCTGTCTCAACAAATATGTTATTATTTTCTAGCCATGCATTTGAGGCTTCTGTATCTACGTGCTCGGTGTTGAGTTGAGCTGGATATCTACCATGTATCTCTTTAGCCTTCCATTGTTGGATCCTTTGTTGGATGCTGGTTATCTCTGTTAGTGGTTGGTATTGTCGATCGGCTAAGTTTAAAGGGGTGTACCTCCTATCTGCGTTCGAGAGGTTTAGGTGATATGCTGATGTGTCACCCTTATCATAGAAGAACTTCCGGAGATTTCCTACTTGCTTTAGATGTGCCTCTTTTAGGTCTACTAGGCCTCGCCCCCCTTTGTCCCTTGGTAGGTAAAGTCGGTCTGTGGAGCTTTTAGGATGTCTCGCTCGGTATTTTATAAATAAGACCCGAATTGCTCTATTTAAACCCTGAATATCGGTGTCTGACCACTTGATTATTCCGAAGCTATATGTGATGGCTGGTATCGCATAGGTATTAATTGCTTTCATCGTATTTATTGCTGAGAGCTGGGTCTTGAGGATAATTTTAACCCTGGTGAGCAGTTTATTCTTTAGTATGTCTTTCATCTTTTTATGTTTAATACCTCTTGCTTGGTCCAATCCTAGATATTGATAGCTTTCTTCTTTAGCCATACTAGCTATTAGTTTTTCGGGATCGAGCTGGAATCCCGGATGTTGCGTCCAGTTGCCTCTTTTCATAGCGCCAATTTTACACTTGTCCAAACCGAACTCCATCTTAGTGTCATCGCTGTATCTTTGTATTGTTTGTAGCAGTGTGTTTAGACCCTCTTTTGTTGCGGATATAATTTTAATATCGTCCATATATGTTTACCATTTTGGAGTTCAAATCCTTTGTTCCTTTTATTTAACATTCTCGAGAGCGGTGCAAGTGTCGCACAGTACCAGAATGCACTTAAAGCATCGCCTTGGAAGATTCCTCTTCGTATATGGATAGTGCCTATGTGGGTTTGCTGTTTTCGGGTCTGTATAAGTAGGTTTGTCCTCCATTGTGGCATTAGATATTGCAGCAGTTTTATTATTGCTGGGCTTACTTTATAAGTTTTAAGCACTTCGACTAGAAGAGAGTGTGGCACGCTGTCAAATGCTTTCTTATAATCGATATATGCGACGTATAAATCCTTTTTTCGTTGTTTGGCTTCCTCGCTTACAATCATATCTATTGTGAGTTGTTCTTTGCATCCTCGGCTGCCTCTCCTGCATCCCTTCTGCTCTTCTGGAAGTATCTTATGATTATCTAGATGTTGGTATATGTGGTTACATAGAATTGAGGTAAGTATCTTATATATTGTTGGAAGGCATGTGATCGGTCTGTATTTTGCCGGGTCTCTAACAGAGGGAGAGGATTTGGGCAGAAGATATGTGGTTCCAGTTGTTATGAAGAGTGGTGTGATCTCTGGGTTTTGTATCAAGTCTGTAAGCAGGGCCGCTAGGGTTTTATGGGTAACATGAAATCTCTTCAACCAGTAGTTATGAACTCCGTCAGGGCCTGGTGCTTTCCAATTTTGAGTATTGTTAACAGCTTTCTTTACATCCATTATCCGTTATGGTATTATAGTTCATCATAGGCACTCTTTCCATGTTTTTCCTTTCTACTGCGAGCCACGTTGCCTTTGTGTTGTGGGTTATCGGGTTTTCCCATATATTTGCCCAGTACTTAAGAGCTTCGTCCGGTTTGGGTGATTCGCCGTCCTCTTCCTTGTCCGGTTGAGTGAGAGAGCGATAGAACTGCCTTTGGCTGGCGTGAAATTGGTTGTTTTGTTGCTTTCTCAGGTATGACTCCTTATATCTTCTTAATCTGTTGGAGTATACTGAAAGTTTTTGTTTAAGTTTATCCAGTATTTGCTTTGGTGACTGATTATCTTGGTCACTATATTTATTTGTTATTTTATTTGTCTTGTTTTTTAGTTTGTTCGTGGGTTTATCAGTTCTAATGAATTGAAGAAGTTGGCCTATGGACTGACGCAATTCACCTATATTCTTCTCAATTCTAATCTCCCATGTAGGCTTCTTTCGGTCCGTACATCTAATGCGTGGAGTGTTTTGTATATTTTGATGGTGTAACTCAAGAACAGAGCAAGCACCTATGTATATAAGGTCGTGGTAATCACTCAGTGTGTGCATGTCTTGTATCTTGTCAGCCATTATTTGATTTATTCGTTCAAGAATAGGCAATTGGCATTAATTCTGTTGTTTGTAAATAGTTGCCTTCTTTGGTCGAGGATATTTTGACGGGTCTTGTTTCTTATTTCAGGGAATTTTGTTATCATTGTTTGATGAAGTTCGACACTGTAAGGTCTGTCTGTGGTTTCCATTTTGGTGATTCTGAGGTAAGTACCGTATAGGAATTCGTTCATTTCATCTGTCCATTTAAACCGTTTCTTACTTTGATCTTTCTCTTGAGTGGGTCGAGCAGTTTGCTCGACAACACCTGCAGAGTTTTGATTTTGTGTGTCGTTGTTTGTTTGTTCCATTTCCATTGCCTTTTGAGTGGAGGGTCCAGCCTGCGGGACGATCCCACTCGCCTCATCGTTATCCGCAGCAGGCATAACCTGGCGTGTCCGAACAGAGTCAGCCTGATTCTCTGCCACGCCTGAGTAACGTTTATTCCTTGTGTTTACAGCAAATAACAAAATCACGTCGAGATGAGGTGCTAACACATCCGGCGGTGCAGGTTTTTGTCCACCCCGGGTATTTTATTTCCCCGGTTCCCTTCAACCCTTTCGGGCTGACGAGCTTACCCCATCGCTAGGGGCGGCGTCCGATAGCAGATCCAGCAACAGCCACGGATTATTATTATTATTATTATTATTATTATTATATAATAAGTCATAAATTAATAAAATAAAATAAAACTTTAATTTATTTCTGAATCATAATATTTATGCAGTGTTCCGGTAATTAATTTACAAAAAAGAATTTACTAAGTTAAATAAGTTATACTAATTGTCGTCCATTTTGATTAATGCAAGTTTGAATTAGATTGAAAATTGTCTGAGGTGTTATGCATTGTAATTAATGCCTCTCTAATAATTCATTTTATTTAAGTGTAACTTCATAAAAAATAGTTTAACAACAAAATTTCAAAAATTTAGTTAATGGCAATTGTCAGTTATTAATGGCTAACTTAGACGTAAAGTTTTCAAATAATTTTTAAAAGATGGAAATCACTGAAACTTAATGACAGAGCATTATTAAATCGGTATAACAATAAATACTCTGTTATAAAACGTAGAAATGTAGCAAATAATACAGGGTATTATAATAATTTCGACAATTTACACCTACAATAATATAACAAATAAAAATTTGAGAAAATCATAACGATTTGGCAACACCTGAAATAAAAACAAAAATATTTTAGGGTTATCAGGGGACTTAGTAGTAATTTTAATTATTGATAAAATATACAGGGTATTCCATTTAAAAATATTGAGTAAATTTAATCCAAACTTCAGGAATTCTAGAAATAAAATTAAAATAACCTGTATAAAAAATTTCGTAAAACCATATAAATAGTACTCATAGAACCTAAATATGTACTATTTGTAATAAAAAATTTCAAATTAAAATCAATAAAGAAACAAATATATTTATATTTGACCGTACGACAGCAAATAAAATAGAAAATAATTAATATCTTGGTAACACTGCAACAGATTGGAACACATGATTGGGATTACATAAACAATAAGGAGGGATACTAATATCAAGTAAAAAATATAGGGTGTTCCATTTAAAAATATTTAAGTTTTAATAGTCACGCTTTAATGAAACACACTGTACATTTAAAATATTTTAAAAATATACATCTTCAAGAGTCTACTAATTGCTATATTCAAAATTTTCTTATTAGATATCGAATAATTACACACTAAATGGACACCCCTGCTTATTTATTATATTTAAATTATACATGGTGTTATCGAAATGACGTTTTATATTTAAACCGGCAATTCCTGAGATAAAGACAAATTGAAGGAAAATAGCCCTAAATGGCGCTTTCAATTCATTCAGCGGTAAAAGTGGCCTGATGTCAAACCAGAAAAACACCTGTGTGGCACTGCGATACATGTAAGCAATCAAGGAATTCTGGCTGGTATTGTCATATGTACCCCTTAAACTCTTTAGACAAAAATAATAAAAAATAACTTAAACACTTTTCCATTTTGTAATACCTTTTTGTACAATTAATTGATGAACATTTACGACGGACTATGTTTTAAACAACCCGAAAAAACATATGGAATAGTAATAGCCACGTACGTCACTACGTCAAATGCCAATGGCCTCTTGATGCATTACATAGGCTGAGCGAAGTAGTTTCATATAGCGCCGCACGTTTGCGTCTGTTAGTTGAAGACCAACCAGCGGCCGGATACGTTGTGTTTCGTCGATCACTAACACACTCTTAGCAATCCGCTCTGTTTTTTCGGTTTACGCGTGTATCTTGCCCGTCCATAAATAATCTTTGAATATTGTTTTTATTGACGCGATTCTTCTGGACGTCAAATTTCGTCGCGTGTAATAAAATCTATATTATCTATATTTATCTGCATTATTGTATTTTCAAAAGCTAACTATTGGTTCTGCTTCACTATTACTGTTTGTACATAAAGTATTTCCAGGAGTGTTCGCATGAAAAAGAACAAGAACGTGTTTGTGCCTGGATTTCCTCGCTTTTTAGGTATAAGAATAAATACCAGTAGGTAGAAAATAATTTATTTTTATAATTTTATATGGTATTTCCGTTTTACATTAAGTTTGGCAACATTGCCATTGGCTTTGGGTGAAATGTTGTACAGTAGCGCGGACTGACCTGTGAGTAAGAGTGTTTATTACCCCACTTTTAAAACGATCGATTTAAAAAAAAATATGTAGCGCTTCTCTAGGACACCCAAGGAGTCACCCATTTAAATATAATATGTCATTTCCATAACACCCTGTATAAGTTTTTAAATTATATTTAAATAAAAAATATTATTTTTTTTTGATTAAATACTTTTAATCTAAAAATATGGCAACAGAGTGCTTTGTAAATTGTTACTGGCAGCTAGAGCTAATTTGATAGGTTATATCCCAGACAGTTCATAGCGCATGCGTCTCGTGAAACACCCGATGCGATTTGGCTTGTTCGGCAATGTCCGATATTTGATGGATGTACTCACCCAGTTGAGTTGAACTTTTTGATAATGAATGAATATACTCTTGGTTAAAACCTTCACAGTCAAATCCGCGAAGTGATTGCAAATGTTTATAGGGTATGGGATTCCTCACAAATAATATATTTAAATTGACACGTAAGCGAAAGCTAGAAAGGTACATTAATACGGCCAAAACTCAAGAATCATCATTAATCAATTAATAATGTAGCTGTTTTTTTCATGTTGAAAAAATTATTTCTTGTAAAAGTAATTTTTTTGAATCGTGATAAAAATAGTTTCTTACCTTCAAACATAAAATGCCATTACTGAAGAATTTTCTATTTTTATTACATTATTTAAAATAATAACAGCTCGCCAATAACTAGACCAGGCTTTAAACGTTGCTTCCCCCTTACCGATACGTCGGAGACACAGATTCACTTGTCGACCTGTCGACGTAGTAGCTTTTTTAAAGACCAGATCCATATTAGACCCAAGAAATTTAACGCCTGCGATATTGTCAATAGCAGTACCACCAAATTCCCTTAAGGAGAAAAGTATCCTCTTTTAATTAATTGTTAATTCTAGTTTGAACTAGTTAAATCAAAAATTAACTAAATTTGTTTAGTCGGAACTAAAATTAACTGAAATTATTTCTAAATTCTAGTTTTCAGTAGGTAGTTACATCTAGAATTGACTAGGACAAATAGTTAAAACTAGTTTTTCCCAGGAAAATCGAGTTTAACAATACATTTACATAGAAAAAAATGGAACCCGCACATTGTGTACAATGTATGCAATGAACTTTTTTGTGTCAATGACGTAAAGTTATATTAATATCTTCTATTGCATAAACAGTCGCAGCTCCCAGCCTCTTTAGCAGTTAAAATTGATCTGTTTTGCGGAACTTGAATGTGGGACGCCCGACATTCTGGCGCCATGACAGACGCCTTTCCGGCGTCCTGTTTGCGGGAACAAGGACGTCGGCGGCAACAAAAGCCGAGAAAAAGGGGACAAATGGCCTTATTTGGTCTTGTACCAAATTTTTCTTCAATTTATTTGTTTAAATAGTGAAAAAAAATTTTCAGATTCTGCAGCCACGTAAAAGTATATTGAAATATTTCATAGCTATGTTTCTTGGGCATACATTAACTGTACGATATAGTTTAGTTTTACAAATCTGGTTAAATCATAGCGGCGATTTTATAAAACCATTTTTGTTATGTTTACTATATCGCCTTCCAAGTATCTGCAGCTTTCCATGAGTTTCAAACCATATTGGTTTATCAGTTGGTGTGCATTCTGGCTACATTATTTAGCGTTAAAGGCGTCTTCTCAGGAACTCCATAGTTTGCAGTTAATAGTTATTGATGCGAGTTGTGTTCGCAACACAACCAGTCAGGAATCGAACCCGGGATATTTTATTGACAATGAAATTAGAATACTTATCTTAAATATCTGATTCTTACACTCGGACTCTCTGTTATAAGATTGTTTTAAATATCGAACCCTTTGGTGAATACGAGTGTTTATTTTATAAAACTTCGTCGCCGTTTCAGCATATATAGTAGTTTTTAAATAGTGTGAAATAGGGACGTCGCGCGTACCGCCTATAAAAGCCCGTTTATAGAAATTTATCTTGGTTTCTCTGTCACAAAGATACTTCTGTCGCATTATAGGAAATAGTGCCGTATGTGCAAAATCATAGTTTTGAGAAACTGTGGTTTTTGTCATTAATAATTAATTGTTGGATTTCAATGCTAAAAAATCGTATCTGAATAACTTAAAAAGTTTTTTTTCGCATGTGTAGTTTGGTACGGTGTTCTATGTTATGCTTTGCTCATAAAGTCGTGATGAAAATTCATTGATTGATTGTCCTTGTCTGTGTTGCGGTCGTCCGACATTTAGTAAGTTCCATATTTCTCTGTTACAGTGGCGGGTATGGAGATTGTCAGTTGATCTTTGAAATCATACTGTTAGGTTGTGCGAGTCCGTGTGCGAGTGTGTATGTAACTATGACGTTACTTGCGTGTATATATGCGTATCTTTTCCACTTGGGTTTGTACAAAAGTATGCATGCTGATAACTCGCGCGAGAACTTGTGCGAGTGAGTTTAAGGATTAATAAGTACTGTGTGAGAGTGCGTGTGCAAGTACATATGGAAGTGCGTATGCGAGTAGTTATCCAAGTGGATTTATATATGTTCATCTATGAACGTTTTTATGCTTGCGGATGTACGAACTACTGTGCACGTATTTTGGGAGTGCCTGTGAGAACTTATATGAGTGCATTTATTATTATACTATCGGGTATTTCAGGAGGAACGTTCATCACTATAACTTTTTTATTGTTTAAATTACAGCAATAAATTTGTTGGGTTTGTATGTGATATTATCTTACATTTTATGACATGACGTACCCCATTCTGTCACTTCCGGTGTAACCGGAGAGATTTTTAAATGGAATACCCAGTATCTTTTGAGCTATATGGATTCAAGATACCATTCCAAATTCAACGACAGCTCACACGTCACATTTTGACACTTTAAATAATTATTCTTTTCATTTTTATTTTTTCATCTAAAATGCTATGAACTCCCTAAAATGATATATTTCTAAGCCAAGTTTTTGATAAAAATTCAATTTTCAAGTTTTATTGTCTTACATTTTTTACACACTTTTTAACTTTTTAAGAATCCTTTTCCCCAGAAAACTCAATTTCTTCATATGGAAACATATCGGCACACTCGCAAAAAAAGAAGCACTTTTTTCCAACGATTTGATATCGCAGACCGTTATGTCAAGTTAAAAAAGGAGAGATAATTTATTAAAAATACCAATTCATAACAGAAGATACAACAAGACCTTGCATTTATCTAGTACTCATTAGGCTATAATGCTAACAAAAAAATGAACATAATTACAAATTTAAAATCCTTCATTTGGCTTAGAAGTAAACCATTTTTGGGCGTACATAGCAATCCAGATAAAAATATACAAAGAAAAGGAAAAATGATTTAAAGTGTCAAAAAGTGACATATCGGGTGTCGTTTAATTTGGAATGGTGTTCTGCATTCCAAATTAAACGACTATCTATGTTGCCAAAAATATTATGATGGGGCTTCCATTTAAAAAACCAAAGTTGAGGTAATTTCCGGTTAAACCGGAAGTGGCAAGACGGAGTCCATCATGTCATAAAATACAAAATAATATCACACACAAACCCACTAAATTTTATTTCTGTAATTCAAACAATAAAAAAGTTATAGGGGTGAGCGTTCCTCCTGAAACAATCAAACATTGTGGAAATTTTAAAGACTTCTCTCCTATACTACACTGTCCTGTGAGAACTATAAAGTGTCCTGCAACTGAAGATTTAGTTTGGTTGAAGAACTATCCGAAGCGAAATGGTTCAAATATATTTTCGTAAAACTGAACAATACTATATACTTTTAAAAGTCTACAAATTAAGATACGACTTTCTAAGAGGAAAAGACATATGCCACACCACCAAATTACCATAAAATGATATATAACTAAAAATTAACAAAATTCCAGATACGATACTCTTTGCTACGACGGCAAAACGTGTATATTTCATATTTAACTGAATGCACTAATATTTTAAAAGCCAGCCTGAAAAGTTAATTTTATTAAACCATTGCATAATTTGTATTCTACATTACAAAAATTCATTTCGAAAGTCAAACAAGGAAGTGAATTAAACATGTTTTAATTATTCTGTTTTAGTGTTATGTGCAACGATAAAATTATATCTGAAACAATATTTTTTAAAACTGAACCCACAACAATTTTTTAAGTTGTTTCGGTAGATTTTTCATATACATACATTTAAATCATTGCAATATTTTAAATAATGGGTATCACAAATGCAGAACATGACTGAGCACCACCTTGAAATGCTACTTCTAGACGAGAACATTAATAAGTTTCCTTCATGAAGTTTTCTTCATAATATTGTTTTGGGTACCATATATTGAAAAACATAACACGCTTCATTATGGCAAAAAGATGACATTGTCGTCAACAGAACTCCACAAATCATCAATAAATTCGAGAGAACCATTTACGGACATGTCTGGGAAATCCGTTTGGGCTAACATATCAGATAGTCAAATATCTCCGTTGTTCTTAAAAATATCGAAATTCATTAAATTTATAGGGCATAAAATACTTAAAAACATGGAACATTAATATACAGGGTGGTCTATTTAAAAAATATATATGTTACTTTGAAAAAGCAATATTGGCACCGCCGTAAAAAATACTTTGTATAATATATGACCACTTTTCTATATTTAGATCATTCTGTCATTCATTGGGGTACGAATATCGCAGCTCAGTATTATTAAATTTAAATCAGTTAATATTTTGACGTTTTCAATAGGTGGTTTTCATGTGTTTTTTTTTGTAAATTGGAAATAGCGTGGCAACACTGCAACGAATATCCAATTAAATCACGGCAATATACGTAGAATTGTATGCTGAATTCAATTCCGCAATAAAAAATGTTAGTTGCCATTTATAAACTTACCTTTTTGCACCTCTGACTTTGGGTCTATACGAAATTATTTTTAGAAAATACATATCTAAGGATTAGCTTTTGTATGTAATATTTCTTTGTATTTCTATTACATACAACTGAGATATTAGACTTCCTCACACTAATGGGTCACCCTGTATATATAGCATGTACCAGAGTCTACAATCGGAAGATTATGCTAAGCGTATGAAATTTTGTCGGTAGATATTGGATAAATAATAATTGGCGTGTTGTTACAGGCATACTTTTTACGGATAAAGCAACATTCACCCGTTACGGAATTAATAATATTCCCAACTCTAATATATGGTCAGGAGGAACTCCTAACGAAATTTTCGGTAAACGGGCAGTATGGTAGGGTCCATAGTTATCTAATTTGCCCTTTCATGTTGGAAAATCACCTTATGAGAGAACATTATACAGGGTGCCGAAGATAAGGAGGGCTTCTATGAGAATCTAGTTAATGATAACACATACAACTTCGATTAAATGGGGTGAAAGTATCTTAATCAAAGCACGAACAATATATCGTAGAAAAAGTTTCGGTAAGATTTTCAAGTTTTGAGTTATTTAAGGAAATCTGAAATTTTTAATTTAATATTTTTTTGACGTTAATATTAACGTTATAACAGAACTGACAAAACATTCTCACAGCAACTTTTAGCGAACTTAAACATTTTTTCGTTCTTAAGCAATCATCATGAACTTTATTTTTCTTAATACGGCCCTGATTTTATAATGTCAAATTATTTTATTCTAAATTGAATGATATACTACATACTATCGTTTAATTACCTTTTGTGTCTTCTTAATCATCTTGCAAAAGTACCAAAATGAATATTTTAAAACACTTCTATAATAATGAACTACATAATAATGTACTACATAATAATCATAAAACAAGATAATTTATTAACAATAACAATATAGTAAGTATAAAAAAATATACAACAAATAGGTTCATCGGCAAAAAACATTAATTAAAGTAAAACTACCACTAGAAATTAATTTTTAAAACGTGTACGAAATTATTTTCGTCATTTTCCAGAGACCTTAGACGACAAGTAAAGTTATTGAAGCCTTTCAAAGCGTATGGCCACAAATGCTTATGAGTGTTTTAAATTCTACAATTTTAAGATGCTATTTGTTTGGTTACTGACAAAAATACTTTCGACCACCTTTTGGAAAATTAATTTCAAATAATATAAAGTAAAGTGTCCTAATATCGGATAGTTGCCTAATATCGGATAGTTATGTTTTAAAGAAATCTGTAAACTGATAAATAAGAAACCTGTCCATAGTTTACCATGAAGCTACACCCAAGCCACGGAATAATATTATAGTGCCACTGTCAAATCATAGAATGCTCGAAACTCACTTATCGCGAACTGTGACATTTCCAGTTTTTACACCTGCTAATCGGTAAAGTGTTTTTTATTCGGGTAAGTTATTAAATTTGACTCTGCAGTTTAAGTTAGTTTGTAATATATCTACTTTAATTTAATGCATGTGGATAATGGAAGACTATTCCTTTTCTTTGTTTGATTACCTGATCTTTAAATATGAGACAATTTGCCTAATATCGGATGTTTGCGGTGTCTTAATATCGGATATCCGATATTAAGACACTGCGAACATCATCAGATATATTAGGGCAAAATAATTCTTATTTGACTATATAGAACACTCTTCAGATAGCTAATGTCTTATTAACAACTACATTCATAGTTGTTTTCGTCAAAAAAGATTTATGCTTTAATCCTTGTACTACACACTTGTTAATTTTACTGTATATCTTACACTTTTTCTTAGTTTCAGAATTAAAATGTCATTATCGAAATTCAAACAAAAGCGAAGAAGTGGGATAACAAATCCATGCTTACAGCTGTTACTGCAGTCAGAAATAAAAAAATGGGATACCAGCTAGCTTCGAGAACTTTTAGAGTTCCTAAATCCACGTTGGAAGAGTACGTTAAAAATAAAATTAAGTCACCTGAAGAACTTATACGAACAAATCTAAGACGCCCGCCAGTATTTCCTAAAGAAATTGAAGCGGATTTGTTTGATCATTGTGTAGAAATGGGTATCCTTGAAGAAGTATTGGCATGACCAAATGTGTAAAAGATGCACTTTGTAACAGAATTTCTAATTCCAAAGATCCAAAAGTGCTGGCCCATGACATTAACCCTTTACCGAGCACTTCGTCTTACAAGCCTGACGATAAAGAAAGAAAGTTCAGAAAAAGATCTGCTGTCTTGATTACAGGTACTCCATATAAAGATACCGTAGAAAGTAGTTGGTCAGAATAAAAGACGAAGATAAGTGTCTCAAAGGGTATTCCGAAATTGAAACTAGATAAATATCTGCCTTCTAAAAGAACAAATAAAAAGGAAGGAAAATCTGTTACTAAGAAGAAAATACCAATCAAGGTTAGGAAGAAGAGTGTTTAGAACCAGGAATCTAGTAGTTCTTCTGTAGAAAATGAAAAACTCTGTTTAGATGTCTGAATCGTCATGGATTGTGACATTGGGGAAGAGGAAGCAGAATGTTTTGTTCTAGACTCTTCTCCGAAGATAGGGCGGGTGAAGAATGGATTCAGTGCTCAAAACAGACGCATATATTTGTGATTTCTGTCTCAATGGCTAATTTCATATTGTTTACCTAATATCGGGTACCCTATCCGGTATTAGGAATATTTTTTTTGTTAACGAAAATTGACAATTTTTCGTACAATTTGGATTTTATTTTTTAAGAGCTGGCAATGATTTATTTTGGTTTAATATATGGTTGTGCGTAGCCTATACTTTGTTTTGCTCTAAAAAAATCATAGTTTTATTGACATATTGAAATTAATATTAGTGTTAATAAGAAAGTATCCGATAGTAGGGCACTTTACTCTACTGGTATTTTTACTTCAATTAATGTTAGTACCTACTGCATTGAATTGTTCTTACAGAATTATGGAAAACACAAGTCCGTATACAGAAAATTTAATGAAGATGATTAAAAACTCGAAACGTAATTAAACGACAATGTGTGGTACATCATTGAATTTAGAATATAAAAGGTTTTAAATTTGACATTATAAAATCAGAGTCGTATTAGGAAAAATGAAGTTGATGATGATTGCCTGAAAACGAAACGCCGTATAAAAATTGATTATATATTTTTAGAGTTAACTAAATGTTGCTGTGAGAATGTTTTGTCAGTTTTGTTCTAATTTAATATTAACGAAAAAAAAATTAAATTAAAAATTCAAAATTTCAGTTTATCTTAAATAACTCAAAATTTAAAAATCTTACCAAAACTTTTTGTACGGCATATTGTTCATGCTTTGATTGCGATACTTTTCCCCATTTAATCGAAGTTGATCTGTTATCATTAACGAGATTCCCATAGAGGTCCTTCTTATCATGATATTCCCTTTTCGAGCAAAGTAAATTATAGATAAGTTATATTTTGATAAACTATAGCTTTGTAAATGTTATTTTTCAATTTGTTTATTCTATGTTTGTTTCTTCTGAAGTTGTATTCCTCTCCTTATTTATTATGTTTTTTTTTATATTTTTGGCTTTAAAAATAGTATGTCGCCTTGAGCAGAACTCTATTACCTAAATATTTATAGTTAGACAGTAATCTTTAAGGTTCTTACGATTAAAGTACAAAACCATCTCTTTATTTATACACTTAGACAGAAGTACATTTTGCATTTATTTTAAAAAATAATTTGTATGCTATGGATAGCAGCACCAAAACATTATTTTTTAAATGTTATCGACTGTTTAAAGACATATGAACAAATTTTATGATATTACAAAATTGTTCAATTTCGAACCGAATGACGCCAAATACATAAAGCGAAGAAATTTAACACTTGGATTTAACAGCGTAGGTTTTAGTGTAAATTTATGAGATGAACATAATATAATTTTTATTATACACACATCTATGAATTTTAGGTTAAGGGTTGGCCGTATAAAAGTCGTTATTGGATTTATTTTTACTCAAGACATAATTCTTAAAATTATACTTTGCAATAATATTTGTAACAAATGTAACATAGTAGTGATCGTATAATAAATTAAATTAATAATACAGTTAAGTTACACCAAAAAGTATAAATCTTGGATAGATAATTAAAAACAAGATATATTTTGTACCATTTAAATGGTACAGATTGCCTATGATTATATGTCAGACAATTGAATTGATATATGCTATATCAAATAGGTTTAAAATTTAAAGCAGAATTAATAAAGGAATAAAAATATACTGCTAAAAATCGTATACATCAAGGGGCTACCAAGTTTTACATAATTTTCTGTAATAAAATTATACGTCAATATTTTATCAACGAACTTAAGTCTTACTCAATGATGCAGTTGTTTTTATAAAAATCACTCTCAACTGTAATAAACCCGTACTTAGCAAAGTGTTCTTGAGTAAACGTATTTACTTAATCGTTTTCGGAGAGATCTAATCTATCTGAAATTTATCTGATGGAGGGTGTTCAATTGAACAAATATTGATAGCTGGGCACGTCTCAAATATTTCCATGTTTATCTACGACTAGGATATAATGTAAGTATTATACTTCTGGTTTTTGCAGTATAATGCCATATATTATTCCCTTAGGGAATAATTACGAGGGATGAATAGTCTTAATTCTCTCTTGAACTCCAATAACAAAATTTCTCAATCTAACTAATAATATGGAAACTCAAACTCAAACACTCCCCTTATAATCATTTACCTATGCACAAAAGTATCAGTGTTTGTGAACAAATCTCAATATTATTTTATGGTGTTTGTGCATTTGTATTGAGATGGATGAATATGAGAGTCTTTTACTTGTACACCTCCAGAAATTATACAATAACTGCAGCAACAACATCTACCTTAATACCGGAAACATCGAAATCCATTTATATTGAAATGTACGCAAGCTTCAACGAATTTCGTCTACAAAAAAATGTAAGCTCATTTTCCAAAAATATTCTGCTGGCCTATTTCGCTGAATTAAGTGCAAACTACAAACAACAAATCATTCAATAACTAAACTAACTAATGTTGAGAATAGACTATGATGTTGATCTGGAAAAATTCTAAAAACTACAAGCGTTTATAAAAAGAAACTCTGAGAAATTTTAAGCAACTTTAACCCCGGAATAAATTAGGAAATTTATTGACAAAGCTAATATAATAAATGTCATTTTTCTTCTGCATATGATAAATAGGCATATTTAATCTGATCTATTCAACCGCTCATATTATTATATTAATTATTGGAATTATGGGCGCATGTCGCTCAATCGAGCTTCATTTATCAAATGAATATAGAAGACGTGAAGGATTTCCATACAGAGGTATTAATAATAACAATACACAAGAGTAAACTCAAAATTGTATGAAAATTCAGCATGAACAATACGTTTTACAATATTGGAAAGATGTACATCAATATTTTCTTGGAATTGAATCTGAATTAGTATTTTGATATCTAACAGTGTAAAATACGAGGAGTTTTCCTTATAATTCAGCTCTCGACAGGAACCACAGGCCGGAGAATAGCTGATTAGCATTATTGATTTATCAGGAGGTAACTTTTTATACAACATATTTATATGATACGATCACCTGATAAAAGCTTAGTAGATTTCTGTGTTCTTACGATTAGACATATTATTTAAAATAAGGATTTAGTTGTTTGTTCTACGCGGAAAATATCTGGTAGGTACCTAAACAGGCTATCCAAAATATGCGGTATGGTAAGAGTTATGAGATCGTAATCGTAATAACATTGACGTATTCGCAATTTTTATCTGTTATTGCAGAATGGACCATCTGCATTGGTCTTCTATCAGATGAAGGTTTGAGTTCGGCAAATACACCGCGAGATATCGCGACGAATTTTATACTCCTTTCGAGGTTCGATCGCTGCACTTGATAGTGCTGCGAGATCTTTTTTCCCTTTGCCAGACTCCAGATTTACTGATGAGTCGTAAACGGCGAAACGCCTTGAAAGATCAATCTGACAAAGAGAAAAATGAAAGATTTTCTATTTAAATACCAATTATTATACGATAGTTGAGATCTTATATGTTCCAACTATAAATACTAAACCGTATTAAGGGCATTTATAACAAATAAGGTTAATAATGCATTTACGCCATAACTTTGTTACACGAACCAATTTTTGGCAAAATCGGTTGTTGTCGACATTTGGACAAAAAAAATTTGACGATTTGATTTCCTTTCCTTTAATATCTCCAAAGCTAAAAACTATTTGGCAACACTATCAGCACATTATAAATGGTCACTAAGAAGGGCAACTTTTATCTAATTAACTACCTCGTCTGGAATATAACATAGTGGCCTACCGTATTTTGAGCACCCTGTATATTACTGAGCTTAGAAATATAGTTTACCAACCTAAAATTTTTTAGTCAGATCTGTCAAGCACCTTGGATGTGATAGATAAAAATATACAAACAATATTGATAAACACATTTTAATTTAGGAAAAAAAGTTCGACTGAATTAATTAATTCAATTACAAAAAATAATAATTTTCATAACTCCTCCTGCTATTTAATTATGTCATAAACGTGATGCTCTGTTTGTGTTAATTGGTTAAACCTTGGAATAAATTAAAATAAATTTATTCGCTTTTAGGCATATATATCTTCAGTTATAATATTAACCGAAATAATGCAGAATACTTTTCAACTATTTTAATTATAATGTTATTTGCTTTAGCACACTGCATATTTAGCTTTTCATTCTAAAATACAAAACAAATTTTATTGCTGAACATAACGCCGAATTTCAAAAATACTGATTGCAGCAAATACGTATTTTAATATAAATATACTTGTTGTACTTGTTTGTTTTAGCTTCCAAGGCGTAAAATACTTCCTTTGAACAATTTACCTTTAGATTAACGACAAGCATAAAATTAGAAATGGAATTAAAGTAAAACATGTTTCTCCAATTTAACTTAAATTCACATTTGTAGATGGATAATAACAAGCTAAGTTTCGAATGTGCAAACTATTTATCGGTAAGTCTATCATGAAGATCATATAGCTTGTAAAAAGTGAAAATTGAGAATTAATCGAAATGATTGGTAAAATTTGTATGTTTACATGGTTGAGGGTCATTGAAAATGATGATTATTTCCATCGTGTTATATGTGCAGGTGGTCCACCAAACGGGGACGCCAGCGCTTGTTGTATCTCAGAAACCGTTAATCACATAGCTTTGGAAAAAACAATTTTTTAACTAAAGTGGCCAATAGAAATACCTGGAAATAATTTTTACGTGGCTAGGTAAAAATAAAAAAATATTTTAAATTTTAAAAATACATAACAATTAGCATTTTAAAATGATTGACAATTTTCATGAAAGTTCGCTAGCATGTGCAATAAAATATTAAATACTATTGTATATGTTTTTCATTGAAAAAAATGTTTCATTAATAATACACTCACGGATTAAAATATTGCATATTTTATTTTAGGCCTTTAATTTTTCACACACTTTATGATTTCTGTTGCTAAATCTATTACATTACATTTTACGTTATTAATATTGAAATAAATTATACTGGGTGGCTCATCGAAAACAGTCCAGCAAAGTTTACGGCTGTGTACTACGTGAAAATTTAAAAAAAAATCGGACCCTTAAACTTGTGTTTTCTGGGGATCACGTTTCCACTATTAATTTCATCCGTGTAACATCAACACCCCTAGCGGGGACGGCTACTGCCCTTCTTTTTTCAAATGGGAATGGGTATATTGTGATACATCTTTTAAAGGGCATTAAATTCTCTTTAAAATGGCGCTTTGTTTTGTAAATTTAAGCTACGCGCCGCCGAGAAATTGCGTTTTAAAAAATGTAATTTTATTGAATAATACTTACATGTTATTTTATTAAATGTTGAAAATATACGCCATTCACCTCCATACAATAGTACAACAACTGTTCAAAGTGTTCTCGGATGGTGAAGAACATCTGGTGTAATTTGTTGACATTCATTCATAATGCGGTTCCGTAAATCTTCTAAGGATTCGGGTTGGGTGGCTTAAATTTTGTATTTTAGATGAAAAAAGAAATCAAGGAGAGATAAATCGGGCGATCTAGTGGGCCATTCAATAGAACCCCTTCTCCCAATCCATTTTCCAGAAAACGTTTCATCCAGAAAGTGGCATACGGGTAATGAAAAATGGGGGAGCCACGTCTTGTTGGTCGTTTTCCATAATTTCCATCAGCGCTGGGTTGACAGCATTCTCCAATAAGTCTAAATAAGTATCTCCATTTAAATTTCCCGGTAAGAAGAAAAGTCCAATTATGTGATCACATACCAGCCCAAACGTTTAATTTCTGAGGATTTTGAATATGAACCTCGTGGCAAATCCTTGGATTCGTGTCGGACCAGTAACGACAGTTATGTCGACTGACAGTGCCATTAAGGAAAAAAGAACATTCGTTTGAGAAGCAAACGTTTAAAAGGTAGTTCGGATAATTGAATATTTGTTCTGACATTACTTCACAAAAGTGTAAACGGCGGTCTTTATCATCTTCATTCAATTCTTGGAGAAGTTGAATTTTGTATGGCTGCCATTTATAATGTTACAGAATTCTCTGTTCAGTGGTCCACGAAATTCCCGTTACATCAGATATTTTTCTGGTACTTAATGTTGGACTTAACACAGAATACTACTTCTACTCCTTCATTTCTTACCGGATTTTCAATGATCCTTTTTTTATTTGCCACTGAACCAGTTTGCCGAAATTTCGCCACTAATTCTAGGATATAACCATGATGTACGTGTCTATCTGGATGTCTATCATTAAATAAAGTTGGCGTTACTCTTGCACATTGATTGTTTATAAAATAGAATTCAATAATTTCCACTCTCTCCTCAATAGAATAAACCATTTTTTATGTCACGATCAAATCAAAAGAAAATAATAGCGCAGAAATAACATATGTAGATCTGGATCAACCACTTTACTGAAGATAAAGTTGAATTGACTGATACTTATTACTTAAAAAAGAAATTGTTTACGCACAAACCTGTGTACTTGATAAGAGATGCAGTCAAGTGTTTCAAATTCCGTTGCTCGGCGGCGCGTAGCTCAAATTTAAGAAACAAAGCGCAATTTTAAAGAGAATTTAATGCCCTTTAAAATGATGTATCACAACATACCCATTCCTATTTGAAAAAACAAGGGCAGTAGCCGCCCCCGCTAGAGGGGTGGAGGTTACAGGGATGAAATTAATAGTGAAACGCATCCCCCTGAAAACACAAGTTTACGGCTCCGAGGTTTTTTTTAATTCTCGCGTACACAGCCGTAAACCTTGCTGGACTGTTTTCTATGGACCACCCTGTATAATGAAGCTCCTCAGCAGATTAGTGGAGGAATAAGTGAAATAGTCTGATTTTGGTTATAAGATTTAATTTGAAAAGAGCAACAATAATGACAAGATATATATCTTTACGTCACCATAGTATCAATTTAGTATTTAGTATTTCCTCCTCTAGCTCTAGCGATAAATTGAATCCGCCTAGATATAATACGCATAAGATTTTTGGTGACTTCTTGTGGAACTCGATTTGATTCTTCCTTTGCAGCAATCTTTAATTATTCTGCAATTGAGTTAGGACATGAGTTTCGTGCTCGTGTATTCCTTTACAGGACATCCCACATATATATTCTATTGGCTTTGAACCTGGACTATATGGTGGCCACTCTAGCTTCGCAATCCCGACATCATCAAGGTACAGGACTACTCGTCTTGCGGCATGGGCACGGGCATTTTCATGCATTAGCACAAAGTTATCATACCCAATAAACCGGCATATGGTAAAACATGCTCTGCGAAGTTGTTGCATATGTACCAGTCAGCATTCATCCTTAAATTCACCTCAATAAGCTCCATGAGACTCATCCATGGTGCTACAATATAGTGATACAGGAGGATACTGAGCATATCATGGACGGACCGGATTACTAACGTCGAAGTATTGCGAAGGCTTTACCGTGAAAAATTTGAGATCAACGATAAAATTAAACAAAGGAAGCTGGAACACTTGGGTCATATAACACGAAACGAAAATCGATACGGCCTGCTGCAGCTCATTCTTCATAGCAAAATATACTGCCACAGAGGTCCAGGACGGAGAAGAAACTCTTGGCTTCGAAATCTCAGACAATGGTTTGCCTTAACCACTACTGGACTATTCCGTGCAGTAGCCAATAAAGTTAGAATGTCCATGCTAGTTGCCAACATCCGCACCGGATAGGCACTGCAAGAAGAAGAAGACTCACCCTACTAATACCAGCTCATAGCATAGTGGATCCGAACGAAAGCTAATATTATTATATATGATTACATCCTTCGAATAGTACCCCTAACCTTCTGTATACTCGGCGACGCCGCCCATCAGGCTTCCATAATTTTATTATATTCTTGTTTCATCCGTAAAAAGTACTTTTCCCCATTGATGTTCATTCCAGTTACCATATGCTCTTATGATTGTAATCTTTTGATTTGGAGGAGTGGTAGAAGGCGAGGAACTCTAGTAGGACTGTCTGTGAGTGCATACAAAACTGGATACATTCAGAATAAAAATCATGTATTAATATTATAATATTTGAATAAATAAAACATGATAAATAATTAAAGCATCAATAGGGAACCATTATTTGCATGTTCCATTCTGTAGAGATTTTCATTTTGTCAAAGTTACGTACTAAATAGATTTTAACAATATATTTGTCAAAAGAAATTAACAACCGTTTTGTTTACTACATGTGAGTTTTTATCTATGGAGTATCAAAGTTGCTATAATTTTAATTTTTTTTTGCATAAACGATCTGATCTTTAAGTTAATTATTCAAATAATGCTAAAAAAATAAATTCAGGATCATTCCCCTAAATTTCCAATACTCTCGACAATATTCCCAGTAAGTGTTTTAAAAATTTTCGATATTTTTTACCATTCTAAACTAAATATTTTTCGAAATTCAAAAAGAGTATAATTCTTAAGGACATATTATTTTCACTAACGATATAATTTAATCTATTTTGCATCAACTAAAAAATGCATTTGCATAACAAGTGTTCAGTTTCCGCTATTTTTTTAACAAAGGGAATATTTCATTTCGGTATTAACCATTTAGCTGAAATAATTTCTTGTCGTTTATTTTGTAAACTCAAAAATATTTTAAAATTTAATCTATGTTCGCCATTCTCGCATTTTCAATTATAATATATTCTAATTTTAGGTTTCCTTTAATTTCGAAACTGAAAAATTTAATAAAAACATTTTTTTATTGCTGTAAATTTCCGTTGGTAAAATACTAATTAAGTAGACGCATGGTCCATCTATTTATAGTTCTGTTGAAACAATTTTCATGTACATTTTTTGCAATATTTATATTTATCCAATTATTTTGTTTAGTTGGTAGTCTGTTACCCATTATTTTACGTTATTTATTATTTTACTTTTTTGACACTGCTCTGATGTAAATCTATATTTGAACATTTATCTTTAAGTATTACTGGATTTTACAATTTTCAAAGCCCACAGATAGTACGGTAAAATGTGGTATTACTGTTTCAAAATAAAACCTATATGATCATATTATATAATTTTTAAGTTGAAAATATCTTTAATTTGGTTGTTTTTATAAAATACGCAAGGTTAGTAGATTGAGATATGCAAGCCGGTAAAATATACAGGGTAACACAAAACTAAAAATACTAAACGAAAACTAAATCTCAACATATATTTATAGAAAAATGTAAGTTTGGTTGTTTGTCTCGTACACGTTTCTATACCATTCATTTGATTGCGATGAAACTTTGGGAGTACAAAAATAATAGTTTATCCTGAGTACACCTAGAGGTGGTATAACATTTCTAGCAGAGAACATTATGTAATATACAGGGTGTTATGGAAATGACTTATTATATGTAAACCGGCAAATCCTGAGATGAAAATAAATTGAAGAGAAATATCCATAAATGGCGCTCTGAATTATTGTACGAAATATACACTTTATATGAAATATCAAAATTTATGTGGCCACTACTGAGGAAGTTCGCAATCAATAGTTTATTGAGACGGTGTTGTCATATTGCAACACAGAATTGTAAACGCACGTGTTCAGTTTTTGACAACAAGACGTCTTTAACCCGCGTTATAACTTCTTTTTCAAACTTTTTAGAAAAAAATACTACAATTTTAAGGTACATTCTCTCTTACCTTCGATCTTATAATCCGTTCTATAATTAAATTCCATAAAAAAATAAAACACAAAAAGTATGTTTTGCAACAGAACCAACAGTAGGTAATATCACACAAATTTGAAATCACATCACAATATTTCTTATTATGAATTATTTCAAAACAGAAAGAAAATCGGGTAATGCTACAGCTAACAAAACGTTTTAAATTCGTATACGTCAAGCACGTGGAACGCTCGACAGCGGTATTCCATTTCCGAGTCTCGAAACATACTGAAGCAACGATAGTCTCGCGCGGCAGGTATCCAAGCAAGGGCGAGACATGCGGTGTGATCTGACAACACTGTTAGTATAGTCTAGTGACCCACATTGTTGCTAACTGAATCCAGATGGAACGGCGCGGCAATATGTAGGTAAAAACAGTTTTTACCTTAGTATTGTTGTATAGTTAACGCGTTACCAAATGTCAGAATAGCAGTTGGGAGTTTCGAAATCGCCAAATACCCTCAGAATTCGAGATGGGCAAACCTGTTCATTTTGATTCGCAGGTAATGCAGCTATTGTTACTTAGAAATAAGAGTTAAAAAAACCTACAAATTAGCAGTACAAGTACTTAATTAAGAATGTGAACTGTTAATTTAAGTAACTTTCATTTTACAAAGCCATAAACAGTTCATAGCACCTTTGACCAAATAAAACGGTTAAAAATAATAGATACGACTTAGCAATCCATGTCTACCCAGAATTGCAGCCGCAATGGCAATTTCTGGCAATGGAAGACATATTGTTCCAGCTGATCGAGAACGGTGTACTGCGCATGCCTCCTATGGCTAATGTTTACCGAGGTCTGTCTGTTTTTTCATATAATCTATATTCTTTATTTGCCTTTGAAGAAATTTATTTAAATAATTTTGATCAGGGATGAATAGAATATTATGGAGGAAAACAAACACAAAGTGTTGCAAGCTAAGCATGATCATTTTCAGCTCGCGAAGCTCCATGCCGGAGCAACTCAAGTAATATCAGACAATATTTTCGACGTTGTGGATATGAAACGCCTCTAGCTGCTTCATAATGTCGTTTTGTTGTAAAATATCCTGTTTAGAACCTTTCGTGGTCGTTTTATAGTTAAACGCAATCAATTATAATTTAACTGAACAATGGTTCATAAAACATCATGTTACGATCCCTGTACATATACAGTTATTCCCCATTAAAATTATGGGATATAAAAACCTTTTCTAATTAGACTTTTTACGGCAGAAGATGTAAGAAAATTGGAAAAGGCCATTAGGAAGCTCGTAAAAACTGTTTGGTTTGGCCTTTATGGTTTCACCTCTTATATTGTGTTTGAGGGGTATTTTATTTTCATTCCGCCACACATAGTAAGAAATAATAAATTATTCAACAAGCAATAATAATAGTTTAACGCGAAAGAAATTTGCGTCACAAGATTGTATTTATTTCCTTGAATCTTCTTCTTTCTTAACATATTATTATACCCTTCCGCTATTTCTGGCCCAAGAAATTATTTTCCCTAAGAAGGAAACAAAATAAATGACATTGTTGTTCTGTCATCATAATCAGCATAAAATTTTTTTATTTTTCCATCAAAACAATAATATACATTCATCTAAATATTTCTCTAATCAGTGCCTATAGCACTGGCCTCGAGAATAAATCAGTATTCATTTTACAGTGTTGGACGTGTTCCTAACTAAATCCCTAAAAACAATTTAACTCGTTTTACAAATTGACACAATTTTCCAAGATCTCTGATATCCTGTGGTATTCTATTGTAAGCCTTTGCCGCTCTTACAATCGGGTTACTCAATCCTATATTCGTCCTGGTACTTACACAATATATATTATTTTGTGATCTGGTTTCGTGACTGTGTATGTTATTGGACATTAAAATATTTATATTACACCTTTGGTTATTTTTTAAAACTTTATACACTAATTTAACCTGTTCTAATTCTAGAAGTATCTCCAATTTTGGTATTTTCAACTCTCTATATAAAGTTTCTGAACTTGTCAACCTATCATAGTTAAAGAGAATTTTTAATACTTTATTTTGGAGTACTTGGATAATAACACATGTCAAAATGTCAGTGTCAATAGTGTCAGTCAACTGATGCAGAAAACATTATTTTTTCATCAGCACATATTGTATTTTTAAAGTCAGTTGAAGAACACACTAACAATACTTAAGATGTGCCATACTATTAGACCGGCATGGGCGGGTGGCATCAGCAAGCTGAAATCAGTTTGAGTCAATGTTATTGATTTTTTAAAAGTGAATGCCTCAGTGATGGCGTAGGAGTAAAGATCAGGCAATCGATTATTTCTAGTTCAATATAGGTTTGTTAAATAATTCGATGTTATTATTAGTTAACTAAAGTTTATTTATTTATGTATTTATTTTTTATTTAAACAGATAGTCTACAGCAGCACATATATTGTGGTATGGCTTCCTGAGACCGTTTGATAACCACTCTGAAGATCAGGAAAATGTTAATGGAATGAATTTTACCGAGAATAGTCTAGAATTTAAGAACAAAGACTTAAAAGTGCAGTGTCAACGTCTTATTTTAAATAGATGTGTATGAGTGTCTAAAATACGAACATGAACAAAATTCAAGACAAGTATTATTATTACAATTAGCAAAATTACCAAATTGTTATAGTCAACAATTAGTATAATAACCATAGTATAAAAGGAAAACGAACGGCTCAAAAATTTAAACAAATTGACAATGGAGACAGAGACTTTATTCGAAGAATTATTTATAATTCGTATAAAAAAATAAGGTTCTTGCAATAGAAATGTTACAAAAAAAACTAGGAAATCCTTCTTGTAATAATTATCATCATCATCATCATCATATAACAGCTTGTCTCGTCCACTGCTGGAGATAAGCCTCTCTCAACCTAGAAAATTTGGCTCGATCCTGGGCATCTTGGATCCAGTTCGGAGAAATCCTTTCTAGATCGTTTGTCAATCGGGTCGGCGACCGTCCCCTGTTTCTGTGTGCATCATCTCTGGGGTGCCATTCCAGTATTCTCCTCGTCCATCTATTGTCCGATATTCTTCCGACGTGGCCGGCTCAGTTCCATTTTAGGTATGTGATTCTTTCAATTACGTCCGCAACTTGTGTTCTTCTGCGTAGTTCTTCATTTCTGAATTTGTTTCGTAGTGTAGCTCCTAACATGGACCTCTCCATGGCTCGTTGAGTTGTTCTTAGTTTATTTACAGTTCGCTGGGTTAATGTGAGTGTTTCCGAACCATATGTTAACACCAGGAGGACGCATTTGTCAAACACCTTTCGTTTGAGACACATCGGTATATTTGCCTATAGTACGTGTTTTAGCCTGCCGAAGGCAGCCCAGGTCAGTCCTATCATTCTATTTAATTCGCAAGTCTGATTATCTCTACCCATTCGTAGCTCATGTCCTAGGTATTTATAAGATGTTACGTATTTAATTTCCTTGCCTTCCATCATTAGGTTTTGGCTGGAGACTAGGT
Organism: Barypeithes pellucidus; assembly: GCA_963991005.1. Lineage (NCBI taxonomy): Eukaryota > Metazoa > Arthropoda > Insecta > Coleoptera > Curculionidae > Barypeithes > Barypeithes pellucidus. Next base: position 47,154,133 of record OZ022560.1, read on the forward strand.
TTGGGAGTCTTGGCAATGTTAATTTTTAAGCCTACCTTTTGAGAGACTACGGTTACGGATCTAAACGGTCTGTAATCATCACGATATCGTCAGCAAAACGTAGGTGGCTGAGCCTTTCTCCATCCACATTTATGCCTTTGTTGTCTAGGTCCATCTTCTTAAACATGTATTCTATCAGGTTTGTGAACAGTTTTGGTGAAATTGTATCACCCTGTCAAACGCCTTTTTCAACCATAAACCGATCTGTTTCCGCATGTATTTTCACTTTTGCCGTTGCATATTCATATATATGTTGTAGTATGGAGGTGCATCGGTGATCTACACAACAGTTCGCGAGAGCCTTAAATATTTCATGGTTGTTAATGGAATCGAATGCCTTTTCATACTCGACGAATATTAGCGTTATGGGCTTGTGGTACTCTATACTTTTTTCTATTAGCGATTTTATCACCTGAATCATTCGTTCCATATCCGGCTCGGAACCCTGCTTACTCTCTTGGCTGGTATAGGTCCAACTTATTGATAAGCCGTACGGTAATGATCTTAGTGAATAGTTTATATAGATGTGTTAAGAGACTTATCGGTCTATAGTTTTGTAGGTCTGTGATGCTGACTTCCTTGTGCATAATCACGATAGTGGCATTATTCCATATTTGTGGGGTTGTTCCTTCATCTAGGCATTTATTGAAGAGTTTGGTTATTGCTTTGAGTAGTTCTCTTCCTCCTAGTTTAATCGCCTCTACTACAACGCCATCCTCATCAGGTGCTCTATTGATCTTCATTTCTGATAATGACTTTAAGACCTCTTCTTCAGTTATCGCTGGTATCTCTTCCGATCCTTGGTTTAGTATATGGGGTATGTTTTCTGGTGTTTCTGCTTGACTCTGGTTACTATATAGTTTGGTGTAATAATTACTTGGCTAATAATAAATGGGTTGTTCGCACTTGTTCAATATGGAAAAATTGCATTTCGGTTGACATAGATACTATATTCTGTTATTTACAACGTAAATTCCAAACATAAAAGATAGAGCAGAGAATTGCTTAAAATTTGAAGTACATAAATTATTGTATTTCCACTCCACACAAAATATGTCACGCCGATGTCCGGGATTTGTTTGATATATGACGGCGACAAGTATTTTCGCACTTTCAACTGACTTTAAAAATACAATACTTTTAATTGCTCAAGAAATCCGAAAAAAATAAAAAATGCATGGTGTTTTGAATTAAAACAAAAAACTGTGTCATTATCTGACAAGCGGTAGGTCTGGCAACCTCTCAGATATCACCAACGAATGCAAACCCAACTTGTACCTTACGTTTAAAATTCAAAGAAATTTGGCAAAGGAGCTTACGAGAAAAATGTTGCCGAACTTCTGTATCATACTGTAAATAAATGATCATCTTTTGAGATGTGAACAAATCATTGCTAGAAGTTGCAGAAAATTCAATTTAATATTTTTTATATACTTATTAACTAAATGTATTATTATTTATTCGCACAAACTTTCGCTAGTTCATTTGTGGTAAATCAGGATAACGTGCAAATTCTAGGTATGAATTGTTCACAACTTCATTTGTGTAATTATTTTCGTTCGGAAGGTATTTTTAGAGAATGCCACTAAGAATATAATATTTGTACGTAAAATTTTTTTAAACTATAATTACCAATGTTACTTATGAAAAAAAATCTCAGAAGATGATAATTTTCCAAAATAATATATCTATTGAGGAAACCTGAAGATTTAAGAATAAGGATGTGATATGTCCGCTTTGCAGAAGTAACGCAAATATAGTTGTTGCAGAATTATACCGTTGACTCTTACTGCCATAAATAAACTACCTGATTAAACCCTATTGTATACGTCTCAACCTATTCAAAGCTCAATAAATGGGATCAGGGCCGGCTTGAAAATGTATACCACACCACATGATTTATTTTTATAATTTAAAATAAATAGATAGGTATTTTTAGTTTTAGGTATCTATAATAAATGTAAAATAATGATAACAATTAATGATAATTGAAAATAATATAATTTAAAAGTATAACTATTAGGATACCAAATACAATAAAAATTAAATAAATTCTAAGACACTATTGATAATTTATTCAAAATTTAACTCTGTATCACTATCACTATCTTCATCTCAGCCTAAACTTATAATTAAGGGTTGAACATTTGTAATCATACAATTGTAAGAATTTTCCAACTTAAGTACATGCTGTACACAGTTTTTCCAGCTGTCTGCAGAAATTTTTCTTACTTCGTTTTTAATTAATTCTACTACAGATGCATTTAATGTATATATTTTATATTATTTCTCCTAATATTGGATTTTAATTGGTGCCATATTAGCTCAATAGGATTGCTATTTTTAGGTATATTTTTAAGGAGTGTATGTTTAAACCAATCTTCAAAAAGTTGTGCGTCGGTATCTTGATGGTAATCTAAAGAAGAATCTGCTATAATTTTAGCTAAAAGCAACAGACAATTTGGAACAAACCCGTTCTCTGAACCAGCATGTAATATTGTGATTCTTTTGCCTTTATTTGATGGTGCCTTGGTTTGACATTTTTTGGAAGAATCATCCCAACCTTTTCTCGGAGTGTCATGGGTATCGAACCATGTTTCGTCAAGGTAAATAATTGGATGATTTTCTTCTCTAAATTGTTTAACAGCTGTTAAATATTTAAGTCTCCATTCCCGTAAACGTTGAGATTCCATTAATGTTTGTCTTTGATCAATGCTTCGGTATTTTAAACGCATTTTACGCAATATTTTCCTAAGGCTTGAAAGGCCACAAGAGATATTTGTTTCGTCTTTAATCAGCCGCTCTTTGAGGGAAATCAAAGTGGGTACAGTTTGTGCCTCATACATTTAGTAAATATATGTCTCTTACCGAAGATAAAGGAGTTTCTGTCAAAGTAGACGTCTCTGCGAAAGCATCCATCGAATTAAAATGTCTACTCAACAACGATTGATACACATTTTTAATTATTAGTTTGGCATCGGTAGATAAATGCTTTCTTTTAAAAATGACACTTGAAGATACCCCCCTATCAGCACAATTCCAAGGACGCCACATTCTACCACTAATAAGCCTAACTAAAAATTACTCGCGGGAAAACCACTAAAGATTAAAATTATTAAAAATCACTTTGTATTTATATATACATCAGGCATAGGTATAAATTGAATGTATATACCTGGTCCGGCTCTGCTCGAAAAGATTTTAAAATTTGGGAATTCTTTATTTATTTTATGGTCGAAGGGATAATGACGTTTTATTGCAGTCAAAAGATCAACGGTATAATTCTGCCAATACTATAAACATAATTTTAACCTCCCCTGTATGTAGGACAAGAGCCGCAATTTAAATTGTAAATCCTGCTTTCTTGATCTTTTCCAATTTTATTTTAATTGCTCTTAATAGTCTGTGCGAATAATAATATGATCATATTATATTCTTCAGTTTTTTTAAGAAATCATATAACTTTCAATTCGTATTAAGGCTTTCTTTAAATAGTTAGGTTAGGTCATTTAAATACCTGACGAAATCACTTGAAAATTAACTGTTCTGACATATCTTGTACTAATTGTAACAGAACTATAACTAAGCGGAGCATAGAGCTATCGGGATACCCCATAACTTATGGACCAAAGAGTAACTGGAGATGCTAAATATGAAACTAGACCGATTAAGTCATATAAGTTTTTTCGAAATGTTTCGCGTTCTAGAAATACAGGGTTTGTTCGAAATACAGGGTGTTGAAAGTGAAATTTCCCTCTATCTTGGATTAAAAATACAATAACAGGGAAGAAAAAAATCATAAATTTATTAATCCCAGTGTATGTAACTAGCCCCACCCTCTAATATGTAAATGTGTTGTGTGTACATTTTTAGAAATTCTTATTTCTGGGTTGTTCGGGTTTGTTCGGGTTTGTTCATTCTGATATATTGAACAACATTCAAACTATGACTTATTTTCAAAAATAAAGTTACACTTTCAATCGTAAAACTAAACAAATGTATATACATTTTTTATAGTAGATATATGTACTTATTGGATAATGAGATCTATTCCTGTTAATTCTTAGCTTCTTTCCAATGATTTAGAGGAATAAAATACAATTTATCCCATGGTCCAGATAAGAAAATAAAAATAGGTTCGAAATACAACCCCAAAACACAAAGAAAAACGGTTTGACCCAGTTTATTATTTTATCCTATATGCAAGTGTATTTGCTTCTCCCGAGGGTTGAATATCTAGCAAACCCAGTTTTCAACATTTGTTTTCAGTTTTCTTAGACTTTATGAGGACATTTTCTTGGAAATTTTGTTCGGGAATATTTCCAATTTTTCCGAACAGTTCTCATCAATCACCGTGTTATGGCGCGCACTTGGGCATGAACAATTTCAACGTGCGATTAAGTTACGTCGTTTGATGAAAATGTTGTAGATGGTGCAATAAATATACGGGGTGGCAAAAATGTTGCAATTGCGAGAAAATACTTCAAATGGCACTCATAATACAAAAAAAACTTGACTTTGAATTTGCGGTGCCATTAAGAAACATATTTTAATTAGTGGTATGTAAATCAATCAATTAGAGGCGATGAAATCAGTCATTGACCGATTTCAGAATGATCGGATATTTTTAATGAATTATTCAATTGATCTTTTATATTATGCAGGCACAGCACACCAGTCTTAATACTTATCGGTGTGTTCAATGGTTTCATTTATCGAACGAATGAACGATTGATTATACATTCTGATATTTGTATAAAATAATATAATACGGATTGGTTAGGATTAGTTTAGAATTATTAAGTATGTATTATATCCTTATCCTTATCCTTATTAAATACATAAAGTATGCCAATAAAAACACAAATTAGAATTGCAAACAATAATTATAAATGAAAGATGTTGGCCCACCCATCATCACCTGGTGAGATACCATTGCATCGGTTTAGGCGGCGTGAAGTTTGCTATTTGAGTTAACGTTTGCTCATTGAGTTGACGTTTCGTCGCTGTGTCGATGTTTCCGGTTAGCAGGGTGGGACCCCAAGAATAGCATGATGGAAGCTCCAGACCAAAAATACTCCGTGCAATTTTTAAAGCTTCCTTAGAATCCCTATCGACGTTGTCGAATTATTTTTGATTCATGAGATACAGGGTTTCTGATTTTAGAAAAACGCTCTTTAAATAGAAGCTTTAATTTTTTTTCTTTCCTATAAAATGGCGTTATCAGTTTCTTTATGTAATTTTTTATAACTTAGATATCATGATCAACTTCATTTTTTTAAATACTAAAATAATAAATAATAATAATAAATAATTAATAATAATAAATAATTTTATCTCAATTATAGCTAAATCAAATGAAAATATCATGTATTTATTATTTCAAAAAATCAGGTCCGTACTGAGAAAATTCTAAAAAAATCCTGATGATGTATAATTTGTGCCGAAACTAAGGTAAATGACATTGAGTGATACATCATTGTATTTGGGGTAAAAAATACAATAAAAAAATAAAATAAAAAATCCAGGTCCGTATTTTAAAAAATGAAGTGATAATGATATCTAACTTATAACAAATGACATCATTTTATAGGAAATAAAAAAATATAAAGCTTTTATTTAAAGAGAGTTTTTCTAAAATAAAAACTTTCGAGTTTTTAAAGAAAAACGTTTTTAACAAATCGCCCTGTATCTCACGTATCAAAAACAATTCGGCAATGTCGATAGGGGATTCTAAGGATGCTTTAAAAACTGCACATTTTCTCTAATTTAACCAACTTCATAAATATTAGCATTCAAAAGATACCCATAGAGTTCTTAAATAGTTGCCACCCTGTATATACTATATCTTTCCTTATATATATCGAAGCGATTCCCGCTGGAATATCCTGTATAATACGACTAATTGTGTTTCTCAATAAATATAATAAGTTAGTAAATAATAAATATTTAGAGTGAAATTTTGTAAAAATTTGTTTTTGTTTTAAAACCATTTATTTTAACAAAAATCGTGTTTATTACAATAAAAAATAATCTAAAGAGGTATATTTTGATTTTTGATGCAGTCGATTTTTCCAACGCGTGCAGACAAAATTTTGATATATTGATAACTGATCAACTCCGCTACGGTCATTCGTGTAACGACAATTGCGCGCGGAAATGTGTAAAGTTCCGCACTTGTTCGAATAATAACGACGTATATTAGCGTGTGAAGGCTGATTGATGCCTTGTAGTTTATTCGGTAATAGCCTTTATTAGGTTTAAATTCTAGGGTTGTTTAGTTTTATGGTAAAAATAAATGTCGTATATTCTCCAGTTGGTGTTAATTCGATAAACAGTTTAAGTAAATTTATAAGGTAGTTAACTTCTGTGGTAAAAGTATGGATTTATTCAATTATTTAGAACTTAGTTTCTTAGTATATCTAAAAGTTTTAAAAGTTACACGGAATGATAAATACGTAATACCTTCGAGAAAAACTCCATTAAATTTACTATAAAGACAGTAAAACTACCATAATTATGGCTCTATATGGGACTAAAATCACTTATTCGAACTCAAGAACTGCCATATAATTATAGCAAAATCGTAACAAAAATTGTAGTAAAAATTATAAAAATATTTAATAAATCATTTATATTTTTGTAAAATTTACTAAAATCTTTTGTAAAATTTACTAAAATCTTTTGTAAAAATTTCGACACATGGTATATCCAGGCGGTCAAGTACTAACCGTGCCCATCGTCCCTTGACTTCGGTAATAGATATATTGCTTCCTCTTAAGTTCCACATCTATTTTCTTTACGAAGAACGAGTTCTGATTGATCGGTTGCATATCATTTAAGTTCTTTTAAAGTTTGGGACAACGGTAAGGTTGTCTGGTTTTACGATTTATTAGCTTTATTCTTAGTATGACTTTTTCCCTAAGTACTGATAGGATTCCGCTGCCAGGAATTTAAATCAAAGAGAGTTTAACCATTCACTTATTTATTACAAATTAATAAATTATCAAATACAAAGATTTTACATTATTATAATAGTAATTTTTTTTTTCTTTTTTTTTTATGATCAAACACAAGCACTATAGGAAAAATCCTTTAGGGCACTCTGGGAGTGGTGCGTGTGCGCAAAAAGCGATTCACGTTGGTTTTGAATCGTTGGAGGTTATATTCGTTGGGAAAAACGACTTCGGGAAGATCGTTCCACAATGATGAAGTCCTCCAGATGAAAGAGCTCTTAAATAATGAAGTTCGAGGAGTACTAAGCTTAACCACATATGGATGGGCGGCAGTGGTTCGTCGTGTATTTCTGATATTCGCCGCTCTGGGCGGAATTAAGAGGGCAAGGTCAGCCGAGCACTTTCCATGAAAATATCTGTAAAAGAGAGTCAAATCACCAACTTGCCTTCGATGTTCTAGGCTGTCGAGGTTCTTTGTCAGCTCGTGGTCTCCAATCAGACGAATGGCCCTCCTTTCGATGGAATCCAGTAGCCGAAGAGTATGTTTGGGTGCAGAGCTCCAGACATGAGAGCAGTACTCTAGTGATGGTAGAATCTGGGCTTTGTATAGTGTCAAAAGTTGTTGAGGTGTGTACAACTTTCTGGTTCGGAAGAGTACACCAAGCTTCTGAGAGGCTATCTTGGCGATTGCCACAACGTGGTTATGCCAAGACATATTTCCTCCCAGATTGACGCCCAGCAAACTAATAGATGAAGCCAGTGGGATTGCGTGTCCGTCCATGACTATATCCGGTTCTGTAATGTTAACCTTTTTAGAGAAACCTGCTGCCTGGGTTTTTTAGCGTTAAATTCGACTTGGTTACTGTCACCCCAAGCCAAAATTTCTTCCAGGTCTTTGCTGAGGCGTGATACTTCATGCTGTCTGCGAAGATGTGCGTCGGCAGCCGATGTTTGTGCATTCAAAGAGAAAGATGATAAGTGTGCTATCACAGCAAAACTAACTATCGGGTTTTTCGTTTTCACTAGAAGGTCGTTAATGCAGAGTAAGAAGAGAGTGGGAGACAATATGGACCCTTGAGGAACACCGGCATTGATGGTGAAGGTATCTGAGAGAAATCCGTCAATCGCCACTTGCAGAGAGCGGTCCTTAAGAAAGCTAGACAACCATGCACAGAATCGACTGGGCATACCATACGATCGCATTACTTAGAAGCCCCTCATGCCAAACACGATCAAAAGATTTAGAAATATCCCGTGCAACAGCCGGAGACTCCCCATGATGTTCGATTGCGTTGTTCCAAATATGGGTGACATAGGCTAGAAGATCTTTAGTTGATCTGGACTACCGAAAATCATATTGATGATCGCTGATAATGTTGAAGCCTTCCAGGTACTTTAGAAGATGTTGGTTAATAGCTTTCTCCATTACTTTTGATATAACTGAAAGCAATGCGACTGGTCGATAGTTGTTAGGCAGGGTTCTCTTACCTTTCTTTGGAATAGGCTGGACTCGCGCCGTCTTCCAGCAAGATGGAAATATTCCTTTTTTGTAGGATAAGTTGAAAAGTCTACAAAATACTGGTGTTAGTTCGTCGGCGTATCTCTTGAGAACTATAATAGGAATTTCGTCTGGACCAGTAGCTTTTTTGACGTCGAGTCCTTTCAGGATTCGTTTGACGGGACGCTGACGGAACACGATTTCGGTCATTTCGGATTGAACTGCAGGAATGTCGGGTGGTGTTCTTCCCTGAAAATCTACAGTGGAATGTGAAGAAAATAGTTCAGCAAGTAAGTTTGCTTTGTCTCCGGCTGTGGATGCTATTGTACCATCGTGACGTGTTAGAGGTGGAATACTTGATTTTGTGAAATTTTGGCTGACGGCCTTAGCGACTGACCAAAAGGACCTTGATCCGTTTGGACTGTCAAGAAGTCAATTATATAAACAGTTCCAGAATGTTTGTCTCCCATAATTTGGACCGTCATTATTCACCAATATCTGTCTGCGACAGAAGGGTAATGATTTACCTCCTTTACCACAATACTATTTATTATATGTCTGCGACAATAATATCATTGTTACCTGTTCTCTAGCTATTATGTCTGCGACAATAATAGTAGATATTTTCCATTGTGCTTCTTACATGAAGCTTTGGCCTGCGACCATTTTATTTACATTACTCCCCTGATAATCTGCAATTTAGTTGTTACATATGACCCCTTTTTCGTGTACGTATTATTTATTTATTTACTTGTCGTTTTGTTTATGTAATATCACCTCAGTTTACGTACACGTTTGGTATAATGGTACTACGTAGTATAGTGGAAAGACAACTGTCCAGTAGTGGTGTCCTACTGTTGAACATTTTAACATATAACTCATAAAAGTGTAATAAAAATTAGGAGCCTGCTCGCTTTACGCATGTGTCACTTTTTTCTCAAGCGAGCATTGTTTTTCATGTACTGGAAGTCGAAAGACACTGTCCGGTAGTGGTGTCCTACCGTCGAACATTCATTCCTAAGAAAAACCCATCACGCCTTTTTATTTACACCTGTTATAAATTATCGTTCTACAGGCAACATCATACCAAATGATTTTAACCCTATTTGGTAACAATGATAACCTGCGGTTACCCTGTTATACATCATAGATAACCCTTTTTAGAACCCTCCCCCATTTCTTTACCGCGGATTGCAGATATTATTCGAGGAAGGCTTTATTTCTGCATAATAAACACCTACCTACCTTTGTTTTCAAGAACCCACTCTAAAACTCACCCTGGATAGACCAACATCTGTTTCTGAAAATGACCTACTAATAAACGAAAGCAAAAGTGTATATTGATTTACACCAACAAGTGGTACCGTTACTCGTTTTACGCTTTAAAATAATGTTTAAGTTATTTTTGTATTGCAAACATTTTAGACTGAACAGAACCGTTAATCCCGAATTAGCCTTTGTGGGTTTTTTAACTAGAAACCTTCCATTTTTGTCCTGCAGACAATTTGTTTAGACCGACAGACAGACTGAACTTGTAGGATATTTATTTACCGAAATAGATTTTAATGAGATTTATATTAATAAATTAAAATAGAAGATATCGGCCATTTTGTGTATAAATTAATTTGATTTTGGGACGCCAGAAAAATCTAACAAGTAGAAGAAAATTATTTATATGTGACTATAGAAAAAGAGTGATATACTGAGAGTAGCATACCATGTCGAATTTACTTCCATTGTTAAAGATTCCTGACGCATCGACAATCGACAAGCCGACGTGAGCAATCAGAAAACTCTAACAAGTAGAAGAAAATTATCTATATGTAACTATAGAAAAAGAGGGATATACTGAGAGTAGCATACCATGTCGAATTTACTTCCGTTGTTAAAGATTCCTGACGCATCGACAATCGACAAGCCAACGTGAGCAATCAGAAAACTTTAACAAGTAGAAGAAAATTATTTATATGTGACTATAGAAAAAGAGGGATATACTGAGAGTAGCATACCATGTCGAATTTACTTCCGTTGCTAAAGATTCCTGACGCATCGACAATCGACAAGCCGACGTGAGCAATCAGTAAACTCTAACAAGTAGAAGAAAATTATTTATATGTGACTATAGAAAAAGAGGGATATACTGAGAGTAGCATACCATGTCGAATTTACATCCGTTGTTAAAGATTCCTAGTGCATCGACATCGGGAAGCCGACGTGAGCCACCAGAAAACTTAACAAGTAGAAGTAAATTTGTTAATACGTACAATGATGTACTGAACACTAAATGGACGTGGAATACTAATTACTGCGTAACTACTAATTTGTGAATTGGAAAAATTTGAATGTTGAAATTAAAGAGATTAATGATGCACTGAAAGAGCACTGGCAGCGAAATGACTTGATTTGAGAACGGGAAATTTTGACTCTGAATCGGGCAGCGTAACGACTTGTATTTGCGAAAGTCAAAAATTGAATTCTTTTATAGGCGCACCCCTGCCTTTGCTCTGTTGCGTCACTTTATTTTTAGCCTAAGGAGTGTGACCATTTCAGATCTTTTGGTTGGTAAATCGCTAAACTTTTAGACCTTTGGCTGTTTTAAGCTCTTTTAAAATACATGTAGATTATGCACGTATTACTGGACCTAAATATATTGGTTATTTTATTTTCAACATCGACATTTTTTTTAGCGAAAAATAGACCCGGGTCCGGGCCGTTTCAAAGTAAAATATATGAAATAAAAATAATAGAACATTTGCCTTAGTTTCTATTAGTAATAACACTATCTTTTTCAATTAATGCCCTGGATATACCAAACGAAGACAAACGCACCCCCCAGAGCATTGTAAACTAGATACCTGCAAAAATCAACTGAAAAGCTGATAGGCATCTGGTAAGTGTGATAAGTATTATTTGTGAAAAAAATAGTAATTCTTAACTGAATATCGCATGACCCTGCCAAGTTCGCCGTAAACTAGATAAAATATATACTTTTGAGTCACGTTCGTCGATTGTTTGTTTTTACTAACCAAAAATTAAAATAAATCCTAAACTGTGTACCATTTCTTAAGCTAAACTGAAATCTGATCCGTCTTTATTTTCATTAAGCTATAATTTATCAATTGCAATTCGACATCTCCTAATGGCGAGAACATATTCTGGAGAATGACGACATTACAGTATTGATTCCTAATAACGTTGAAAGTTTCAGTTTGGTCTCCAGAGAAGTTTAGTTAAACATAAACATGCGGTGTGACATTTAAATAAGTTAGTATATAACTGAGTATACTATTGGGAAATATTATAGAAGTTTCCCAAAGTAATAGCAGAAGGGAAAGTTCATGTTGATATTTGATTGCCAACTATTCGGTTACTATGTTTACGTCGATGATTGGACTAAGTTTAAGCAACTCCTAAAAATAACTTAAAAAATATTCAATAATCTAACTTCAATTTTTGAAGTTTGAAAATGGTCTGGGTTGACTTTACTGAAGCTGAGACGTGAAACGAAATATGAACAGTGCAGTGTTATCAATATATAATATTTAGTTTGTCCCACTTTTAAGAGCCTGTACCTTTATTTATATGTGACTATAGAAAAAACAAGATTTAGCATTTTTAGCCAAGTTTTTATGAGTGTTCTCAAAAATGACAGTACGTGTCATATGTCACACCGAAAAGCAATTATTTTTTTTAATGGGACACTTTATGTATCAGAAGCACATTAGATGGTGCATTTTCTTCCAATCTCAAAAATATAACAAACATATGCATGCTTTTCTTCATTCCATTAAATATTGACAAAAATATATTATTGTTAAAAATCATTAAGATAGCTATGCAATTGTTTTTTTTGCTATGGATTATATCTTTATATATATTTCAGTCTGTTATTCTCAGAATTATGCAGAAAAGTTATTTTGTATGTAAGAACCAACCAATATGAGATATTATTATTCAGTGGGGGAAAGGTGTTTTATGTTTGACATTGTATATATGTCCAATGGATTGGAAAATCCGGTCCTATAAAATGGCCGCCGAGTGTTTCGTAAATGTATCGAAAATGGAGGTGGTCATGTAGAGCAATATAGATTATGAAATAATTATTATATAATTATAGTTATTAAATCTTTTATTATTTTCTAGTAATACCTATATTAATAAAATTGTTTTTCTACTACTCACTTGAAGAAAAGAATGCATATGTGTGTTATATTTTTGAGATGGGAAGAAAATGCGCCATCTAATGCGCTTCTAATATATAGAGTGTCCCATTAAAAAAAATTAATTACTGTTTTTCGGTGACATATGACACCTACTGTCATTTTTGACAACACTCATAAAAACTTTGCTAAAAATGCTACATCTTGTTTTTTTGAATGAACGCGCTAATTCAAGACACAAAAACTTAAGGCTCTTAAAAGTGGGACAAACTAAATTGATAACCCTGTATATGGAAGGAAAAACTTAGTTAAATTCGCTATAAAAATAATAAAACTAACAATAATATATGTGTATCTGTATATGACGGGAATAACTTTTATTAAGAAATGCCATTAAATTATAGCAAAATGTTAACCTAAATTTGGATAATCTAAAAAGAAATTTTAGCTGTAAAGTTTAAAATAAATAGTTTAGCTTCTTACAAAAAAGTTTTAGTAAATATTGCTGCAATCAGTTATAGTATTCTTACAAAAAGTTTTCGTAAACGTTGCAATAATTTATAGTATTTTTTTTAAGTTTTAGTAAACGTTGCAATAAATTATAGTATTTCTTATTTAAAAAAAGTTTTAGTGAAAGTTGTAATAAATTATAAGATTTTTTACAAAATAGTTTTAGTAAACGTTACAATAAATTATTATATTATTAAAACAAGGGGGAGACTGGAGCTCAATTAATTTTTCCAAATATTAAATTCTAATTACTTTTATTGCTGAAACCTAAACGCCTTTTTACATTTATCAAAGAAATTTAGTAGAATTTATTTAACATGTGGAAAAATCATTCAGTTCCAGTCAACTTAAGGCTACCAAATTTTATTGTAAAAATACTACTATTTATTCTGCCAATACAAAGTTATTTCCAAATAATATGCCTTGTAATACCCTTAATATACTTCTCAATGATCGTAAAATTAACGAAAAAATATACACTTACACTGTGTTTTCTTATGATTTGGGCTCAACCTACTTAGGAGTAAAAAAGATATCAAACGTAAAATTAATTGGTAGAAATTGGCTACATATATAAGATTAATTAAAAAAAATTTCATTTATTTTTGTGTGACCAGCGCTAACCAGGTGGACCGGATTTTTTCCATAATTGGTCAGCTGCGACTGGGAGTTAAAATATGCCATAGTATTGTACAACAACTTTAATTTGGCCTTTTCCAGCTTACCACTAGTTTACATTACAACGAACATCTTTTCATATACAAAACAGTTTTAAATATTTGATTGTCTTTGTCCAATGTTAAAAGCGTCCAATTTAAATTTAGTTTTTAAACCGATGATGCCACATTTAAAAATGGGTTTCTTCGAATATTTGTATAATTGCCCAAGTAATCATAGCTTCAAAAGTTCGGAAAATTTTATCCAACCATGAACGAGTTATAATATCAGTTAGATCCGACATTAATGAAATCATAAACACTATAGCAAGGAAAGAAGATCGTGTTACGATTTTATTTAGCAACGGACTTTGAATATAATTAATAAATTAAAAACTCACCTAAATCCAATTGAAATTAAAGTCTTCGTTTATTTTTGTAATATCATATAATAACTTCATTCACAGGTTAAACTAATAAAACATTTTATAATACATTTTCATATCTCTTCTTGTCAAACCTTTTTGGTGCAAAGTACCACGCCAATTTAATTTTCTCTTTTTTTCTTCTCTTTTATTTCCTGTTGGATTACGGTAACCTTATCACTGTATGACTCACTGGGTTAACGCAGGGCCTCTTCGGGACACGGGTATCCAAGTGCCGGCTTCGCAGCAATATTTGCCAATAATGATGTATATAATGTGGAAATACCTTCCTGGGCTCAGCCTGACTTATAGGGTTCCATGTCCCATTGGAGCTGATGACATGCACTTGGACTCGGCAAGTCACTTGATTTTTCTTTATTTTAAATGGTATTCACAAATTATATAATGTTATCACCCACGTATCAGGGTGATGAGGCATAGTTACGTTATTTCTTTTAGTGTCTCTTTTATTTGATATTTTGCGGAATCAATAGCTGTAATTGGAATCTACAATGTCAACCGACATACTGAGTGTAGTAGTACTGTTCACAGAGTAGGGTCAAGCATTCAGATTCGTTTATGCACTTACGCGTAAGCAGGATTTAAATAGGTTGATCGAATGCTTGAGACTACTCGGTGGTAGCTCTATTTTGCGCCTTTATGATGTATTCCTTATTTTTCTTTTTGTAATTCTTTAATATATTTAAATAAACGCGGCTATATATGTTTGTTCGAAGTATTTAGTTTTTTTTTGGTATACTTCAGCTATATTTCTCGTTTGATAGGAGTCTATCGTCCGTCAGTCACTCTCAGACTCATAAGGCATGCGCAAAGCGGGTGGCGCCACCTTTTTATAGTACAGTTTGACCCACGACCACTCTGCCAACTGGAGCTAGTAGAATATTGGTGCCCTAGAAGAGTGACTGAACTGGTGAATTGAAAAATTTAATTGTTTACTTCAACTCATTGATATTTCCCTCTTTTTTTGAGTGTTTTCCAGTCACGAAAAATTACCGTGACAATCGGGAGCGACAACTCCTCAATGGGGAATGCCATCTACAAATATATACTAGATCTACGGCGGCGTGGCAACTGGTGATTTATACCTGAAATATGGATTTCTAACAATATTTTTTAGTAGAGGAGCCAATCATATTTTTACAAATTTCTAATTGTGTGGCTATTTTTTAAAAAAAATTATTTTAAGAACTACCATAATTTATTTCATAACTCATATTTACCACTAAATACTTATTAGTAAAATTACCAAATATTTTGGTTCCTTTTACAAATTTACTACCTATATTAATAATTTTTTAAAGCAAATTGTACAATAAAAATTATATAAAGAACTAAATAATTCATGTATTATACATTTTTGTAGATTCAACTACACAATATTTTAAAAATTACTAAATATTTTGATTAAATAATATAGTTAATTTAACAAATTTACTATAGTAGTTTTATTTGAATTTGTGGTGATTTTAACAATAAAAAATACATATGTACCATACAATGACATTATGGTAAATTATTTTCACTTACATTCCTTGTAAAATTTAATATATATTTTAGTATTTACCTGTATTTACTAATTTGATTAGAAATACTAATTATACTTTTTTATAAATTTAAGTGCACAATATTACTTTGGTACGGATTATCAATAAAAATTGTTGTCACTATATTTTATAGAAAATCTTACAATAAAATCTTTACAATAATAATTATACTATAGTCGTTTTTCCGTGTAGTAACTGCCGATGGTATTAAAAAACAGGTTAGTCAATAGGTACTGAACCGCGCTATTTTGATTATCTAATAATTGTTATTGGATGTTGTGATTTTCTCGAAACCACCAGATTCGAAATTAATATCTTATTGAAACCAAAAAAATCAGTTTTAAACTTCAAACTTAGACGGTATGTCGAACATTGAATTTAAAATGAAAAACTGCATTATTGAAATTATATTATATTATACACGGTGTTGAAAAAAGGTCGGTACCACGCAACTCCATTGCATCGCATTGCAGAGGAAAATGTCTAGGGAAAAAATTGTTTGGTTTTGAAGGAGGAATAGTTTGCAATTTAAACCACCCCCCACCCTCTCAAACCCCGGGCGCGGGTGGGAGTAAGTTAAAATTTTCAAAAGTAACCCCATATTTTTTATTGGCGTATCGTGTTCTCCGACCAAAAAAAACATCTCTTGTTCGAAAAATTTTTTTATTCGGGCCCATCCTTCACCAATAATCACCATGAGAAAGACAAAATCGGAACCGTGCGGAAATCAAGTTTTATCCCGGAAATACTCTTTATCTTATACTAAAAAATGCCCGTGGAAAAAGTTGTTTCCATTCCGAAATGTTTATTTTTGGTCGGAGGACACGATAAGCCAATAAAAAATATGGGGTTCCATTTGAAAATCTTAACTTACCCCCACCCGTGCCCGGGGATTGAGGGGGTGGCGGATGGTTTAAATTGCAAACTATTCCTCCTGCAAAACCAAACAACTTTTTCCCCAGACATTTTCCGCTGCAATACGATGCACCGGAGTTATTCCGGGGTACCGACATTTTTCAACACCCTATATATTATAATATATATTATAATATATATTTATATTGTAAAATAGCTAAACGTCGTGGAACTCATGCATGTAATACTCGTTACTGTGACTTGTATAGTGTTCCTCGCCACACGACTGCTCTATTCCAGAGGTCATTTTGCTATAATGCTGCCAAGATACTCAATTCAATTCCTTATGAAATTAGGATACTTCCTAGTCTTGGCGCATTGGGTAGACGGTACAGAGTGCATATAGTGGGGAATAGGTAGGTTAAGTTTTTGGGTTTTCATGTCATGCTTGCACAACTCTAACGGCTTATTTCTAAATTGTGTCAGTAATATGTTTTATTTACCTTTTATTTTTATTTTATTATTATATAGGTTTATATAGGTATTTACTCTTGTTATTAATTATTCTTTTCTATTATTGCAAATAGGATATTATTTTCTTCTTCTTACTTATTTTAGCTTGGTGTTTAATCAAATATTTTTCTATGGTTTTTTTCCTTTCATTTATTTACTTACCTACTTATTTTTTTTTTGTTTTGTATAAAAAAAAAATTTATTTTACTTTTTTCGTTTCCTGGTGTTTCTACATAATAGCGCATGATGCGAGTAGCGCCACCTAATTTGTAAAATGATAGATTTATTTATATTGTTATGAATAAAGTCATTTATTATTATTATAATTATTATTGTTATATTATTTTTCCTCAACAAATATATGGTTACCGAATTGGCCCTTTTCCAGACATCATATATATATTTGAGATAAATACACATAGGCAGACAGAGAGATAGATATATAAACGCAGGCAGAGCGATAGACCGACAACATTATTTTTATGGTCTTCTTCTTATGCCGTTTTGTTTCACTGAAGGTTGACGGCCAGATTTCTATATGCGTCTTTTTACCTTGTCGTCTGGAACTGTTCCTAGACGCTATTATGATCCAGAGACCATAAAATCCCTAAAATAATAAAATAAAAAAAATATATGTATATATTTATTTTACAAAAAATGGAAATATTTTCCATTTAAACCACAACGAAATCATCTGGCAGCAGAAAAGCTAAACTGAAAACTAGCAAAACTACCCCCGTCCGCGTTTATGTAGAATCGATGCTTCCGTCTCAGTTTTAGCCGCACGGAGAATGTGCCAGAGTTTCCATGTGGCGCCAGTCGCTCTAACGCGCTCTATCTTTCAGCATCTCTCGGACTCTATTCTATACTTTAAAAGTTCGAATTGCCGGACAACGCGCGTCGAAGTTTCAGTTCCCTGCGGGATTTTTGTCGGACTTTTAGTGAGTTTCTTGGAGTTTCTACGGGGAAATATTGTTGGTAAGTTTGTTTGAAGTGAGAATTTCATCGTATTGTTGTAAAATCTTATAAAACTAAGGTATAAGTTTTGTACCTACCTTTTGTACTAAGTACAGTAGGTACAGTCTTGAAAAAGTATTAAAATAGTTCAATAAGGAACGATTTTATATTTAACTGTTACTTTATCTGATTCTGTATCTATATTCGTTTTTCTCGTTGCTGTGTTCGTGTGTCCGTCTGTCACACAGACATAGCTTGGGAATTCTAATGGTTAGAAAGACGAAGACGTAAATATATTGTTTTAAGAACCAAATTATTTTTGTTACACTTAAATTTTATTTTAGATTTTTGTAATTAGTTATTAGTTCGCTAACTGGATTAGTTAACTTGAGCATGTGTGATGGAAATATACCTCGCGGGTTTGTTCGGTCGGTAGTATGGATTTATTTCAGTACGGAAGTAACTTTTCACACCGCCGTTAAATTCAGCCGGAACTTTCATTATTTTAGTAAATAATATACGTATCGTGATGAGGTCAGAAGAAGAAATATCATTAATAGTGTTGGAAGAAGAAGAAGGAGGAGAGGAGCAGAGAAAACGGAAAAATAATGTTTCTATCCATCCTATAAATATGGCATAGTATCAGCTTATAGAAGACGATGTTTTAGAATTATATATGAAAGTTGATAAATAAAAAACGAAAATTACATAAATAGCACTTAGCAAACGCTTTGTGTGCTGGTAAAGGACGCATACTGTGCGAAAATACCAATGAATCATTAATACACATCGATTCGAACGGATTTATTGGTCTCTTGACGATGCTCGTCCCGTGAGAATGGTATGTGATAACCAATGTTATTGTTATTATGTAGAACCCTACACCTACCTTTACTTGGTGGGTCGCTACTCACTACCCTCGAGGTCAACCACTTGCACTGTGTCCTCAGCTATAGATATTGGTCGCTACGAGAATATTTTGAATATCACAATGGTATTCATAAATGTGAACCATTTTTCTAGATGAAACGTGAATCTATTCCGAGGGTAACAAAACATTTTCGTGGCATAGTTTGTAAGTAATTGGTTACCTTCGTCAATAAATATTATTATATTTTAAACAATAAATCATATTTGAAATCATATTATTAAATAAAATTTAAAATGCGTATAATGCATCAACTAACATTTTAAAATATAATTTTTGATTTTAGTATAATAAAGAAGTTTCCTAACCTTAGTAACTAAGAAATAAGCTAAATCCTAACTAAAATATATACAAAGTATTCGGCACTATCCTTATAAATCAACCACAGGTACAGCACCATGTAAAACCTTTTAAAATTTAATAAATTATCAAATCTTATAAACCACAAACACCTGCACACTAAACTTAACTTAAATAAATGGTTATAAAGATTCAATTCCTTAATTTGTCTTGTAAATGAAAACAGAGTTTTATTGATTATATCAATATCTTCACAGTTGTTGTTATAAATTGCGCACATTTTTACTACAGGTGAATTTTGTCCTAGATTTGTTCTGCTATAATTAATATCAAATAGTTGATAAGTTCTTGTTCCTCCAGGTTGAATGTGGAAAGTTATAATTGATATTATTGTTGATGAATCAATAAAATTATTTAGTAGTTTATACAAAAATAATAGAAAAAAAAGTTAAAATGTGATAATAAGTTGACCAACCCAAATTTGAAGAAATTTACTATAAATATGTTCATAATTATTCCAAGGTTTTAACTGCTTGTTCGGACACATTTCGAACATTTTACATGCTCTAATTATAGATCCCAGTAATTTACTTGTTTTGCCAAAGATGTAGTCGATATTTAGACGTAATGTCATTTTACCGTCGAATATAAGTCTTTCACTTCCATGACCTGCTTAATCATACTGTCACGCACTTTATAAAGTCCGTTTTGTTGCAGTTGATAGCTCATATCGAGGGTTGAAGCCATAAAACAACCGTAAACCATAGGCGTTGCCAATAGTAATTACCTTATTTAATAAGAAAATTGGCCTCTGTCCATTGTTAAGTAGGATTAGGGTTAAAGTAGGTACAACAGGGGTAATTAATTTACCTATTTTTGCCTGCTTTAGGATGTTATTACGCCATTTGATGTGCGTTTGTCAAACTATGTATTTAGTTGTATTTAGATACTGCATTATCTCAAAGTTGAATTATTTCCTATACTTGTAACAATGGCTTCAAGTTTTTCGCCAACGTGTCTTCGTCAAATTAGCAAGAGTGCATATTCTCTCCGAGAAAAGACATTAATATTAAACGTGCATGATGCTCTAGTGTACCAGAAACCTGCAAGTGATGTTCGTAGCATCATTGCAGAGTGTGCCAATATGGTAGGAGTTGGAGAGGCTACTATATATAGGTTCTTGCGTGAAAGAAAATCTAAGAACCTCAGTGAGCCAAAACCACTCCCAGGAAAGAAACCGTTAGAAATTGACAATTTCATTAAAAATGGTATTAGAAGAAAAGTACATAGTTTTTATTTTGCCAAGGAAATACCAACTATAGACAAAATTTTACAAGCCATTAACTACGACGAGGACTTACCACAGCTATCACGAACGAAACTATGGAAAATACTTCATGATATGAACTTTCGATGGGAGAAGCAAAACAGAAAATCTTTTCTTATTGATAGAGCAGATATTATTTGCTGGAGACGTCAATACTTAAGGTCCATCCGAAAATACCGCAGCGAAGGCAAAAACATTTTCTATTTGGATGAAACTTGGCTGAACGAAGGGCACACCGTATCTAAAGTTTGGCAAGATAAAAATGTCCTAAGTTCTCGACAAGCTGTCATGGAAGGCTGGTCAACAGGACTTAGACCACCATCTGGAAAGGGAGAGCAGACTTATTATAACTCATATAGGAAGTTCAAATGGCTTTTTGGATCAAGGATTATTACAATTCCAGTCGAATTCTACTAAAGACTATCATGAAGAAATGACTGCTGATGTTTTCGAGGAATATTTTAAGCAAATGATAGAATACATTCCCGCTAATTCTGTAATAGTGATGGATAATGCCAGCTATCACTCTAGGCTAAAAGAGAATCTTCCCACAACTTCATGGAAAAAGACGGAAATCGTAAACTGGTTACAACGAAAGGAATTGAGTTACGATAATACCATGGTAAAAAAAGAACTTTTGGATATTGTTAGGCTACATAAATCACAGTATAAAAAGTATGTTATTGACGAGATGGCAAGAGATCGAGGTATTATAGTGCTCCGTTTACCACCTTACCATTGTGAGCTAAATCCTATCGAATTAATATGGGCTCAAGTAAAAGGATATGTTGCTAGAAATAACAAAACTTTTAAAATGCAAGAAGTGCGACACCTCTTGCTTCATTCTTTAGCAAATGTGTCATCAGAAAATTGGCAAAACGCCATAAAACATGCTATAGTAGAGGAACAAAAAATGTGGGAACTTGACAACGTAATTGACACAACTATGGAAATTGAGCCTTTAGTAATAAGCGTAGGACATGATGACTCTTCAGATTCTTCTGAGGACCATTTTATCGAGTTATAATTATTGAAATTGTCAATATTTTTTGATCTGTAAATAAATTAGTTTTCTTGTAAATAAATTCATAAAATCATAAAATCTATTACATTTAAATAAAATAATAAGCGGTTACATTAAAAACCCAACTCTCCGACCATGATGGGCCGTTTTAATCATTATCCTTTCATTTCATTTTATGGCTCTATTGTTACTTTATCTGTTACCCGGTGGAATAGGTCAAAATTTCTTCATCTTTATGCTAGATGTACGTAAAAAGACCATTTTATAGGTAAAATATTTTAGGCCACCGGGGCCCTTGTTTTGAATCTTTAATGAGGGTATCGAGCTATCAACGGCAACGAAACAGACTTTAATTAAATTCAACAAGTTTAAAAATATTTTTAGTAAACTTATGTGTAAGAAACCTACAGACACAGGAAAAAATTTTCTGTGTTTTTACATCCACAAGCTAAAAAAGTGGATTTTTAATCGCATATATTATTTTGAAAATGAGGACGATGCACATTATCTAAATATATGAAACATTTGATTCATACGATAGATAACCTTCGGCTCCGTCAAATGTCGAGTATCGTCTTCCTAATGATTATAGCTTCGGAAATATTTTCGTGTGAAAGATCAAGAACAATAGATAAAATAATAGGATTGCACTTTTAAAATTTCAAAGTTTCATATATATTTATTTTTTATTCAAACTTTATCGCATCGATGCAAGTTGATAGTCTTGCGGAAGAGTTTCGTATTAATTCCCTGCGGGATTCTAGATGGACTTTGGAAAAGTTCTCTATAGTTCCTTGAAAGAAATATTGTTCGTAAATTTTCAGTAAAACTTTTTAAATGGTGAATCCAATGAACATTTAATTCAAGTTTTTAATCTATAAAAACTATATAAAAGAACTTTTTCTTTTAAAGCATTAATATAATAATCATTATTTTGATATTGTTATCACAAACAACCAACAAACAGGGTTTTCAATAAAATATGCATGATTCTAACCTCAGTAGTCTCGGGCAACTTAAATATTAATAATTACTACATAAAATACATATATTTCGGAAACAATATAAAGTGTTTCGAGTATAAGTAAACCGGTACAGGAGTAGTCAAAATACAGTTCCATCTAACTTGGAGTATACACTGAGAGAAAATGTTTATTACCTTTATACAAATTTTAACTACGATAGCAAAAAAACTACAAAGAGGACATACAGAAATAGATGTGTCAATAAAATTGATTTAACTTGGTATAACAATGCTGCAATATTTCTAACAGTTCATATACCACATATCAATCAGAGCTCAAATGTATGTTTTTATAACATAAAACTAATATAAAACTTGTAACAACTTTTTAAAAGTCTATGTTTTGTTTCTAAAAATAGTGCACAACATAGCACACTAAGTTCAAACGATATATCAAGCGGTAGAACATTTTTTTTTTATATGAAAATCTCAAGAGGAAACAATTAAAATCATTTAGCAAACTGGTATTGAATGGCATTGAAAGAAGGAAGAAGGAAGAAAATTGGTTTGCTTGAATGGATAACTCCAAAATTGGCTATGAGTAACCGAGCAAGCCATGAAGGCCATTTCCAATCAAAATATTTACCTTGCCAGTGCCAGCCAAAATTTATAAAGAAATTTTTAAGAAGTATTTGTTTGTAATCACAGTTAAATGCAATCCTTGCCCCGCATATATGAAGATAATGACAGAAAATAAAATTTTTAGTTATTTAATTGTCACTACAAAATAAATATTTCTAAAACAGCAATGTTTCTTCTAACAAGAATATAGAATATCCAGGAACATAATTCCTGCCGTCACAAGGAATCAAGTTTGCTGTTATAGGTAGAAAATATTCAATCAAAGCTAAAAAAATTCCTAGTAGAGCTTTTGGCTATAGCTTTTCTCAGAGTAAGGCGATTCATCTACGCAGAAAACAAATAGCAAGTGACTAATTACACTGATCACGTGACTTTTTCGTCGACTAATCCTGGTCCTTTTGACCAGTTCCAAGATGTCAACTTTGGATAAGGACTTTGTTTGTGCGGGTTTCAGAAAAAAGGTTTTAGGAACATCCCGATTTTAAACAATTGCGAATAAATTTAAGAACCCTTTTTATTTTAAGCAAACATACAGGATAATTGGGAAAATTTTCGTAGGCTGCTGTGTTTTTGACAGAGAACGTAATAAAAACAATGACAAAATATCAAGAAACCGTCGACACTCCATAAATGTTCGCAGAAACTATAGTTTATTCAATTTCCTAATTCAGCATATAAAAACAAATACACGCGAAGAGCACACAGGATCGCATTAACAACAATATAACAGTACCATCTCGAATAGACCTGAAATAGTAGTCTACATTATATAACATTAACACAATTAACAACAATTAATTTATTCACAATCAACTTATAAAGACACAAAAATAATTAACACATTATTTTCACATACTAATTATTACTAGTTATTATTATAAACAAATAAACTTAAAATGCAATAAACGTGCATTTAATTTATTCAAAAACATAATTCAGTTTAATTTATTAATTGTTGTTTTTGGTAAATTTTATTTACAAACCACTAAAACCGTACACTAAATAACCATAATTGAAAGAAAATAATTTACTTAAAATACTGAGCAAAATGCAAACATGTATATTAGTATACAGTGAGTCCCAGAAGAAATGTCTAAATTCATTTAAAATTCAGCGGTAAGTTTTTTCAAAAAACGCTCGTACCCGTCGATTTTGTTTTTTGTAATTTTTTTTTCTTGTGGTAATTTCATGTATACAGGGTAGCTCAAAAATAAGTTACGACCATCAACTTCATTTTTCAAATGGAAACATATATTTTTTATTTCATTTTTGAATTTTGCATTGAATTCTAAGCATGTTTCATGTACCATGTCCTATACATAAACTCAACAGTTATTGAAAAAATTAGGATTGAACATATCTATAAGTAAGACCTGTTTATTAAAAAAAACACAACAAAATCAAATTAAATGGTTGGAAACGTGCAAAGAGAGTTTATTGATCGTCTTGGATATTGTCAAGCCGTAAATGGCGCACATTTTCAACATTTAATTTGATTTTGTTGTGTTTTTTTTAATAAACAGGTCTACTTATAGATATGTTCAATCCTAATTTTTTCAATAACTGTTGAGTTTATGTATAGGACATGGTACATGAAACATGCTTAGAATTCAATGCAAAATTCAAAAATGAAATAAAAAATATATGTTTTCATTTGAAAAAAATGAAGTTGATGGTCGTAACTTATTTTTGAGCTACCCCGTATACATGAAATTACCACAAGAAAAAAAAAATTAAAAAATCAAAATCGACGGGTACGAGCATTTTTTGAAAAAACTTACCGCTGAATTTTAAATGAATTTAGACATTTCTTCTGGGACTCACTGTATACATACACATGGGAAACCGATAATGTTATAATGTTAACTATGATGAGCTGTTCGGGTTTGTTCGGGTTTGTTCGCCCGTATTAGAATGTTATTGGCACTGGCGGCACCAGCGCCGGATTTACGATCTGTGGGCCCCTAGTCTGAACCTGTGGCACGGACCCTACTGGAAAATAATAATTTTTTGTTGGGCTCCGATTTGAATTTTTTTATCGATTATTTGCTATACTCAAAAAATCTAAATCTTAAGTAATTCATAGAGTTCACCATTCAATATATGGGTCTCGCTCTTATTCATAAATGGAACAAATTTTATCAAACGACTAACATTTTTTTGAGTTTATTTTAAATGAAAGTCTGATTCTTAGTAAATATTGAAGGAGCTGGTTGACAGAGCATTTACACTTTGCAACTCAAAGGAGGCCATAACGCAAAAATTCGATAACATCACGGAGGACCTTGGTATGAATGGTTATCCCACCAGACTAGATAGAGCGATAAAAAAAACGACAAAATCACAGCCATAGAACGTAGGATGAAACCGAAGCCGGACCCACCATCAACCTTTATCTCAAGGGTATTTCGGAAAAGATTCGAAGGATACAGGAACCGTATTTAACCACAAATACTTCTTAAGAGGTCATTTGACGAAGACAAAAGCAACCAGCTAAAAAGAGGAAGACGCGACAAGGACGAATTGTGTACATAGAATACCCTGTGAGTGCGGACAATCCTATATTGGTGAAACTCTACGACCACTAGAAACAAGGATCAAAGAACACCAGAACCACACACGAAAACGAGAAACAAACAGATCCGGCGCAGTAGACCACGCTTGTACCCACGGCCATCACTTATAATGGGAAGAGGGAAAAATTATACTTAAAGAAGAACATTGGCAAAGGAAATTCCAAGAAGCAGCTGTAATAACCCAAAAATCTGATTGTTTCAGCAAACTTTCTTTAGATATAAGAAATATTTGGAAACCCCTGTGAGGAGGAGGTAAACTTAGGTTAGGTACGTCATCCAGCAGTGACACATGACTGCACCCACCTCAGTCGTTCTCAACTACCTTTCCACACCCCGAAGTAGCAAAAATACTCTCGTAGTTAAGTAAATTGTTCAGTATTCATCTGAAGACGAAACATTGTGATATAAATAAATAAAGACAATGGAATTCCAAAATACGTCTATCACTCATTGAAGGAAACAATTTAGAGTAGGTATAAAGAAATTTTTAAAATATATATTATTATTAACAAATTTCCCGAGTCGTTTCGACACCATTTCTAGTTTCTATGTTCTCTCTAAGCATACCGCTGGGGTCAGGTCATTTTATTATTATTGTTATTATTATTGTATTCGTTAATTTTTTTTTGTTACCTCAATATTAATTTCTCGAACAGATGGATAGGACGTAGTATGCATAGAGAGTATACAAATTGGCCTTCGAGAGTACCTGATTTGATATCCTTTAATTATGGGGTGCTACAAAATATAATAATGCAAGTTTATGCTAATACGATACGGAATAATTGTCTGGGGTGATGCCTATGGCACAGTACTTAATAAGTTAAATATAACACAAATATATATCCTTAAAATTATTTTAATATGTTTTGCAACAAATTTATTGTTTTCGGAAGATACTGTAAATATCAGAACTTTATATATTAGCTGTACCTATATGTAATTTTGTTTATCGGTGTAAGACCAAGCTAAACTTAACAATCGCCAATAAAAAGTTTATGGAATACTATCATTTAATTTACTCCGAGATAATATAAAATCAATTAAAAATATAAAAACTTTTAGTAAAAAGTGTAATCAGTATTTAGAAATTTTCAATATTTTTTCAGTAACTCACTAAATCAATAAGGATTTGACATTTGACATATTAGTCATATGTATATTATTATTTTGTATTTTTATTTATATTGCCTATATTATCATTTTATGTGACACACATTATTGAAACATATCTACATTTATTTATTTTACTTATTTTTTTCTTTGGGACACATACAGGTTAATGCAGAACAGTAATGTCCTCATGTTCCATTTTATTTAAGTCGTACTACTAAAATAAGCTGGAAACGTTTCCATACACATTTAATACATTTATGTTATTTTTTAGTGGTATTAAGGGACATTAAGTGCATGTGTAAGTCTTAAGTCCTCGGTGGCACAGTCACTGGTATTGAATTTAAAAGATTCAGAGAGTCAACTTTCGAGTTTATAGTCTCATATAAAAATAATATATCGTCTAATGCTCTACGATTTTCCAAACTAAGGCTTTGAATGTTTTGCGCAATAAACTCTAGTTTAGATCTTTATTTATATAAGCCAATATTTTGAGAAATTTATTTTGCACACAAATATGCTATACAGGGTGTTATGGTTATTATATTTAATCCCCCAAATCCTGAGATGAAACTAAATTGAGGATAAATAACCATAAATGGCGCTTTGAATTAATGAGTGAGATATAAACTTTATGTGAAACTGAAAATTCATGTGGCCGCCACTGGCGACATACACGATCAATAACTTATTGAGATAGATTAAGTATCAAAAGAGGTCAGCGTATGTAAGGAGGTGTTGTTGTCATATTGCAACATATACTTGTAAGCGCATTTGATTAGTTTTGGCCAACTAGACGTCTTTAACCCATTAGTTTTTCAAACTCTTTAGAAAAGAAGTAGGTACAATTTTAAAATACTAAGACTATTATTTCAAAATTTTAATAAAAAATACAGCACAGAATGTATGTTTTGCAACAAAAATAGTCAGTTGTTTCACAAAAAAACATTTAAAATTCGTATGAACGTGTTATCGATGTTTATTATTTTTCGGAAGTACGAAAAAAAATTAAAACTAAATATTTATCAAAAATTCTTTTATAGTACAAAAATAAATCTAAAATATATGAAAGTTGGTGTACACAGTTATCTGTATGCAGTATCGTAGAACTATTATTCTAAAAAAACTATAGGTAAGCACCTATTATTAGTATAATCTATTTTCTCTGTTTTCTTCCAATATGTATTTTTAAGTTTGTTATAGCAGATGTATACGTATTTGTAATTTGCATATATTGCACTTTGGTTTTATTTTATCTATTATTGTATAAACTTCCAAAGCGGGTTATTTACTAATCATTGTATCAAGCCTGAATAATTAATACGGAATGATTAGTAAATAATCACCAAATCTTCATTGTTATGCTAAATGGCTGTAATTGCATATCTGAATATAACTTATAATTCAAATAACTTTATTTCATAACATTCTTCTGTATATTGTAAAAAATAAAGGTACTTTACTCTTGAGTAAAATTGATATTTTTATACGGCTATACATTATTTTTATATTTATTGCATTTTAAGTTTTTGACCATGCATAACTTTTTATCTAGAATAAATATTTTTTTATAAAACCAACAATAAAAAAGTTTTCCATATGGTTCCAACTTAAGTAGACACACTGTATATACGTAGTGTTTCTCTAGGACACCCAAGGAGACACCCATTTAAACATAATAAACCATTTTTATAACACATATAAATGTAATGTAATTCATCAGTATCTTCTTCTTCTTCTGAATAAGATATACTTCATCTAATTTAAATAGAACATTTCCACCATTTGACACTGATCTGGGACATGGATCATAAAAATTGCACTGAGCGCTCATTAAATGGAAAAAGCTATGTCTAAGTAATGAATATGAAATTTCGCACATAGGAAACAGGAACATAGTTTAGAACACAAATTATCTAATAAACTTTGTAGCGATAATGCGCGAAGTTTCTCCGTGCATGTACGTTGAATTACGGAATATCCCAAAACTTGCTAAAATATACTACACACAAATAAGAGTTACTTATTCTAAAAATAAAATACTCAGCCCGAATAAATTTTAGGTTCGTATAGTACGGTATTTTTTTTCGGTTTTAGTACCGCCGTTAGGCGCGTGGATGACAAGTGTCTGCCATTTTATTATTATGGTTATTTTAACATCAAGTCATAATGGTACTTAGAGAGTATGCTTTATGAATGAAACATTACATTTTTAAAGTGTAATGTAAACAAATGTTCCGTTTATTAAAATAATATAGTATTAAAGTATTTATTAAAATAAAAAATGAAAAAAACAAATGCATTAATATGAAAATAATATTAAGCATTATCAATACAATTGATATAAATATTATTTAGATGTTCTACGCAGGCCCAGTTAGAACATTTTACACATCATCTTCTGGTAGTCTTATTTCGGGCCCTGCCACAAATGTAGCACCTTCCTCGCGATTCCGTTTTCACTTCTTTCTGAATAATAGGCTCTGGTGTGCGAATTACAATTGCTTACCAACGTATGGCTCCAAGTTGATGGTATACGCTGTTTTTGCATCACAACACTTTTATATCATATTTCAAAGAAGGTACTGAAGGAGATACTAATACTACAGTCTACCTGCAGCCAAAACCACATGGCATCGCGCAAGCCCTAATTCTCTTTTACCTAATCTCGGCCCTAATTCGAAAAAGCCAAAGGGGCAAGTGGTTTTTGGAACTGATTTTCAGTTGTAGTTTGTAGTCGATCTCTGGGTTATAATGGATAATAAAAAGTGCATTGACTGTGGAATAGCTTTTGTAAAAACATGTGGTTTAATTGCACATTTTAAAAGGAAATCCCCAAATAAGTAAAATTGAGTAAAGTTGTTTTACTATCGGGCTTTACATGGAATGGTTAGTTGTAAAAGTAGCGACTGTATTTTTTAAAAATACCACTTCTTTTAGCTAGTATTCAGAATGTGACCATAGTAGATTGTTATTATAATTACCCTTGCCAAGAATGTGATAAACAGTTCATAAATGAAAGAAATTTTATTACTCATAAAAGAACACACAACATTTCTGTTTGTGATTTTAAAAATTCGACAAGGAAAAAACTGGTCAGTCATTTTAAGAATGCACCTGATATTTTGGTAGATGATCAAGAGCTAGAGTTCAATGACATCCAGAACTTTTTTGTATCGAAATCCCAAAATGAAAAAGAAAATCATTGTACTCTTGTTAAAAGTCGTTCGGCGTATATGAATAAGGAGTTTAAAAAGATAGAATATTATTGTCATCGCTCAGGAAACTACAGAAACACACACAGCAAAGACATATCAAAACATAGGGGAGCTGTAAAATTAATGGATTATGTCCTGCGTCTATAAAAGTACATGAATTGCACTGCTTGCAAAGCTACTTATTCAAAAACTCATGTTGGTCATGAATTTGACTTGGGGCATATTAATTTAACAGATATTGAAAGAAAAAATGTCGCCGTTAAAATTTCCTTAAAAGTGCCCCTGAAAACCGAAAACTTCCGAACGGATGACAGGTGTCATCCGCGCGTCTAACGAAGGGTTAAATAAACATATGTTTAGGGTATACTAAGTAAACGAATTCTTTTTTTTATAGGAAGAATAGATATTTATTTTGATTATTGTTTTTTATAGTTGTTTTACATCAAACTCACCTTATTTTTTATACAGGGTGTTCATTTGAAAACTTCCCACCACGGATTTATCGAAAGCCACTGATTAAAAGAAAAAACGCCGAGACACGTGAAAAGATTTGCCAAAGGGGACAACTTTTTAACCAAAAACTACTTCGCCCCCTTTTACCCTCTGGCCCCCGGGGTCATCCCCTTAAAAATTTCAAATGACAAGGGGTAGCAAGTAATAGCTTGTTTGAAAGGTCTTTAAAAGTGCTTTATTTTGACGTTTGATTTTTTAAAATCGGTCGATTCGTTTTCGAGAAAATTAGTAAATTTTTTACCGCCTTCTTTTTATCAACACAGATAACATGGGCGAACTGCTGTTATTCTTATACCTGTTTAGTTTTTTATACCTGTTTAGTTTTTTATACCTGTTTAGTTTTTTTATAGTTGCTAAGGGAAAGAAACAATTTAATTTGCTGTCAGTTACCTTTGTGACAATCTTGGGATAGTGAAAATTAATTTATTGATTCAGATTTTACTTCCAAAATGGTTTACACACTAGCGAAAAGAGTGGAAATGATTCTAATTTATGGTGCCCAAAATCAGCGTGCTCGGCAAACTGCCGTTACATTTAACGCCAGACATGATGAGACAAATGGATAGGGCGAAGAGGGTCTATAGAATGGCCTGCTAGATCTCCTGACTTGACGCCATTAGACTTTTTTCTATGGGGCCATTTGAAAACTATTATGTTGACTCCCCAACCTAACAGTTTGGATGAACTTCGTCAACGCATCACCGAAAGCTGCCATGATCTCCCACAACATGTTTTTGAAAATGTCCGTCAGGAATTTGAAAATCGCCTATATCATTGTTTGGCCAATAACGGACAATATTTTGAACACTTATTGAAATAAAAAGTGATATTTTCGTGTGCTTTTTTTTCTATCTGTACAAATTAAGATAAATAAAGATATTTCTAATTTTCTCGAAAACGAATCGACCGATTTTAAAAAATCAAACGTCAAAATTAAGCACTTTGAAAGACCTTTCAAACAAGCTATTACTTGCTACCCTTTGTCATTTAAAATTTTTAAGGGGATGAGCCCGGTGGTCAGAGGGTAAAAGGGGGTGAAGTAGTTTTTGGTTAAAAAGTTGTCCCCTTTAGCAAATCTTTTGACGTGTATCTGCGTTTTTTCTTTTAATCAGTGGCTTTCGATAAATCCGTGGTGGGAAGTTTTCAAATGAACAACCTGTATATTTAATCACATCTGCAGGCCTACCCCATGAATTTAAAATTTGTTCTTTGATATTCATTTCCATATTGGCTTGCCACACCAATTCGAAACAACGAATGTTGACAGGACAATAAACATCCGTTAAAAATACAAGAAAACCATGAATGTAGGAAACCACGATACAGGCAAGAAAATATTATGATGAATCTAAATAAAAATAAGCGCCGAAGAGTTTGTTTGTTTGCTATTTTCGGAAATGAAATTATTACCCTTAACAGAGTTCGACCTTGACATCGCTGTCGTTGGTCGCATATGACACCTGATGTGATACTAATAGCGATCCGCATAGGTATTTAAAATCGCAAATGGTTTAGATTTGTAGGGATAAACCGATTTAATATTTTTAATTTGAGTAATCGATATTTTAGTTCCAAATAAAACCTAATGTGATTTTATTTATATTGTTTAAATCTCAACATGTTTTAAAAATTATAATAATCTCATTTTAAATATTAAAAAAAAGTTATTTTGAAACGAAATAGGTACAAAAGCCATGAAACAAGTTTTCATTTTTCTTATTTTGAAATGGATAGGTATTCTTGAAAATTTACAATAAGTTAAATAAAAATTTGTGGTTTGGTTTCAAATAGCAAATACACTGACTGACAAATTTTTTATGTTATTCAAAATAAAAATATTTATTCAAATTAATACAAAAATGTGATTATTTTAAATATTACTGTTGCAAAAATGATCATGATCATGATTATTCAAACTTAATATTATTTATAGAAATATCCCAAGTAACACGGATTGTCCAAAAAATTTTTTAAAGCTAATCGTTGGCAAGGATAACGTTGCGGCAACCCCCACATTGCTGTAATCCGGCTATTAAAATCTGCAGCTCTTTGATTTTCATTTGTATCTGTAATAACCTTAAAGTGGCATCATTTAACTAAACTAAATTTTCCAACGTTACTAGTTTGCTTTCAAACTTTGCTAAATATTATATTTAAATGCCAGTTTTATTGCCAAACTACAGCTGGAAGTAATAGTCATAATTTTTTGATGGATAGTACCATTATTTTGCCAAAAAAAGCTATTTTATGGAAAATGCCATTAGGTCATTATTATGTAGCTGTAAAGTTGACATTACTGCTAACAAATGGAAATCCAACAACACCATACATAATAATAATATAGTAAATTATAGGCCAGAAAGTGGTAAATATTCCTTCAAATAACTGGACAATTAACCACCATGTCTTATATTGACGGCCATTTATTTCGTACAACATTGGGCAGGAGGATGAAAGAGAACATGGGCCATTTTAAGAAAAACAACAATATTAACGAATAAAAATTAGCACATCTAACTTTTAATTAAACAAACTATGTTCAGGAATATTTTTAATGCATTTTTATTTCAAATATATAATTTCAAATTATTACAAAATTTATTGAATTTTCTAAAATATAGAAAATAAATGAAGACAGTGAAGAGAGAAGAGCTACAGTACCCATATTTAACGATAAAACTACTTTCCCACATTCATTTTGTTGTCCGAGAAGTTCGAATAACACCCATAACTAATACCGCCTATAAATAACTAACACTATACCGCCATTATGCTTCGGCAACCATCCAAATCTATATAGTAGGTAATCTAAATATTGGCGTATCCTAAACTAAAAAAATTCTACAGCCATATGGATGTAAAATCCATTTAAAAGCCGGAAAATATTGTACCATTTCGGCTGTCACAGCGTTTTAAGGACGTCATAAGAGTATCTAGGCAGCTTTCTGTAAAAGCTAAAATGCTCTAAATTTAGCTGGAATAACGTTGCCATAGCCTATTTGAAGCCGTTGGTGTTACTTTGGATCTATCCACATTTTAAAATTTGGTAAACAATTCTGAGAGGAACAAAGTATTTTTTTCTTGTGTGTACATCTTTTATCCTTCACTTAAAATATTTGATTAAGCATAACTGACTGTTGCCTATATGGCAATCAGTGGTTCCTTGAATTAACACGTTGGTATAGTTGATATTTTATTCTCTGATTGAATTCCAACAGAAATAAAAATATAAAGGTTTTATTATTTTATTATTTATTAGCTTATTTGATTAGTCGGCGACGACTTCGGCTTCTTTATATCTGCTCCCAAACTAATATACAGGGTGGTCCATTAGTGCGACGAAGTCCAATATCTCAGTTGACAACAGAAATACAAAGAAATATTACATACAAAAGCTATTATAGGATCCGCATAGGTGAGTCTTCTAAAAATATATTATTTTATGTACAGGGTCTCCCGGAAAAGTCGATTGGCAAAAAAGTATGTGTTTTTAATAGCAACCCATATTTTTTATAGCGGAATTGAATTCGGCATAATATTCTACGTATGATGCCGTATTCTAATTTGATGTTCGCTGCAGTATCGTCACGTTATTTACAAAAAATCCAAGAGAGACGTCCTATTCAAAATGTCTTCAAACACTAATAATGACGTAACAATACTGGATTACGGTCTTCGTACCCCAAGGGACAACAGAATGATTTTACTAGAGAAAATTGGCCATAATTTATACGAAGGTTCCTACAGTGGTGCCAATTTGCTCTTTTTAAAGTAACAATCTTCATTTTCATTTGGAACATTCTCTATATTAATGAGCCATGTTGTTAAGTATTTTAGGCTTTATAAATTCGCGAGTATAACTTATAACTTATGTCAAATTCAATAAATAATATTAAAAAAATTGTAATTAAAAAACAGGCTTTTTGCCGCCCTGTTTTCTGGGACACCCGGCATACTCGAAACGAAAACGATGCGTTCCATCAATGCAGACAAATAAATAAGATGCAGAAACATTTCTGTTTACATTCTTTTTTCAGGCTGTTTTTTATACAACACCACTGCATTTTTTAATAACATGTATTTTTCGGATTAAGCAACTTTAAGTGTTGTTTGAATGACTGTTGTTTCGCACCTTGGTGTACAGAAAAAAAGATAAATATCTTCCGGGTTCTTTTCAATAAAAATATAACATTAATTCGTTTATTCTTTTTTTCTCGAAGACGGTTCAGTTTATCGATAATGATAAGGGAAACTTTTCTTTAGCTTAAGGTTCAAGCTATCGAAAGTCATTATCATACAGAAATTTAAGCATTAAAATGTATAACCCAGTCCGTCCCTGGTAAAATGTGTTTTAAGAACACTATTTTAAGAGGTCTTTAGTCGTGTCCATCATATGAAATTTTTTTATTAACTTATATTGAGTATTATAAAAGTTATTTAAGGAAGAGCGATTTTCAGCGGCGTCTTTTAGGGGGGCATATCTGCGTAGGGAGGCCCTCTAGGAAAAAACAGTATCAATTATCGACTTGTTATCTCATTTTTCCATGTTCTACCTGAATCTGGAAGATTTCCCACATTTCCCACCTGTATTCCACAGTTACTCGTTATCGTTTATAAGCCAGAAAACTATAGTATAAGATATGATATGTTTACAACATCTCGCAGCGAGCTTAGAAAACAATTCCCAAAAGTCATGATTTTTAAAAGGCGTATCAAGGGCGACATCAGAATGTGTAACCATTTACATTTTTATATCAAAAAGAAGTATTAAGATCACGAATATAGATAGCTTCAGAAAAATATTCATTCAGTTTTCCAGATATATTGAGCGAAGATACCTAATAATATCATTATAAATTGCATGTAAATTAAAAATTTTATCTCATTATAAGTATTGTGGTACAGAAAATAGTTGCCTGCGAACTTGCGTAAAGTAATTGGGTAACGAAACTGCAATTGCCAATCGAGTGTATTTCTTAAATACACAAGTATCTAACCACAGCTGATTAAGTCATGGAATTAACTATAATGAATACACACCTCCAGCGGCGGCTCGTGACCTATGGACATTCATTATTATTCACAAGTATCGTGAAATTATTATTAAAATTTAATTTTGGTGTAACGACCAAACAATTACTTTCTTAGGCGTTTTAAACATAGTGTGTTCTGCATTAAATTAATTTAGGGTTTAGGTCTTCCCACATTCTTCACTTCAATTTTTTGCTCCAAACTAAAGTTATTTTTTAAATAGTTCACCGTCAAACTATTCATTTTAACTTAATAAATATATAATATTAAAATATTGAAACTTACATGCACGAACAACCAGACAAAGGCGCAAACCAAAATTGTGCGAATTTCTCATGTTAAATCGTCATAGCCCCGCTATCCTTCGCTGTCCCCCGCCACCTGATACTACAGAGAAACTGCATTATACCTATTTATTCGCATATGCGAACATTTCTCGTCATAATAGTCATAAACTTCGGCCGGCGTGCCTGCCGGATCGAGAGCCTATAATATGCAGTTTGGTTTGACTGTATGATCACATATTAGGGAGGCATTGACTTTATACGATAAATTATATTCAATGAATATAAATTAATATTATTTTTATTCGTTTTGGAGGTGCACGCGCGCATGTGCTCCTGTGGAAGAACCGCCACTGCACACATCTGTTATTTGGTTATCAAAAGTTGAAAACTCCAATATACTATTTTTTTGTCCTGATTAGAATTTTAATTTCTAATTCCTTTAGGCACTTCAATTAAATTCTTAATCATATCGAACAAAATTACCTATTAACATTTCTAACAAGGAAAAACCTAGGTAGATTTAACATTATAAACACATAATTTTTCATTACCATCACAGTACAGAGCTATATTTAAAAGAGTTAAACGCTTTGT
Source organism: Barypeithes pellucidus (assembly GCA_963991005.1). Taxonomy (NCBI): domain Eukaryota; kingdom Metazoa; phylum Arthropoda; class Insecta; order Coleoptera; family Curculionidae; genus Barypeithes; species Barypeithes pellucidus. The sequence continues at coordinate 47,190,784 of OZ022560.1, forward strand.
ACATCTTAGTCGAATTTTATCTTTAAAAAATTCAATTTGTATAAAAGCAAAGGAACACAATTTTTACTCGATCCAACGAAACAAAAGACACGAGTCATTAGCCTGATGCTAATCACTTAATACAAAGCGTTGAGGTGCGAAGCAAAAACAAAACGAACTATTGTACCTACTAGTCGTTTACGCTTTTCATATCATGGTTGCCAAGTGTAGCAAAAAAATCTAATACAAATGGTAAACAATTTCTAAATTAAAGATATAAAAATAACGATAATTTAATATACAGTGAGGACGTAAAGTAAGGAATAAATTCATTATCTCGCAAACTACAATTTTTTAAAAAAATCGCTTGGACCCTTCGATTTTGTTTTTCGAACGCGCATATTCTGACATAAAATGTAGATATACAGGGTGTTGCAAATAAGAGTGACACAAAATTTTTTTTCTTAAATAGAACCCACTGTATATTATTGCATGTACGGATTCTTTGGAAAATCCTAAACATTTTTCATGTAGCATGTGCTATACCTTAGCCCAAGCGTTTTGGAGTTATTCTCATTCAAAATTTGAAAATCAGATATTTCGCAATCAATCAAGCCTTGCATTGATCCATGCACGCTGAGGAAAACCTGTAGTCAGCATGCGCGAAGCGCAAGAAAAGTCAAGTAGGCTTTGGAGTTATGATGCAAGAACCAAAAGAATTAATGTCAATAGTTACTGTTATTGTCAGTTTTATGTGTATTTTCCTAACGTTTTACTAGTTTTCAAAAGACTCATTTCGTTTTTTCATAACTAAATTAAATTTAAATGCGGCTCACTGAGAAACAGCACATAGAGGTTTTGATGATGATGGGCTACGGTTATAGGGTTAGAACACAGCAAGAAACTTGTGAGTTATTTAATCAAAAATACCCCAATCGTCCGCCAATATCACAATCAACAAAATTGAGTAGTTTAGGCAATTCGGTCATGTAAGAGATGTCCCTAGATTTGGTCGTCCTCAAGTCGATGAAAATCAACAATTAGAAGTCTTACTGGCAGTTCAAGATAACCAGCATGTGGTGTCTAGGCAGGTAGCAAGTGACGTGGATATTGGAAAAACAACAGTTCTTAAAATACTGCATACAAATAAATACCATCCTTATAAAATGCAAATTCTCCAAGAACTTTTGGAAAGGGACTTTGAGAGGCGCCTTGAATTTTGTGAGCGTTTACAGAATATGTGTTTCGTTAACAGAAATTTTGTAAAAAATATAATTTTTTCCGATGAGTCCACATTTTGCTTGAATGGTGACGTAAATACCCAAAATTATCGATATTGGTCCGATGTAAATCCACACTGGATGAGGGAAGGACACGCGCAATTTAATCAAAAGATCAATGTGTGGGCTGGCGTTGTCGATGACATTGTTATAGGGCCTTTCTTTTTTTACGGAAATTTAACAGGCGAGAGATACTTGAGTTTTTTAGAACAAGAACTTGTTCCAGCCCTGGCCACCCTTTTTCCTGAGTTAGAACGTCCCGATTTGCCACATCATAATATCTGGTTGCAACAAGATGGTGCTCCCCTACATTTCGCTGTGGGAGTTCGTACATATTTGGACGATACTTTCCAAACAGGTGTTTTATTGAGTGGCCGCCAAGGTCACCCGATTTAACACCACTCGACTTTTTTTTATGGGGATACCTTAAGGGAAAAGTATTCAAAAGCCAGCCTACAAATTTAGATGATTTAAAAAATCGCATCCGGCAAGAAATTCGGCAAATTACACCCCAAATGGTTTGAAATGTTCAGCGAGAATTTGTAGATCGGTTAGGCTATTGTCAGTTGAACAACGGAAGACACTTCGAACATTTACTTTAGAAAAATTATTTTTAAGTTCACCTAACTGTTTTTTCGATAAATAAGATATTTTTAAAATAATTTTATTCTTTGTTTTCTCCATGACTTTTTCCACTTTTCAAATTTTGAATGAGAATAACTCCAAAACGCTTGGGCTAAGGTATAGCACATGCTACATGAAAAATGTTTAGGATTTTCCGAAGAATCCGTACATGCAATAATATACAGTGGGTTCTATTTAAGAAAAAAAATTTTTGTGTCACTCTTATTTGCAACACCCGGTATATCTACATTTTATGTCAGAATATGCGCGTTCGAAAAACAAAATCGAAGGGTCCGAGCGATTTTTTTAAAAAATTGTAGTTTGCGAGATAATGAATTTATTCCTTACTTTACGTCCTCACTGTATATGTATATCATATACAGGGTGTTCCTTAATGACGTGCTAATATTTCAGGGTGTGATTCCTTAGGTCATTTTATAAAGAAAAGTTTATATGATCATATGTCCGCAACGGCTTAAATTTTTACTACAGAGTGTTGAATTTTTATTTTTTAAATGGTAATTTTTTAATATCTCCGAAAGTACTTTAGATATTATTTTCAATTTTGGTGTGTGTTAATAGGATATGGAACCACAAATTTTAGTTAGAAAAGTTATTCAATTGTTCGACCAGTGGCGTCCCTGCAAACATGTCCTCTGATATTTTTTACAAAAAAGATGGCACGCCACTGACATTTTTCGATGAGGATATTTCTCTGATGAGTCTGATCAATTCTACATGAAAACGGAGAGTTTTTCTCGTCAGACGCACCGTTCTTGATTAAAATAATTAAATTCAAATTGCTTCATTTAGCAGTATTGACGAATAATTTTTGGACACATACATCTAGTTATCCTGGAATAAATGACGTTTTCACAAACATCATTTTCCAAGCAATACTTGTTGACATAAAGTAAGTTGTTGGTGTTCAAAACCATCTCATAAGTATTATTCTTTGATTTTTAGTGTTTCATTGAATTTATTTTATCATTTCGCTGTTTTTATTCGAATATGGTGAATTACACGAATGCGGAAATGGCGGTAATGTATTTTGTTCATTTCTAACAATTTTTATGAAACAAAATTTATCATTAATTATTTTATCAATGTTAATAATAATGGGTTTCAATATGAATTTAGTGGTTTTAATCAAGAACGGTGCGCGAACGCCACTGGTGGAACAATTGAATAACTTTTCTAACGAAAATTTTTGGTTCTATATCCTATTAATACATACCAAAATTTAAAATAATATCTAAAGTACTTTCGGAGATATTAAAAAATAACCTTCTAAAAAATAAAAATTCAACAAATCACACGCTGAAATATTAGCACGTCATTGAGGAACACCCTGTATATCATTTATATCATATACCAGATTCACAGTTTTTTTTTCAGAAAAGTTTTCGGAATATGCCTTAATCAAACAGTTAACCAACTTCTCACCGAAATTGTTCGGTTTTTTCGTAAAATTGTGTTCGGCCGTCAAGAAATGTTTTTAACGAAGTTTTAATTCAACATGATGAACGTAAAAACTTTCAGCACACTCGTGGGTGTTGTTCGGCTCGAGAACAAAAAGTTCTCTTGTTTTATTTCATAGTTAGATATTATTATGTTTAACAATAGCCGGAACTTACATTTATTAATTAAACTTTTTGACAAGATAACATGTCAGTGATATAAGTAGTAAAGGTGTACGAAGAAGCTACATTTACACTGAAAAATCAAGTCATACGAATTTCCTTATTGTCGTGTAACTATACAGCGTGTGTGGTAGAAAGTGTAACAAATGGCAAACTTTTCATCCTTAATTTTATTGATGAAAATCACTCATGTTAATAAGTTTTGCTTGGTTGAAAACTTCCTTAGCCATAGTCGAATATCCGAAATATTGTACAGAGTGTCTAAAAATGTAAAGTTGATCTAAGAATAAAATACTATTATTTCTAAAAATACATAAAATGGCGTTTTGTAGCTCTTTCTAGTATTATGCTTGCCCTCTAACATGCTGACGAGGAACGGCTAACTTATATAACGAAATACAATTTTATTTTAAGACAAAACATAAAAACAATGAGTTAGATTACATAAGAAAATAAATACATGACTTAAAGTAAGAAAAGTCCAAACTACTACTAGTTTCCTTTATTATTGTTATTCCTATCTCTGCCTTCGGCAACTCATTGCCGGCTCCAATTATTCTTTGTAGCATTTCAGCAATTGCGGGTCTATCTCGGTAGACAATTTCCTTTAATCTACCTCATAAATAAGTCTAGGGGCGTCCAATCAGGTGCTCTCGCAGGCCAATTTGTAAGTCTGTCTCTATGCGTACCATGTCCTATCCATTTGTATTCAGACCATAAAAAAAAATTATGAATAAAATATTGATTGAATTATTTAATTATGTCTCATAGGTGGATGTTTCTCGTCAGCTTGTTTAGAGAGAGAAGGGCATCTTGATGTATTTTTAGAACTAAGGGTATTTTATTATTAGATCAATTTCACATTTTTGGACACTCTGTACAATATTTAGAATATTCCATTATGGCTGCCTGAGTTTAACAAAACTTTTTAGCAAGAGTGATTTTTTTCGATAAAATAAAAAAAAGCTTCCCATTTGTTATATTTTCTACCGCACACGCTGTATAAATGATTTTTTTTCATAAGGAAGCCTTTATTGTTTAGTTTAGGTTAAATTCCCTGTTAATAAGAACATGCTTTAATAGATTTTTTTAAAGATATTTTTAAAACTTAAAAAAACTGCAAAAAAATCATATTTTTAAATGGAAACCCCCAAATTTGATAAATATTTTCTATTTAGTGTTAAAAATATGGGTATGTTTGTATGAGGTAGTCTATTCCAATAATTTATAGTTTTCGAAATATTGCCAATTTAACAAAATTTCATTTTTAATCTTATTGTTTGAACACTCTGTATTAATAGTTTAAAAATATTATAAAAAATATATAAAGCAGGTGATTCTCAACGAGAACTCCAAACCAAATTAAAAAATAAATACTAGGAAAAATTAAAAATTAATTTATGGTCTGCAAACGTCCTTTTAAACATAAAACCTTAAATATGTCAAACATTCTTAAACCCCCCGCAGGCCTTGTAATTTTTCATCGATGTTCGTGACAGGCCATTGGACCATGCTTCGTGACATAATTTTCTTACCATATCCATGGTTACAGTACGTTTCACGAAATTTTGATACGACTTAATGATTTCCTGGGTCGGTCCCATTTTGTCGACAAGAGCTTGGCAATAAACAAGTGAAGTATGAAGGGACGGACTAAGGAAAACAAGTAATGATATGATTATATTAATGTAATCAAATGAAATAACATTTTTTTTAAATATTACTAGTCATATTTATTTACATTTATAATGTCATTATATAGATAGTTCTGTTTCGCTATCGCTATCCTCATCAAAATTAATTATAATTAGATTAATTATATGATCCAGACTAATATACGAATTTTCTACAGTTATTATGTGACGGACTGAATTTTTCCAACTACCTGGGAGAATATCATTAAAGCATTTTCGTATTAATTCTACAACACTAGAACTTAAAGTCGGAGAAATATTTTCAGACCTAACAAGTGATTTTAACTGGTGCCACCAAATATGCTCTATGGGGTTAAAATGCAATAATAGGGTGGGAGCACTGTATGTCCAATTTCTTCTGCCAATGTGTCACAAACATATACTTTTTTTATACAAAATGTCTTTAAAACTTCTAAAAGATCACTTTTTTTATAACTTTCTTAAAAATATATATATCATTCGCCGCCATGTAGTTCTGAATCTCCAATTTTGTATTATTTGAGCTTGGAGCTTTATGTAATTGGCGACTGTGATAGCTCGCATTGTCCATTACTATCACGCTATTCTGAGGAATGTTTGGTAAAAGACAATTCTTGAACCATTCCTCAAAAACTAACAAATTTTACCACAAAAAGATATTTAAATATAAATTAAGCAACCTAACCTACCTGATGTGCCTATATTTAATTATAATTATTACAATCCGGTCCTTTCCATATAATAATAACAAACGGTCATAAATAATGGGATGGCCCCAGGTACTTTTAAATTATTACAATCCGGTCCTTTCCATATAATAATAACAAACGGTCATAAATAATGGGATGGCCCCAGGTACTTTTACTGCAGTCATTAAGTTATATACACTTTTCGTGAAACAATCTTTACTTACTTAATTTTATAGGTGAACTATTTTTAAAGTTAAGTAAATGAATTAAATGAAAGACATACCACTCTATATTATGGACTTCATTTGTTGAAATAATTTTTAATTTTAAAATTTAACAGAAGCCAAAAGTGATAAAATATCGCCGTGGTCTCTGCAAAAGTAAAGTTTGTGGCCACTTGTTTGATTTTTATAAAACCACCACAGGCTTACGGCAGCTTTCTGTAGCGGAGGATAAAGGTCGAGGTACTTACTTCTAAACTTCCTTTCAGTATTGTGGGCGCCAACCGAGTTTACTGTGAAACTGGGAAAATGCTATTGTTGTTTAGGTTGGAAAACTATTCAATAAAACACAGATTTAAAACACAAATAATGAAGAATTTATTAACCCATTAGGTGTCAGTGAAGCTCTGAAGGTATTTAATTTGAAGATAATATGTATAGTATTATAATGTTCAAATATTAATTAATAAATTAGCACATCTGGACATGGTACTGCCGAGATTGCTTTACAATAAAATAATCGAAAGGTTATGAATAAAAAAGGTTGTTAATTCAAAAAGAAATTTCTCGTGTCGAGGTACCTGAAAGAGATCATTGTAATTTGTTCAGTGATGTTGAAACATCCTGGATCCCTCAAGAGGTCGCTTCTCAAGTTACAGTCTCCCGGTTAGGGGGGTCGGATGCTTACCGCTTGGCTCGACAGATACTGGTGAGTAGTGTTACAATTATTGGCACTGGGGGGTCATCCTTGATTATTAACTACTTCCACATGGACATCATGCATAAAAAACAGGAAGGCTAAATTAATAGCGCCATTCAGAAATGAAAAACTAAGAGTAAAAGTAAAAGTAAAAATGAAAAGTAGAAGTAAGAGTAAAAAGTAGTCAAACTAAAAGTAGAACAAAAGGTAGAACCCTGAAACAAAAGAAAAACCAAGTTCAGTATATCTTATCAGGAGATTATAATGAATCCTAATTTCACAAAAATTTAGCTAAATAGCTTCTTGACTCACCTCTAATAGGGGACGATGAGACCACATAGTATTTTAGAAAAGATAATCAAAAAGGCTTCCAGCCGCTTCCTTCGACGGCTAACGGAAGAAGAAAAATCTAAAAACAAACGGAAATTCCATCGTTCATTTGACATATCTTTATACTGTCAACTGAAAAGGTGCATTCCCTTCTTTTTATTCTACTCCAACCAGCACCAGAGTACCAGTTGTAAAAGGAAAGCAGTACTATGAGCTTGTCAACCAGACACTCTATACCGCGACCTAGACAACAGAGGAGAATCAGAGAAAAGGTACCAAATTCGCCTTGCAGCACAATTCGTCGACCGACGTTCCGAACCAACAAAGCGAAAATAGCCACTCTCTTAACCTCAAAATCGACAGGTACAAAATAAACAACATGTACGTTGAATGAATTACAAATTATAACAAATAAGGGATTAACTTATCCCATATGAGGTATGTTACTTTATATAAAAAAAATAGTGTCAAATTCCAAAGTTCTTTAATTGAAATAAGGGTTTTTTGCATTAAACAATTACTCATTTATAAAATTTGTATTTTATTACAAATATAATTATATATTAGTGATTGTTCTGGAGAACTAATTGACCTCCCAAATGCGCGGTATAGGGGCCAACTCATCATCCAGTCAGGGAGCATTGGACCTTGCAACCAAAATGGCGGAGCTGGAATAAAAACTTCAACAAGGCCTCGACTAACTGCGAACGGAACACGTTGCACTAAGAAATACCGATTGTACTGTTCAAAATGTGACGAATTTCGAAGGAAAACTCAATAGTTTTGAGGCAAACATCAAGAAGGAGATTGCTTCATTACAAATCCAAATTAAATCTTTTCATAAAGAGATATACAATATCAAATGTCAAATAGAAGACTTCTAAAAATTAAATAACCACAAAAAACGTATGTTCCGGGGCATTCCTATGGAAAATCAGAATAACCTTCAAGATCAAGTAATAGGGTTTATTCAAACGCATCTAGGTATCGAAGTGACAAAAAATGAAACTAACTCCTGCCACCGGTTTAAAAAAAACGTCGGAAATAAACAACGGGCAGATAAACTCTAAAGATCTAAATTCAGCCAGACCAGTGGTGACGCGATCTAATTTATTACGAGAAAGTGCATGAAAAATTCAAAAATCAAGCATGGACAAATCGAGATAACATATTTATATTTCTCAATAACAAAAAATCTAAAATCATGAATGAAATTGATTTGCATAAACTAAATAGGCCAAGTACGACAGAGCGGTGGCAAGGTGTAATATTGAATTGAAACACTTGGGGTAACTTAGTATAAGGATTTTTCTTTATTTGTTGTTTTCTGAACTTTTATTTAATTTTTGCGTGTTTGGTGGAATCAGCTAGTTTCTTTTCATAATATAACACAACAAAAACTTTATCAAAGACTTATATCTTTTTTCCATAATTAAAGTATTAACTGTAGGAACAATGTCTAAACACAACATAAAATTTGCGCATATAAACATACGTTCTCTAGTGCCTAGCTTGAAGGAGCTGAAACAATTTATATTAGATCAAAATCTTGACATCGTTGGGATATCCGAAACATGGTTATGCGGAAGTATAAATAAAAATGATGTCAGGATAGAGAGATATAGTTTTGTTGTGTAGGGTTATATATATATGAGCATTTTGAATAGGTTTGTGTACGGCTATTACGGTAAAAATTAGTTTTATTTTTGGATGTGTTTACAGGTCACCCTCCTATAAACTTTCGGACTTCATAGTGAATTTTGACAATGTCTCAACATCGATTAAACCTCTGTTAAGTGACAACACTGTAACTATCAGTAAATGAGAAAAAGGGTGACAGAAAATAAATAATAACAATAAAGAAGAAAATATATGCAGTCAACACATCAAATCGTTTCATTTCGAAGGCCAAGTCACATCTGTGCGATAAACTCTGTTGTGGTGGTGATTTTAATATTGATTATGCATCTAATTTCAAAGGATGTCATATATTTTAATTTATTACTGGAAAGTGTGGGTCTGACGCAAACACTAACTAATCCAACCCGAATTACTGACAAATCATGTCCCCTAATTGATCTAATGCTGATATCGGGTGATCTTTCGCTGATAAACATTGAAACTTTGCCTTAACCGCGCAGGTAAATTCTCATTACTGACGGATAAAAAAACAAATTAAATATCTGGAAGTTAGGGACATAAAATATATAGACGTACAACAATTTTCATATGATTTACAGTCAATTCCATAGCGGAACATTTTTGATATCCAAACTGTTAACGACAATGTAAAATTTGTTAAATATACTAAATATACTAATAGATTTACATGCTCCACTAAAAAAAGGTAAGGATCACAAAGGACTATCAACCGTGGATAAACAATGTTAAGGACTTGATTAAGCTTAGAAATAAGGTATTGAGTCGGTATAAAAAACCAAAACAGATGCGGATAGAGATTGTTATAAGTCACTTCGCAATTTGGTAGGTAATGATTAAAAACGGAAAGAAAGCCCATCTTAATACTAAATTATCGGAAACGAATAATTTGTGGGGCGAGTTAAAAAAAAACGCTATGACGGAATAAAAAAAATAGAGCGGAGCTACCAGAGTCCTGGAGGAAACCAGATGAAATTAATGACTTTTTTATGAATTCAATACCTCAAGTCAAGAGGCCTGATTGAATATTACACAAGGAATATTAAATATACGGTAAAGCTTTTTCTTAAATTTTCCAATATCACAGAAATAGATGCATTGAATGTAAATCGAATGTCTCTGGTATTTAAGGGTTAAATATGCGTATTATATATCTCTGTTGTCCCTTTATCCTCCGATATCTGACACATATCGCTAATTTTTGTCTGGAAAATTCGGTTTACCCAGACGACTGGAAGAAGACCTTGATGACGCCATTACCAAAAATAAAGGACCCCCAAATATTCAAAGACTTAAGAACAATAAATGCTTTGCCATATCTCTCTAAAATTCTGAAAAAATTATCAATAGTCAACTCTGCGCAAAACAGTATTTTGAAAGAGACACAGTCGGGTTTTAGACGTAATCACGGGTGCTCTACCGCTTTGGCCAATGTGAGTGACGATATTTCTGATGCTGGAAGGGTTACGATAATTTTTCTATCTGGCAGGTCTCAACGCGTTAGGATCGAAGATAGTATCTCCGCGGAGCGGCTGATTACCAGTGGCATACCGCAGGCTTCAACATAAGTCCCTTGCTGTATGCCATTTATACTTCTAACCATCAAACAGCGTTTAAATATTGTAGTGATCAGTATTACGCGGATGATAGTGAACTGTACATTTCCTCTTCATATGAACATATTCTTGAAAGTTGCGATAACCTAAATGATGCTTTGGAGAGACTAAGATCTCTCTGTCTAAAGCAGTAATTGTTCTTGAACATGTTGCTGAATGCTATTCGGTCCGAGAAATGATGTCACTAATATAAAAAATCAAATTAATATGGAGATTAGGGATGGTGTACGCAATATCGGGCTTGTATCTGACAGTCCAATAAGATTCGATAAACATGTCAATAACTGTATACAATGAGCTTATGTTAGAATGAAATTAATGTACGCTAATCGTCATGATTTGTCCGTGACAATGAGGAGGATGATGCTGTGCGACTCTGTTGTGCTCTCTGTATTCGACCACGCAGATGTTGTTTATGGTAACTGATTGACTCAAATGCAGAGAAACAGAATACAGAATGTTCAGATCTCTTTTCTGCGGCTCATTTATGGGATTCGCAAGTATGAAAAAATGACTTATAAGCTAAATGATGCGGAATGGTTGAGTAAGGAGTGCAGAAGAAACGCCCACTCGATTCGTTTTTATAATAGAATTGTCACCTATAAACTCCCACTTATCTGTATGAAAGGATTGTATTCCGTTTTCAGGTGCATAATATTAACATCCGCTCAAGAAACCTAATTACGCCGCCTCTGCATATATGTTCAATCATCTTCCAAGCGGTTTAAAGACTCTGCATCCTAATAAGCCTTGCCGTCACATTTTTAAGTATTATTTCAACAAACAAAAAAATATATATATCTAGATACTAGAACAGCTATTATAGAAGTTTTTTCCTGCTTTTGTACTAACAAATTGGACCTGAAAACGTGATTACAGTTCATAGTTATGTAATTACCTATTTAAAGGAAAGTGCCCTACCTACCTCTAATGGGACGACACCGATGCCTGTCTGAGGTCTGATTGGTTGAGGCATTATAGGAAAGAGATATCAAGTGCACAGTGCAATTAGGCGTGCGCCGATCCCAACATAACCACCAGCGTCAAAGCGGAAACCTTCTATTGTTTTAATACTGTGTTTTGCTGTTACTATTTGATGGAGAACGGTGATTTTAGCACGCCTACGCTTGGAAGAGAACTTGATTACTATTTGGCCTTGCTTTCCCTTCCGTCCCTGTTTCAGACTACTGTGTCCTACAATAACTGTTATTTCAATGTTACCTATATTACAGAATTCGGCTAGCCGGACCAATGCACGAGGGTAATTTGAATTGTTGTATATTATATTATAGTCATCTTAGAGATTCCGCTACAGGAGAAATTTGGAAATAATTAGTTAACTTGTTAAATATAGGATAATTTATTGAATATTATAGTGGAATAGAGAATTATAACAATAACACATAAAAGTCTAGATAACTTTTATTGATTAATTATTTAGTTGCCACCCCCTAACGGGCCGCCACTGCTAATTTTCAATAACATTGGACTTGGGGGTTTTGATATATTTTAAAATATGCTTTACGGAATCTGACGCTCAATATTTTTGGGCAACCATTGTACCCATGAACTATTTGATATTATAAATCAAGTGTAATTCTTAAGTAAGGGAGAACGAATCATTGTAGATACGCACAATTCTGGAAATTTGTCATGCTTACGTTCATGTATTATACTTGAAAAGTCCTTTTATTCTATCGTACGTTTCTTGCATTAAAGTAAAAACTTTTCCATCCTATAATAGGTTTTATTTCCAGTTTTTGTGAAAATATAATTTTTTTGTTAAGTCATCGGGGCATCATTAGCGAATATGTTTTTGTGAAGCTTAAGGCGGGGAGAATGTAGGTGGGTACATAATGAGACATTTTATCTAAAATGTAGGTATGGTCTGAATAATATGTAAAATTTTCTGTCAGTTGGTGAAGACAATAGATATAAATGATTAGGGATTATGCACTGAAGAAAAGAATTTAATATTACATGGAAATAAGTTTATATTTTCGACATTTCTGAATTCATTGTTTTGAATTTTGGTGTAATTAAAGGGCACACTAGTCTATTGCTTAAAATTTTAGTTAACTCATTGGGGTACTGATTTATAGGGGTTTTTTATATATTTTAGGAGGAACGCTCACTCCTATAATTTTTTTATTGCTTAAATTACAAAAATATTTTGGTGGTTATGTATATTTTGTATTTTATGACATGACGGATTTCATTTTGTCACTCTCGGTTTCACCGGAAATGACATAAGCTGTTTTTAAATGGAACATCCAGTATATTTTTGGCTATATCAATTCAGAATACCATTCCTAATTCAACGATATCCGATACGTCACTTTTTGATACATTAAATAATTATTCTTCCTATACTTATTTTTTCATCTAGATCGCTAGCCCACTAAAATAGTTTATTTGTAGTCAAATTCTTTATAAAAATGCAACTTTAGAAGTTTTATTGTGTTTTAAATTTATTGCACACTTTTTTTTAACACTTTACGAAAGCTTTTTACAAGACAACTCAATTTTTTTCAGATAGAAACATATTGCCTCATTCGGGCAGTTTTTTCCAACAATTTGACAGCAAACACCCTTATGTCAAGTTAAAAGAGGAGAAATAATTTATTAAAAATACAAATTCATGACACAAATTCATGATACAAGAAGAATAGCAAACGGTTTGTATTTTCTTGGTACCCATGACGCCATAATGCTAACAAAAAAATGAACATAATAATTATAAATTTAAAATCCGTCATGATTTGGCTTAGAAATAATCATTTTAGGGAGTTCATAGCAATCTAGAAGAAATTAAAATAAAAATAGATTTAGTGTCAAATAGGCATGTATACGTCTTTGAAGTTGGAATGGTGTTCTGGATCGATATAGCCAAAAATATACCGGGTGTTCCATCTAAAAATCCAAAGTTGAGATAATTTCCGGTTAAACCGGAAGTGACAAATTGTATTCAGTAATTTTATAAAATGCAAAATAATATCACATTCAAACAAACCAAATTTTATTTCTGTACTTTAACCCATTAACACCGATAATAAATATGTTTATGTATTGATATATTTTATTACAAACATGAAAGAAAAAACAGTTTCATTGAAATGTCTTAGAACATTGTTGTAAAACCAAAAATAACTGGGCAAAGGCCGTTCCCATATGGAAACACTAAGCGCTTTCCACATAATTTTCGGTTCGATAGAAATTTCAAATAATACAAATATTATTTGATGTGAAACCCTCGAAAACACTCAATGCATCGCACTTGCTGCACATTGTTCTCCCCCGACTTGAACATCTGCTTTCAGCGCATCTTCTTCTTTTCCCATCGGGTACCGAAATCACCAAATGATGTAAATAATAGTATCTAACATCGTCGCTTATGCGAAATTCGCTTGCTGCAGCTTTGGGGAGTCTTCCAGAAGATGATGATACCTCTGGAGATGCGCTATTTTTAAACAGCGCATAATTGTTCGTTTGTCGTATTATTTCTTGCAACAGCTCATCAGAGAAAAATAATTCAAAGAGATCTACGCAGCCCAAAAAAGCATATTTACTATAGTTTCCCTCTGGAAAGTCGGTATGGTTAAGTTGCAAATCTCCTAACTGGAGAAAATTTAAATTTTGTGGTCGAGTTGTGATTGTTAGACTCGAATTAGCTAGAGGCGCTGTACTACTAGTGGGCTCTGCACTAGTGGTAGGTAACGTGTTAAAAGTTGTTGCTGCTCTTGTACTAGGTTTATCTACTACATTAATTGGATCTTCCTCAATACCAAATCTTGCTCAGATCAGAATCAGATATCACAGTTTCTGCACCTGAACATAGTTGACGCCTATTTAGAATATCTACTAAGCGTCTTTATCCGCTGAATCTTCATCGGTTAATACATTGCTCTCTGGAGGTTCAATACAAATAGTCGAGAATTCCATCCCACTTTCAGTTTCTTCATAAGCGAGATCTAACGCCTCGAAAGTAATTGAAAATAAATTCAACTAAAAATGTGATGTAACATTGACCTAGGAAGCGCTTAGTGGTCCCATATGGGAAAATCATTGTTTTCAATGTTATAGCAAAAAAAACAAAAAATGTATTTAAGGAATAAACTTCACAGAATATAGTCTAATGTTTGTTGAAAGTATTCTCAAAATCAAAACAGCATACAAGCGCATGTTAAAAAAATAATAATTCTCCAACAAAACGCGGCTCCCTATTTTTATCTAAATAAATCCAAGCATAAATTGACACAACTTTCAGTTAACAAAAACCACCGAGAACTTCTTAATTAAATTTCTCCATTATCAAATGGTATTCGGTCTAAAAATAGATCATAATATGCAGGTAGCTGAAATATGCTCTATGTTTTTGCAATAAAATGTATTGCGCAGGCTGTTTGCTGGATCCGTATGGTACCGCTAATGGGTCAAACAACTAAGAAAGTTATAGGGATGAGCGTTCCTCCTGAAACACCCGATATATTGACTGGTCTGTTTGCCGATATCGTTTCTTCTAAATTATCCTTATATTTCAAAAATCTAATCCTATTCGATACAGGGTGCATCACTAAATAATAAAGTATTTGATAAAGTAAGTGTATTTGACGTTATTTCATATTATGCTAAGATACCACTTTAGAATCATTTTATGCAAAAAATTTCCTTTCCTAAATAGCTTTAAATTATGAAAAATCTCCTTTGTTTAAGTAGGCATTCTTCAGTTACTAGACAATATTATAAAATACCGTTATTGTCTTATTCCCTTGAATTTCATGGTTACATCATTTGTCAAGCGCCATACATAGCAACAACTAAAAATATTTTCTTCCACGATCATGAAAAATGATTCAAAATCTACCTTATAATTTATAAATAGCAATTTTCGTGCGTGGGAAAAAATATTGATTGAAATAATTATACTCGGAATAAATTTTATACTGTAAATCTGATTTCGGAAATTATAAACACATTATTGTACTAACTGTCTTATACCCTATATTTTAAAAATTAATATATAATAATATTCTCGTCTGGTAAACGGCAGTCGCACGCAAAAAGCTTTCTTTCTGTAGGTGTGTAATATTTGCTTTACTACCGCGAAGCGTGAAAAAGCTATTAAACTACTGTCGTTCCCTATTTAACTGAAACTGATTTATGCATTTTTTAAAGGTTATTAATTTAAAGAAGCATTAAACTTTATTCATAAAATAATTATTATAAAATAGTTGTAATCGAGATTACGTTATATATAATTTGACTTTTTGACGTTTTACCTGTTTCCTCAACCTATTTACTACCCCGATTTTCCTTACAACAAAATTGGGCATTTTTACTTCTTTGATTTCTTGGATTGGCCCACGTTAGACTCATGTGTGTACAAAATTAGGATGTCCTATCTACGCGTTAAGCACTACATTACACGCCTAAAAGGTTTATTTTTCTGAAGTAGTCCATCTCGAAGTGGAGTGAAGTTATAAAATGCTGGAATTTTATATCAAATTTAAAATTAAAAATCAAATCAAATAATGCATTCGATTTTTCATATTTTTTAAAAAGTTTCTTAAAAGTTAACGTTACGTAATTTTCATAATTTATAAATGGATTTTTTCTTTTTCCTGCTTTGCTCAGGTAAGAAGGGATCTAAAAAAAATTTTGTACTCTCTAATTATTCTAAATCATTTAGTCAATTCCATTCCCTTCTCCTCCTTTAATTTTACTTAAACTCAACTTATATAAACAATTTTCTTTTTCCTTACAGTTTAAATCAATGTCATGAGTTTCTCCTAATGCTCTTGTATTTCCCACTGAAGATGAAGGTTTGAACCTTCGAAACATGTATGGTTTTCGATTTTGTTATGAAAAAGGTTTGTGTTAAGTACATGAAATACCACACTCGCTAGAATAAATAGTCCCATCGTAATATATTGAATCGATATAATATCCTATAATATCCTATCTGTGCTTAAAAATTGCACAAAATTGGACATTTTTAAACTAGTAAGAACTCCACTTACCATAAATTTATACCAGATAAGGTTTCTTGCTTCTGGAGGTGAACAAAAGAGGTGATGTTATTTTCTTCTACAAAAAATATATTGTCTTGATTTAAAAGACAATTTCATAAAATATATTAACGGTTTACTTGCATCACTTGGATTAGCTTCGACTTAATCTAAGGTTCACCTTATATCCAGAATTCGGGTTGCACGCGTTCGCTTTTACCCTTAAGCTTGGCTTACCCCACAATTCTTCGGCTTATCCTGAAAATCTAACCTTAAACCAACCTAAACAGATTTGTATCTGACATAACAAGAAATATGTCAGTGATAAGATGAAAAAGTTTCAATAAAAAGGCTTTTCCTATGTTATCAGTTAATAAAAACGAATAAAAGAGACAAGATTTTCCTTTGGAAGCGAAATACAATTCCAATGTATTAGACAAAGATGACAAAATCAAAATATTAAACATACGAAAGTACTTTGCTATATAGACTTTAACCATCAAAGTCAGTTAATTTTATATTAACTTTTCAAATTTTATATTTAGTAAAAAAAATTGTATTTTATTTTAATAACCTATATCAACCAATGTCCCATCGGTAAGGACAATTCTTTCTATAAAAGTTTGGTGTTTATCAAAATTATTTTTTTTAATCGAAATAGTATTCAAAAATTATTTTTCTAGGTAGATATATGAGTTATTCTTTTTAGCTTCAGTCAGCTGAAGATATTTCTATTGTAAACGTAACGATAAAACATAATATGTTTTGAAATAGTAATAAACCTTTTAAAAAAAAAACATCTTCAATATCCAAATAGTTAACTCATGGACCTACTCGAAAGGTAGCGAAACATTTTCTTCTTCTAAGCAACTGGTTACCTTTGACAAGAAATATTATTATATTTTAAACAATAAATATTATTTGAATATTTGACAGTTTTCTATATTTACTGCCTTCATAATGTTAATTACGTAAAATAGCTTCTGACGTGGTTAAAGTCGAACCTGCTACTATACCTTATTGAGCCTGACTATGCTCTATGTAGTTCGGCTTATGTTCCATCTTCTTGTTCATAATTTTTTTGCAGGCGACAAGCAATAGGAAGGGGATATTGATCCCTGGCTTGGAACCAAATAAAAATTATTTCTTCTGGTGTAAGAAGATGTCGTAAGTATGTTAAAGTTATGTTAGGGAATAAAGTTACCAAGAGAAGTCTTTAGTGTCATTATGAGGGAGAAAAGTTTTCTAGTGCTCGCCTTATCTTGATAGCCCACAGTTATAATGTTTTCATAAACAATAAGTCTTCCTATCAGTTTACTTGCAATATACCAAGACTATGTACTTTATTGTTTGGCTTTATATGGCCACTAGTTTAGTTGCTCGCTGGCGCCTCGGGACATCAGAACAAGCAAAGCGAAAATATTTTATTTCTGAAACAACTTTACGAAACTGTATGTTTGCTTTACGATCTACGATACAATAATTTTCAGAAATATAAAGAAATTATGCTAGGTTACATTCATGAACATATTTCTTCTTATAAATTTAATTTTTAAATTAGTCAAACATCATAATCATAATGAACTAGAATAATTGTAATAAGCTAATTTTAAAATAATATTTATTAATATTCACAAGTAAGATTATTGATGAATCGTTCTTGTTGACCACCATAAGCGGCAGGCCTCGCAAATTCTGCTTTCCTGCTTCAATTCTTTCTTCAAGTGATGCTATCTTTTTTAGTATTGCAAACAATTTAAATGTTGTTACATTTTGGTATTGAATTTTTTGGGGTAAGAAAAATAATTTTCACTATTATTAGATAAATTATTACTATTAGTCTGGGTGACAGGTTGTGTTGATGCACTTGCTGGGTTCTTATTAGCATTATCTTGATTAAGGCTTGAGTGATATTAAGTTCTAACATTGTTAAACATATAATTTTGTTTTACATTTGAATTATTAAATTCTGTGTGAAATAGACTGTGATGCTTCCTACTGCCAATGGAGCAACGACCTTGAGATCTGCATTTATTTAACAAATGATAACTTCCCAAATAATTAAACAAAGTTTGTTAGTTAAAACAAACTGTTTTCTATTACCACTGGGTATACTTTTAACTTTAAAACATTTGTAAATAGGATGGGAATTTCTTTTACAATAAACACATGTAATAGGACTATTACGATTATTACGAGGGTTTGGATTTGATAAATTATTATTGGTCAATGAAAAAAGAGCTATTTTTCTTTGCAGTTTTGGGTTTACATTTATGTCATCTAAATTCTCAAGGACAATACAGCGTACAACTAAAAACATGCAAAAGTCGCTTAATGTGGGAAGAACTGAAAGGTTTTTCTCAAATTCATATGCTCTACGAGTGCTAAAATCGGCGGCCGACGCACATCTTCGCAGACAGCATGAAGTATCCCGCCTCAACAAAGACCTGGAAGAAATTTTGGCTTGGGGTGACAGTAACCAAGTCGAATTTAACGCTAAAAAAACCCAGGCAGCAGTTTTCTCTAAAAAGGTTACCATTACAGAACCGGAAATAGTCATGGCCGGACACACAATACCACTGGCTTCTTCTATTAATTTGCTGGGCGTCAATCTGGGAGGAAATATGTCTTGGCATAACCACGTTATGGCAATCGCCAAAATAGCTTCTCAGAAGCTTGGGGTACTCTTCCGAACCAGAAAGTTGTACACACCTCAACAACTTTTGACACTATACAAAGCCCAGATTCGACCATCACTAGAATACTGCTCTCATGTCTGGAGCTCTGCAACCAAACATACTCTTCGGCTGCTGGATACCATCGAAAGGAGGGCTATTCATCTGATCGAAGATCACGAGCTGACGAAGAACCTCGACAGCCTAGAACATCGAAGACAGGTTGGGGATTTGACTCTCTTCTACAGATATTTTCATGGAAGGTGCTCGGCTGACCTTGCCCTCTTAAATCCGCCCAGAGCGACGAATAGCAGAAACACACGACGAACCACTGACGCCCATCCATATGTGGTTAAGCTTAGTACTCCTCGAACTTCATTATTTAACAATTCTTTCATCTGGAGGACTACATCCTTGTGGAACGACCTTCCCGAAGTCGTTTTTCCCAACGAATATAACCTCCAACGATTCAAAACCAGTGTGAATCGCTTTTTGCGCCTACGCACTACTCCCAGAGTGCCCTAAAGGACTTTTCCTATAGTGCATGTGTTTGATCATAAAAAAAAAAACGAGATTTCTTGTGATGATATGTCACTTGACCCCTTTTCCCATTTAAAATTTTAAGGGTAACAGCTACCCCTTAGAGGCTGTTAAATCACGATGGCTGCAAATATTCTTTAATAGCGACCCCCTTAAGCATAAAATTGACTTATCTTTCTGATTTTTAATATTATTTACTGGAAGAGAGATATTCAAGTTGTATAATTATTAATGTTTTATTAATTTAACATTTTTTAATAATTTTTAAATATGTCAATTATTGATTATTTTTCTTAGATTAGACAATATTCAATGATTGTGGCAATAAATTGAAAATGTGCAGATTGACATTTAAAAAATATTTCTTGCCTATTGTCAAGATACTCTGTATATTTGATATAGTGTGATTCAAGATATATCGTTGATTTTCACTGCAATAAATCAACTACCTGATTAATCCCTATTATTTCTACACTTAAATCTTTAAACCCCAAAAAATGGATACATGGTCAGCTTGAAAATATAGCTATCCTCACATTGATTTAATTTTATTTTGAATTAAAGAAACATTTTGAGACAGAGTAAGTATAATAAGAATAAATGATCCTACTATATTACAGATTTATTCGTTTCAATAAACCAATCTTCAAAAAGTTGTGCGTCAATGTCTTGGTGGTAATCTAGGGAAGAATCTGCTATGTTTTTAGCTTAAAGCAACAGACAGTTCCGAACAAATACATTTTGTGACCTTCCATCTAATATTGATATTTCTTGCCTTTATTTGTAGAAGCCTTTGACATTTTTTGAAAATTCATTCAATCCTTTTCTTGCAGTCTCATGTATATCGAATCATGTTCGTCAAGGTAAATAATGCTTTCTTCGGAAAGTTATGCTACAAGATGCCGCACTCTCAGCACAAGTCCATGAACGCCATATTCTAACACCAATACAACAAAAAATATCATACTAATTAACAAAAGAAGTCACTGGTCGGAAAATCAATTGGAACTAAAATTAATAAAAAATCAGTTTGCTATTTATGTATTATTATGAATTTATACCTATATACTTAGAATGGTATAATTAGGGATGCAGGTAAATACAATTTTCACTTCGGCTCTGCCCGAAAAGAAGTAAATTTTATGGTTTTTATGGTCACAGGGTTAACTAGGCTTTCCTGCTTTCCTTTCCAGTAAGAAGATCAATGGTATATATTGAACATGAATCTATACATGAATGTACTGACTAAAAGCCAGTATTTTAATTTGTACACACGTACTAAATTTTATGTATTTTTACGACCAAAACATGACCTGAAAAGTCAAAATATTTGTTCGGCATGCCAAAAGTTTTACTGATACCGTAACCTATTTTACATGCGTTAATCCCATAATTTTTTTCCAGCTCGAACATTTGGGTCTAGAATGTAAAAGTTATCTAATAAAAGTTTAATCGCGGACCACAGCTGGGTTTTATGGCTACAAATGGCGGCGAATTTTTATCAAAATATACTGGAAACTTTTGTCTAAATTTGTAATATGTTCAATCTTAGGGACTTTTAGGAAAATTTGTAATTGATAGTTTACAGTAAAAGGGAATCCATAAAAACACAAAATATATTTATTATCTATACAGGGTGTCCGACCGGGAACCGCCTCGATCTATATATTAAAAACTATACATTGGTAAAATTTTGAAAATTATACAGTATGCTAATGTTGATGGGGGCAACTCGGCCAAAATATTTTCAGGGTGGCACTTCCCGTTATACCGGAAGTCGGTGTCAACGTGCTTATTTTAAATGGAACACTATATATATTATTACATTTTTGGATTCTACGCAAGATTCTAGGCAAATTTCATATATCATATACCTAAATCTAAGCATGTTTGACAAGTTTTTATGTCAAAAATTACGTTTGCAGACCTTCAAATAATTATAAATTTTTCCTATAAGGAAACATTTATTGTTTAATTTGGGTTGGAGTCTTGCTAAAGAACACCTGCTTTGATAGATTTTTATAATGTTTTGATAACTATTGCTACAGGGTGTTCAAAAAAAAAGATTAAGAAAATTTGTTGTTTTCACAGATCGACTTGACACCAACTTCCCTGTATAACCGGAAGTGCCGCCATATTGAAAATATTTAAGCCGAGTTTCCCCCATCAGCATTAACATACCGTCCAATTTTTTAATTTTCCTATGTAGTGGATACCGGGGCTGGTTGGACATCGGGGCACAGTGGTCACACCCAATAATTATTTTCCCAATTATAGTACTAGAGCGCTGCCATCTATAAATGAGACGCCGAACGCGCTTACGGATCGCAGCGGCTGACTTAATATGGACACGAACGGCGCCGTCTTGGCATAATTCGATAAAACTAGTGTTTTTAGTGTAAGTTTGAACTAAAATTTTCCAGAAATTTGGCGATATATAGCAATTGTTTTATAACGGCCAGTATTTGCAAGCATCTTAGTATTGTCAAACAGAATAGATTAAGAAGTATACTTTGTTTTTAAAAAAATCCGATGAAAAAGATCAAATTTGCGAACATTAGGACGCAGGGGTCTGGGGTAAAATGGACACTGCTCCATGTTGCAGAAAATAGTTTTGTGTTGGTGAAATTCGTCACAAAAAAACTATTGAAATATTATATAGGTCAAGTCGTAGTTCATTGTATTTAATTCGAGGTGACTCTCAATTTTTTACGCAAGCACTGTAACAATTTTATATTTCCTATCGTACAAAATTTTGCATCTTCCTTCTCCAGTTCAGCAGACAGCTTATCTCTATCGTTTTAATATAGATTTTAAGTTTTATAATATCAGCTGAATCCTTTAATTATGTTATGATTATGTGTTTTTGCGAGTGTTCTATTATGCAGTGGTGATATGTCTAGCGTACCCCCTTAATGTGTTCAAGGTGCTTCAGTATGGGACACATTGGTAATTTTTTGCACTTATAGGAAATCTTCTTAATAAAAATGTTTAAAATCATTTTCTTATTTCCTCTCTGTTAAAACTTCATCGCAGTTGTATGTTACTTTAAAACTGAAGCTGTAAGTAGAATTTTTTTTCGTTATCACAGTTTTTATTAAAAAGTGACCAAGGTGTCCCGGTATCCCCTATAGTTTTCATATATAAATCGATGCGGTTCCCGGTGGGATACCCTGTATACCGTTTACGTTTAGAGGTACTTTTAATGATTCGCCATTTTTTTGCTTGTTGATTGTGAAAAATTAAAAAATATTTCTCTCGTTCATTATATCCCATTTTTAAAAATAAATTTTAGAATGTTAATGGCTTAATCCAGTTTTGGGCCTATATGCACGCGAAACTTCCTCAATTGTTGAAAATGTAAAATGGATTGGATGCTTATTAGCTTCAGTTGCATGATAAATGCACTTTCTAGAAATATCAAGATTATTTTTAATAATAGAATGCGCCTAGTCTAAACTTATTTTATTATTAATTCTAAGTAATATTTTATTAGAACATAATTTTGAGAAAATTAAATATTAATAATATTCTCTTGACTTAATTTTTATTCTTTGCTATCTTGTATAGGGTGTTCAATTTGTTTCCTTAAAATGAGACACCCTATATACTGTATATTTTGTAACAATGTAATTCCATTTTTAACAAGCTCCTCAGAAATATATATCACTTTATTTTGTCTTAACCCGAAATTTATGTTTTTCAAAAATATACAATTCTCTTGAGTAGGCCATGGCGAATATTTAAAGAAAAGAACACAGTCAGTTGTGTCATAATGAAAAGTTCTTCTGTTTGTCAGAATATTCAGGTTCTCTAAGTTGTTTTCTAATTTTTATTTAATTAAAAAAACTTATTTTACCCTAACTATTACAGCCAATATAAACGAAGATATGACATGCTCGTTTCCTATAGCCAGTGTAACGACAATGCAGATGGATCATTAGAAGTGTATTTCAATTGTAAATATAAGCCTTTTATAGTATGAAATTTATAAAATTTCTTCAATCATTTGTAGATGTCTCGGAAGACGACAGTCGGATAAAATATTTTTTCCAAGGATAAAATCAAATTTAATTGAACACGGTGAATTTTCTGAACCTCGGACCAAAATCTGCCATAAGGAAAATCGCGAGACTGATGAAATAAATGTGCTTTTGCTTCAATTGAAACAAATCCTATCATAATAATAAATAATAACTATGTTTAAAATATGTCTAAGGCATAAAGGAGACAAATTTCAGAAAAACGTTCAAATTTCTGTTTTTTATATTTGATCGCACTTGTACTTAATTATTTTCTCTTAAATATCAGTCGTGGCCTACTCAAAAAAAATTCGGGCGTAATTTTAAGACTAAAAATATAATATTACAAATTTCTTAGAACCTTCTTAGAAACTGAATTATAATATTACATTATTAAATACTATTTAAAAAAGCAGAAGCCTTTTTCTTGAAAACTATTGAACGTAGAAAACAATGAATACGTCACTTCATTCTAGGTAAAAAACTACAAAGACGTCATCTTACTTGTTTGTAATAAGTTGCATGGTAACCGAAATATGGATGATGTACCAAAATGTAAAATTTTCAAAAACGAGGAGGCCTAGAATAATTTTAATTTGGCCATCTTTTGTTTCACAAAAAAGTAGTGCTACGAAAACTGCATCTTTCTAGCTTTACTAATAACGGAGATACCCCGTAAAACCACCGAAAAGTTTTTAGTATTTTTTTCTCTATATAAAGTAGAACGGTTTATAAATAGTAATTTTTATTCGCCAATAGTAAAAGAAGTTTATCGTGTGTAAAAAATTTAAAAGGAGGTCCTGTTTACACATATTAGAAGTAAAATCTGTTTATTCAAGCCTTTGGGTGTTTCTATAAACATTTTTTGATGGAAGATAATATTTATTCTATATTTTTATTTCTTTATGACAACCCCAATAGCATTTTTAGACACATTATGGTAAATGTATTGTAAATATCGTTTCTGTTTCCGATGAGAATTGGAAACTGTTGGCAACAAAAGTGAAAGTATTTTCGAAACGTATACATTTCAAATGGCACATTTGTACGTGTTTCCAAGTGGTTGGTACTAGCTGTGACTGTTTCGATGCACACTCCAAACTTTTATCGAAAATATTTCGCAGTAAATTTTATCGTGCAGTTTAGTAATTTCGATTTATATTTTTAACGTTCCCGCGATTTATTTGCATTTACAGAGAATAAAAATATACTTGCCAAAAAAATAAAAATTATGTTTTTTAAATTTTCAAAATTTAATTTATTTCTTTTATAAATCGGATAAAATGGAACTTATGTAACAATATTTGGCTTTTCAAAAGATGCAAGAATTTCATTAAAACTCATTTTAACAAAATAAAAATTTATTTGCATTAGAGCAATACATTATTCTACTCCAAAATGGATACAATTTCTAGTCTTTGGCTTCTATAATATTTCGTACATCATGTAGCTATAATTTATAGAAAATGTGTTGAAACATAAACACTGTTTCGATAATGTATCGACCGAGTGAGAAACAAACGTAGCTAAAATAAATTTTACCGTCACATTTGTTCGGGAGCTAACCGCATTCTACGCCAAAAAGAAGTGTAGAAGAACGTTTCTTCTGTATACATACATAACCTAAAACCAAAATTAATATATTTTTGAACTGTCTGTTCCAAACCGAAATTGAAAATATGTTGAAATGAAAGAAAACAATCGGTTGGTGTTAATTTTTTTTAGTAATTCACGCAGCACTAGAAAAAAAAATCCAGTTATTGAGAGTATATACAGGGTCCGCAAACGAAGCGTGGGCGGAAGATTAAATCGTTATCGAAGAACTTATCAACAATACTAAAACAGCTTGAGATATTGGATTAAAAGCGGCATGTTTTAAAAATATTTTAAATTATACAGGGTGGCCCAAAAAAGTGTGACAGCATAAAGTTATATTTTTTTAAATGGGACACCCAGTATTTTATTGCATATTTAGGTTCGTATTACTATCGTTTATAAGTGCCTCAAGTTTTATTTAATTTGGTTTTGTAGTTTCGGAGAAATAAATTAAAAACTAAACAAAAGAAGTTTTGCAGTCCTGAATAAAAAAATCAAAAAAACAATCCAGCACTATTTTTTTAACCTCGGCATTGAGTGAAACTTATGACAAGAGGTCTAGAGATACTATGAATGTAATTGCGTTTATTTATTTTATACAGGGTGTTCATAATGAGCTTTCAAAAACCCCACATTTTAAAATAATTTTTCTCAAGTTTTTCAAATGGAACACCCTGTATATTATTTGGCTATTTGACGTAGAATTCATAGACAATTTTTTTTTGTAATACAAGCATATAAGTTATATCCAGCCGTTTTCGAAATAATTGTAAATATCATAAATTATGTGTTTAAATAGAGTTTTTATTGTGAAATTTTGTTATAGGCGACTAGACTAATAATTGTAAACTAAAGTAAATGTTCAAAATAGCTTCCTTTTACTTAATTTAATGATTTTCCTCTACTGCCAACAGAACTCTTAATTCATTTTCTTCATTAATAACGGGTTTATTGATTATCATCCTTTTTATGTACGCAGTGCTTCCTGTTGCTACAAATCTTTGCAACATCTTCTCGAAGGTTTTTGGTCTCGGCTTTCTCTCAATATTTGGATATCTTTGAGCATACACTCGGCTTGTGAGGAGGCAATTTCTTGCACATTCACCCAGTATAAACATCATATTTACCATTTCTAAAGTTGTAAAATTCGACATGTTGTGTAAGTTAGTACTTAATTTCGACGACTGAACAAATGTAAATAATTTTATTGACAATGTAAACAAAAAGAAATCATGGCAACTCGATTAAGAATAAAAAATAATATTAAATAATAAAAGTAGCAAAAATGTATGATTTTAAAATTTATATCGAAATAACTAAAATACGGTAAACTCTAAGAGTAAAAGGAAGCTATTTTGAACTTTTACTTTAGTTTACAATTATTAGTCTAGTCGCCTATAACAAAATTTCCCAATAAAAACTCTATTAAAACAACATAATTTATGATATTTACAATTATTTCGAAAACGGCTGGATATAACTTATGTACTTGTATTACAAAAAAAAATTGCCTATGAATTCTACGTCAAATAGCCAAATAATATACAGGGTGTTCCATTTGAAAAATTTGAGAAAAATTATTTTAAAATGTGGGGTTTTTGAAAGCTTATTATGAACACCCTGTATAAAATAAATAAGCGCAATTACATTTATAGTATCTCTAGACCTCTTGTCATAAATTTCACTTAATGCCGAGATTAAAAAAATAGTTCTGGATTGTTTTTTTAGATTTTTTTATTCAGGACTGCAAAACTTTTTTTTTTAGTTTTTAATTTATTTCTCCGAAACTACTAAACCAAATTAAATAAAACTTGAGGCACTTATAAACGATAGTAATACGAACCTAAATATGCAATACAATACTGGGTGTCCAATTTAAAAAAATATAACTTTATGCTGTCACACTTTTTTGGGCCACCCTGTATAATGTAAAATATTTTTAAAACATGCCGCTTTTAATCCAATATCTCAAGCTGTTTTAGTATCGTTGATACGTTTTTCGATAACGATTTAATCGTCCGTCCACGCTTCGTTTGCGGACCCTGTATAGAGAAACAAAGCTGGATGAAGTTTTAAAAAAGTTTAAGGAGCCATTACAATATTTTCAGGAGGAGGATATGTCTTGGTGTAATTATAAATTTCTATCTTACAAGTTTCGTAAATGAATGGATGCCATTGTTTGGTAAATATTTCGAAACAAGAACATATTTAAGTGTTTTAGTAACTGGATTCGATAATGTGTCGCAAGTTTCGTAACACATGTGTCTCGATACAACTTTCTAATTTGAATCGGAAAGGTTATATTCGTTGGGACATACGATATCAGGAAGGTTGTTCCACAAGGATGACGTTCTTAAAATGAAATAATTCTTAAACAATGAAGTTCGAGGAGTACCTACTAAGCTGAACCACATACTGGTGGTCAGCAGTGATTCCTCGTTTATTTCTGCTATTCGTCGCTCTAGGTGGAATTAAGCGGGCAAAGTCAGTCGAACATTTGCCATTGAAATATCTGCAAATC
This sequence comes from Barypeithes pellucidus, assembly GCA_963991005.1. Taxonomy (NCBI): domain Eukaryota; kingdom Metazoa; phylum Arthropoda; class Insecta; order Coleoptera; family Curculionidae; genus Barypeithes; species Barypeithes pellucidus. The sequence continues at coordinate 47,218,560 of OZ022560.1, forward strand.
ACCAACCTCAACAAACCCGAACAAACCTGTCTTCGATGTTCAAGGCTGTCGAGGTTCTTCATTTCGTGGTCGCCGACAAGCGGTCTTGAAATGAATCTAACTTTTTGGTTCGAAAAAGTACATCAAGTTTCTGCGAGGCTCTATTGCGTTCAGTTAATTAATAGACAAAGCCAATAAAATTGCATGTACATCATGACAATATCCGGTTCTGCAATATTAACCTTTTTAGAGAATACTGCTGCGTGAGATTTGTTTGTAAATTGGATTTGGTTCCTGCTTCATAAAACAAAATTCTTCCAGATCTTCGTTGAGGTGTGATACTTTAAGCTGCATTCAAAGTGAAAAATGAGAGACAAGTACGTTGTCGTTTCAATCTATTGGATTTTTGGAAGATATAAAACTGTGACAAGAAATTGGAAACTATGAAACTCAGTACAGTTCTATTCATTGAAAATGGGGACAAGTCTTATGACTAGTTTTGCCATATTTGGGTAAATCAGGCTTTTCTGATTGATTTATTGTTTTGAAGGTTATGAGCAATATGCATTGGCGTCGCTAAACAAAATAAAATAATTTAAATGTTATAAATGTATAAAAATATTTCTATAATAACACGTACTTTTAACTCAACGTAACATAACTAATAACGTATACGTAACCGAATTTATTACCTATATTCAGATTGAAAAATCTTTTCGTCAGTAAACTGCCGCGTTCCACAACTTATAGTCGCAGAATATATAATTTAATGTGAAAACTTATCCGAGATTATCTACATTCATCTGTGAGCAATATTTCTTTACGCAGCTACCCAGTTTTTTTAGCTCCGATTCCTTTGGGTCGGAAATGCGGACCTGACAAGTACCAGTTTTTTTTGTCAAACACCCCCATTGTCCCCAAAGTTGCTTAACTGTTAAAATTGTGTACTGACCTTTTCCGTATAAATTTGCTAGTGTCCGTATTCACCACCCATCTTCAATTCTGGCTATAATTTCAACTTTTTCAAGTTCTGTTAAATGACAAGGCATTTTGAGAATTCTGACAGTGGCAGTGTTGTTAACCATAAACTTTTGAAGAAGTAAAATTAATGAAGACCGATTTACATTATAACAAATTTAGTGTCCCCATTTTCAATGAATACAACTGTACATATCACAAACTCTACAAGAAATATCGTGGTACATTTCTTTAAACCTACCATATAGCTAAGCCATCAAATGATGTAACTCAGGGGCGTACCGTACCTTCCAAGAATCTAACAGATTCTGAGTATTTATTTCCATTTGATTAGAAAAATTCTTTATTATACAGTAGGGATGACGCTTTGGAACAGGATCTGATCTTTTCGAAACATGTTTGTATGTGGAATAGATGGAAACAGGTACAGGTCGATAGGTTTTCCTGTCTCGCTGGAACAGTCTGTTTTGCTGGAGCCGCCTGCCTCGCCGTAACAACCCGTTTCGTCAAAGCGATCTGCTTTGCCGCAACAACCTGTTTCGCCGGAACAGCCTGTTTCGATGAAACAGCAGTGATCGTGATATACTCAGACACTGTTGCAACGGAGAAGCAGTGATACGGAATGGATCACGCAGTGTTGTCGACATTTAGGAAACTAAATATTTATCAATAATACTTTTTGTAACACAAAAATAAATTTAAATATATGAATTAAAAACTCCTTGGCAATGTATGGAGATAAAGTGTATCAGCTTCATGAATGCTTTTATTAATTGTTAAATAATTATAGGTAAACACCTATTATCAGTAACATCTAAATAAAAAAATATCGTAGATCGTCCTTTTTGCACAATCGAATGTTGTATTTTTAAATTTGTTATATAGGAGATGTATACGATATTTGTTAACTTGCATAGGGATATTACACTTATGCGTTTGTTAAAAAGTTCCAAAGTTGGTTACTTTTATTTCGTGTTTGATAAACTTTGCATTAAAATAAAAATAGAACTGACGAAATTCCCTAAATGCGAACGAATACAACAATTGGCAACCCGGCCCGTTGGATCAGAATGCACCGATGACGCGACGCGGCGTTTCGATGTATCAGAGCAGCGAACCTTTTGAAACAGTTTAGAACTGAAACAGGTAGTTTTAAAAACCGGAAGAGGTTATACCTGTAATTTAAAATTCCCCGCTCCATCCATCTCTATTATGCAGTGATACGCAATTTGATAATACGATAATTTTTTAAAATTGATTTCATAAAAAATATATTTTTCGAGTGGGAAAAAATTATTTTGTCGTAAAGGTTTCGCAAGTTTTAAAGCTCTGGAATTGAAAACATTCAGGAAGGAAAATTCAAACGCAGATATATGGAAAAATAAATATGGAAAGTTAGTTTCAGTTTTTTTATGTTACATAGAAAAAATTAACTTAACTAACCTAGTAAGTTTTGAATGTTAAAAATTAGTATTTTCGAGAGTTATACATTATAAATTTATCTTAAATATTTAGTAAGACTGTGTCAAGTTTCCAAAGTTTTATCTTTCACAACGCATAATTCGGAAATGGGAGTTCGATAAGCGCAGTTGGTTTTTATGATCAGGGAACCGACGAATTTTAATAAAGGACACTGAGGAGATTTTATAAGTTTTCAGAAAAAAGTTTTCCTGTAGCGGTTTATGGTTGCGTTAGATTTTAACATGTCTTCATAATCTAAAAAGTTTAAATTCAGTTTTAGAATTCTTATAATTCCTCCAGTAATGGCTGATTATTTACATTCTTTACATTTGTTAACTTTAAATATTTAGTTTACTTTAAACAAGTATCTCGGATTTTTAGATATTGAAAGGTATGAATCCTTTCAGTATGTAAAGAAACAACTACCGATATGTTTTTATTTAAAAAGTTTTCATAAATAATAAATCGTACATTGTTTTGCCAATTGTAATGTAAATAATCATCCAACAAATTTTGATGACACACTGGCTGTGAAAGTTTTTCAGTATCTACGACACCTTAACAAAATTATTAAAATCGAATAATATGTGCGGAAATAGAAATATTCGAGTGAACCTAGTGACAATTTCGCTAAAGTTTTGACAACTTATTACTTGAAAATCTATATGACTGAGCCTGCCTAGTTCCCTTTTGACTTGGCTGGACCTTCAACACCCGTAGAGTTCAAATTCGTCGTGTCAGCTTGTGAGGCAAGCCGCCTTCAGCTAGTCGCACGTTGCGACGTAAACTCGCACAACATCGCTACCTACAGGGGTCAACTAAAACAAATTCCTTCTGTGAGAACAAACCTGCAAAGTACCATAGATATAGACACAGCTGTAAATCAACTTCAATATGCTATTATCAAAGCATATGAAAAACTAAAAACCCATGGGAAAAAGAAGGAAGTACCATGGTGGAATCACAACCCGAACAATCCTAAGGAAAGAGACCAGGAGACTTTTCAACCAAGCTAAAATCACAGAGGTCTAAGATATATACGCATAGAGCTTAGAAATAGGGCTGGAAAACTGCAACCGAACAGGTCAGCATTAAAAGGATTAAATGAGTCATTGAGATGTTCGAACCCTATAAATCCCCAGGGCCGGATGGAATCTAACCCATTCTTCTGCAAAAAGGACTAATATACTTAGTGCCATATCTCTGCAGAATACACCTCTCTTGCATCGCCTGGAGCGATATTCCCGAGGCATGGAAAACGGCAAACGTGAACTTTATCCCTAAGCCTGGGCGGGCAACCTACACTACAAAAGAATTCCGACCAATGTTCCTCCTTTCTAGTAAAGACTCATAGATAGGCAGAGGCGCTCGTAAAGAGCCTAGAACCAAGGAAGTCCTAATTAAATAGAGTCGAAACGGCGCTATATCAGAAGGGAATTGCTTTTAGTGTATTCATCGACATAGAGGGGGTTTTCGACATCGCTTCCTGTCAACCGCTAGGAAATATGTAACACAAAGATGGATTCACAACATATTAAAATACCGGCCAGTCAAAACGAGTTTACATATCCACTCTATTAAAGCCGAAATAACACAGAGAGGGGTATTGTCGCCTCTCCTATGGAACTTATTGATAAATAAGCTACTGACATATCTCAATGCTGAGGGCTGTTGCGCACAAGGCTATACAGATAATAGTACTCATCTTAGGAATGCCTCCCACTATAATAGCTGAGATTATGCAAAGAGCTCTGAATATCGTGTAGCGTTGGTGTATGAGGGCGGGCTTCAAAGTCAACTCTGCGTTTGACAAGGGTCTGATGTGATATACCCATGGATCAAAACTGCCAACAGTATGGGCGTAGGTGAATTTGGGGAAAGGCCCATGATTGATATGAGAATTAAGCATCCCACTGGGTAACTATGCCACAATGTACCAAGCGGAAGTTCATGCAATACATGCGTGCATACGAAAGAATCTTTAAAAGGGCTACCAAAAATATATCCTATCCGACAGCCAAGCTGCTCTTAAGGCTCTGAACTAAAATAGGTTCACATCTCAAAACACACTGGAGTGAGTGCCTTAATAACCTAAAAGAACTGGCGGTAGTACCCTTGTAGGTTCCTTCTCACTTTTGGATCAGAGGAAATAAAAAGCGGAAGAACTAGCGAGAGCTAGATCCGCTCAAAATCTCGGGGGCCCTAAACCATCCTGCGGGATATCAAAACAAGGAAAAATAAAATATTAGATAGATGGGAGCAAATATAACATCTTTCTCGGTGGCAAGGGTCACAGACACGCACGGGGCGTAATTGAAAAACCACCATAGATACTATAGAGTGGGATGCTACTGCTAACGCCGTCCAAGTTGAAACTCGTGACTGGTTTGTAAACAGGCCACTATTACTTAAGAAAACACCTTCAACGTATAGGAATATACAATGGACCCATTGAATCCAGACTCTGAACGAAAGTGAAACTGCCTTCGATATTATTTACAGCTACGAAGCGCTGACTCACAGAAAACTCAAGATTTTCGAGAATATTCAACGTGGCGACACCCTTCCACATGACAGACTTGATAGAAGGATATTGGGCCTTTTACATGGAATAATTAATATTTTCTAACAAAATCGGGGTTCACAATTATGCCAGAAGATGAAGATGAAGTTCGAGTCACACACCCGATCCACGTCTTTAACCAACCAACCAACCAGCCTGACTTCGTTTATTGGAATTAAGGATTTTTAAATTATAAATTATTTTATTATTAAATTATAAAAGGCGTGAATTTGAAAACTTTCCCGCTTTAATATCTAGCTTCCCGTAAATAACATTAAAACTAGAAAAGACACGTCAATTTTATGGTGAAGGGGGACACTTTCAAAGAAGTCTTGTACCCTTCGAGATTTAATCCCTTAGAAGGGTTACATATTATCCTTCTAATCTTAAATTGAAAGTATACGTCAATTATCTCAGAACCTTTCTTCACCACTACAGAATGAATAAAATTAATCACACCAGAAAAAAATAATTGTTTGAACAAATAAAAAAATATATTAATCCTCCTTCTTCTTGACGTACGTCGGTTAAAAAAATATGATAAATTGGCTTTATTACGGGTAATAATTGATTACATTAAGTTTTTCTATTATTTTTAGGCACTAAACTTAATGACAAGGTATAAAGTAATGTCTTCATAATTTATGACCTTATTATGATGTATTTTTCCATTTCATGTCACAATTTTTAGATCGATGATACACGGTTTATTGAGGTTCAATTTGCGAGAATTCGATGAACCCGGTGTACAAAAAATAAACAGAATCTGCACGCTTTACTCAACTTTAAAACTTTTAATGGTAGTATGAAACATCTGCAACAAAAAAAAATTAAATTTCCAAAAAATATAAATTGTATGAATTATAAATTGGAAAATACTTTGTATTAGCTATATTTTCTATCTATTTTTTATAATGTTTGTTATAATATATAAAATACAACTTAGTGTTACAGCTAAAGTGAATTAAATGTGCTAAAGGTATCGTTTATCCTATTATTCACTAAATATTGAATTTATTCATTTAAAAAAATTAAGAGCCGTATTTACTGAAGGGTTTTAAATTTAAACCCTTTCTTAATTGGTATTTGGCGGTTTAAAATGGCAAGTGTAAATCTATACGAATAAGTCGATACCCAAGTTTAAAAAGTAAATGATATTAGAGAATATGCTGTTCTCATAGAGAGAATTAAAACTATTTTGGAAACCCGAACAAACCCCCACAAAAATTATCGCATCACATTTATTTTTTTAAATTATTAATTCAGTCCCAAGAAAAGTAAAAAACTGTATTGTAGTTAGTTACAATTTTCAAATAATGTCAATAGTGTCAGTAAGAATGAAGTTTTACTGAATATTTCGCATATACAGGGGAAATTTTAAAAAATTTAATTTAATTGTCATGGCCTCTTTTAATTAAATAACGTAAAAGATAAAAAATATGAATATAATTTATGATTTCAAAACTGACTATTTCCGTCCCAGGCCCTTATTACTGCTTCCATTCGCCTTGGTAGACTTTCAAAGAGGCTGTTATGTTATTTTGTTCCACATTGTTCCGAATCACTTCCAACGCATTGTAATATTCATTCAGGTTACTGATTGGAGCCTGATGTTACTGAATCGCCCATCCTAAATGATTCCAAACGTGCTCGATTGGATTAAGGTCCGGGTTGCCAGCTGGATAGTTCATAGCGGTAACATTAATTTTCTAGTTATATTGAAAAAAACATTTACCTGTCTGTCTGCCTGTCTGATGCGTACAAACAATATCTTGATTCGTCCGTTAACAGTACGTTGAACCATTCTTTAAGACTCAAGTCAGTGTGTTCTCTACCAAAGAGGCAACTCGGTGTTCCCTGGTAAGAAAAGGACCTCTCGCTGAGACCATGGGACGGATATTTTCTTCCATAAGATAATTTCTAACTGTTTGTAATCAGATTTGTACATTTCGAACTGCTACAAGTTCAGTTTGTAGCATTTGAGCACTGCAGTACCGAGTTCTCAAAGCAATAAGACGTAAACACGGTGATCAATAACTATCGCAATTATTCTACGTCCTTGTCCCTCTCTTCTTGAATACTGTCCAGTCTCACTGTACCGCTGAACCATTCTTGAAATGGTACTTTGTTGAACGCTCAATAAATTAGCTTCTGACTTCGCCCATCTTCAATTAGACCAATAACTTGGACTACCTCTTCATTGCTCAAATTATATGTGAAACGTTGAGGAACATTCATTATAGACAAAACTAGCAAGATATTGAAATTAACGTTAATATATAGTAGAATATTCAGAAATAAACTATTCGTTACCAAAAAAATCCTACATCCCATGACTGTTTTTCAGAAATAATAAAGAAATCAAAAAAATGACATTAATGAAAAGACTAAAATAACACTTAAGTAATGTTGAGGGGCTCCGCGTAAATGTTAGTGTGTCCGAAATACATAAAAATTATGGTGATGCGATAATTTTTGTGGGGTGTGTAATATCCCGATAAAAATATTCATCAGAATACCAACTATAAAAATATTAAACTAAAACTAAAACAACATTTTATGGAACAATGGCACGGTGAAAAAATAGCTTAATTTTTGCGGTTAATTGATTATTCCGATCAGTATGTTTCACTGATTGGAGGTGGAAGTGGTGATTAAAATTTCGTGTTGCCACCATGCCAGATTTTTATTAAAAATTGTCAAAGTAAATTAGAGTGGGATCAAGCTATAAATATCAGTTCAGATAAGTTATAATTATGTTCATTTTTTGAAAGTGTAGTTCTTTCGAACTACCCAAAAAATAATAAATTATGTTATTATTGGAGAAAGATTTCAACGACCTTTAGAAAAATTATGTGCCACATAACCCCCCACCCCTTTCAGATTATAAGGGTAACCCCCCTCCCAGGGTGGTAAACTACGAAGGCTGCAGATATTCTTTAAAAGCCTCCAACTTCACAATAAAATTGACATAGCGTTCCGATTTTTAATATTATTAACGGAAAGCGCGATATTAATTGTAAAAATTAATTGCTATTCGCCACTTTTTTGATAATGTTACAGTTATCATTTAAAATCTCCAACTATCAATCTAGCAAGGTTGTAAATTTAATGTGCTGTGTTTGGGTTTGTTCCGGCATGTTACTGTCTCTCTAACTCGAAATATGTCTAGAGTCATTAATATTATAATTATTCTTTAAAAAAGTATTATTCTCTTCTAGTAATAATAATTTTGAATATCTGCATACAAAATTTCTTCCTTCGCTGTTATGTAGTTTTGTGAGTGTTTAAGTCAGACTCTATCGAACAACATCAATGAAAATCGAGGACATCTTATTATCTAAGAATCTTAAAATGAAATTCAAATCGGTTCTCGAAAAGTTTTTTTTTCCTCCTGGCAAAAAAGGTAAAAATATTTTCAATAGTGGAAAAATATAGAAAATAATAATAAAAATATTCCATAGGAAGACGAGCCAAAGTTCTTAAAATATAATATCCTGGGATGTGCAAAATAATAATATTAACTATTTGTTGTATTGGGGTATTGTTTTTTTTTTTTTTTATGATCAAACACAAGCACTATAGGAAAAATCCTTTAAGGCACTCTGGGAGTGGTGCGTGTGCGCAAAAAGCGATTCACGTTGGTTTTGAATCGTTGGAGGTTATATTCGTTGGGAAAAACGACCTCGGGAAGGTCGTTCCACAAAGATGTAGTCCTCCAGATGAAATAATTCTTAAATAATGAAGTTCGAGGAGTACTAAGCTTAACCACAAATGGATGGGCGGCAGTGGTTCGTCGTGTATTTCTGCTAATCGTCGCTCTGGGTGGAATTAAGAGGGCAAGGTCAGCCGAGCACCTTCCATGAAAATATCTGTAAAAGAGAGTCAAATCCCCAACCTGTCTTCGATGTTCTAGGCTGTCGAGGTTCTTCGTCAGCTCGTGATCTCCGATCAGACGAATAGCCCTCCGTTCGATGGAATCCAGCAGCCAAAGAGTATGTTTGGGTGCAGAGCTCCAGACATGAGAGCAGTATTCTAGTGATGGTCGAATCTGGGCTTGTATAGTGTCAAAAGTTGGTGAGGTGTGTACAACATTCTGGTTCGGAAGAGTACCCCAAGCTTCTGAGAAGCTACCTTGGCGATTGCCACAACGTGGTTATGCCAAGACATATTTCCTCCGAGATTGACGCCCAGCAAATTAATAGATGAAGCCAGTGGGATTGCGTGTCCGGCCATGACTATTTCCGGCTCTGCAATGTTAACCCTTTTAGAGAAAATGTGCCTATACCAAAATATACGATGAACAAATACCACTAAATATATAAGTAGGCTGAAGCCTACTTCTAAAGAACAAACAAATGCTAGGAATTTTATAAATACAATGGTTCTGTAGTCTAAAAAAATAATAACATATAAGTTCAATTCTATTAAATATAGGCAAAGTGTAGGTGAAGTTTAGCTCTACGTTTCCATTACTTAACCTACAAAATACTAGTGATGTGATCGCTCGAGCGAAAAACCGCTTGAGTACTCGATTATTGAAATAACTGACATCGCTCGATTATTAAAGAACCGCTCGAATTTTAAATTCAAGCGAAAATCGTCGCTTGTTACTTATTACCTTCCATTCGATATCCAACGATTCGATGCCGACGTATATTCGAGCAGTTTTTCGCTCGATAGGAAATACTTTAGCCACCCGAAATGTGCCGATTGGCGACGTTCGAGTTTGACGCTCAGAAGGCTGACATGACATACGTCATTCTTAAAGGCACATGAACGAGAACGTGCAGACAAAAAAGAATGCCAAATCCCTTACTGAATTCATCGCGACATGGGTTTTATTTTGACTGGCTAGCCAGCGGCGATTGTAAATTCTTAAAAAATTAAAGGATGTACCTTTTTTTAAATCAGAATCAACTGTTCTTCCTTAATAAAAACTCTAAACTTCTACAACTTAAAAAAACAACCCCTGGTATTTTTTCAATACATTCTTCTTAGTCATAAAAATTTCAAGTGATTAATCGCTCGAGCAATTCACTCGATTATTAAAATCGTTCGAGTATCAAATACTCGTTTTTTAAAATCATAGGTTTTTCCCAACACTATAAAATACCTTAATTTAGTACTAAATTAATTTGTACTGTTATTACAAATTATAACTTATCATTTACTCATCTAATATTAAATGAAGAATAATAAAAATTATCTATACTTTTTTAGAAGCATAAGAATCAATTTTGAAATGGAACGAAAATATCTTATTATTGTATGTAAAGTGTGGTTTATAGACACATTTTATTATTTCTTCTACTCCTATATTAGTAAGAACCTACTTAAGCACTATATATTGTTACGTAATGACTGTTACGTAGTATACAGGGTGACAATTTAAAAACTTGAAATGGCCATATGTTAGAAACATTATTAAGGAAAACAATAAATGAAAAGACAATTTGAAATTTTTTATTATTAGTTAATTAAATGTTCAAAATGATTGCTACCAATATCCTGGCATATTAAGAGATATCTCTTAAGAATTCTAAACAGTTTAAGCCTCGGTATTTCGTTTTGACAATTCGACAATCTCGCTTTTAGGTTTTTGTTTTTTGCCCGCATTCTGTTTCAGAATAATATGCCAAACAATATGGAACTCTGCATTCAAGCATACTCTTCGGCTACTGTATTCCATCGAAAGGAGAGCCTCGACCTGACTAAGAACCCCAATATAGTCTAGAACATTAAAGACATGTGGATGATTTGACTTAAGATATTTCCATAGCAAATTTTCTACTGACATTGCCCGCTTAATTCCACAGCAACAAATAGCAGAAATACACAATGAACCACTACCGCCCATCCATGTGTGGTTCAGCTTAGAAGTCCTCGAATATCATTGTTTAAGAATTCTTTCATATAGAGGACGTCATCTTTGTGGAACGACCTTCATGAGGTCGTGTTTTTTAACGAATGAAACCTCCAACGACTCGACATCGATTCAAAACCAAAGTGAATCTATTTGTTCGCACATGTACTACAGCCAGAGTTCCTAAAAGAATTTTTCTTATAGTGCTAGTGGTTAATCATAAAAAACTGTTTTGCAGAAAATATGTCATTTTCTCAAATTGGAACCAAATATTACACATGTATTTTGAACTTTTTGAATTCTATTTTTGATAAAGAGAACTTCATTATACAGTATGTCCACAGATTGAGTTAACAAGAGGAAAAACTTTTTTATTTTTCATTTTTCGAGAAAATGTTGTTCTTCATAACATTGCTTGTAATAAAAATAGGAATGGCGTCGACTAAGTTGAGGTTTAACATACAGGGTATCCAAAAAAAAGGAAAAACCGGGGAAGACTGTTCTATTTTGCATTTTTCGAGAAAATGCTCTTCTTAACTTTTATTGCTTGCAATAAAAATAGGAATGGCATCGACTAATTTGAGTTTCAACATACAGGATGTACTAAAAAAGGAAAAACGAGGTTTTATTTTCATTTTTTCGAGAAAATGTTGTTTTTCGTAACATTTTTAGCTTGTAATAAAAATAGGAAAGACGTTGACTAATCTACATACTACATGTCCAAAAGATTCATAAATCCAAGAAATTATAATTTTAAAGAAACATGGTGACAAGTACTAGTTGGTGGTTATCTTATCAAATAATGGTTCTTTTTAATTCTTAATAATTGTATATTAATAAAAATATTTATATTTCCAGTGTCTATTTATTTTTGCCATTTTTGAGATGTTCCATTTTTGGGACACCCTGTATGTTTAAACTCAAATTAATGGACGTCATCCCTTTTTTTTATTAGAAGCAAAAATGTTTTGAAGAACAACATTGTCTCGAAAAATGCAAAATAAAAAGTTTTTCCTCGGTTTTTAAATTTATTTAGATACCCTGTTTGTTAAAACTCAAATTAGTCGACGACATTCCTATTTTTATTACAAGCAAGAAATATTATAAATAACAACTTTATCTAGAAAAATGCAAATTAGCTTTTCCTCTTATTAACTCAATGCGCGGACATACTGTATAATTAAGTCAGTTATATGTTTAGCATTGAAAATACCTTTCAAAAAATAAAAAGATGGGTTAGATTTTGAAGTACCTCTAGTTTCGTGTGCTGATTGATGCGAATTTCCTCGTCCATTAAACAGAAATGGCACAACTCAAACACACGAAATTTTCACCGCAAACAAAACAATTTACGGCGTCATCATTTTACCCTGGGAAAACTTTTACTTTAAAGTAAGGACCTAACCCTATTTTATTTTATAGGACAAAAAGAAAGTTTCAAAAGGTTCAGAAAATTGACTAACATTTTAACAACCCATTCCGACTATACAGATAGAAATTATATTTTGAAATAAAAAGATTAAATTTCAAGAGATATTTATTTTTGAAGCAATTACTAAGTTCAAGAGCGTGTATGTGTACAAGAGGTATATTTTGGAATAACACTTATTTTTAAAGGAACCAAATAAATATGCGATTTACTGATTTTATTCAGTAAATCGCACATTTATTTGAATAAAATTTTCAAAATGTCAAGTTTTTTTGATGGGCGTAATGTATGATTTAATATAAATTATCTCCATGATCCATGATCCATGATTTGTATTTATTGAATGAATCTATGAGTAATGTTTATAATTTAGTTAATAGTTTCACAATAAACCGTCGAATTTGGAACTCCTGTTTGAGTTGAAATTTATCATTGTAGGCAACGTACCTAAATTTACGTATGGATAATTGACTTGTCCTACGACCACCTACGAAAATGAGAAAATAGCACGGCTAACTTCCCTATAAACTCTAGAGTTAAAATATTACATTTTAATGCATATAATACCCGAACAACCTCTCGAAGAAATCTGGAATGTTGGATGGGGTAAAGGGTACTAGATCGATACTAATTAAACATAATAAGTGCTCGGGTAAAGGAGTAATATGATAAGTACCGATATATTTTCGATTTTTACTATTATCAAGGATAGAATATCCATACAAACTATGTATCTAATTTATGTAATTATATTTGTTGTAATAATAATTTGAATGGGTTTGAGCAAATATGTAAAACTTTTATAATTGACAAATTAACGACATTTAACTCCATCTCTATAAAGATTGAGGTTAGGTTATGACTTTTATGTTTTTCTTGGAATTACATATATTTATTTAATGCTAATATTAATATAAATTTTTTTTTGTGTGTTTTTCGAATTTTTGAACTTTAACAGTCTAAGATATTTTTTACATAGACGACGCTGGTCGGCGATAATAGCGCGCTTAGCGGAAAGGAGAAGAACCCAGAACTGACAACAGACGAGCTCAAAGAATATTGTTTGCTTTAATTAATATCTAAATCTAAAAGTTCTCATGGATAAAAAATCAACTAGGTTGAAGGGGTGAAAACTATGAAAAATATGTGTTATACACATATTATAGCGAATATTAAAGGAACGAAAAAATGCCTTAAATTTGTATTTTTAACGAGTCGCTGGCAATAACCCTCCAGTGATATTTTTAAAAGACTAGAAAACAATCTAAAGAATTATGGTAGATTTATTAAACCGAAACCTCATGGAACATTAAGGAAAGTAAAACCCTTCCATATTATTAGTTACCAAAACTATATAGATATCATGAGGGGTCATTTGAATATCATTTATTTCGGTTTCTTACGTCATAATTCACAGCCTCCTACAGATTTAATATAAGTTATTTACATCATAAAATATATTGTGTGTTACGTATTTAGAAAGAGAAATAAAAACGCAATTTTTATTCACAGGGTGTCCTTTTTGAAATAAGAAAGTCAGATCATGACATCATATTATATTTAGCGCATTATGAAAGTTTTATTTGAAACATTTTTCCTATTATTAGTAATAAATTCGACAATTTTTCAGTTTACCCTCATATCTTTTAAACCAGCGAATATTTTTAAGTTCTGCTTTCATCATTTTTAGTTTCTTCCAAATACATCTCATGACACGTACAATACATACATCAATTTCTTGAAAAGTTCAATAATTACCAAGATACCCAACAAAAGTGTCAAAAATTAATAACCCTGTACAGTACTTGAGTGAAAGGGACTATCTCAAACTCGGCGAATTTCTACACTCGGCTCACCTCGTTTAAAATCTACCAGTTTCCACACTCGTTATGTAATATACTAAGGAAACGACGAAGTAAGCAGCATATCCCTTTATAAATTACCCTAAATATTTAAGTATATACTGATTAACGAATCCAAAAGAAGTTATGCTTTAATGTTTGTTTTTTTCTCGCTCAGGTTCATCAAGAAATACTTTTGGGACAAATAATTAATGTTTTAATTTTATTAGTGCCTAACTTTTCGCTATACGTGGCGCTGCGACAACGACGGCGCTTAGGTGACGTTAAAATAATGAATGTATAAATTCATAGAAAAACAGTATAAGGATTACTAAAAAATAACTAAACTATGAACTAGATGTTCTGAAGTCTGTATTATAATATCAAGTACAATATTAGCGAGTTGCCGATTTGTTTCTAAATTGTTGAAAAACATAGTGTTGCTCTTTTATTTTGTTGGTTTGGTGTGGACGCGGCATAAAACTGGCACTAAAATGTATGACATGAACCCCTATCCATATAAGTATTAAAATCGTTGTACGATCGGCAAGCTCCAGAAGTATCACATGTTTGCCGTTGCCATACGGCAACGCACGGCCTTAATGGGTTTTAATAAAATTAATTTTACTCATAATAGAATTAAATATTATTATCAATTTAGAAATCCGAAGATACTCGGTAATTTTAACAACTTGAATTACTTACAACCTATTCAGAATTAAAAATGTATCATGTATCTACCACGCTTTAGATTACACCAGGTTCCTTTATGTTGATTGATGCGAAATTTATCGCCCAATATACAAAAGTGGCACAACTCAAATACCCGAAATTTTCGTGGCAAACCGAGCCATTTACGGCGACATCAGAACGCATATTTCACCCTTGGAAAACTTTTACTTTAAAACTTTTACGGTCTTCGACAGCATTTTTTCCGAGCAATAAAAATCGACTGTGTTTTTGTTCAAACTTTTATTGTAGCACGTTGAGGAAAGAAGGGAAAGTGAGAAGAATAGAAATTTTTAAAAGTATATAACAAGCCCTGGTTTATACAGTAAGAGGCAATAAATATAAAAACGATTTGCTAAAAATGTTTGCGCTGAAAGATTTCTGAAGGAAACTTCTTAGACAAAGTTTAATCAATGTACAGTTCCATATGGGTTAGTCTATTTGAACCACCTACGTCACTCTTGATGATTGCACCATATGAGAGACGAAAAAAAAACTAATGTGGATGAAAAGTGGGTAGCACTTGTTCCACGGTATTTTTTTTTTTTGGATGTCGGTCATGTTTGGGCTTAAGGCTGCCTCGACGGAAAAAATACTATAGTAAAATTATAGCGAAGATTTTATTGTAAAATTTTCTATAAAATATATACTCCCCGACAATAAATTCCGGACAAAGATAACGGTAGTCAGGTTTATTTATAAATAGGCCTGTAACTTTTTTAATTTATTTCCGACTTTGGTGAGAATTTTAGCGAAGAGTAGACGTGTGTTTCGGAATGTTAGTCTGAACTTTAGGTTTAAAAAAAATACTAATGTTTTGCTTTGAAATCTAAAGCACATATTTAAATCAGACCTACCAATTTGCCTAAAAAGTAAAGCATTCAATCAGTGCGTTCTGCCTGTTCTGACACAGACCTTAACCCTAACAAAAAAGGCTATACAGAAGATAAGAGTGGCATAACACGCAATGGAAAGATCAATGCTAGGACTGACCCTTAGAGATCACATCACAAACAGGGAACTGCGCAGAAGAACATTGCTGACTGATGCAGTGGAGAGAATAACAACTCTAAAGCGGAACTGGGCGGGACACATAGCGAGAATGCACGACCATAGATGGACCAAGCGAATTGTAGAATGGAGGCCTAGACAAGAGGCAAACAGGAACAGGGGTTGCCCACCGACTAGATGGTCGGACGACATAAGACGTGCCCACACAAACTGAATACAGGTGGCACAAGATAGAAAAACGTGGAGGCAAACAAGGGAGGCTTACGTCCAGCAGTGGACAGATATGGACTGAATGATGATGTTGAATGTTTTGCTCATTATACAGGTAGAAACAAAAGTTACTGTTTCACTTTTAATATCCTAACGCCTCCGCGCCTTGTAAAAAAAATTGAGCAGTAGAATGTAGCTTCAGTATATTTTGTTTTGAATTGTGATCTTTTCTTAGCATAGCATTTGTTGGTTCATGTCATTATCTGATTTTTAAAAGAAGATACAAATTTTTAAAAAGTATTGCAGTGTTTCAATTTATTTAATGTTTATGTTTTCAATTTTTGCGAAGGTCAGTATTAACCAAATAAAGCGCAATTTTTTTTTTGTTTTATTATCAAACACAAGCACAAAGCAGGAAAATCCTTTAAGAGGATACCGGAGTCAGTCAAAATCTCCTATTTGACCTCTGTTCGTTTCACGCTTTGAAGGCACGAGGCGAATTGGATCTTCCCTTGCAGTTAGAAGAATACGTCGAGCGTCCGCCCGTAACCGGTACGCCGATAGAAACAACGATAATTTTTTTCTATATAGAGCAGTAAAAAAATTAAATCTAAAAATCTTTCGAAAGAAAAAAATATAGACTATTCGCGCGTTCTAGTTCTATTACAAAGTTTTTTTTCCTTTGACATTTTTTCCTAAAACAAGAATTAACGCTTGGGAAGAAAACTCGTTTACAGGTACTCCGGAATCCTCTTAAGGCACTCTGGGAGTGGTACTTGTGCGCATAACGCGATTCACATTAGTTTTGAATCATTGGAGGTTACACTTGTCGGGAAACACGACCTCTGGAAGGTCGTTTCATAAGGATGACGTCCTCCAGATGAAAGAATTCTTAAATAAAGAAGTTCGAGGAGTACTAAGCTTAATCGCATATGGATGGACGATAGTGGCTCGTCATGTATTTCTGCTATTCACCGCTCTGGGCGGAATTAAGAGGGTAAGGTCAGCCGAACATTTGCCATGGATATATCTTAAAAGAGAGTCAAATCACCAATCGCGCTATTAATTGATTTATGCTACTCGATAAGATAATATAATAAAACTGAAAAATTGCAATCCTTTTTTTAAAAGATTGTATCTTTATTTAAACTGCCCATAATGACTTTAACCAAAAACATTGTGTTAAGAATAGGCCATTCTTCACCAGGTTTCATATTAATTTCAAAATTCAGAAAAATAACGTACTTACCTAATTAGTTATACTTTTCTTATACTGAAGTAGCCAGCTAACCCTGGTCATTATTTGTTTATATAGAACATATAGTTCAGGGTGAATCACAAAATAAATTAGCTGTTTATAAATAGCAATGTTCGCAAATTCAACATGTTACACAAAACACTTCATAATTTTACTAAACTACTTTAAAACGCCAAATGTTATACTCATACAGGGGTTTCGTGAATACGTGGTTGATTCCATATCGTTATCAACTTCGCTAAAATTGTCATAATCTCACTGCCAAACGATCTATAAAATTGTACTCAATTCCGTGAATGGACACGACCCTTAGTAACCCTCTGTCAAAATTTCACCTGGTAACATTGGCGCCACATTAAAGCCACTAAAGTAGAAACTTGGGAGTTTAGCTAGTCAGTAACTAATTTTATTTTTTTGTCATTTGGGTAAATTTAAGTAAGAAAGTTAGTTAATATATTTTCTTGTTGCTGTTTTGAATCATTTTTTAATTTTAAATTATTTTGCATTCTATCATCAATACGAAGGTTATACATTAAAATGATTATTTGAAGAAAAATAAAAATAAAAACTCTGCTTCACGGAATTGAGACAAGTAGAAAGGTATTTAAATGAAAACAATATTTTCTGCAACAATTTTATTAACTATTTATATAAAAGTTAGAAATATAGAGAAAATTCTTATATTGTACTAAATATTGTAAATGGTATACAGGGTGGGTTTGTTCGACAACAGTCCACCAAGGTTTACGGATGTGTACGTGAAAATTAAAAAAAAAACTCGGACCCGTAAACTGGTGTTTTCAGGGGGACACGTTCCACTATTAATTTCATCCCTGTAAGCTCAACCCCCCTAGCGGGGGCGGCTACTGCCCTTGTTTTTTCAAATGGGAATGTTTATATTGTGATCCATCTTTCTCTTTAAAATGGCGCTTCGTTTTGTAAATTTAAGCTACGAGCCGCCGAGCAACGGAATTTGAAACATTTCACTGCACCTCTTTTCAAGTACATAGCCGTAAACCTTGCTGGACTGTTTTCGATGGGCCACCCTGTATAGTGTAGCTAATAGGTAAGTATATTAAAATTAAGATCAAGTCTACATAAAATATTGCTAGTCAATTTATCATTTAAAATTTTAAAAAAGGTAGGCTATATAAGGGTATTTAACAAATATCAGTTTACATTTTCAATCTTGGGCAATTAAAAGAAATAGTGACCACGTTTATTTTTAAATCTACATTTTACCTCCGTATGGTAGCGAAGCCGAGACCACGGATTTGCGTATTTCTTTGATTAAATAATATAACAATATTTTGATTTGAGATTATTACAAAATATTGTAATTTGAAGATAATATTTGGAATTATGTTTGGAATATTACGTGTAAAAATAATTAAAACAGAAGAATTGTCAAGTTAATCTTTAAAATCGAACGATATTACCCGCAGTGCCCTCCTCTATTCATTTTATAAGGGATTAAAACTATATTCACGGAGCTGAGAAAAATATTGGGGACATAGAATTTTAGTAAGATATCGACATGTTTCAACAATAATTTGTTTTAATTTTGTGTAGTTAGTTATTCGTCTTGCCTTTGTTGTCGAGTTGATCAAAAAACTATTGACAAGTTTGGCAGGAATTATACAATATCTCAGAAGAAAGTACATAATTGATGGCGGGGGACATGACAGGAAGCTGATAAATTAAAGTTTAAAGCAGAAATACTAAAGTATTAAAAACAATTATGAGCTCCATAGTTTAACATGATATTGAGCTGATAAATTAAGGTTTGTTCGGGTGTGTTGTGTGGTAGTGGAGACCTAAAATAGTACCTATTATCCGAATACTTAGTTTATAGAAATTATTTGAGATTATTGGGATATTTAGTGGGGAACGTCATTTCCCGGTTTGAATAGAATTAACCATTTAACAAATAATTTTGAGTACCATCCAGTTGCGTTGAAAAGTTTCTTGGTACTCCCTCTTAATAATCTATTTTCTATGGGTTTGAATGGTTCGATACCATGCACTTTAGTAGTTTTTATATTGAACAACATTATTTAATATCGTGATGTCACTGACAACTGAAGTGATTTCATTTAACACAAGGGTTTGTCTAAAAATTTGTAGTAGTACATGCGTTTTTTTATGGCAATTATATAAGATGATTTTGTTAGCTTATTAAATCAAGCGCTATTTAGGGTTATTTTTCTGCCACTTTGTTTTCATCTCAGGATGCGGATATGTATAACAAGCTAACTATGAACATTAAAAGAAATATATGTATGATTATTAAATAACAAGGAAACCGTGCAACCCAAAAATAAAACTAACTAGTCAAATACTTAACCGAGTTGTAGAGTATAAATATTTTCACATAATATTACATAGAACTCTCATATAAATAATATAATCAACAAAGTGGCCTCTATTCTTTAAAAAAATATGTTCACATCAATTAAATGACAATACCCGATATCTGCTATATAACAGTTTTATCAAGACCGATTTCAGATAATAGCTTCCGTGTCAGGATAATACAAGCGACTTATCAAAAAATTAAAAATACTGCTAAATAAATCAATGAAAACTTTATTCTTATTAAATTATTTTATTTCAAGTGAGGATCTATACAAACAAAAACCTTTTCTAACAGTTAACTAGTTAAGAACTCTTGAATAAAGTAAACTAATACGTTGTGTACAAACTCTGATATAACACAAAATAAGGACTTCCACAACTACAAGGTCAGATCTAAGACCCTGAGAAATACCTATGCAAGAATCAAGAATCACTTACCATAGAAGCATTCAAGTTTATGATACCTTTCCTCCACAACTTTTTCAAGGACAATGCAATAAAATTTTACATAATCTAAAAAAATATATTAAAGAGACAATCAATACAGATTAAACCTCATAATGTACAATGTACATATATTAATAGCAAATATGTGAAAATATTTATAGATATAAACATATTGTCAAACAATTAAGTCTGGAATTCGTTGATAATTAACATTATTTTTTTCAGATGAAATATTTTAAAGGAGAAAGTTTTGTCGATAAATATATTCGTTTGTTATGAAAGTTTGTAGCTTGCCAATAAAATGAATAAAATGTCATCACTCAAATTACCAAAAGTAATAAACTTTAATTATAAATAATATAATTCTCTCGAATGGCACTCCACATTGCTGAAAAATAACGCTTTTAGGTAAACAGAGTTATTTATTTAACAAAAATATTTTATTGATTTAGAAAACTATAAATACACGGAAAAAAAAAGTTTAAATTTACTATAAAAATAGTAGAACTAATCATAATTTATGGCTCTATATGTGACTGAAATAAATTTTTATTAAGAACTACCATAATATTATAGCAAAATTTGAACAAAAATTTTTAGTAAAAATTACAAAAATATTAAAATTTAGAGAACCATTTATATTTTTGTAAAATTTACTAAAATCTTTTGTAAAAATATCGGGTTTGTTCGACACATGGTATTCCCAAGCGGTCGCCCATCCAAGTAATAATCGTGCCCAACGCAGCTTACCTTGTAATCGATAGAATGCTTCCTCTGAAGTTCTTCACCTCTTCTCCGTACGAAGAACGAGTTCAAATAATTGATCCGTTGCATCCGACTTAAGCTCTGCATTCTTAAAAAGCATTTTTGCAACACTTTATTTAAACTTGATCATTTTTACAATAAAAAACACTTAAAGTACAATAATAGCCTTCAGTAAAATGTACCACAGATTAAAAAATATTTAACTACTGGAGTTATAAATAAATTATTTTCACTTAAGTTCGTTGAATTTAAAATATATTTTAGTTGATTTTACTAAATTTATTAGAAATTCTTACTATAGTTTTTTGTAAATTATGTTTACAATAATTTTTTGGTACGGAGTAATAATAAAAATTGTAATTATTATAATATTTTATAGGAAATAGTACAATAAAATCTATACTATAATAATTTTACTAATTTGTTGTAATTTACTATATATTTTAGTATTTACTTGATGTTACTAAATTTATTACAAATTATAAGCATACTTTTTTAGAAACTATGTTACCTAACTACAGTTTCTTGTAAATTATATTTAAAATATTATTTCGATACAGATTACTAATAAAAAAATGTAGTTTATACTATATTTTATAGGAAATTCTAAAATAAAATCTTTACTAAAATAATTTTAATATGTTCTTTTTTTCGTGTACAGTTTTAGCGGATAAATTATTGTGCCTGTTTGTTTCTTTTTCAACCAATAACTTGTCCCTCTTGATTTCAATTCCTTCAAATATTTCTCCTGAACCATTAGGGTCGTTGTTTTCCATAATGTGTTCACACTGGATTCCTTATAGTCTTCACCATTTTATTTTTACATGTTAAAAGCGTAAACTTCTAAAAGTTTCGCAATTTGCTCGGCAGTTGTAGATTGTTCCAGTTTATAACATCGTTCAGTGAGAAATTTCGAAAACTGTTCCAGAATAAACTTTCTGTCCTTATAGTATTAATCAAAATATTACCAAAATACAAGGGTTTCTATTCCTGGTTCCGAATCCCGAATTTTTTGAACTGAATACTTCGTCGGATAAGTTTCATCTGGCTGATTGTTGATTAGCTGATATAGCTATAAAGGCTTCATAAACTTCATAAAATACAAGGGTTTCTATTCCTGGTTCCGAATCCCGAATTTTTTGAACTGAATACTTCGTCGGATAAGTTTCATCTGGCTGATTGTTGATTAGCTGATATAGCTATAAAGGCTTCATAAACTTCATAACTTACAATAAAAATAAAAAATGGTGGCGCTAAATAATGTTGCTCTTTTAAATTGGTTCAAACTGAAGCAGAACAGGTCGCTGCTATATATTTTTTTGTTGGAATTTATATAAGTTTATTAGATATTTTCAAAATAATTTAAAGGTTAATACTAGCGATGTGCTATTCGAGTTCAAGAATCGAAGAAAAACTCGATTCTTTAATGTACTCGCTGTACTCGGATACTCATCTCGAGAATCGACTACGGACTCAAATTATCACTTTTCGCTTTTAACTCCGATACTCTCGGTTGATTCGATTTGGAACTAGTTTACCTGCAAAACAGAAACGTTTTTGCGCCTGAATAAATAGTTGAGTGAAAACAGGGATAGAATGGATGAATTTTTAATACTAAAAAACGAAAAAGTTTGGACCCAAGCAATAAATTTAATGACAATAACGGCGGTCAATTTTGTATTTGTACTCGGTACTCGAATAAGTACTCGATTCTTGTGTACTCGATTCTGAAAATAACGATTCTTTCCCAACTTTATACCAAACAGAAACAATCACATTGAAGTCGTAAAAGTTAGTCTGGAGTAGGTGATTGGCTATCGAATAGGAATAATATCGATTCCGACAAATACCCAGTACGCTCGAAGGCAGTGAAGTTGTGTGGTATTGTCAAATCGAATTAATCCTATCGAAATATAAAATAAGAGAATCCGGACACTTTTGTACTCGATTTCGGAAAATAACGATTCTTTCCCAACACTAGTTAATACCATCTTTTCAAGTTGCTCATGTAAGAAACTAATTTTTTTCTTAGAAGTATATTTTACACCTTACATGCACAGACTAAGTACCTACATGTAGACATGAAGAGAAATTTTGTTTCCGATAATGCTTTTAACTAATAGTCTAAAGCTCAGTGCAGGTGAGTCCGAATTTTGTCCATTTCTGGAACGCTATTTCTTGGAAAGTACTACTCATAAATTATGATATTATTGTGATGTGCCACTTAACCACCTTCCCTAAGGAACAAGGTGGAGCTCTTGTGGGTCCCTGCGGATGAACTAGCGAGAGCCGGATTCGCTCAAAGTGTCATGGGCCCCGAACCGGCCTTTGAGAGATCAAAACACGCAACAAAAACAACATTAGATAGATGGTCGAAAAAACAACACCTATCTCGATGGCAAGGGTTATCTGGTCAAATACACGCACGGGCCGTAATTGGAAAACCATCGAAAATACTATCGAATGGTATGCTAACACTGACGCGGCCCCAGTTGAAACAGGTGATGGGTTTGTTGGCCACTTGAGAAAACACCTTCAACGGATAGGTATAAACAACGGATCCATTGAATGCAGAAACTGCTGCGAAGAGGATGAAACTGCCTCACACATAATATACCGCTGCGTAGCGCTGTCTGGGAGAAAATAAAATATCTGCGGGAACATACAACGTAGTGACAACCTCCCATATGACAGACTTGGTCCTCATCGAAGGAACAAACATCTTCTAACAAGATCGGGGTACACAATCTCTCCCAAGCGATTACACTAGGAAAGCTACTAATATTCTTCAAAAAGGTGTGCAATTTCACAATAAAATTAATGTATCTTTATATATTATTTACTGGGAGCCAGATGTTAAGAGTATGAAGTTTTCAAATTGACACTGTACATACATTTCCTGGACCAGGTAGACCGTGAGAACCATTTCGCCTGTAATGGGACTTAATAAACAATCACAATGAGCAAACCAAACAATAGCGAGACCAGTAATAATCAGAGTTAAATTGGCACTCGCTTCTTCTAGTGGCAACTTACTCAAAGTTAAAAAGGACCACAATCCGAAATGTAATCACATTTTAAGAAGAATTACTAAAAAATCTATGATTCAAACACAATGGTGGGGTCTTGGTATGATCAATTTTAGTACTGCAAGATTGCAAGCAGGCACAGTGAGCGCAAAATATCAGTTCGTGTTATTGGAAATCTTCAGGTTATGTTTCTTTAATGAGTCCTATAAACTAATTTTATCTATATGTCGGGAATCTCTACTACTTGGCGTTCCTAACATTCTAAAATGCAATATACATTACGTACGCATGGTGGTTTACAAGCCACACACGATAATAATTGTCTAATAAAGATAAATTCAATTACTTTTCTTATAAGATGGAAAGTCTTGTAATTGTGAAATAAATTACGCCTCGCGATTCTATTTGACGTTTTAGAGATAACTTAAAAGATTATTTTTGGTTTCCTTCTCTCTGTTCGGCAGCTCCGTTGATCTGTCCGTCAGTGTCTACTACTGGCACAAAAGCTGTATTTCCATGGCATGTATGTAATGTTCCTGTTTGTACATGCTATGTTACTTTTTAGATTTGTGTTTGTCTTCTACACATCTGACATATGATTTTTTTAAGCCTTACTAGAGACAAAGCATATAGTCGAAACATCGGCCCTTCCTATGTGAAAGTAATTTATAAGTAGTAGGTATATTATTATGTATAAAGCAAAAGTATATACATAGTATACAGGGCGTAACAAATTCGTCCAACGCCATTTGGGCTTTCGGGAACGGTAAGGGATACGAAGTCGGTTAAAGCTGCGTAATTACGTGCCCAATAATATGATGCAAAAATAAATACAGGGGCTTTTAAAATATTTGGACAAATTTAAAATTTAGCTATCGGTTTTTATTTTTTCCCGACTTTGTTCGAAGAGATGTCCAAATATGAATTTCACTTCCACAGTGCTACTCTTTATTCTTAACAGGATCGCTTCGTCAGATCTTTAAAGCGACGTTTCGTCTTTAACCTGGATCTTTTTGTTTAAATTATGAAAGCCATATTTCTACGTTCAGTGGTATACAACAATTACTGGTTTTCTGACGATTTAAGAAAATAAATTACTTGTAATTACGTTAAGTAGACATTTGATACGACTATTAGTTTGAAATTAAAGAAAAACAGTAGTAATAATAGTAATAACATTAACAATCAAAAAAGAAAAAGCAAAGCAATTTTAAAATCTTCAGAAACCAAAGGAAACTACAGGAACGTACTAAGAGGTGTTTTAATGAAGATGGTCAATTTAGAGAACAAAACGTCAGAAAACCAGTTAGTGTTGTATGTTGCTGAACTTATATTTCGGTCATCTTTCAAAATTAAAAAAATCCAGATCTGTATTTAAAAAAAGTAAGTTGATGATGATGACCCAAAGACGAAACGTCACATGAAAGATCTAATGATGCCATCTTGTGGAGAATAAAAAGTAGCAATGAGAAAGTAAAATTTATTTTTGGACATCTCTTCAGTCCACCAGCACTTACAATCTTCCAAGCCACACGTGCTCGCACTGACCGAGACAAAGTTCAGATCGTCAACAAACACCGTCAGCTATTTATACCCTGGATACGATTTTCATTTCCGATTCCGACGCAACTTCGGCGTATGTCTTTTTATTCGAGATGATCTCTGCTGCCAACGAGAACCTACACTGGAACCGAAAGACTTTGATGTAATGTGGTTTATAATATCAACGCCGAAAATCACCAAATTTATCTGCTGCGTTTACCGTCCTCCAAGTGATACCCATTACAGAGACCTTTTCTCATCACTAGCCAACACAATCGACTTCTTGCAAACCAATCATCCAAATGGCCGAGATTGCTATCTTTGGCGACTTAAACGTCCACAATGTCAACTGGCTTAAATACTCAAATACAGACGATGAGAAAGGCCGCGAGACCGAATCCTTCGCGATCAGTTCTGGTCTAACTCAACTCGTACAAGAGCCAACGCGGATTCCAGACCGAGCTGGAGATTTTGCTAGTTTTTTGGATCTTTTCTTAACGTCAAATCCTGATTTATATATAGTCACCGTACAGACTCCGTTAGGATCTTCCAATCGCAAACTTATTTCAACTCTAAGCGAACTACCAATTAATTATAAACAACCTCTTAAACCTCGCAAGATATGGCATTACAGATCGGACAAGTGGGAAGACCTGAAAGACCATTTTTGCACTTTTCCTTGGATGAGCGTATGCTTCTCTTCTGATTATCCATCCGTCTGTACTGGGGAGGTCTCCGACGTCATTCTAACGAGCATGGAAGCATTTATCCCCTCCTCCCAAAAACGCCCTTCCAAGGGCAAGCCCTGGTTTAGCAAGGATTGTGAGTGTGCTGTCAGATCAAAAAATCTGGCTTACCGACAGTGGCGTAAAAACCCTACCACTGAGAATCGTACCATCTTTGTAACCGCTCGAAACCAATGTAAGCTAACAATAGATCAAAGCAAAGAAGCCCGTAACGTGTAACAATTTAAATTTTAAATTGGGAAAAGCAGAACTTTACCTTACCTTATAGTCGAACTTGAAAATCACTTTACTTACTTTTCTTAATATCTTCAGTAATTCCGAGAATACTTATAAAAAAAAATTATTCATATACTGCCATATTTTTCATTGAATGCCAGATGATAATTGCTGATTAATTAACAAAGATTAAAACTAATTTATTATATAAAACACAAAGTTTCATTATGATTGAGGATTAAACGAGGTTATTGATTTAAATCGTTTTCAAATATTGGCATTAGCTGAACATTTGTTAGGTGCAACCAGGATTGGTGATGACGAGCCAACATAAGATGCCATGCCACGCTTTTGTTTCTCAGTGACGCAGGGAAGGCGCAAGATCATACGGGTACATATTGCTCCGTTGTCGAATCCCGAAAGAAATGGTACTAAGCTTCCGCTGCTGAAATTCCCTAGAAGTTATTTTGGTCTGGTAATCATATTTCTCGACTGTGTGTATTATTTTCAGGTTAGATTTTGGAAAATAAAGTAATGTTCGATGCAAGTTTGTGTTCCAGCAGGAATTTTTCAGACTCTCCTGTCTAGCCTCAAATTTCTAACAAAGTTCCAGCTCGCGCACGCCTTGACAGAGCCGTCACAGCTAACTATATAAGCAGGTGATTCGAGATTCTTATCCCTTTTTGCTGTGAAGTGTTTTAGAAGTAGTACCGAACAAAAAAAACCAGTATCATCATACCGATATCAGCAATAAAGAAACCATGAGGCCACACAAAACCCAAGGTAATAGAAAATTGATCTTTTCTTTCATTACTTCCTGTTGTGAAGCTTTCTGTCCCAAGTTTTGTGAACGTTAAAGAGTACAGGCACTCAGAATCGTTTTTTTCTCCATTGCAGGCCTCGCCTCTTCAACTTCGCCTTTTCAACTTTACCTCTTCAATTTCTCATCTTCCACAAGCACTAGTAGCTGAATTACCAACTCTCCAATATGTCCATTTAGTTAAGCTGTGTCAATGTCCTGTTGAGAATTAGCGAGCCTACAAGGACCAATTCCAAGGAAGGGTGTTCTGAACCCCGAAGTATAGCTATTCCAGGGATGTGTGCTGTCCTAATGTGATGTCCGTCTCCTAACGAGCTAAGGACTATATCCTGCAAGTTTGGCTGCAGCGCGATGAGTATTAAGCACCATACTTGGCATGAGACAAGGAAGTCTCAGCGGTAACTAGAAAGAATTTTTTTATTTGTCTATTTTTCTCATTCATTATAATAAACCTATAAATTCCATAATATTGAATAATATTACATAAATTTCCCTTTTTATTTTAAATTTTGATATATATAACCATGTTAAGGCACATCACGGCCTCGTGTAACGACTTTCCTTCTCAGAAATAGGTAAACCCCGAATAAATGCATTTATCCCAAGGTACCCCTATAGTCTGTTATTTTTTACATATACATTGCGACATTTAAGGATACTTATGTGACCCCCAACATATTGTAATTTTTTTATAACCTTTTTAAACAACTTCAAATAATTTAATAAAATCTTAAACTAATTAAATCCATGATCAAAGGAGATTCTAGTTAATAAGATTATATGTGTTTATAATATATAATATTTTTTCTTTTTTTGAGTTAATAATAAAAAAAGGTCTAACTCAAGACTTTGTGTTACATTTTATTTCGTTCAGTTTATCAAGTCTGCTGAAGACGACCTTACACCTTTTCATTTTAATAAACAGGAAGATTTGATTGGCGCCCAAAATCATATATAGGTAAGAGAAAGTTATACTCACGACCCAAAGTCACCCTTTGCTTAGCATGGCATAAAAACACGTGTAACCTACGCGAATTTAGGTTATAAACGTGAGGATTAAAAACAAACTTCTTGACAGTCCAAGCGGATCAAGGTCCTTTTGGTAAGTCGTTAAGGCCGTCAGCCAAAATTTCACCAAATCAAGTATTTAACCTCTAACACGTCCCGATGGTTCAATAGCATACACAGCCGGAGACAAAGCCAACTTACTTGCTGAACTATTTTCTTCCCATTCCACTGTAGATTTCCAGGGAAGAACACCACCCGACATTCCTGCAGTTCAATCCGAAATGACCGAAATCGTGTTTCGTCAGCGTTCCATCAAACGAATCCTGAAAGGACTCGACGTCAAAAAAGCTACTTGTCCAGACGAAATTCCTAGATGCGCCCATGAACTAACACCAGTATTTTGTAGACTTTTCAACTTATCCTACAAAAAAGGAATATTTCCATTTTGCTGGAAGACGGCGCGAGTCCAGCCTATTCCAAAGAAAAGTAAGAGAACCCTGCCTAACAACTATCGACCAGTCGCATTGCTTTCAGTTATATCAAAAGTAATGGAGAAAGCTATTAACCAACATCTTCTAAAGTACCTGAAAGGCTTCAACATTATCAGCGACCATCAATATGGCTTTCGGAAGTCCAGATCAATTTTAGATCTTCTAGCCTATGTCACCCATATTTGGAACAACGCAATCGAACATCATGGGGAGTCTCGGGCTATTGCACTGGATATTTCTAAAGCTTTTGATCGTGTTTGGCATGAGGGGCTTCTAAGCAAACTGCGATCCAATGGTATGCCCAGTCGATTCTGTGCATGGTTGTCTAGCTTTCTTAAGGACCGCTCTCTGCAAGTGACGATTGACGGATTTCTCTCAGACACCTTCACCATCAATGCCGGTGTTCCTCAAGGATCCATATTGTCTCCCACTCTCTTCTTACTCTACATT
Source organism: Barypeithes pellucidus (assembly GCA_963991005.1). Classification (NCBI taxonomy): domain Eukaryota; kingdom Metazoa; phylum Arthropoda; class Insecta; order Coleoptera; family Curculionidae; genus Barypeithes; species Barypeithes pellucidus. The sequence goes on from OZ022560.1 coordinate 47,247,757, forward strand.
AACGACCTTCTAGTGAAAACTAAAAATCCGATATTTAGTTTTGCTGACGATAGCATACTTATCTCATCTTTCTCTTTGAATGCGCAAACATCGGCTGCCGACGCATATCTTCGCAGAGAGCATGAAGTATCACGCCTCAACAAAGACCTGGAGGAAATTTTGGCTTGGGGGTGACAGTAACCAAGTCGAATTTAACGCTGAAAACCCAGGCAGCAGTTTTTTCTAAAAAGGTTAACATTACAGATCCGGAAATAGTCATGGCCGGACACCCAATCCCACTGGCTTCATCTATAAATTTGCTGGGCGTCAATCTGGGAGGAAATATGTCTTGGCATACCACGTTGTGGCAATCGCCAAGATAGCTTCTGAGAAGCTTGGGGTACTCTTCCGATCCAGAAAGTTGTACACACCTCAACAACTTTTGACACTATACAAAGCACAGATTCGATCATCACTAGAGTACTGCTCTCATGTCTGTAGCTCTGCACCCAAACATACTCTTCGGCTAGTGGATTCCATCGAAAGGAGGGCTATTCGTCTGATCGGAGACCACGAGCTGACGAAGAACCTCGACAGCCTGGAACATCGAAGACAGGTTGGGGATTTGACTCTATTTTACAGATATTTTCATGGAAGGTGCTCGGCTGACCTTGCCCTCTTAATTTCGCCAAGAACGACGAATAGCAGAAATACACGACGAACCACTGCTGCCCATCCATATGTGGTTAAGCTTAGTACTCCCCGAACTTCATTATTTAAGAATTCTTTCATCTGGAGGACTTCATCCTTGTGGAACGACCTTCCCGAGGTCGTTTTTCCCAATGAATATACCCTCCAACAATTCAAAACCAACGTGAATCGCTTTTTGCGCACACGCACCACTCCCAGAGTGCCCTAAAGGATTTTTCCTATAGTGCTTGTGTTTGATCATAACAAAAAAAAATCTCTTCGAACAAAGTCAGCAAAAATAAAAACCAAAACACAAAATTTTAGATTTTTTCAAATATTTTGGTAGCCCCTGTATTTATTTTAAATTTTTCTGCGGCCAATTATTAAACCAAAAATTACGCAACTTTGATTCAAATTAACCGTTTCCGATATCCCAATGGTGAACTCCGAACTTGTTACCCTGACTATAAATATTGTACTAAAAAATAATATAATATAAAAATTTCGATATCGCCTTTATTTTAGTTTTATTTTTTGTTTACTTATGTTCATACATTGGTTATTTCAGCTTCCAAGTACAAGGCAGTTTTAATAAATCTATCAATAACCTTATAATAATCCTCCGTATTAAGTCTTAAGGGTTTTGTGAATCCTGCACAGCTTACAAAAAGGCAGATAATCCTCCTTGTTACAAAGTATAAATCGTAAATATCCTACTCTCAGGATAAAATCGCCTTTTTGTCGGGTTTAATATAAATTGAAGGGACCTTCGTTCCGCTCTTTTTAGGCCATATTATAGCGTCTAGAATGCGATAAAGAGTAAGGCAATAGATATTTATCTAAAAATTGTGAATTATTATTTTTGCAGTGGCCAAACATGAAAATGCTGTATCTCCATTTATACAGGGTGTCCCATAATTAATGGTACATAGGAAAAATGCAGATTCCTTGGGTAAAAATACTGCGATTTGGCCATACTTAGTTTAGTTCAATAGCTGGTAATAACCGAGATACAGGGTGTCCAAGTAAAAATTTAATTTTCAATTTTCCTAAATAACTTATTTCTGAATCAATATTTTCCCACAAAATTTTGCGATTACGGTTCTTTTGGGGAAAAGAATTTGAATTTGTTAATAATTTTGATGTAGATTATAGGGGGCGCTCTCTGCGGTACTCTGGATATATAAAAAGAATGTAACTTTTTTGTGCCTTAGTATAATTATATTTTTATTAAAAATATCAATTTTTCCGTCATTTTAAGCAATAAAGGTATATTTTGTAAATGTCGCTCCGACTTACCGTTTTCGAGATATTTTCAATTACAATTTCTAATGCGCCCGTTTAAATTTTGATTTGTAAATGTGAAATTTGTCAGTGGGCTTTGGTAAAAACAAATACAATGAAAGCAGTTTGAAACCTCATTTCTGTCAAAGTTTATTTTCATTTGTCAGCATTGTGGGTGTTTTAAAGGAGTTTTTGAAGATACTGTTATCAAAAATTAAACTAAAAACGCCGCGACATAACTGTTTTCTAACGGAGAAATGCGAGACATGGTATGTTTATACGCACAAGAAAATTTTAACCGACGCGGGGCACATCGGCGGTATTTGGAAATGTATCCAAATAGAAGGCAGCCAGATTTTAAAATTTTTAGAAGCCTATACGACAGACTGGGGTCCTTCACTATTACGTTTTGGACGCAAGGATCCTGTTTCTCCCAATCTGTCGTATAGGCTTCTAAAAATTTTAAAATCTGGCTGCCTTCTATTTGAATACATTTCCAAATACCGCCGATGTACACCGCGTCTGTTAAAATTTTCTTGTGCGTATAAACATACCATGTCTCGCATTTCTCCGTTAGAAAACAATTATGTCGCCGCATTTTTAGTTTAATTTTTGATAACAGTATCTTCAAAAACTCCTTAAAAACACCCAAAATGCTGACAGATAAAAATAAACTTTGACAAAAAAAAGGTTTCAAAGTGCTTTCATTGTATTTGTTTTTACCAAAGCCTACTGTGACAAATTTCAAATTTACAAATCAAAATTTATACGGGCGCATTAGAAATTGTAATTGAAAATATCTCGAAAACAATTAGTCGGAGCGACATTTACAAAGTATATCTTTATTGCTTAAAAATGACGAAAAAACTGATATTTTTAATAAAAATCTAATTATACTAAGGCACAAAAAAGTTACATTTCTTTTTATGTGTTAACAGTACCGCAGAGAGCGCCCCCTATAATCTACATCAAAATTATTAACAAGTTCAAATTCCTTTCCCCAAAAAACCTTAGTCGCAAAATTTTTTGCAAAAATATTGATTCAGAAATAAGTTATTTAGGAAAATTGAAAATTAAATTTTTACTTGGACACCCTGTATCTCGGTTATTACCAGCTATTGAACTAAACTAAGTATGGCCAAATCGCAGTATTTTTACCCAAGGAATCTGCAGTTTTCCTGCGTACCATTAGTTATGAGACACCCTGTATATTTATTAAATGTGTTATAAAATAATCTACAAGAAAATAAATATATGTAGATCATTTTAATTGTTTAATAATTATTTTTATTTCAAAAGAATTCATGAAAGTTTCTGAAAGTAAATAAACTCCTGGACAAAATTAACGCAACATCATAAATTTGCCATATTTTTGATACTATTTTTTTTTTCTGAATTTATGATCCGATTTGAATGATTTTTTTTTGCATTGTAGGTTGGTTCCTTGACAATGTCATAGTTTTCGCTGTTTATGATAAAAATTTAATTTTCTATTTATACTGGGTGTACTAAAAATGCTATGTTTTTTTCCGAAAATTCGCATCACCCTGTGGAGTAAATTAGCAACCGAAACATATTGCATTCCTCTAACATTTTCTTTTTTGGTTTACTTCATTATCTCTGTTATTAAAGGAGATACACCGTTTTATAGAGTAACATGTTTTTATAGACTTTAATATTCAACACATTCATTGTTAAATGTTTTCAAGAAGACTATGGACTTTTTTTGACATTGCAAGTGACGTGTCAGCAGATGTTGTGTTTTAAAGTTACAAATGACAAATAAAATTCGCCACACTGATAAAAACTGTTCGCAAACTGCTTATAAACGTTCGTTTCGTATGCCCAGTTGCCCGACGAGTATTTTAATCTTGAAACCTACTTGAAAACATTTAACAAAAACATGTTATGCTATAAAACAGTGTAACTCCTTTAATAACAGAGATAATGAAGTAAACCAAAAAAGAAAATGTTGGGGAAAAATGGACCTACCGTCTAATGTTAACTGCAATATGTTTCGGTTGTTAATTTACTCCACAGGGTGATGCGAATTTTCTGAAAAAAACATAGCATTTTTAGTACACCCAGTATAAATCGAAAATTAAATTTTTTATCATAAACAGCGAAAGCTATGACATTGTCAAGGAACCAACCTACAATGCAAAAAAAATCATTCAAATCGGATCATAAATTCAGAAAAAAAAATAGCTTCAAAGATATGGGAAATTTATGATGTTGCCTTAATTTTGTCCAGGAGTTTATGAATAAATTGTAGTTACTAAAATAAGGTAAAAATCGAATGAAAAAAAAAAAACACAACCACTTTCCTATGAATGTCAGATTTGTATAACGGCAACCATATTTAGTCTCTCCTTATACTTAAATTGTAAAGGATGAATCGATTCTAATCTTAGCCACCTAACTGCCGCAAAACAAAGATTCAAGCAACTCGACTTACTTTGGATGCATATATGGGCTTCTCTTTGACACTTTATTGTCTCCACCAATTCTGGCAATTAAGTGGGGTTACATTACCAAGTTATTTACTAAATTCTAGTAACTCTACGGCGAAAATTTTAGTAAATATTCTTACTTGCACTCTCCTATTTTTGCTTAAAATTTACCTTTGCATAAATAAATCTACTCGAGTTACTGGTTGAGATTTGGCAATCTGGCAATTTAAGAAACAAGTGAATCGGTTTACTTTACGCTAGTTACTATTAAATCTAAATGAAAAATCAAGTAAGTTTACTTAGCCTCGTTCAAAGGGTTAAAACGATATCAGACATATAACTAACTCCACTTCTATTAAAATAAAATTACCGAAAAAAAAGGGAGTGGTAGCCTGCTCTACGTTGTTTTATGCAACTATGGTCAAAACATTTCTATTTATTATGTTGTCTAGTTTTGTAGTAAGTACACAACAGAAGTTATATTATTATGTCTAGTCGAGGAAGAAAACTATTTGAAATTTTAGCTACACCCCACAAAAGTAGTGGCTAAGTACTTATACATTATTGAATACTTATTCCACGAGTTAAAGTGCATCTTTTGCTGATTTTTTTTAATGATATACTTATCCTAAAACGCTAAGCTTCGTAAATTTTGCGACAGCGATTTTTATTTCGGCCACCACCATCTTGCGAATTCATTAGTTATATTCGGCGTCTTGCTATCATTCTTTGGCAGTATTGGTGATTAGCCTAATGGTGCTGATCAATTTTTAAGTGTAACTTAAGCTTTCATACCAATGCCACTTAGTTGAAGTTTATTTTGGAATAAAAAAAGAACATTCGGAAAATTTATGAAGGGTAGTCTTAAGTTTAGCGAATAAGGCCAAAAGTATCATTTTATATTTTTGAACCTGTGTCTGTGTTTTTTGCATTTTCCACTCATATATTTTATTTTGTCATCACAATCAGGCTAGTGCACTGGCAAAATTCCCGCCGACAGTTTTCACCTGCGACAGTACTTTTCTAACTTCTGTTGTAATAGATATATATAATATAGCAATTTGACAAATTTTAAGCAAGATTTTCTTATCTAGACAACATTTTATTTTCCCTTTTCTACTGTAAAAATTATTTTTAAATACGCCTCCCATAAAGTTAGAATAATTCAGATTCAAGTTCAAATGCGAATGAAACTATTTGTTATGTAAGTACATGCAACTTTTCGAGTTGTCTTACTTTATTTTAATAACCTAATTTAGAAATTCTTATGCGTATCTATCTATTTATCTTCAGTTTCTTATTGCTTATCGTCTCGTAGTGTAAATTGTAATTTCAGTTGCTTCATATTTTCATTGTTTATGGGTATTTAGTTTATTTAATTGTTTAGTATGTAGAGTTACTTCCTTTTAAGATTGTATATCAGGGCGATTCTTAAATGCAATAACTCAAAGATTATCAAAAACATAAATATTTAGAAAAATTACTTAAATATATATTAAGAAAAGAACAAAAAACATTCAAGTTAACAACTTACTTCTTGGTTGGTATGACAGCCAATATTTAACTAGTTTAACTCCATTAGCGCAAGTACTGATTTTCTGTTGGTTATTTCACTTTTTACAGTAGCAGCATTTGGGCGATATTAAAATTAAGCTCCTTATGTTTGGCATTTTTAATTATGAAGAGGTAAAGAAAATCATAGTCTGCTCCATTAGTTTAATAAAAAGGTCAGTTTTCAATGTCCATACATGTTTCAAAGGCACATACCTTCACCTTCAGTGGATAAACTATACATGAGCAGAAACCTTTGATATTGATAACGAAATTTTTTTTAACAGGAAAAGAAGGAATTTTTTAATTAATTAAATAAATTAATTTTAATTTGATTTTTGGAAATATCCAAAAATAATTTATATATATTTATTTATTCAAATATCTCTTTCCTTTTAGTTCCTTATATAACTTTAAAACTTGATTGTGAATCTAGTATTTAAACCGATGAGGTAAAGTATAAATTCAGATACTAACTGTGAAGTTTTGATTATTTTCTCATTCGAACTTAGGAAGCGGGACATTTTTAAATTAAGTCATAACAGAAGAGCGAAACTAAAAATATGGTCCTTACTTTTCGTCGCTATTAAGACGTCAGATAAAATGTCTGGTAAAATCTTAGGAATGGACGCCGCTTAAGGATGAGTTTGACAAAGGGAGAAATTAAACAAATTCTATTTGAATATTTTAAAGTTAAGAATAAAATTTTTCCTGACAATGACGATATTATTGACTAACAATAGGTAATGATTCATTAAAGCTTTAAAATAAGCTCTTAATCTCTCTTCTAGTCGTATTTTTTTAATAATAAACTGTTCTGGTCTGCGCCGCGCTAAATAACTCAAATTAAAACATTCATTACGAATTATAAAAATATTAAAATGCTTTTAGTTCTCTTCCATTTTACAGCGACATTTTCTTTATCTTTAAGTACCTGGCTAAATCCCTCGCTTTATATATTTTTTGTCCTTTTCAACACGAAATTCTTGTACTTATAAATTTTTTACCTTTATCTTAACAAAAAATAAAAGTTGAGATGGCGGAAAGGCACAAAATAAAATGACGCTTTATATTCTTGTAATTGAGGTTGTTTTTATTTTAAAGACAAATTTTGCATTTTATTTAAGTTCATATTTTTTATCAACAGGATATTAAACAATCAGTTCATGAACTATTAACGCAAATATCTAAAACAAAAACATAAATAGCTATTAGTTTATCGATTGGATATGGATACTGGTAAAATTTTAATAAAAAATAATTTTATTTTAAAATGGCCCTAAAAAGTTTAAAACAAAATAATTTTCATTTTGGGATCATACTCTGAGTATATGCTCAATAATAATATGCAGCTATTTCATGGAAATAAAGAAATTTTACAAATTTCATACTGGGTTGGGCAAATGTTCCGGAACTGCTTAATTACGGGAGAACGAAAATATCAGATCCGAGTTTTCGACAATCGATAAAAATAAAATTTTACTATTTAACTGTGCATTACATATGTTAGTAACGTTATCAACTGTCAAAGGGTGACTTTATATATAATTTTTTTTAAATGGTACACCCTGTATATATTAGTTATTCAATATGTTTAAAACGCTTTTTTCTATAACATGCCATATGTCTAAATTTAATTGTTACTACATTTTATTTAAAAAAATAACTAACAGTTTTTACATAAATGATAGTTCATTCAGATAAGTTATTTAACTAAATATTCAAAATGTCTTCCTTCAGCGACCTAACAAGCCTCTCTGAAAACTGGGAAAGCACGTTTTGCAAAATAAAAGATGTTAATGACTTGAACAGCATGTAAAATTGTATTTTCAAGATCCTCCAAAGAGTTTTTGTACTATACGACAGTCTTTAAATGACCATAGGTACAACTTTAAAGATGGATAGGAGGCCACTAAATTTTACATGCTCATCAACATTTGTAAAACATGCTTTCCCACAACATTTATTAAATAACTTTTTTTTTAATTTTCGTTTATGTAAAAATCGTGGTAAATATAGGTACCCACTTATTTTTTAAAATAAAATGTTTTGGGTTTCTTCATTTATTTGTGAATATTTCCGAAACAACTGAATTTAGATATATGGTATGTCATAGAAAAAATGTTTCACGTATTTTAGAAATTTAGAATAACTAATAATCTACAAGGCGTTCTATTTAAAAAAAATAAATAAATTGTAACGTCATCTTGTAAAAGTTGATGACGTTACTGACATATGGAATCTACAGCCACATAGTAAAATTTTAGTCCTATCGATTGTCGAAAACCTGAATCTGATAATTTTTCATTCTCCTGTAATTAAGCCATTCTAAAACATTTTCAGCCCTGTATAATTGGATAACATGACCTTGAAGAATTTTAGGCCACATAAAGGATTGAATAACTACTTATTGTTGAGAATAATGTGTTTTTATGTGACCGTTATGTTACTTATTTAATTCATTATTTTGAGTATTATAATTTATAATTGTGTTTGCTATTACTAAATATTATTTAGTTTAATTAATTATTGTTGATAAGGTATTTTTATAATAATATGTACTTTATGGCAGAATATAACAAATAAATATAAAATTTAACAATTTAACATTGAATCGCCCATTGTGTTTCTACAATCTGTTTTTGGAGGATGTTGTACAGATAACTAGTCAACCGTCTTTGATTATGTGAGTACTCAGCAGTTTCTCTACAGAGAGCAAACTGTGTGTTCCACAACAGCACTAGACTTTATTTAAATATATAATATGTAGGGACGTAAAGGGCCTAATTTTGATTGAGTAATTTTAACAATAGCAAATTGTATTATTCTTAGGCCAGGTACTTTCACGTGCAAATAGCTGGATTTATTCTGCAGAGTAAATTTTACCTACAGAATAAGTAAAAATGACATCTTATCACTTATGGATAGTGCTATTCCTCAAATAAATTACGGTTATTCGGCAGATAATTTATTCGTCGATAATAGTTACGAATAGTGTCAATGTCATAAAGTATCACAATTTTTGTATTTATATATTTTCTTTGCATTGTGCCCCAAAAGGTTTCATGCCGTGATACTACATATATTTTCTACTTTACAGGTGTTGAGAGACTTAAATTCATCTGATAGTGACAATATCAACAAAAAATTTGTATGTGACTATTGGCACAACCTTTAAATTGTTATATGCCAGATAACGTTACTTGAAAATACCCAAATAAATTATTTTCCCGATTGCAGCAAATGTTCGCTAATTTAAAGTTTGGTCCACGAAAAATGGATATAACTTAATGACTGCAGTAAAAGTACCTGTGGCGATCCCATTATTTATGACCGTTTGTTATTATTATGTGGGAAGGACCGGATTGTAATAATTATAATTAAATATAGGCACATCAGGTAGGTTAGGTTCTGTAAGGAAGTCCCGTTCTGAAAACCGTCCTATAATTTACCTCGACGAGACTTGGTTTGACACGAATTAAACACCATCCAAAGGCTGGTCTGATTCTTCCTATAAGTGTAAAACAAAAACTCCGTCAAATAAAGGGAAAAGAATAAGCATTTTACATGCTGGATCAGAAAACGGTTCGGTTCCAAATGCCTTGTGGCTTGCTGCAAAAACATTAAAGACTCTTGTGTGGACTACCATGAAGATACAACGGCCGAACTTTTTGAGGAATGGTTCAAGAATTGTCTTTTACCAAACATTCCTCAGAATAGCGTGATAGTAATGGACAATGCGAGCTATCACAGTCCCCAATTACATAAAGCTCAAATAATACAAAATTGGAGATTCAGAACTACATGATGGCGAATGATATATATTTTGAAGAAAGTTATAAAAAAAGTGATCTTTTAGAAGTTTTAAAGACATTTTGTATAAAAAAAGTATATGTTTGTGACACATTGGCAAAAGAAATTGGACATACAGTGCTACGGCTCCCACCCTATTATTGCATTTTTAACCCCATAGAGAATATGTGGCACCAGTTAAAATCACTGGTTAGGTCTGAAAATATTTCTCCGACTTTAAGTTCTAGTGTTGTAGAATTAATACGAAAATGCTTTAATGATATTCCCCCAGGTAGTTGGAAAAATTCAGTCCGTCACGTAATAACTGTAGAAAATTCGTATATTAGTCTGGATCATATAATTAATCCAATTATAATTAATTTTGATGAGGGTAGGGATAGCGAAACAGAACTATCTATAGAATGACATTATAAATGTAAAATATAATTTCATTGGATTACATTAATATAATCATATCATTACTTGTTTTCCTTAGTCCGTCCCTTCATACTTCACTTGTTTATTGCCAAGCTCTTATCGACACAATGGTATCGACCCAGGAAATCATTAAGTCGTATCCAAATTTCGTGAAACGTACTCTACCTAACAAATTGTTATTTATCAAATAGTTAACTAAAATAGAATCTAGTCAATCATGTTCATGGTTTTTAATAATTATATTAAATATTAATTAAATTTATTTCCTAAACTATTAGTTATCATACTTTTTTGTTTATGATTTCATTATAAGCCAAACGTATGATGAGTTGATAATTCGCTTTTCAGCAGAAGGAAATTTTTATTTTCCTTTCGATACGGAAATCATTATTATTAATAAAATATATAAAATCTTAATACCTACTAAATATATATAACTTATACATAAAATTTTCCAAGCGACAGTCCTTGTGCTATAGGCACGTAAGTATTTATGGAACATTATATCAAGTTTTTAGGATATTCGAATTTTTATTGAATTAGAATGTAAAAGTTCAGTAATAGAAGTAAAAGAGAGAGACACAGGTGGTTCTTATAGCTAAAAACATAAGGACTTTTTATAAAACTGAAGATTAGGAACATCTTTACAGGGATAAAAATATCACCGATTTACTAATATAAAACCCATTGTACAGTCAAAAAGTTTAAGATAAAATTTGGGCTTCTTTCAGAACACAAGTGAAGGAATATGAAACATCTAGACTTGTATGTGTAAAAAATTTTAAATTGACCACTTACGAACTTTAGTATTTCTGATAGAGAAAGTTTTAAACACTTACGCATTCTATATTAGTTCTATGTTACCATTACGTTAAAAGTGTTTATTGTGATAAAACGCTTAAACATTTAATGCAATTTAGGCGTATCTTAATTTTTTTATATAATTTAATCAAGCATTTGCCGTTAACCCTCTAATCCCCAGCAACCCTTTCTCCGAATTTTTTGGGATTTTATTGAACAGCTTGTCAAGAACGGAAACGGTATATATACACTATTAAAAAATAACTTATAATAAACACTTTAATTTTGGAGGAAACATTTCCTTACAATTTGAACTACCGTCCCGTATACAAAAACGATGCAAGTTATGTGTCGTAGTTCTTAAACCGTAAGTAAAATAGACTAATATTTTTTGCGAATTTCTTGTATTTTTTATTTAAGTTTTCTTATTTGTTCTAAAGTTTTTAATAACCCTCCACAAGGCGAAGGTAATGAAAATTAACTAATATAATGAAATAATAATATCATCATCAATATTCTTGTTTTTAATAAATTTCCACAGGTTTGTTCGGGTTTGTTGTTTCCTCACTATTATGAAAAATGGATTAAATTTATTAAATAACTTCGAAAGTTTCAATCCACGCACAATATCATAAATTATCTTTTATTCTCTAGAATAATGCACAGAACGGTGAATTTTTATACCTTTCCTTTTCAGTATCTTCGTTCGCGGCATGTAATATTGCACTCAATGTTTAATAGCAGGAGGACTTAGTGAATGTATCAATTTTGTCATCCTTTATAAGGAATCACTTGGGAATTATCTAACTTCTCTTGTGAATCAACGAAATTGATTTTTAAATATAAATATTTAATTGTTTCCCGTTAATGTCCAGTTAAATACAGAAGAAATTTGAAAGATGATAATTTTGGTTCTTTACCGAGTCGTCAACCCACCTTGGATTGGATATGAAATATAATATACAGGGTGTTTCGAAAATGTGGATAATTTCTCGGATTCATATGGATTACGAGGAAATAACATCGTAAGTTCATATAATTTCAATAGCCTACGAGCCATACAGTGTGTACATAAAGTAAGGAACAAATTCATTATCTAGGAATCTAAAAATATTTCGGAAAAATCCTCGGACACGTGTATAATAATTTTTAATGGCGCATTTTTTCATATACAAACTTAATATACAAGGTGGCTCATGTAGTAGATGTGACATTATCGACGATTTTTTCAAATGAGAACCCCCTATATTTTAGTTCAGATCTGTAATCTCCAAGAACAGCTGATTTCAAAAACATAACACACTTAGGGCCTAAAATTCATAGTTTCGTTACTACAGGGTAAAACAAATAATTTTATTTAAGATATTTTTAATTTAAAAAAATGTAAAAAAATTAAATAAGCTATTTAATTAAGTGTTGAAATTGTCCTCCTTCTGCTGCCTGACAGTACCCCAAGCGATCAATAAATTCTTGTTGGACTTTTCTTATGGTTTCTTCTGAAATGTTCCTGCATTCTGTTGTTATTCGATTTTTTAAATCTTCAATATTGGCAGGTCTGACTTTATAAACAACATTTTTCAGGTGACCCCCACAAGAAAAAGTCCAGTAGTGTAAGGTCTGGAGACCTAGGCGGCCATTCAACAGGCCCACGTCTTCCGATCCACTTGTTCGGAAAAACTTGGTTTATGTAATGGCGCACTACTGCTGCATAATGTGGAGGTGCGCCGTCTTGTTGGTACCACAAATTTTCATCTAGAATTCCTGGATTATTTCTACTAGGGTATAAGTTAACTAGCGTAGGGATAAGAAAGTTCTGAAGAAAATGAAGATAATTTAGCCCGTTTACATTGTTGTCAAAAAAATATGGCCCAATAATTTTGTTTTTCACAATACCAGCCCAAACAAATTTTTTGAGGATATTGAGTATGGTGCTCACGCATCCACCTGGGATTTTCTTTTGCCCAGTATCTACAGTTTTGCCGGTTCACTTCTCCATTTAATTTAAAGGTAGATTCATCCGAAAATAGGATATTTTCAACAAACAAAGGATCTAAGTTACATCTTTCCATTAATATTTAACAAAACTCCATCCTACGATCTGGATCATCTTCATTCAACTCATGAACCAATCGGATTTTAAACGGGTGCCATTTTTCTACCGTCAATAGGTTATGAACGGTCATAGCAGCCGCCCCATGATCAATGCTAATCTGGCGGACGCTGTTGTGGGGATCTTCTTCCATAGCCAATAAAATATCTAATTTCTTATCATCCGGAATAGTTGGACGGCCTTTCCTGGGAATGTCTTCCACTGAACCCGTTTCCCGAAATTTTATTTCAAGTTTACTCACAGTTGATCTAGTAATTGGTCTTGCTGGATACTTAGTGTTAAACAAAATGCAAACTTCTTGTTGAGTACGGATCCTATCACCATATCCAATCATCATAAGAATTTCTATTCTTTGTGTTAAAGATAAACGCATAGTAACTCAATATGTTTTAAAATAAAATGTATTACTTCTAATAAACTTACTAGAAAAATACAATGTAATGACAATGACATTATCTAAATACCATATTTACATAACAGCAAATAAGCCTACTTGAGAAAAAACATAAGTAACAGCAAATGATGGTGCGTCCATTAATTACGTAAGGCTTTCAGGTAAAATTGGGTGATGGCGGAAGGGATTGAGCCAAATGTCACGAAATCTTTTATTGGGGGAAAGGGGGTTGAAAAATCGCTAAAAACGCCTCACGTAATTAATTGATGCCTCCAAGCCAAAAATAAATATCTTAAATAAAATTATTTGTTTTACCCTGTAGTAACGAAACTATGAATTTTAGGCCTTAAGTGTGTTATGTTTTTGAAATCAGCTGTTCTTGGAGATTACAGATCTGAACTAAAATATAGGGGTTCCCATTTAAAAAAATCATCGATAATGTCATATCTACTACATGAGCCACCTTGTATATTAATTTTGTATGGGAAAAAATGCGCCATTAAAAATTATTATACACGTGTCCGAGGATTTTTCCGAAATATTTTTTGATTCCTAGATAATGAATTTGTTCCTTACTTTATGTACACACTGTATATACATATCCTCCTAAAGGCAGGTCCTATAATCTAGCTTTTTATTGATAACCTTTAAATCACATCATCATCATCACAATATTTTAATTAAAATTTAACATGATGTATTCTAAGTAGTATTAAATAAGGTTAATAATAATAGTATAGTTCATTCTATGGGCCAGGGACGGACTAGCTCGGACTTAAATAATCTTATATCTTTAACAGGTATCATGCTATCGAAATTTTCATATTATTTCTGGATAGCTTTCGTATTGTAACACAAAAAATATAGTCTTCGTAGATTTTGATAAGCTGAACCGTTTTTGAGAAAAATCTACTTGACTTGCTTTGCTACTTGCTTTGAAACGTGGCCCTCTTTTTTCATAATAGGCTTTGTAAAATTGCCACGTCATGATGATATTGAGATTAGCTCATAGAATGAACAATTTTTTTATTATTAGGCTTATTTATATAATTATATAATTAAAATTTGTGGTGTGATTCATTAATCTCTAATTTTTAGAACTATTCTAGAACTTTAAATTCAGAATTTTCAAGGTCTCGTAAATGAGTTGTTAAATACATTAAATATAATTATTAAACATACAACACTAGAAATGAACAAACGAACAAAATAGGAAGTTGCCAAACTTCCCTTGTCAATTGTAATCTGTGATAGAAATGAAAAATATTAATTTAATTTTAAACATAATCTAACAACCAGTGGCTACGATAAGAATCCACCCCCCCCCCCCCCCCTCCTCTGCGCCATATTTAGGAGCCCAACCAAAATTTACTTAAAAATATCAGCACTTTGATTCTTCAAAGCCCCAGCCTGATTTAACGTGAAGACTGAGCGAAAATTAGAAATTACTAACAAAGAGATATTCACTTTGATGCTTCGGTGTCCCTGCCTCATTTATTGTACTGAAGAAAAAATATAGTAAAAAAAGGCCCATTAGGATATCCCCCCCCTCCTAACAGGTTTAGCGGGGCCTGATATATCAATACAAAACGTCAACAGATTATATTTGACCTAAAGAAATACATCTTGTAATACACGTGGTGGCCCCTTATCGCCTCCAGTGAATATAACTACAGCGTACCTGAGCTGTCCTGACATTATTATTTTAGAACAGTAGAACTGAAATGGTTCCTGTTGGCCTCCATAATAGAAATCAATATCCTGTCAATCGGTTATCGTCTGCAAATTACAATCCTTGGGGTGCTTGTGTAAAATTTCGAATAAAAAGACGTTAGACGGAACCATATCCGGACTATATTGATTGATTGATCGTAAGCATGGCTCGAAACTTTGGGAGTAAGTTCTTACGATATTTTAAGAAAAAAAGTTCTTTTGAACAAGTGTCCGGAAACGCTTAAGATAGAGGGTATTGAAAATTTAAAAAATATATACAGGGTGCCCCAAGTAAAGTGGCCTATTAGAAGTATCTCGAGAACTAAATGAGATTTTATTTTGAAAATTTGGCTGTGGCTATAAGAGATGGTTTTCTACGTTTCTAAAATATTTTGGATGATGCGGTGTTGCCGGATCATACCGAAAGTGGTAGCAACTTCGGAATTTTAAATGAATTACCCTATATATTATATTTTTTTTGGAATCTAAGTAAAAATCTAGAACAGTTTTCTGTATAATATCATATACCTATCTTTAAGAGTTTTTGAAATATAAATAATTTTGTGATTTTTTAACGCCGTATCGGTACCTGAAAAGAAAATCGTATCTTTTTAGCAGTTATAGCTAGGAAGCTGAAATTTTGACAATAGTTTCACAAGACCATCGCAATTTTATAATTTTGAACAGTATTGAATTCGTTTCATACAGGGCGTCTCCATAACAATATTTCTGAGGCAGATGAATTATTGCAAAAATCTTATTTTTTTTAAATGGGACACCCTGTATTTGATATGTTTTGCTAATAGAGGATCAAATTTTCTATCTAATGATATTATGTGTTCCTATACCTATCTTCACTATTTTCGGACTTATAGCGAAATTTATAAATTATCTTATAAAAATATATTTTTTGATAGTGTGGTTGGCTGTGGAATGGATTCATAGGAACAAAATAATGAAAAATCCATTTGACGTTATGTCTGAGTTATTGTAATAAAAATGGCTAATTCACATTATTCGAGCTTAGATATTTTAAGTTTATTTTATATTCATGGGGAGTGTGGTAGAGTTTTATCTAGAACTTGCAGAAAATTTAATGAACTGCATCCTGATGCAGCTCCTATGACTCCCTAAAAGTTGATTGGCCGAGGCAGTCCATGGAAATGGCCCCAAGGTCTCCGGATCTTACCCCCTAGAATTATATCTATGAGATACTATTAAAGAAATAGTATACAAGACACCCGTCACAATAAGGGAAGATTTAGAAAATCGAGTACGAACAGCTTTGGGGTCTCTAGAAGAGAAAGAAATGAAATAGGTGACAAATGAACATGTTATAACCACAATTTATGAATGTTTAAGAGCGAACGGAGGGCATTTTAAACAATTTAGTTATTAGTTATTTTATTGATGTAATTTTCATTTTGTTTATTTATTTATTAATAAATTCCTTATTGGTTAACTATATTTTTTTTCAACAACACAGACATAAGGTCACATGGATTTTTCATTATTTTGTTTCTATGAATCCACAGCCAACTACCAAAAAATATATTTTTATAAGATAATTTATAAATTTCGCTATAAGTCCGAAAATAGTGAAGATAGGTATAGGAACACATAATATCATTAGATAGAAAATTTGATCCTCTATTAGTAAAACATATCAAATACAGGGTGTCCCATTTAAAAAAAATAAGATTTTTGCAATAATTCATCTGCCTCAGAAATATTGTTATGGAGACGCCCTGTATAAAACGAATTCAATACTGTTCAAAATTATAAAATTGCGATGGTCTTGTGAAACTATTGTCAAAATTTCAGCTTTCTAGCTGTAACTGCTAAAAAGATACGATTTTCTCTTCAGGTCCCGATACGGCTTTAAAAAATCACAAAATTATTTATATTTCAAAAACTCTTAAAGATATATATGATATTATACAGAAAACTGTTCTAGATTTTTACCTAGATTCCAAAAAAAATATAATATATAGGGTAATTCATTTAAAATTCCGAAGTTGTTACCACTTTCGGTATGATCCGGCAACACCGCATCATCCAAAATATTTTAGAAACGTAGAAAACCATCTCTTATAGCCACAGCCAAATTTTCAAAATAAAATCTAATTTAGTTCTCGAGATACTTCTAATAGGCCACTTTACTTGGGGCACCCTGTATATTTTCTAATAAATATTGACCGAGATTTCAAAATTTTAAAGTCACTTTACGATGAGCAGCATTTGTAAAGTCAATTTTTATTTGTCACCTTTGGCGTAGTTAAGTGAGGGTCACTCGACATTCCTTACTTAAAAAGTAGGAAGTCAATTATTTTTAACAAAATCTACAAGAAAAAAAATCTCTCGCATTCTTTGGGCTAAAAGTAATTATCGATTTTTAGAAAATCGATTTAGAAATCTTAGAAAAAATAGTGCTTTATATTGATTTACGGACTGTACTTAGTGAATCCGAATATATGGTTTGGAAATAAATTATTTCTGCATCACCTCCTGGATTTGCTTGGAAGGACGTGGCTGACTCAACTCCATCTGAATTTTTAACGTCCGGAGGACAACCTTAATATTTTGCAAATGCAGTGTATGTACAGGATGGCCAACTAAGAGAGGCACGTGGCAGTTCATCGTACAGCTTCCAGAAAAAAATACTTACAGTGCAGTCGGGTTTGTGACTCTCGTGTAAATGTGAAACATAGTTTTAATGTATTATATCCATGACGGAGAGTCCAGAATGTTGTGTCCCTATTCGTACCCCAAATAAAATGGCGGCTTTTTAAAGAATAATATTAACTTTTTTTTCTCTTATTATTTTTGTTTAGATATCACAAATTGGCATAAAGTTGTGAGTACCTGCCAGCTGATAAATTGACATTGTAAAGTTGTAAAATTTAAACTAAATTAGCAAAAGAAGAAAATAATAAATATTGTTCTCTCAATGCAACCATTTTGTTTTGGGTACAAATAAGGCAAGATATTCTGGGATCGTAAGGTACTCAATAAGGCTTTTAAAATGATGTATCGCAAGACCTCACTTCCTATTCAATTTTTTTTATCCAAATGGCGCCCAACCTCCATTTTAAATTTGAACACCATGACATATGCAGGAAAGAATAGTTCTGATTCCTACTATACTATGTCAAGTTTTATTTATTTGTCTAAGTCGGTAAATGAAATAAAGGATAATAAAAAATAATAAGAGCTATATGCATTTTTTAAACCGCTGCCATTTGGTTTTCGTTGCGAATAGAGAAATAATATTCTGGCATCGTAAAGTACTCGACAGTACCTTCATAATGATGTATCGCAAGACCACTCTTCCTATTTAATTTTCTTTACCAAGATGGCGCCCACCCGCCATTTTTATAGTTAGTACTATCATTCTCCCTCAAAATGTGATTTACCTTCCCCTTTAAGCCACACAATTATTTGTAAAAAAAATTTTTGCTGGTCCAACGTTATTAAGCGGTTTCCAGACTATATACACACACACTGTATAAATTTATATATCCTATAAAATATTAAATAATTTTGTTACATTAAATTCTTTACTTGTTTCTTTTAGAGGCGAAAGTCCTAAGCAACGCCTACGTTGATGCAAGCTAATCTCCAAAAGGCGACAGTAAATCCTCCCGAATTATCTAATAAAAGTTGAATCACGGAACTAAGTTGTCTTTTATGATCAAGAAATGGAAAATTTGTTAATTTTTGTGCAAAATGTTGTGAGCTCTTTAAAAATTGTTTACCCGAAATGATCTTGATGACGATTAAAATTCTACGATTGCTTGTCACATCTTTCAAAATGATTTTGTTCCTGTGCTACTTATGTAACTTTTGTAGCGAGGATATATAAAATCGTTGAGTTTAACATTGGAAATCCAATCTAATTTTTGAGGTGGCTGTATACTAGCTATACATTTTATTGAAAAACTTCATTATAACTTCTTCAAGAGGCCGGTATAGTGAATCCCTGTGCCAAATATGAATTGATTTTTAGTGAGCCAATCCTAAGCTATTCAATTGAACGTGATGGCAAGCCACGAAATTCAGATAATTCAGGTAATGCAGCAAACACCAGCCAATAATTTATATGAAGCTATTGCCAAAAACTGACGTAAAGCTGAACATAACGAATAATGATTATTTTATATTCTAATCATTTTCCACATATCGAAAATAAAGGACACTATCTTAATAAGTCTTTAGTTTAACATAACATACCCACTTAATAATTATTTATCGATAAACACACATTATTATAATTTTAAAAGTAATACTGGAATGAAAATTTTTTCCTGCCAAGCAAAAACTCAGAACAATGAAAGCTAGAAAAATATTTGATAGAAGTTCTAATGTCTTACTTAGCTGGGAAAAAATATGATTACGGATTTTCACAAAAAAATTATTTAATTAAATGTTCAAACAACCCACTAACAGCTAAACAATATCCTAACAGTACGTTCACATGATATGGTTCGATCTAGTGTGTAATAGTACGATCACACGATGTGTACCGTTGTTGCGGGTATATACGATTATTGACAGTTTCGCCATTTCACTTAGAGAAAATGGATATAGGTATGTTTGTTGTTGTGTATTGGTACAGAAAGGGCCGTTAAAGACAAGTAATTAGGAGATATTGGGAACATCATATTGTTAATCAATGATTTAATTTCAGGTCTTTCCGGAATCTTATATGTGTCAATTGAGGAGAGATGAAATGAAATTTTAAAATTATTTTCGAATGTGAATCTCTACTTTTGATAAGCTGCTAAATGGAATGATAACAGAGAGCATATTTTCTGCAGTGGCGTAATTTCAGTTTTAAAAGGGGGATGGCAATATGATTACGAGATATTAGCTGAGAGTAAAACAGTAAAATTTCGGGACCAAACCCAAAAACGAATTTATTTGATTTTACAATCATTGTTGTCATGTCAAGTCTACGCTCTATATATTTTGGGGTGGCAAAATACTAAGGTAGATAATTTTTGGGGTGGCAAGTACCACCCCTTGCCACACTCGAATTACGCCACTGTCTCTCTCCAAGCTGAGGACTTTAAATTTTCATCTTCCTATAATTATTAAATCAATTGTTTTATCCCATAAAACGGGCCTCGGTTTCGCTAAACTTATTAGTAGCTCTGTATTTATTTTCTCCATTGCCCACACATTTTAAATTGCAGAAACGAACTTACAATAGAAACTTTGACATGACGTGATGCATGAGCCACTTGACCAATTTGGCGAGATTCGAACGAATTGGTAGGCTTCCCGTATACGGTAAACCATCACATCGTAAGAACGATTCGATAAAATAATCAAAAGCGTGTCGTGTAAACGTAGCGTAACCGATCATAGAAATCATTTCTATAGTATTATTGAGTTGATATTGAGAAATTCTCTCACATTTTAATGAAATAGAGTTTTTTAGTTGGTCTAGATTTTGAAATTTTACATTTCTATAAATAAAACTTTTTCAGTGACCCCACAAAAAAAAGTAGTTCGGTGGAAGGTCAGCAAACCTGGCGGGCCAAAGAAATGCCGTGGGCCAATAGTATTTCGGTTTATATTTTGCAAGTATTCCCTAACCATTAGGGATTATTGGCGGAACAACCATTCATTTGATACCAGATCTCTTTTTCGAGATCAACTTCTTCCAGGACGGGTTCAATTGGATTTTGTAGTAAGCAGGTTCCTGCTATAAAGTTGTATTACATAAAAAATAGTCCAATAAGGTGATGTCCGAGTATGGACAAGACGATGTTTATTTTCTTGGCGCCAGTACCGGAAATTTTGAACATTTAAATCGTGAAGGTAAATATACATTCATCGGTAAAACAGATATTTCTCAAATGATCCCTATTATTATCTCTATTAACTGAAAACGAAATACCATTCTTTGTTCTACTATACTATATATACTTTTAATGAAAATATTTATATTTTTTAAAGTGTGCAAAACTGTGGTATGATGTTTTTCTAAGGCTTACCCAGGAATCTACGTGCAAATCATTTTATTTTCCTCCACGTGCAGTAGAACATGAAGATCATTATTATATCTTTCTTCAGGTCTATTGATTTTCTGAATTGAGTAATTACAATGCCATTGGACTGGAATTTGCTAATGATAGTTTTAATTGATAAAATGGAAGGGAGAGGCTTGTCAGGAAAATGAACTGAAAATATTTCGGACACCACTCTTAGACCGTTTCTTGTATATTTCATATTTCATATTTAGCTATAATTAAAGAGCTCTCAATATATTGTCACTGATAGGTACTAATTTTTGCTTTATTAATGTTAAAATTTAATTTGTTGATGTTTGCTGTTTTATCTGAACTATGAGAATTTCATGGTTTTGCGTTGAATTGAATAGCTTAGGATTGGCTCACCAAAATGTATTCAAGCTCGGCACATGGGTTCGCTATGCCGGCCTCATCCAGAAGTAATATTTGTCTATAAAATGTACAGGGGAGGCAATATTCAGTGAGCTCAAAAATTACATTGAATTTCCTATGTTCAACTCAACGATGCACCGCCCTGTATATGTCCTTATTTATTTACTAGGAACAGGGCACAAGAAAAAAGGCGATATGTCCATCTAGCACCAAAGTGCCCGTCCCGTCTCACACCATAAAGACTGCCAAAATCCAGAAAATTCATTCAAATAATTTATTCTTCTGAACAGTTTTAAATTATAGATACAAGATGCTAGGAGTAGTACCATTTAGTCCTAAAATTAACATACGATAAGAAACAATAACAAAAAACAAGAAAACCTAACTTAATATTAGATAATAAACTTTCTATATATTATATTGTAGAGAAGTATTGGGTTACCAATCAATAAGAAAGGAAAACGGTTAATACTGCTTGCCCTCTCGACATGCAAGGGCAATTGGGAGCCATTAACTCTCAATTTTCCGATAAGTGAATGTACTTCAGGCCCATTATCGGACCATTGTATAGTGTATTTTATCAAACAATATAGAGTTACATAAGGGTGTGCTTGTGTTACGAAATGACCCGTCTGATGGTGACATTTTTTTAAATGCTAGTCAATGTTTATTTGATATCTACTGAGTATTGAACGTTAATGAAGCATTAGTATTTTTAGATACATATTACGAAATTTAAAATTACCAAATAAACCATTCCATATTTATTATATTTATATTACAGACTAATCTACTGGGTTACCAATTGGTGTGGCAAGAGCCAATATCTCATGTACCATTAAAGATAGCGGAAAACTTTATTCAGGAAAGTTATTAAGGGTTAAAAGATGCGTCTTCTAAAATTATTTTCGGCTGTGAACGGTGCACCATTGTAAATTTCATATTTTTTAAATTTGACGCCCCTGTAAATTTTTACTTAAATTATGTACATCGCATATGTACCTTGTCAAACAGATTGGAATATTCCTTAAATTTGTGGATCAGTGAAATGGAAATATTTTTTAAGTTTAATAATTTGAAAGAAAGAGGAATGTTGACAGAAGTTCTCTAAGGTAAGACAGATAAAAAATTGTGTACAGGGTGTATAAACCGCAAATATGTTTAATAAAAATTTTAAAGGGGGAAAACTTTACATTGAGTCAAAGTTGTTGGACATGTTTATACCGTAGGGAAGGTCATCAGCAGCAGTAGAAAAATAATTATAGGAAATCGGCTTATGGCATAATACAACAAATTAATACTTTATTTTTATTCTACTGGTTTCCTAAAGTCGAAACATCTCCAACAACTTGGATCTTTGACTCAATATAAAGATTTTCTCCTTTAAAATTTTTATTAAACATATGTGTTGTTTGACAAACTTTTATTCCTATTACTTTAGTTTTTATCATTTTTGAACAAACACCTCTCACACCAACTCACCAAATCACTTTAATTAGCACCCAATTGTCAGCAAGCTGACGTTTTATTTACAACTACAGCATTTTGCGTTTATTTTATGTCATAGGTGACTAAGAAAAGACAGTGGTAAAATCCATCCAGTTCAAATAAAAAGTGAAATATCAGCAAAATTAGTAAATATTATAGAAATAGGGAGACCTTAACAGAGAGCGGATTAAAGTCCGTACAAGAAATGCTAATTACATACAGGGTATTTCATTTAAATAACTTACGTTTCGTAATATCGACATATTCATAGAAAATACCCTGTACAAAAGTTTTAATCTGTGCGACCTTAGGGGACTTCTGTCAACATTCCTCTTTTGCGTTAAAAAATATCTTCTTTCAAATTATTATAACTTATAAAATATTACATATTTCACTCAACCATGTTTTATCACAAACTTAACGAATTTTCCAATCTATGTGGCAACGTTGCCAAAATGTATATAAATAATTGCTGTGCTATGTACAGGGTGTCCATTTTTGGGCACTTTTGTAGGGTTTGTTCGGGTTTGTTCGGGTTTGTTCTGCTACTGTGCTACTTTTTTGTAAAACTAAACATGCCGTTAACAGAAATTTCATAGCCCTCTTGGTTTTTGAGATACAGGGTGAAAATGAAAATTATCACTTTTGGGACACCCCCATATCTCAGTTGTCTTTTAACTTATTAGATAGTTGAAAAGGCATTCTTATAGAACTTTTTCCGTAGAATCCAGTCGAGTAGTTTGTTTTCTTATTGCGTCATCCGTTTTTTAGTTATGAACCAAACATATATGTTTTTAAATGGGACACCCTATATATTTTTAAGTAATTAACTTAGGCATTTTCTGGGCTTTTCAAAAATAGGAAATAGTATATATTTATTTTTAAAAATAGCTGAATAAACTACAGTTTTCTCTAAATTAATACGTTATTTAACAGTAGGCCATGGCGCAAATGAAACAAAAGAAAATAATCTGTTAATGGCGATGAGTCAGATCACTTGTCAAAATAATATTCAATAATTACTTTAAAGTTATAAGTTTAAAATTTGGGTTCTCTTTTAAAAAATGGCTGAACTGGGAGTATATCAGAACTTTGAAAAGTATGATATGTTAGTTTACTACATACAATCCAATGAAAATTCGCATGAGGCCTCTGAAATATATCTGAACAGGTACGCTTTTTCTTAATTCAATACCTAATTATTTTTTATCAACATTGTCACTTATTATAGATATCCGGAAAGAAGACAACCTTTCTTTGATAGATTTTCTATACTTAAAGATAATTTAATTAATCATGGATCATTTACGCGACCAAGACCAAAATCCTACAATAAGGAGAATCAAGAAATCGAGGAGACCAATGTTTTAGCCGTCGTAGAGGCAACTCATTCAACCTCGTGTAAGACCATTGAGGCAGAAGTTGGAGTAATCAAGAGTAGGGCACAGCAGATATTAAAAAAAATTAAGTATGGACCCTATAAACCACAAATTGTTCAGCACTTACACCCTGGAGATGCTGAACGTCGGCTAATTTTCTGCAACTGGTATTTACAACAAATTCGAATAAACAGAAATTTTGCTCGTTCAGTAATATGGTCCGATGAGCCGCATTTCTCAAGTGATGGTGTTTTTAACAGACATAATACTAAATACTGGCACCAAGGAAACCCTGATCTTGTATTTGAGCGTAAGCAGCAGGGTAGGTTCGGCTTCAGTGTCGCATATTTTATTTTGGATGAACAAATTGCGTATAGAATTTATGAAGGAAGTCTTTCCGGAGACCGCTACCTAGATATTTTGCAAGATGTAGTTCCTGAATTTATAGATAATGTTCCCATGGCTGCTTAAATATTATGCATATATTTTTATTTTGTTTCATTTGAGCCATGGCCTATTGTTAAATAACGTATTAATTTAGAGAAAAGTGTAGTTTATTCAGCTATTTTTAAAAATAAATATATACCATTTCCTATTTTTGGAAAGCCCAGAAAATGCTTAAGTTAATTACTTAAAAATATACAGGGTGTCCCATTTAAAAACATATATGTTTGGTTCATAACTAAAAAATGGATGACGCAATAAGAAAACAAACTACTCCACTGGACTCTACGGAAAAAGTTCTATAAGAATACCTTTTCATCTATCTAATAAGTTAAAAGACAACTGAGATATGGTGGGTGTCCCAAAAGTGATAATTTTCATTTTCACCCTGTATCTCAAAAACCAAGAGTGCTATGAAATTTATGTTAACGGCATGTTTAGTTTTACAAAAAAGTAGCACATTGCCGCGAAAACCGCAACCCTCTATCTTTAAGTATAAGCGAGATACCCTACAAAAGTGCCCAAAAATGGACACCCTGTACAGAAGTTAATGGTGAATTCAAATATTTACAAAGTATTAAATTTTCAACGCACAGCCTTTTTGATGCACCTTGTATAAATAAAATGATTTCAGAATATGCACCCACTACGTAACACTAACTTTAACTTTCCTCAAGAATATTTTTCGCTATCTTCAATGGTAGCATTAATTTATTTAATATACTTCCAGTCTTACCACACGTTGTCAACTTTAAATATTTATAAATGTCAAGTATAATTAGATATTTTTTATTGAATTTTTTAATTTTATTCAAGATTCTGAAAATTATAAAACATGTTCTGCTTGAAAAAAAAATTTTTAATAAGCACATGGATCATTTTTACAAACCGTACACTTTTTAACCTTGACATTTTAGAATCGTCCGAAAGTTTTTTACAACTTGTATACATACAATAAGTAGAAACGTATTTCAGGACTTTGCTGAGAAACATTTATTTTCAAAAATATCCACACATGAATTTTTGATAATTTGCTGGATTTCTCCAATCTTCTTATACCAGAAATGTAATATCTCCAGTTATGCTGATCGTATCAATGTCGATCTTCTTTATTTAACACTTTGTTATGTTCGCTTTCGAAGTGTATTAAAAAAAAGTCATTGTGAACAAATGCAAAATAATACCAATTTAATTGTTTAAATCGGTAGTTATTAAGTATTTTCCATAACAAGTCATCTGGAGTGCGAAGAACGAAGCGCACGACTTGTCGAAGCGTTGCAGAACTACGCTTTCGAACGGCGCAAGAGATGGAACTATTAATGACTCACACTGCACCAAGTTCGATTGTTGACGCTTAGACCATCACGCTGATTCATTCCCCGCGCTCTGCGTGACTTGCAATCGAAACTATTTAATAACTACCGATCTAATAGCGGTTCCACTTTTTCGTAAAATGGGGTTTGCAGGTAAGAGGATAAAGAACAAACCGGCATTTTTTAAAATTAATTTAAGGTGGGGGTGGGAGCATTTTAAAACTATTTAAACAATTAAATTGTTATTATCATGCATTTGTTCACAATAACAATTTGTTTAATACACATCGAAAGTTAACATAACAAAGTGTTAATAAGAAAGACCGACATTGATACGATCAGTACAACTAGAGATATTAGATTTCAGGTATGAGAAGATTGGAGAAAATCCAGCAAACTATCAAAAATTCATATAATTGTATGTATATAAGTCGTTCCTATTTCACCGGAAAGTCAGATCAAGTAGACCCTTCAGGCGTGGGTAGGTAATAAAAATCTAAGTTCCCGTTTT
Organism: Barypeithes pellucidus; assembly: GCA_963991005.1. Classification (NCBI taxonomy): domain Eukaryota; kingdom Metazoa; phylum Arthropoda; class Insecta; order Coleoptera; family Curculionidae; genus Barypeithes; species Barypeithes pellucidus. The sequence continues at coordinate 47,274,510 of OZ022560.1, forward strand.
CTCCTAAGATGCCGATAAAAAAGTAATAAATATCATGTTCATTTGATCAAAAAATATAAAATTACAGGAGGTCGTGCTAGCGATACGAAATGAGTCGCCTGTTGGTGACACTACATTTTTGTGGGTTGAAACGAACATTTTTTTAATGCTTGACAGCGTTTGTTTAGTAGTATTGTACTTGAAGGGATAAAGTTATTTTTGAGACTGATTTTCTATAATCTAAATTACCAGGTTATATGTTGGTTAAGATTTTTGTAGGGCTGGGCTGGCCTACAAACCCTTTCAGTGCTTCAAGTTTTTATAAGGCTTGTAAGCTCGTGGCTTCAAGTCTATTTTAGAATATGTAACTGTAACTTAAATACTTCATAAAAGTGCTTAATAATAACATTTTTGGTAACAAAGAAACTTCAAGACGAATGTACTTTAATTACTTATTGCACATGTCACTTTTAAAGTAACATGTTCTAAACACTGTACATTTTTACATGGAGAATGAGACAGGATTACAGAATATAAAATATTATGCCTTTGCTTGCTCGTAATTTAAAGTTCTGAAAATACAATTTCTTCTAAATAATGCTCAAATCCAAGCTAAAAGAAAATTAGTAGTTAAATTATTCTGAATATAATAATTAGCTACTTATGAAAACAATATTACCTAACGCGTCTACGCCTTCGTGTTATAATTAGTATTATGAAAGAACTTTCAGAAAATCAATTTAATATTTTATAGGCATTATTACGCGATGATATAAAGGCTGGCAACTATTTTATTGATCTTTTAAACGGTAATTTCTACGAAGTTGGTTAAATTAGAGGAAACGTGCAGTTTTTAAAGCTTTTTGATAATCCAGTATCGACGTTGCCGAATTATTTTTGATTCATGAGATACAATTTGTTACAAACGTCTAAAAGTAATTTCTTTAATAAGTAGGAAGGTCCTGATTTTAGATAAAACGCACTATAAATTAAAAAAAATTTAATACGGACCTGGATTTTGTATTCTATTTTCTGAGAGTATTTTTTGCCCCAAATACAATGATGTATAACTCAATTCTATTTACCTTAATTTAGACCCAAAGTATACTCCATCAGGAGAATTTTGTGAATTTTCTCAGTACAACCCTGATTTTTTAAAATAATAAAAACATGATATTTTCACTTGATTTAGCTGTAGTTGAGCTACAACTAAAACTAATAAAAATATTTAATTTTCAAAAAGTAATATTGACCAGATTTCACCTAAGAACAACAACATTAAATATAGGCAAATTGAAACATTCAACCGCGTATAACTAAAAGTTTTACTTATTAATACGATTTCGTTAAAATTGTTCGAAATAGCCTTCTTTCCCCAGAAAAAATAGTCCAGCAGAGGAAGACAGGCCTGTTCCCCCATCTCGATCACCATATTTTATACGCGGTTTCTAAAAATTAAATATTAATTTATTATTATTATTTATTAGATTATAAAAAATTAAGATCCGCATTTAAAAAAAATTACATAAAAAACTAAAAAAACGCCATTTTATAGGAAAGAAGAAATATAAAATATTAATTTAATAGGTCGAAACATTTCGAGCTATTAAATATATTAATATTGGTGTTTTTTACAAATATCCCTGTATCTCATCAAAAATACTGGGGCAACGTGGATAACGGATTTTAAGGAAGCTATGAAAACTTTTTCTCTAATTTAACCCACGTAACGTAGCAATTACCATTCAAAAGATACTTATAGTGGTCAACTAAATAGTTTCCACCCTGTATATACTAGCACATTATGTGATATTTGCATATATTTTCTTCTGATTATCTTAGTACTTGGAGAATAATTACATTGAACAATTTAAGTCATTTTAAAAAAATATCGTTCTTAATGCTGAAGTAAAATAACGTTCTTAATGCTGAAGTAAGGTCTTAGTGGATAGCGCTTGAATCTTGTCTGCTAAGGTCTTTTCACAGGAAACTATAGACCAGGGGTCGGCAAATGGCGGCCCGCGGTCCAGGCCCGGACCGCGGTATGTCAAAAACTGGACCGCCAAAGAAACAATTTTCCTGTAGATAAGAATACATTTGAGCGCCACCCTTATCATTTTTATAGTATTTTAGTAAATAATTGCGTAACTGATTTGAGTTCTTAATGGGTAGTGTAATTCATATTTTATTCTCCGATCGAATTCCAATAGAAATAAAAACCCTCTATGAAATTATTTTTTTTAAATATTACTCTTTTGTCCATGACTTCTATACAGTTGGATACCGCTAGGGCGGTAACTGTTTAATTCTTTCACGAGGCGATTTCAGGTTCCTTATATCTGCTACCAAAAAATAATCTATAATAAAGAGATGATTTTTATTTGTATGGGAATTCGATCAGAGAATAAAATATCAACTATAGGTAGATTACATACATAGTTTATATACTCTCCAGCGCAGGAGAGTGAGCTAGAGAGAGAAAGGGGGGGGGGGGGGGGGGGGGCGGTTGAGGAAGGGAGCTAGCTGTTCGGATTTTGTATACCCAGTCAACATAAGAATTTTGTTTCGAACCTCGATAAAATTTTCAAAAGTATCCGGCCCGCACATAAGATTACTTGCGACCCTTGCTCTGCCGTGTCAAAGGGGCGTATCTACTGAAAATTGAATTGTAAAATACATCAATTATTTAGCTTACAAATTTCAATTATGCCCATATTTATTTTCTAGTGATACAAACATATTAATAGGTTTTGGTAGCATGTACTGCTTTCAAATTTAACAGACATTTAGATTAGCTCATTCACGTAACGTTACTTGAACGATATAAGTAACTTTCGACGATATTTGCAGATACGCCCCTTTGAATTAACACGACAGTGCTGTAAGTCATAAGGAAATTTTTTTCTACTGGAATGCGCATAGTACTTATTGTTTGTTGGCATATTATGTTAATTTGGGAAAGTATTTTTTATCTTATTCTTCTTATTCTTCCATCGGGGACTGAATATACTATAGATCGACAATAGAATGCTTTCAAATTATAAGTATCCAGATCGGCTAACCAAATTGTAGATTATCTAGTCAATCCTCGTAATGACCTCTCTAATTGCACAACATAGCTTAAAATTAATAATACGACCTTTTGACACCACTTTCGTGGCAATCCAATTATATTTTACTTGCAGGTGAATCCTAAATCTAATCATTAATAATAACTAGTCAAAAATAACACATTTAACAAACGATCCAGACCCTTTTGCCTTTTAGGGATGAAATATGCATCTTTATGATCATTAGGGCTCTTTCGACCATCCTAAGTAGTTTCCGATAATTTCGATTTAATTTTCAATAGTTAACAATGATTTATGTATCGGCTAAAACTAAAAAAGCTGTAAAATGCTAGTCAAATTCGCGCTTTATTCCTTGAGCTATTCAGTTTATTTTAATTAACACGAATTTGATTTATTCAAAATTTTTTACGTTACGAGATATAGGACATTAATTTTTAGAATTTTTCAAAAGTTTTCTGAATATCCTAGTTACTAACTTTCCTCGTATGCTTACATCTCGGTCTTAGCGCTGTTTATTTCTTTGTCGCTGCCTATCTGTTTTTTTTTTTTAGTCTGTGTATCTGTAGGCTCAAAACCTCAAAAATTATTTAACGTGGAAGAACAAAATTTTACATTCAGATTAGTCATTAACGTCGAAATCATACACAATTGGCAAAAAAAATGGAAGACCCTCATTATGTTCACATGTATATTTTCGAAATTCATTCGATTTTATTTTCAACTTTTACAAATTTTGAAATTTCTGTTTATTAGACATGCCAACTTTAGTTTTGTAAACGGAATATTCAAGAATCTTACATCAAGGTGGATACAACTTTGGTTCACAGTCGTTGAATGATGAACAATTCATATTCTTCGGTGGATTGTAAACAGAAAAACAATCGAGGAGCTCTTAAAATGAGTATAATTTTTCCGTGTTGTTTTTTGTTAATTAGACAAATTCATTACGTCGCCTTCTAGCATTCAGAATTTACTTTATATAAAGCCCTTATTGGAACAGCCATCTTTCATACCTGTTTTTACCTCTGTCGTTATTGTTAATTAACATTTTTGTTTGTGGAAATTGGAATTGTTTATGGAAAAAATAGTAATTTTTAACTCAATATAGTAAATAAATAAAGGGATATAAAATTATTTTTATTACCTTTCATATTGACTTGACACACTTAATTTTTAAGATCCTTGGCCACGCACAAAGTCATTTCACTTCATTCTGTTCCAACTATTCTATCTATCTTATTATATCTCTATATTTATATATCACTTATATTAAAGTACTGTTATATTTTTTTTTTTCAGGTGAAATATGAAATAAGAGGAGGAGACTCAACACGTCCTTAACAGGTTGGATAATTTAAATAATTTTTAGGGCGAGGGTTCGATAAAGTATGTTTTGCAAATTCAGTTAAATCTAGAAAGAATAATATATTTTATTTAAACTTTATAAATACTTCTCATTAAGATCCACTAGATTTGCTTGATATACAGGGTGTTATTTAAGGAGGTAATTTTTGGTCCATTTTCCGAAAAAAACTTCAAACGGACATATGTCCTAAAAGTCTTAACTTTGGAGATACAGAGTGTTAAAGATGTTCTTCTTTTTTAATAATTTATTACGATTAATGACTTAAATGTATGACAACTAGACTAGGTAGACAACTGTCAAAACTGTGTATATTTACAAAACAAAATCTGCTTCTTACCTACTAGATCCTATTTAATCTGTGTTAATACCTAATTTAATTTTTTTATACAAAAACTGTACGTCAAACGGCAAAAAATCAAGAGACGATATTTGCTCAGCAAGGAGTGAGAATTTCAAAAATAATTTTTACTTAATAAAAAGGAGTGGCGTACCATTATTTTCTTCAAAAATACCGAGGGTAATTCCCGCACGAACACCACTGATCGGAAAAAAACATGTTATACGCCATAAAATGCCTCTTGATGAATAGAAAGTGTGTACAAAATTTCACAAAAATATCTAGAGCAGTATCACATATATTAATAAAAATGGAGATTTTTTAAAATCTTTAACAACCTCTACCTCAAAAAGTTAAGACGTTTAGGACATAGGTTCATAGGAAGTATTTTCTAAAATGGACCTTCAAGAATAACCTCCTTAAATATTATCATGTTATTAAGAAACACCCTGTATATTTGCCCCCTTTATTCAATATTAATATATTTGAAACAGCTGCAAGCTAAACCGAAAACCCGACCTACATATAAAACAAAATAGTTATGGTTTTTTCAGTGAGTGATACTGAATACGAAACAATTTATTATTTTTATTAAGAATTTTTAAATTGAAATTATCTTTTTCTACTTCTTATCCCCTTGCTTTTGTCACCCAAAATGTCCTTAAATATATCAATAATTTAAATAAAAATAAGAAATAAAGAATAATTTGTAAGATGAACAAATAGATAGAATTCCATTAAACTTAACTCTATCAATATTTTCTCAGAAATATGTCAGCTTTAATTCCTACAAGACAACAAAAGAACAAAACGATTTCCGCTAGGCAGAGTTTAAAAGAAATATCGATGACAACCGTTACAATATCCTTTATGATGCGGTTTATACAAAAAACAAGAAGTAGAATATACCGAAATGACAGATTCACTTTGATATGTCAGCTATTGTAAAATACATCGATATTAAGCACAATGGTAATGAAAAACGGTGAAGAGAAATCTTTGAAAAGAAAACTTAAAAAAGTTTTTAGATGTTGCGGTGTCGTATGCAGTATGGAAGTTGAAACTAAAAATATTGTAGTAGATATTTTGTTTCCCTGTCTACTTTTATAGTGTATTTTTGTATTAAATTTTTATTCGTTAGGACTATTTACTTTAAATTAACTGTATTAAAATTAATTGTTAGCGACTTGGTTATGATTAATGCTAACAAAATTGTTATTTTTGCACTGTGGAAGAGAAGTAGAAAATAATTAGTTACCATCAAAGCTGGATAAAGCCCTTAGCAAAAATAATTTAATCATATAGCACTCTTATATAGAGCATTTGCAAGTACTAAGCACTTTATATCTTTAAATTACAAGAAAATAATGAACATACAAATATCAAATAACCTAACGCTATCATATTGTAAAAATCATAGTGTTTAAAATATATTATTTAAAAAAGTGACACGTCCAATTACAGACAGGGTTCTCAGTTAGTGACGTCGGTGACTTCCTTTATTCTCACCATCATTCCTAACAGCATGTTTTAGTTTGAACGAGATAAGTTAAAAGTGGTTGATAAAAGGCCTTGCAACCCCATTAAAGAATAATGCTTCCAATCCCCTAAAGGGCTTAAAGAACTGAAGGTCCTCGCAAGCTCTCGAATCTTGTACAGCTCTGCAATTGGTAGAAGTTTTTTTTTTAATTTACGTACTATAAATTTTATTTTCCGTATATGACTTTGTGATTCAGATTATTCTTAAAATACCTATATATCTATATATATCTATAGTAAAAAACTGTTAAGTTCTGAAAAAAATATAAGAATAATTATTACACTTTTAAAATGGTTCAAATTACCCATCACAGTGAATCATATATTTCTTTGTAGTTTATACATATCTTGCAGCTCAACGCAAAAAGGGTGCTGGAGCTGCTATAGACAAAAATAGCAGCGATATTAGATTATATCTAAATGAACACCTACAGGGTACGGCGATCTGTGATAGTCCAAATTAGGACAATTGCAAAATACAGTTTTGAAATAATTGTATAATTAATAATATTCTAACATGAGTCAATGCTAAAGAAAACATAAAGAGAAAAAATAATATTAATATGTATGGAAAGATCATTTGCTAACCACCCAAAGAACCCTATACACTAAATTCGTATTTTTGACTAACACAGCTATTAAAATGCTAATTCAGATTGAATGGTACTACCAAAAAATGGATTTCTACAGTTTATTGCTTTTCTCCACTAGTATAAACAAAGCCTAATGCTGAGTAACATACAAAATTAAATAGAATCATATGAAAGGAAGAAGTTAGGAATAATAAGAATAAGAAGAATAACAATAGGTATTTGTACTGTATCCTCTCGGCGAAGCTAAGCAATTTTTTTAAGCCGTACAGTACATCTTGTAAAAGTATTTTTTTAGACCTTGATAAAAATAATTCAAACATAAAATGCAATTACTGAAGAATTTCCTATTTTAATTATATTATTTAAAATAATAATATCATACCCATGACATGTTTCAAACGATATTACGGTCCCCTTACCGATACGTCGGAGACACAGATCTACTTGCCAACCAGTAAAATGCAATTAAGGATTTGGTATTTCCGGGAAGTAATTTATTTATTCATATACATGGTCATATTTCCGATGTTTAATCTCAACCACTCTTGGTGAAAAACTTTGTTATATAATATGGAACAAGTTCAGGGGGTGAGACCAAACCACCCTGCTGTAAATATGTTATTCTAATTACGCAATAAGATTAAATTAAAAAAATATACTACACTTTTTGCGTTTTCAGTCCATCATTGTAAAAAAATAATTACTTTCGCCTGCAAGGACTCCGTAATGGTTCTCTAGCCAATACTCTTAGTTACACGATATATTTTGTTGAGCTTTCACGTATACACTAAAAGGTGATCTGGGGATTTAACGTGCAGAAAGCTAGACTTCTTGCAGTTCCGCCTTTCCTTTTAACTCGATAGGTTACTTCTTTCTTTCCACTTATATTTACTGCCTCCTCATTCCGAAATAGTAGCTAGGGATAAAGAAGTGTGTTAAATTTTAACCTAAAAGCATATAGCCTCAATAAAATTTGAGGTTCTTAGAATAAATCTGAAATTCCAATAGTTTTCCTGGGGGGTTTTGAAAAAAATTTAGTTTTTGAGATATTAGAAAAGTAAAATTTTTGAGATAAATACAAACAACAAACTATAAGTTTTTGTAAATCATAAAATATGCTCAATTAATTATACAAATAATATACAGGGTGTCCCATTTAAAAAATTAAAAAATAACTTATAAAATTTTAATTTCATAAGAAATACTCGAGGAACTTTTGAATGTGTTAGAGAATCAACGATGTGAAGATCGGAATCGTATAACTTATCAACAAGTGGCCATTTTCAATGTCTCATTTGATTTTGAATTGCTTATTTATCTTGTCATTTCCGGCCATTTTCCATAGACTCGGTTTATTTCAGAAGAAAATGCAAGAGGCCTTTTTGTTGTAGATTGTCTGGAGACTTAAATAATAATAAAAAAATTAAAACACAATTTTAGTTCTACTTTTTATGAAGTAAACTTACTTTTACTTAACTACAGCAATGTCGATCGAGAAAGGTTAATTTTACGCTATAAATGCTGCTTTTATTAATTGACTGAGCTCGTTTTTTTTCGATAAAATTTTTTAATGTTCACGTAAAGTTTTGGTTTGGAAATTTTACGAAATGTCGTTGGCATGCTTATTCTGATTGAATCCCTAGAGCGAAGCTCGAGTTATTTAATCTATGAATAAACATGGAAAAGTATCATTGAGTAAAATTTCCAAAGAAACTGAAACTTCGAATGTTAGAATGAAAAATGGAATCAATATAAAACGACGCTCGAGTTATATTTTATAAGATTATTTCCAGAACCTAAATTAAATATTATAATAATTCTAGAAATACTTTTAATATATACAACATCGATTGTCCTCGATATCGATCCTAGCTTATGCTATCGACTCTAGACTTGAAACCATTTGACTGTGACTGAAATTTCAAAAGAAAACAAGTCAATCATGTCGGTAAATAAGAAAATACATGTCAAATAAGCAGTACATATTTTTTAATTAAACCCTTCCTTTAAAGTAGTTTTTCGTTTGTCACGGGTAATTAATTATGAAAATCTAAAAAATATGCATGTATTTAAAGAAAAAGTCATTCAAACACGACATTTTTGACGTTCTTTAAAAATGTTTTGGACCAATGAGGACATTTTATCACTTGTAAGGAAGAAGAAAAGTTTATCAAAATAATTTCGTGTAATTGATGTAAATGAAACAATTTGATTGGTCGAACCGGTAAACTTGACAGGTGATGGAAACAAATAAGATTTTTCCGAAATCAAGTTTATGTAGACTTTTTTCTTAAAATGTAAGAAATTACTACCTGAAGTTACGGACCTTATTTAGGAAATAAACCTGGTATATGGAATACTGCTTAATTTAATTTATCTAAATTTTCTTGGATCAAATTTTATAAAAAATTATTTGAAAAAATTCAATTAATTGCATTTTTGGCATTTCAGTAAATTTTAGACTTTTTTCATTATCACTTATAACTTTTAAAATTAAACAGGTGATAGCTTTATTAGAAAGCAGAAAATAAATTATAAGAAGGTGAACATGTTATCCACTAACTATTCTGAAATCGACCTAAAACATATGGAACACTATAACGGGTGTAACACAAAGGTTGGGAGTAAATTTAGCAGTGATTTCCTTGGCAAAAAATAATATTTTTTGTTCCTATATATTTTGCTCTACTGATTTTTGTTTCCAAACTACAGGGTGTTAAAAGACTGTTAAAAGTTTGTAATATAATTCTAATAATTAATTAATTAACAATAATAAATGTATGAAGTACTAACTTACAAACTTAAAATAATTATTAGTTTATAGTATTTAACAAAATAAAAAGAATATTACAAAAGATGCTGAAAATGTTGTCCTCTAGCTTCAATGCATTTTCTCATGGATTCTCTTACTCGTCCAAAAAATACCAGCCATTTCTCTAATTTGGCGACACCCCGTTTCAACACTTTGACAAATAGCCTACACGTCATGAATGGCAACGGAATAAACTATCTCTTTTAAGTGCTAAAAAGTTATTACGCAAAAACGATTATTACATTTTTTAACCCTGTAGTTTTGAAACAAAAATCAGCAGAGGAAAAATTTGTAGGAAATCACTGCTAAATTTACTCCCAAGCTTTCTGTTACACCCTGTGTATCACCAGGATTACGTTTTGTCGTAACATAAAATTTCAAGAAATGATTTTTTTACGATTAGATTATTTTCTTTCTTGCGAGGAAACTAAAAAGGAGGTCGAACTCTCTCCGTTAAGTCAGCTGAATATGAACTCTCACTATTTATAGCTCTATACTCTAACAAAGCCTATCCCATTTTCATTATTGAGGTTATACATAATAATACGTATCGATTCCTACGAAGTGTAATCAAGCATGGTCGTGATAATTTCACACTATACGAACTGTATAGAAGCAAATTATTCGCAAAGACAGATAAGTAAGGGCGTTGCATCAAAGTGGCTACCTTAACAAAAAATTTACAAATATTTTTTGATAACTCAGAAAACATTTGAGATAATTGATATTTTTTCTTTTATGATTTTGGTGTAAATTTCCAATATGTCTTGTAATTCTAGACCAAACTATGACATAATAAAAAAAAGTGAGTTATTGCAAAATATACGCTTTGTCCTATATAAGGGGCAAATTGGATACGTATATGGGGAAAAGTGAAATGATCAAATACAAGAAAACGCTTTCCATAAATAAGATTTTATTTAAAGAGCAGGTATACTTCCTATTGAAACTAGGAAAAATTTCTTAGTGAAAAAGAAACAACCACACTTGTCTCATTAAAAACTTTAGAAATAGATTTTAGCAAATAAAAATAACAAAAAGTATACCGAAAATCGATCAAAAATATTCCTGAAACAAACAAAAAAAACATTACATTTTTGGTTTTTGTATAAAATTTATTAAAATAAAAGAAAATTTTTTACTTTTCCATGCCTTAAAACTATGGTAACCACTTAGCCCCATAGTGAGAATACACCGACAAATTATATTAAAAGTAATAATTTCATAATGTGTTTTTCGTTCAATGGCTTGTATGTATTCAACGATACAGGATGATTCACGAGGAGCTTGCATTAGAACTTGATGGAGAACTACTGAACACGTGTTTCTGAAACTTTGGGGATTTATATATTATTTATCGATACGCTATCTTTAACTAAAAAGGTTATTATCATTTCCGGTTATACTGGAAGTAGCTGTCAACTTTCGTTTTTTAAATATAACATTGTAATTTTTATTATAATTTTCGATAAATCATTAAATTCTAAACAAATTTTACACAACATCTTTTTGTATGAGTTTGCCACTTTTTGAGATTTCTGGACTTACTGGCATTATTTGGAAAATGCATGATGATGAAATATCCACATAATTTTTTTTACCTTAGTTCTTGGACTAAAAATTTTTCTTAATAGCTATAACATCAAGTCACAAAAATATTTCAAACTTTTAAGAAAATGTACACAATTGAAGGTTCATTGTGAGAATTCAACCATTAAAAACTTTCTTATTTTAAATGGAACACCCTGAATATTTTTATTTAATGTGATGACAAATTAGTTGTTTTTTATAAATAGTATTTACTATTCTATACCTATATCAAAGCGTTTCCTCAGAAAATCAAATTTATTCCGAAAATATTATTTTTTCAAGTGTGCTATGAAACGATTGTACATAGATACTCTATATGGAAGAAATTTGATTGATTATATAAAAACAACTTTTTAAATCGTTTCTTCATTGAATTTATAAATACAATGTAGTTGATTATTATAAATTTATAATTTTAATATTATAATTTTCAAACACATTTTTAATTTCAATAAAGTTTATAAACTTATTTCTTTGTTACTTTAAAAAAAAATAATATTAAACATTAAATTCAAAATAATTTAAAATAATCTGCATTGTACTTATAAATTTGACAAAGGAAGTTGTTTTTCAAGTAATCAACAATTTTCCTCCGTATACACATCAGTATATACTAGCATACAGTACCTATGCACAATTGTTTCCATAGCACACTTGAAAAAATTGTCTTTTCGGAATACCTAAATTTGTTTTTTTGGGGAAACGCTTTCATATAGGTATAGATCAGTAAATTTTTAATGGTGGAATTCTTTCACAGTTAATCTTGAACCTTGAACTGTGACCACCCTGTATATTGTCTGCCAAGTTTAAAATATTTTTTAGACTTGATGATCTTCTAGCTATTCAGTAAGAAAGTCGAAGAGCTAAGGTAAAAAAGCTAGCTACACTACAAGCGATGTCTATGTCATTTTTACTGTAATCGTTAGATGGAGCATTCTACAGATTTAATTTATTTTTTGTTTTTACTTAGTTTAAATGCAATGGATGGTAAACATATTATAATACCGTTATAAAGAGGAATAAAGGCAAGAGCAAACGGTGAAAGCCGGACGATTCTATCTGTTTTCTAGCCGGATATATCGATAAAGAATGAATTTACATAATTATTACTTATTAATCGCCCAGGTAATTACATAATATATTGTAAAAAAGTAAGAAGGCTTTGGAAACAAATACCATATATTTAATAATAATATTGGGAAGTAACGTTAAATTATTCATTTTGAGATCCACTGGAAGCTTTCGTCCATCTATTTTTCGGAGACTTCGTACTGGTTAAACTGAGTCAATGTTTTAGCTTATACAGGGTGTCCGCTAATTAATGGTACATGGAAAAACCACAAACTCCTTACGTAAAAATATTAGGAATTAATTATACTTTCTTATATCCGAAAGTTGATATTAACTGAGATACAGGGTGTTAAAGTGAAAACTTCATTTTAGTTTTTCTCTAATAACTTTGAGAGAACCTAACCTTCCATTACAAAATTTGGCAATTATATTTTTTTTAGGACGATAAATTGATTTCTTTCTGAAAATTTAATGTACAATGTAGGGGGCGCTGTCTGCGGTACTTTTCCCACATTCATTATGTCATAACTTCTTTGTGCCTCAGTATATTTAAGTTGTTAATAATAATAATACTTTTCTCATATTTATTACGTAAAAAAGGTATACTAAGTTCAGGTCGTCCAGAGTTACCGTTTCGGAGATATTTGCATTTAAATTGTTTAGTGCGTTAGCTCAGGCAAGCAAATAATATTTTGTTACTTCTTACCAATTAACTTTTACATGATAATTAATGTTCTAGCAATGGTAATTAGGAAAAATAAATACAATAAATATAACAATTTTATTGTTCTTTAACTTACATTAATTAAAATAACTTTGAACCTAGAAAATATCGTGTCGAAAGCAAACAACAGCAATGAAAACACAAACTTACGATAAACTTAAAAATTAAACATTTTCTGACAAAGCTATCTTACAATAATCAATATATAAATAACAACATGGAGGTTTCATAGCAACTGCATCTATAAATTTCATTTGTTTTCTCATAGGTTATTTTAAGAAAAAAATTTTGCTGGCAAATTAATAATAATAATTGGACAGGGTGCACTAAATAATTTAAATGCAAATACATTCGAAACGGTAACTGGACGACTTATTATACTTTTTTTACGTAATAAGTATGAGAAAAGTATTATTTTTATTAAAAACTTAAATACACTGAGGCACAAAAAAGTTATGTCCTAATAGATGTGCAAATAATGCAGCAGACAGCGCTCTCTACATTGTACGTTAAAATTTCATAAAAAAATACATTTCTCGTCCTAGAAATACCATAATTGCCAAATTTTGTAAAAAAAAACGTTAGTTTCTCGCAAAGTTATTAGGGAAAAACAAAAATCAAGTTTTAACTTTATCACCCTGTATCTCAGTTAATATCAACTTTCAGATATCGGTAAGTATAATTAAATCCTAATATTTTTACGTAAGGAGTATGTGGGTTTTCCACGTACCATTAATTATCGGACACCCTGTATAGAGTTTAATAAGAGCATTGGTAAAATTATTATATTATAAAATATAATATATTTAATCAGTTATGGTACGCTAGCGTTGCACCAAGCGGGGAAAAGCTCTTTTGCGGCAATGATGGCGATTTGAATATCGCACCACATATTCTCTTTCATGGATTGCCGCATTGTGTAAGCACTCAAAGTAAACAGCAATCATTTATTAAATAGCAATTTTAATATTTAATTTAAAAGCAAACGGATCGCAAAATAAATAATTTGACGTTTCTTCCCAATATTATTATTAAGTATATCTTCTTATTTTTTACAATATATGTAATTACCGGGGCTGTTAATAAATTGTAATTATCTAAATTCATTTTACATCGATATCTCCGTTTGCTCTGGCCTTTATTCCTCTTTGTAACGGCGTAATATCATCTTTACCATCGCATTTAGGTTTTTCGAGAAAAACCATAAAATATATTAAATCTACAGCAAGCGCCATCTAGCTACTATAGTCAACATGACATATACATCGCTTGTAGTGTAGCTGATAGAGCAAGAAAAGCTCGTTTAATTGACACTAACTTTCCGATAAGGCGTTCCTGAGATATTGAATATTTTCCAAATTAATGTTTATTTGAAGGAATAGAGAAAAAGTACGTAAGCAAAGTTGTTCATGCTACATGAGAGATTTATTTGAATATTCAATATACCTTATCTAAGCAAATTTTAGAGGAATCGACTGTTATGCCCAATAGCGGCCGTCCTACAAACTTGCACATAATTTCCAGAAATTTCCATTGGCAACTTTTCCTATAAATATTTGCCTTAACTCCCCTAAAACAAGAAACAAGTGTTGTTAACTGGACGGATCTCTCATGGTTTCGCCCAGTTGTATTAGGATCGAAATACACCTTATGTTACAAAAAATCAGGCATACTGACCTGTAAAATAGGCATCAATATTCTATATCCATGGTTTTTAGTCATTAAATCCCCGAAACGTTATAATAATATATTTTTTTCAAAGTTCGAAGATTGACAATTTCAGTTTTTTATGTTGTTATTGAAAAATAAAATAAAAAAGTTAAGCTAAATATTTTCTGTCCCAAAATAAGTTATTCTCCGGAGTTCGCTGGTTGTCCTTTGTCTTTTATAAAATGGATATTATAATAAATATATCCAAACAATTAGACCAAAAATGTATTTCAAAAAAAAAAATCTTTATCCTTGTCTCGAATCCTCTTTGTGAAGTCACGAAAACATGTTTACTTTTAAAGAAATAAATCGGCTTCTTATGTTGAATGATGATATTTATTTTATCCAATTCCTCAAACAAAACTTGAAATAAATTTTTAGATATAAGATAGATTTACAGAATTGAAATATATCTACTAGCCCATATGATTACAAGCTTACTTAATTTTAGTTCCAATGTAAGAAATTAAATTATCTTAATCTGAATACATGGACTTTTACAATCTGATATTGATACTATCTTGCATTTTATGTCGGACTCCATTTTTCCACTTCCGGTTTAACCGAAAATTACCTCAACTTTGGATTTTTAAACGAACAAACCCGAACAAACCCGAACACCCAGTATATTTTTGGCTTCATCGACTTAGAATACCATTCCAAATCCAACGACACCTCATACGTCCCTTTTTAACTCTTTAAATAATTTTCCTTCTTATTTTTATTTTTTCATCTGGATTGCTATGAATAAAATGGTTTACTTCTCAGCCAAATTCTTCATAAAAATACAATTTTCAATTTTTATTGTGTTTAAAATTTTTTACACACCTTTTAAACTTTTTTCTCAGGAAACTAAATTTTTTCAAATGGAAACAATTGGCTCATTCGGGCTAAAAGGTAGAGCACTTTTTTCCAACAATTTGATATCATGCACCCATGTCAAATTAAAATAGAGATAATTTATTAGAAACACCAATTCATGACAAAAAAATGCAAACGGCTTTGCATTTATCTAGGTCCCATGACGCCATAATTCTAACAAACAAATGAACATACTTACAATTTTAAAATCCGCCATAATTTGGCTTAGCAGTAAACCATTTTCGGTGAGTTCGTATCAATCAAGATGGAAAAATAAGAATCAAGAGAAAAATTATTTAAAGTATCAAAAAGTGAAGTATGAGTTGTCGTGGAATTTGGAATAGTATTCTGAATCGATATAGCCAAAAATATACTGGGTGTTCCATTTAAAAATCCGACGTTGAGGTTATTTCCGGTTAAACCGCAAATGTCAAAATAGAGTCCGTTACGTCATAAATGCAAAATAATATCACATACAAACCCGACAAATTTTATTTCTGTAATTTAAACAATACAGAAGTTATAGGGGTGATCATTCCTCCTGAAAAACCCGGTATTGGAACTCATTGAAATTTTACGGATTCATCAAATGTAAGTAACTAGAAAACGGCTAAGAATCATTATCCTTTGAGGCAGGATATTTTAGAAATGTTTCGATTGAAACTTAGTGCACTTTACTTTGGAAAAGTTTTCGAATTTTAGATTAATGAATTCTGTTTGATGAAAACACATGCATTACTTGTTAACAAGCCTTAAACTCTTTTGATACTTACTTTTATTGCTTTTCTTGATATAGTAATTATATCAGATGCCCCAAAACCGTAATGACCGAATTGAATACGGAAAGTACTGGGAGAGTCAACGATTGCGCGGAGTAATTTAATGCCTTGAAGATAAGATTTGTCGATAATGAGCCTTTGCATTTAAACATTGTTGTACAGTGAGGACGTAAAGTAAGGAATAAATTCATTATCTCGCAAACTACAATTTTTGAAAAAAATCGCTCGGATCCTTCGATTTTGTTTTTCGAACACGCATATTCTGACATAAAATGTAGATATACAGGGTGTTGCAAATAAGAGTGACACAAAATTTTTTTTTCTTAAATAGAACCCACTGTATATTATTGCATGTACGGATTCTTCGGAAAATCCTAAATATTTTTCATGTAGCATGTGCTACACCTTAGCCCAAGCGTTTTGGAGTTATTCTCATTCAAAATTTGAAAATCAGATATTTCGCAATCAATCAAGACTTGCATTGATTCATGCACGCTGAGGAAAACCTGTAGTCAGCATGCGTGAAGCGCAAGAAAAGTCAAGTAGGCTTTGGAGTTATGATGCAAGAACCAAAAGAATTAATGTCAATAGTTACTGTTATTGTCAGTTTTATGTGTATTTTCCTAACGTTTTACTAGTTTTCAAAAGACTCATTTCGTTTTTTCATAACTAAATTAAATTAAAATGCGGCTCACTGAGAAACAGCGCATAGAGGTTTTGATGATGATGGGCTACGGTGATAGGGTTAGAACACAGCAAGAAACTTGTGAGTTATTTAACCAAAAATACCCCAATCGTCCGAAAATATCACAATCAACAGTAAGCAAAATTGAGTACAAGTTTAGGCAATTCGGTCATGTAAGAGATGTCCCTAGATTTGGTCGTCCTCAAGTTGATGAAAATCAACAATTAGAAGTCTTACTGGCAGTTCAAGATAACCAGCATGTGGTGTCTAGGCACGTAGCAAGTGACATGGATATTGGAAAAACAACAGTTCTTAAAATACTGCATACAAATAAATACCATCCTTATAAAATGCAAGTTCTCCAAGAACTTTTGGAAAGGGACTTTGAGAGGCGCCTTGAATTTTGTGAGCGTTTACAGGATATGTGTTTCGTAAACAGAAATTTTGTAAAAAATATAATTTTTTCCGATGAGTCCACATTTTGCTTGAATGGTGACGTAAATACCCAAAATTATCGATATTGGTCCGATGTAAATCCACACTGGATGAGGGAAGGACACACACAATTTAATCAAAAGATCAATGTGTGGGCTGGCGTTGTCGATGACATTGTTATAGGGCCTTTCTTTTTTGACGGAAATTTAACAGGCGAGAGATACTTGCGTTTTTTAGAACAAGAACTTATTCCAGCCCTGGCCACCCTTTTTCCTGAGTTAGAACGTCCCGATTTGCCACATCATAATATCTAGTTGCAACAAGATGGTGCTCCCCCACATTTCGCTGTGGGAGTTCGTACATATTTGGACGATACTTTTCCAAACAGGTGGATTGGAAGAGGTGGTTTTATTGAGTGGCCGCCAAGGTCACCCGATTTAACACCACTCGACTTTTTTTTATGGGGATACCTTAAGGGAAAAGTATTCAAAAGCCAGCCTGCAAATTTAGATGATTTAAAAGATCGCATCCGGCAAGAAATTCGGCAAATTACACCCCAAATGGTTCGAAATGTTCAGCGAGAATTTGTAGATCGGTTAGGCTATTGTCAGTTGACCAACGGAAGATACTTCGAACATTTACTTTAGAAAAATTATTTTTAAGTTAACCTAACTGTTTTTTCGATAAATAAGACATTTTTAAAATAATTTTATTCTTTGTTTTCTCCATGACTTTTTCCACTTTTCAAATTTTGAATGAGAATAACTCCAAAACGCTTGGGCTAAGGTATAGCACATGCTACATGAAAAATGTTTAGGATTTTCCGAAGAATCCGTACATGCAATAATATACAGTGGGTTCTATTTAAGAAAAAATTTTGTGTCACTCTTATTTGCAACACCCTGTATATCTACATTTTATGTCAGAATATGCGCGTTCGAAAAACAAAATCGAAGGGTCCGAGCGATTTTTTTAAAAAATTGTAGTTTGCGAGATAATGAATTTATTCCTTACTTTACGTCCTCCATTCGTCCGCACATTTAAAAATATGTTGAATTATTAGGACGGCAGAAAGTTTTTATAAAATGGGACATCCAGTATTTTATTGCATATTTCGATTTGTAATAACCTTATTCGTATAAGTATTTAAAAGGATATTTAATTTGCTTTGGTCCTTTAAAAGCAATAAATTATAAACTAAAAAAAAAAATAGTAGTTCAGGAAAGAAAAATCAAAAAGACGTTCTAAAATCATTTTTTCAACCACAGGATTCGGTGAGCTTTATAACAAGGGGTCTAGAGATACTATGAATCCAATAGCGTTTATAATAAGTTTACAAAAACGACACATTTCAAAAGCATTTTTCTCAAGATTTTTAAATGGAGCACCATGTATATTTTTGCCTATTGGATGTAGAATTCATAAAGCAATTATTTTGTACCTCATAGATATAAGTTATTTCCATCCATTTTCGATATAATTCCAAATTAATTATAAATTATGTTGTTTAAATACCATTGTTGACTATTAATTGTAACAACAGTAAATGTTCAAAATGTCGCCTATTTTGATTTGTACACAACTAAATATGTTCTGTTTACATCCCTTAATAATTTAGGTGAAAAACTAGCAAACACATCTCTTATTCTTTGATGCATATAGCAGTTGTTGGCGGATATTTATAAACAATTTGGTTACATGTCCCTATAAAATAGTCAAGTTTTTGATAAGGTGACGCAAGATAATCAACCACTAAAATCAATCTTAGTTTTTTGTTGTAATTTATTCGCATTAAATAACAATTTGTTGAAGTTAAAGACTAGTCAAATTATATAAACAAATCAATCACCACTAATAATGAACCGTGGTGCTAGCATTTCAACTCAAATATTAAGGGATGTAAACAGGTCGTTCAAAGAACGTATGGAATCAAAATGGAAGACATATTAAAGATTTACTGTAGTTTATAATTATTTTAACAACATAATTTATAAAATTGCGAATTATGTCGAAAACGGCTGGAAATAACATAATGTTTGTGTTTGTTCATTGGTTATGAATTCTACATCAAATAGATAAGTAATATGAAGGGTGTTCGATGATTTTGAAATGTGTCGATTTTGGAACTTTATTATGATTTGGATTCATAGTACCTCTAGACTATTTGTTATGAAGCTCACTCAATCCTGTGATTGAAAAAATGATTTAAGAATTTTATTTTTCGTTCTTGGACGTTATAGACCAATAAGCACCTACAATAAAATATTGGGTGCCCATTTTAAAAAAAGTAACTTACTGTCATCCTACGTTTTTTAACGTGCTCTGTTTAATTCAAAATAGTTTTAATTAAAATGTGCTGAATATACAGGGTGTTATGGAAATGACTTATTATATTTAAACCGACAAATCCTGAGATGAAAATAAATTAAAGAAAAATAACCATAAATGGCGCTTTGAATTATTAAGCGAAATATACCCTTTATATGAAATCTCAAAATTTAGGTGGTCGCTCCTGAGGACCTTCGCAATCAATAGTTTATTGAGGCAGTCTCGAGGTTCAAAAGAGGTTAGCGCATTATAGACGGTGTTGTCATATTGCAACACAGAACACGTGTTCAGTTTTTGACAACAAGACGTCTTTGACACTCGTTACTTCTTTTTCGAACTTTTTAGAAAAGAAAAACTACAATTTTAAGGTACATACTCTCTTACCTTTGATCTTATTTTAAAATAATCCGTTTTTAATTAAATTCCAAAAAAATAAATCATAAAAAGTATGTTTTTCAACAGCTCAACAGTAGATAATATAAGACAAATTTGAAATCGCATCACAACATTTATTATTATGAATTATTTCACAACAGAAAAGAAATCGGATACTGCTACAACTAACAAATCATATAAAATTCGTATAGGTCAAGCACGTAATCTGACAACACGGTTAGTATACCTAGTGACACACATTGTTGCTAAGTGAATCCAGATGAAACGGCGCGACAGTATGTGGGTAAAAAGGGTTTTTACGTTAGTATTTAGATATTCGATTTAAAGAAGTATGTAGACTTTCTCTGGGACACCCAAGGAGTCATCCATTTAAATATAATAAGTCATTTCCATAACACCCTGTATGATCATACCTCAACACGAAAGCTCATTATCGACAAATTTTGTCTTCAAAGCATAAAATCACTACGCGTAATCGTTGACTCACCCCGTACATATCCCATTTTAAGGTTCCGATCACCTAATCTTTTGGAACCAGCGTTGAGTTCACGTCAAGTAACTCCATCTTTTGAGCTTATCATAATTATTTGCAATTTTTCGGCGATTCGACAGTTTTGAACAAATCAAATTCAAATTAGGACTATTGGAATTTCCTGTTCCATTTAGGTAGGTACCTACATGTGAGAGATTTCGCTGTTCCAGTATGAACATGAGTTAAGCATGTAGTTGTTTCAATGCAGTCTAGAAGAAAACCCGTAATTAGGTAATTTTGTTCAATATTTTCTTCAAAAAGAGCATCGCCGCCTAATTGTCTGTGGCTGTTTTTTCACAACCCTGGAAAATCCAGTTGATCTAAGCCTACTGAAATTCCACCTTATTCTTGTAACCATTGACACCATTCGTATAAGGTGAAATTTAATTTTCTCAAAATTTATTTTTTTATTATAATAATAATGTCGAAATGCCCATTTGATTCATTGCCCATTGCCGTATGGTATCCTGTACTAAATTCCCTTTTATATGTTATACTAAGTTGGGGATAAGATTCGCTGCAGAACCTTTATGTTATGGTAACAGACTGTTAATTTTGGTTCCTGAGAGGATGATTCTGAAGAAATTTTTCAACTATAGTACAATGTTATGATACTCCCCTGGATCTATCACTGGATCTCAATTAACGCTTGATATTTGTTATTTGTTTTTATTGTTATTACTATTTTTTTATTCGTAATAATAGTTAATTATTCATTATTATCTTTCTCTGGGTATATAGATGTTAGCTACGGAAATAATCTATAAAATATAAATACTTTTTGATCGTTTTTTATTGTCTCATTGACAATATCTCATGAATAATAATTTTTGTTTTAATACAATTGGTATTGTTGTCTTATTACCCATCAGCGTAAACTATATTCGACTAGATTTTACGATATAATTCACTATATAAATTGAATATTTTGATTACATTATCTGAAATTACCATTTCCATTACTATTTTATTTCTACTATTGACTCCTAAAAATCTTCAAATTATGACCAAATATATTTTTATTTTATGCTCATTGATTATACTTAGCTAACATGTTCGCCAATACTATGTAAGATACTATTGTTTTAATGGTGTTGAATAAAACTTAAGTAATAAATATTAAATTTGCTTAATTGTCCTAACTTACTCGTATAAAAATAAAAACTCATTATTACTCATTACTCACTATTACTCATATTCAACGTAATCTAGCTAGATGAGCTAAGCTCAGGTGTTTAAGTAAGATAATTTTGTTATAATTTGGGTTGGGTATAGATCTTCACGTAATTAATTCAATTATCCTAAAACTAGTTTAGAAACATTTCAGATTTCCTGCATATCTACACCGATGCTTCAAAATCTGAACCTGGATGCGGTGGGACCTTCTATATCCCCAAAATCAACTTAGAAAATAAATTTAAATTAAATTCCAGTTTCTCAATTTTCACTTGCGAAACAATCGCTTTCCTGGAATCTATCAATATTTTCATTACCTCGGAGCACAATAAATTTCTTATCCTATCGGATGCTATGTCTGTTTTGAAAGCACTAAAAACCTGAATAGCTGGGATTATCGCAAGTGTCCAATACTTTTCAATATAAAACAGGCACTAAATAATTTAATCAATATAATAAAGTGATGGAATTTATGTGGATCAAGGCCCACACAGGTCTAGCATACAATGAAGCTGTGGATAAACTTGCCAAAGACGCCATACTTCATTGTACACCTAAGGACTATCCTATGAACTTTCCTATCTTATTTCCAAAAATAAAAGCCTAGTACAATGGCAAGATATATGGCATACATGTAGAATAGACCGAAATACAAGACCGTCACTTGTCCAGCCAATTATCTCTAGAACTTTCTCGCATTCCAACCTTAATATTTCAAGAAAGTATATAACAACCTTAATAAAAATAAAATTTCCCAATGCATCTTACCTTGCCCACTTAAAAAAAATTAATGTTATCGAGTCAGATCTAGGTGAACACTGTGCTGTTTTATGCGATCTGGATCACACATTTTTCGAATGATTGCCATATATCGGCTCCTCTTAACATACTGCATGTCTTGTCGAAATTGAATGATGTCAATATACAGACCACCATAATGTCTTTTCTACATCAAAATAACATCAAATTATGATTCTTAAAATACCTTAGTTTTATTTCTACTTCGTTTATTTCCCTTTGTTATGTGTTTTCCACGGGCTCTCCCTGTTTGTCTGCAGAATGCTCTGATCGTCCCAGAGCGAGGAGAATGCGACCTTGTGTTCTTCCTGTCAGGGAATAAAATACTAAACCGACTATATTGAACTACCCTAATCTAAATACTTGAACTAATGAATCAATAAGCGACTGACCGAATGGCAGACTTGCCAAAGCCAAAAAATAATGAAAAAAAAAAATCTCTATTCATTGTCTTCAGATATATGGCAACGATGTAGCCGCGATCTATTTTTTTATTAAGGAGCAGAACCATGCAAGATTCTTTCATAGCCTTTCATTAAGCCAATAAGAAATAATTAGGTCTGAATTGACTCAAATTCAAGATAATTTTTTATACCGACTTATTATACGTTTCATAAAACATATCTTAAAAGTATTAAATAAAAGTTGACGTCCTCAGTTATGTAGTTCCGCTCTTCGTAGCGCCATTAAAACGCATAGAAATTTTTCCTGTGGCGTAAAACGCGAGGAGGATTTTTTTGTTTGTTCCTTATAGGTCCGTCGTTGGCGTTTTGCTAACATTTAGTTTCTATCAATTACGTCATGGATCAGACATGGACAGAATATTAACGTTCAGAAGGATATTCTGGAAAGAAAACTATATTTTTTAATTTTTAGGATGAATCCAAATGCTGAATCAACACGGTGTATTTATTTTATTTTTCACTTAATAAATTATTGGAGCACGCCTATGGTAGGGAATGGAACTTTTCGGCGCGGCCGTTTCGGCGCCGCTGTTTCGACGCGAACAAACCCGAGACAGACAGACGCGTAACTCCATTTTATATTTTACTGCAAATTGGCAAAGGAAACATATTTCGAAGTAAACGTTAACATGTTAATTTAAAATACATGAAAATACTTTTAAATCATATGAAATTATCTAATAAAATCTCTCGCAATAAATAAAATTTAAGTAATTATTTGTCAACTAATTCTTACTACTAACTAATTATAACTAATTATATTTCTCTGGAGCATGGCTTACGGTAATTTCTTCTGCATTTCTGTGTGCATCATGTCTAGAGCAGTTTATTTCAGAGGTCCCAGGGCACTGTCAATTTATGTAACTTTCTTGTGTTTTCTTTTGTCAAATACAGAAGGAAAATGGCTACAAAAGGTGTAGCGGGGACGGGTTTTAACTTGTTTTCCCAGCGCACTGTCACGATTCAGAAATGTTTGCTGTCCATAAGTTGCTGACCAACTAGCCATTTTGGCTGACCGATTACATTTTTCTGTTCGCAAAAATAAGAAAATTTCGCTAACCAGTTAAATGATACCGTAAGTTTTATACAAAAAAGTCAACTCGTAATCAGTGTAAATGATAGTTGGACATATTTTTGACTATGTACTTTTTGTATTTTTCTGTAACTAAATAACAACTCAATATCTCTTTGTGTATATGTACATTAGTTTTTTGAATATATGTATATTTTTTTGAATTTAATGCCATTTGCAATACTCACATTTAGAAAAATAATATCCATTCGCGCCAAAACGGCCGCGCCAAAACGGCGGCGCCGAACTGTCCTCTTCCGCCGAATCGGCCGCGCCGAAACGGTCGCGCCGAACTGTCCTAGACCACCTATGGTAAGACACTTTCTAGTAAGGTTTTATACATTTTTCTCCACTCACTCTTCATACGGAAATGTTATAATGAAACAATACAATTTTAAATAATGTAAGAATTGCAATGCCCATTAATTCAGTGTTATTTTTGGGAAATGATTTAAGTACATTAAGAAATACAATCAGACGTTTCAATGGATTCGCAGTAGTATAAAACAATATTAATTTATATAAACCATTTATCTATATTATATATTACTGTATGTGAAGTGCTCCGTTATTGTTTTCCGGCGATCTGCCACTGTCTGTTTCATTAGTGTAATTAAATTTTGCATTGTTACAGCTTTTATGGCGCCCCATATTAATTTAATGAATACAATTAAATTTTAGATTTGGAACAACATGTGATGACAATGTTGACGGTTGATATATAATTAAATTATTAATAGTTATTTATGATGTTAGTGTTAAAACTATCGATCGAAGGGTTCGCCAATTCCCCTTCTCACAAAATAAAAACACGCTTAACACGAGCATCATAGAAATATTTTATCTACAAACATTATTAATCAATAACTTGTCAAAGGCGTTATTTTTTTAACTGTGCTATTTTCGATGGATTTGAAAATAAATGAAGCAAATATAGTCGACTTTCATTTATCTAGGCGTTATGAACTTATTATAGAGAAGCGTTTATAGTATTTCCTTGTTCAGGAAAAATTACATTATACAGATTTCCGTAATATAAACGCGATAAGCCTATTGGTAATTCATGATTAACAAAATGTGTAACAACAACACGCCTATATTAGATAACGCAACTCCAATCGCTGTATGTTCAGCTTCAAAGTAGATGAAATGGTACTGTTTACGGGTAAAGTATATAATTCGAAGAAGTTACACATTCTTCACTAATATCATCCAATAGAAATCGTAACGGTTACGTTTTTAGCAGTTACGTGAGTATTATAAGGTTTAAAAATAATTTATTTTATATTGAATTTCATAAATTGAAACTTAGCACATAATCCAATAATTCAATAGAAGGAACATAGAAGACTGATACAATTCAACACAACATCTAGAGTCTAGACAATATCGAAAATAAAATTTGAAAAGTTGATAAGTGCCTGTCTTAATTCCATCTGTGCACAAGAGAATACAAGAAATGTCACCAAAAGAGAAGTTAAAAGCAAGAGTTTCATAATGAATAGAAATTTATTTATATTTTTCAATATAATCATGATTTGAATACTCACAGTTTGGAGATTGTCCTGCTGAATAGGACAGTAAGGAAGAAAATATCTTAGTTTTATGAGAAAATATCAGAAAACTGCTGTAACAAATAGGATATCGGCTTATGAATTACATCCCAGAATCAGAACATCAATTCTCCATATCTGAAAATCTAAGCATGCTTCACGAATCTTGTAAAGATAAACAGTTGGATTTACTGAAAAAAACGAATAGTTCCAAACAGAAAAGTGATTTAATCCATAACTGAGTCAAAGATCTTTTTATTTTTGAGTTTTATCCGTGTTCTATGTTATATGAATTATTGAATAAAGCATTTGTTAGGTTTCTTTTTATGAAATTAATATTCAATTATATGTTTGTAGATCTGGTAATGTCCATGTAACGAAGAAACATAACCGTTTTCCATTGAAATTGTTTTTGAGACTTTGAGTCTGTTTTCTGTTGGTTAAGTACCTATTATTATTTACTAACAACTAAATATTTTCTATTGTCTACCGACAATTGAAAATTCTACGGGACAAAGCGAATACTGAGCTTGCATTATAGAATAATTACTGATTTATTTATGTTAAAATATTGAAAATTGAAACCTTCCAAAATAACGCAACCCACTCACTTATTTGTTTGGGGCATAACCCTCATGGCACCCTGGATCCGCGCTTGGATCTAACGGTGAGAGAGGGGGGGGGGGGGGGGCTCATGTCTAAAATGGGTGAGGTAAGACTGAATGGCTTAGCACTCGCTACTATAAATTCATCGCGGAAAATTGACGTCCATGAAGTGGTTAATACCTTTTCCAAAGACAGGTAAGAGAACCCTGCCTAACAACTATCGACCAGTCGCATTGCTTTTAGTTATATCAAAAGTGATGGAGAAAGCTATTAACTAATATCTTCTAAAGTACCTGGAAGGCTTCAACATTATCAGCGATCATCAATATGGTTTTCGGAAGTCCAGATCAACTGGAGATCTTCTAGCCTATGTCACCCATCTTTGGAACAACGCAATCGAGCAATATGGGCAGTCTGGGACTGTTGCACTGGATATTTCTAAAGCCTTTGATCGTTTTTGGCATGAGGGACTTCTAAGTAAACTGCGATCCTATGGTATGTCCAGTCGATTCTGTGCATGGTTGTCTAGCTTTCTTAAGGACCGCTCTCTGGAAGTGGCGATTGACGGATTTCTCTCAGCCACCTTCACCGTCAATTCCGGTGTTCCTCAAGGGTCCATATTGTCTCTTCTTACTCTATATTAACGACTTTCTAGTGAAAACGAAAAATTCGATATTTAGTTTTGCTGACGATAGCACACTTATCTCATCTTTCTCTTTGAATGCACAAATATCGGATGCCGACGTACATGTTCCCAGACAGCATGAAGTATCACGCCTCAACAAAGACCTGGAAGAAATTTTGGCTTGAAGTGACAGTAACCAAGTCGAATTTAACGCTAAAAAAACCCAGGCAGCAGTTTTCTCTAAAAAGGTTAACATTACAGAACCGGATATAGTCATGGACGGACACGCAATCCCACTGGCTTTATCTATTAATTTGCTGGGCGTCAATCTGGGAGGAAATATGTCTTTGCATAATCTCGTTGTGGCAATCATAGCTTCTCAGAAACTTGGCGTCCTCTTCCGAACCAGAAAGTTGTACATACCTCAACAACTTTTGACACTAGATTCGACCATCACTAGAGTACTGCTCTCATGTCTGGAGCTCTGCACCCAAACATACTCTTCGGCTACTGGATTCCATTCGTCTGATTGGAGACCACGAACTGACGATGAACCTCGACATCCTAGAACATCGAAGGCAGGTTGGGGATTTGACTCTCTTTTACAGATATTATCATGGAAAGTTCTTGGCTGACTTTGCCCTGTTAATTACGCCAAGAGCGGCGAATAGCAGAAATACACGACGAACCACTGCCGCTCATCCATATGTGGTTAAGCTTAGTACTCCTCGAACTTCATTATTTAAGAATTCTTTCATCTGGAGGACTTCATCCTTATGGAACAACCTTCCCCAGGTCGTTTTTCCCAACGAATATAACATCCAACGATTCAAACCAACGTGAATCGCTTTCTGTGCACACGCACCACTCCCAGAGTTCCCTAAAGGATTTTTCCTATAGTGCTTGTGTTTTATCATAAAGAAAATTTAAGCCTCGTCATCTACAAACGTCAACCTGGGATTAGATATGTTTTATCCCTTTTTCCTTTTTCTATTTTATTGTATGTCGGTATTATATTTTAATAAATAAAAAAAATGTCTTATTTTAATCTTTACTTGTAAAAGACCAGTCTTCGGCCTACCGTATAACTATTTTCCAAAACTTCAGCCTCCACTATAATTAAATGTTAAAGTTATTTGACATGATGTAAAAATCGTCAACATTTCTGTTATTTATCTGAATTCACACCTTACCGTATCAGTTTTTCGAGTACTATTTTTTTTCATGGTTCGAAAAGTGTTTCGCCCTTGACGCCCCTCTCACCAAAAACCACCCTCCAAAGGGGTTAAACGCGCTTCAAGAGGTTTCCCCCTGCAGAGAAACACACTTTCCCCACGGTGATGGTGTTGGATATCACGTCTGACCCCTTCCAACCCCTCCACCGACCAATCCTCGCCCATGAAAGGGGTGAATTTTGTTTTTTAAATATCAGCGGCAAATATATCCCCCCCCCCCCCCCCCGTTTTCGAGGATGCTGCACGTTGGTGGTGTTGGAAATCGCAAAATTTTAAACACTTGTAATTTTTTTCGAAATTTTTTTTTTATAAACGCTTCCATAATGGGGGCAAGTATTGGTCGGTGGAGGGGTTAGAAGGGGTCGGATCCTCGGGGGGGAATATATATTTGCCGCTGATATTTAAAAAAATAATTCACTCCTTTCAGGGGCGAGTATTGGCCGGTGGACGGACCGGACGCGATATCCAACACCACCACCGTGTTCAGCATCCTCGAAAACGGGGGAAAAGTGTGTTTCTCTGCAAGGAAACCTCTTGAAGCGCGTTTAACCCCTCTGAGGGTTGGTTTTGGCCATTTTGAGGGGTTGCGCAACCCAAATGAGAAATTCTGACGCCTCCATCGTGTTCACCATCCTCGAAAACGGGTTGGGAAGGTACTCTTGTTCCGGCTGAAAATATTTCGATTTTTTGGGATTTTTTCCGACTCACAGACGCCACTACTATGTATGCCTGTCGCAGTAACAAACTATAAGACAATCTTGAATTTTCAATAAGTTATTGATTTAAGTTTCATTTATCGACGAATGACGAAATTCTCAACAGAAAATTTCTTATTAAATTGCAGTATATTTTTACGGATGCCGTTGAAGTACCAAAAGTAGCGATCATTTTGAACAAACCCCATAATTTTTCAAGTGTAAAAATTTTTTTATATTCAAGGTAAAATGTAGTATAAAAGTTTTTCGCATGTCGCTTCGTTTTTAACATACAGGGTGTTAAAAAAAATGGTATTTTTCATTTTATCGCCGAATCTGAATCCATTGGATTTTTATTTCTGGGGTCATCAAATAACTCTCCTATTGAAACTGAAGAAGACCTTCGACTGCGTATTATTGATGGTTTTATACGATTCGCGCCAGTCCCGAAATTTTCCAACACGTAAGAGACAATTTAGCACGTCGCGTACATGGGTGTTTACTGGCTCATGGAGGATATTTGCAGCAATTTATTTTAATTTTGTTCATATGAGTTCATTAGTCAAAGTTTCATCTTGTACATTATCAAATCATCGGAATTAATTAGTAAAATGAAAAATACAATATTTTCGTATTTCAAAAACGAAGCGACATGCAAAAAACTTTTATACAATATTTTCGTCTTAAAATAATAACTCCTTTATTTTTCCAGTAATGTTAGGAAACATCCTGTATAATAGGCTTTATTTGTTGAACTTATTTTTATTTTTAATTTAGGAAATGCCAAAAGTGTTTTGACAATAAACTTAATTAGAAGAATTGGTAATTTTTTTGTTACCTAGAGTGGCATGGCGATACTTTTGGGACAGCGACTAATCTCTAATTGGTTCTACACTCTACAGTAGTTCAAATAATAAATTAAATTCAATTTTTATATAATATATGTCAAATTGGAAATTTAGAAAATTTACATGCATCTAGATTTTATATACTTACTACCCCATACAATTATACGAACTAGGACGTTAACTACTCTGCCTTAAACTCTAGAATCTGTTTCCATTACCTAAAAAATATTTTTATTCAAATTGGTTCATTATTAACGAAATAACAGCGTATTAACTTGGACTGCATTTTTGATTATTCGATAATTAAATGGGGTATCGTAGTTCCAATATTAGATCAAGGATTCAAAATTCTATTACGAAAAGGCACTCAGATTTTATTCGCAATAATTTAGTTTTAAACATAATTGTTCTTCTTTAACTTGAACGCAGTTCTGCCACTGTAATGATTTTATTCCATTGCGGTTGGCTTCACAACCTAGTAAAATATTATGTCTAAAATAAAATTATTCGTAAAGCTTTGGTTTAATTGTTTGATAATAATAATAATAAGGTTTTATAGTGCGTTTGTATTATAATAAGCACTAACCTACTTAATGAGGGTTATTTATTACTAATTATTTACAAAACACTTTCGAATAAAAGCATCTAATAGATTATGTTCTACTGGATCGTCTTGACTTCTGCCCAACATAAATTTTGTATCATCAGTGAATGTTGACATTTATTAATCCTTTATAACTAGTAATATCTAAAATAACCTAAAATACCAAAAAAAAAATACGCAAAATAGAAACGTTTCTGACATGTATTTTATATCTTCATGTTATATCAAGGGTTTAATAATTATACATCAAGATAACAACCATAGAATTTATAACTGAACTACAAGAAGTAAAATCAGTTGAAAGTTTCGCCCACAATATAATAACCATTAATTACGTTATTGCAGTGTTAAAATAAATTACCCAGATTTAATTCTCCACGGAAAGGGCTAAGGTCCTTTGTTTACCCTTTACAAAATTAAGTACGTATCAAAATTGACGGTTGAGCTAAAATTTCTATTAACTGGGTCGTTTTAGGTTGGCAGCTCCATTCATATACGGGCTTCCCCTTTTAAGCCCTTTGGATTACCTACGTAATAAATGTATAATTCTTTCATATGTGTATTTGCACTATAGTGAGATGTTTCACGTAGATATTGAACTTTTTTTCTTAAATGTAAAGCATAATTTCTTCAAACAAAAAAAAACTTATACGAGAAGAGAGTAATTACATTCAAATTATCTGAAAACCACAAAATTTTGAACCTTAACTTTTCATTTACCACCTACCACTACCTACCAAATACGAGCTTGTACTGGGTGTGTCCGTAAGGTGTCTGGCTTCGATAGCGCGGCGTGAATGGGATAGTGATGGGGGATGATACATTTTTCAGTCTTCCCTATTTTTTGCATGACGCCGGAGAGCAATACCAATGACTTATACCACTAAGATCTACCTAGTGCGAATCAGTTTCCCGACAGTGGGTTTGAACCTGCGAACCCTCGAACTTTCATCATGAAGTTCCTAATGGCTGCCGCTTTGCACGGAGCCACCAGAGCCGTTCCCGCCGTAACTAGCATCAAAGTTATAGAAGGTGTCACTGATTGACACTACTACTTTAACGGGGTAAAAACGTGGTAATTGGCCTCACCTAAATTACTATAAAGTTTAAACTACTACTAAGTTAAAATTATTAGTAGAATTTACGTAACACTTACTGGTCAGTATAAAGGTTGTGGAACTACAAGGCGTCAACAACAGAAAAATTCATCGTATTTGGATTTTAGCATCTTGGGTATACTGAAATCAAAAGTTTTAAATACAGGGTGTTATGGAAATGACGTATTATATTTAAATGCGTGACTCCTTGTGTATCCTAGAGAAGCGCTACAGTACAATATTTCATCCAGACCCAGTGGCAATATTGCCAAACTTAATGTAAAACTGAAATTCCATATAAAATTATAAAAATAAATAATTTTCTACCTACTTGTATTTATCTTTATATCTAAAGAGCGAGGAAATTCAGGTACTAACACAATCAGTTTTTTTTCTTTTTCATGGGAACACTCCTGGAAACACTTTATGTACACACAGTATTAGTGAAACAGAACCGAGAGTTAGCTTTTGAAAATACAATAATACAGATTATACTACAGATTATTAAATTTTATTACACGCGACGAAATTTGACGCCCTGAAGAAATGCGTCAATAAAGACAATATTCAAAGATTATTTATGGACGGGCGAGATACACGCGTAAACCGAAAAAACAGAGCGGATTGCTTAGTGTGTGTTGGTGATCGACGAGACACAACGTATCCGGCCGCTGGTTTGTCTTCAACTAACAGCCCGCAAGCGTGCGGCGCTATATGAACACAGCCGATGTAAGGCGTCAAGAAGTCATTGGCATTTGACCTAGTAATGTACGTGCCTATTTCAAACTTATTTAATACTATACCATATGTTTTTTCGGGTTGTTTAAAACATAGTCCGTCGTAAATGTTCTCCAATTAATTGTACAAAAAGGTATTACAGAATGGAAATGTATTTAAATTAGTTTATTTTGTCTAAAGAGTTTAAGGTGTACATATGACAACACCGGCCAGAATTCCTTGATTGTTTATATGTATCGCAGTGCCACACAGGTGTTTTTCTGGTTTGACGTCAGATCACTTTTACCGCTGAATTAATTGAAAGCGCCATTTATGGGCATTATTCTTCTATTTGTCTTATCTCAGGAATTGCCGGCTTAAATATAATACGTCATTTCCATAACACCTTGTATTTATGTAACCTACTTATATTATTTTATGGTTAAGTGCATAAAATATATTATATATATAAATATATATGATATATTGTGTGGATAGAGGCCGATATTATTATGACACATAGAATTAATATATACATTATTTTAGTTGAAAAAGAGCGATATGAAAATATGTTTAAGGCATGATGTGCGTAACATTTTGGTCAGAATTACCACAAAACGTTCAGGAACGGTAGTTCAACGTAAGAATGTTTGTACCAGCGACCATGCATGCACGTAATCGTTACCACAAAATTATTCCCCATTGTGGCACCAACGTGGTGAAGAACCGGTGTCTGAACGATTGTCGATACTAGTAGCTAGCGAAGACTTTCGTTAGTGGCGAATACGTAGCGGCGAGTAAAATTGCTAGTTTAGTTGAAAGGTATTTATTTAGTTAAGAAACCTTTGTTTTACTATGTAAATCTTTTAAGTATATTTTTATGTGTAGTACAAGGAACACGCCACTCAAATATAATTTAGATAATTTCATTAGTTTTTGTCGTTCCTACACAACAACATACAAAATTTAAAGGGTTTTTCCTATTACGGATATTAAAGGGAGCTCGGTCCCCTTGTTATGTAATTTTCAAGTTAAAGAGGTACATTAAAGCAGGGAATGAGCTTATATTTCTATTAACCATGTCGTTATATGCTTCTATCTTGCTGAAAACAAGCTAAGGCTTTTAAATCACGTCTCAATAATTAAACATTACTGCCATAGTTGCCTTTTTCACTTATAATTACTTTTTAGGGGGAAATATACCTTCATGTTTACATCAAAGTGTAAAATATTAAAAATAGCAACAATTTAGAAGTGACCTCTTAATACTTATTAGGCAGTTGGAAGTATAATGAATACATATGAAAATGTACGCACCTTAGTTGAGGAGTTAACGTTTTCGATTTTTGTCGTTTTATTAATAACTTTCATATAATTTTAATTAGGATTTTGTGTGTTTTTATTGATTGTTATTAGACAAAAGTTAGAACCAAAGAAATACTCAAAATTGATTCATCTATTTGTCAAAAAACGGCATTTCGGATATAATAGGTTAAATTCGGAGGTCCTTCGGGTAACGTTGATTTTTCACATCCCGTGAAACAATGCAATATAACGTAAGCTAGTTAAACTGCCTGGAACACGTAAGTCACGATATGATTACAGCGTATCCGTACTTGTCAATCTATACGATGGTTTTCAGTGCCAATCGTTCGGATATTGCAAATAAACAAAGTTAAATTATCCACTCTTTGGTTTACCCACCACAAGTCTGTTTATTCTATTTCGATCGTTTATTGCCCATTGTTCGGTCTCACCTAGAGTAACGTGACTAAAAGTCGCTCCACCTTTAGATTATAATGCCCTGCTAAGACTCGTTGTTCTAACTGCTTAAACATAATTTTGAAAAATTACGCATTTTCTTATTATTACGTGCGCTTTTTTTTCTAAGTTTATTTAAATGAGTGGTGTTTCTTAAGATATTTTTGAAAATATACACTAATACTTTAGTATATTATTATAAAAATATAAGAGATAAAAACACATATCAAAAAGTGAAATTTTGCAGATAGTACAACTGGTCTTATCGCGGCAGTATAATACCGAACACGAGTACGTATACATTAAAGTTCGTGTTCAAATTCGGACCTCATAAACAACTAACATAAATATATATATACAGTATGTCCACGGATGGGGTTTACAAGAGGACAAATGGACTAAAAATTGGAAGAAACGAAAAAAAGCCACTCTTAATAAACCTTTTTGCTTGTCTAGAAATGGCCGAATGCAAATTACTGTGATATTGAAGAACATAGAATATACTACTCAGGATGCTCCACCAAACATGAATATGGAGTGGGTATCATACTGCACAAATCAGTTGCACAAAATGTCTCAAACTTTGTGCCCATCAATGAAAGAATAATGCTGATCCAAATAAAAGCAATTCCAGCGAATGTCAACATCATACAGGTGTATGCACCCACAAGTGAACATGAAGAAGAGGATATAAACGATTTTTATACTGAATTGACTAACCTAATCAAAGAAATCCCTAAAAAAGAATTACTTATAATAATGGGCGATTTTAATGCAAAAGTGGGAAGAGGAAGATCAGGAAACCATATTGGACCCCATGGCCTGGGAGAAAGAAATACCAGTGGAGAAAAACTTTGTACTTTTGCGGAAGAGAATTATCTGGTTATAGTGAACACATTTTTCGAACTTCCTCGGCGAAGATTGTATACCTGGAAAGCCCCAAAAGATGGAAAAGATGGTACAGTCATGCGAAACCAAATCGACTACATAATGGTGAATCAAAGATATAAAAATAGCTGTAAGGTGGCCAAAACATATCCGGGGGCAGATATAGACTCTGATCACAATTTGTTGGTAGCCGAATTTAGGGTACAATGGAAGAAACTGAAAATGAAACAAAATGCAACTAGTTATGATAGAAGAAAAATCAATGAACCAGAGGTGAGAAATCAAGTCATG
The DNA here is from genome assembly GCA_963991005.1 of Barypeithes pellucidus. NCBI lineage: Eukaryota > Metazoa > Arthropoda > Insecta > Coleoptera > Curculionidae > Barypeithes > Barypeithes pellucidus. Next base: position 47,309,748 of record OZ022560.1, read on the forward strand.
GACATGCTAAGTAACGCTTTACGTGATGTAAAAAATAGCTCAGAAGTTGAGGAAAAAATAAATAAAATAGTCGAGGTCACGAAAACAGTAAAGAAAGAAATACTAACAGCAAATGTAGACAAGAAGAAACCCTGGATGACAGAGGAGATCCTGAGATTGATGGAGGAAAGAAGAAAGAACAAAATAAATAATGACATGAGCAGATATAGGTCCATCAACAACCAGATCAGGAGTAAAATCAGAGAAGCAAAAGAACAAGAACTCAAAAACAAATGCATAGAGATTGAAATATCACAAGCAAAGCACGACACATGAAAACAGTAAAGAAAGAAATACTAACAGCAAATGTAGACAAGAAGAAACCCTGGATGACAGAGGAGATCCTGAGATTGATGGAGGAAAGAAGAAAGAACAAAATAAATAATGACATGAGCAGATATAGGTCCATCAACAACCAGATCAGGAGTAAAATCAGAGAAGCAAAAGAACAAGAACTCAAAAATAAATGCATAGAGATTGAAATATCACAAGCAAAGCACGACACATTTGGGGTATATAAGAAGGTCAAGGAAATAACAGGAAAATTCAAAAAGAAATCAATAGGAAAAATGGAAAATGACCAAGGAGAAATAATTGTAGACATCGAACAAATAAAATTAACATGGTCAAATTATGTAAAAGAACTGTTCTCAGACATAAGAGCAGAACAACAAATACCGAACGACATAACAGGACCGGACATCCTTTTAGATGAAGTTGAGGCAGCAATACTGTCACTCAAAGATGGAAAAGCTGCTGGTCCAGATGAAGTACAGTCAGAGATCATTAAATGCTTCGATGAGGATTTCAAGAAAGAATTGACTGTCATTTTCAATGAAATATACAACAGCGGAAAAATACCCAAAGAATGGTTGAGCTCGGCGTTTATAGTTCTGCCAAAAAAGCAGGGAGCCAAAAGGTGCAGTGATTACAGAACAATAAGCCTCATGAGTCACTTGTTGAAAATATTTTTAAAGATCATGCATCGGAGGCTGTACAAACTCTGTGAAGAACAAGTATCACCAACACAGTTTGGTTTTATGAGGGGTCTTGGAACGAGAGATGCGTTGTTCAGTGTACAGGTGCTTTTCCAACGTTGCAGAGATATGAATTGTAATGTATATGCCTGTTTCATTGATTATCAAAAGGCATTTGATAAAGTCCAACACAACAAAATGATGGAAGTCCTGCAAGATAATGGAGTCGATGGCAAAGACTTACGCATAATCAAGAACTTATACTGGAATCAGTCAGCTTCTGTTAGAATCAACAATGAGAAAACAGACGAAGTGAAAATTTTACGAGGAGTACGGCAAGGATGTATACTGTCACCTCTTATATTCAATATGTACTCAGAGGCAATCTTCCAAGAAGCCCTAGAATACACGGAAGCAGGAGTACTATTAAATGGCGAACGAATGAACAATTTTAGATATGCTGATGACACCGTTATTTTTGCCGACACGGCAGAGGGACTACAGCTTTTAATGAACAGGGTAGTTAAAAGTAGTAAGAAATATGGCTTAGAAGTAAACACCAGTAAAACAAAAGTCATGATAATTAGCAAAGAAAGAATTGGAGGAATGCAGTTTACCATCAACGAAAAAGTGGTAGAACGAGTGTCAACTTACACATATCTTGGCACAGTACTAAATGAACAGTGGGACCATTCCCAAGAAATAAAGTCAAGAATTGAGAAAGCAAGAGCAGCTTTCATTCAAATGTCCAAATTGTTCAAAACACATAATCTGAACTTAAAATTAAAACTCAGACTGCTCCGATGCTACATATTTTCCATCTTGTTATATGGAGTAGAGTCTTGGACCTTGACTGAGGCAACAACAAAGAGACTAGAAGCATTCGAGTTGTGGACATATAGAAGAATCCTCAAAATATCATGGAAGGACAAAGTATCAAACACCAAAGTACTCCAAAGACTTAATAAAGAAAAAGAAATAATGTTCACAGTAAAGCGTAGAAAATTGGAATATCTAGGTCATATCATGAGGAACGAAACCAAATATGAGTTACAGAAATGCATTCTGCAAGGGAAAGTTCAGGGTAAGAGAAGCATCGGCAGAAGACGAATATCCTGGCTAATGAACTTGAGAACCTGGTTTGAGGCATCCACCACAGGACTATTTAGAGCTGCGGCTAATAAAGTTATCATTGCTAGAATGATTGCCAACATTCGGTAACGGATAGGCACTGGAAGAAGAAGAAGAAAATACGATTCGTCATAAGAAACTTCAATTTTTTTATACAGGGTGGGTAAAAGCTGCAAAAATGTTATTTTGCTTAAGAGTAAACCTACTCTATTTTGAAAGATACGAAAAAAAGTCACTCTTAATGAATGTGTTTTCTACACAACAAACCGAAGTAGAACAATTCATTAAAAGGTTCAATTATGTAAAAATTATTTCCCAAAAAGTATTCTCTGGCACACCTCTGACTGGTGAACCTGGTTAAAATAATAATAACACTTAAGGTGATAGGTACTTGTTGTCAATATCTTTATTTAATGAAGTTATTATTTAAGTAGAAATGCCATCTACTGAACAAAGAGTTTTTATAATACAATGTTATGGGGATGGTCAAGTTTCATACCGCTACGTCATGGAACAATTTACCGAGAAATTTGTAGGAATCCCAATAACTAGGATGGCAATCTGCAAGTTAATAAAAAAGTTCAAGAGAACTGGTTCGGTTTTGGACCTCAAAAAAAAGAAGAAATACGACCATGATGATGCTGCTACATTCTTAGTTCTTCATTCTGTTGAAGAAAATCCTATGGCGTCCATTAGAAATCGTGTTACTCAGTTGGAAGTTGTGAAAAAAGTCAAATTCAGAAGATCTTTAAAGCAAATAAATTATATCCGTATAAACCGCACTTTAATCAAAGATTAGAAAAGGGAGACGCCGCGAAACGACTTGATTTTTGCCTGTGGATAGGAGACAAAATTTTAAGTGGAAATGTTGATTTTTATAATGTATCATGTTTTCTGATGAAAGTACATTTTGGAACCGTTGCAACCCAGCACGTTAGGTACTGGTGTTTAGAAAATCCCGAATTCAGAATTATGACGAGGAGACAAAATTTTACAAAAGTGAACGTGTGGTATGCGATATTAATCCATGGCATTATAGGGCCATATTTTTTTTTAATAACACGTGCAATAGATTATCATATTTAGAAATGCTGAATGCATTTTTCAATGATGATCTCGAAAATCTACCATTAAATTTTGAACAAAATATGTATTTTCAGCAAGATGGTTGTCCAGCCCATTTCGCTCGTAAGGTTAGAGAATGGCTTGACCGCTGATTTGGTCCAAGGTGGATTTGTTGCCCCGAAGAAGTCCCAACTTAACCTTGGCCGATATGTTTTTATGGGGCCGTTTAAAACAAATTGTTGAAACCTCTATACCAAATGATATTGAAGTATTGAAGGACAGAATTATCCAGGCTGTCCAATCGATATCTCAAGAAGAAATCAGAAATTCTTTCACTTATTTGAGAAAGCAATTAGAAAAATGTGTCGAGTATGGGGGTGGAGTTTCTGAATTATGAAACCGTTATCGTATTCTTTTCATGTTAATAAAAATGTTCGTATTATTATTATTATTATTATTATAATTACTTCATTAAATAAAGACATTGACAACAAGTATCACCTATTCATTATTCAAGTAAAAACGTTTATTAAAAGTGACTTTTTTTCGAATCTTTCAAAATAAAGTATGTTTACTCTTAAGCAAAATAACATTTTTCCAGTTTTTACCCACCCTGTATAAAAAAATTGAAGTTTCTTATGATGAATCGTATTTTCTAGACAAGCAATTTTTAGTCCATTTGTCCTCTTGTAAACCCAATCCGTGGACATACTGTATATTAATTCTTCCAATTGTCTATATTAGATATTCAGTAAAATCTTGTCTATAATGGGTTGGAATGCTTCAGAATCTATTTTTCAGTAAAAAAATCTAGAAATATTTTCTGATGTAATAGAATAGGTACCTAATATTACATTCGGTTTGGTGATATATGTATTAATTGGATCGCCTTAAAAGACTTAAAATACATACATACAATTTGGCTATTCCAGACGGAGTTTGGCGGCGTCATATCAATAGATGTAGCTTTCTTTCTTTGGCAGTACCATTCAAAGTTTTTTTTAACATAATTTGATTTTCCTTAATGTACAAAGATGTACAGTACAGACTATGCGTCGATTCGCTATTCGTGATTCGCGATGCTTGATTCTGATAATTCGTAAATAGTGTATAGGGACTTGCTCGTTTAAAATCGAGTCGTAAACAGTGCGTTTCACTGGTTCGCATTGATTCGCTATGGTAGGCGGTTTTTTGGCGAATATCAAAGACGTATCGACACGATCCGCAAATTCGTCTAAGCATCTTTTCTTAATAAATTTTTTCTATATTTTGCGAAAAATATGCATTTTACCCAGACAGAAAAAAAAATAATGCTTCGATCAAGTCCTTGATTTAATAGAAGTCAAAATATGCTAAATTTTATTCTTTAATCAAGCAGTCCTAGTTCCGAAATGGTTAAGATTCAATTAGAAAAGTTTTCGTCATTTACATCTATAGGATCGCTTATCCTGCGACACACTGTATATTAGTGAATATTTATGTTACTTAATGCTTGCAATTTTATTAAGAAAATATCAATGCATTTCTAGCATATATGCACAAGCGAATTGCCATGACAGCTAAGATGGGAAAAAAATAAAGCCAAGTTCAGAAATACTCACCTAAAAGGTAGCGCTGACTTTCGCAAAATATCGAATTGTAGTAACATGTAGTGATCCATGATCCAGATGCCTCTATTATTGACCTAGGTAAATAATGGAGGTTAATAATAATTATTTCTGCCAAGAGGTAAAGAAAACTGATTTCTCAAGCTGAAAATCAGGTAATGATACGTGATTAAATGGTTAGTATTGGAAAAAGTATTTTATCCAAAAACATTTTGATTTAAAATTTCTGTGTGTGGTTTAATACTGTTTGTATATAGATAAAATAGTGTATGAGGCGCATGTTAAAAGTGTTATTTTATGTTGCGAGACGCGAAATTGGATAACGAGCTTAGGGAAAGCGAGAATTAGTGATCCAACATCATAAATAAATATGTATTAAAATAGTTAGTAATAGTAGTAAATTTAACCATTTGAGCAGCTATGGCGCAATACTTTCGCATCGCCCATATTGACCCTACCTGAATGTCTCTTAACTTATGGAACACCAGACATCATAACTTGGATATGGAACTGGAAGTTGAACATCTGCACATGAAAGTTGAGCAGCTGCACATGGAAGTTGATTTTGAACATCTTCACGTGGAAGTGAAATCTCTTCACATGGAAGGTGAATATCTCCACATGGAAGTTGAAATCTCGACACATGGAAGGTGAACCCTCTACCACGAGGGAACCGTATGGAACCATATCGTCATGAACGATATCCGTTCCAAATAAATCCTCCAAAATCCATGGGATCCTATAGATTACTGCAGCCACACACGTTGGATGAACTTTAAAAAACTATTTAGCTCAAAATGCCGAACATATTGTCGAAGGAAAATAGTACTTATATGAAGAATTTAAATTTAGCACTTCATCTTCGGACTTCTTGACAGAAAGTCCACGGTCATCTTCCTCGATTTACCAGCTAAACTTTTTATATAAAAAAAGGACTTCCTTTTCGTTGAACTTGATCTATATAAAAACCAAATATCCATTTTCTGCTGTCTCCGGCAATGTTAACCTTAACACGAAAAGAAGCGGTAATCACTACCACAGTGACTAAATCCAAAAAATGAAAAGAAGATTCGCACCTACTCTTACTCTGTGCACTCTACTTCACCTACTTTGATAATCGGCTTGTATTGATTCCTATAAAACCAAAAAGATATAGCCTACCGTCAGCTGTCATCGAAAAAATTAAACAAATAATATTGGAAAATGCCTATTTATAAGAAAAAATCATTAATAAACAGTAAGTAAATAATTATATAGCTCGATTACAAAATTTACCAGGAGTTATATATGGTTTTATTTAATCTTGACTAGATTTTTAGGTTAGTCAAAGAATTCTTGACATGGTGTGTGTTGACGTGTTACTAGCCAAAAAATTGGACAATTTTAGATGATTTCTATGGAAATCCTTCCTGTGATCAGTCTCTCATCCCGTACTGCTTCGAATAAACACTTCTTAAGTTGTTATAAACAAATGAGATGTTGGCTCATACAAGAACCTGTTAATTTTTACTCATTGATGTTAAATATAAAATAAACAAAGTGCATTTAAGCTTTTTGTATCCGTTTTAAATAGGAAACAGTAGCATTTACCTCAAGATGGGTATCTTGGAATTTTCAAACGCTACACAGCTTTAATTTGGCTGTCATGGCGTAAATCAGACAGAAAAAGTCATATTACTTGATTCTGTATAAATGCTAGAAATGATATCATATCAAAATCCCTAATAACACAGGTACGTACTATAAATGTTTTTAAAACGTTCATTTCGGTCATAGGGTACGTACCAGAAACGTCCTGAACGTTCACGAACGGTTTCTAAACGTTCTGCGAAAGTTTTGTGTCGCCGGAAACAACGTTTTCTAAACGTTTTTTGAACGTTTTTAGAACATTTTTTAATGTATTTAGAACGTTTTAAAAATAATTTTTTAAAGTTTATTTAGGACATTCTAGGAACCATATTGAGGTATGTTTTCTAAATGTACCAAGAATGTTTATGACCTTCAAAAAACGTTTTATTTGTGTACTATTAAGTTTATTTAGGAGATTTTAAGAACCACATTGAGGTATGTTTTCTAAATGTACCACAAATGTTTAGGACCTTTAAAAAACACCCCCACAACGACGTTTTATTTGGGTGATAAACGATATTCATTCTTTTTTAATATTGATATCAGGTCTCGCAAATTCATTTGAATGTTTTTTCTATTTCTGGATAGATCTGATGAAAATAAAAAATAACTTTGAAGAATACTATTTTACTTTATTACTAAAAAAAGAGTAAAAAAAAACATAGTAAACTAGTAGAGAACTTCATTTGCCTATAAAAAAAATTGTATACGTCAATAAAAGTATTTAAAAATAATCTCAGGCTTGGACTGTATAAAAATATTAAGTACCAAAATCAAAGCTAGGTCAATTAAAAACATTTTATGTATGTTTCTAAAAAACGTTTGTAATACATTCTAAAAATCGTTTTTAGATCATGATATCTGAGTCCAGGACGTTCGGACCTATAATTCGTAGCTAAATTGTACGTTTTCTAAACGTCATGTGTTATTAGGGATAACCCTAAATTAACACATTTTTAAGAAAAAATCGTTATTAATTTCAAAACTACTAAAAATAAACCCACATAATAATCGGTTCCATCAATAATATACAGGGGCGTCCCATTTAAAAAAATTAATTTCTTTACATATTTTTAAAATGCAACTTTCAATTCCCTACCTTATACTGTTTTCAAATTTTTTTAAAATCATTTAATGAAACAATATGTTCCATTCCATCCTCGCATAGTTGGCCTGTATATTAAAAAAAACTTATGACTAAACTTATCCAGTTTATATTATGAACCCCAGACAATGCTAAAGTATCTCAATCCCAACTAAGTAATAGTAACTTTATTTTCAAAATTGTTTTGCTTCTCTAGTCGATAAGTTAGACTAAAAGTGATTTATATTGTGTTATGAACTATCCAAAAACTATCAAAAAAGGAAATGTTAGAGACAGTTTTGAAAAGCTGCCTTTGTATTACTTCGATCTAAGTTTAAGTTTTCGAAATTGATGAAAGTTGGAGCAGAGATCAGAAAAGTTTTCTATTTAAAATAATATATTATTGTCGTCTATGGAAGTAATACACTCAGGAACAAAATTATGGTAGGATCTCAACTCGGTGTGATTTTTAAATCAAACGCCCAAATGCCAAGCAAATAACTGTTTCATACCTTGCGTGGCAGATAACATTTTATGTCATTATGTATTGTATGTGTTTTTTTTTTGTGATCAAACACAAGCACTATAGCAAAATCCTTTTTGTCATACGTGCGCCGTAAGCGCCTCTTACGCGACCTCTTTTCGTGACCGTAAGTAGCTCTTTTCAAGCCTCTCGGAGACAGGGCTGTAATATACCTAGAAACAGGGCTGTAATGTTTTCATTACAGCCCTCTCGCGTTCACGCTGGAAGCACACACCAACACTCTTTTTAGTGGCAGAAGGACTTCGGCTCGGGTCGGCAATCCCCGCTCTCGTCCGTAAAGGCCTTCACTGCCCGAGGTTCGTACCGTACTTTTTGTCAAAAGTGCGCCGAGTCCTTCTGCCACTAAAAAGAGTGTTGGTGTGTGCTTCCAGCGTGAACGCGAGAGGGCTGTAATGAAAACATTACAGCCCTGTTTCTAGGTATATTACAGCCCTGTCTCCGAGAGGCTTGAAACTTACGGTCACGAAAAGAGGTCACGTAAGAGGCGCTTACGACGGACAAAAAGTACGGTACGAACCTCGGGCAGTGAAGGCCTTTACGGACTCGAGCGTAAAGGCCTTCTTACTGCCCTCGGTACGTAATGTACTATTAAGGCACTCTGGGAGTGGTGCGTGTGGGCATAAAGCGATTCACGTTGGTTTTGCATCGTTGGCGGTTATACTCGTTGAGAAACGTGGGGATAGTCGTTCCATCAGGATAGCGTCCTTCAGATGAAAGAATTCTTAAATAATGAAGTTCGAGGAGTACTAAGCTTAACCACAAATGGATGAGAGGCAGTGATTCGTCGTGTATTTCTGCTATTCACCGCTCTGTGCGGTATTAAGAGGGCAAGGTCAGCAGAGCATTTCCCATGGAAATATCTGTAAAAGAGAGTCAAATCACCAACCCGTCTTCGATGTTCCAGGCTGTCGAGGCTCTTTTTCAGCTTGTGGTCTCCGATCAGACGGATGTCTCTCCTTTAGATGGAATCCCAGTAGCCGAAGAGTATGTTTGGGTGCGGAGCTCCAGACATGACAGCATTACTCTAGTGATGGTTGAATCTGGGCTTTGTATAATGTCAAAAGTTGTTGAGGTATGTACAACTTTTTGGTCCCGAAGAGTACACCAAGTTTCTGCGAAGCTACCTTCACGATTACCATAACGTGGATATGTTCTATACGTTCTTGAATTGGTCAGATTTTTACTGGTAAATGAGGTAATGATAGGCATACTGATGGAATTTGCGACACGAGCTTCAAGAGAGTATCGTTGATCATTCGAGTAATTATTGTTGGTACTTGCCTACGACCATTTATTGCAACATGCATAAATAAAATACCGACCTATACTTCCTTTGTGCAGACTTACAATTAATATCATACCTTCATTATGGCACTAAACAATTTACACAAATTTAATATACACGGTGTTGAAGAAAGGTCGGTACCCCGGAATAACTCCGGTGCATAGCATTACAGGGTGGAAAAAATTGTTTTTATTCCACGGGCATTTTTTAGTAAAAGACAGAGAAAAAGAGTATTTCCGGGCTATAACTTGATTTTCGCACGGTTCTAATTTTGTCTTCCTCATGGTGATTATTGATGAAGGATGGGCCCGAATAAAAAAAAATTTCGGACAAAAAATGCTTATTTTTGGTCGGAGAACACGATACGCCAATAAAAAATATGGGTTTCCATTTGAAAATCTTAACTTACCCCCACCCGCGCCAGGGGGTTGAGGGGGTGGTTTAAATTGCAAACTATTCCTCGTTCAAGACCAAACAACTTCTTCCCTAGACATTTTCCGCTGCAATGCGATGCACCGGAGTTATTCCGGGGTACCGACCTTTTTTCAACACCCTATATATTGTTTTTACAGATTTATTTGAATATTTTCGTATGAAGAGCGAAGGGAGAAAAATATATAAAACCATGCCAGAATGGATCTTACCAATTTAAGAAGTGGAAAAAATACACTATGTTGATTTCGCAGTTGGAGTCTTCCTGAAAATTCAAAACTATAGTTTCTCTTCCAAAAATGTCCGTCTGACTGGTATTATTATTTTTTATTATTTGTACACTCTTCTTTATATTTTCAAGCTCTTTTTAGCTTGACTCCTCAAATGTTTATTTCTAAATATCTTCTAATCCATCGCGCAATTGATAGAAAAAAAATTAGCAAAATGCCAATGCCGGTAATAAACAAACACAAAACTTTCTTCCCACAATTCACAAAACTGTAGAGACAAATTTCTGGGCGTTTCAAAAGCGCTGCGAAGAGCTGAACTACATCAGAAATAAAATTGCGATGAAATTTCTCGTTTATTGTAGGATGCCATTTGATAAAACACTTTTTATGATATATTTTATGAAACAAATTATCTTGAATTCATTTACATTTGGGTCAATTATTCATCAAATTATCTGGTTTGCTTAATGAAGGGCTATGGAAAAATCTTGCATGGTTTCGCCACAAAACTAAAACAGCGGATATTGTGGAAAATGATAATTTTTACACACCGTCATGTTTATCTAGGCTGATTTGATGATACTATGCATACGATTATACTACGTTATTATATCACTGGCAAGTTTACTTGAAAATTGAAAATTACATTATAACCGATTTTTACAACACAAGCATAGCCTAATTACTTGCTCGCATTCTTCAAATGTTCAGAGACGGCTGGGCATATAATAGGTTTGATCAGTCAGAAACCGTCAGCAAACTAACGACGCACGCGCATTTGTTTAAAAGCGGTCGACAAACCGCTGATAGAAAGTCCGAGGTTCGCAGAAGCCAAACTGTTGGTTACGGATCGGTTGCTAACCGCAGTTTGATTTGAGAACCTGTCATGATGTTTATCTGTTGAATGATAAATGATCCTCGAAACGTGAGATTTGAAGAAGGAAAGTCCTTTCTTGGGCATAATGGACGGATATGCAATCCCACTGGCTTCATCTATTAATTTGCTGGGCGTCAATCTGGGAGGAAATATGTCTTGACATAACCACGTTGTGGCAATCGCCAAGATAGCTTCTCAGAAACTTGGTGTACTCTTCCGAACCAGAAAGTTGTACACACCTCAACAACTTTTGACACTATACAAAGCCCAGATTTGACCATCACTAGAGCACTGCTCTCATGTCTGGAGCTCTGGATTCCATCGAAAGAAGGGCCATTCGTCTGATTGGAGAACACGAGCTGACGAAGAACCTCGGCAGCCTAGAGCATCGAAGACAGGTTGGGGATTTGACTCTCTTTTACAGATATTTTCGTGGAAAGTGCTCGGCTGACCTTGCCCTCTTAATTCTGCCCAGAGCGGCGAATAGCAGAAATACACGACGAACCACTGTCGGCCATCCATATGTAGTTAAGCTTGGTAGTCCTTGAACTTCATTATTTAAGAATTCTTTCATCTGGAGGACTTCATCCTTATGGAACGACCTTCCCGATATATTTTTTCCCAACCAATATAACCTCCAACGATTCAAAACCAACGTGAATCGCTTTTTGCGCACACGCACCACTCCCAAAGTGCCCTAAAAGATTTTTCCTATAGTGCTTGTGCATGATCATAAAAAAAAACTTTACTATCAAAGTAAGTGCAATAAAAATTATTGATACTTTGCATTGCATTTTCTATTAAGTTATGTTTCACTTATCTCTCAGTTCGGGATATGTTCGCAGAGCAGTAAATCGTCGACCAGTTATAAACCCCGCATGCGCAAGGAAAAATTGGTCATCGGTGAACAATTTGCTTGTGCGAACGAAGCTGATAACAATAACTATAAATAATCATTAATAACTTATGATGTGCTTACATTAAAACTAATTTCATATGACATTTTGATTTGACAATGACTTCTATTAGCTTGCAATAGTTATATAATTGAACATTACTATTATCTACCCTTATTGATATAATTAGCTTATCTTAATTTTAGTATAAATACCCTGTGTAGAACCCTTGTACAACACTTCTTAATTGATTTTCGTTCTGTACGCAGTCATTTTAGGTTGTCAAATTGTTAAAACTTGTAAAGTAGTAAATAAAAAGATTTTAAAAACAAAGTTAACGAACCAAGTCATTTAACTCTATGGTGTTTGAAAAGATATATTAGAATGACTACCTAGTTGGGTTTAGAGAACCTAAAGTAATAAAAATTCGTTGATGTCATTGTCACAGCCTATATGAACTATGTCATTACTCAAGTGTACTTAGTACCAGTGAATGATGATTATTTTAATTACTTAATAGTAGTCGAAAAAATTTTGGAATTGCAAAAAAATTACGTTATGAATTTTTGAGTTAAGCTTACGACATTTTAAGTTATATTGATAGACGGATTGCATGTTAGCGTAAATACATCTAACATTTGGTGTTTTAAAGTGATTTTGTATAATTAACTGGTGTTTTGTGTAATCTTTTGAATTTCCTAGTGTAGGTGGTTATAATAATGTTATCTTTAAAGAACAATCAGTGGTGCAACAATCAAGAAATTATAGCAGTTTTAACGGAGCTGACGTTGAATGAGGATGAACGAGAAGCTGTTGTAGTGGTAGAATAAAATCTGAACCCAAGTGGGTCTAGTAGATATGACATTGAGCACCGTTAACGATGAGAGACTTTATCTGTACCAAAAGTTCCGAAGTTGGAACCGGAAAACTACCATTCACGACAAGGGTACTGCAAGTAATATACAGGGTGTTATGGAAATGACGTATTATATTTAAATACGTATTTAAATTTAAACTTACTGTAAAACTGAAATTCCATATAAAATTATAAAAATAAATTATATTCTACCTACTTTATACCTGAAGAGCGAGGAAATCCAGGCACAAACACAATCAGTTTTTTTTCTTTTTCATGGGAACACTCCTGGAAACACTTTATGTACACACAGTAATAGTGAAACAGAAGCGATAGTTAGCTTTTGAAAATACAATAATACAGAATATTAGATTTTATTACACGCGACGAAATTTGACGTCCGGAAGAAACGCGTCAATAAAAACAATATTTAAAGATTATTTATGGACGAGCAAGATACACGCGTAAACCGAAAAAACAGAGCGGATTGCTGAGAGTGTGTTGGTGATCGACGAGACACACCGTATACGGCCGCTGGTTGGTCTTCAACTAAAGGCCCGCAAGCGTGCGGCGGCGCTATATGAACACAGCCGATGTAAGGTGTCAAGAGGTCATTAGTGACGTGCAAACTTATTCAATACTATTCCATATATTTTTTCGGGTTGTTTAAAACATAGCCGTGGTAAATATTCTTCAATTAATTGTACAAAAAGGTATTATAGAATGGAAAAGTGTTTAAATTATTTTATTTTGTCTAAAGAATTTAAGGTGTACTATGACAACACCAGCCAAAATTCCTTGATTGCTTACATGTATCGTAGTGCCACACAGGTGTTTTTCTGGTTTGACGTCAGGTCACTTTTAACGATGAATGAATTGAAAGCGCCATTTATGGCTACTTTTCTTCAATTTATCTTTATCTCAGGAATTGCCGGTTTGAATATAATACGTTATTTCCATAACACCCTGTATATAGATAAGTCGACTCGAGCCCCCTTAGTTTCGATTGATGCTATTCTCAGATGAGGCTGGCGCTACCCGAGATGTAATTATCTGATAGAGTTTCCTAGTGAACTTCAAATAATGATACCCATCCTAAAAAGCTAACTTAAAACATGTGTGTGTAGAATGTTGTGCTTCAAAGTTATAATTAAGTTTTTCTACTTCTATATTAGTAAACATTGTTTTGCGTACAGTTCACTCTATAAGTAAATCCATTTTTTCGCACAAATGTGCGTAATAAACAAACCGTAACAAACCCGCACAACTGTGCGTAATATATAAAAGCACGACTGTGCGTTATGATGCCTACTATAACAATCAAGTTAGCCTTGAACAACTCAAATCGTGGCATTTATCTAACTTTCATTTTGAATATTTTACAGTGGCATTGTTATTATTTGAGATTAGAAGTTCAAATCGATACTTTATCAATTATAAATCGATTTTTAGTTTATTAGTATTCTTTGTATATCTTACAATAGGAAGTCGTAGAAAAAGTACAGTACATAACTCGAGTGGTAAGCATATTGCACACTCTTTCGAAATCGTGTGTAAAACGCTTCTTACCACTCTTGGTATGTAATATATCTACTATAAAGTATAATTGTGGAGTGTTTGTGTAATCTGAACGAAGTGTCGCAGAAAGTTCTGATAATGGGTAAAGATGCACTTTATGGTTAAGTAACTTTGAATCTGAAATTAGAGTTTAGCCACATTGAAGCTGGCATATCTTTCGCGATAGAACGAACAAGTGGGTTGTGTTCCTATGGCGTAGGTACGCCACAAGCGGTTCGGTTTTAGGACTCAGTTTTTAAGCGATCTATTTAACAAATATATGGAGTATTTGTGTAACCCTAGAGAAAGATATGGACTGGTATCAAGTTTTTCAAATTTAGAAGATAATAGGAAATAATATTTTTCTTGTAAAAATATTTTAAAGCTCAAAAATAACTCTGTATTTCTGGCTTGTAGGTATTCATAAAATATCTTTTTCTAGACGTACTAATAATTGTAAAGTTATAACAAAACATATGAAAATTAATTTTTCTATCCCGCTTTAAGAAGGATTATTGGAAAAGCCACCTAGAAAATATGATTTCTCTCCTTCAAGTAGTTTTTGAGGTTTTAACCGACGGATGAAACATATCTTTATATTATTTATAGACTCCAGAATTTCAAGATATGACACCTCGAAAAATTTTGTTTCGCAATTATCTACCTACCTACGTATTTTCTAATTTTTTTGGCACATCCAGCACACATATATTAGTATAAACGATATAATTTTAAATACTGTTTTTACAACCCTCGTCGTGTTTGGAATAAATTGCACAAGCTTAATTAATGGATCATAATTCTAATAGGCTAATAAAGCTTAAATCCCAATTATTCTCCAACTTTACGTAAACACTCAGAAGCTTTTAAATCCTTTCCAAATAACTCGCATTTCTCCTTGTTTGCATATGCAATAAAAAGTATAACCATGTAATTATTACGGAATAAGGTAGGTTTGTTTCAAAAACTAGCAGACTTGATTCTGCCACGCCTGGGTAATGTCCGCCAGATGGTACCAATACGTGGGTTCCGAACAACAATTTTTTTATTAGCTAGTGTTATTCTCGGAAAAGTTGTATTGTTACATGTCTTGTCCGCTACAAACCTGGATAAACCGCTAGAATGAGATCAGTAACAATCATGTCTTTCTAGGAGACACTCTCTGCACCACCGATTCTAGACGCCCCTCCATCAATCTTTATCAAAATAAGATAATACTTTCTACCTATCTTATTGTCTGCACCATCAATTCCTTCATTTGGTTCATTAAGCTCAGTCTCGACACCACGCCATAGTACTCGCAAGGCGGATCCAGAACTTTGGTGGGGCGTGGGGTGTTGTGGTCAAACTTCGTTGGGAGGAGGGGGGTCATACAAGGAAGAATTACGAAAATTAATAGTTAACTAGTTAACTAACAGGATACCTTTCAATGAGACATAAATCTCATTTTTGTGCAATCGAAGTGGCATAGTCAACTCATTCTTGATTTCTAACCGGACAACTTTGACTTTTTGAGTAAATCATTTTTGTAAACAACATTATTATAAATTATAATTTCTAGGTGACAGAAAAGGTTTTATCATTCCAAGATATTCCGTTATTAACTATAGATGTGTAAAAAAAATTCAGTTGCCATATGTCGTCTATAAAGTGTGGCAAATAGACTAAAAAAAAATCCATGCGCCCTATACAGAGTGTCGATTTAGTGTGTAATTCTTCGATATCTTTATATCATCATAATATCATCGATAGTGAAAAACTAGGGGCCTGTTCAAGATGAATCATCTAAAAATATTTTTAAATATACGTATGTTTCATAAAAGCGGGACCATTAAAACTGACATTTTTTTAAATAGATCACTATATATTTTTTACTCGAAATTAGTACCCCTTCTTAATGTTGATATTTTTTTACATATGAGCACTATTTATATAATTTTACTACATTTTTTTATATAGGGTGTTTTAATTTTACTTCAAAATTTCGGAAAGTTCGGATTAAATCTATTTAATATTCTTAAATGAACGAATTGAAACTTCTACTAAGTCTCCTTATAACTAAGATATTTTTAAAATTGTGTGAGTCGTTGCCAGATCGTATTGATTTTCGGCATTTATTTTTTTATTTTAAGTTTAAATGGTCTGAATTCTTCTAATACCCTGTATTTCATAAACAAAATAATAAATTTTATAGTTTCCAAATAAGTCAAAATGTGATGACATTTTTGTGCAAGATGCGCTCATACTTCTTTATGGAGGTGTGTGTAGGAGCGCCATCCAACAGAAACACTATATTATTTTTAATTTGCGCTGGAACGTGCTGCGGCAGCACTGGCAAATCTTATACAAAATGTAAAAATCGTTCTACATTTTAGTGTTGCTCAAGGAAAAAAGGCTAAATAATATAATTATTAAGATTCCAGCACCAAAATCAAGCACGGGAATTCACCTCTCTCTAGAAGTTCAAAGTAGGACAGAAGACTACGCCGCGCCGCTAAT
Source organism: Barypeithes pellucidus (assembly GCA_963991005.1). Taxonomy (NCBI): domain Eukaryota; kingdom Metazoa; phylum Arthropoda; class Insecta; order Coleoptera; family Curculionidae; genus Barypeithes; species Barypeithes pellucidus. The sequence goes on from OZ022560.1 coordinate 47,326,456, forward strand.
TTGGAATACTACGGCATACATTTAAAAGGTACAATTGATGTGGTAATGGAAACATTTCAATCATCCTGTTTATTGAACTAGTTCTGGAAAAAAAGAATATTAAGGAAAAAGTGTGTTTACTTACTGCGGGCGTAGAAAACCTGCTATCCGGAAATTAAATGAAACCCTTTACGGCTAGGATCAATAAAGATTTATATAGAACCCGAAGGGGCATATTTTTAGACTATCGTGAATAGGGGATGTTCAAGAATTAATTAAGATTCAAGAAAAAATTACGTTTTCCAAATGAGACCGTATTTTTTATGGTATTTATAAATTGTAGGGAATAAACTATGTCAAGTTGCTGTATTGTTTAATATACCTAAGTTTGTCGTATGCCTAAGTTTGTCGTTTTTGATATTTAAGAAAGTAACATTTTTTCCCTTTGGCATTATCTTTATATACAACTTGATGGCAACAACTTGCACAGGGCCCATCGTCTGTCTCTCTGGGATATAATCAATCAAATTAGAGATACTTGTAACCATTGAGATCGCACTGTGTTGTCATATTTTTAGATTAAAGGTACTTTAATCAAAAAAATATATTATCTTACATTTAAATATCAAAATAAATATTATGAATAGAAAGGTTGAAAAATATTGGAACTATAATAGAATATTAGTTTCTTCTATACCTATTATATTTTTAATTTAAATGCGTAAATATAATAGTAGGTTTTTCTTGGTTAACCTCAGAATCATTTTTGCCGCATTCATTTCGTAGCGACAGATAAACTTGCCAGATTATTTAATTTTTCTTAAAATTTTCGCGACAAACATCATATGGAAAAAATTATTTTAAAACATTACTAACCTAACCTAACAAAAAAAATGGTTTGTTTCCATAAACATTAGAGGTACCCGAAGAATTCTGTCCTAACAAATATTAATATCATGTACAGGGTGCTTTTTAAATCAATACAAATATAGCAATCTTTAAATAAATATGACTCGTGTTTTCAAATACAACAGTCTGTATATTATTACCTCATTTTACAGATAATTTCAAGCTCTTTAAATTATGTTGAGAGAGCTTGTGACCTAAAATGTATCGTTTTTTTTTAATAATCTATGTTTAACAAAAAAAATTCAAAAACATCGGCAAGTTCAAAAAGGTTCAAAAGGCCATGATTTATTCAAAGAAAAGAAGATAATATCTAAATAAAAAAACTGGAACAAAAATTCAATATGCTCTCCATTAACATCTAAACAAATCTATTTGCGTTCTTGAAATTATCTTCTAACTCATTTTAGTACATTATTATTGATATTCCGAAAAACTTCAATTAAACGATTCTTAAACGTAGTTGGGGGTACTAATCAGCTTCATCAGGACGTATCCCCATAAAAAAGTACATTTTAGTTGTCTGGAGATCGAGGTGGCTAACGAATTGGTATACCCCTAGGTACCCATGCATTTATCACAAAACTAATTCCTTAAATGCTCATGTGTTACTGACGTATGGTGGACTGAAGCTCCATTATGCAAATACCAGATTCTTCCTATTCCAAAAAGTGGCAAATCATTGATTGATCCAAATTGACTCTAAATTTTTTCTTGACCCCATTCACTGAAAGTTAATCTGGCTCATAGTCTTATTCGTTTAGCTATATAAAGGAAATTACAAATTTAAAAAAGTTGAAAAAAATCAATATTTTGGTTAATTGTAGACATAGAACCTTATACAGTTGATAAATACTATAGATATTTGAATAGAAACATTTAGAAGTAATTCAGTGTCATCTATGATGTAATTTACTTTCCTTTTCTTTTGACAATATTTTATTGTATGCTTGCGTACTTTTAAAATAAAGAGTATTTATTTATTATTTATTTATTTATAGCATTTTTACCAAAAATGTTTTGAATGGTCAACCGTTTGGTATCTATTTATTTGAAATTATTTTCTGGTAAATATGGGAATTTTCAGTCACTTTCAGCATCACTGTTTCTTCAGTATAATCACGTTTAGTTTATCACACGATTCATAAATTTTTGAAATGTCACTTTTCTTGGTTGCCGTATTTCAGGATACGTTTCTTGATAAGGGCTTGTGGCAAGTAAGTTTCTGTCACCAACGCCTAGTATATAAACCATATTAACTAGTTTATCTGTTGAAAATTTCATAACGCTTCAAGGAACAAAAACTTTCGATGGACAATTATCCCGTCCATACCTAACGTCTTAATAGCGGCCTCCACACATAAGATTTTACCTGACGTTTTACCTGACAGTCTAACAGTGTTACCAAGTTAGGTGTGAAATTTCAGCATATCTGTTAATTTTATGAATAGTCTGGAGATTGGTGATTTTTAAAAAGCCCGATTTCTGGTGTGTGCAATCTAACTTGAATACCTAAAACGTCAGGTAGCACTTTTTTTTTTTTTATGATCAAACACAAGCACTATAAGAAAAATCCTTTAGGACACTCTGGGAGTGGTGCGTGTGCGCAAAAAGCGATTCATGAATCGTGGAGGTTATATTCGTTGGGAAAAACGACCTCGGGAAGGTCGTTCCACAAGGATGTAGTCCTCCAGATGAAAGAATTCTTAAATAATGAAGTTCGAGGAGTACTAAGCTTAACCACATATGGATGGGCGGCAGCGGTTCGTCGTGTGTTTCTGCTATTCGTAGCTCTATGCGGAATTAAGAGGGCAAGGTCAGCCGAGCACCTTCCATGAAAATATCTGTAAAAGAGAGTGAAATCCCCAACCAGTCTTCGATGTTCTAGGCTGTCGAGGTTCTTCGTCAGCTCGTGGTCTCCGATCAGACGAATAGCCCTCCTTTCGATGGAATCCAGTAGCCGAAGAGTATGTTTGGGTGCAGAGCTCCAGACATGAGAGCAGTATTCTAATGATGGTCGAATCTGGGCTTTGTATAGTGTCAAAAGTTGTTGAGGTGTGTACAACTTTCTGGTTCGGAAAAATACCCCAAGCTTCTGAGAAGCTATCTTGGCGATTGAGACAACGTGGTTATGCCAAGACAAATTTCCTCCCAGATTGACGCCCAGCAAATTAATAGATGAAGCCAGTGGGATTGCGTGTCCGGCCACGACTATTTCCGGTTCTGTAATGTTAACCTTGTTAGAGAAAACTGCTGCCTGGGCTTTTTAGCGTTAAATTCGACTTGGTTACTGTCACCCCAAGCCAAAATTTCTTCCAGGTCTTTGTTGAGTGTGATACTTCATGCTGTCTGCGAAGATGTGCGCCGGCAGCCGATGTTTGCGCATTCAAAGAGAAAGATGAGATAAATGTGCTATCGTCAGCAAAACTAAATATAGGATTTTTAGTTATCACTAGAAGGTCGTTAATGTAGAGTAAGAAGAGAGTGGGAGACAATATGGACCCTTGAGGAACACCGGCATTGATGGTGAAGGTGTCTGAGAGAGCGGTCCTTAAGAACGCTAGACAACCATGCACAGAATCGACTGGGCATACCATAGGATCGCAGTTTTAGAAGCCCCTCCTGCCAAACACGATCAAAAGCTTTAGAAATATCCAGTGCAACAACCCGAGACTCCCCATGATGTTCGATTGCTTTGATCCAAATATGGGTGACATAGGCTAGAAGATCTCCAGTTGATCTGGACTTCCGAAAACCATATTGATGATCGCTGATAATGTTGAAGCCTTCCAGGTACTTTAGAAGAACCTGAGATATCGACGCCGCTTTATAGAGATAAATTAACAGTTAAATTCATTATGACAGTATGATAATTCTTGTCTTTAATTCCAAGTCATGGTCATGAATTTGAAGAGGTTTTTACATTACAAAACGATATATTTTATAACAGAAGTTATAATAACATAATAGAAAGCTTGAAATCATCTGCAAAATAACGTAATAATATACAAAATGCTCCATTTGAAAGAAACGAGTTCTATTTATTTTAAGATTGCCAGATTTGTACCGATTTAAAAAACACCCTGTACATTATATTGATGTTTTGTTTCGACAGAATTGTTGGGGTAGCTCTATAGATTATGGAAACAAAAATATTCTTTTTGGGTTAGGTTAGTAATGTTTTAAAATTATTTTTTTCACATGCAAAAATTTTAAAAAAATTAAATTATCTGGCAACCTTATATAAATCGTCAAAACAAAATACTCATATATGAAACAAAAATAGATGGCCCTATTTAAAAAAAATAATAATTATATGCTGCCCGAACTTTTTGGCGCAATCTGTATATTGAAAATTATTTTTAAATAACTGCTATATTTAAACATTTTTCATATTTTTAACAATAATGGAGATACGCTTCCTCGCACCAATCAACCACCCTGTATACATTCCCGAAAGTGAAAATGTTTACAAAACTTTGTTAAGGAACAAAGAATCTGTTTATTTCCTTCCTTGCTTTATTTTTAGCGTGACTTTATGTACTTACTGTGTCCTCTTCATGTATTTGCGTACTGTGTTATTATTTTGCATTTTATGACATGATGAACTCCATTTTACCACTACTGGTTTAACCCGAAATGACCTCAACTTTGGATTTTTAAAGAGCGCCCAGTATTTTTGGCTTTGTCGATTCAGAATACCATTGATACTCTAAATCATTTTTCGTCTTATTTTTTCCTCTAGATTGCTATGAACTACCTCAAAAAGATTTACTTTTAATGCATATGTTTGTTAGCATTATGGCGTCATGGGTACCTAGATAAATGCAAAGCGGTTTGCGTTTCTTTTTTTTTCTTCATAAATTTGTATTTTTAATAAATTATGTCTCCGTTTTTTAACTTGACATAAAGGTGTGAGATATCAATTTGTTGAAAAAAACTGCTGTATCTTTTTGCCCGAGTGATCCAATATTTTTTCATATGAAAAAATTGAGTTTTCTGGGAAAAGGCCTTCTTAAGATCTTAAAAACTGTGTACAAAATTTAAAATACAACAAAATAAAATTTGAAAATTGCAATTTTTTCAACAGTTTGGCTTAGAAGTAAACCGTTTATAGCAATCTAGATAAAAAAATAAAAATAAAAAAAAACTACTTAATATCAAAAAGTGACGTTGAATTTGGAATGGTAATCTGAATAGATTTGGCCAAAACTAGGTCATCTCCGATTGAACCGGATGTGACAAGATGGAGTCCGTCCTGTCATATAACGCAAAATAATATCACATACAAATCCACCAAATATTATTTCTGCAATTTAAACAATAAAAAAGTTGTAGTTGTGAGCGTTCCGCCTGAAACACCCGGCATAATAAATAATGATTTGCATATACAACGTGATATTCATTTTTAAGATAATAGAAAATATGTACACAATAAACACAATACCTGGCCCATCCTTTGATTAAATAATCAGAGTGTTTCGTGAAAGCGATGGAAATGAAAATAAATGAATTCCATTAAAAAATAAATAGAATCGCTGTAGAAAGAAGAAAGTGCCCACTTTGGTAAATTGTATAGAGGGTGCTTTAAGAAATTGACATAAATTATTTTCAAGTGGATGTTACATAATTATACTTTAAATAGCTACATTAGAAGTCATTTGAGATAAAACAGTTTTGATTTACTAATGTTTATTTTATAAACTCACCGACAAAAACAATGAGACACCTAAAGAAAGTGAGTAATATATGAGTATTTTTTTTTTAAATAAAAATAAATATCGAAAAGAGCTGTGAGGCATTGAATAAAATAAAATTCCCAAAAGATCTAGAACGAAAGAAATTTTAAATTTTTTTCCACTTAGCTTATTTAAAAACTAGATAAAATAAACAAAAAAAAATTTTAAAATGTGAAATTAATTTATAGGGTCGCCGTTGAGTGTTAGAAGTTACAATAGCTTCGTTGTTATTAATAATTTTTGAAAAACGTTCATAAGAACGTTTAGAGTTGCATTCTAGTTTTATTCGAACGGTTTTTCGAAAAAAAAAACTAATATAATTTTTTAAAATTTAGGGTCTCGCTGTATACAGGGTGTTATGGAAATGACATATTATATTTAAACCGGCAATTCTTGAGATAAAGACAAATTGGAGAAAAATACCCATAAATGGCGCATTCAATTCATTCAGCGGTAAAAGTGACCTGACGTGAAACCAGAGAAACACCTGTGGGGCACTACGATACATGTAAACAAAAAGCGAATTTTGACCGGTGTTGTCATATGTACACCTTAAACTCCTTAGACAAAATAAATAATTTAAACAATTTCTCATTCTGTAATACCTTATTGTACAATTAATTTAAGAAACTCTACGGCAACAAATGTTTTAAACAGCAGAACAAACATAAAGAATAGTATTAAATAAGTTTGAAATAGGCACGTATGTCACTAGATCAAATGCAATTGACATCTTGACGGCTTACAACGGCTGAGCCGAAGTGTTCGTGTAGCGCTGCACGCTTGAGGGATATTAGTTGAAGACCAACCAGCGGCCGGATACGTTGTATATCGTCGATAACCAATACAGTGGTAGCAATCCGTTCTTTGAATATTGTTTTTTTGACGAAACTAATTTGCGCAGTTTAAGACCGGTTGTTTCTTCTGTCGCGTGTAATAAAATCTAATAATCTGTAATATAATCTGTATTATTGTATTTTCAAAAGCTAACTATCGGTTCTGTTTCACTATTACTGTATGTACATAAATTGTTTCCACGAGTGTTCCCATGAAATAGAAGAAAGACTAATTGTGTTTGTGCCTGGATTTTCTCGCTCTTCAGGTATAAAGATAAATACAAGTAGGTAGATAAATAATTTAATTTTATAATTTGATATGGAATTTCAGTTTTACATTTTTGCAAGTTTGGCAACATTGCCAGTGTTTACAGTAGCGCGGACTGACCTGTGAGTAAGATGGTTTGTTAGCCCACTTTTAAAATATGTAGCGCTTCTCTACGACACCCAAGGAGTCACCCATATAATACGTCGTTTCCATAACACCCTGTATGTGGACAATCTGGCACCACTAAAAAATAAATATTAACGAGAAAAGTGCTGCGTAAAAGGACTTTTCGGTTTTTTAAGTGTACTCCAAGAACGTTTAAACTAGTACAAAGTTCTCATTATATTTTTTATTGCAACTGAAAGAAAAAATGTTCCATTAGGAAAATTTTCTTCTCTATAAATATTTTCCAAGAATATCCAGGAATAATAGCAACATAAATTATTTACCTAAATCCAACTTATGTTTATCCACCATTGGCCCTTTCCATCCATCTTTCTTTTTTGTGCAGAACAGAAAAACTAGGTAATGTGCTGTTAAGTTGATAAGGACAAGCCCCATTTACCTAAAAGCAGGGTTAATGAAAAAAACACTAATAATAGGATGAGGCGTTGGGCTATTCAAACCTTATCTTGACATGTTACATCATTAATCAGTCAATTTAATTAAGTTGATCAATTTTATTACAGACACAAGAGCAATAGTTCTTGTCAGCAGTAATTAATCAAATAATGATTACAATACATTAAAAAATACTATTATACGTTGTACGTTCATGTGATTTTGTTTCTCAATAAGTTCTAATTGGAGTTATTACTTACAAAGCATGAGTTGCTTGTAATTGCATATAGGTACGCATGTTATCTATATTAATTAGTTATGGTTAGCAGAAGTGCTTATGGGATAATAACAGCAATTATACGTGAGTTAACTCTTGGAAAACGAACTGTCCTTTTTTAAAAACTACGAGGACAGCTAGTTTCATCATACTATAAAAGGGTTGCTGTGAGCCAGCAATGTTTGTCTGGAACCAATCAAATCCACTTTTGCGAAAAGGTCGATTTGGAGAGTCTTTCCCGAGATCCTTGGATGGTGGGGTGGTGGATACACAGTCTGCAGTAGATGGGGTTTTCGATGTCTGGAAAGCAACTCTGCGCAAGAACCTCCACTAGTCACAAAAATCACAATTTGTCCGTTCAATAGTTTAATCGGTTTCCGAAATTGATTTGTTCGATGCAAAATCAATGCTATTGATCCTACCGACTGTGCCAGTTAACTCTTGGAAAACGAACTGTCCTTTTTTAAAAACAACTTTTATTTATTAGGTTTAAAGTGTACAATAACAACCTTTACAAACGGCGTCCGACTTCTAACTGTCGTGTGAAGCACGATTACAAGTATAAAAAGGGAAAATAATGCTGAGCTGTCATTGTGCTTAATTGGCATATTTCCTGTATGGGGTGTGACGTAACTCGTGTAAATGCTATAATATTGGCCTATTAAGGAAGGTTTTGTTTATTTCGCCCCCACTTGCCAAAAGAAATAAATTATGTACAATATTTTTTTATTAAAAATATTTACTCTAAGTTTACATTATATTTAAATTTGTTTTTACAAATATATTACCGACGCTTAGTCATTGACCATGGCGCTATAATAATTGGCCCCGTTATCTACAGTTGTTGGCCATAACCGAGAGCTGATTACTATTTTACTAAATTAGGCAGATAACCTAACATATATATAGAAAAAATAAAAATACATTTTTGAATATAAATATTTATCTTTAATTAAAAATTTTAAAAAATACTGGGTGAAACGCAAATTAAATTTACATTTCATGTAATGTTTGTGGCAAGAATCACAAAACAATATTTGAACATTAGGACGCATTTTTTTACAAAGTTTCCGTAATATAGTTTTGGCCAGTTATGGTATTGTATTAGTTGTTGGCCAGGCCTAAATTAAAAATTATTGCTAAAAATTTTACATCCTGCAAACAAAATATCGATTTTTAAACAAATGTATTAGCATAAAATAATAATATATATAAATTTTTAACATAAATCTAGTTTTTAGAACTTACTTCCTGGACTCTGCTTTCGGCATAAATGAAGAAATTTCAATAGATCACACAGTACAATAATTACATGTTTATGCAACTTAATGACTATCCGAAATAAAGTATCCGTTTTATTTCAAATATTGACAGCATGTGGACATCTAAGTCGATTTAAAATTACTAACCAACTTATTGTTGCAACATATTGTTATTTTTCCTAAAAAATACTCAAAGAGACAATAACTATCACTTGGAAAACAACTCTAGGATTTACCCTATGTTTACAAAATAACATACTTATATTGAACCAGGGCGTCTATTCTTGTACGATCATTTATCGAGAGGGTTTCTGTCTTTAGGAAAAGATATGAGCTTACAAAGTAGTTAAAGCTAAAGGGTGGAACGATTATATATAACAAAATTTTATTTTTTTAAATTTCAAAATGCAATAAGGGGCGGGGGGGGGGGGGGGAATATGCGTATTCTAAAAGAACATGGACTTAAATCTGGAATTTTGGAAAATATTTGAAATACAAACTATAAAAGACTAATAATTATTTATTACATAAACATGTTCTGAAACGAAGTAGACCAATTTTGAAAAAAGAAAATTAATTAATATTACTGTAGGTATATTCCATACTCTTCTATCCAAATTTAATCGACTTAGACAAATTTTAAGGATAGTCTTACTCTTTAAATACCCGACTATCCTGCTAAAATTAAACAGCATGATATATTATTTTATTACTGTGCTTAGCTACATTTTGGCGTAAACCGTAATCGATATACCTTCCCGAGTTATTTACAAATAATGATTTTATTCAAAAAAATTAATTGTTTGTTTGAAGGTTAGAGACATTATGAGTTTTATAACGCAACGAGTCAACTAGTCTCAGTCGTCATCCGATGAATAATGTATTCATGTATATACCGGCTGTTATGGAAATGACGTATTATATTTAAACCGGCAAATCCTGAGATAAAAATAAATTGAAGAAAAATAACCATAAATGGCGCTTTGAATAAAATTATTAAACGAAAAATTATACACTTTATATGAAATCTGAAAATTTACGTGGCCGCTACTGACGACGGTCGCAATCAATAAAATAAGAGGTCTGTAGTGTAAAAAGACGTCAGCGTATTTCGGCCGGCGTTGTCATATCTACACGGCAAACTCTTTAGAAAAAAAAATTATAATTTTAACAATTTTTCATTCTATCATTTATGAACAAATATGATTCCAGAACAGGTAACACAAGTACAGGAAAGTAAATAGGTCAAACGTCATTGACCTTCTAAATTATTATCTTTCAAACTCTTTTAAAAAACATGCAATTTTATTTAATACACATGCTTTCTTACATTTACTTATTTAAAAGCAATTATTAGTTTCATAATTTCACACAAACCACACAGAATGTTAGGAAAAAACCTCTCACATAACCTCACAAATACCAGCTATTCACATAGAAAGAATTTACGGGAACATTGTGTTAATTAATTTTGGTCAATGTTTTGTCGCTTAGATTTATTTGTTTAATCACATTTTAAATACAATTCCTTCAATTTAAAAATGACACACACGAAACTGAAGGAAACGTTCAAACTGCGTTGTTCCGAGCTTTATATTTTTGTACCGGTTGGATCGGCAAAATTCTACCGAATTTTAACTCTCCCATGAAAAAGAAGAAAAAAAACTGACTGTTTGTGCCAGGATATCCTCACTCTTTAGGTATAAAGATAAATACAAGTAGGTAGATAAATAATTAATTTTTATAATATATATGCAATTTCAGTTTTACATTAAGTTTGGCAACATTGCCATTGGGTCTGGATGAAATGTTGTACCAGGTGATTCATTAAGGGTGAAGAGCTACCGTATCTCAGGAACTAATAGTCGTACGAGTTTAAAAAAAGCCCTTAAATGAAATCGGCCCAGAGAAATTGCTGGAAATATTTTTTAAATTCATATATCCACCGCGATTGAGCGTAATTGCTTCGATCGTATAAAAAATGCAGTTTTCTTGAAAATTTTATAAATAAGTTGGAAAAAAAATACTACCACAGTAATACTTCTATAATTGTCCATCTTTTTGGTTTAACACTTTTTATTGTGGAACGTAAAATAAGGGCGGGAGGTTATGGTGAACTTTTCCTTACTAAAGTGCCTATAGATTTGGTTAAACTTAACGGAATTTAGCAAACTAAGTCTCGTTTAAGAAAGGAGGGTATATTGAACAAAATAAAAGACAACTACGTCATTCTGGTTCTTGCCGCTCTCGCTAGGGGGTGTGTTTTACAAGTTTAACCGTATTTTAAATTTTGCTCAGAAATCTTAAATGGAACAGTATGATTAGAAATTAGAAAATTTATTACTAGAAAAATCAAGGTATGAAAAAGTGTTTCAAAAATGTATTGACTGGTGAGTAACGACTCAGAAAATGTTTCATTAGCATATTTCGATAATTTATAGAAGTAACTATGAAGTCGTAGAAAAAGTATAGCACATAACTCGAGTGGTAAATCACACTTTTGTGAAGTACGGTAGTAATTTTGCTCGTACCATAAGTTTTGGTCTCGTATGTAATAGGCTCCTAACCACACTTATTATGTAATATACTATTACATTGTATTTGTTTAATAGTAAAAAATAAGACATTTATGCCTAACGGGTAAAAAATAAATAAATTGAAAATCTCAAAGGAAATTAAACTTTTAATTTTTTGAGTAATTAAAGTTTTAAATATGTCAAACAAACAACAAAACAAACTAACTTAATATCAAAGTTGCCAGAACATCTAGCATGGTTGGCAACATTTTGTTTCCATAGATATCATGATAAGTAGGTATCTAACATTAATTTTTTTAAATAAAATTGTTATTTATAAATAACTCGAGAAGAAATAAAGGTATTGAATTACGGTTTGCGTTAAAATGTAGGTATTTTTTGTTCTTTAAGCACAGTAATACAGTAAATATCATGATATTTACTTTTATTAAGAAAATTTAAAAAACAGAATCATAGGTAAACAGCGTCCTATAGAAGACGCAGTCTGAACTAGCGATAATTAATAAGTGTAAAATTATCTTTAAAATGAGCCTAAGTTTATTGATTGTGGATAAAGAGTACGGAAGATACAGTAATTTTAAAATATTTTTTTCTCCCGCCCTTATTATCGGGGATACGAAAAAAGTCTTGCGGACAAGCTTTCAAAAAAATTAATTATCGTTTTATATTCGTTATTAAATGAAAACATTAACACTGACAATTCGAAAAAAGTTCAATTTTTAGTCCTATACCTATAATAGTAATTATTGTGCCCCCCAGCGGTCATTTTGAAACATGAAAATATTCTCCATCATTTTTTTTTGCTCAATTTAGTCAATGAAATTATGTCAATAAGGTTTAGCTTCCATAATATCGTACCTCGCCGGCATTAGTGGGTTACCCTGTATATTAAAATGAAAAAAATTGCTTAATATTGAAATCCCTATAATAAATTTCAATAAATTTTATATTTCCAAGTGCCTATATTTATATTTTAAAATAATAAGTTACCGAAAAGACGAACCAACTTGATGAGTTTAATTTAAAATGTCTGACATTTGATATTTAATAATTTTTATTATACATTGTGAAAGACGTTGCCTCGAGTCGTCCTTAAAATTTGGAAACTCGCTGGATTTTTCATTTGCGTCTCTAAATAAGATTGAGAATATGTTTTCCATTTTTCCGACTAACAATGTGGAAAGATCTTTGTCAAGTACTAATTTTTAATTCAAAGGAAATGTAAAGCACAATGTAAGGAAGTTTTTGTATTGAAGTCTAATATTAATATTTAGAATTTCGTTCTGATTTATAGGTACATCACTAAATAAATAATATAAACGGTGGCAACTCTTTAATTTATCACTATGCTGCCGTGTTAATTCAAAATGGCTTATCTGTAAATGTCGTCAAAAGTTATCTATCCGTTCAAGCAACGTGCCATGAATGAGCTCATCTAAATGTCTGTTAAATTCGAAAGCCGTAACTTGGTAGTCACCATACGAAAATGACAAAATACAGTTACGGGTTCCACAGTTGTCCAGGCAAAACAGAATTCGCCGGTTAAATTGGACAAGTCAAAATTTGCAAAATGTCCTTCTTGCCGAGTGTGTTCTGGGGGAGGTATTATGATTGGTGCACAAACTCCTTTACTAACTAACGTGTGTATTAGAACCGGTCGCGATAGTTAGGTCTTGGAGAGGCACAATTGGGGATAATTTTATCTCTATGAAAGATAATGCATCTAGTCATATTAGCAAAGTAACACCATGATTTCTTGAATCGGAAGGTGTCACAATTTTAGGCTTGCATGTATGTTCATCGGACTTAAATTCCATTTAAAACTTGTGAGGCCACCCCAAAAGAGGGGTTAAGGCTTGTCGGGATAATCCAGGATATCGCACAATTTATTCAAACAGCGTTAAGAGAATGGGAAAACCTATCCCAAGAAAATGTTAACAATTTAATCAGAAGCATCAGCGCTAATTGAAGATTGCAAAAGGCCTCCCAGACCCTCCGCTCCTGACACCTCTAAGGCAATGCTTATTAAAATTAATGATTTTCTATTATTTTCTTGTTTTTTGCTATTAATTTAAATTAAAATAAAAATTGATTAAAAATTAAAATTAAAATTAGTGTTTAGATACACCATTGGAACCATATGGGGAAAAATGTATTTATTACGATTTAGGTAAAATTTGAATTTAGCTTAAGTTTTTGCTTCAATAAAGACGAAATATTACATAATTAAATGGGACAATGCGATTTTTGTTAACTGTTAAATTTGACGTTTTCTTCACGAAATGTCGAAAAATGGCATTTATTGATCGAATTTAAGAACATTTTATTTGGAAAAGTTGTTTGAATTATAATTGTATGCCCACATACCGAATTTGAATTACTTATGATGATGATGATGTTTCCTATGTTTGGCCAATATCTATTTTCATCATTTACCACCGTAAATCTATTTGTTTATACAATACTCATTGTCTTATTCATTCTTTATACCAAAATGTTAATTTTCTCAAAATAATGAATTTGTTTAAAAATCTAGTCATCTGTCATCTGGAGGACATGTATTGTTTTTAAATAATAAATACCGTGAAAAAAATTGACATATTAAAATAATTGTTTATAAATACGATGGGCCGACTTCTGTTTTCAATGCAAATAGATATTGGCCAAAAACAGGTATAGGAACAAAAATTATAATAAATAATTCGAATTTGGCGTTTCCCAAATATATATTTTTTTAAATTAGATCAATAAATGCCATTTTTTGACATTTTACGGAGAAAATGTAAATTTTATCAGTCAAAAAAAGTGGCCTGGTTCCATTTAATTATGTAATATTTCGTCTTTATTGAAGCAAAAACTTAAGGTAGCACAACACTAAAATTTATTGCGAAGAGCTAGAGTTTTAAAGAATTTGCACCCTGAGTGGTTAAACCCCTGGGAGCGGTAAATGTCACTCCTAAAAATTTTAAATGGGAAGGGGGGTTAAGTATCATATTATTTTAACGGTCATTTAAATATCTTTTCAATTATACCATAATTTATTATTGTTTGAGTAGTAGTTTCCAAGAAATCGCGTATCAAAAATGTAAGTAATTAGAACTTTTTAGGCGATGACTTTGCCCCTAGTTAAGAATTTGATTGATAGAATGTCAACCAGAGTGACCCCTAATCTTTTTACTAAAAGCGTAATCAACACAATATTTTTTTAAATAATAACCTAAAAACAGTAAATCTTAGTACAGGTAAGTTCTGATTACTTTTTGAAATGAGATTTTCTGGCAATTACTACTAAAAATAATATAGAGGGTGTTATGGAAATGACGTATTAATTTTAAACGGCAATTCCTGAGATTAAGACAAATTGAAGAAAAATAGCCATAAATGGCGCTTTCAATTCATTCAGCGGTAAAAGTGAGCTGACGTCAAACCAGACGAACACCTGTGTGGCACTGCGATACATGTAAGCAATAAAGGAATTCTGGCCGGTGTTGTCATATGTACACCTAAAACTCCTTAGACAAAATAAAATAATTTAAACACTTTTCCATTCTGTAATACCTTTTTGTACAATTAATTGAACGTACGTCACTAGGTCAAATGCCAATGACCTCTTGACGCCTTACATCGGCTGAGCGAAGTAGTTTCATATAGCGCCGCACGCTTGCGTCTGTTAGCTGAAGTTCAACCAGCGGCCGGATAAGTTGTGTCTCGTCGATAACCAACACACTCTCAGCAATCCGCTCTATTTTTTCGGTTTACACGTGTATCTTGCCCGTCCATAAATAATCTTTGAATATTGTTTTTATTGACGCGTTTCTTCTGGACGTCAAATTTTGTCGCGTGTAATTAAATCTAATAGTAGTATAATCTGTATATTTTCACAAGCTAACTATCGGTTCTGTTTCGCTATTAGGTACTGTGTGTACATAAAGTGTTTCCAGGAGTGTTCCTATGAAAAAGAAAAAAACTGATTGTGTTTGTACCTGGATTTTCTCGCTCTTTAGGTATAAGGATAAATACAAGTAGGTAGAAAATAATTTATTTTTATAATTTTATATGGAATTTTAGTTTTACATTAAGTTTGGCAACATTGCCATTGGCTCTGGGTGAAATGTTGTACAATAGCGCGGACTAACCTGTGAGTAAGAGTGTTTATTACCCCACTTTTAAAGTGGTCGATTAAAAAAAAATATATATTTAGCGCTTTCCCAGGACACCAACCGAGTCACCCTTTTAAATATAATACGTCATTACCATAATACCCTGTATCATGGCATTGGAAGAGATTTAAACGACCTCTTGACCCCCTCCACATTTAAGACTTAAAGGGTAAGATCTACTTCACAAATAAAATTAACGTGTCTTTTCGATTTTTAATATTATTTACTGGAAGCGAGGTATTAAAGGTGGCGAGTTTTCATGACACCCTGTATATCACACCGACAGTATATTCGGTTAACACCAGGGTTAATGCTTATAATCTACATACAAAATTTCGTCCTTCCCCTTCAATGAGTTTCAGAGCTCTTACGACAACAAACGCGACAGGACTGGCGAAAATGGAACACATAGTTTTTCATGACCTATATAGAGATTCTAAAAGAAAACTTATTTTTATTACCCCTACAATACTTTCCGAGGACAGTAAAAAAAAACGTATAAATAAATTGAGTATTAATTGCCTCTTGCTTTTTTTTCTTAAAAATTACCCTCTTCAGCTATCATTTAACCGACAAAAATAAACTGTTCTGGTTTATTAAAATTCTCTTAATGGAAATGTCAAGGGCTGTGAAGTGATAAAGTAATGTTTTCAGAAATATCGGAAATGAAAATGTCACAAAGTTTTGAAGTTTGAACACTGTTTCTTCAGAACAGTACCGCAACATCTCTTTAAAGGAAAATAATTGTTTTTGCATTGCTGTCATTTGCATGACTATTTAGTTATTCGCGAATTCAAACATAATATTTTGTTATCTATTGCTGTTGTTTGTTAGCCACCACAGTAGTTTTATCACATTTTGTGCGATTCAATATATCGGGGCAGGGGCTAACAGTGAAAAGTATTTAGAAATGAAAGATACTTTCATTTCAAATTATTTTACATAATCTTTTTCGAGCACTAAAAATAATTACACTACCTACTTTATTTTTATTAGAATATGTACCTAGTTGATTATATTCAGCTAAAAATAAATATTTTTCCCCGCTTACTTCCACGCGTTATATCAATGATTTTTCATGATAAGTAGCACAGACTAGGGGTGCCAATCCCGGGATACCGAAATCCCGGGGATCTCGGGATCGCGAGGAAAAGTTAATCTCGAACATCCCGGGATTAAGCCCTCAAATTCCGGGGATAAATTACATAAAGGAGGTCTTTAAAAATTAACTTGTTTTTTAAGTATTATATTGGGTGTCCCAGAGAAGCGCTACATATATTTTTTTAAATCGACCGTTTGGAAAGAACAAACCCTCGTACTCACAGGTGAGTCCGCGCTACTGTAAATGTATCACCCTAGACCCAATGACAATGTTGCCAAACTTAATGTAAAACTGACGTTGCATATAAATTATGAAAAGGAATTATTTACTTGTAGTTATCTTATAACTAAAGAGCGGGACATCCAGACACATACATAATTAGTTGTTTATTCTTTTTCATAAGAACATTTTATGCACGGGACACAGATTTTCACGGAACACTGAACAACACATAGCAGAATGGAACTAAGAAGTTGTTTGTAGAGAAATTATCAGATGATTGCATTTTCTTACACAGGTCACAGGTTTCGCGAACCAAGCACATTTCAAGACGATATTTGGCAATACTTTTTGGCACTATTTTTTCCTATAGTACTTGGTTTGATCATAAAAAATACTTATACTACTATACTTATTCCTTTTGCACTTTTCTTTTAGAATGGAAGATGTTGAAAATAACCGACTGCTCCGCTGGTAGTGAAGTGGGCGTCTCGAACTCTCCGAAAAATATTCAGCAATTTGTTTATCTGCTGCATACAATATCTTATTTCGCAACTGATCCATATCTTCGATTGACTATTTATAAACTATTTCTTTATTCATCGTATCCCATAGAAAAAAATTGCATGGTGTAATGTAATGTACTAAACATTTTCACACTTTCTCGCACGTTCTAGGCTATTACGTTCGATTAATATCCCCAAGAAAACGTTATTAAATTCGAAATAACGCTACGCGCCAAACGTCAACTTCCAACCTTCCTTCTTTCTTCGATGTCGAGTAGAGATGAGCTGAACTGTGATTTTAAAACCACGCTGTGAAATGATCGATTTAGTTTTTTAAGCTTCTCGAATGAAAAGGGGCAGCAGAGCAGCGATTAACAAGTTTTTTAATCTTTATTGATATCTACAGCAGTGAAAGAAAACAGTAAATAAAGAGTAATGTTATTATTTATTTTCACCTATTTGGTGAATGCGCGGGAATCTACAGGTCAGTACGCAATCCCTTTTAATGTATTCTAAAAAAACAAACATTTAAGCGGCCTTCGCTCGTCCCGTATCGCCAAGCTTACAATACTGTGATCCGAACAAATATAAAATAATAAAACGGCGAATCGGTGCCATCACGGGTTGTTCTTTCATTATGGTAGAATCATCGACTATGAAATATTGCTCATCTCTAGCTCCAAGTTCTGACAACTCGTTTTCAACGTTTTCATTTGATTAGATGTCATATTAGTTTTAATTAAAAGTGTTTAAATTATTTTATTTTATCTAAAGAGTTTAAAGTGTAAATATGACAACACCGGTCAGAATTCACTGCCGTGTTTTAGCATGACTTATACCAATGATGTTTGTTTACATATGTCGCTGTTTCGTCAGTGCCCTACCTGTATTTTCCTGGTTTAACGTCAGGTCAGTTATACCACTTAATGAATGGAAAGCGCCATTTATGGTTATTTTTCTTCAATTTGTCTTCATGTCAGGAATTGCCGATTTAAATATAATAAGTTATTTCCATAACACCCAGTATGATTAAAAATGTGTCAGTAATTATATTCACGTATGTATGTGCAAATACCAAAGGAAAAGAATAATAGAAGTCGACTTCATTTACCTACTGAATTTTTTTAATTTTCTAAAATTTTTTTGAGTTTTTGTTCTTGTTTCTTTCGTATTGTACCCAACGGTGTGGTGTGGCTACAGCTTACAAATAAAATAAAATTAAAAAACCCTTTCCTTTAGAACATTTTTTGTTAATTTCGCTATACCCTCAAAAAGTTACATATTATTATTATAAATTATTAACAAAAAACATTTTTTCGATGTTTACAAAAATAGGTAGATTAACTGTAAATTTTCTCTACAACAGTTTGCCCCAGTTTTCTGGACAAAAAGATATATGCCATCATCAATGGAGAAGGTTAATATACTTCCTAAGTTAAACACATTTTAAGGGACCTTAGGAATTTTCTACAGATAAAGGAAAATAAATGTTCTTCCATTTTTTTCTTTTCCCTTTTCCGCCTCTCCGACTAACATTCTATCTTAGTTGAAATGCGTCAGTCGATAGTTTCTCCTTCTCCATCAAGTGTTCGAGAGTACGTCGGTCGATAATACGTTTCTTTATTGCTTGTAATTATCCCTGGAAATCTATTACATTAGTCTGATTAAGATGAAGATCCCAAATTAGCAATCAACGCCATCTAAGTTACAACAATTTAGTTAAAAAATATTCCGCTTCTTGGCACGGTAGAAAGAGATGAGAGTCATTAGCTTACCAATATTTAGATTCGGGAAGTTTCAGCCGTTAATGATTAAGTTTTTTAGTTAATTTATTGATATTTAGATTCTCTGTGTTGATTGGGGTATAAGTAAGTTTCGGGGATATCTGTGACTAAAGTTTTAAAATTATTCATATTTGAAATTTTTAATATTATTTTTATTGCATAGTGCAAAGTATAAACCTTCACATAAAAAAGTACCAGCTTAACAACCACAACCCAATTTTGCCATCATATAGTTCCTACTCAGGAGTACGCGAACCGATTACAAAAACTAAAAATAAAATAATATTATTATTTGTTTCATTGCTATGAGTTACTAACACCCTAATGGTAGGTAGAGTCGCCAAAAAATAGGAAAGAAAAATAATTTTTATTTCATTATTAACTTGTAACTTTGAAATCCTGCATATTATCAAGGAACCCACATAGGAGAAATATTTATATAAAGTAGGGGGAAAATAGCCTAAAATAACGTACTCGGGTAAAACGACAAATCAAACAATTTCACATTTCCCCCTAAATTAGCGCCACCGCGCGCAGTTATTCAACTGAATCTTGGCAAAGCACGTTCGTCCTGAAGTTATTTTGAAAGGAAGCGCCCACATGATTGTTTAGTACACCATGTTTTTAGAGTCGACAAAAAATGTTATGGTGGTTGAGTTGGTTTTATATTAATAATTAATTAGTTAGTGCTTGTTGATAAACTGTTTCGCTAAAAAAAAAATGTAGTAAATTTTAACAAATACTATAGTGAAATTATTTTTAGTGTACAAAATATTTAATAATAATTACAATTTTCATTATTAATTCATACCAAAATAAACATAATTTACAAAAAACTATAGTTTCTAGTAAATTTAGCAAAATCAACTAAAATACATAAATTGTAAATTCTGCAACGAAATTAAGGGAAAATAATTTATTTATAACTCCAGTGGTAAATATTTTTAAATATAGATATGGCACATTTACTGATGACTATAATTGTACTTAAGTATTTTTTATTGTAGAAATGACAAAGTTTAAATAAGAAAAAATGCTTTTTTGCAAGAATGAAAAGCTAAAATCAGATGAAACGGTTTAAACAGAACGCGATCTTGTTTAGAAGAATAGGTGGGTCAACAAAAGCGTTCCGTCGATCGATCATAGCAACACTGCACATAAGGTATCACAGTATGAATGAGATGAAATAATAATGAAAGGAGAACGAATGAGGAAGAATGAATGGAGAAAACTGTAAATATGTAATAAAACTAAAAATGTAAATAAATGTAAAAGCAAACAAATGTAGAAATATGTACATCTCTAACTGAACCCACGTAAATTATCATGAAACCACCGCATGTTTCTCTCTTTAAAGATGGTTTTTTGATTAAATTTTTCCAGTAAAAACAAATTCAAATACTGAAATACTATTAACCGCAAGGCTCGTAAATTTCCCGACAGGGTTTTGAATCTCAAAAGCCTCCAAAGAGCACTGACTTGAAAAGGCTTAAATAAAACAAACAAAAATGTTAAAACTACACCTAGGGCCACCATCAACCCCGGGCAGGTCTCCCCCTTGGTGCTTGTCCTGAGCGGAAAACCGACAAGGAATCCATCGCGTAGAGTGTATATATTTTTTGAATTATATATTGTATATACTATAAAATAACTGTGTAGATATAACATGTATTGTAAATATAAATATTGAAATAAAAAGTTAAGTAAGTAAGTAAGTTCCATCGATCACTGAAAGTCAAGCAACGATGGGCACGTTAAGTACTTGGATAGGTGACCGCTTGGGAATACCGTGTGTCGCGAATTTTTTTACAAAATACTTTAGTAAATTTTACAAAAAATTTTAGCAATTTAGCATAAATGGTTAACTAAACATTTAGGCAATTTTTACTAAAAATTTTTGATAAAATTTAGCTATACTTTTGTGGCAGTTCTAACCAAAAGTTATTTCAGTCACATAATATAGAGCCATATATGGTTAGTTTTACTATTTCTATAGTAAATTTAACTAAGTCTTTCTTTCCGTGTGATTTTAGAAATATATACCTTGTGTTAAGGTGGTTAAGGGTAAAATCACATACGGCAAGTGATCTTAAATGACATACTATGTCATTTTGGGTTAATAAATATACCAAGCATGAAGATCTCAAAAGATGCAAATCGAAAGTAACACACACCAAATATGGAAGACTTAAAAATCAAAGCTGAGGAAAATGCCGTAGTTTGGCACGTCGCGTCCTGCTAAACCAAAAGGTAACAAAAAATTAATGGAAACGGAAACACAAGGAGACATTCCAATTCCAATATGGAATGTGACGTTGACTCTGCATGCATCTTTATTTGCAGTGGACTAACTCTCACTCACAAAATCAGGTGATGTGTGGTTTCCATGTCAACACTGCAAAAAATGGTCACATGGGAATATGCAGGTATTGCACCAAGAACAAAAAATAGTATTATTATGTTATAAGAACGAATGTAGTATTATGGACGTAATGGTAATGCGAGAGATTACCAGCTGAGGCGATAACCCGCATAGCCCGAAAAACATTTTTCATCCGTATGACATACGTTATTTTTAATCCGATTGCCAGTTATAAAAAAATTTAATAAAGAAATACATTTCATCTTGCACGGTAATTTCTTGCGATTCAGTTAACAATGAAACGTGTATTTTGCGTATTGGATATAACAATAAAGTAAATATTAGCGTTCGGAAATTTTTTTTAAAAACTGGACAAGCAAACTTGACTTCACCTAGTTTAGCCCAAAAATCGGCACTAGGTTCTTCGCAAGACACTTAATATCAGATGGTATCGCTCCCGACCTAATGACGGAAATGCCGTTATTTATGCCGTCTTTTCCTGCCGAATTTACAAGTTCATTTCCTGTGATTCCAGTGTATAAAGAAGTCGAAATAAGGGATACTGTTCATGCTTCATCTTGCATTTCCACTGGTGTGTTTATATTGCTGTTTCTCAATTGATTTTTTTGAAAAATATTTTGGGGTTGAAGACTTCTCGAATCTCTTATGATTACGATGTTATCTATTGTTATTATGGTATTGAATTAAAATTTGTAATATTTTTTAAACTTTATTATAACTAGATCACCCCCACCTGACCTTATTGTAAAAAAACAACAAAATATTTTTTAACGTTGTTCCATTTTATATTAATTACCAGTCTGTCTAGTAGTCTCAAAGCAATTTGTTGTCAAGAAGAAACAGTGTAAGAAGGTGAAATAAGCTTTATACGTCACCTAACTTTAAAGACAGTTCAAATATTATCTTAAGACCCCTGTTCGCTTTTTTTCCATTTTCTTTTTTGCCTCCATCCCGTCTGAGATAAGGTTTTTCCTACTAAGTGATAAAATTGCCTGAGATAACGTTTTTTTAGAGTAATTAATTTCCAACATTGTACGCACAAAAAATAGGTTAGGAAAACATTTCTGTTTTTGTTTAATTATACTAAGCCAGCAGATTGTTAGCACGAAATTGAACTAAATAGTTACATTTTTCCCTCAGAAAGAAAGTATTGTGATGAGTTAAACTCATGTAGTAGCTACAAACCAGCACATGCGTGTTCGGCGCTCTTAGTTTTTATTATCCTTTATTTCACTTACCGTCTTAGAAAAGTAAAGCAACTTGGCATAGTGTAATTGGAGTCGGAGAGCAAAATTTTTTTGCATATTTCTTGGGGCTCAAATTAAAAATGGCGGATTGGCGCCCTCTTGTTAAAAAAATTGAACATTAGTGGAGCCTTGCGATACATCATTTCAAAGGTCCTATCAAGTACTTTACGATCCCAGAATATTATGTCCCTACTCGTACCGAAAACAAAATGACGGGTTATTAAAAAATAATATTTACTATTTTTATCTTTTGTTATTTTAGTTAAGATTTTGCTATAAAGCAGCTAAAACATCTGGGTGATACTCACTACTTTATATCAAGTGGTAAAATTTAAAATAAAATACCAAGATAAAATAATAGTAAATATAATTTTTTTAAAAGCAAGAATTTTGTTTTAGGTACGAATAGGGACACAATATTCTAGAATCGTAAAGTATTCGATACGACCTTTAAAATGATATATCGCAAGGCCCCACTTCTTATTCATTTTTTTTAACAAGTTTGCGCCCATCCAACATTAAAGTGTAGCTCTCTGATTCCTCTTACAATGTGTCAAATTGTATTTATTTTTGTAATACGGTAAATTTTTTTTATTATCAAACACACGCACTATAGGAAAAATCCTTTAGGGCACTCAGGGAGTGGTGCGTGTGCGCAAAAAGCGATTCACGTTGGTTTTGAATCGTTGGAGGTTATATTCGTTGCGAAAAACGACCTCGGAAAGGTCGTTCCATAAGGATGAAGTCCTCCAGATGAAAGAATTCTTAAATAATGAAGTTCGCGGATTACTAAGCTTAACCACATATGGGTGGGCGGCAGTAGTTTATTGTCGTGTATTTCTGATATTCGCCGCTCTGGGCAGAATTAAGAGGACAAGGTCAGCCGAGCACTTTCCATGAAAATATCTGTAAAAGAGAGTCAAATCGCCAAACTGTCTTCGATGTTCTAGGCTGTCGAGGCTCTTCGTCAGCTCGTGGTCTCCAATCAGACGAATGGTCCTCCTTTCTATGGAGTCCAGTAGCCGAAGAGTATGTTTGGATGCAGAGCTCCAGACATGAGAGTAGTACTCTAGTGATGGCCGAATCTGGGCTTTGTATAGTGTCAGAAGTTGTTGAGGTGTGTACAACTTTCTGGATCGGAAGAGTACACTAAGTTTCTGAGAAGCTATCTTGGTGATTGCCACAACGTGTTTATGCCAAGACATATTTCCTCCCAGATTGACGCCCAGCAAATTAATAGACGAAGCCAGTGGGATTGTTCATAATTACATCCGGTTCTGTAATGTTAATCTTTTTAGGGAAAACAGGTGCCTGGGTTTTTTTAACATTAAATTCGACTTGGTTACTGTCACCCCAAGCCAAAATTTCCCCTTTGTTGAGGCGTGCGTCGGTAGCCGATGTTTGTGCATTCAAAGAGAAAGATGAGATAAGTGTGCTATCATCAGCAAAACTAAATAACGGATTTTTCGTTTTCACTAGAAGGTCATTAATATAGAGTAGGAAGAGAGTGGGAGACAATATGGACCCTTGAGGAACACCGGCATTGATGGTGAAGGTGTCTGAGAGAAATCCCTCAATAGTCACTTGCAGAGAGCGGTCCTTAAGAAAGCTAGACAACCATGCACAAAATCGACTGGGCATATCATAGGATCGCAGTTTACTTAGAAGTCCTTCATGCCAAACACGATCAAAGGCTTTGGAAATATCCAGTGCAACAGCCCGAGGCTCCCCATGGTGTTCGATTTCGCTGTTCCAAAGATGGGTGACATAGGCTAGAAGGTCTCCAGTTGATCTGGACTTCCGAAAACCATATTGATGATCGCGGATAATGTTGAAGCCTTCCAGGTACGTTAGAAGATGTTGGTTAATAGCTTTCCCCAATAAATGAAATAAAGGATAAAAAAACTAATAACTATGCAGTTTATAGAGCAACAATATTCTGGCACCGTAAATTATTCGATTAAACCTTTAGAATGATGTGTCGCAAGACCCCTCTTATTATTTAATTTTATTTATCAAGATGGCGCCCATCCGCCATTTTGTTATAATTGTCGTTCTAATGTCAAAAGGTAGTTTACTTTCCCCTATTCGTCGCGCCCTATTTTTGTAAATTGAAAGTTAGAGAGTCATTAGCATGAGGCGAGGGGGGACATTAAAGAACTGCACTGTATAATACGCTCCTGGAGTTAGATTCGTTCCTTGCGACACACCCTATATTCAAACCATTATTTTACCTACTTTCACTAGACACTTGAAATAAATATGAGCCCATTTTTCTGGATCAATTTAAATTCCACCTCTTCATTTATTTCGCTTAACCCTTTCCTCAATTTTTCTTTGTGAACGACGAATAAATAGAAGGTCATCACGCACTGGTTGGTAACGCGACGAAAAATGGCTTTTAAAGTCCGTTAGTCTTGCAGTATTTTACCGTCATTTCAATTTTTTTTAATTTTTACGAAGGTTTGGAATTAGGACTTTAATTATTTTATTTCAAGCGTAGGTATACAGCTATTAAACTTATTGCTGGGACAAATATATATAGGGTGTCCCACTTATAATTTAAACAAGCTTATATTTTCGATATTTCTGAACTGACTGTTCTGAATTTGGGTATGATTACGTATGATTCTAGGCTGCACTTTTCTGATGCTTTTAGTTACCTCATTGGCTTACGGATTTTTGGAGCTTTTAAAATAACAACAAGAGAAAAGTACCTTTAGCGATTATTTGCTTTTAAAACTAAAATCATAAGTCGCTTTGGCATCCCTCATAACGCCCAAATACCAAATTTCAAAAAATTATATTATTATTTCTTTTTGAAAATATATATCTACATCTAAAATATGCGCTGGAAGGAACAAGCTAATTGTCCAAAATATTGACTGTTTAGCTGCTTCATTTTAAAAAAATATTATAAGAGTTACATTCCCATAAGAATGATCGCTTTGCGGTGTTCTGCGGGATCATCAAAAACTATTATTACTTTTCCTAGATTTAGATAAGGGACAGAAACATGAATCGTCTATCAAATTGTTGAATCGTTTATTGAAGTGCTGACGTTTGATTAAGGAAATTTATCAAGCTTTGAAGGGCTCTATCATTTGAACGCTGAATCGCAAAACAAATAATAATTTATGTTGCAACATCGGAAAATAGTGTTGTGTAGGTCTATTATCTATTATTTGATTTAGCCAAACAATGAAACAATAACATAAGACTTCGATTCCACGAGGAAATACATGGTAGACTTTTCTCAGCTCAATTCTAGAGTTGAAACATTATATTTCAATGCATATAATACCTGAATAAACCCGAACAACCTCTTGAACTGAATTAGGATATTGGATGGTGTGAAGGGTACTAGAGTAATAATGAACATTAAAAAAATTACATATACCGGGTGTTATGGAAATGACTTATTATATCTAGACTGGCAGTTCCTGCCATAAT
Organism: Barypeithes pellucidus; assembly: GCA_963991005.1. Classification (NCBI taxonomy): domain Eukaryota; kingdom Metazoa; phylum Arthropoda; class Insecta; order Coleoptera; family Curculionidae; genus Barypeithes; species Barypeithes pellucidus. The sequence continues at coordinate 47,352,675 of OZ022560.1, forward strand.
AACCATAAATGGCGCTTTCAATTATTATGCTGGTTAAATTGCTGTATGCCAAACCAGTGTGTAGCACTGACTAAAAATGTAAACAAATAAGGCGACAGTTGTAAACAATTAATATTGGGATAGATTATGTCAAAAAACGTCAGTGAATTCTGACCGGTGTTGTCATATTTTCACGGTAAACTCATTAGAAGGTAATTAACCTCTTTCGATTGAAACAAAGTTGTTTATAAAAAACGGAATTTCATTTAGGTCATCACTAGAATAACTAAACATTTGAGCAACGCATTCTTCGTTTGAGTTTGACATTCGGGCGGGTCTCCGGGTAAATCGACCTGTCAATTTCGAATCGGTTGTAAACTACGAAATTCTAATATCTAGAAATCGAGCGTTGTCTGCTCGTTGGAGTATTTTCGCTATTTTTTAAGTTTAAATTCATTCGTTGTGTGATTTCCCTCTGTAATATTATTTTTCTGTGTTATTTTCTTTCTATGCTGGAAGACAAAATTCATATTTTTTAAATTTAGTCATCGGAGTGTTTTCGCTATTTTATAAGTTTAAATTTATACGTTTTGTGATTTCCTTCTGCAATATTATTTTCTGTATTATTTTCTTTCTATGCTGCAGGACAAAATTCTTATTTTTTAAATTTAATGTTTTTCTGCGCGAAGTTCGAAGTCTTAAAAATGGCAAGCATGCTCCATTCCAGCTATTTTTTGAACGTTTCTAATGGGTAAGTGCGAATTTAGTGTTATATTGTTTCCTAATATAAATTTCTTATTATTCTACTTGAAAATACCAAGGACTTCAATCGAACTGATATGGTTTTGTGGGATCAGAACAGAAAAATGACCGAGAAGCAAAGATCTTTGACATGGAAAGATAAATTTGCTAAACCGAAAGGCGCCGGCGAAAGAACGTTCATATCTGTGGTTCAACAATTAAGAGATTATGGTAGTTTCAATGGAAGCGTTGATAAAGGACAAGCGAGAAACTCAAACACGTTAATCGCAGGCCCGCAGAGAAAAAAATTTTAGCTACTGTAAAAAAATACATGGAAGTACTCAGGCTTAACAAGGCAAAGTGGGGTAACATCAAATTATAGTACATAGCGCACTCTTAACGATGAACTGTACTACACATATAGAATAGTCGAATTACCTGATTAATTCCGAAGGATACTATTCACAGATGAGGCTGGATTTACACGAGATGGAATATTTATATCACTACAAAAATCACCTAATAGGACCACATATCCCGTCAGCAAGGCTAAATTGAAAAGGATATTTAGTCTTCCTGCAAGACAACCTCCCGAAACCATCAGCAAATGTTTCTTTAGCTAGGGCGAAAGAATGTGTGCACGATGGCGGTCCTTGCCACAGTTCACGAATTGTCAGTGAATGATTAGACGATAATTTGCCTGAAATATGAATTGGACGAAATCGTCTGCAAATCGGAGATATTGGAACGTTGCTTGGCCCTGAAGGTGATCTGATCTTACACCGCGTGATTTTTTTCTGTATGTACCGTGTGTGTGTGTGTGTGTGTGTGTGTGTGTGTGTGTGTGTGTGTGCGCGCGCTGTAGCTTTTACATGAACGGCGCTGATAGGCGATGGTAGCGCGCTTAGCGGGAACGCGAAGAACAAGAACTGACAGCGACCAGCGTAAATAATACATCCATTTTGTTTCCTTTCAGTCATCAATGAAAGTTTCCAAGAAGTAAAAATGTTGTTATAATTAAACAATCCACTATGTTGAAGCGGAGAAACAATGCCTCAATAGTATTAATCTAGTTAACAAATCAGGAACCATACAAATGTATACTCGCAGTACATAGTAATTAGCGTAAGCAAATAAGAGAATAGATATACAACCAGGTAAGTAAGCTAAAATATTCAAATAATTGGGAATTGATTTGTGGTCGCAGAAAAAATTGTGTACATTACTGTATGAAAGTGACTTTCTCAAACTAGGCGGATTTCCGCAGTCAGCTAAATACCTCCTCCTTTGAAATCTACCACTTTCAACAGTCAATATATTATTTTTGGTCAGTCGTAAATAAACGTGTTTGACATTCCTATCTCAGTATTTCATTCCCTATCTGAAAATGCCAATTTCCGGTTACTATTAAGATCCTGCGGCAAGTTTCAAAAATAAAACATTAGAAATTAGCAATAATTATGTTCTAACTAGGTAGTTTGCTACATCATCAAAATAATAATATTATTTTATATTTTCGTAGAACATTTCTAAAGGCGATTTTTTTTACGTGTTATACCCAGATATGCTAAAATATTATGATATGATTCAGGGAAAAACATTTAGATTTTATAGATTTTCAATCTGCCCGAGTGCCTATATACATACCCAATCGGTAATCTTTTGTTTACAAAAAACGTCAATTAAGCTTGTCGTCTTTACAAAAATAAAAGTGGGGCAACAAATACGGACGAAGGCAAAAAGAAAAATTAGCGATAATTTGTTCTCGGGCAAACGAAAATAACTGGATGGAACCCATTTAATGACAATCATTTCTATAACAAAGAGTTATTTAAATATATATTAAGAATACAATTTGTTACATTTGGGCATGTACGGGGTGTCCCAAATTCGATGCTCACCATTGGATCTTGGAAACTATCTAATATACAGTGTGTCCACTTAAGTTCGCACCATATGGAAAACTTCTTTATTATTAATTTTACGAAAAAAAAATTCTTGATAAAAAGTTCTGCTTGGTCCAAAACCTAAAATGCAACCATCAGGTATCATATTTTTTTAGTCGTACACAAGACATGTCAGAAAATATGAATCTGGCTTAAGAGTAAAGTACCTTTATTTTGGACAATATCGAAAACTTTAATCAGTTATCTCTTTATTCGTTAAACATTTGATAACCTTTACGTCTCTTAACCTCTATGTTGCATTATTTTAATGATGCATTAAAATAATTGATAAATAACAAAATTATTTATTTCATAATAATTATGTATACAGTACTAATAATGTTAATTGCGTAACAAGCGTGTAATAGTTTATCATCAATTCACTATTGCTTCAACGTATCCGCCTTCTCTTACAATACAGGTTTCCGTTCTAGAAGAAAATTCCCTCAATACATTTCTGATTATATTCGGAGTTATACCCTGAATTGTTTCCGTAATAATTGTTTTCAAATGTTCTACGTTTGTGAATGGCCTGTGTTGATATACCTGTTCGTTTAAGTAACCCCGTAAGAAAAAAATCTAGTGGGTTAAATCTGGCGACCTAGCTGGCCAAAAAATATCCGAATATCTATGAATTAACCTTCCATTAAAGATATTTTCAAGGTATTGCCTTACTTCCATCGTACTATGACATTTTGCGCCGTCCTGCTGGTACCATACCTGTTGTCGTTCATGTCTTGGAAGGTCACGAAGAAAATCATGCAACTGATTAACACAATTTCTATTTTTTCTTCCACACTAAATATCACCGGCATGTTAACAAATTTTATTTGACGTTTACTGTCAAACAATTCTTGCTATCAAGAAATCATTTGTTTATCAGTGCATCCTAGATTTCATGTAACTACAGTTACATTTGCATTGTTATTGCAGTTAACAAAGAAAAAAAGATTTTTTTTCTGATATACCTCGTATACGACTGGAAAAAATTAATATCTGATGGTTGCATTTTAGGTTTTGGACCAAGCAGAACTTTTTATAAAGAATAATTTTTTTTCGTAAAATTAATAATAAAAAAGTTTTCCATATGGTGCGAACTTAAGTGGACACGTTGTATATCTAATATACACGAAAGGTTCAATTATGGCAAAGTTGCAGAATTTGGAGCTTAAGTTAAGTAACGTGAGATATTAAGAAAATTTTGACTACTTCCGAAGATATCCGAAAATTTCATTTTCCGTTTTTGTTTTTTATAACGTTATTTATAAACATACTGAAAAATGGAAAGCACTATGTGCATGCACTTTTTACGATGCATTTAAGGATAGTTTCCAATTAAAAAAATAACGTTTCGGTTTTCAGATATCATCAGCAGGTCAAAATTTTTAAATACATTACTAAAATTTAAATATTACTTGTTGAATTATTTCGTTTCTCAAAACATATATCATCAGCAGCTTCATTTTTTTATAATAAGGTTCTGATAGTATTATGAAAAATCTGCTACTCAAAAATAATTTAGTCTAACAAAAAGAAAATATTTAAAAAGTGAGATTTGCAAGAACAATTAATTATTCAACGCCCAACTGATAAAACTAGACGTAGACGATTAACAGAAAAAAATTATTGATGCAGAAGGATTGCAGATTGAATAATTAATACAAATTTCTTTGTTACCAAATTTTCACTTTTTAAAATTTTTTTTCTTTGTTAGACTAAATATTTTAAAAACTTTATTTAAATATAATACTGTAATTACTGTAAAATTCCTTTGTTGCCCAAAATAGTGCCTATTAAATATCCTTTTTCTGGTTTGAGTAGCATATTTTTCAAAGATAATAATATCGGGACCGTATAGCAAAAAAATTAAGCTGCTAAAGATATATGTTGGGTTCAAGACGGTGAAATTTTGATTGGATTATGTTTTGGGGGAATGAAATAATTCAATAAGTAATATTTAAGTTTAGGTCCGTATTTAAAAATGTTTACCTGATGGTAATATCTAAAAACTCAAACGTCTTTTTTTAAATCAGAAACTATCTTTAAATGCAGCGTAAAAGAATGTCCCAAGAATGTGCTTTTCGTTTTTCAATATGTTTATAAATAACGCCATAAAACACACAAAAACGGAAAAATAAATTTTCATCTTTTTCGGATATTTCCGGAAGTAGTCGAAATTTTCTTAATTTCTCACCGGTAAGATCCAAATTCTGCCACTGCCACTAACCTTTGGTGAGAATCGAATTTGGGGCGGTTATATCCAAATAATAATTCGAATTCCGCTGATCACTTTGTACAACACGTTAGTCACGTTTTCGTACTTGCAGAGTTTGCTGTTAGTTAAAGTTCTAATTTACTTATTACAAATTAAAACTTTTCTCAAAAATTAGTTTAAATCCAAAAGATCTCAATAAAAGTATTTTTCTCAATAACTGACTAAAATACAGACATAAATTTTGTAGCGACAATTTGTAACGCCAAATAAGATTATTTATTTATAATTTAGTCGAAGAGGTCCGTAAATAAATAAATACATATCTAAACACGCGATCGGTAAGGAAGTAAAATAAAAAGTTATATTTCTATCAGAAAATAGATAAAAACGTACGTTCTATTATCTAATGGGGGACACTACAAAAGTTTTCTTTCTAACAATAGGACAGAAAATTTTTAATTTTTTTTTAAAATAGTCCATCCCAAAGTGGAGTGAAATCATGAATGAGAGAAGGAACTAAATATTTGCTATACTGTTGTATTACTTATTCTTATACAGGGTGTTTCAGAATAAGATTCTGATCCTTAACGTTGTGAATCCTTAGGTGATTTTAAGACGTAAAGTGCGGAGGAGTGAAATCATGAATGAGAGAAGGAACTAAATATCTGCTATACTGTTGTATTACTTATTCTTATACAGGGTGTTTCAGAATAAGATTCTGATCCTTAACGTTGTGAATCCTTAGGTGATTTTAAGAAGTAAAGTGCAAATTAACATATATCCTTAACCTATCAACTTTCGAACTATAGGGCATTAAAGTTTAAAAAAAAATTGTTTTTCTATCATAACTTTAACAACTTTCTAGCTATTTTTATGAATTTTTCACACATGCCCTCTAAGCACCAATAGCCTTTTTGGTGTAGAAAATTTTAAAAAAAATTTAACCAGTGGCATCCTGAAAGGGTTTGGACTAGACATTTTGGAAAAACATTATGTACGCCACTGCTTTTTCTCAAGATAAAAATTATTTTTAAAATATTCATTCATTTTAGGCCACATTTAATATCTTACCTTATTTTAAATATTACTCATGTCCTAGTCTGGAGAATTCTTTAAAGTTATTTGTTATATCCATACCATATTCAACGGGTCCAGGCCCTACTTCCTAGGGATTTTCCATTACGCATCAATTTCTGCCAATGGTTTATTCAAATGGTTACCGAAAATCAATAATTTGATGCCAAAATTTTGTTCACGGACGAAGTTCATTTTTCCAGGAACGTCATACAAAATTTTCATAACAATCACTTCTGGGCAGAAGAAAACCCACATGCCATTACGGAATCCCACCACCAAGAGCAATTTTCTGTAAACGTTTGGGCTGGAATTATTGGTGATTATTTAATTGGGCCTTATTTTTTACCAGCCCGATTGAACGGAATCAATTATCGCCAATTTCTTGAACACACTTTACCAAATTTGCTAGACGACGTCCCTATTTTTACCCGACATCGTATGTGGTTTATGCACGATGATGTACCTGCCATTTGAGTCTCTTAGCACGAGAGTTTTTAAATCAACATTATCGTAATCGATGGATAGGGCGCAGAGGAACACAATCGTGGCCACCTAGATCCCCTGATCTAAACAGTCTAGATTTTTTCCTGTGGGCACATCTGAAAACGTTGGTTTACGGCATCCAAATAAATACTGAAGAGGAGTTGAGAAACCGTATAATAGTTTGTTTCGACACTATCAGGAATACTCCAGGAATTTTTCAAAGGGTACGAGACTCAATGAGGAGAAGATTCTTGCAGGTGGTGGCCCCTTTCAACAGCTAATCTAAATTATTTTCGTTTTTGTTCACACGTTATTTAATGTTAGTTGTTTAAATTTAATTTTTAAAAATAAACCATAGGCACATAGCGAATGTGCATTTAATGCTTCTTATTTTTTTTGTCCGAAACTGTTTGTCGGACGATAAATAGGCAAGATATTAAATGTTACCTAAAATGAATGAGTATTTTAAAAATAATTTTTATCTTGAGAAAAAGCAGTGGCGTACATAATATTTCTCCAAAATGTCTAGTCCAAACCCTTTCAGGAGGAAATTTTTAAAAATTTTCTACACCAGAAAAAGGCTATTAATGCATATGTGAAAAATTCATAAAAATAGCAAGAAAGTTGTTAAAGTTATGATAGAAAAACGCTTTTTTTCTTAAAACTTTAACGCCCTGTAGTTCGATAGTTGATAGGTTAAGGATATATGTTAATTTGAACTTTTCTTCTTAAAGTCACCTAAGGATTCACAACGTTAAGGATCAGCATCTTATTCAGAAACACCCTGTATACTTATTAGCCTCGTAGCTTTCAGTTTAAAATAATTACATTGACCCTCCAATATTCTATTAGGCGAGCGAAATTAATAGTCCTTAATATCAGTTAAATTTATCACACACGAAAGATACTGATGATAAATCTGGAGTTCTGTGTGACACATCCATAAGTACATGTCGTAGGTCTTGTTAATCTATTCTTTTTCTACTTCTAAATATCATACGATATTACAGAATAGATCATTACTTGAACCTCTGTAGTTTCCTCGGATTACTCCTGATGTTAACTCTAGCTGGCTCTCGCTCTAAGGGTTGCCCAAATGAACTTACCTCGAAGATTCTTAAATATTTAAAAAATATAATTTCTTTATGTGTATACAATGTATAACGAGTTGCGTGTATCCTTAAAGTGAACATAGGAAATAGAGAAACTGCATTACAACTCTTGAAGACGCTGACATGGTAAAACCATACGCCGAGTTTGAGTACATTTTGCTGAGTCAATCCTAAGCTATTCAATTAAACGTGATGTCAAATCTCATAGTTCAGGTAATACAGCAAGCACCAGCAAATTAATTTTTGTCATTGATAAAACGAAAATTAGTGTCAATGACAATGTTTTCATTATTCGTTACGTTTAGCTTTATGTCACTTTTGGCTTTAGCTTCATAGAAATTATTTGCTGGTGTTAACAATTTCAATGACGTTGTTGCCAAAAAATGACGTACCTAACCATAATACATAATGAAAATATTGTCACTAACACTAAAAGCCGCAAACACACTATTATCACGTCACGTGAATTCACGTGTTGTCATATCGGCAAAATAGCACATGCTGTCACGGCTTAGAAACAGACTACGTACACTGCACATCATTTTTATTACATATTTTGTGTTTGTGAAGATCGCAAGTGAATCTTGTAGCCTTCCAGCGTTAAACTCTGACACATTATTATCACGCGTGCCGAATATGTAATTTTGCAGAAATAATTGTTCTATCAAGTATGACTTGCCGTGAGCTGCATGGGGTGACTATAGTGTACTTCTAAACCTATTTATAAGCACGCATAAACCGCCTTGCAGATATTTCGGGTATGCCGTGACATTGCGTGATAGCATGTGATCTCACGTGACGTGATAATAGTATGTTTGCAGCTTAACTTTCGTTTTGTCAATGTCGAAATTTAATTTGCTGATGTTTACTATATTACCTGGACTATGCGAATTTCGTGGTTTTGCCATCACCGTCACCAAAATTAAAACTCGACACATGGATTCAACATGTCAGCCTCTTCAAAAGTTATAAAGCAGCTTTTCTAGAAAATATATATGGGGGGGGGGGCCAATATTCAGTCACCTCAAAAGTTACATGGGACTTCCTATGTTCAACTCAACGATGCATCACCGCGTATAATAAGTACAATAGAGATACCTTAAAGAAAATTAGAAAATAAGAGCTTACTATTAAAAAATGAAAAACGATTTTTTTATAATCAAACATACTATCGTATGGAAAATTCTTTAAGGCACTCTGGGAGTGATGCACGTGTGAATGAAGCGATTCATGTTGATTTTAATGTTGGTTGGTTAAATGACTATTACTAATATTTACTATACAATGTGTTTTTTAATTGAGTGCCGATACTTAAGGTTGTAAATCCTTGGGTAATTTTAAGGAGAAAAGTTAAAATTAACATCTGTCCTAAAGCTCTTCATTTTTGAGCTACGGAATGTTAAAATTTGAACAATTTTTGAAATTTTTTTTGTTTTTATTTTTTTACCCGAAAACGGTGCATCGTACGAAAGTAAGTCTATGGACCAAATTTGCTCAAAAGTACATGAGGATTTAAAAAATAAGTTTGGTTTTAAAAAAATCAGTGGCGTACCATTTATTATAAATATGATAAAAAGTTATTGTTTAAATTTTAACATTCTGTAGCTCAAAAATGAAGAGCTGTAGGACATATGTTTATATTAACTTTTCTTCTTAAAAGCACCCAAGGATTCAAAACCTTAAGTATCGGCCCTCAATTAAATAACACCCTGTATAATGTGAAATGTTTTTCCTATTATTTGGTGTCGCATTATAAGAAATTGCATTTTTTTAAAAAATACAAGTCAATTGTTCCTCCGTTTTTGCAATTTTAGTCAAGGGAAATATGCCACTAGATTACTAATTTAACCACTATCGTAGCTGTAATATTAACTTAGTTAGCAATAGTGCCGACTTAATCGGACGCACCCTGTATATTGGCAAGAACTTAACATACATTTCTATAGAGTCGGTACGTCAGAAGCTAATATCTGAATGAAATAATGTACAATAATCGCAGGTATAATAAAATAAAGCTATGATAAATTAAATTGTTAGTTAACAAATTTAATGTAGTACAATTTTAACTATTAATTGTTGTATCTACCTTCAAGAAAACCGAACGTAATGGATATACATAATTTAATTAACCTACGATCATGTCTAAGTAAATTAAATTTTACGTATTGTAAAGTAAAGCGCAGAGTAAACAAGACCGCCTGGTTTGTTTTCAACAAAAGTACATATTGCGTAGCCACGCTTTCCTTTTAATATGAGCACTTGAGTCTATTAAAAAAAAGAGAGTGTCGTAGGTGGCTGTTACCACAAATGCTGGCTGCGACAAAGGACAAATGCAAGTCACGTTATTAAATTTTGTTTTAGATTTAATAAATATAATTATTATAGGTAAAGTATGATACGTAATTCGAGTTATAATTCAATTAAGAGGTGGTAAGAACTCCCGACTACGTGGCTCCGTGCAACTTTTCCATTCATGCGTAATATGCTATTTACAACGCTCATTACATAATGTACTATTACCATACCCTAATTTTATTATACAAGAAGAATCAGTATTATAGATGCTTACCTAATATAACCTACATGTTATTATTATAAATTATTTCATTAATTCAAATATTATTTCCTTACGAAGCTACTGTGTAGCGAAATGTGTTAAGTTTTGTCAATATAGTGAAAAAACCTGGTCAAACCGAACAAATCGTATATTATTATTTCATTCTTGTATAGAAAATTTCTATTTCACAGCTTATTTTCCTTTTGTCTTATATATTGAAAATGGCTGTACAAGTTTGCCGCATAGAAATCTATTTTCCGTATCCGACTCACGAATCAATGGAAGAGGGTTTTTCTAGTTATATGAAATTCTACTGCAAACGCAGATTATTCAGGACCTGTCGCTAGGACGAATAAATTCTATTTCGAGTAGTCACTTAACAGAAAGGTTTCCTATTAATGGATATAAGCAGTTACAAAATCGGGTATTGTGCATCGATGCTAGTTTGTCTATTCCCGTATCTACTAATATACCAGAAATTTTAATCAAAATAAAATTACATTTAAGTTTACTATTGCTTAGAACCATTCATTTGTATTTTAATAAATTCATGGAATACATTTATTTCTATTACTATACAGGGTGTGTGTTACAAATTCAGCTTTCACCATTGGGATTTCGGAAACGGTAAGAGATACGAAGTCGGTTAAATTGGGGCAGAGTTGCGTAATTATGGGCCCAATAATATGCCACAAGAAAAATCAAAAAATAAATACAGAAGCTTGCAAAATATTTGGAATTATTAAAAATTTTGTATTTCACAAGATGGCGTCACCAGCTTTCATGCGATGTTTCGTTACGATCATCAACTTAATTTTTTTTAAATACTGGCTGGATCTATTTGTTTAAATTATTAAAGAGGGTCGAAATCTACGTTCAGTGGTATACAACACTTACTGGCTTTCTGACATTTTGTTCCTTAAATTGACCATCGTCATTAAAATACCCCTAGTGCGTTCCTGTAATATGCTTTTTTAAATTCGGTATAATTCGAAAATGTTAACTCAATGCCTCTTTTAAAAGTCTTTGGAAAGTCAAGTTAAGAGTCAAATTTAATTTGTATTAATGAAATAAATTACTTGTACTTGCGCTAAGTAGAAATTTGATACAACTATTAGTTTGAAATTATAAAAAAATAGTAGTAGGTACTTAATAGCAATAACAATTAAAGACAGAAATGGCAATAATAATTTTAAAATCTTCAGTTTTTTCGAAACAAAACTAAATTACTGGAAATACTAGGAGTATTTTAATGAATTTAAAGAACAAAACATCGGAAAACCAGTAAGTGTTATACACCACTGAACGTAGATTCTGGTCCTCTTTCATAATTTACACAAAAAAAATCCAGGCCCATATTTAAAAAAATTAAGTTGATGATGGTGACCTAAAGACGAAAAGTCGCATTAAAGATCTTATGGAGAATGAAAAGTAGCAATGAGGAAGCGAAATTAATTTTTGGACATCTCTTCCAACAAAGTAAGGGAATACTAAAAACCGAAACGGAAAATTTTAGATTTTTTCCAAATATTTTAAATTATTTATTTTTGATCTTTTTACGCCATATTATTTGAAACAAAATTATGTAACTTTGACATAATTTAACCGACATCGTATCTCGTTTCCGAAATCCTAATGGTGAAAGCCAAATTTGTAACACCCTGTATTGTCATCTACTAATCAGGATATAATTCTGAAGCAATATTAATCCTTATTTACTAGTTGTTGATGCTAGCTAGTAATTATGTTATACAGGCTGCGACCAATATCATTGAATTACAAACACGAACAAATCAATCAGAGGACATGTCACATAATTTTACAAAACTATCGCAGCAAGTCAATTAAAATAATTTATTATTTACAACCTATGTTTCAGTATACAACCTACAATAAGAGTATACAATTAGATCACAGAATTACAGAACAATATTTGTAGCATTTTGTATAACCATATTAGATATATAAAAAAACTAATTCAGATTGAATGGTACTACCAAGAAAAAGAGCTTATTCTATTCGTAGAATGTCACCCACCTGCATATCGGTTTAGAGCTGTTTTGTGCTCATCAGTACAGGGGAGACCCTTCTATCTGAAACGCCTACGATCAACAAATTATATCAATCCTAGAGGGAAGAATGCAGCCATCAGAACTAACTCTTAGTAGTTCCGTACAATCTAAACAGAAACTAGTTTGGTCACAAGAATTTACCTCATAGTCTGGTGGCAGTAACTTACAAATATGGGGTAAAACGATGACCGAATCACTTGAGGAATGGGCCACTAAGAATACTTAGTTGCTTTAGTATTATCTATATAAAGTATCTTTAGGTGGTTTGGAAATAATTTTAGTTGCAAATCTCTCTACCAGGTGACGCATCATTGAATTAAACATAGAAAATCCCCTAGAATTTTTGAGGTTTATAGAAATCCGGCATTAAGACTTCTTGAAGAGGCCGTCATGGTAAATCCATGTGACGAGTTTGGCAGTCAATATTATATCAGCCACTAAGAATACTTAGTTGCTTTAGTATTATCTATATAAAGTATCTTTAGGTGGTTTGGAAATAATTTTAGTTGCAAATCTCTCTACCAGGTGACGCATCATTGAATTAAACATAGAAAATCCCCTAGAATTTTTGAGGTTTATAGAAATCCGGCATTAAGACTTCTTGAAGAGGCCGTCATGGTAAATCCATGTGACGAGTTTGGCAGTCAATCCTAAGCGACTCAATTAAACGTGATGGCAAAACCACGAGACTCATAGTTCAGGTAATACAACAAACACCAGCAAATAAATTTCAATGACGACATTGCCAACAATTAACGTAAAACTGAACATAACGAATAATCAAACTATCGTCACTGATACTAATTTTCGTTTCGTCAATGTCAAAATTTAATTGTTTTTCCTGAACTACGAGAGATTCGTGGTTTAACCATCACGTTTAATTGATTAGCTTAGAATTGGCTTACTAAAATGTATTCAAACTAAGCACATGTGTTTGTCATGTGGGCCCGTTTAAGAAGTTTTTCTATAAAATGTACATGAGAGCCAATATTTAACCACCTCAAAAATTACATGGGATGTTCAACTCAACGATGCATCACCCAGTATATATAATTTTAACGTTCAGTTGTTTCGTTGATCAAAAATATTTTTAAAATGTACAATTTTAAAGGTTACCAGACCAGAAATTGGAGTAGTTGCCCAAAAACACGATAAATATACCCACAAATATTCTCCATTGCAATTAATCATTTTTCAATCTGGGTTATAACAAAATATCAATTTTTGCTATTTTGTTATGTCCCCTAATTTTAATATTGTTGCAAATTTAGAATAATCCCATTTATTCCATAATGCAACATAATCAGCCAAAACATCAACCTTCGGGATAATTGCGAATTAAAAATTTATAATCAAATCAGCAGGCTCTCTCATATTAAAGCCAGTTATAATTTTTTCAAAATCTATACCAAATAATAGGCTATTTCAAAATACACTAATACAAGTATTGTAAACTCGATAGATAATAAATAAAAATGAGACGAATAGCAACAGACAAAAAGAAAAATTGGATCATTTATTTTCAACCTTTATCTGGGGAAAATACAATCTTGTAAGTGTCTTAAAAATAATGGGCCAAACTAAAACGGCTCCTGTGTGAAATAATTCTTTTAAAAATATTTTCATTTATTTTTTTATTTTAAAGAAGTTGAGGTTGGATTTTAGGGCAAAATAGTTGTAGCTATTTCTTATGGGAACAACTATACGGGAGGTATTAGGAAAATGTTTTCCTTATCTTATTTTTCTAGTTTCATTTTTTAGCATCACTTCTGTTTACTTTAATATACTTGGGCCACCTGTGCTGTTTACCAAAACGTACAGGCTTGCACAAAAATATGCTCCTCTTTCACCACAATGCATGGGAGTATAATTTCCCGGAGCTGAATAAATATCGAAAACCATATTGGGATTTATATTCTAGCCAAAAGCTTTTTACGAAGTCAATAACGCTCTCCACGGGCTTAATCCATTTTTAAATAACGCAAGTCCCAATTTACTTTTTTTTGTATCTTCCTGTTTGGAAGCTTACATGGAGATTTATTCATTACCCGTCGAAAAGAGAGATAAAAATACAGGGTGCCTCTAGAGGATCCGTATAATTGAAAATAATGGATAAAACGCATATGTCATCTGAATTTAATTTGTTTTCAAATTGTAGCGTAATGTTAAACAAAGTTTCCTACAGTCGTTAACATTTTTTTAATCATAATGTTCTTTTAATAACTGTTCAAAAATATCACCATTGACAACAAAACATTTTCTGCTTCGTCTGCAAAGGGCGCCTGTTGCTTTCCTCAATGATTTATGTATTTCTTTAATATCGGCTGCAATACTTCTAATACGTCGAATTAGTAACATCACAAGTACAGGTCTGCGGTCTGTTCGATAAAAACACAGCAGATTACGACAGCGAACAAACTTAACAGTTTGCAGAGGCTGACCTGCCTGTGTATCAGTGGGGCGATGACAAGCACCCCCACTGCAGCAATCAAAGTAATACTGGGACTAACACCCCTAGACATTCACATCAGAATGGAGGCTAACTGTAGCGCCTCAAGGATGATTACAAATGGGAAATAGACACAACACCCCGCAAAAATTGGACACACAAGAGCCACGGACCTAATCAACGATGGTTATGAAAAATTGATCGTATGAGAGCAACATAAGATTTCACAAAGCCTTTCTAGATTGACTGGAACTTTGATAAATAAATAGACAAACAGTGCACCTCCGTCGTTTGACAAGGGTCTAGTATGGTATACCGATGGATCAAAGACCACCAATGGTGTGGGCGCAGGTATATTTTAGATCATGCCATACCAAACTTACACTGGAGTGCCATACCAACCTAAAAGAACTGGCGGAGAGGGAGAACAAGGTGGAACTCTTGTGGGTCCCTAGTCATTCTGGGATATTAGGTAATGAGAAAGCGGATGAACTAGCGAGAGCCGAATCCGCTCAAAGTCGCAGGGGCCCTGAACCGGCCTTTGGGATATCAAAGCAGGCAACAAAATCAACATTAGATAGATGGTCGAAAAAATAACACCTATCTCGATGTCAAGGGTTACCTGGTCAAATACACGTACGGGTTTGTTCGGGTTTGTTCGGAATTGGAAAACCATCGAAAATACTATCGAAACAGGTGATGGACACCTTCAATAGATAGGTATAAACAACGGATTCATTGAATGCAGACTCTGTGGCGAAGAGGATGAAACCGCCTCACACATAACATAATATACCGCTGCTTAGCGCTGTCTCGTAGAAGATAAAACATCTTCGGGAACATACAACGTGGTGACCTCCCACATGACAAGCTTGGTAGACGGTTACTGGACCTCATAGAAGGAACAAACATCTTCTAACAAGATCGGGGTACACAATAAGCCGGTAGACTGCAGTGATAGAAGTTCGGGCCTTTAAACCGACCCCCGTCTTTAACCAACCCACCAACCAACCAACCAACCAAAATCACAAGTATCGATTATTACTTTATAAACTTCATAATTGAACTAACCAACCTATTTATCTTAAAGACTCGCCGCTCGGGAGGATTAAGTACTTAAAATTTTTACCTGAGTTACCAGGACTACTACTAATTATCCGTATGGAATATGACAATTTTTATTTGGTAATTAAAAGAAAATGGTCCGATACATGCGGCAGCTTTTCGTCTGGTGAGAGTCGTGGGATTTTTTCGGTGACTACCACTATATTCAAAATGATTCTGATAATGACGAATTAATTGTTTATCGCGCAATTTGAATTACTTAGATATAATTAATTTGTTAAAAATTACGACTCCAAATGTTAATAAAATGATCTTAAATACCTGAGCTGATAGATGAGCTACTGGCATATCTCAATGCTGAAACGCCCAAGGCTATACAGATGATGTGATAATACTCATCTTAGGAGCGCTTCTATTAGCAGAGCTTCGTGCAGCGTTGGTACATGAGGGTGGGACTCTAAGTCAACGCTTCTAAGACTGCTATACTACCATTCACCAAACGAAGATAGATAGGGAACTATAACGATCTAAAAATCATTGGTGAACAGATAGACAAAATCAGCGAGGTAAAATATCTAGGATTAACCTTGGACGCCAAACTGACATGGAACCAACAATTGAATAAGAACCTAAACAAAGCAAAAATGTGCCTATTGGGGCGCACGAGCTTGGTTGGGAAAATCTGGGGACTCAGGCCCCAGATGATGCAATGGCTGTATGTCACCGTTATCTGGCCCCTGATATCATATGGGTCTGTAGTCTGGTGAACAAAAAGACAGCAGATTATTACTATTACTGCTATGTATGTATCTATGTATGATTTACTACAAAGGCTGTACACTTAGAGTTAGTCGGTGATGTGTCAGCGGAATCATTTTTAAATAGTCTCAAAAGATTTATATCTCGTAGAGGTATTTGCAGTGATGTCTACTAAGATAATGAAACTAATTTTGTTTCTGGAGACAAATAAATTCAAAATATTCTTCAAATCAAAAAGGATTCTAAATTTTGCGAGTTTCTTTTAATCAGTATATCATATTATGGCACTTTTCGCCACCATACCGCCCTAATTTTCCTGGTCTTTGGGAGGCCTCCGTAAAATCAGCGAAATACCTCATCTCAATCTCAAAAGAATTTTAGGCAATGTACATTTGACTTATGAGAGTTTAAATACAGTATTTGTAGAGATCGAAGCTATTCTGAATTATAGACCGCATTTCCCACTTTCCAATGATCCTAATGATCTATCAGTCGTAACTCCTGGTCATTTCCTCATTGGTCAAACCCTCACTGCACTGCTTCAAAATGATGTACAAGAAGTGCATCCAAAGAGACTTGAATTGTATTATCGTCTGCAACAGCACGTTCAACATTTTTGACGGCAATGGTCACATCAATACATATCTCAACTACATGAACGTAGCAAGTGGAACAAGCAGTCCACCAATTTGAATATAGACTCAATGGTGCTACTGAAAGACGAAAATTCTGCTCCAATACATTGGAAAATGGGTCGCATTACCGAAGTATTTCCTAATACTGATTATATGTGCCGTCAGAGTAAAAATAATCAGAGGTACTTTTAAATGACCAGTGTCTAAAGTGTGCGTTTTGCCCATCAGTGAATGAAACTATTAATTTGTGTCCACTCAATGTATACATGCGGTTTATACCTGAATTTTTTATGTTTTTTTGAAACTCAAGACTTTCAAGGCGGCCGCCGGCATGTTCAGACCTTGGACTCAACTAATGACAAACTTGCCGCGAAAGTGACACAAGAATGAAGTAGAAATCGCATGCGCAAGTCAGTTCGTTTTACCGGCTCAACACGCGAGTTTCGCGAATCAAGGCGCTTTAGATAAAGTCGTTTATTTCAACACTCATCTAAAAAACAAACAATCACTCACTACGAACAGTGCGCAGAATACAGTAGATATTGAAGGACAATATTTACACCATCGAACAAGGAAAAAAGTAGGTACAAAATACCAACCAATAAAAATGAAATACTGTCTTTACGAATTATACAGGCACGAATTAGTGTCACGTTATTTTATATTTAGATTATAAAGGTACTATGATCGGTAAAAAATATGCTGCCACTCTTAATTTAATCTTTGTTTAGAACTATACTAGATCAGCCTAGTAACACAGAATATTCCTAAATATATTCATTTTTCAAATTTCGCTGTAAGGAGACGAGGCTCAACATTTTTATCTTTCAAAGTATATTTCAAACAATATATAAGAAAGTAATAATATCCAATTTGTTCTGCATAAAGATTTCTTAGTTTAGGATAAAAATAGCGGGAATGGGGGCACAGAGGGCAGGCAACGAAATAACTCACTTTATACTTCCCAACATTTTGTTTTATATTAAAAATATATTAAGGATCAATAGAAGAGTTTTTGTGGCTGAAATTGCTTTGTTGTTCCATGGGTTCTCACCGGAATCCGAAATTATATTGTTTTCATATTCCAAGAATTATTAGTCAATGATCTAAAAGGTTTAATCCTTGTCCCCCTACGATTACTCCTAAAATTTTCAAAAAATTGAAGTATGTACCGGGTGGTCAGTTAAGAATGGCCGCCGGCTATATCTCAAAAACTAGCAACCATAAAGTGTAAAGGGTGTTGAGGGCATCGTACTGAATCATAAGAGAGTATTTTAATAACAGGTTCTATTATCTATTGTTAATGTTTATACAGACGATTTAAAACATTGTTTACTTTAAGTTAGTAAAGTTAAACCACAGAATGGTTACACTAAGGTTAACCATTACATCTCCCTTCTTATAAAGCAATTGATAATTTAAAAATAACATTTAGACACTTCTAATTTTAAATCTACTAATCCTAATTAATTAACGAACTTAATGAAGGTATCGATTTGGAAATGTTTAGAGTGTTTAACATTTCAACCAAAACTTGTTTGTATTGGTTGTATTAGAATAGCCATTTCCATTGTCAGAGATGGGCTCCTCATCATCAATGTCCAATCTAGAAAATTCAAAGTTATTCTCTTTAAATTCGGGCCGCCTATTTATGATGAATCGTCTGTTTCTTACAATGGAATTTGTTGAGGAGCATAACTTAATATTTCATCAACGAGGTCTTACATTTTTTGATAGTTTTCTACCAGGTATATTTTTATTTCCCGCCTTTACAAAAATACTTTGCCCAGGTTTGAAAGAATTTTGCATGTTATCGTAATAAAATTTTTGTTGCTTTTGTCTGGTTTTAAAATTATTTTTTATTTTTTGCTTTTTATGTGAATGGGTTTTAAAATCTTATTACTTAAAGGCAAAATACTTTTTAACTATCGATTATATAAGAGCTGAGCTGGTGACAGTCGATAATCACATAATGTTGTATTCCTTAGTTCTAGAAGTCCTAAATATGGTTCTGTGTTTGACATTTTACATTTTTTGTAGGTATTTTTTATAGTTTTTTATTGTACGCTCTACCAAATCATTAGATTCGCTATGCTAAGAGATTGACGTTTTTTTTATATGTTACAGTCCACTGTGCACAGAAATTTTTGAATAATTGTGACGAAAATTATGGACAGTTGTCCGAAAATAGAATATGTGAAATAGCTTTGTTAACTTAACTTAACGTTTATATAGAAGATTTATAACATAGAAACATTGTTTACATTAACTTGGTAATCGTAGGTATTTCTACCTAAAGTTAAACCTACGAATAGTTACTCTAAGGTTAACCATCACATAAAGCATCCGAATTAAAAAAATTTTAAAATAAAAGTGCCCAGAGAAAATTCTCGAAATTATGTTCAAGTTGGAAAAATATCCGCAAGGGGGTATAACAATCATGACCAAGGTTAAAATTAAGATTTTCTTCGTGTTTTGACTAATTGAAAGGTATCGAAAATATCTGTATTTTAATCACTACATCTTTCCGGATATTTTTTGTCTTACACAAATTTTACAATCTAGTAAAATAAAGTGGTGGGGGGATTCAACAATTTTAACAAACTTGGTCTCGTTTAAGAGAGCTTTATTTACCCTACAAACTGTGCTTTTTTTGTTCACTAAAACATGGCACTCTGGTGACGGGGAAGAGTAAGTTCATCTGAAAATCGTATTACGTGAGTGTACGTTATCGAGAAATAGGGACTTATCTTTTATAGACAGAGATAAGGCAGGCTTGCTCAAAATCCCGTTAAGAATTTTTTAAAGACATCAGCGATTATACATTTTGAACCGTATAAGTTCGTGACGTTATGTCTAGTCATATGGCCTCTTGCGTCCGTTCTCTACTATAACGTCCTTGACAAAGACCCATTTTTGTATGTATTTTAAAAAATAATTATTCTTCCTTCCGTTTTTAATAAATGTGGCTTGTTCTCCGAAAACTTTTCTGTTTGTTTAAATTGTTTTAAAACGCTTTTAAATTAGATAATTAATTTAGACATTCCGCAAAAGCCGAGTAATAACAAAACCGCGGAAATTCGTTGTAAATAAATGTTTTAAGGGAGGATATCAATTTTTCGGGAAAGAATATTTAGCTCAATTTTAGGATGCTTATTACATCTTACATAAACTGTCAAGGCAACTATCTATATGAATTAATTTGATATCTAATTTCCCACATTCTTGAAATTTTCCATATTTTTTACCATTACATATTTGCAGTCTGAGGAGTGGTGTATGTCGGAATAAATCGATGTCATTGTCAATTGTAATATTATTTTTGATTTTTCGAAAAGATTTAAACTATAAACCCCCCAACAAACACGAACAAACTCGAACAAATCCGAACAAACCCATGAAAGAATATTTAGCTTAATTTTTGGATGCTTATTATATCTTACATAAACTGTCAAGTCAATACTCAACTATCTATACGAATTAAATTGATATCTAATTTCCCACATTCCTGAAATTTTCCATATTTGTTTAACCATTACATATTTGCAGTCTGAGGAGTGGTGTATGTGGGAATAAATCGATGTCATTGTCAATTGTAATATTATTTTTGATTTTTCGAAAAGATTTAAACTACAAACCGTCCAACAAACACGAACAAACCCGAACAAACCCATGAAAGAATATTTAGCTTAATTTTTGGATGCTTATTATATCTTACATAAACTGTCAAGTCAATACTCAACTATCTATACAAATTAAATTGATATCTAATTTCCCACATTCCTGAAATTTTCCATATATGTTTAACCATTACATATTTGCAGTCTGAGGAGTGGTGTATGTGGGAATAAATCGATGTCATTGTCAATTGTAATATTATTTTTGATTTTTCGAAAAGATTTAAACTACAAACCGCCCAACAAACACGAACAAACCCGAACAAATCCGAACAAACCCATGAAAGAATATTTAGCTTAATTTTTGGATGCTTATTATATCTTACATAAACTGTCAAGTCAATATTCAACTATCTATACGAATTAATTTGATATCTAATTTCCCACATTCCTGAAATTTTCCATATTTGTTTAACCATTACATATTTGCAGTCTGAGGAGTGGTGTATGTGGGAATAAATCGATGTCATTGTCAATTGTAATATTATTTTTGATTTTTCGAAAAGATTTAAACTACAAACCGCCCAACAAACACGAACAAACCCGAACAAACCCATGAAAGAATATTTAGCTTAATTTTTGGATGCTTATTATATCTTACATAAACTGTCAAGTCAATACTCAACTATCTATACGAATTAAATTGATATCTAATTTCCCACATTCCTGAAATTTTCCATATTTGTTTAACCATTACATATTTGCAGTCTGAGGAGTGGTGTATGTGGGAATAAATCGATGTCATTGTCAATTGTAATATTATTTTTGATTTTTCGAAAAGATTTAAACTACAAACCGCCCAACAAACACGAACAAACCCGAACAAATCCGAACAAACCCATGAAAGAATATTTAGCTTAATTTTTGGATGCTTATTATATCTTACATAAACTGTCAAGTCAATATTCAACTATCTATACGAATTAATTTGATATCTAATTTCCCACATTCCTGAAATTTTCCATATTTGTTTAACCATTACATATTTGCAGTCTGAGGAGTGGTGTATGTGGGAATAAATCGATGTCATTGTCAATTGTAATATTATTTTTGATTTTTCGAAAAGATTTAAACTACAAACCGCCCAACAAACACGAACAAACCCGAACAAACCCATGAAAGAATATTTAGCTTAATTTTTGGATGCTTATTATATCTTACATAAACTGTCAAGTCAATACTCAACTATCTATACGAATTAAATTGATATCTAATTTCCCACATTCCTGAAATTTTCCATATTTTTTTAACCATTACATATTTACAGTCTGAGGAGTGGTGTATGTGGAAATAAAGCGATGTCATTGTCAATTGCAATATTATTTTTGATTTTTCGAAAAGATTTAAACTACAAAATTATATTTTGTTTGGAAGTGTGATGTGTGTGTAACCCACTGTTTAAAAGTTCACGTAATTGACTGCTTTGTGAAACAAGATAACAAATTTTTAAAGAAAATATTGCAGTAATTCAATTTTATTCACAATCACAACATTACATTATTTTATGGAGTAGCATGAACAAATATCCAAAAATTAATAGCGCGTATTGCCACCTCTTGTCTTATCACTTCTACCATGTGACGAGGCATGCTTCAGCATAATACGGGCTATTAACAGAATTCCGGAGTACCTGTAAACGAGCTTTCTTCCCAAGCGTTTATTCCTGTTTTAGGAAAAAATGTCAAAGAAAAAAACTTTGTAATAGAACTAGAACTCGCGGAAAGTCTATATTTTTTGTTTCGGAGTATTTTTAAATTTAATTTTACTGCTCCATAAAGAAAAAAAATTATGGACTTTCCTCGAGTTGTTAACAAAATTTAGACATCTTCAATTAAAAATTTTTTTTTTAAATGTACCAATTTCATTGAAAGCGAATACTCCGTTTTTCAGCGTAGAAAATTGAAGTATAGACCCCGATCACGTGCAGTATCTTTCTTCAAATTATCGTTGTTTCTGTCGGCGTACCGATTACGGGCGGACGCTGGACGTATTCATCTAACTGCAAGGGAAGATCAAATTCGCCTCGTGCCGTAAAACGAACGAACAATTTGACGACTTAAATTGACCGATATTAATTGGCTTAATACTCAAGGGCCGAAACGTTAAGTGGCCGAATTTATAAATTTAGATATTTTGATATACTAAAAATACAAAAAAATAAAATTACAATCAAAACACTATAATTCAAGTAATTAAATATAAATAAATCAAATCTAATCTAACCCGACTACTTCTCAACTATGCATCGAGTCAATATTTGAAAATGCTTTTCGGCCAATTTACATTCGATCAAATGATGTTTCGGTCAATTTATATTCAGCCAGATGACATATTAAGTCAATTAAATTGATCCCCTTTACGAGATATAAGCACGGACAACGACTTGTTTAGATTTTTGTGCCAACTATTTTTTTAACAGGTGAAAAATATATTTAGAATTCGTCGTAATAAGAAAATTATTTTCGCTCATTTAACCTCCAACTTCGCCTCAATATTAAGTATCACCATGGTACATAATGTTTGTTTACTTGTGTTAAATAGAAAATTTTTAAAAACAAAAATTAATAAAAATATACCCAATATTCCTTATTGGCCAATGTTGGAGGTGTCAGGACTCGTTTCTTATTGGTTAAAACGTAAACCCGAACAAACCCGTCGGACGGATTAATAGAAGACCAGTTAGTACATTAGTCTAATCATGCGTATATATAGTGGGAGGATTACGCGGGCAATTGACCCGCCCATCCCATGAAACTTGACAAACCAGTCCAAACTATTTAAAAAATAGCTTACGGCAAGCGAAACCATAAACAAACTTTTTTGTAGGCAATGTGTTTCCAAATAAGGGAAAAAATTTAAATCCTTTTGGGGCGAAGTGGGATATGACAGTTTTATTTAGGTTCTTGTTTATTATTATTTTTTTAATCTTAACGATGGTGACTTACATATACAGTGTGTGTATATAGCCTGGACACGGCTTCATCACTTCTGAGCTGCCACTTTTTTTTTATAAAATTTGGGTGTGTCATATAGGGAAAGGTAACCTACTTTTTGACGTTAGAATGATAGAACTAACTGTCAAAATGGCGGATTGGCGCCATCAACGTAAAGTTAAATAAGAAGAAAGGTCTTGCGATACATAATTTTGAAGGTATTGGCGAGTAATTTAGAATACCAGAATATTTCTTCTCTATTCGCAACCAAAACAAAATGGTGGCGTTTTAAAAATTGCATAGATATTAGTTTTTAATACGATTTATTTCATTTATCGTCCTACAAAAATTAATAAAACTTGGAACAGTATAGTAGGAATCAGAGGGCTATAATATCATAGTTCTCCAATTTAAAATGACGGATGGGCGCCATCTTGATAAAAGAAATGAATATTAAATAAGGTCTTGCAATACATCATTTTAAAGGTACTATTTGAGTACTTTACGATCACAAACTATTGTGTCCCTACGTATCCAAAACAAAATGGTTGGGTTTTGAAAAATCATATTTACTATTTTTTTCTTTTGCTATTTTAGATTA
Organism: Barypeithes pellucidus; assembly: GCA_963991005.1. Classification (NCBI taxonomy): domain Eukaryota; kingdom Metazoa; phylum Arthropoda; class Insecta; order Coleoptera; family Curculionidae; genus Barypeithes; species Barypeithes pellucidus. The sequence goes on from OZ022560.1 coordinate 47,376,976, forward strand.
GATTTACAACTTTGTAGAAAGTCAATTTATCAGTTGGATGAATTCACTGCTTCTTGCCAGTTTGTAAATTCTAAACTAAGAAGCAAAAGATAATAAACATTATTCTCTGAAAAGCCGCCATGTTTCTGATACGTATAGGTACACAATATTCTGGGATAGTAAAATACTCGATAGGACCATCTAAATGATCTATCGCTAAACTCCACTTACTATTCAATTTTTTTTATCAAGATGTCGCCCATCTGCTATTCTGAATTATGAGCACCAAGAAATATGCAAGAAAGCATTGCTCCCTAATTCCTATTGCACTATGCAGAGTTGTATATCTTTTACTAAGCGTTAAACTAAATAAAGGATATTAAAAAAAATATGCAATTTTTGTATTTGGTTTCCTATGCGAACACAGAAGTAATATTCTGGCATCGTAAAGTACTCGATAGTATCTGCAAAATGATGTATTGGAAACCTCATCTTCCTGATTAATTTTCTTTACCAAGATGGCGTCCATTTACCATTACAAAATAAGATTGAAGATCAATTATGTGAATTTTTTGAAACTTTGGGTGTGGTCCTGAAAATGTTTCGTCTGCAGCGCTGTAATTCCGAACCGCCACTGATACTGTGATACTGATAAAGTTAAAAATTACCCCCCTCCCCCATAACTGAGAGTTGTATTCGCGGTCGAGTCTGATAAATATAAATTAAGTATTAATATAATATATAATGTTACTGATTTATTTATTGTGTGTGGCCAATATAATATTCCGGCACCGTTAGGAACCGGGGATAAGATATACTTTATTTATTTACGTTCGAACAGCTTTCCTGCTTATTAAATATAAGAATCCATTGATATTATTACTCAATTTAAAAGTAAAAGAACTTATATAATAAAGCATAGTTTGCAATTATGTCCTAGCCTCACCAACCTCTTAAAACTGAAAAGTGTTGCATAATAAACGCCTTTCAATCACAAAATTTTTATAATTATTATAATAAGTTGTATTTTTCTAGTTTTACATTAACTAAAAAATAAAGGATATGGATATATCCTATTCGGTTTAGGTGTAAAAAATACTTATGTTCATTTATTATTCATTCATATTTACAGTAGACTCCCACAGAAAACACCGAACTCATTTTATCATGAACTTGGAATGTTTCGCTTTCGAGTTCAAATTTAATGATCAATGCTGATAACTTAAGAGTATCTAAGTATAAACAAAACTCTTTGCAAACGATATTACAAGTTTGCTATTCGGATTTTCAGAACAGTTTTAACTGTTACAGAATGCGATGTGCATTTTTGTTGTTTTAATGTAAGGTTAATGAGTGTTCTGACGGGCAACCCAATTTATCCTGTGCCATATATTTTAAGTGTCTTTTTCCGGGATAATATATTTACCCTTTGGTATAGTAACATTCTATCTTTGGTAGCATCCTGCCACGCGGAATACCCGGATTCAATTCCTTGACAGAGAACAATTCATTACATCGACAGTGAAATTTCTGTGTGGAATTCATTGAAGTTGGATTACCTTGAATTTCTGTGTGACTTTAAATTTCTATCTGTTACTATATTTTTGTGTCCGAATAACTACCAGAGAGAAGATTTTAAATGGTAACTCAAAGGAATAATGTTTTCTTTATTGAATTATAATATAGTTTTGGAACAAATTGATATATTTATCTGCAACAATGATCTGAATCAACATAAAATTTGGTGAAGTCACATTTTAACTAAATCGGACAATAAATATTATCGCAATATGGTTCCAACTTTAATGGTGACAATGTATATGATTAATTTCGCAATTTTTAAATCACGAATAAATTTGAACAAAACAGTTTGTTAAAGTGCTTTTTTTTCATATAAATGTATAATAATTATAAAATTATTCTTATATTTTATTGAGTAACTTTTTTTAGGACTTAAAAAAAAATGTGGATGTCTTTATACTATATAAATTTATTTTAGATTCTTGGCATAACTATATATTTTTGTTCCAGATCAAAATATTTCAACTTTAGGAATGAAGTTAAATATTGCTGAGTTTGTTTTATTGGCCCTCCTTCTTTATGGTAAGTAAACAGCATTCATATTAAATAAATAGCAATGACTGAACCAGAAATAATGACTGTGTTTGTTCTAAAAACACACAACGTTTCTACCATATAGGGTGTAACAAATGCGTATACCATCATTGGGATTTCGGAAACGGTAAGAGATACGTAGTCGGTTAAATTGATAAATTCGGGCAAAGTTGCATTATAAGCCCAATTATATGCCGCAAAGAAATTAAAAATAAATACAGGGGCTTTGAAAATATTTTGAAAAATTCAAAATTTTGCGTTTCTGTTTTCATTTTTTCCTGACTTTGTCGAATAGATGGTCAAAAATTAATTTCACTTCCTCATTGCTTCTTTTTATTCTCCACTAGAAGGCATCATCAGATCTTTAATACGATGTTTCGCCTTTGGGTCACCATCATCTTCTTAATTTTTTTAAATACGGACCTGCATTTTTTTGTTTAAGTTATTTAAGATTCTGAAAATCGGCGTGAGTAAAATTGGTAGTTCTCAAGATTAAATCGAATCGAATAGAATAAATATCGTAACCTCTGTCGTGCAAACGCTTAGTCGCATTTTTAAAATTTTTTTTGAGGAACCACAAATCGATTTTATGAGCCCTAGAGCAACCTGAATATACTAATAAATATCAAACTAGACCGATTAAGACATATAAGTTTTCTCGAAATGTTCCTCGTTCTAGAAACAAAGGGTGTTCAAAGTGAAAGTTTATTTTCGAAAATAAGCCAGATAATTGAAAAATAAATTAACTGTACCTACTGATTTCCGAATTCGCCTGTGGCTCGCATCGCAAATTTCACACGACAACAACACACGCAAATATTCTTTATTGATAGAATTATCTTTATTGATGTATTTATTCCGATATTCAAAAGGTATATCTTTACAGATATCTTCCTGAGAATTTATTGCCTATAAAATTTATTGGGGTAAATAAATTTATCTCGTTTTATTCGCTTTCATACCCAATAATACCGAAATAGCTGATAAAGGAAGGAAGCTCGGTTACCGACGGGCTTAAATGTGGGCGTATGTGGATTGTAGAGATTAATATTTTAGAACGAATATGAATTTATAGCCCAAAGAAGTCAATAAAATTTTATTAATATTAAAATATATATAAAAAATGTCAAATTGCGAGAATTAAATTTGTGAGTAAGGTTTGATTATTAAAAAAGCATTTTTTTATGATACGCAATATTGCAAAATACTGTACGTTTAGCTTCAATATAATTTTTTTTGTCTAATTCGTCACTAAAGTACTAGAAGCATTTTGGACGAATTTCTTCGGGTTTGTTCGGGTTTGTTAGATAGAGATAAATTATGTAACTACCTTCGAAGCCCCGGGTGCCAGGTAACAGTTACAGCTAGTGCGCATTAGAGATAGTGAAGTGCAGGCGTAGAGGCAGCTTGTACGGTATAAATATATTTCATAAAATAACAAGGAATAGTCCATTCTATCAATTATATAGAGATTTCGTTGCCGCGGGCATAGCGGCTGAAACTAATCTAATTCGTCACTAAAGTTAACGAGTAACTAGAAATATTTTCAGAATTTTGGACGAGTTTGGCTCATTTTATCCTCGGAAGGCTAACTCCGTCAAGTCGAATACACTTAATAAGTTATTAATAATAAAAATAAAATTGTCGAGACACATTTGGCACAAACATCTTTGTCTACAGTTCATATGTATTTGAATTAACAAATGTTATAGTTTAAAATAAAATATAAGGGGTTTTATCTGTTTTATCTATATATATGGTATGTTTAATTGTATTTAATATGCGCCTACATGTTAAAAATTTCCTGGCTAATGTCCCTATTCAAATTGGCTTTCCTTCCATAACATATTTTCGAAAAAGCACTTTAATCTTAACATTTTGGGTTTCTTCTTTAATTCGAATATATAAACTTTATTTATAAACATGATTAATCCCCCAATTGTAGTCGGTCATCTCAATCCCTAAAAGTTGGATACGTCATTTTCTACAACAATTTTTGGAAATGCATTTTTAAATACCTTAACAAATTTAAATTTAGGTATACGATGATAATTGAGATTCTTGTTCAGGCATTAAGAATTTATTTTATGTGATGTAATAAAATCAAGTTCCTCTACAATACTTATCTAAAGTTTAGCTTTACTTGCGATAGCACACTTGTCTCATATTTCTCTTTAAATGCACAAACGTCGGCTGCCGAGGCACATCTTCGCAGACAGCATGAAGTGTCACGCCTCAACAAAGACCTGGAAGAAATTTTGGCTTGGAGTGACAATAACCAAGTCAATAACTCTAAGAAACCCCATGCAGGAGTTTTCTCTAAAAAGGTTAACATTACAGGATCGGATATAGTAATTGTAGAACACGCAATTCCATTGGCTTCATCTATTAATTTGCTGCTCGTTAATATGGGAGGACATATGTCTTTTCATAACCAAGTTGTGACAATCGCCAGATAGCTTCACAAAAACATGGTGTACTCTTCCGAACCAAAATGTTGTACACATGACACTATACAAAGCCCAGATTCGGCCATTCCTAGGGTACTGCTCTCATGTCTGGAGCTCTGCACCCAAATATACTCTTCGGCTTCTGGATTCTATCGAAAGGAGAGCCACGGAGACCACGAGCTGACAAGGAGCCTCGATAACCTAAAACATCGAAGACAGGTTGATGATTTGACCCTCTTTTACAGATATTTTCAGAACGGCGAATAGCAGAAATACACGACGAACCACTGCCGCTCATCCATATGTTGTTCAGTTTAGTAGTCCTTGACTTTCATTATTCTTTCATCTGGACGATTCAAAACCATCGAGAACCATCGATTTATTCGTACACGCATCACTCCCAGAGTGTTTTAAATGATTTTTCCTATAACGCTTGTGTTTGATCATAAAAGAAAAAAAAAGATGTCATGAAAGAAGAATACATTTTTATTCGTATTATTACATTATGGCTTCTTAAATCCGATTTAAAAAAGACAAACTATTATTGCCGGCATTTGTACATCCCAAAACTTTAAAATTCTCTAGACAATTTATTTTAATGCCAACCGGTTGTCTAGTTTTGATTCTATTTAAAACCCTTAGAAGTCAAATATTTAACATTTGCGTCTGGTTGTGGCGAGTGAGTATTGTTTTGCAGTGCGATCAGGATATTTTTAATTGGAATGCACTTCAATATAGAAACATATACAGACAGTGAGCATCCTATTAAAAGATCTCGGCAACTATAAAATATATTTGTTTGGCATATTTGTACTCTCGCTCACCATGAATGATTCTGTATATTATGGATTATAACATAACTAAGTAATATGAATGATAAAACAAGTGACGTATAAATTCAAAATGTATAATTAACCCGAACGTAAGTTACGATACCTACTAATATTTATAACAAACATAACCTCCCTTCTTAGTGTATGTCCATAACGGCGTACCGCCCTTAGCACTGCACCGAGCCTCGCCCATAGCATAGTACCATCGCACCTTACAGCTTCGCGTTTGCTTCGCACAGTAGTGGACACATCGGCGCACCGCACCTCACTCATCGCCTTGCCTGCCCGATTAGTTTGTCTCTCGACATCGACATATAAACATGGACTGTGCATTGTCATCATCTTTCGATGAAGAAGATATTGTTTCGGACTATGGACTAAAATATATAAGTGGTATATGTTTAAACAAAAGCAAAATTACAAGTTCATCCCATTAATCTAAAGCGAAGATTCTATATAGAACTTTATCACCTTTATAATGATCTAAGGAAAGATTCCCATCGCATTTTTATATATATTAGAATGCATATAGATACTGTTCATTATATCATTATTTGGAATTTTATGTAGAATCATTCTATTTATAATAACAATTAAAATTTTAAAAATTATCCTAGTATACTTTAATTTTTTCTCAATTAACTTTTAATTAAACGGAGAAATTTAGAAATCTAATTTACTTTTCAATTATGGCGCCTTGTGGTGAAATGCGTAACTTAAAAATAATTTCCAGGAATTTTTCATAGTATAATAATATTTTTTTCCTAAAATTCTATGCCCAGTAGTTACCGAGATATGGCCGGTGGCCGGCCTTAATGAAACTCCCTGTATATCGACGTGGTTCCCGTTGGGACACCGTGTATATAATTTGTGAGAATAACATCATTTTTGGAAATAAAGCAACAAGATTTGTAGTAACATATTTTTCATTAACAACTGCTACTTTACTTACCTACAGCTACTTTCATGTTTCTGTTAAAATAAGTAGCGTTGGCACCGAATCCACTTTTTCAAAATGCCGGATATCGGAACCAAGGACAACATTTTGCCGGATGCTGGAACGGATCCTGAGCCTAACGTAAAAATTATTGTTTTTAAGTCCGTCCTTGCTTGCACCTCTATAGTTCTTAACTGCTTACGGTTTATTAATTTTACAACAACAAAACGTTCTAAAAATAAATCAAAATCAATTTGATTGGTGGAAAAGAAAACGAAGAAGATTTTCCACTTTTATCAAAAAACGCAAAAAAGGCTTATCGGCGCTGAATCAAGTGTTTATAGCGAAATACTCTTTTCGGAGACCGGGCAATGATGTCTACGACAAAAAACAAATAGATTCTCTTCAAGCAACGGATCCTGTACAAAATTAAAAAAGAAGGCCGAATACCCAATCTAGAATGAATTTCGGCTTCATCTCTCATAATAAGCATTTTGGCCTGCATAAAGACCATAATTTTGAATACGTCAATGTACAAATTTTATTGCGACTTTACGCAAGCTTAATTTCATTAAGTAGCGTAAACAATGTGATCGATTTAAATATCAGTCTTGGGGGGATGTCATTGTGTTTATTGTATCATGGGCCAGGGACGAGGTTCGATAAATGCTGTGCTCAATTTCTAGGAGCGAGGCGAAGGTACCATGATATGAGCGTTGTGGCCGCATGCATTTAAGGCAATGCATTTATTTATTTGGTCTCAGTAAGAGCGGTGCGAGGTGCGGTGCGAAGTGCGGTGCACTGTTGTGGACACATACTTAAAGAAGTCATTCATAATACAGAATAATTAAAGTTTATTTAGTGTTTGCGTTGCCGGTAGCGTCATCTTCTCTCTTTTAGTGCCACCTCGGTGATCATCATCATAACCAATTTTATATTTCTAAAAATAACGATACCGCAGTGCAACGGATACTCGGTCGGTTACAGCAGAAATAAAACTTTTATCTTTCGCTTTCAAAAAGTTTCGAATCAGATAGAATTGCCGGCAACTATTCTGACCTTTACAGCTCGTCCTAAAAGTTTTAATTAATTTTGTCAAAAGAGAAATATTTCGGCAATCATTCCAATTTACAAGTGATATTACATTGGTTACAATGAAAATAGAAAAATATCTTTGGATCGCATATTCCTTTTAATATATGTTTTTTAGTACTTCAATTTGCTTCGATTAGGATCAGAATTTAAATATATTTAAGGATAATGCATCGATATTGCAATTACCAAATACTATTTTTCCTGAAAAAATATTTTAAAGCGAAAAATATTTAATTTATTTTTATAGATTATTTCCATCACCTCTCAAATATACTGTTTCCAGTGGCTAAAAAAGTTAATTTTTTTGATATAGTCCCTCTCTCAGTGGAGTAAAATTATAAAGAAGAAAAAGAAGTTCATAGTCTACTCCACTAGTTTAATAAAAGTTCAGTTTTTAATTTCCATACATGTTTCGAAGTCACATGTGGAAAAATTATACATGAGGAAAGAGGAATAACATATTTTAGCATTTTTTATGTAAAAAACAAAATTATGATTTTGGAAATATTTTATTTCTACCCACAAATTGTTTCATTTACATTATTTACATACTGTGATTCATAGGTGATGAAACTGTCTTTTAAAAGCATTTCTAAGTAGACCGAATACTAGGGAATGAGTTTTAATAAATGTAAAGTTTGAATGACTTTTTATTTTAATATATGCAGATTTTTTAGATATTCGTTATTATTTACCCACGACAATCGGAAAACTACTTTAAACGTGGAATTTAAATAAAAAAATATGTAGGTCCTTACGATATATTTGCATTTTCATATATACAGGTTGTCCCAGAATATGTGGGCAATCTCCCGGGTTCAGATAGAACAATTAAAAATAATAGGAGAATGTTCTATACATTTTTTTTCCTACGACCTCCCCTATGGAGATATGGGCCCATATTTATTTTTTTCATTTTATAATCATCTAATTTCTTATAGACTCACTGTTATGATTTCCACTAGGGTTTGTTCGAGTTTGTTCGGAGAGACCATAAAAATAATTTTCATAATTATAATTAATCTAAATTAAGTATTCCATATAATAAATCTAAATAACACTTTATTATAGAATTCACTCATTTCCTCTAATGGATTATGATGGATGAAAATTTAAATTTGAATCTGTCGAACACTTCAGTTATTTTTTTATCTGTAGCACGGAAATAAATATCATGCATGTATTCAAATAGGAATATTTTCATCCCAAACAAAGGAATCAAAATGAAAAAAGTATATATCTATGTCAAATCAGAAAAATCGGAGCTAACATTGCAGCAGTTAGAAAAGGAGAAGGAGTACATAAAGTCCAGATGATGAGAAGACCACAAGCACGGAGAATATTAGTTCCGTCCTGGTTTGCCAGCATATTTTTGAGTGAGGGGAATATTCACGTTGGCGCCAAGCAAGAAGTTTGAACAGGTCTAACTTTTAATTTAGAATCAAAAAAGAATCTTATCTCTCAGTTTTTGGTTGATGTTTTACAAATATTTACTATTTTGCATTTAATAGCTTCCTGATGTTTCCAGGTACAATTGTAAAATAGCTTTAATTCATCCTGTTCAGTAAATCTAGTTGGAATATGTTGGAAAACTAGTTCCAACACGAGAACAATATTTTTATATATTTTTTTTTTTTTTTTAAATTTAATTACCTATTGTTAAAAAACTCTACCTTTATACATAAATTCTCCCATAAAAAAATTATATTTCATTATATCTAAATCGCCCTGACAGAATTACACAAATGTTTATTTTAATCAGGTCGCCTTTGATAAATTTCTGCCATGACGTAACCATGGTAACGCTGGAAAGAAAAGAGAGTAAAAAAAACTTTTTGACAAGACAGAACAAGTGGGAAAGGAAGTGTGATTCCTTTTCCGCATTATAAAGAAGTCTCATCTCTGGCTCTTTCTGCATCTTACTCTCTGGCTCTTTTTGTAATCACATTTCAGTAGAATTTGCTCCGCAGTAATGTCACTCCTGAAAACCGTGTTTTAAGAAGTTACAATGACTTGTATTGATGATATTGATTATGAAAGTTTGTATAAATCCACTGTTCAATCATTATGACCAAATAATTCAACGTTCACACTCAGCAAATTAAGGTAGGTGCTAATCTAAAACCCCAAGACAAGCAGTTTAGCACAGATATATTAAAGCTAATATACTTTAATGTTTAGTATCTATATCCCAAATTATATAATTCGATATATTGGATATCTGGACCGATAACACTTTAAGTCGTCAAATTGACAGTTTCCGTAGACTATTGTGGTATTTTGATGTTTCCATTTTGGCTTAAGTATTGAGGCCACATACAAAATTGAAGACTATTGGTGGGAATAATGTGTTTTTATGTGACTGCTATGTTACTTTTTTAACCCATTATTTTGAGTTTTATAATGGTTAGAATTTAGAATTAGGTTTACTGTTACTAAATATCATTTAATTTAATTAATTATTGTTGATCTTGTATTTTTATAGGTACTATACGGAAGATGCAGTAATATAGTTTTCTTAAAACTTTGAATCACCCTTGCGTTTTTTTTGACAGTCTATTTATATTGCACCCTGTACTCATTTGCGGCCGGTAAATGGAACATTACAGAACCAGATATCGTAATATGTTTCCACGCAACCTAGTTCTATTTTTAGAAACTTTCTACTTTTTTTGACAAGTTGTCACTTACAATTATAAGAAGTAAAATATTTATTATCATTTTCTTTGTTATATCTATTTGATGATTTTGTCGAAATTAATTTTCCTGTTGCCTACGCATGTTTATTTAAACAAGTTATCTGAAACCTCCATAATTTCCGATACAAATATTATGATGATCTATTTGACAGTGACAAGCAATATTTAACTATCGAAACTCAATTGCCATTAAGGTAATAATATTAACATTGCAAAGTATTTTTATATTTTAATAAACATATTTATTTATTCTTTTAAAAAATTATTAAAAAGACAGACTGAACTGATACACGTCCGTTAGGTGTATAGTATTCGCTTATATTCCATACTTGGTTGCTGCGTCGCCTCGTCCGTAAAACAACTGGTACCGTAATAAGTCACGTACCAGACTGGTAACGTAAAATACTATTTACGAAATGTTAATGTATAGCTTGAGCCACAGGATCTCCAATAATAATTACTGTTTATTACCCAACTGTTTAACTCCCAACGAACTGTCATTACAGGAAATATTGATTAATTAATATAATACAAATATTATTAATTTCTCTTATAAAATAAAAACGTTTTATCATTAAACTAGTTATTTGTAAGTAATTAATTTCTATATTATCCAGAAAAAAATTCTTGGCATTTTAAAAAATAATTTTAAATTTAAAGTACTTTTCAATCTTGTATGTTTATTCTGTCAAATAAAATTAATTTCTTCGCTATATTACTTTTAATTTGATTTTATTTTTAAATGAACAATGTTTCAGTTAGTATGCTAGTGTACGTATATCAATCAGCTGCTTTTATAAATTTTATAGTATACGATTCTTATATTTATTATTAATTTCACTATAAGGTAGAATGGGGCAGGTTCAGACAGTTTTGGTCTATCCAAAATTACTCATAGAATTTTACAAGAAAATAGTTTATTCATTTCCTAGCAGATAGACAACTTTGGAATATACTTTTGATGTAATATTTTCAAAAATAAGTAACAAGTAGAAATATATATGATTATTTAATATTCAAATAATTAAAAGTGTCGATAAATTACAGGAAGCTATAATGGAGTAGATATTCCCATTTCATCAGTATTTCAAATTGGTATTTCTGGTGCACCCTTAGATAGTTATCAAAAAAGGTTTGGACATCGTTTTAGTTAAAAGCAATGGCACTTCTAACATGAGTGTTTTGGTTTTGTCTGGGCTTGTTGGTTGTTTTCGGAGAAGTAATCTCTGATATCTTATCATAAATGACCTCATCAATTAATGTGGAAATGGATTATGTAATCTAAGTACGCATTCGTATGCCATACATAGCTGTAAGAATTTGAGAAGATAAATTCTAGTTATATCGCTGCAATTCAATTTCTTCTTCTTTTGAGAAAACTTATAGCTCTCATTCCCAGAATCAGATGCAGCTCCTCGTTGCTTACATTTCTGTACTCTATCACTTATTGTATATTTCTTAATTATAAACTCCCTTGCTGCAAGTCTTAGAGACATCAACTTATAGTTTCCACGGAAGCTTTTATTACTTCGAGAGACATCAACTTATAGTTTCCACGGAAGCTTTTATTACTTCGATTGATTCATCTTCTGACCATTCTGGAAATCAGAAAACGTAATTAAGAAGATAGTCATCATAAAATAAACTAATAAGTGCCATCTGTGGAACACTCTCGGGTTTCTGCTTCCGTATATACCCCACGCTGTCTATCCGAAACTGCAACACATTTTCGAGAATGGTTCAAAGTAATTTTATCAGAACTTATTCAGTTGTCCAGCCAAATCATTATAGGTTATTGCATGCACAAAAATGTGAAATCTTCAACATTGCTAATAATAACAACTAGTAAAACTTACTTTATAATATTTTCACCTTTTTCACCAATAACTTATATACTATTTTGATAAAATCACCAACAACTTTACGTATCGCCGTAGCGCTAGGGCGGCATCGGTCCGACTAGTTCAGGAGGCGCCATCGCGCCCGGAAGTAAGAACAAAACGGAAACCTGATGTTTACCGCTAAGCGACGGGAATACGTTGATAAAATGTTGGCGATTTGTTTCTAAGTTCTTGAAAAACATTGTGTTGCTATTTCGTTTTTGTTTTGCTGGTTTGGTGTGGATCAGGCAGAAAATAATAAGTTACTAAAACTTAAAACAAAACATAAAAGTTGGTAAAATGTTGCCGATTTGCCAATTTTTTGCCTGTTTGCCTGTTTTGTTAATTTTAGCTAGCAAAGAATCTGAAGTAAAGAAATATTATCCAACCTGGAGATTATAAAGATACCAGAAGTACGGTTGCGGAGACTAAGATTTATCTTAAGATATTTGATTTCACACTTTACCGAATTTTCCTTCAATGTAAAGAATGGAACCATCCACAGATGAGACCGCCCGGAAATTCATGAAGGCAACCCCGCAAGGCGTCCCTCCCTGACGAGCCTAAATGCTACCCCCTTCCTTGAGACTGAGGGGTCGAAAATTTCACCTTAACAACGTCAGACCGCGCAGTGTCGCCTCGATGAAATCTCTGAGTTCGACTAACTATTAATGTTGGGAAAAACCGATGATTTTAATAATCATAATCGAGTACTTGATACTAGAGCGATTTTAATAATCGAGTGAATCGCTTGAAATTCCAATTCACCAAGCGATGACGTCACCAACTGCTCGATCGGCATCCTAGCCGTTTACATGTGATCAGGTAGGGTATTTAGCAGGCACGTAACTACGGATGGGCACAGGTTTGGCTAAAAAATTGTAGTAGCCACTAAAAAAATTCCAGAAATTTATTTGTTTGTGAATAATGAATTTTTACCACGTGTCTCGATACCAAACAAATAAACTGCAAAAATCACCCAAATATGTATTTATTGTTCGGGTTTATTCTTGTGATTTTTTAAAACAAAAAGTATTACTAAGAGTTATTTTTCTTCACATCTTCCTCAATCTACGAACATAAAATAAGTAGATATTTAAAATCCCTTGTCAAATTCTTCGACTTTAAATTATCAGGTGCCTACTGTGTGTCCTGTAGAATGTAGAATTAGTTACGCGACTGGCAAAATAAGAAAATAGGTGATTATTTTTTTAAATTCATGTTTATAGTTACCTAAAAGTTCTTGTTTAAATTTAAGACTGTTTACTTTTGGTTACCAAAAAATTTGTCGATACCTATGTTTTGTTAATTATTTTGCTCGTTTCCTTATTTTTCATTAACATTTTCTATAATGTATGTTATTTTTAAGAAGTCTTCTTGAGTTTAATAATAAAAAGTTCCTGTTTAGATTTAAAAATGTTTACTATAAGATTACCAACGAATTTTTCTATATATTTTGTTAACCATTTTGTTCGTTTTGTAATTTTTCATTAACAATTTCTATTATTATGTTATTTTTGAGAAGTTTTCTCGAGTTTATAGTAAATAAAAATTTAAAAATTATATCCTTTAATTATTTAATATTTACAATCGGAGGCCTAAACTACGCCGCTGGCTAGCCAGTTAAAACATAACTTTCCATGTCGCGATGACTCCGCTAAGGGATTTGGCATACTTTTTTATATGCACCTTCTCGTTTATATGAAAGTATTAAGAAAGACGTATGTCGTGTTACCTGTTCAGCGTCAAACTAGAACGTCGCCAATCGGATGGCGCGGCGATATTTTTCGGTTTTTCGCCTGAACTTATAACTAGGGTATTTCCTATCGAGCGAAAAACTGTTGAATATACGAGCAGTTTTTTAACTCGATCTCACTACAGCGGTACATTTCCGCCGACGTCAAGCGAACCTCGGGTATCGAATGAAAGATAATAAGTGACGAGCGGCGGTTTTCGCCTGAATAGATAACTCGAGCGGTTTTTTAAATAATAGAGCGATGTCGGTTATTTCAATAATCGAGTGATCAAGCGGTTTTTCGCTCGAGCGATCACAACACTACTAACTATTGCCGAAACATGTACCGCTTAAAATCTAGATCTCATTATTCAGTACGTCCTATTTTGCTGATGCTACGACCGGGATGACGAAATATAGGAGCGGCCGTCAGAGAATTTTAATCTTTGTTTAGTATTGAAGTATTTCAATAATTTTTTAAAATATAAGTTTCCTGTAAAATTATTTTTGATGAAAAATTTAATTTCACGACAATAATTAAACTATTCTTATAAATATAAAATTAAGAAATTAATTTAATGCACAGGCGAAAATTTTAAAATGAAACAAGATGTTTATTGCATTATTGTTTGTTCTAGTTCAACCCTGAGGATGGTTTAAGCCATAAAACTCCCGAATACACCAAAAAAAATTTAAAAAAATTTAAAAAAATTTAAGTGAATACATAGATAATATTTTATAACAATTATAATACCGAATGAAATCATAAAACTCGTGTTCGTATGAAATTTAATATCTAGAGAGTTCTACTGATTGTGATTGCGGTGTGTCGACCCTATTTTAAAAACGATTTTCCAGTTTAATTTCCTTAAATAAATAAATTTAGTGGAACAAATTCAATCAATTCTTGCATTGGCCTGCCCTCGCCTGCCGAGGAAGAGCCCTGGTAAACGGCATTAGTTTTATTATATCTCGAAATGCCTGCATTGTCTCCGAGGTTAAATTCGTACAACTACAGTTTGAATTTCGAGTTGGCTTACTGTGTGCCTTTATTTTTATAGTACATTAATAAATAATGTTCTCTCCGTGCATGAGCTCGTAACGTAAAGTGGATTGAGAAACGAAATATGTATAATTTTGTCAATTTTAATTTATTTTAATATGTCTTACCAGAAATTGAATTGAGAACTCTGAAAGTGATTTCTCTAGTATTCAACAATTTTGATAATAATTTTAGGAGGATAAAAAGGAAAGAATAGATGTTAGCCGGAGAAGTGGTCATGTATTCTGTTACGGCGTTTTCATACTTATCGACACAACATCCACACGGCACTGACACGATACCAACAGACAGCAGCATACCGTCAAATTTTGAAGTGTGCGGTCAATTAGTTGTGCTATTAAGAAATTATATCAGCTATATTTGTTATATTTACGTTGCAAAAGGTAAAATAAATAAAGGCAAAACTCCTTAAAGTTATTTATCTCTTCAATCATTTTTTCTTACTTAGCACATAGTTCTTCACACCCTTTGAAAATCATTCTAATTTCTATTCTATTTTTTTCTTAAGATCATAAATTTTATGTTTTTGTTATCTATTGTGCTAATAAAGTTCTGTTCTGATTCAAGATCTACGGAGCGTTTTTGGGAGGTAATGATCTTATCCTTTTCCTGAATGGTTATAAGACGTTTAGTGTTTCGAGTTCTTAATTCATTCAACCTACGCGGAGTTTACATTTGTACAGCTGATCAATTGTGATAGTTTTACTTTTTAACTCTACCTTTATTTTACTAACTATTCAATCATAATTTTTATTTTTGGCAAGTCATTCAAATAACAGGTATTTTCAAGGGACAAGAGAAAACAATGATTTATTGCGGTTTTCATTTGTTCTGTCCCAAAGACATGGTTTTATTTCTATAAGTTCTATTAGAGGAACCATATCATACTTGAATACGACATATTTTTACTTTTCACGAAATCATACATAACAAAATCAAATTGACATTGACGTGATGACACGAACGGGTCGAATGCCGCTCGATGCCGGCAATGATACGACGATGACACGACATGTCGGCGGGTCTAAAAGCTTCCCATTTGATTACATGAGATTTGCCGTCCACCTGCATCGTGCCGGAGCCGTGTCGATGCCGTGTCGGTGTCGTGTCGGTGTGAAAACGCCCTTAGTATTAAAATATGAAGAAAACGTCAAATACAATGGACATTCCTTGGGCAAGATAGACAATTACAATTATCTAGTCCTCAATAGACCCAATCGACAGCCATAACCTGAACAATTCGAACACATCCTGGGGAGGTCTTTTGTAATCTATTTACGTATTGCAAAATTGCAAGCAGGTACATACAGCTGTCGCAGCATTCTTATGTTATTAATTAATTCTTACTATACAGAAGATTAAAAAATGGGACTTATGATCATAGTTTGTCAGATATACAGGGTCCTGCAATAGTGTGTCAGTCTTCCAAAGCTCCTATACGAATTAACTTAGGAATTTCATTTATATGCCAATTTATACTGTATTATAGGGTGCATTTCAGGAAAATATTTTTAAATATATAGGGTGGCCCAAAAATGTGTGGTAACATAATGATGTCTTTTTTTAAATGGGACACCCATTATTTTATTACATAATTAGGTTCATATTAGTATCCTTCATAAATGCCTAAAGTTTTATTTCATTTGGTTTTGTAGTTTAAGAGTAATAAATTAAAAATTAAAAAAAAAAGTTTTAGAGTCAGTCTTAGAAAAAAATTCCAAAAATTGGTAGAAACGGACCTACCCTTTGGCCAGCTAGATCGCCGAATCTGACGAAACTCGACTTTTGGGGACACGTAAAGCAAATTGTTTATGAGAATCCGCCTACCACTGCTATTGATTGATTATTATTATTATTATTATTATTATTATTATTATTATTATTAATCTAGTCGCCTATGCTTAATTTCCATAATAAAAACTGTATTTAAACAACATAATTTATGAAATTTGCAATGATTTCGAAAACGGCTGGAAATAACTTATATGCTTCCATTATAAAAAAAAATGAATATGAATTCTACATCCAATAGTAAAATAATATACAGGGTGTTCCATTTGAAAATTTGGAGAAAAATTATTTTGAAATGTGTCGTGTTTGAAACCTAATTATGAATACTGTATAAAATAGATAAACGCTGTTATATTCACAGTATCTCTAGACCTCTTGTCTTAAATTCCACCTTGGTTAAAAAAGTTATTTTAGGTAGTTTTTTGGAATTTTTTTCTAAGACTCCAAAACTTTTTTTTTAAATTTTTGATTTATTACTCTTAAACTACTTAACCAAATGGAATAAAACTTTAGGCATTTATAAAAGACACTAATACGAACCTAATTTTGTAATAAAATACTGGGTGTCTCATTTAAAAAAGACAGACATTATGTTACAACACATTTTTGGGCCACCCGGCATATTTAAAAATATTTTCTTGAAATGCACCCTATAATACAGTATAAATCGGCATATGAATGAGATTCCTAACTTGATTTATATAGGAGCTATGGGAGCCTGACACACTCTTGCAGGACCCTGTATAGTGGACAAGTGATATAAGAAGTTTCCTTCCTCATTCCTCGCGAAAGTTTTTTTAGTTCTCATAAAAAATATACTGCTGTAAATGTTCAGCAAATATAAGGTGTTTCTTAATAACATGCTAATATTTTAGAAGGCTATTCTTAGGTCCATTTTCAGAAAAATCTTCATATCAACATATGCCCTAAACGTCCTAACTTTTGAGATACAGGGTGTTAAAAATTTTCCTGTTTTTTAATAATTTATTAAGGTTAATGACTTAAATACGTGACAACCAGAGTAGGTAGACAACTGTTAAAACTGTTAATGTTTATAAAACAAAATCTGGTTCTTACCTATTAGATCCTTTTTTATACGAAAATTGCACGTCAAAAATCAAGAGACAATGGATATTTGCTCAGCAAGGAATGAGAATTTGAAAAATAATTTTTATTTTATAAAAATTTTCTTCAAAAATATCGTGGGCAGTTCCCGCACTAACGCCACTGGTTGGAATAAAAAAACATGTTACACATCATAAAATTACTCTTGCATAGGAAGTGTGTACCAAATTTCACAAAAATATCTAGAGCAGTGTCACAGATGTTAATAACAAAAGGAGATTTTTTCAAAATCTTTAAGACGCTGCTCAAAAGTTAAGACGAAAATGTTCATATAAAGCTTTTTCTGAAATGGACCCCAAAATAACCTCCTTAGATATTAGCATGATTTTAAGGGACATCCTGTATAATATAGTATATTACACACCGAGGCGGAAATTGTTTCATTTTTGTCGAGCGAAAAGTTGGTTTACCAAGGTGAGTAGCGGAATTTCACCGATGTTTATTAGCTATCTTATTTACAACCATAACCTATAAATGCAAATGATGTTTTTATGAGAAATATAACTCAGTATATGAGAAATTTACAAAGTTCACAAAGTAAGACCCCTGTACAAGTTTCGCCACCATTCACAAATAAAGTCAAGTTGTCAAGTCAATTTGGTTAGTCAACGAATGTTGATATATACTTGTATGGGAAGTAACATTTACCAGGGTGGGATCATTCTCTGCCCCCGGGTAAATGTCACTTTCCACATAGATAAATTTTAAAGGTAAAAATATGTTTCTTTCAAACTTTTAAACAGTCTGCAATGTTAACATTACATACATTGTTGTAAATAAAATTATAAATTAGTATAAAGTGGTATTAAAAAAGTACGATTCTTTGAAATAAACTTTTCTTTTCCTTATTTAGTTAAATTCAAGTATTTTTAATTGATTTGGATTGTTATTGTGTATGGACACCTTATTACAAAACACACACTTTAGTATTACCACTGCATTATTGCCGGTAATGTATATACTTTAATATTTTCTTCTACATACCCGAACCAAAACAAATCCGAACACAAACAAATAACTTAGAGACGCTAACTGAAGAGGAAGAACATCTAGATGATGACAATGGATTTATTAAAAACCAAACATTTTAAGTTCTTTATATTTAACTGATATAACTGAGTATATATTTGGCTTTGTGTGTTTAATTAAAACCATTAATTGTACTGACTGTGCTAAATGTTTAACTACTGAAACATCTATGTCTGGTCTTTTAACTAAAAAGGACACATAAGGGTTTGGCAAAACTTCCAAAGATGTTATTGCTGAAAGTTAGGCTTATTTATGCAGCTATAAGAAAAGCAAACTTACACCAATTATTCTTGTCCTTGTCAAACCCCTGTGTTTGATCCAGATCCTTTAGAGGGATATATTTTACGATTAATATCGTAATCGTTTTGAAAAATTATTTTACAATTAGACTTTATCACTCCACTTCAAATGAAAAATCTTATCGTATAAGACAGCAACTTTCAAACTCTTAAACAGTCTGAAATGTCAACACTATATGCATGGTTGTCAATAAAATAATAAATTAGTACAAAGTTGTTTTAAATAAGTCCGATTGTTTGAAATAAACTTTTCATCTCTTTATTTCCTAGTTTAATTCAAGTATTTTTAATTGATTTGAACTGTTTATGCACATTTTATTGTAAAACACACACTTTAGTATTATTACTAGGTACTTTATATTCTGTCCTTCATACTGATTTTTTAAATAATTCGATCTTTGACCGCTAATGTATGTACTTTTATATTTTCTTCTTACATATCAATTATCCAGGTTCCATAATACTTATTTTCTACATTACTGCAAATTAAATACAATTTTAAAAGGCAACATTTGTAAACAGCATTTTAAGAAGAATGAACGAAATAATTTATTTTTACTTTTCGCAATATACCTCAACAAAACGGTCCTCGTAGCAAACAGAGGCAACTTAACTATTATATATAACCTGACGCTTTTGTCCTGAATAAGGAGAATGCAAATTTATTGTTACTATTCTTTTGTGTTCATAGTGAAACTTAAAGAAAACTTGTCTTGAAAATTCTGTTTATTATTTCACAATAGTGGTGCATATATATAGATTATATTGGATAGAATTCTTTATGACTTTCTGAAAGGCGAATGAAGTTTTATAGAATAAGAATGCAAACTTTGTTTGGGAAGATGTATATATCGCTTCATTTTTACGACAAATTTGTGAAACGTTGAAATCGGTACAATAGACACAATTCTCTATAATTTAACATTTGTCATGTCCGTCAATGGTTGTAACGTTCAATTGTAAATCTGGACAGGACTGCACTTCATGTTTTCAATATTGTTTGGCCGGATATTGCTGTTTTATGTTTGAAAGCGGGTGTTTCCATACTCTTGCATAACTGCTTTCACGTTTGACACTACCGTATTAACAACTGTCATATTTGTTATTATTGTTAAATGAAATAATTTATTGTTTTTCATTGTTTTTGTGTTAAATTTACGTATTGTTTATGGAAAAAATAGTAATTCTTAACTCACTATGGTAAAACTGTGCCAAGTCTGCCGTAAACTGAATAAAAATATAGACTCTGAGTAACGTCCGTCGATTGTTTGTTTTTCCTAACCAAGACATATCAAACCGATTAACAGTCACAATGAAAACAGAAACAGATAGAAGGTAACAAGAGATGGGGATTCTACAGATAGAATCTCCCATTCTGTTCTTTGTTGTGTTTACTTTCGTAATAATAGGCATCACACAACAAAAGTTGCCTTCTTTAAATTTTAGGGGGGTATGGAAAATTAATAGGTCCACTTAAAATAAATAGTATTCCTTGGCGTGCCTTTCATTTTTCCTTTAAAACAACGTTAATACCTAAAATTCTTAACACCGGTGTTAAAATGTGAAATACTATATCGAGCTGTCAGCGTAACAGGCTCGCTAACGTCTTTTCTTGTAGTATCTAAATTTAAAAAACAGTAAAATTAATTAAAGTTTACAGAACCAAGTCACAAGTTCCAATTTGTGTACGATACACCTGACGAGTTAGTATCAATTATTCGTAAAAACCGGGGTTCGATTCGGGCCGGATCAGGTCCATTGATGCCAAGATCGGATCAATTCCAATACTGAACTCCCATTCCATGTGGTTTGTTTCAGTATAATTTGTGATGTTTACGGACGCGACGGTATAGCACCAAATCCGGAATTTTTAAACGTGTACTGCACCATTTATAAGAAATCTATGAAACTGTCACTTATCATTTGAAAATTATTAATAATCATGCCGGAGCGCTTAAATTATACAAACGAAGATTATTTAAACTTATTTATTATTTATGGAGAATGTGATAAAGTAATATCAAGAACATGTGACATTTTTTTCTTTAGCATTTGACTGTTCTTTAACATCGTCATAGCCAACTATGAGGTACTGAACTTAAAGTTCATATCATGTATCAATTTTAAATTTGCCACTATTGTATATAAATTAACATACCACATCTGGGATAAGTTGCACTCACTTCATTGTTATAATTTGTGAGCAATTCAACCAACTTAAACAACTATTCAAATCCTTGATTGCTTTAACAATTTGGCAGTATCTAGTACATGGACGACGGTGTTTCATGTTTTCGTTGATACACGGATGGTCATGCGCAAAAAGCAGTTCCAATTTATGTTTGAATTACATAATCTTTGAATGTTCATTTTACATTTAAAGGGCATAACCTTTGATTAGGAATGCCTAGTCTAAGCTTTGAATATAAAGTTCGTTTCATATTCAAAGAGTTAACGTACGTAAAATGTGTCATTGGGAATGGCGATTGGTGCTCGTTTATCATAAACGTCTGTTTTTAAGTACTTTCTATGTCTAGAAAGTTTCGACAAATTTTTAAGTATTCGTAATAAGTTTGTTGTGTGTAGTTTGATGTCACAATAATGTGCGAAATAATAGACTTGGACATTAAATCAGGTGACCTTTTCACCTCGTTCATTGCCTTGGAGACGAAAATTTTGGAGAATTCTAGCAAAAACTTTGTGCAGTTTTATAAGAAAGAAGCTTTAACTGTTAATTTTATATAATTTATTTAAATCCATCGTTGGTTTATTACCATACTACTTGGGCCTGTGTTTTTGGTGGACGAACTTTTAAAAGTAGAGGCAATGGAATTCGAAAATCTCGGTAAAGTTATTTCAATTGCGTAAATTATTATAGCAATATTGATGCCATACTTTTGTTTTCAGAACACTAAGGAAGAAAGAAGAGTAAGACACAAATTAGTGTTCGAATATATAATGCATCGATAATGCCGAAAGAACTGATGTTATCCGTGCACGAACAAAGTAAATTAAAACACTGACGGACTGGGAATACACCGCTTTCTGCGCACGATTATCAGTACATCTACGAAAACATAAAACACCGACTTCCGTGTACCAGACACTCCCTTAACAATTTAGCAAATTGTTGATTATTTGGAACCTGTCAATTTTTGAGGTTATGAGAATTGAGAGGGTGGCTATTGGTCCGTTTAGTTGGTCTCGATCGTCCGTCAACATACAGGAACGCCGCGTGCTTCAAGGCGGACACCTTCCATCGATTCATCTCTGCGATTATTAGGTCGTGGTATAGATTGCCACTCGAGTTAGATTACCTTGGTTGACAGTGTCTTGCTGCTCTCCTTTTGTAGCTGGTACTCTGGTACTGTTCGGAGCAAAAGAAAAAGCGTATTAAGATATGTCAGCTGATTATTTACGTTTTGGGTTTTTGATTTCTTCTCCTGCTGGCCGTCGAAGCACGCAGCCGATAAGTTTTTTGGTTCACCTTCTTTTAGAACCCCATGTCCATGTGGTCCCACCGCCCTTTTAGAGGCGAGTTAAGCTATTATGGCTAAGCTTTTATGATCTCTTATAATCTCACTTTGAGGCGATTTATTGAATTGGGTTTTTCTTTTGTTCAAGGTATTTCCTTTTTTGCTTCATCTCTTCTTTTTATTTATTTTTAATTTTTAATTAGCCAACTTCTCTTCTCTTTTTTGTCGTCTTATATGAGCGATGTTATATGTGGCAATACTTAAAACTAACCTTTCAAGGATGACCTCTAAGGGCCAATATTCGTAATTCACCTTAAGTACAGGCTCAACCTTGCTACGGTAACTACTGAGACTGTAACCACCAGTACCTGCCGAGCCAAGCTGTAGGCAGCAGGCTATGCCCTCAGACCAGTTCATATTTAACCAGAGACTGTAACCCATGAAGTAACTTCTTTAAGGATCCAGGATATTTCGGTATCACTGAACAGACTCAGACTGTCTGTTTCTGGTACCTATCTCCTAATATAAATTTCCTTTAAATTGATAACCTTTCTATTTTTAAATATTTCAAATTATTACTGTAAAGCAATCTCGACAGTATATATTATATATTCACTAATTTATGTCAGGTCATAGGTAAGGTTCATGAATTTTCGTCTTCCCCTGCGTAATTTTTTTAAAATCATTTCTTGAATCCTTTGCGTCTAGATGTGCTAATTTATTCATAAATATTTGATCATTCACAATATTATACATTTCATCTTTCACTTAAACACCCTTTTACAGCTCCACTGATACCTTATGGGTTATTAAACCACTAGGTTACTGGTTTTTAAATATCTGTTTTATTGATTAAATTTCCAACCTAAAAACCAATACCATTTCCCAGTTTAGTCACAGTAAACTCGGGTGGTGCCCACAATGCTGAAGGGAAGTTTATAGCGTAAGTACTCTCGATCTTTAGCCTCTGCTAACAGAAAGCTGCCGTAAGCCTGTGGTGTGTTCTATTATAAAATCAAATAAACCGCTATAATCAATATCGCCATATAAAAATATTAAATTGGGAATATTTCGAAATCTACAAATTTTCGGAATAGATAATGATGATTAGAAAATAATTATACATTTTGGTAAACTTGAATTCTCTTGAACTCTAGACGATTTAATAAATTTTCAATCTGTTTCCAAAATTTTCTGTTATACCAACAGCGATGCCACTGGCGCCTTAATGTCAATTCATGGATGTAAATAAAATAACGCGAGGATCCATCGTACACGCGTCTACTCCTGCGCCTCCATTCTTGAACAATCATATCTAGAGGTGATTCTTCCTCTCTTTACGGAAGGCAGAAGAAGAGAAAGACAGGAATTGCCAGTTCTCTCGTCAAGAATACACGTGCAGGTGATCGCTGAATGAAAACTGCGCTTATTCGTTTTTTTACAGGAATGAAAATGTATGGTATGAATATCCTGTTCTTTATTTAGTTAAAATCGAATAATGTAAAAATATGCAGTATATTGCCTAGTGAACCTTGCCTTAAACTTAGATTAGCGCAAACCGCTGGTCTTCAATGTGTACTTATCTTTAATTTTAAAAAGTAAGGAATATCGCTTTGACAAAGTAGTACAACGAAAGTAGCTTCCTTAAGATCAAGTCCTGAATTTTGTTCCTCGTTTCTCTGTAGAGTTGACGATTACATTCTTTGTAATTTTTTAAAATGAACTGTAAATAAATACGTTAAATTTGCATTTAACTTATTGTCCTTTGATGAAACGTGCTTTGACGTTTAAACCTTAACCATACGATATTCAAAGAAAGAAAGTATCTATAAACAAGAGGTACAGAGTGTTGAGAACTAAAAAAAATACAAACAAACAATACATTTTAAACGATAATTGCTAGGTCCTCAAAAGTTTGTAGTTACTTCACATTAGTAAAGAGCAGGATTTGTGGAGTAAAATCAATTTTTATCTGCCACCTCCTCCGTTAAAATACGAATTATTAATATTTTTAAAAGAACCGAACGATCTACAAGAGTTACATTTTTTGTCACTTATTATATGAATAATTATAGTATATACATAAGTACTTTTTCCATTAGAGTGGATATAACGTCACCTAGAAGCTGCTTATAGAAGTTGTCATTTAATAGAGTTATGTAGAAATATACTTGTCCATATGTTCCGCGAAAAGTGTTACTGAAATCGACCTACTCTTATCACACTGGAGTTTCCTTCATACCAAAAATAATCATTAAGAAAGATAATTATTTCTCGCAATGGTAGAATCAATCAGAGTCAATACATTTTTAAGTAAAAAATTATTATTTCACATTGTATGCAGTAATCACCTGCTAAATTCTAACTTTGCTGGAAAACACTTAGCAGCTGAGCTTCTACCCACTGTATGTGGTATAGGTGATAGCTGATATACACATGGGCGTAGTTTGGGACTGTCAAGATGGGGAACTTTCCCCCCCCCCCCCAAAGTTGTCAACTTTATACATTAATAATATTTTATTTCGTAAGCGGAAAAGTATGTTTTTTTTATTTTTTCTCAAATTTGGTTCGCATTTTTAAAGTCTAACGTAAATTCCCCATTCGCGGCGATGCATGGTGGAATAGTGCCTTCGAAAATATTTCTCTTAATCGATGTGAAGCCAAACGAAGAAAAATTCTAATATAACGGTTCCGGAGCTGCTATATAAACAAATTTATTTTAGATATTTTAAGCACTGGTATTAATTAAATTTCAACTAGATTTTCGGACCTCCGTGAATTAAATTTTTTCAATGTATTCTATCGAAAATATTTTTTAATCCTATTCAAAAATCCGCAAGAACTATTTGACAGTTTATTGAACCAATATAAAATGTTTGATTCTGTTCAATTCGATAAGGAACTTAAAAAGCCGTCTCAGTCGAGAGAAGATTTTGGTTTAAAATGAATCAAAACTTATGCGGGAAATACGAAATACAACTGGCCCGGACACTCGGGAGATCACGTTGTAGTATTAACAAACAATGACCTTTTTTACGATGAAATTATTGCATATTTGTCATTACAACCGTAGAATAGGTACCATTAAAATACAAATAAGCATACTAATCAATATTAAAATAAAATATGGAGCTATTTTTTGTTTTATTTTCGGCTGTCTCTTTTTTTATATAGGTCGTAAAACCGGGATCACCTGAAAAATCTTCAGAAAATGGAAAACTCTCCTCGAAAAAAACAATTACTTTTGTTCGTCTGTTGTTACAAAAATTTCGCGCTTTTTAAATTTAGTATAACGAGAAATCGCTAACATTTCTGTCAAGTTATCTGAATTCACTCACACCTTCCGCATCGGTTTTTCTAATATTTACTATAAATCATTGAGGTGTGTATTTTGGGTGGGTTTGCTCGTGGTCCATAAAAGATTTCGCCTGCGGTGCTTTCGCCTACATCGGGCTTTGTTCCCTTTTTACTACCACACTGGTTTGTAAGTTTATAAAATTACTCATTTTATCATTGCCACCCCTACAAAACCTTCTAACGATGCCCATGGATATGCATTATACTATTTCAATTTTATTTGGTTCTATACTTCTTCTTCAAGCAGATATCGAAGAATTACACACTAAGTGGACATCTTGTATAAGCGTCAAATTTTCAAAATGATCTGTTGACTGGTTCTTCATTACACCCCGAAGTTACAGACCGAACTGAGGAAACACCTCGTATTGAAAACATCCTGAACAAATATTTTAACTTGTTAACAAATCGATGCATGAAATAGAAGTATGATTTCTGAATTTATAGAAGAGCATGACAATATTTGTTTGATGCAGAAATTTATATTTTCTAATAACCCCTTTACTGCTATCTTGTAATCGCAAAATAGTTATAAATGTCCATTATATTTTCTTCCTAAGTTTTAAGTTATAAGGTTACAGTTCAATATTTCAAAGTTCATTCTATTAAGTACATTTAAAACTTCTATAACTACGAGATAAACTTAGAAAACATAATATCTAAACTTAGAATAGCATGCTATTCTCGGTCCTCCATCTTCAAAGTATTCTACTTTTTAAAAAGTATGCAGCTTCTGTGAAACAAAAGTAATGTAACACAACTAAGCTTCCTTAAGCTCGTGTCCTGAATTTCTTTTGTGTAGTTTAAAA
This sequence comes from Barypeithes pellucidus, assembly GCA_963991005.1. Taxonomy (NCBI): domain Eukaryota; kingdom Metazoa; phylum Arthropoda; class Insecta; order Coleoptera; family Curculionidae; genus Barypeithes; species Barypeithes pellucidus. Next base: position 47,403,648 of record OZ022560.1, read on the forward strand.
TTAGTTCCTTTGTCAATTTCCAACGTGTTTTCTCTACTTCTTACTGTAAATAAAGTTAAATTAGCTGTGCTCCATCCACTACTCCTTTACGTTCTTTGACGAAACGTTCTTTGATGTTTAAACTTTGCATTTAAGACAATTTTATTCTATAAATAAATAATATATGACGTAGAATTGAATGGAATGGACAAATATATGTCAGGAAGGAGACATCACTAAACTATTTCAATAAATTAAAATTACACATTGTGTTTCAGAAATCATATTTCTTCGTTCGTGTGGTGATTCCTTACCAAAAAATAAAACGAATAGTTCCTATCAACATCGGTCCACAGAATATGCTTTGTTGGTAAGATACAGAGTGTTAAATTTTTGCGGTCTTTTCAAGATAGTTCTGAAATGACTTTAGTAATTTTAGTGACATTTGGCTTATGGAAAGTACCTGCAATAGTACATGTTTTAGCAAAAAATGTGTGAAAAGGTTTACCAGGGGCGTGCGTGCGATCAGGCGCTCGACTAATTTTTAACAAAAAGTAGGTTCGAATTTTTCATCTTTTCGAAGCAAAATTTGTTAGAAATTTAAATGAATAATAAAAACCTTCTCTCTCTTAATATTCAAATCAGTTTGCAAGATAAATATAATTTTACAAGGTATAGCGGTATGTAGGTAGGATAACACAATTTTAAAAACTTAGGTATTTATTGCTATGAAAATCTGGCTACTTAAATAAAATGGGCTTGTTACCGATAATTTTGTTTCGTTATTTTTTTTGTGCTATCCAATAGAATTTGATGAATTAAGAAAAAAAGTGCATGTAATATTAACAAAATGGGTAATTTCTCAACTACTTTTAGCTTGGGCAAGTTGTTTTAGCTGGGCAGTATAGTAATAGAGGTGTGGATTCTCGTTGCTTTCGAGTAGTCGTTTCAAATTGTTACTCTGAGATAATAAAAATCAAAAATCCTACTTTCAGCCTGACTATAGGAACCACATTCATGAGGAAAGTGCAACTTTCCACACCACTATACGAGCGATCAATTGATAATGAGACTGCAGCACTCACCTCCTTCTTGTGCTGTTAAACTTTATACTGCTGAATGAAATTTAATACTTCTTTAATATTTATAATGATTATTATTTAATAACTGCACTGACGTTCTGTTTAATTGTGCTTAAAATTCTTCAAGGCTTGTCCCGCATCCACCAATCGATCCAGTAATTGCCTACTTCGTTCTGGTACGCAACCTTAAAGTTAAATGCATTTTTATTTATACCTACCAACACAATTTTAGGATTTTTGTATACGCTATAAATTACTAATTAACTATAGAATTAACTTAGAATTTATAATCATTAATTAAACTGCAAACTTAATTTCGAATATCGTAGATTCTGAGAACTAACTTAGGTAACGACCGTCCATTCATATTTTAATGGTTTTAGTGCAGTGTAGTTCATTCTCTCTAAAAGCCTTGGCCAGCTTTTCTGATCGGGTTATTTAAATTTATGAACTCTGTTGGTTTTTGAAACATTAAATCTACCTATTCGTAAAATAAAATTTCCTGAAACGTGCATTTCAAAGTAAAATTACAAAAAGATAACAAAACTTCTGGTATCTGAAGAAAATTTGTATAATTTGATGTATCTCTAAATTTTTATATGCTTTAAAATATACAGGGTGTTTCGTAACAAATACATTAAATATTAGCATATTATTAATAATATGCTAATATTTCAGTAGGTTATTCTTGGGTCTATTTTCAGAAAAACTTCATATGAATATATGTCCTAACGTCTAAACCTTTGAGATACAGGGTGTTAAAGATTTTCATAAGTGAATTTTTTACAAAATTAATTATAATTATTCGTAAATTGTTCCGAATATAAACCACTCGGACTCTGGAATATTGATATAATAGATTGACAAATAAAAATACAAATTTAAAGATAACGAGGGTTATTGAAAGTTTTAAGAAAAATATATTACTGTACCTTCCGTAGAGTACGTATAAAAATACAGGATCAACAATAATTAATTAAATTAAATGATATTTAGTAACAGTAAACCTAATTCTAAATGCTAACCATTATAAAACTAAAAATAATGGGTTAAACAAGCATCATAGTAGTCACATAAAAACACATTTACCGACAATAATCTTCAATTTTGTATGTTGTCCCAATACTTAAACCAAATTGGAAACATCAAAATACCGCAAAAGTTTACAGAATCTGTCAATATGACGACTTAAAGTGTTATAAGTCCAGATATCCAATATGTCGAATTATATAATTTGGGATATAGATACTAAACATAAAAGTATATAAGCTTTAATACCTGTGTATAAACCTGCTTGTCTTGGGGTCTTGGTCATAATGATTGCACAGTGGATTCATAGAAACTTTCTTAGAGACACAATCAATATCATCAATACAAGTCATTGGGCTGGGTATTAACTTCTTAAAAACGCAGTTTTCAGGAGTGAAATTAATGCGGAGCAAGTTCTACTGAAATGTGACTACAAAAAGAGCAAGAGAGTAAAATGCAGAAAGAGCCAGAGCCACCTTCCTAACGCGGGGGGTAGTCCCAATTTCTTTTTTTACTTATTCTCTCTTGTCAAAAGTCTGTTTCAGCCAGGCGTTGCCATGGATACGTTATGGCAGAAATTTTTCAAAGGCGGTGATTAAAATGAACATTTCTGTAACGCGTTGAGGGTGATTTAGATATAATTAAACATTATTTTATGGGAGAATTTATGTATAAAGGTTATTAAATCAAAAATAAAAATATAAACATATAATTCTCGTGTTGGAACTAGTTTTCCAACATTACCTATACAGGGTGGTCCTTAAGTACATCAAGAAAATCTAGGATATGATTTCTGACGTCATTTTAAGACGAAAAGTTCAAATAAACATGGGTCCGAAAATGCTAACCCTCTAAGATACAGGGTGTTAAAATATTTTTAAAAAATAATTGTTTTCTTAAAATTTCGGAACTCCTTGAAGATACGGTATTGAAAATTGATGTGGATTGATTTCGTATTAAACTACACTTTTTGGTTAAAAAAGGGTTTGCCTACTTCCACCAGTGGCGTGCGTGAAGGTACCATCAATATTTTTTTTGTGAAAATATGTGATACGCCACTGATTTTTTTAAACTCTGGTGCATTTTTATGCATTACTGATATAAGCGGAACAAAAGTTGTCTCTACTATCTTTTTGAAAAAAATGGTAGTTTTAAATGAAAATGGAGAAATATATAAAATTGTAAAAGATAAACTATCTCGACTGTGATTCTAGTTTTTTCAAAGTAGGCTTATGTCACATATTGTGCAAATAACAAAAATTAAATGACCGAAAAATAATTTAAGTTTTAGTGCGTCGTTTTTGTGAGTTATTAGTCGATCCAAAAGTTTTAGAATTATGAATGATTTACAAAACAGTGCTCTCGGCAGGCCAAGGACAGTAAGAACACCACAATTAGAAGAAGCAGTATTGAATAGAATTGAGGAAGATCCAGAAACTAGTACTCGAAAAATTGCGAATGAGGTAAACGCTAGTCATCAAACCGTATTGAGAATCCTTCAGGACCAACAAATGTATCCTTACCATATAGAACGGGTTCAGGCCCTTTTACCGCGTGATTATCCTCAACGCGTAAATTTTTGTCAATGGTTTTTGGAAAGGTTGGCCAGAAATCCACAATTTTTAAATAATTTTTTTTTTACCGATGAATCAAATTTTTCTAAGAATGCCATAACAAACTTTCATAACAATCATGTTTGGAGTCAAGAAAATCCACACGCTATTAGCGAAAGATATTTTCAGTACCAATTCTCGTTAAATGTATGGGCAGGAATAGTTGGTGACAGACTAATAGGTCCTTTCTTTCTTCCCCAGCGGTTAGATGGCCAAACCTATCGCCATTTTCTAGAAAATGAGATGCCAACATTATTGGAAGACTTGCCATTAGCTCAACGAACCCAGTTGTTTTTTATGCATGATGGAGCTCCCGCCCATTTTAGTGCCACAGCCAGAGAATATTTAAATGTTCATTACGAAAATCGATGGATCGGTAGAGGCGTCGCAGTACCTAATCAACCGTGGCCGCCAAGGTCCCCAGATTTAAATGTATTGGATTTTTATTTCTGGGGTCATTTAAAATCGATAGTTTACAAAACTCCCGTTGAAAACCAGGAAGATCTTAGAAACCGAATAATAATGGCTTGCGAAAATATTAAAAACACCCCAGGACTTTTTAGAAATGTTAGAAATTCAATGATAAGACGGCTAGATGCTTGTATTTTAGCAGAAGGTGGCCACTTTCAACAATTTATTTAAATCAAGTTTGTTTGGTGTTACATAATATTATGTTTAGTTATTATTTAATTAATAAATTAATTTTGTTTAGTATAATATACTACGAGTTATCTCTAAAACTACCATTTTTTTCAAAAAGATAGTAGAGACAACTTTTGTTCCGCTTATATCAGTAATGCATAAAAATGCACCAGAGTTTAAAAAAATCAGTGGCGTATCACATATTTTCACAAAAAAAATATTGATGGTACCTTCACGCACGCCACTGGTGGAAGTAGGCAAACCCTTTTTTAACCAAAAAGTGCAGTTTAATACGAAATCAATCCACATCAATTTTCAATACCGTATCTTCAAGGAGTTCCGAAATTTTAAGAAAACAATTATTTTTTAAAAATATTTTAACACCCTGTATCTTAGAGGGTTAGCATTTTCGGACCCATGTTTATTTGAACTTTTCGTCTTAAAATGATGTCAGAAATCATATCCTAGATTTTCTTGATGTACTTAAGGACCACCCTGTATAATATTTGAGCAAACATTTGACTTATTCGACACAGGGAAAACAACATAACAAAGCGAGTAAAGTGTCTTATTAATAGATTATTCATGTATTTTTAAAGTGTTTTCTGCCTCATACGTTGCTTCCAATGTTATAATGTTTTTTATATTATTATACAGTGAATCCCAGAAGAAATGTCTAAATTCATTTAAAATTCAGCGGTAAGTTTTTTCAAAAAACGCTTGTACCCGTCGATTTTGATTTTTTAATTTCTTTTTTTTTGTGGTAATTTCATGTATACAGGGTAGCTCAAAAATAAGTTACGACCATCAACTTCATTTTTTCAAATGACAACATATATTTTTTATTTCATTTTTGAATTTTGCATTGAATTCTAAGCATGTTTCATGTACCATGTCCTATACATAAACTCAACAGTTATTGAAAAAATTAGGATTGAACATATCATTTAGGGAATCCAACGATCTATCAAATCTTCTGGCAATATGGCATTTTGGGCTCCATAATAAGTAAGAGTGTACTGTCTCACTGTCACCGTTTATTTCCATAGAAACTGTATGACAATTTTATTTCAAATAAGTATAATTATTGTCAAGCGTAGTTTCAAAGTTGCGGTTTCCACAATAATGGTGAAGTTAACGGAACGGGAAAAAATTTAAATTCTATGCATGGTTGGGTTTGGTGATAAAACACGTACTCAAATAGAAACAGCCCAAATATTTAATGAAATCCATCCTGATCGTCCTCCCATATGTCAAAAGATGGTGAGTAGAATAGATGCTAAGTTTAGAGAATTCGGTCATGTTAGAGATTTTCCTAAATCTGGTCGTCCTACTCGAGATGAAAATGAACAACTTGACGTTTTGCTTTCCTTGGAAGAAAATCCATGTACTCCCCTGTCGCACATTGGGGCCGATTTACACATGCCGAAATCTGTTGTTCACCGAGTAGTTCAAAAGCACAAATATCACCCATACAAAGTTATTCCAGTGCATGAGTTATTTGAAGATGATTTCGATAGGCGAAGTGAGTTTTGCGGACGCATGCAAAATATCTGCAATCTAGATAATAATTTAGTAAAAAATATTATTTTTTCGGATGAAGCTACGTTCTATTTGAATGGTAATGTGAACAGACCAAATTGTCGATATTGGGCAACAGAAAATCCGCATTGGATGATAGAGGTTCACAGCCAGTACCCTAAGAAAATAAATGTTTGGTGTGGAATCGTACGCGAAAGAGTAATTGGTCCATTTTTCTTTGAACAATCTTTAACTGGACAAGTATATCTCGAATTTTTCCAACTAGAATTAATTCCAGCATTAGCTAGGCTTTATTTCCGAATCCATTGGATCCAGACTCCCCTGACGAAGAACTGATATTCCAACAAGATGGTGCTCCTCCGCACTATGCGGCCACTGTGCGCACATTTTTGGATGAAACCTTTCCCAATTGGTGGATTGGAAGGAGAGGACCTATCGAATGGCCTGCTAGGTCGCCAGACCTAACTCCGCTGGACTTTTTTTTGTGGGGTTACCTCAAATCAAAAGTATTTGTTAACAGGCCAAACAATATGCAGGAGTTGAAAGAAAGGATCCGAAGAGAAGTGCGTGTCATAACTCCGGAAATGGTTGGAAACGTGTCAAATTAAATTAAAAAAAATAATTTATTATTTAACACGAACTGGTAGGACATAAAAGTTTGTATGCACCACGGGTACTAATAGATATATACCCTCGGGCGACTTACGAACCCTCGGGCGAGAGGCCATCGGCTTTGTAAGACTGTCGCCCTCAGGGCATAAGCATCTACTTAGTACCCTTGATACATAAATAACTATTACCTAATACCGTTTAAAACTCTCAAAAGAGGTTATTTTTATTTATAAAAAAATTTGAAGGAGTGTGATACGACCCTATCTGCGTGATTTCGCAGCATTTTGTCATTAATCAGTAACTGAAACATAACCCCGGACCAACACATGAGGTAATAAATGCTGCCATTAAATTCCAGCAAACATGATTGTGCCAAATGCGGGTTTCAACTACAATGCCGGCGTAATGCTGTTCCGTTGAAATATGCACTGAAACTGGCCGTGGATGTGTGGGTTTAGGTGTGTTGGAAATTTATTTTATGGGAAATAAATAGATACTGTGTTTAAAAATATATTACTGGGTTTATCAATTTATCGGAATGCACAGAGGTCAGCAATAGTGCACCAGGGTTCCATAGCTCCTATACGAGTTAAGTTAGAAATTTCAGTCATTAATTAGCTTATACTGTATCATGGAGTGCATTTCATTAATATTCATATTTTCCCATATATAGAGTGGCCCAAAAAAGTGTTATAACATAAAAACAAATTATTTTTTTTAAAAGGAACACACAGTATTTTATATATTTAGGTTCGTACTAGTTCCCTTTATAATTGCTTAAAATTATATATAATTTGCTTTGGTAGTTTAAGAGCAATAAATTAAAAACTTAAATAAATAATTTATTTTCTCTTTCACAGTATAATTGATAATGTCATAAATATTCCTTCTAATGTATAATTTTCCACTGAGGATCAGGGTATAATATGCTCTCGAAACATGTATGGGATAAATATTTGAAACAATATTTATCAAACTAGTGGGGCAGACCATGAGTTTCTTTACCTCTTTTAAAAAAAAGTTTTGGAGTCATGGGAACAAAAATCAAAAAACATTTTAAATTATTTTTTTAACCACGTCATTGGGTGAAATTTATGATAAGGGATCTAGAGATACTTTGAGATAGTGTTTATCAACACATTTCAAAATATTTTTTCCCAAATTTTTCAAATGGAGCACACTGTATATTATTCGTCTATATCATGTTAAATTCATAAGCAATTTTTTTTGTCATTCCAAACATGTAAGTTATTTCTCACCGTTTTCGGAATGATTCCAAATTTCATAAATTATGATGTTTAAATAGACAAATAATTGTTGGAAACTGCAATAACTATTCCAAATGTCTTGCATTTTCCATTTTGATCTCTGCACAATTGAACACGTTCTTGAAAATATCCCAACTCCATAGCGCTTATTATATATTATCTAATATAACAATCGCTGATCTACTTACGGGACATTATTTTCAACGAAAACAAAAGTTCTCTGAAGTTGCTATACTATTGTAATAGCATATTCAGACAACTTTTGTTTTTGTTTTTCTGTTAATCATTATTAGCTTCAAAATACTTTCTGATCCTTAGAGGGCATATATTTTATGAACAATGAAAAATTGGCTTCAAGTCAGGTGACCTATTGGTGGTCCTTTATCTGCTTGAATATTCTTGGTGTGAACATATCGGAGTCCTAAAGTATGTCATATTGAAAACAAAATGCTATTTAATAATGTTTTGTCCACGGACATCGACTTGGTTGCCAGGCACTCTATAGTTAACATCGTCAAACACAAGCAAAATTTATAACTTCCTGACAATGACGACAAAATACCTTTGATCTGGAATATGGACTAAAAGCGTTAGCGAATATGCCTCTATGTAGGTCGCACGTGCTTTGTTTATTCCTGATTGAGTTTGATGAGTTTGTTTATTATTTCGCTTTGCTTATTTTTCCGATCATTTTCAAATAACCTTTGATTAGGCTTAATTTGAATTAGATAAATATAAGGAAAATATTATTCCGAATTCAAATGACATTGAGTTGATGTATAGTGTGGCTCCGCAAAAAGCGCAATTTTTGTGTGGTCTAGACTGATATTAACACGTGAATTCGGAATGATTGTGTATATAAATATACATGCTATTTAAACTATTAGTAATTAACAACATTGCGAAACTTAAAACTGGTGAAATTGTAAATATTTGATGGAAAATTTAAAATGTTTTAATAGAACTGCCATTAAACCTTCTTATAAGTGTAAACATTTTTTTGTATCGTTCTTTTCTGTGTTTAGGAACTCCTCCTCGCTTTTTGTGGTGATCATACGGAGTTTTTTTTTTATATAATCTAACACAAGCACTATAGGAAAAATCCTTTAGGGCACTCTGGGAGTGGTGCGTGTGCTCATTCGTTGGGAGAACGACCTCCGGAAGGTCATTCCATAAGGATGAAGTTCTCCAGATGAAAGAATTCTTAAATAATGAAGTTCGAGGAGTACTAAGCTTAACCACATATGGATGGGCGGCAGTGGTTCGTCGTGTATTTCTGCTATTCGCCGCTCTGGGCGGAATTAAGAGGACAAGGTCAGCCGAGCACTTTCGATGAAAATATCTGTAAAAGAGAGTCAAATCCCCAACCTGTCTTCGATGTTCTAGACTGTCGAGGTTCTTCGTCAGTTCGTGGTCTCCAATCAGACGAATGGCCCTCTTTTCGATGGTATCCAACAGCCGAAGTGTATGTTTGGGTGCAGAACTCCAGACATGAGAGCAGTAGTTCGGAAGAGTACACCAAGCTTCTGAGAAGCTATCTTGGCGATTGCCACAACGTGGTTATGCTAAAACATATTTTCTCCTAGATTGACGCCCAGCAAATTAATAGATGAAGCCAACCTATAGCCGGTTCTGTAATGTTAACCTTTTTAGAGAAAATTGCTGCCTGGTTTTCTTTAGAGTTAAATTTCACTTGGTTACTGTCACCCCAAGCCAAAATTTCTTCCAGGTCTTTGTTAAGGCATGATACCTCATGCTGTCTGCGAAGATATGCGTCTGCAGCCGATGTTTGTGCATTCAAAGAGAAAGATGAGATAAGTGTGCTATCGTCAGCGAAACTAAATATCGGGTTTTGCGTTTTCACTAGAAGGTCGTTAATGTAGAGTAAGAAGAGAGTGGGAGACAATATGGACCCTTGAGGAACACCGGCATTGATGGTGAAGGTGTCTGAGAGAAATCCGTCAATCGCCACTTGCAGAGAGCGGTCCTTAATAAAGCTAGACAACCATGCACAGAATCCACTGGGCATACCATAGGATCGCAGTTTACTCAGAAGTCTCTCAATCCAAAGATGGGTGACATAGGCTAGATGATCTCCAGTTGATCTGGACTTCCGAAAACCATATTGATGATTGCTGATAATGTTGAAGCCCTCCAGGTACTTTAGAAGATGTTGGTTAATAGCTTCCTCCATTACTTTTGATATAACTGAAAGCAATACGACCGGTCGGGTTTGTCGGGTTTGTTCGCAGTTGCTAGGCAGGGTTCTCTTACCTTCCTTTGGTATAGGCTGGACTCGCGCCGTCTTCCAGCACGATGGAAATACTCCTTGTTTGTAGGATAAGTTAAAAAGTCTACAAAATACTGGTGTTAGTTCATCGGCGCATCTCTTGAGAACTATAACAGGAATTTCGTCTGGACCAGAAGCTTTCTTGACGTCGAGCCCTTTCAGGATTCGTTTGACGGGACGCTGACGGAACACGATTTCAGTCATTGTGGACTAAACTGCAGGAATGTTGAGTGGTGTTCTTCCCTGGAAAGAGTGGAATGCGAAGAAATTAGTTCAGCAAGTAAGTTTGCTTTGTCTCCGGCTGTGGATGCTATTGTACCATCGAAACATGTTAGAGGTGGAATAGTTGATTTGGTAAAATTTTGGCTGACGGCCTTAGCGACTGACCAAAAGGACCTTGATCCGCTTGGACTATCAAGAAGTTTGTTTTTGATTCTCACGTTATGGGCTTCTTTGTTTTGATTTATTGTTAGCTTACATTGGTTTCGAGCGGTAATAAAGATGGTAGTAGGATTAGTAGTACAAGTAGTTAGTAATGGGTAATATACCTATGTCGGTCTTTTTTTATTTAGCACTTTGTTATGTTACCTTGCGAAGTGTATTAAAGCATTGTTAACAAATGCAATATAATAACAATTTAATTGGTTAAATAGTTTTAACATGCTCGCCTGGAAAACCCATTTTACGAAAAAGTGGGCCTCTATTATTCTACGACACATGAGTCTAAAACCGGGACGGAAGGGAAAGCAAGTTATCAAATTCTCTTCCAAGCATAGGCATGCTAAAATTCATTTTGAATCACCGTTCCCCATCAAATACTAATAGCAAAACACAGTATTAAAACAATAAAAGGTTATCGCTCCGCCATTGGAGGTTGACAGCAGTTGTGTCTGGTTCCGGCGCACGCCTGATTACAGTTTCACTTGATATCTTTATTAATCGATATCTCTGATATTGACGAATCAGGCACCGGGGTCGAAACTTTCGATGGCAAACTGTCTGTGGTGCCAGATTTACAATTTAACAAAATGTTTGAAGTATAGATCATGGATTTAATTCAAAAAAATATTCATTATCTTTAATAATTTTGCAATAAAAAATTAATACGAACATAAAATATATATATTGTGATCCTAGTCTTCATTTGTAAGCTAATTTATATTCGATATTTTATTATAAATACGAATGTAAGTTTATTAACAAATTTAATAAGACAACCAGATAATCTCGCCTTGAGGTTTTTATTTTTTTCCCGCATTGTTTTCACTGTTTCATACTAATGTGCCAAATAACAGAACGGTAGTTATTAAATATTTTCGATCGCAAGTCACGCAGAGAGCGGGGAATGCACTAGCTCGACGGGTCGAGGCGTCCACACTCGAGCTCGGTGCAGTGAGAATCATTAATATTTCCATACTTTCGAAAAATATCCGAAATTTGAATCATTATGTTTATTGCTGAATTTTATAAGCAACCATGGGATAAATGAATGTCTACACGAATTACGCAAAACTAGGTATATTAAGATAGTTGCTTTCATACTATTTTTTTTTCCTGGGGTTTTATGCTTTTTTTCTCTCTTATATACAGGCTATTATGGAAATGACGTATTATATTTAAATGGGTGACTCCTTGGGTGTCCTAGAGAAGCGCTACATATTTTTTTCAAATCGGCCGTTTTAAAAGTGGGGTAACAAACCCACTTACTCATAGGTGACTCCGCGGTAATGAATTATTGCACCCTGTGGCAGTGTATCACAAACACCTGTTACTCGCAATGATGCCAAACTGTGTAAAAATGTGAAACTTTAGTTTCTTATAAAAATAAAAATTTAGCTTACTTAGGAAGTAAATCCCGGACGCTGGCACGAGTAAGGAATCCAGGGTACAAACACCTTTAGTTCTTTTTTCTATTGGAAAAGCTTTATGCTCATCATGTGCCCTAATGATAGCGTGGGACTGCATAATAAGCTTATACCCACTAAACCCCATTCGGCCACTTCTTTCCAATCTCGGAACATAACCGGCATGTCGTCGAGAGAAAAAAACACATAGTGAACTAGAACAAACTACACTAAATCACTTGAAGAAAACACACAGACACCCATGAGTTTCAAATTAGTTCTTTTAAGATATGCATCTATTATTAGATTACACAAAAGCAGTAAACACTAACAGGTAATTACACTTTACAATAACACTACCGTACATATAGAACAACGGCATTTAGAAGATAGGATACAAATTATTTCGCAATAGAAAAATAATAAAAAGGCTAATTTCTAATGGGCCTAAAACATCAAATTATTAATCCTTTACTGAAGAATGATGAAATAATTATGTTGACAGACAGAACATCCCCTTCACATTGACGCGTCCAAGGCTCAAGTGCTTCGTACATATTCGGAAAAATAACTCGAACTAGCGCGGTTGCCATTTCCGAGAGTATAATTATACAGGAAAATAATATTACAGAAGGAAATTTTCCAATTTATGAATATAATCTTATAAAACATCGAAAGTGGCAACGCTGTATATTTAGATATTAGCCCTAATAGCTCAATATCGATGGACCGAGTAAACCCGAACATGTCAAACAGACTCAAACGTGTCATTTACTTTCAAAATTTCAAGATGTCAAATACCAATGTATGGAAAAATTATATTATTTCCCAGACCACTCGATGAAACATTATACAGTAAGGGTGTATTTTTGTCTACACAGTAGCACTTTAAAATACTAATTCAGATTGAATGGTACTTAGATGTGTTGATGAGACGCATACAAATCTAAGAGAAAACTAATGTGAATTTATGTGGTTTTGTTTTTGTGATTTGTGAGGTTTTTGTACCGGTTCTTGTTCGGGTTACCTACTTGGTGTTTTTTTAAATTAAGTTGGTTTTAAATAAGGTCAAAAAGGTTAATAAAATTAAATTTTTTTTTTCTAAAGGGTAAAGTGGCATTTAAGTTGTTCAGATCCGACGGGTATCGTTCGAATTGAACAAATGAGTACATATCTGACCATTTATAAACTCCGCGGCGGTTCGTTCGAGTCAGTTCAAGTTTATAAATCAGTTTCCCAGCGAACTGAACTGAACGCAAAAGTTTATAATAATGTACCATGGGAAATAAACAACTTCGAATCTGTCAAACGGTTATTGACTTTCTAAAGAGTTTACCCTGAAAATGTGACAACACTACTCAAAATTCAGTGACGGTTTTTGCCATATGTTGCTTTGTTTACCTTTCTCCCAGTGTTAGCACGTGCTTCATTTTGGTTTGACATCAGATCATGTACAGGACATATTAAATTAATGCGCCATTTTTATATATAATTTTTACAAATATTTTAAAACAGTATACGGGATATGGGCAACTGACCAAGTCGTCGCGTGATTCTCGGAAGAATCCATATATATTAAGTAATTATTCCCCGGTATGCCATGCATCCTATTGTTTAGTTAGTTGGTCAATAAAATATTACAAGGAAATATTTATAAAAGCTTCACCTACCTCCAGAGACTATTATAAGATGGGCAACTTGGGTAATTGCTACCATGTATTATGGCGATAAATTTAGACAATTTAGAACCTTGATACTTAAATTTGAAGGTACACGAAGTGAATCATTTCAAGAAGTCAGGAAGTTTTAGAAATACCCGAACTTGCACACAATTTGGCTTTCATTAAAAGTTATTTTAAATACAGAATCCAATTTTTAGAAAACAGTGCAACCCGTGAATGTTATTAAAAAAATTTCCAGGAACTATTCGTCAAACAATGAAAGAAAAATTGGTTCAAACTATCCCAAAAATGCAGGATTCCAGACATTGCCAAAAATATATAATATTTTGAGTGGTGGGCAAAATTTCGATTTTGAAATAGATCCAGAAATTATAATGAAATTTAAATATGCGAAAATCAGCAACCTGTGTATGTAGAACGTAATTATTCTACTTATAAAAATATTCTAAAAGACAGAAGACATAATTTTACCACGGATCATTTCCAGAAACATTTAGTTATACATTCTTTAAGCATTAATAAAAATAGCAGCATATAAATAATAAATAACAATATTATTCAATTATTATCATACAACTTATTGGTTTACAAATATAATTTTTGCTTAATTTGCTTATTTGATCTTCTTTGATAAATTTTGTGCTTTTTCAAGCTTTTTTTACGGGTCTCTAGTTATAATAATTATATTTATAAATAAATATTATCATCATTATGGGCGTGAGGGTGAGTTTTGACTATTTTTCGATATTATTTTTTGTTGTCTATATACCCCCACCGGTTACTTTGAATGATCTTGATAACCTTCTTGAACTTTTTGTTGTTTCTTTTCCTGTATTTGAAAAGAATGTCTGTATTTTGGGTGATTTGAATTTGCCCTCATATTCTGATTTTGTGGATAATGGCGTGGCGAATAATTGTATAACTGCCTTTAATTACTTTTTGATTTACATGAAGTTAAAGCAGGGTAACTATGTAAGGAATTTCAACAACAGAATCTTGGACCTAATATTGCATAATAATAAAAAATGTATTGTTGAGGGTGCTTTGGATGTGCTTGTAAAGGAGGATGAGCATCACCCTGCCCTTTCTGTGTCACTGGAATATTCTCATCCAGTTAATCGCAAGCGTGATTTCGCATTGAATCTTGAAAACAGCTATAATTTTCGTAGAGCAAATTTTCCGCTAATGTATAATATGTTTTCAGATATTAATTGGTATTTTCTTACATCCTTTGATAGTGTAGAGACTGCGTGTTCTTCTTTCTATACAAAATTATTTGAGATCATTGACTTATGTGTACCTCGATATAAGAAGTTTCCGAAGAAAAAGTATCCCCCGTGGTTTACTTCAAATATCATACAAAATATAAAAAAGAAGGACCGATTCCATAGAAATTTCAAAAGGTCAGGATGTCTTCAGTCGTTGCAGGATTTTAAATCTATAAGATCTATTGTTAAAAGGGACATTCAAATTTCTTATAATGGTTATTTGCGGAAAGTTGAGATTGATATAAAACGGGATCCCAAAAGGTTCTGGGCTTTTATTAAGAGCAAGAGGGAGACCTGCAATATTCCAAACGTCATGTCTTTTAATAATAAAGAGCTAAATACCCCTACTGATATTTTGAGTCATTTTGCAACTTTTTTTAAACAGTCTTTCTCTGATGTTACTAGCAATCATGTAATAATTCATGAATCCCCCTATGCACAGGACATTAGTATCCACTACTTTTCTGAAGCTGATGTTGTGAATGCTTTAAAAAGTATTAAACCGAAGTTTACTACTGGACCGGATTCTATTCCGGCATTTTTAATCCATGACTGTCGTTTTGTATTGGCGAAACCGCTCCAGCTCATTTTTAACTTATCTTTGAAATGTCAAACAATTCCTCAGCTGTGGAAAATTTCCAGAGTATGTCCTGTACACAAAAAGGGCGACAGATCAGAAATAACAAACTATCGACCAATATCAATTATTTGTAATTTTTGTAAAGTGTTTGAATTCTTGCTCCGCAATTCTATCTTTCCGCTTGTCCAAGGACAAATAATTCGGCAGCAGCATGGATTCTTTAAAGGTAGATCAACAACAACAAACTTGCTTAGTATCTCACAAAGCCTTGCGGAATCGATAGATGAGGGTCTGCAGACTGATGTAATATATTTGGATTTTTCAAAGGCGTTTGACCGGCTTGATCACTCTATTTTAATTTCAAAGCTTAACAGATACGGTTTCTCACAGCCTTTAATAGCGCTTATCAGGTCATACCTTTCTGACCGCCGTCAGTATGTAGCTCTTCACGGCTATAACTCTGGTAACTATACAGCCAGTTCTGGAGTCCCACAGGGTTCGGTACTGGGGCCGTTACTTTTTATTCTCTTTATAAATGATATTGGCTTAGAGCTAACTGTTGAGTTCTTGGTATATGCGGATGATATTAAAATATTCAAAGTGATTAGAAATATCAATGACTGTATTATTATTCAAAACAACTTAGATCTAATTAATAATTGGTGCTTGAAAAATAATCTTCAGCTAAACATTGAGAAGTGCAACGTTGTATCATTCACAAACAAACTTTCTGTCATTAAACATGACTATGTACTTAAAAATACAGTTATCTCCCGCTGCGACTCATTCTGCGACCTGGGAGTAGTTTTTGACTCAAAACTTTCTTTCGTCCCTCATATAAATAAGGTAGTGGGTGAATCTCTGCGGGGTTATGGGTTTATTGTGCGCTGCACAAGAGATTTCAATAACAGTGATGTCTTGAAGACATTGTACAATTCATATGTACGGTCCAAGTTAGAATATGCTGCAGTAATCTGGGCTCCTGAGTACAGTGTTCATATTAATGCCATTGAAGGTGTTCAAAGAAAATTCTTAAAATATCTTAGCTTTAAGAGAGACGGAATATATCCCATTCAGGGTTTTCCTCAATCCAGGTTACTTGAGGAATTTAATTACGGATCTCTCAGTGATCGCCGTGATTACCATCTTTTGATTACTTTGTTTAAATTGTTAAACAATCAGTTGGATTGTATGGACATTTTGACGAAGCTTAACTTCAACGTGCCGCGCTTAGGTTCACGGCAAAACATAACATTCTATTTACCATGTCCAAGGACAAATATTTTGAAGTTTTCTCCTATTTTTAAAATGTGTGACAAATACAATAAACACAATGAATTGGATTTTTTTAATTGCTCGATAAACATAGTTAAAAAGCTGGTGCCTCACTAAACTGCTTTTCAATTATATCATACGGTTTGCATATTTTTTTGTTTATTGTAAGACTAAATAAGTTTTCAAATTTGTAATATAATGTAATGTAATGTAAATATATCTTATCTTAAGTTCAATTAAGATTATGTGCCTATATCTTTTGCCCTGCCTTGTAGTTGGGAAATGTTCCTGTAAGGCAGGTAAAGTAAATAAATATAAAATAAATAAATATATTCCATAAAGAAATACTGCCGTAAAATAAAATTATTAATTCTCTTAAATCGTAGACAAGTTTCCTGTCTTTGTCGTATATTTAACCCTTAAACAAGACCAAATTTCTGCATGTAGTACATGGTGACCCATTTATCGGTTCATTGGTGCATTAATTGGTTAAAAGTGTTAAGTCATGCAGATTATTTGATAGGAGAGAATGCAAATATGTTCAACATTAGGTAACTGAACTGTGATTCCGCAATATTAAATTAAATTGTACGAATATCTCCATTTGTTTGAAAGTTGGAGACAGTGGAGAACATTAATTTTATCTAATTTTCATTGCATTAATTGTTGCTACTTGTTTGGTTTTCTTTTAAACGAGCGAAGGGAGAATAATCTATAAAACCATGCTAGAAAGCATCTTACAATAAGCGTCCCCAAACAATAATTTATTGGAAAATAAATAAATACACTGTAATGATTCCGCAGTTGGATTCTTCTAGAAAACTCAAAACCATAGGTTTTTTTTTCTCAAAATGTCCTTCTGACGAGTATTATTATTTAATTATTAGTCCCCTCTTTTTTACATGCGTTATAAATTTTTGCCACGATTTATTTTGTTTGCCTGTTGAAATGTTTACTTCTAATTATTGTCTGATCCATCATGTAATTGATAAAACAGAAATATTAGCAAAACGCTAAAGCCGGTAAAATAATCAACCAAAAAATTTCCTCCCCGCGTTTCATGCTACTGTAGAGACAAATTTCTGCGTTTTAACGGCGCTATGCAGAGCGGAACTAAAAAATAAAATAAAATTAATTAAGTTTTTGTTTTAGTGTAAGATGTCAAATTTTTTAAAACACATTTCATGATATATTTTATGAAACCTATAATGAGTCGGTGTATCAACTTACTTTCTTTATCTTTAATTTATTTGCCCTTGAGTCAATCTTAACACAATTATTTCTTGTTAGCTTAATAAAAGGCTATGGAAAAATCTTGCAAGGTTTCGACCCTTAGCAAAAATCAGACCACGGCTACAGCTTTGCCATATACAGGGTGTCCCAAGTAAAGTGGCCTATTAGAAGTATCTCGGAAACTAAATGAGATTTTATTTTGAAAATTTGGCTGTGGCTGTAAGAGATGGTTTTTCTACGTTTATAAAATATTTTCGATGGTGCGGTGTTGCCGGATCATACCGAAAGTGGTAGCAACTTCGGAATTTTAAATTAATTTCCCTATATATTATATTTTTTTTTGGAATCTAGATAAAAATCTAGAACAGTTTTTTGTATAATATCATATACCTATCTTTAAAGTTTTTGAATTATAAATAATTTTGTGATTTTTTAACGCCGTATCGGGAACAAACCTGAGAAGAAAATCGTATCTTTTTAGCGGTTGCAGCTAGAAAGCTGAAATTTTGACAATAGTTTCATAAGACCATCGAAATTTTATAATTTTGAACAGTATTTAATTAGTTTTATACAGGGCGTATCCATAACAATATTTCTGAGGCAGATGAATTATTGCAAAAATCTTCTTTTTTTTAAATGGGACACCTTGTATTTGATATGATTTGCTAATGGAGGATCGAATTTTCTATCTAATGATATAAAGTGTTCCTATACCTATCTTCAGTATTTTCGTAGTTATAGCGAAATTTAAAAATTATTTTATAAAAATATATTTTTTGGTAGTTGGCTGTGGATTCATAGAAACAAAATAATGAAAAATCCATGTGACGTTATGTCTGTGTTGTTGTACAAAAAATGGTTAACCAATAAGGAATTTATTAATAAATAAATAAACAAAATGAAAATTACGCAACAACACCAATAAAATAACTATTAACTAAATTGTTTAAAATGCTTGGCTTTTAAACATTCATAAATTGTGGTTATAACATGTTTATTTGTCATCTTTTTCATTCCTTTCCCTTCTAGAAACCCCAAAGCTGTTCGGGTTTACTCGATTTTCTAAATCTTCCCTTGTTGTGACGGGTGTCTTGTATACTATTTCTTTAATCCTACCCCATAGATATAAATCTAGGGGGTAAGATCCGCAGACCTTTGGGCCATTTCCATGGACCGCCTCGGCCAATCAACTTTTTGGAAGTCATAGGAGCTGCATCAGGATGCAGTTCATTAAATTTTCTGCAAGTTCTAGATAAAACTCTACCACACTCCCCATGAATAGAAAATAAACTTAAAATATCTAAGATCGAATAATGTGAATTAGCCATTTTTATTACAACCACACAGACATAACGTCACATGGATGATTTTTCATTATTTTGTTTCTATGAATCCACAGCCAACTACCAAAAAATATATTTTTATAAGATAATTTTTTAATTTCGCTGAAAATACTGAAGATAGGTATAGGAACACTTAATATCATTAGATAGAAAATTCGATCCTCCATTAGCAAAACATATCAATATTAAAAAATAAAAGACTTTTGCAATAATTCATCTGCCTCAGAAATATTGTTATGGAGACGCCATGTATAAAACTAATTAAATACTCTTCAAAATTATAAAATTGCGATGGTCTTGTGAAGCCATTGTCAAATTTTCAGCTTTCTAGCTGTAACCGCTAAAAAGATACGATTTTCTTTTCAGGTCCCAATACGACGTTAAAAAATCACAAAATTATTTATAATTCAATAACTCTTAAAGCTATGTATATGATATTATATAGAAAAGATGAAATATCAAAGTATTTTACGTAAAAATAGTTCTCTTAGTTCATATTGATAGGACTTACAGTTTGTAGGTAACATCGTTTTGTAAAAAAAATTACGTTCATAAAAGAGTTCATTAAAAATAATAATGATGGCGAAATTTGTAAATAGACGGCCATGGATTAAAATTGATATTTGTTTCTTTTGACACTTCTGTATCAGATATTGTTTGCTGCTATTATTGTTATGAAATTAGACTTAATAGATCAGGAAATGCAAAACTTTTCAAACCACGACCTTGCTGATATACGGATATTATAATAGACGTTCCTTCGCTGCGGTAGGTACACAGGAACTTCGCAGACGTTTTCCCCAACGGAGAATTCCTGGGCGAAAAGTATTTGAGAGAATTCATAAAAAGGTGGAGAATGGTTCGTATCAACATCTTCGTGGGCAAGGACGATCTATAGGGGATTATAATTTGGAAAATGCACTTCAGCAAATAGATGATTATAGATAGGTCTATTTGAGCACGCTCTCAATGAGTAGTTCTTGTTTTAAATTTCTCTGTTATGGTGAGACTTGACTAGGTAGGTATTTAATAAAAATAAAATTAGTAACTTCGATATTTCAACCCTTAACCTTGACGCCTATGATTAAAATTTTTAAATTATGAATACATGAAATGATTTAGCGTCAAAAGTTTATATACATACCTAATTTCAAAATTTTATTATCAACGGTTTCGAAAATATTTAGAAAAAAAGGTCTTCAGGGTTCCCCATTCTGAGAGCTGTAGCCCCCTTAGCATGCATTTCTGCACTTATTCCCCTATGACAAAATTCTATTATTTTTAGCCGGATATACAGGGTGTTTTTTAATTGAGGCCGATACTTAAATTTGTAAATCCTTGGGTAATTTTAAGAAGAAAAGTTAATATTAACATATGTCCCAAAGCTTTTCATTTATGAGCTACAGAATGTTAAAATTTAAACAATAATTTTTTATCATAATTATAATCACTCTTAGATATTTTTATGAAATTTTGTACACACCATTCATTATCAAACAGAAATAAAATGTTTGTTTGGTAATTTTTTACGTAGAATTCAGTAACGTACTCAGATTTTTTTTTATATTCAACAATAATCATTAAGGAGCAATTTTGATATTAAATGGTTGATTAAAAAAAAGTTATTGATTAATTTTTAATATTCTGTAGCTCAAAAATGAAGAGCTTTAGGACATACAATGTGTCCACGGATAGAGTTCGGAAGAGGAAAAACTTTTTTATTTGTAGATTTAGAAGAAAAAGTAATTCTTCATAAAAACGTCTGCTTGTGTCGAAACTACAATTTCTAATACCAGATTTACGATTACTATATAGAGTTAGTCAGAAATAACATTTTCAGTTTTTTCGATTTCGATTTTTTTTCAAATTTTATGAAAATATTTTCAAATCCGTGATTTATTTCACCAATTGTTTAAAAAACCTAATAAACATTTTTTCAAAGTGGTTAATTGCACAGCTAATACTAAAATAATAAAATATCAAGTAGCCTGTTCTAAATAAATGAAATGCTTAGTTTCTTTGTATGGTTCAAATTATTGACAGTTGTGTCATACTTTTCTCATAAATCTGCATAATAGTGAAAACAGAAAATTCCTACGTTAGAACAAAGAATTTATATTGTCTGAAGTTATGGTTTAGGATACGAAAAAAGCTATATGGCAGTTCTCCGACAATTCCATGAGATATGGCCTGATGTTCCTCTCACGGACGTGGGATTAAAAAAAATTGTAATGAAATTCGTGAGAACTGGTAGTGTTTTGAAGAAAAAAAGGGAGAAGAAAAAGTATGATGAAGATGATGCTGAAACTGTAATGATAAAGGATTCGGTTAGAAATTTTCCTAAACTGTCTTTAAGAAAAAGATCTTCTCAAATTGGTAATGTTAGTAAATCTCTAGTAGAAGAGATATTAAAATTCAATAAAATTCGTCCGTATAAATCCAAATTTATTCAGTTTCTGGAAGAAAGTCGACATGAAGCGTTTGGATTTTTGTTTGTGGATAGGGGAAAATATCCGTAGACAAAGAAGTTTTGTTAATAATACTATTTCCTCGGAGGAGGCCACTTTTTAAAAAAAAAACACAAACGGGGTAGTCAGTTCGCAAAACTATCGCTATTGGAGCCGTGACAACCCTAATTTTCGTTTTCGCTCTAGAAGACAGTATTCAAAAAAAGTTAACGTGTGGTCTGCTATTTCTTATAATGGAATAATTGGACCATATTTTATTGAAAACAATTTAAATCAACACACTTATTTGCATCTTCTGAATACTTTTTTATGATCATTTGCAAGATATACCTTTAGCTGATCGAATAAAATTACACTTTCAACAAGATGGCTGTCCCGCTCATTCCACGATAATTGTTCGTGATTGGCTAAATCATCAGTTTGGGAATAAATCGATTGGAAGTTATGGTCCAAATGAGTGGCCACCTAGGAGTTCCGATCTCACAATTATGGACTTTCATTTGTGAGGATATCTGAAGCAACATGTGTATAAAACCAATTTCAATAATAAATTGGATCTCTTGAAAGAATAAATAAGAGAAGTAATTATAAATATCCTAATACAGCAAATTAGGAACTATTATCGGGAATTCAGATATCGAGTTGAACTATGCGCTGAACTCGATGGTACCACGTTTGAGTAGAACTTTATTTATTTTAATATTTTATAATTGATGAATTAAAGAAATATGACATGTAAAAATAAAAATACAAATAAAAAATAGTTTTCTTACAACAAAATCGTTATTCGGCCAGATATAAAATTATATTTTAATAAGAAAGCAACAATAGTTGTTTGTTTTTACGTAAATCCGTTTTAAACAAAATCCAAAAAATTAAAAATATTATTTCTGACTAACCCTGTATAGTAATTGTAAATTTGGTATTAAAAATTGTAGTTTCGACACAAGCAGACATTTTATGAAGAATTACTTTTTCTTCTAAATCTATAAATAAAAAAGTTTTTCATCTTCCGAACTCTATCCGTGGACACATTGTATGTAATATTAACTTTTCTTCTTAAAATCACCCAAGGATTCACAATCTTAAGTATCGGCACTCAATTAAAAAACTCCCTGTATATCATTTTTACACATTTTCACGTTTGTCTAGGTTGATTTGAAAACACTAGGCATAACATTATATTAAAATTTATTAGATTACTGGTAGGTTTAATTGTTCTAATTGAAAATTACATGATTCCTTTCTGTTAACTCTTCTTACAACACAACTAACGGCAGCTTAATTGTTTGCTCTCCTTCGGTCCGATGTTCAGAAACTACGGGGCATACAATACAATAACTCCGTTATTATTAAATATACAGCATCTTATGGAAATTACTTACTATATTTAAATGAGTTGCTCCTTGGGTGTCCCAGAGAAAGAAAAACACTTTATTTTTAAATTGAATGTCTAAATACTTAGGTAAAAAGTCGTTTATCTCACATGCTGCCGAGCCGCCCGCTCTATACACATCTGTTTTCAGTTAACAACTATATGTAGATAAGTAGTCTGAACCAGTGCTGCGCTGCCAGATCACACTGCGTGATTCAACCTTGCGTACTGAAACGCCGCATGGTTGTTGAAGTTGAAAAACATACTGCCAGATCATCCGCGTGAATCAACTTTGCGTGCTCAAACGACGCATACTTGCTGCAGTTGAAACACGTCTTTAGTACATTTCTATTCTCGATAACTTTATGTTGCCAGCGTCATTTGTCTCTTGGATTCCCACCTGCCTGTATATGAATTTCAAACATTTTGTAAATAATAAATAAGATGCATGTAAAAATTATCAGTTGTAGCACTAGCCGTTTGTTTGTTTTGTTATGTAATAATATATAATAATAAATGTGATGCGATTTTAATTTTACGTGATATTATTATTGGTTAGGTTGCAAAACATACATTGTGTGCCTGTTTATGGAATTTAATTATGAAACGAATTATTTTTAAATACTGGTTACAATTACTGCATTTTTTTGTCTAATGAGTTAGAAAAATAACCGACTAGGCGGATCAGTGACATCCTATTGACAAAAACTGATGTTCCAAATGCGAGTTTCCTTTAAATTCCTCTACGTGTTTGTTCGCGTTTACAATTCTTCATGTTGCAGAAAAAAAATCCCATGCAAAGAATTCTTCAAGAAGGTAAGCTATGATAGAATGAAAAACATGATGTTTGATAATGTGTAAATATGACAACACCGGCTAAAAGTCACTGGCTCTTTTGAGACTTGACCTAGACAGTTATTGATTGTGTACGTCTCCAGTGGCGGCCAAGTAGTTTTTCGGGTTTCACATAAAGTTAGATATCTTCTGGTTTATTAATTCAAAGCGCCATTTATGGTTATTTCTCTTCAATTGGCTTCCATCTCAGGATTTGCGGGTTTAAATATAATAAGTCATTTCCATATAACCCTATAATTTATCATTCGACTTTATGCTGATAATACTAGCATAATATATTTTTACGAGAACTCCAATAAAGCTCAACAAGAACTACAAACTTACCAATCTCTAAGAATGTACAGTGGAAGAACCTCTATATATCAGCGAGACAGAATAAGTTGGCAAGAACGAATTATTTTGCCTTGGATTATATATAAATGACAGGCTTACCTGGGAATGAGCAATTTTTTCGCATGTTTGCCAAAATATTGCTCCAGCTGTTGGAATTCTGGGAAGGGCTGCAAGTTACCTTAACATCTTCCAGCGAAAATCAATTTACTATTGTGTGATACATAACCATCTACCATATTTAACTTTAATCTGGTGCAAAACTTCCCAAATTAAACTACATTCACTTGACAACAAAGCTCTTGTTCCTACAAAGTTGTTCAATCTTTCGCGTCTATATCCGACGGAACAGCTGTTTATACAAGATAAAATCATGTGTTTCATCTATATACACTATTATACACCTTCCAGGTTAATAAATATATCCACCATTGCCAGACTGGAACCACGCATACAAACTTACACCTAACTACATCAAAGGAAGTCCATAATTATGATATCCGGTTTGCAAGTAATATAAGGACAACGTGAGCTATACAAAGAAGTATATTAATGGAAGGGGTGCAGAAGTACCATAAGATTCCACATAAGGAGGCTTAATCATCAAGTATTTAAGAGAATACGAAGAGACTTGATTTTCGACAATTTCTTCTGATCTCGTCTTGGATATTTGCCTGGTCTTATGTTACAAAATTTGTTATGTGACTTTGATTATTTTTGTTTGGTTTTACCAGTTCATTCTGATTTATTTTATTGTTTCCTACTTCTCTCTTCTTGAACTAAAGAGAATACACACATTCCATGACCTCCATAGTGAAAGCTGGTTCATAACATATATGTAAATGTATAGTACTTAGTTCTCTTTTTCTAAAATGTATATTTATGTATTATATTATTGATTGTATGAATAAATGAATTTATTATTATTATTATAAAATATCCTTCCTTAATAATTCACTAAAGATATTAAATGATAACTAATCAGCTCCAAACGCTTGCAATTATAATTATTTTATAAATCCGAACCGACCTGAGACAAGATTAAAGTAAACAATCTTAAAAAAATTATTAGCTGGGAATTTGCCTTATTTTTACATTTTTTTAAAATAACCTCCTGTTATTGACTTCATTATCGTTTGTTAATTAATATCGTTCGTTTTGTCATTAATTTTAATTAAATTATGTGACCAATATTTATGATTCATCGGTGCATTAATTCGTTATTTGCTGTCTGTGACAGTGACCAATCGGAAATGCTGAATCATGCAAATGATTTTATAAATTAAGTATGTGCAAACATCCAATAAAGCGAATGGTAGCAACTCGAAACACTCATTATTATTTATAGTCTAGCTGTCGTGGACGCTCACTAGGGAGATTTCGACTATGTTTCGAATTAATATTATAGAACATATTTTTCTACGAACATCCTAATGCTACTTCTGCTGGACTGGGATTTATTTTGAAAATACTTTAAAACAATCCCCGAAACATTGATATAAGCTGAGCGGAGGGCGCTGACCGAGGTGCATTTCCCATAAACTGAGCTGGATGGGTCTAGCGAGGTGCATTCCCCCGAACTCAACCTGATTTTAACGTACAATTTTAATATTGGCTTCCTTATTTATTAATTTTGATAATATTTTTTTATTTGGGGCGGCTAAGTTCCTTATCTCTAAAATCTATAACCGTTTTATGACTCAAATGATAAAAAAAACTAGTTGACATTTTGTGTTCCTAACATATATTGAAATATTATATTTATGGGGGCTCGACAGATATTTTCATTCAGAAAAAGAATAGTACAAAAATATAATAATAATAAATACATTACATTAAAAAGTGAAATACAAGAAAATTTATATAAACAATATGGATTCAATTTAAGGCGCAGTCTAGCCAAAGGCTACTTTACTGAACCTCAACCATCCCAAATTAAAAAGAAAAAAGGAAGAAAAAAAAACACTTGAATACAATAAAAAAATATAGGAATAGTCAAAGTTAAGATCAAAGTTCTGATATACCCAAACATATTAAAACTGGTCTACATAGAGGTAAACACTGAATTAACGCAGATATTGCATAAAGATAAAAAAAATAAAAATAAAAAATAATAATAATAGAATAAATTAATTAGGAATTTTGGAGATTGAGCAAATATTTCTTTCTTATACAAAATGTTAAATTTGTTAGAGTTGAGAAAAAGAAGATGATTTGGTAAATTGTTATATAATTTAACACAGTTATAAGTGAATGTTCTCTGAAACATGTCACTATGATAATGAGGAAGAGTAATTTTATTAGATTAGAATCATTATGTTACGTGAATGTATATAATCGCGAAATTGGAACTTATTTTTTATAAGGTAATGAAAATACGCAAAATACTAGTGAACTTTATGGTCTAGTAAAAGGTTTTTTTAATAGAAATATTTATCTCACTTCATTTTATAGTGCAAATCAGAAAATAGGTCACAATATTTTGAGATTAAACTTTTGACATTGTTAAGGCCGACTGTAAAAGAAAAGAACATATTTAAGCATTTTTGATGTAAAGAAGAAAATTATGATTTTGGAAACATTAAAAATGTTTACTGAAATTTTAGAAAATTAAGGTGGAAGAATAAAGTGTAAAACTTACCTTTAGTAGCAGAAAAAGGAGAAAAATTTGTATATAGGTATGGAAGTTAAATTAATAAATTAAATAAATTACTGAAAAACTTGAAAAAGAATCTAAGAGAAAAACATCATAGTTTTTAATTTGATTTTTGGAAAATAGCTAAAAATTATTTACAAGAAGGGCCCATTTTGAGCTTGGTTTGCCATGTCCATAGCCATGAAATAAATGTCCATTTAATTTTAACCTTTTCAAAATTATTTTTCACTATCCAAAAATTAAATTAGAAACTATGAAGTGTGTCTCTTATATTCCTTTTTAAAAAATTTTCAGTCATTTATTTAATATTACAATACAGGGTGTTTAATAAGATGCTGATCCTTAACGTTGTGAATCCTTAGGTGATTTTAAGAAGAAAAGTTCAAATTAACATATATCCTTAACCTATCAACTTTCGAACTACAGGGCGTTAAAGTTTTAAGAAAAAAATCGTTTTTCTATCATAACTTTAACAACATTCTAGCTATTTTTATGAATTTTTCACACATGCCCTCTAAGAATCAATAGCCTTTTTTGGTGTAGAAAATTAAAAAAAAAAAATTTAACCAGTGGCGTCCTGAAAGGGTTTGGACTAGACATTTTGGAAAAATGTTATGTACGCCACTGCTTTTTCTCAAGATAAAAATTATTTTTAAAATACTCATTCATTTTAGGCCACATTTAATATCTTGCCTTTTTATCGTCCGACAAACAGTTTCCGACAAAAAAAAATCAACATTATCGTAATCGATGGATAGGGCGCAGAGGAACACAATCGTGGCCACCTAGATCCCCTGATCTAAACAGTCTAGATTTTTTCCTGTGGGGACATCTGAAAACGTTGGTTTACAGCATCCCAATAAATATTGAAGAGGAGTTGAGAAACCGCATAATAGTTTGTTTCGACACTATCAGGAATACTCCAGGAATTTTTCAAAGGGTACGAGACTCAATGAGGAGAAGAGCTGACGCATGCATTCTTGCAGGTGGTGGCCCCTTTCAACAGCTAATCTAAATTATTTTCGTTTTTGTTTACACGTTATTTAATGTTAGTTGTTTTAATTTAATTTTAAAAAATAAACCATAGGCACATAGCGAATGTGCATTTAATGCTTTTTATTTTTTTTGTCGGAAACTGTTTGTCGGGCGATAAAAAGGCAAGATATTAAATGTGGCCTAAAATGAATGACTATTTTAAAAATAATTTTTATCTTGAGAAAAAGCAGTGGCGTACATAATATTTTTCCAAAATGTCTTGTCCAAACCCTTTCAGGACGCCACTGGTAAAACATTTTTAAAAATTTTCTACACCAAAAAAGGCTATTGATGCTTAGAGAGCATGTGTGAAAAATTCATAAAAATAGCTAGAAAGTTGTTCAAGTTATGATAGATAAACGATTTTTTTCTTAAAACTTTAACGCCCTGTAGTTCAAAAGTTGATAGGTTAAGGATATATGTTAATTTGAACTTTTCTTCTTAAAATCACCTAAGGATTCACAACGTTAAGGATCAGCATCTTATTCTGAAACACCCTGTATATACCAAAGGTAAGATATTTTATCCTTTTTCCTTCTACCTGAATTTTCTGAACTTTCAGTAAACCTTCTCCAAAATTATAATTTTCTTTTTCACATAATACATATTAAAATTTGTTTTTCCTCTTCCTACAGTTTGCCTCGACAATGTCAAAAGTATCTGCTTATGTATAATTTTTTCCACGAAGATGAGCGAATGTACCATCGAAACATGCATGGAAATTAATAACAGACTATGAGTTTATTTTCTTCTTAATATTCTAATTGATTTGGGTTCCCTCAAAATTTTTGCACACAGGCCCGTGGCAACTTTGTTACGCCATTACTTAGCCTAATATATTATGAGTTACTTACTACTAAGAGAAAAACCACCTTTTCTGCCTATGAACATGAGATTGCTTGTATATGTAGTGTGTTCTTGTAAATATTGTTCATTAGCTGCTGTTGCACTGGATATTTCTAAAGCTTCTGATCGTGTTTGGCATGAGGGGCTTCTAAGTAAACTGCGATCCTATGGGATGCCCAGTCGCTTCTGTGTATGGTTGTCTATCTTTCTTAAGGACCGCTCTCTGCAAGTGGTTCCTCAAGGGTCCATACTGTCTCCCACTCTCTTCTTACTCTACATTAACGACCTTCTAGTGAAAACTAAAAATCCTATATTTAGTTTTGCTGACGATAGCACACTTATCTCATCTTTCTCTTTGAATGCGCAAACATCGGCTGCCGACGCACATCTTCGCAGACAGCATGAAGTATCACGCCTCAAAAAAGACGTGGAAAAATTTTTGGCTTGGGGTGTCAGTAACCAAGTCGAATTTAACGCTAAAAAAACCCAGGCAGCAGTTTTCTCTAAAAAGGTTAACATTACAGAACCGGATATAGTCATGGACGGGCACGCAATCCCACTGGCTTCATCTATTAATTTGCTGGGCGTCAATCTGGGAAGAAACATGTCTTGGCATAACCACGTTATGGCAATCGCCAAGATAGCTTCTCAGAAGCTTGGGGTTCTCTTCCGAACCAGAAAGTTGTTCACACCTCAACAACTTTTGACACTATACAAAGCCTAAATTCGGCCATCACTAGAATACTGCTCTCATGTCTGGAGCTCTGCACCCAAACATACTCTTCGGCTGCTGGATTCCATCGAAAGGAGGGCTATTCGTCTGATCGGAGACCACGAGCTGACGAAGAACCTCGACAGCCTAGAACATCGAAGACAGGTTGGGGATTTGACTCTCTTTTACAGATATTTTCATGGAAGGTGCTCGGCTGACCTGAATAGCAGAAATACACGACGAACCACTGCCGCCCATCCATATGTGGTTAAGCTTAGTACTCCTCGAACTTCATTATTTAAGAATTCATTCATCTGGAGGACTTCATCCTTGTGGAACGACCTTCCCGAGGTCGTTTTTCCCAACGAATATAACCTACAACGTTTCAAAACCAACGTGAATCGCTTTTTGCGCACACGCACCACTCCCAGAGTGCCCTAAAGGATTTTCCCTATAGTGCTTGTGTTTGATCATAAAAAAAAAAATAATAAGCAAGCGTTTATGGGGTATGTCTACAGCAGATTAATTTTGATCATTTAACATTAATTTGCTCTCCCTATTACGTAAATGGCCTAAATTTCAGTACGAACCCAATATCCAGTACTATGGGCTCAATACATAAACTGTTAACCCAAGTTAGCCCTTCCTGGCGTCTTTGTTAAAAACACCTCTTTTAAAGCATAATATTTTAATTTAATAATATTTTTAGAGCATATTTTAATTTAATAATAATTGCATTTTATTTTAGCATCTCTCTTTCGGAAAAGAAATTTAAAATTCAAGGCGGGATAAATTATTAAAGTCTTAAAGCGATTCAAGTCGAAATTAGTTTTCAGCCAATACAATTTTAAAGGTAACTTTGCTGAAAGTTTTTTGCCCTAACTTTTCAATTGGTATTTAATGCAAGGTATTTTGTTTATTCGATGTTTAATATAAAATGTTCAATTATATCTTAATCTTAATCTTTAATGCTTATTACTTAATTAAAAATGCTATTTTAAGTCTACAGGGTGCACCAAGTAAAGTGGCCTATTAGAAGTATCTCGAGAACTGAATGAGATTTTATTTTGACAATTTGGTTCTAGCTTTCTACGTTTCTAAAATATTTTGGATGATGGGGTGTGGATCATACCGAAAGTGGTAGCAACTTCGGAATTTTAAATGAATTACCCTATATATTATATTTTTTTTTGGAATTTATGTAAAAATCTAGAACAGTTTTATGTATAATATTATATACCTATATTTAAGAGTTTTTGAATTATAAATAATCTTGTGATTTTTTAACACCGTATCGGGACCTGAAAAGAAAATTATATCTTTTTAGCGGTTACAGCTAGAAAGCTGAAATTTTGACAATAGTTTCACAAGACCATCAAAATTTTATTATTTTGAACAGCATTTAATTTGTTTTATACAGGGCGTCTCCATAACAATATTTCTGAGGGAGAAGAATTATTGCAAAAATCTTCTTTTTTTTAAATGGGACACCATGTATTTGATATGTTTTGCTAATGGAGGATCAAATTTTTTATCTAATGATTCCTATACCTATCTTCAATATTTTCAGACTATAATTTCGAAATTTAAAAATTATCTTATAAAAATATATTTTTTGGTGGCTGTGGAATGGATTCAGAAACAAAATAATGAAAAATACATTTGACGTTATGTCTGTGTTGTTGTAAAAAAAATAGTTAACAGATGAGCAATTTATTAATAAATAAACAAAATTAAAATTACGCATCAACACCAATAAAATAACTAATAACTAAATTGTTCGCTTCTTTAAAACATTCATGAATTGTGGTGATAACATGTTCATTTGTCGATTTTATAAATCTTTCCTTGTTGTGACTGGTGTCGTTTATACTATTTCTTTAATCCTACCCCATAGATAGGGGGGGGGGTAAGATTCGGAGACCTTAGGGCCATTTCCAGGGACTTCCTCGGCCAATAAACTTATTCTGAGTCATAGAAGCTGCATCAGGATAGATAAAACTTTACCACACTCCCCATGAATATAAAATAAACTCATAGCTCGAATAATGTGAATTAGTTAATTTTTATTACAATAACACAGACATAACGTCAAATTAATTTTTCATTATTTTGTTTCTGAATCCATTCCAAAGCCACCAAAAAATATATATATATAAGATAATTTTTAAATTTCGCTATAAGTCCGAAAATATTGAAGATAGGTATAGGAACACTTAATATCATTAGATAGAAAATTCGATCCTCCATTAGCAAAACATATCAAATACAGGATGTCCCATTTAAAAAAAAAGAAGATTTTTGCAATAATTTATCTGCCTCAGAAATATTGTTATGGAGACGCCCTGTATAAAGCTAATTAAATACTGCTAAAATAATAAAATTCTGATGGTCTTGTGAAACTATTGTCAAAATTTCAGCTTTCTAGCTGTAACCGCTAAAAAGATATGATTTTCTTTTCAGGTCCCGATACGGCGTTAAAAAATCACAAGATTATTTATAATTCAAAAAGATAGGTATATGATATTATACAGAAAACTGCTCTAGATTTTAACATAAATTCCAAAAAAAATATAATATATAGGGTAATTCATTTAAAATTCCGAAGTTGCTACCACTTTCGGTATGATCCGGCAATACCCCATCATCCAAAATATTTTAGAAAGGTAGAAAACCATCTCTTATAGCTACAACCAAATTTTCAAAATAAAATCCCATTTAGTTCTCGAGATACTTCTAATAGGCCACTTTACTAGGCGCATCCTGTATAGTAGGTATATAGATTTGGTTAGATAAGTAACAATTTTTTAAAGGATTAGTTTCGTGTGTTTCGCAGCTGTTTCTATGCTTTTAGTTTCTTATAACTACACTGTGGGTAGTCAGAAAAGGTTTAAAATTGCATTTAGGTATTTTTTCTAAGATTTTTAATTGGTGAAGGAGTGCTGGTGTAATATGCACTTTGCGTTGTTGCTGGGATGGCATATAGGGGTTGGTTGATTGGTTAAAAGCGGGGGTCGGTATTTATCACTGCAGCCTTTGGGCTTATTGTGTACCCCGATCTTGTTAGAAGATATTTGTTCCTTCTATGAGGTCCAGTAACCTTCTACCAAGCTTGTCATGTTGGAGGTTGTCACCACGTTGTATATTCCCGAAGATATTTTGTCTTATACGAGACAGTGCTATGCAGCGGTATATTATATGTGTTTCATCCTCTTCGCCTCAGAGTCTGCATTCAATAGGTCCCGTTGTTTATACCAACCTATCCGTTGAAGGTGTTTTCGCAAGTGGCAGTGGCCCATCACTTGTTTCAACTGGGCCGCGTCAGGGTTAGCATCCCGTTCGATAGTATTTTCGATGGTTTTCCAATTACGGCCCGTGCGTGAATTTGACCAGGTAACCCTTGCCATCGAGATAAGTGTTGTTTTTCGACCATCTATCTAATGCTGTTCTTGTTGCCTGTTTTGATATTCCCAAGGTCGGTTCGGGACTCCTGAGACATTGGGCGGATCCGGCGCACGCTAGTTCATCCGCTTGTTCATTTCCTAATATCCCAGAGTGACCAGGGACCCACAAGAGCTCTGCTTTGTTCCCCCTGGCCGCCAGTACTTTTAGGTTGGTATGGCACTCCAGTGTAAGTTTTGAAGTAAACCGATTGGAGTTCAGAGCCTTAAGAGCAGCTTGGCTGTCCGACAGGATGTGAATCTTCTGCACATACGGACTCATGTCCGTTTTTAAAAAATTTAAAATTTTTACGGTAGCAGGTATTTATATTTACGAAGTATATAATTTCGTTTATCGAAACAAAGCCTATTTTCGGGGAATCAGATCTGATCATAATCATGATACCAGACTAGAGATGCCGTTAATTTGCATATATTTAAATGCAGGTTGAAGAGTTTTTGTTAGAAGTCAATTGTTATTCCTGACAGGATTTTTTTAAGGCTTGTGAGAAATAGTATAATCTTAAAATTAAAGATAGTGATCAAAAATACTTTATATTATGTCACCGTTAGTTCTATCCATCCATCCATTATTATGCGTTTACGCTATATTTTAGAAGATGTTAAGACGTTAATTAGACTTTATGATTATTGGTTTAATTGGTATTTTAATTTTATTAACTGGGAGCATTTATTTTGCCCAGAGAAATAATAATAAAATAAAAAAATAAAATTCGTTAAATTTCCTTATAATAATTATTTAAATATTATTCCATTGGATTGGGAAAACAATAAAAAATGTATAATTAATGTCCTCTAGTTAGTAAGGTAGAGTGTAAAATTTCAGTCGTGTATTATAATTCATAATAAATTAAAGAACAGAGAACCTACTTCAAAAACATTATAAGGATATTATTGTCTGTAATAATATCTAATAGTTACGTATGCCTTGTTAGGGTTAGTATAGTATAGAACGGTATATATATATCATCCTGATATCCACCCAAACATTAAATTTTATAAAAAATAAAAAAAATATTAAATGATAAACCCGAACAAACTCAAGGATCTTAAATCAAAGAGGATACAACTTCAGTCTTGATTGGTTACATAACGATTTTTCGATAATATAACGTGTTTAGGAGAAAGGGTGATTGATTTGCTAGATTCTTTTGTTCATGTGCATACCTCATATAAATATATAGACTCTAATTGGTTTAATTTAAAAAAATAAATTAAATTCAATTATTATGTGAGAGATTTCAAATTTAAGTTTTAGGAAATTTACATGCATCTAGATTTTACGCGCTACCCCGTACAATTAGACCTATACGGACGGAAACTGCTCTACTCTATACTCTAGAATCTATTTTCTATCATTTAAAAAAATATATTAAAATTGATTCATTGTGAACGAAATAACAACTTATTATATAGGACATGGTTTTTTGAATTATTCGATAATTAATCGGAAAAAAATCAAACTTAACCAAAATTTCAAGGTGGCGGAATTTTGCGCCGTCGAGTGTAGAAACAAAAAACGGTTCTCGACATCGTGAATACATTATTACATTTTCAATCACAAAATTTAATTTGCCACTTTTGGTCTCTGAATTCCTTCTCAACTGTAGGAAATTCAATTTTGTTTTCGGCAATAAACTTACAGAGCAAACTATGGAAAAGTTTCTTGGCAAAGCCTTCGAAAACTGCCTAAAGGTTGTGAAATTTATTTTGTTGTATTAGCCAGTATTGACTAACAAGGTCGTAAATAAAGAAATGCTGAATAACTGTTGAAATTTTTATCGGGAACGTAAAATAGTAAATTTAATTTTTGGTTGGGTGTGTTCTTGAAGTTACACCTGTATTACTATTCTACAAGCTTTAAGAGATATAAATGTTTTCTTTGTGCTCATTTAAAATTAATTTTTAAGGTTCTTTTTCGTAGATAAAAATCGGTTTGAGAAATGGAACAAACCTGTACAAATCCGTCTTCTACAGCTCAGTTATTGATTAAGTTGGGATTTTGATATTTTGCATACTTTACCCGTATCTTAGGGTGCGTTTCGGGAAAATATTTTAGTTTATACAGGATATCCCAAAAATGTGTGATGTCAGGATGATATATTTTTTTAGATTACATGCCATATATTTTGTTACTTCTTTGGATGCCTGTTACTTACATAACTCTAAGATTTTATTGATATCGGTGCAGTAATATCCGCGAAAAAAAATAAAAACCAAGCCAAATCAGTTTTGCACCACTGGTTTTAGAAATTAATTAAAAATGGGAATAGTGCCTCATTAATAACATTATACAGGATGCTGTGGTTAACCAAGTTTGATTGATACGCATTTTACAGGGTATCAAATTTTATGTCAAACCTTCCAAACTTTAAAGCACTTTATTTTTCTTATTTTCAATTGAAGCCGCTATATATTTCATTCAATGCAGAATTAAAACTCAAACATTTTTCCTTATAACAACCCTATTACAATTCGTAACACATTCAGAGTTATTTGCAGAAAACTAATTTTATCAACAGCCATTTTAATAATAAAAATTGAAGGTGGCCTCGAAAAACAATTAATTTACGTGTGTATTAAATTATGAAGAGCCCCAATTTTGACTTTTTGAGGGGTTCTAGTTTTCTGACGAGGCCACCTTTTATAAAAATGGATTTGTGGATCGTCATAACTTACATTATTATTCCGACCACAATCCAAAGGTATTTAGGCAGGTTGATCAACAACACAGATGATCAATTAAAGTGGGGGGGGGGGGGGGGTATTATTGGCCCTCATCTTTTCAACGGAAATTTGAATGACCCTATGTATCTGAATTTTTTGCGAAATCAATTGGAAAATTTATGTCAAAATTTACCAATAGCTATGAGGGATGTAATGTAGTTGCAACATGATGGAGCCCCAGCACATTATTCATTTCAAGTCAGGGATCATCTCAATACAACCTTCCCAAATCGATGAATTGGAAGAGGAGGGCCAAACAAGCGGCCGCCCCGATCACCCGACTTAACTAAATTAGATTTTGTTGTGAGGATGTTAAGGAAATTGTTTATCAGGAACCTCCAACAACACCAGACAATATTCAGCAAAGAATTCGAAATATTACATCCCAACTATTACGGAGAGTGGCAAGATCATTTTATACTCATCTTCATTTGTGCCTCCAAGAGAACGGAAGACATATCGAACATATATTCTAGTATGTTATTAATTTTAGTACTTTATTTATGGTTTTAATGTGATACACATAATGTCAATAAATTATTTTTCAAAGCCACCTTCCGATTTTTATTCATTCAAATGAGTTTTCTGCAAATAACTATTTTGACTTATTCCACATCGAATGATATATATACAGGGGCTCCAATAGAAAATAAGAAAAAGAAAGTTCTTTAAAATTTGGAAGGTTTCACATAAAATTTTGGACACCCTGTAAGATTCGTATCAATCAAACTTGGTTAACAATATTCCTGGACCTTATTTAATAAGCACTATCTATAATGTAATTAATGAGGCACTATTTCCATTTTAAATTAACTTCTAAAACCAGTTGTGCAAAACTGATTTTCCTTGGTTTTTATTTTTTTTTCGCGGATATTAATGCACCGATTTCAATAAAATTTTAGGGATATGTAAGTAACCACAATGGGCACCCAAAGAAGTAACAAAATATATGGCATGTAATCTAAAAAAATATATCATCATGCCGTCACACTTTTTTGGACATCCTGTATAAATGAAAATATTTTCCTGAAACGTCTGCAATATATCAAAATCCTAACTTCATTAATAACTGAGCTGTAGAAGACGGAAGGTGAGATTCAGAACCCTGTATATTTAAAGTTTTTTCTAAGATAGACTGTGGCAAGACAGGCCACATTTACACACCTTAAACTGTAGGTCCCCTCAAAAGTTACCCCGATAGCAATCAAAGAGGAAAACAAAATTATTTGATACTTGCCCTACTTATGAAATTCAATTAATCACAGGAAAGTCACTTCAAAAATACATTAACAGTAGAGTATATTTATTTATTGTAAGGTAAATTAGTAGCTTCTTATAATATGTCATCGTCAACTGTCCTTTAATTCAATCTTTTTATAATAGTAAAATATTTTTCCTTAACCTTTCTATCTGGGCTACATTGTCATTAGACATTTAGATTTAGGCTTAGGTTTGGGACACCAATTTTCGTTTTTGCATATGGAAATTTACTAAATTTCAATACTTCGCTCTCTAAAATAGCATCTCTAATAATGTTTTTCTCCAGCTCGAGAAGGACTAACAATTCTCAACACTATAGGCTGGGCTTTTCGAAAAGTTATAGTTTTATTATGTATAGGGCTTTGACAAAACGTAAAATTAAAAAAAATATGTACAAAGGGTAGGTTTTTAAAGTTTGCAATTGTAAAATATTTTCATTAGTTTTGGTAAGGTAATAGGAAGTGTCGCCAAAATAACGATATCTTTCCGCTTTGGTTATCGTTGGAAGCGTGGATGTCTCGCCTGCGGCGCTTTGTTCATCAACCGTTATCGTGTGACCCTCGTAGTCCCATTTTTCCTATTGTTGATTTAAATCTCGGCCAATTTTACTACTAATATCCCAATTGAATTCCATGCCCGAAGGCGGCGATTCCCCATCAAGAGTCTTATTAAATGACAACAACATCCGTTAGCGGCCGCACACCTAACAATAGAGTATTGACCTTTCAGGTACTGGTCACTACCAGTGAGGTCGACAGTTCTAAAATGATCATCAAAATCAACGCTAGAAATTGACTTTTCGAAAGTTAAATTTTCCGCCATTTTTGCGTTTTCGTTTCGCTTTGCTTTGTTTTGTCAGGTAAAAGTAGTAAAGGGTTATCTAATGGCTATTCCGTTTGCTTCTCTACCTATAGCTTCCACCTTAACAAAAGGCCGCTATTTTGTCGAGCGCTTGAGAAGCAAACTAGCCTTAAACCATCCAAATTTATTAATTCTTCGTTTTTTCACTGATGTTTTCTTTCTTGGCCTGTTCACTTCATAACTGTTAGCGACAGTTACCAAGGCTAGCTACTCAATAGCACTTCCTTAGGGGTGATCGACACGATGGAGGTATTTCCCAATAACAGATGCTATTTTGCCTTGTATAGCACCGTCTAGAATTAACCGCCGGTATATAGATGATACCTTGCAGGAAATAAAGTCTGCACTGAAACCACGGGTGGACACGTTCCTGGGGTACGCACCAGCCTGCTTTTCCTGTGACTAAAGAATCGTATTAAAAATACAATTATAATCCCACGTTGTGAATTTCTTTCGAGTTTATACTCTATTAAAAAATACCCGAACAAACCCGAACAACCCGAACAAACCCAACCTTTTAAAGACACCAGAAATCAATTGAACTGCCTCCTGCCCGAAAACCCGTTCTCATGATTTTTGCTGATGATGGAGCTGTTACGATAAGAAAGAGCAGGAAGCCGGTCTGATTTTGCATATTGAAAGATTATATTAACTTGCTATAATAAATCGTGCGTTAGGCAATATTAGGTGCTATTTGTGGTCCAATCTCCCAAAATTATATCAAAACTAACATCCATAGAAAATATTATTATTTATTTTTAATTTTTACAACAGAAGATAGGGGACCTTGGAATATTAAGCAAAATAATATTCTTTTGTTTATAAAAATCGAATCTACATAGAAAACTGAGTACCTGTACAAAATAACTTTTGATTTCTTTCGGTTAGTGAATTGTGAATTGTGAAATATATTTAAATGTTAATAATTAACTATTTTCCTTATTATTAAATAAGGGTATTTAATACCATATTTTTTTATCATCTGTTATCCTTCAGAAGTTTCTTCTACTTCTAAACCCTTTCTCACTCATTTTCTAATGGAATTTGGTAACAGCTGTAACATTAATGTCATCACTAATAAGCCAGGCCAGGCTTTGTCCTTTATAATAATAATTTGATTTAAATGATTACGGGCCTGAATTGAATAATGGGGTGGAGCTCCATCCTGTTCGAGCATCAACGATACCACAAACTTATCACCAAATTATCGAAGATTACCATCGATAGTACTAGGTGCTGAACAAGCCGTGGCGCCATCCAGCGGAAATTTATTACAATGATTCGAGGGATTTCGACGCGATTTTATTCCAAATCTGCAAAATTGCATACTGTAGAAGCGAACCGTAACATGTTGGTCCTCTATGTGTGTGGTATACCATTTACTGCAACTTTTGATGACTTCCTGCATTCCTTTTGTAGAGGAGCTAGATAGCGCGACATTCAGAATTTATCGTTACTGACAATTTGATGAGTGCGGTCTCGCTGTTATTTGAATAGACAACCTAAGTTGACATTATGAGGTGAGTGGTTTGAAAACCTTTTCCAAATAAACTAAAGTTATAATCCTATACGTAATTCTTAGAAGCAGTTTATACGTTTAAAAATGATAAATAAGGAATTTCTTCGAATTACTCAGATTTTTGGTGTTATGGTGGGCTTATTTACAACCATAGCTAGGGTAAGTATTTTGTAATTTTTTTCATCAGTATATAAATAAGTTTGATGTTGTGTGACTATTGTTTATATTTTTATTCAACTAAATTTTTGATATTTTTATGTATACTAAAGCTTACTATAGTGTGTGTTTTTTTATTACAAATAGCTTTATACAGTGCCGTTCTTTAATGTCCCCCCCGCCATGCTTTTTGGCCCGATAATTTTTTTTTCAAAATTTGAGTGTGGCTTATAGGGGAAGGCAAACTACTTTTGACGGAAGAATAAGAGTTCTGTCAAAATCGCGATTTACGAAGTGAGAATATTACTTCTCTATTCGCAACGAAAACAATATAGCGGCGATTTAAATTTGAATAGTTATTATTTTTTATTATCCTTTACTTCATTTACAGTCTTCAAATTAGCATAGTACAGTAGGAATCAGAGAGCTAGACTTTTTTGTATATTTCATGGTGCTCAAATTCAAAATGGCGGATAGGCGCCATATTGATATAAAAAATTTAATAGAAAGTGAGGTCTTGCGATACATTAAGATCCTGTCGAGTAGGTACTTTACCATCTCAGAACAAACCCCACTTTCTATCCAATTTGTCGCCTATCCGCCATTTCGAATTTGAGCGCCATGAAATATGCAAGAAAGTGTAGCTCTCTGATTCCTACTAAACTACGCCAAGTTGTATTTATTTTTCTAAGCCGATAAATGAAATAAAGAAGAATAAAAAATAATAAATAATCAATTTTCAAATCCCCGCCATTTTGTTTTCGTTGCGAATAGTAAGATTTTGGCATCGTAAAGTACTCGATAGTAACTTCAAAAGAATGTCGCCCAACCTTTTTCTCTATTTAATTTTCGTTAACAAGATAGCGCCCGTTCGCCATTTTGACCATTATTACTGTCATTCTTCTGTCAGAAACTAGTTTATCTTCCCCTATATGCCACGCCTTTTCCAGACAATATACACACACTGTATGTCTGTTATGCTTGGCATTCCCTATGTACTTTAATGTAAAAAACAGTAATACACACAGACACACACTGTTGGGATTACCCGAAATTAATTTTTTAATATAAAAAATATAATTGCTAAATTCTAGAACGAGGGAGACAAATAGAATTTCTCTGCAAGTATTATATTTCGCGTTTTTACATTTTCGCCTAACTTTCAGTCTCAAAATGGCACCTCAACCGAACTTTAAATAACAACAGTTTTTCTACTTTTATCAGCTGATACAGCAAATACGAGAAAAAAATATTAAAACAGTCCTCTGCGAAGAAGGAAGATAAATACATTTTTTTACATTCAATGTAAGTAGGAATAGAAACTTATTCTGCTGGTACGGAAACTTACTCTATTTGTTTTGGGTGTTTAGTTGAAATATATTTTCTTTAGCAAAACTTACACAATTTTCCACGTACCTAATTTCCTTGTTTACTACGTTCTTACATTCTTTCTTAGCCGACACAATGTCAATCTACCGACAAGCCCCAATTAAACAAAGGGTTTCTTTGCTATCGATTCTAAAATACCTTTGTAAATATAATTATGTTTTGTATCCCATTGTAAGCATTAACGAATGCTATTTATGCGGCACTAAGGGTACATTTTACAACTTTGGGGATAATTAAGGACAGTATTTTATTACTTTATGTGTTAAACCTTCAATTAAAATGGCCCTAATTTATTCATGGTCTATAAGGGACGTCAAGTGTAGTGACAACGACCGGTTAAATTACATCGTCGAAATAGTTTTGTATAAAGAAGGTATTTCACAGAACACAACGCAAATTTAAAACAAAGATACGGCTTCTGGTTGCCTCTAGGTAAACAGGGTGAAACAAATTCTTCCTTAACATTGTAATTTCGCAAACGGTAAGAGTATGCCGCACGAACATCAAAAATAAATACAGGGGCTTTCAAAATATTTGGAAAAATCTAAAATTTTGCGTTCCGGTTTTTATTTTTTCTTGACTTTGTTCGAAGAGATGTCCAAAAATAAATTTCGTTTCCTCATTCTTTCCACACAAGATGTCATCAGATCTTGATAGCGACGTTTCGTCTTTAGGTCACCATCATCAACTTAAATACGGATACGGACCTGGATTTCTTCTAATCGCGCACATCATAATCGGCTCCTTGCAAACAAACCATGCGAATGTCGACGTTACTATCTTTGGCGACTTTAATATCGACAATATCAACTTTCTTAAATACTCAAATACGGACGATGAGCAAGCCTGTGCGATCAGTTCTGGTCTAACTCAACTCGTAGAAGAGCCAACGCGGATTCCAACCCGAGATGGAGATTTTGCTAGTCTTTTGGATCTTGACGTCAAACCCAGATCTATATATAGCGACCCTACAGCCTCCGTTAGGATCTTCCGTTCACAAACTTATTTCAACTCTAAGCGAACTACCAATTAATTCTACCTCCTAACCCTCGCAAGATTTGATATTACGTATTGGGCAAGTGGGAAGACCCGAAAGAAAATTTTCGCACTTTTCCTTGGACGAGCGTATGCTTCTCTTCTGATGATCCATCCGTCTGTGCTGGGGAGGTCTCCGACGTCATTCTAACTATCATGGGAGTATTTATTCCCTCCTCTAAAAAACACCCCTCGAATGGCAAGCTCTGGTTTAGTAAGGATTGGGTGTCAGATAAGAATTTAGCTTTCCGACAATGGCGTAAAAATCCTACCGCTAAGAATCGTGCCATCTTTGTTACAGCTCGAAACCAGTATAAGCTAGTAATAGATCAAGGCAAAGAAGCTCATAATGAGAGGATCAAGAACAAACTTCTTGACAGTCCAAACGCATCTAGGTCCTTTTGGTCAGTCGCTAAGGCTGTCAGCCAAAATTTCACCAAGTCGATTGTTCCACATCTAGCACGTTCCGATGGTACCATAGCATCCACAGCTTAAGAAAAAGCAAGCTTACTTGCTGAACTATTTTCCTCGCATTACACTGTAGATTTCCAGGGAAGAACACTACCGAACATTTCTGCGGTTCAATCGGAAATGACCGAAATCGTGTTCCGCCAGCGTCAAATGAATCGTGAACGGGCTCGACGTCAAAAAATCTTCTGGTCCATACGAAATTCCTGTTATATATAGTTCTGAAGAGATGCACCAATGAACTAACACTTGTATTTTGTAGACTTTTGAACTTATCCTAAACAACGAACTCTGATTAACTAACTGCTAACTGCTAAACTATCGACCAGTCGCATTGTTTTCAGTTATATACAAAGTAATGGAAGAAGCTATTAACCAACAAGTACCTTGAAGGTTTCAACATTATCAGCGATCATCAATATGGTTTTCGGAAGTTCCGATCAACGGGAGATCTTTTAACTTAGATCACCCATCTTTGGAGCAACGCAATCAAAAATCATGGGGAGGCTCGGGCTGTTACACTGGATATTTCTAAAGCCTTCAATCCTGTTTGTCATGAGGGGCTTCTAAGTAAACTGCAATCCTATGGTATGCCTAGTCGATTATGTGCATGGTTGTCTAGCTTTCTTAAGGAACGTTCTCTGCAAGTGGCGATTGACGGATTTCTCTCAGACACCTTCACCATCAATGCCAGTATTCCTCAAGGGTCCAAATTGTCTCCCACCTCTTCTTACTGTACATTAACAACCAGCATGAAGTATCACGCCTCAACAAAGACTTGAAAAAATTTCTGCTGGGGTGACAGTAACCAAGTCGAATTTAATGCTAAGAAAACCCTAGCAAAACAACTGTTGATAGTAATAAAGCCCAGATGCGATCATCACTTAAACATACTCTTCGATTACTAGATTCCACCGAAAGGAGGGCCATTCATTTGATCGGAGATCGCGACCTGACAAAGAGCCTTGACAGGCTAGAACATCGAAGACAGGTTGGTGATTTGATCCTC
This sequence comes from Barypeithes pellucidus, assembly GCA_963991005.1. Lineage (NCBI taxonomy): Eukaryota > Metazoa > Arthropoda > Insecta > Coleoptera > Curculionidae > Barypeithes > Barypeithes pellucidus. The sequence goes on from OZ022560.1 coordinate 47,447,092, forward strand.
TTTTAAAGATATTTCCATGGGAAATGCTCTGCTGACCTTGCCCTTTTAATTCCGCCCAGAGCGGTGAGCCGCAGAAATACACGAAGAACCACTGCCGCCCATCCATATGTGGTTAAGCTTAATACGCCTCGAACTTCATTATTTAAGAATTCCTTCATCTGGAGGACTTCATCTTTATGGAATGATCTTCCCGATGTCGTTTTCCCAACGAATATAACCTCCAACGATTCAAAACCAACGTGAATCGTTTTATTCGCACACGCACCACTCCCAGAGTGCCTTAAAGGATTTTTCCTATAGTGCTTTTGTTTGATCATTTTTCCATTGGAAATGGGTTTGTTCGAACAAACCTTATAAAATGTTGCGCAACTTTTCATGATCTGGTCGTGTCATCAACGATAGCGATGATACATGTGTTTTGGAGAGCTAGAATGGTCTACGACGAAAAATGTTCGTTTAATGGAGCATCTTCTACACGCTGCATCATGTGTGTTGGGTGTTTTGACACCGGATTATAAAATCGTAATAAAAAACGTAGGTCTTGCTTGAGTTAGCTACTAAATATGTATTATCGGTCTCAGATGGAGAAAATAATTTTGTGTAAAATTGCACAAGCGCAAGAAAAGCAATTTCAGTCCTATCACGGTACAACTGTCTCAATATTAAAACGATATAATGTGGATACCCGACAATGTATATGAGACATTGACGGGCTACTCTTTGGATACTGTCACAATATATTTTGCTAAACTTTGTAAATACGGCCGTTTTAAAAACTTTTACAATTTCCTGTCTGATACGATCTTTAAAATAACTTCCATAACTTTTTAAATATTTACAGACCAACAAAAGTTTCCTAAGTTTATCATAAGGAACAGCTTTCGAGAAATTTGACGCTTACGATATTTTGTTAAAAACTCATCGACTGGGTTCAGAGATGTATTTAAAAAAAATACCTTCGTAGCTGTAACGGAGTGCGCGTGATGTTAAGTAGAATGGCAAGAAGGAAATAAATTAGGTAAATTTTTTTTTCAATGACGAGTAATGGATACCCTGCCCCGAGTATGATACCTTGTTTTTTTTACGGCTAATACCTACACAATAATTTATTGGAATTACCTTTACAATATATATATTTTTAAAGTATGTGAAACAGTTTCTTTATTTTGATGATGACATTAGTGTGTAAAAAAATAGAAATTTTTGTATGGTAGATAATTTACAAATTTATAATTTAGAAATAACATGTAATTAGTTACGTTTGCTTCCTACTAAAAATTTACTCATTTTGGTGTTTCCTTATACCCAGATATCCGGAATAAGCATCCGGGTAAGCTGGGTACCCGGCAATTATACCGGGTTGCATCCATATTACTAATTACAAAAGAGATAATTAGTTATAATTACTGTTAAATATAATCTTCTTCCTTTATCATTTATCATCTTTAGGACATAGAGAAATTAAGAAATTAGTTAAAATTTGTGCATTAGTGAGTTCTGTAACGTCACATTTTGAAATTAAAAATATTGTGAATATTTCCGAATAGATTTCGGTAGAATCGAAATTCGATGTGAAAATAATTTTTACATTCTCATTATCATTTCTCCTCTATAAGATAATGCAATTAAATTTTCAATCCGACGTTCAGTTTTTTCGCAACGACCATAATTTTTCTTCTGATAGTAATGACATTTTAATTTATGCGTTGTGAACTCCAATTTATATTCTGAATCCAACGATATATCACACCTATTATTTATTATTATTTTCTATTCGAAAATGATGCATTTTTGAAAATGAAAAATAATTTATGATACATTTTTATTAATTATTAGATGTGAAATATTGTTAAATTCAGAATACAAAGTAGACTTTATAAAGCATAAAATAAAATATTACTCCTTTTTAAAAAATAAAGAGAAACGTTGGATTGAAAATTTATTTAATTATCTTTCAGAGAATAAAAAGTGGCAATGAGAATTTATTTTTTTACAATATTCCTTCAAATAGGATCAGGAAACAGAAAGAACGAAATCATAAAAATTCTGTTTGCCAAAATATTAGGAATTTTTTAAATTTGAAAACATGACGTTGCAGAACTTACTAATGCACAACTTTAGTCTAACTTGATCATATTCTGTATATCCTATCATTAACGAGATCCCTGTAGAGTGCATTCTTAATTTGATTTATGGATAGATTTTATTAAAATGAAATTAAAAAACCAAAACGACAACAAAACGAAAGATCATTTAAGTTGAAGGAAATGAAGCAGGAAGTGTCAATGTCTAAAGCTAACAAATTCAATAAAAGGAATAACAATAGAATTGAGAAATGATTTAATATAATAATGTGTAAGAAAAAGAGAAAGAAATATGACTGATTTATATACAGGGTGTCCGCTAATTAATGTGACATGGAAAAAATACAGACTCCTTACGTAAAAATATTAGGATTTAATAATACTTACCTATATACGAAAGTTGATATTAACTGAGATACAGGGTATTAAAGTTAAAACTTCAATTTTGTTTTTCTCTAATAACTTTGACAGAAACCAACGGTTTTTTACAAAAGTTGGCAATTATGGTTTTTTTAGGACGATAAATTGATTTTTTGCAAATTTATCATAACTTTTGTGTGTCTCAGTGTATTTAAGTTTTTAATGACAATAATACTTTTCTCAAATTTATTAGGAAAAAAGGTATACTAATTTCAGGTCGCCCAGAGTTACCGTTCGGAGATATTTACATTTAAGTATTTTAGTGCGTTAGCTCAGGCAAGCAGATAATATTTTGTTACTTCTTACCAATTAACTTTTACATGACAATTAGTGTTCTAGTTATGATAATTGGGAATAATGAATACAACAATTGGATTGTTTCTTAACTTAATTTAATTAAAATAACTTTGACCCTAAAAAAAATCGTGTCGAAAGAAACCAACAGCAATGAAAACACAAACTGACGATAAACTTAAAAATTAAACATTTTATGTTCCATAGCAATTGCATCTCTAAATTTCTTGTTTGTTTTCTCCTAGGTTACGTTGTGAAAAAAATTTGATTTGCAAATTAATAGTAATTGGGCAGGGTGCACTAAACAATTTAAGTGCAAATATCTCCGAAACGGTAATTCTGGGCGACTTGAAATTAGTATTCCTTTTTTACGTAATAAATATGAGAAAAGTATTATTTTTATTAAAATCTTAAATACACTGAGGTACAAGAAGTTGTGACCTAATAAATGTTCAAAAAATGCCACAGACAGTGCCCCCTACATTGTACATTAAAATTTCATCAAAAAAATCAGTTTCTCGTCCTAAAAAAACATAATTGCCAAATTTGGTTAAAAACCGTTAGTTTCTGTCAAAGTTATTAGAGAAAAACAAAAATGATGTTTTAACTTTAACACTCTGTATCTCAGTTAATGTCAACTTTTGGATATAGCTAAGTATAATTAAATCCAAATATTTTTACGTAAGGAGTCTGTGGTTTTTCCATGTCCCATTAATTAGCGGACACCCTTGATAGATGACTTATAACAACTTTAGCATATTTCTTTCCCTTTCCATACACATTATAATATTCTTTCTCAATCATATTGTTACTACTTCTATTGAATGAAAAAGCTATTGACACTGAGACTTTTTTTCCTTCCTTTCCTTTTTTATTTCCTTCAACATAAATATTCTTCCATTTTCGGCCTAGTTCATCTTACGTTTTTCTATTTCCAAAGCTTTTTATAACATCTATCCAAAAATCGAATTAAACATGTAAACTGAGTTTTCCTATTTTTCTTGTTATGTTTTATTTTTTCTATTTTCTTTAAACTCTTTTCACCTTTTTTCTCTTCTAGTGCAAGAAGTTAAGAAAATCTGTAATTCTTTAATTTCCTTAATGTCAATCCATCCATAAAATAGAAATTAAATAATTAAAATATAACTTTTTGAATTGACAAGATTGCTTTTTTAATATGCCAACTGACAAGTTGTGAAAAAAAGTTTTAATATTTTCTGATCGAAAGAAAGTAGTTTGATGATGACACCATATTATTGTAATTTTCGGGTCTGGTGCACTAGAGCACCCATGGGATTTAATTTTTGAAAATGCAATGGAAATATATGGTTATATAGAACACTTTAAAACAAAAATTAATTAGTTTTTATTATTTTATTTATTTTAATAAATTGATTTAAAGAAGATTTGAAGAATTTTTTTCGATGTGATGAATATTTGACTAAATAGTTGCAACAAAGTTACATCCGTTCTTTACTATATGAAGCTTTTTAAATTGCACACCAGACACTTGGCCCGAATAACTCTAGATAGATATTAAACTTCCCAACACACCTTTGTACTGTTAAAATTAGATTTCTATTTTACATCCGATTGTAGAAATTTCCTCCATAGTTAATAGGGCGTGAAGTTGAATTTTACCCCTTTTGCCTTGGGTGAAATTAACTCATCTATTTTAATACTTTATGTATTAAAACTTTATGTAAATGTTGAAACATTTAATTAGAGACTCGAAGAAAGGACGTCAAGGGTTTTGACACTGACACGTTGGAGGAACATGGTTAAATTATGCAACAGTCAAACTTTATCTAATTGCATTTCCCTATTCGTTCTGTTTTGAAAAAAAAATAATCATATTAATTTACAAAATATTTTTTTTATTTGGGTTTCATAATGGCTACATTAAGAAATGCAAAAAAATTCAATAACCTCCCACTTTACGAAACTGAAATTTTTTTTTATGTTAGCAGCAAGTAGGGTTCGAATTTAGGCTTAATTCGATTTCGTTGAAATTAGTTTTTTAGGCATTATGGATTCGGCAAAAATATTTTATAGAAAACTTTACATATTACATATTACATATTACTTTATATATACATATTTATAGTTACTGTAGACATTTACTGGGCATTAATTGTAATTCCTGTCAGATTCTGTGTCGAATATTTTGTTCAATAGTATTATTTATCATTTTGTTCAATATTTTGAACTTTGTTCTGCACGTACCATAACTGAAAGTTTTGCATATTCTTTTTAAAAGTTTTTCTAGATTATTTTCTGCAATTTCTCGTATTTCTGACGGAGTACAACTTTCTTTCTGACTCATTTTTATTAACTTTAATAATAGGTATATTTATTTTTAATTATGACGGATGGGATGAAGATGAATTGTTGTGTTCTATTGTTTCTATCATGGCATATTTGATACTTGTAACATTTTATTAAATTGTAAAAGTATTGCCAAGCCAAAAAGAAAATATTAATTCAAATGGAAAAAAATCTACTATATTTTTTATAGTTTTTCAGACTTTATAGACCCAAATAGAAAAGTATTATAAAATACACGGTTCATAAGACAATTAGAGCACTTGTACTTTAGAAAACTACCCGCTTTGCGGTTCGTCGACTAAATTGAACGCGTGTTCTAAGATGTCTCATGAAACTTAATATACTATATAATATTATTTAAATTCTCACTCCTTTAAAGCACTTTGTAAAATATAGTATTCTTTAAAACATAATTTGGCAACTACCACAATCCCCTGAGAAGGCAGAAAATATTGTACAACATTGTACAAATATTGACAATTGTATGACCCCTTTGACAAAAATATGAACCCAGTAAATATTGTTGATCGCGTGTTGGAGAGCCTGAGACTGAATTTACACTAATCGAATATTTAGTTACCGGAATATTTTCCAGGTGATATCGATGATTTTTCGAGAAGATACGTCATCAATTTGTTTGATAAGAATATTGTTGTAGCTGCCAAATTACTTCTTAAGACTAACCACCAACTAATTAAACTATCGACTTAAAAAACGATACAACTAGAACTTGAGACTCAAGATTTTAATGAATGGATGAAAACATGGATTCTATTCGCCATGTCTTGCTTGTGGAAAAAAGCTTTAGAGAATTTAAAAGTAAATACGGAAATTGTCTCTCTTATCACCTGAAAATAATTTACTTAGGTGAGTTCTCAATGTCGATCGAAAAATTTTAAAGTGGAAAACCAACCCAATCATCGCATTAATTAATTAATTAATTAACACATCTTTATCTATCATAGTAAACGAACCAAATATACAGGGTGTTGGAATAATGTGTCAGGATACTTGAAGAGGTGATTATACATATTAAAATAATGGTAATAAGTAATATGAAAAATCGAAAATTCAATACTTTTCAAAGATTAATTTTTTGTTATTTTTAACATCTTACGATTAGTTATTAAACTATCAGGAGGATATACGATGGAGTTTTGACAAAACATTGTAAGCGACGTGCAACATATTTTACAGTAGGACTTTTTTCTTCTCATTATTTTGCTTTTGAACATAAACCTGTTTGATTATTTACGTATATAGTTTAGTGTAAACTAGTACATATCAGTAAACTTCAATGTTTTTAGGTAATTTTGTAGCCTGCAGCTCTGTCAATACATTTTTTGAAAGTTTTATATATATGTTAAATCACTATCACTTCAAATAACTTTTTAAAAAATATTTTATTTTTTAATTACACAATACAAAATTCAAATGGACATAATAACGGTCTGAAGTTAATGAATAATTTAATATGGTTTACATAGGTTTTTATAGACAAAATATATGATTATTCAGCTACTTCAAGTTGTTATAATTGCAACATGAGGTAGTTGATTACATAAAATATATGGTGTATTGAATTATGCTGACATGACATCGGGGTTACTTGTGGTCAACGCTTGCACGTGGCTAGGTGACATATAACAACTCCCCCTTTAATAAAAAAGTCGGTGCATCGCAACGACTTTTAACGTCTATATGTGGACTGGAGTTCCAAGGGTTCTTCTTCCAGGGTTTCATCTATAGGACGTGTGTTGGGTCGTCTCTTTGGCATCAGGTTCCGAAGCTTCTGATGGACTGTTTCTCTAGACTTAGGTACCGGAGGTGGTGGTGGTCCAGAATTGTCGTTTGTGATAGCTAATCCTATTCTCGTGTGTCTTTTACGTCTGCATTTGCATAAGATGTAAAGAACCATTAAGGCAACTATCATGGTTATGGTGAAGATTGTGAACCAATGTACATGTTTGTTTACAAAAGGCTCGTTGATCAGCTTGTCCAGCTCATCAGAATATTGATTGAGCTTGTGTTGTGCGATATTGAGGTCTTCTACGTTGATATTGTTTAATTTTAGTGGTTTCAGGTTCGGAATGTGTGGCTTATCAGGAAGATGCTTGCAACATTCAAAGGGTATCATCACTGGATGGGTTTGGTAAGTCAACGTTTTGTCTTTGTCGATGGGGTATCTGGCATGTACCCTGGTATTCCCAATAAAGGCGGTACATCCTGGCTGTAGTTTTAGAAGAGAATTGGTGTTTAGGAATTTGGTGACAACATCTTTGTTTTCGCATTTGACTGTAATTGGCAGAGGATCAGAAATTGTAACCAACCAGTAGTTTTGGCTGAGCTCTTGAACATTGTATTCCTTGGCAAGGAGTAGTGATGTTTGGCAGGTCTTCGGTAGTTTGCTGAGGTGTTTGAGAAGTTGGGCTTCACACATGGCATCGCTGTCAATAGGGTATGGAAGAATGTTTGAACAGATCTTGGTGCTGGTACCTAGTTGTGTGCAATGGTCCAGGTTCCGCAATGATATGTACAGTAATGAATCATCATCTCGCGCAATATATTTTTGAGTACTAGGTAGAATATGATAGAGACCTGTTCGATTATCTAATATCGGGATTGGGTAAAGTCGATAGAGGGTGTAAGTCTCAGGATCAGTAAGTGGGATTTTTAGTACAAAAATTATTTTTGAATCGGATTGATAAGCTTCTAGTTCTATAATATCTAAGTATTCAGCAATATTTGAACCGTATGTCGGCAGGGGTAAATTGTTTTTTACTAAAGACCGCGAAATGTCTTGCAAGGAGGAAACCAGATCTCTTGGAGTTATGATTAAACTGTGAAGAATCTTAAGGCGTGCAAAAGTTATTGCGTTCAATATATCGTTTAAGGAATCCTCTAGGAATATATAACTTTCCATTAGTGTTTCACATACGCTTATTACCTTTATTTGACCTTCGTAAAAAATCATAACATTTGAGACATTGAGGAGGGCTTTCCGTATTTCTATGATATCGTGATTAAAGGTTTCTTCGTCTATTTGAAGTTTTTGGATGTGCTATTAAAGTTCCTAATTACTGAAGTAGTTACTGAAATTTGGTTTTTTAACAGATTCTCTATTTGATGTTCGTCGTGGATTAATTTTTCTATGCAATCGTTAAAGTATTCGCCGTCCGAGGCATCTAAGTTACCAATTATGGATTTCCAGACAGTACCTATTCCATTAAATATACCGCGTTTCGTTCGCAAATCGTATCGTTTAGTATCAGTCATAATTTCTTTATATTTTTGACTTACGGAATCGGAAATTTGTTTTAGGAGGCTGACATGCGTTTGTACTTCGACTTTAAATGGTAACATTTTGGGAAGTTGGAACATTTCTACCAAATTAGAAAGAATTTTATCATTGTTTGAGATCGCTTCTTTAAGCGGTTGTAGCTCTTTATAGACCAGGAGGGTCCATTTGTCGGTGGAGATTTTGATGGTATTTTCTTCATGGAAAGAGAGTCCTATTGTGTTATTGATAGGTGTTATGGAGTACTGCGCCGCCGCGGCTGATAGGAGCCCGCAGAGTCTGAAAGGAAGAGACTATTCGAAATAGGGCTTTAATCTATCAAAATTAATTTTGGATATTTGGTTTGTTTGGAGATTTTGCACGGTTGCTGATGTTTTGAAAACTTCTTTTATTTCGAAGGGACCATTGAATTTATTTTGCGCTTTATCCTTTATTTGTGACTCTTTGACGTATACTTTGTCTCCGGGATTATAATCGGGTATTTTTTCGGATACTGATTTATCAAACCTAACTTTCGATTTTTCTTTTTGTTGATTAGTTCTTATTCGTGCGACCTTGTAATAGTATTCCATGCGATTGCTTAGGTCTCTGATGTATTTAGAGATTAAATCCTTCTGATTGTATAGGGTTTCAGGAGGTCTATTGGATGTATGTCCGAAAATAAGTTCGTAGGGTGTAAAACCGTGGGTCTTATTTTTGGTATTATTGTAGCAAATGACGGCATATGGAAGAATATTGAAGGGATGTTCGTCAGGGTTCTCTGCAGTATGGGCTCTTAACATTTCAGTGAGGGTAGCATGAAATCTTTCTAAAGAACCGTTTGACTGAGGGTGGTTAACGCTTGAAAAAGTTAGTTTTACGTCGTAAAGTTCACATAGATCCTTAAGCAGGGTATTGTCGAACTCACGACCATGGTCGCAATGGATTCGCAGTGGCGTACCGTAATGCTGGAAAAATACAAGCAGTGTGTTTACTACCGTAGAAGCTTTTTTGTCTCCTAAGGGATAGGCCTGAGTGCATTTAGTCAATTCGTCTCGAATTGTCAAAGCGTAGTTACGCGTCGGATATTCAAATATGTCGATGTTGATCCTTTCAAAGGGAGTTTTTGGTGTTTCGGTTATCACGAGAGGGGTGCTTAAGTTTTTCCGACAAATTTTTACTTTTTGGCAAATTTCGCAATTTTTTACCAATTTTTCTACGTCTTTGGTAAGACCTGGCCAATTATATTTTTCTTTATCCCGTTTTACGGTTTCATTTATTCCACGATGTAAATTACTTTTACCTTTGTGGTACTGGTCTAATATAATAGGGATTTGGTCCTCGTCGGGAGTTCTAACAATATTTTGGCAAATTTTTAATTTTATTTCTTTATCGTTAAAAATAAATGAAAGGATTTCGAGTATAGGTAAATTTAGATTGTTTTCTATGCAATACGTAGTTGTATTGTCGAATTCGTTTTGACCATTGTACAGAATATAGAATAGATGTGAGACTACGTTATCAGGGTCGTATCGTAAGGGAATTATAAAATATTTCCTGTCCTTGACACTTTTGCTTGATAAAATGTTTATTTGATCTCGGGAGAATTCGGGATTTTCCTCGAAAATATCGTCAATAATTTTATAATGGAGGTCTTCCATTTTGTTTTGCCAGAAGAATGTAACTATATTTTTGTGAGTTTTGTCTAAAAGTTGGACGTTAGAAATTTCGAATTTTGAATAATCGATAATCGATTTTGTTTTATATAAATGCACAAAAGTGTTATATTCGTCTTTCAATTTATCCGTATCGATTTCCGTTTCGCTGGTTTAGTCGTCTTCAGGAATTTTTTGTAAACCACTCGTAGAGGGCCTATTATGGTCTTCATTTGAAGCAAGAATACTATATTTAGATTGAAATTTAGCGCACTCTTGAAAATGGTTTATTTTTATTCGCGATAAGGCGTCGGCGTTTTTATTTATTTTTCCGGGTTTGTATTCTATTTTATAGTCGTACTCTTCCAATTTAAGGCGCCACCTAGCTAAACGACTTCCGGGGTCTTTAATGGAGAAAAGCCAGGTTAATGGCCGATGGTCGGTAACAAGGATGAATTTTCTACCAAATAGATAGGGTCGGAAATGTTTTACGCCCCAGACAATGGCAAGTAGTTCGCGTTCGATTGTCGAATATTTGGTTTCTGCAACACATAGCGTTCTAGAAGCGTATGCAATGGGAAGATCTTTTCCTATTGAGCCTTGTGAGAGTACAGCGCCGATGGCGAATGCACTGGCGTCTGTGGTTAACAGGAAGGGTTCTTCGAAATTAGGGTATATGAGTATGGGGTTAGAGATGAGAGCTTCCTTCAATTCCTCGAAAGATGATTTGCAGTCCGAGTCAAAAAGGAAAGGGGTGTCTTTCTTTAATAGTTTCGTAAGAGGCTTAGAAATTTTTGCAAAGTTTGGAATGAAACGGCGGTAGTAGCCTGCTAGTCCTAAGAATGATTGGATATCCTTAGATTTTTTTGGTTCTGGAAAATTTTGAATACAATCAACTTTTAATGGATTGGGCTTGACGCCATCTTGGGTAATGAGGTGTCCAAGGTATGCGACTTCTTTTCTCAAGAATTCACATTTATCGGGTTGAATTTTAAGGTTTGCTTTTCGAAGACGTTCATGGATAGTTGGAGAATAGATAATTATGTCGTCCATATATATTAGACAACGTTCATTTTGAATACCAAGGAGAATGTTGTCCATGACTCGCTGGAAAGTGGACGGGGCATTTTTAAGGCCAAATGGCATTCGTACAAATTCGTAATGGCCATTCTCGACCGAAAAGGCTGATTTTGGAATATCACGGGGCTCAATTTCTATCTGGTGGAATCCAGAAGCGAGATCTAATGTTGTGAAGTACTGGCACTTCCCTAATTGATCCAAGAGATCAGAAATGTTTGGAAGGGGGTATTTATCCCCTACAGAGAGCTCGTTTAATTTACGGACGCGCCATTTTTGCTTGCCAGAAGCATCCAGTTTTTTGGGAACCACCCATACAGGTGAAGACCACGGTGATATAGATGGGCGAATAATTCCCTCGTTTGTTAGTTCCCTATCAAGCAGGTTATAGAAAGAAACGGTCGACAACAGATCATTTAGTTTTACTGGAACATTCTGTTCAGGAAGCTTTTCGAAATAGGGAACACCTAGTTGCTGTCTTCTTTGACATAAAAGGTGCCTTCGATATGACGTGGCGGCATGGGATCCTAGACAAATTGTCAAGGTTCGGACTGAAAGGAAGATTACCTTTGTTAATCAAATCGTTTCTTGAAAATAGACGTTTTAAGGTGAGAGTTGCAAATGAGTTTTCAGCAGTTCGAACTTTGGAAAATGGTGTACCGCAAGGATCAACACTTAGCTGCACTCTGTTTGCAATTGCTATAAATGAAATTTGTCAAGAGGTCAATCCAGAAATTAAAAAATGTCTTTATGTCGATGATTTAGCAATTCTTCTCAGCGGCAAAATAGTAGGAGACATTACACGTATATTGCAACCAGCAATTGATAAGATCATTGCAAATGGGGAAAAAATTGGTTTTCAATTATCAGAAGAGAAAACAAAATGCGTACATTTCTGCCGCCTTAGAAAACCCCATTATGATCCTGTGTTATATTTAAAAGAAAAAACCATCGAATGCGTTAATACTATCAAATTTCTAGGATTAACATTCGACAATAAACTTACCTGGCGAGAACACATTGAACTAGTGAACACAAAATGCAGACAATCTCTAAACATTTTAAAAGTATTAGCACATACAAAATGGGGAGCTGACCCGAAAAGTCTTCTTATGATATACAAGGCGTTAATATTGTCTAAGATAGACTACGGCAGCATTGTGTACTCTTCAGCAAGAAAAACTCATCTAAACAGATTAGATAAAATACAAAATTTGGGAATACGCTATTGTCTAAATGCATTCCCAACGACTCCTGTCCAAAGTCTCTATTGTGAATCTGCTATAATGCCCCTAGACCAAAGAAGAAAAATTCTAAAAACAACTTACCTTGCAGGAGTTAAATCTTATCCCAAAAATCCAAACAATGAATCCATATTTCCTGTTCAAAATGAGTATGCTAATAGACCCACCATTACTCGCCCTCTCGCAATACGATACCTAGAGTATTTAAGAGATATCGATGTAGAATTCCCCGATATTCTAGAAGATGATCAAAACGTAAATCAAGCAGCAAATGATAGAGCTATTAGGAAAACTGTGTTCACAAACAAGTTAAGGAAGAAAATTGTTGATGAATGGCAAGCCATATGGGATCGAACCAATACATTTCTTCGTCAAGTACAACCAATGCTTAAAAAGACCTTCGATTCCATAGGACTAAGTAGACTGGAAACCGCAAAAGCATCCAGACTTCGTACAGGACATACAAGTTTTACTCATCAACATCTTCTTAAAGGCGAACCAGCACCAATGTGTGATCAGTGTAATGTAGCTCTGTCAGTAGTACATATTATCAGTGAATGTCCATTGTATAACGCACAAAGACAGCAATATAGCTTGAAAGAAAATACTGCACAAAATTTGCAAACACAAAACATAAAAAATACTTTAGAGTATATGAAATGTATAGAGTTATTTGACAAAATTTAAAAATAAGTAGTCATACTTAGCCTCTGTGATACCTACCTTCTGTGATACTTACCAACTGTGATATTTACATTATGTTATAGAAAACATTAATCACACTTAACTGAAAAGCGCCCACGAGCATTTACTATGTGATACTTACCATCTGTGATATTTAATTAAAACTATACTTACCTAAAGGAGACTCTACGAGCTAATGACCCTAGTAGTCGATGCTCTTTCTGGGTGGGTTTTTAGTGAGGTAAAAATCCCACACTGTTTGGCGCCTACTAACCTGCATGCCAAGCGCCTTTTGAAGGTTTTCCCATCCAGCACCCAAAAAAAAAAAAAAAAAAAAAAAAAAAAAAATTCCCTCGTCTAACATTTTGTTAATTTGGGTTTTAACTTCGTTTTTGTGTATTTGGGGATACCTGTAAGATTTGGTGAAAACAGGGCGTGCGCCGTTAGTTTCGATTGAGTGTTTTATTTCATTCGTGAAAGAAAGAGCATCTCCCTCGAGATAAAAAATGTCTGCAAAATATGAACATAAATTTGTGACAAGCTCATTTTCTTCTTCGTTCAAGTGTTCAGTTCTTAGTTGACTATGTATTAAGGTCATTCTGTCCTGCGGACATTTTTGTTGTTTACTACCGGTATTAAGGCTGTAAAATGGCTCGTCAGTGTCATCTACCGGTTCCAAAGTAAATTAGAAAAATCGATTTCTTTTGGAATGGCGTTCGCGTTTATAATAGTCGTATAAAATTCACCATTTTCATTAATATTTACTAACGCGTTCGGCAATCTTACTTTTTCGGTTTCTTGTGCGGTAAGTATAGCGTCTGTTCTTACAAGGTTACATTTTAGTTTAAAGACTCTCTCTGTGCGAGGTTCTATTGAAATTTTGTTAAAATTTTGGTTATCTGGAATGTTTTTGTTTTTAAAAGTTACAGGGTTGTCAACTTTATAAAGAGGGATAGTTTTAAAGTTTGTAATCAATTGTTTAGATTTCAGGTCAATTACACATTCGTAATGTTCCAGGAAATCTAAGCCCAATATGCCATCAAAGTCAATATCTAAATTATAAACATAGACCTTATGGGGGTTTCCTACAATAAACGGGACTAGGGTTGACTCTTTAATAGACAGTTTTTGGTCAGTAATGCCTTGAATTATTATGTTTTCGGGAAATCTTTGAAAGTTTTTTACTGTTTGTTCTTTGAAAATTGAAATACCTGCTCCAGAATCAATAAGAAGATTAAATTTTTGTGTGGCATCCTTGATATAGTAAAGGTTTTTAGAGTTAACAGTGAGAAGAGGGCTTAAAGGAATGGCTGTTCCGGGAAGTTGAGGTTTGGGTTCATATCGTCTAGATTAATTGTCTGGATTTGACTCTGGATTTGTTCTATGGGGTCGGTTTCTATGTATGCTCCTCCAGGAGGGTGTTGTTGCACAGGGGGTGAAAGAAAATTTTGGTTATCTTCTTGATTTAAAGATTCTGCGGAATAGTTGTCGGCTTGGAGATAATCAGGGTAAGGAGTCTGATAGTTTTGTTGATCTTGATAGTCATTACAGTCGTTGTAATAATAATCATTAGGGCAGTAATCGTATTCATCTTGTGAATAATCATCGACATTGACATGATACGTTTTTTGAGGGTTAGGCCTGAAATTGGGATTTTTATTCGCAAATGAAGGGCGGTTTTGATTTGTATGGTTATACTGTTGAGGCCTTGATTGATTCTGAAATTGACTACTGTTCTGGTTAGGAAAGTTAGATGTATGGACTTGATTAGTTGGCCTCTGAAATCCTGAATTTTGAGGCGGGGCATAACGTGGTTGTTGCTGAGTACGGCACTGGCTAGCCGTATGACCAATCCGGCCACAATTGTAACATTTTAAGGGTTGAGTTGGTAACCTTCGTGGAATTAAATTGGGCTTTGGAGGACTGGGTCTATCTGCTTTCTCGAGATATGATAGTTGGAGTTCTCTCCTAATGCGCGAATGGGCGTCTAAAAGACCTTTCGGGTTTCCCGCACGAATAAGTTGTCCTAATTTGGGTTCAAGTCCTACCAATAAGGTATTTAGAGCTATAGTATCAATTAAAGACGCTTGTGCCGTTTTTTGGTCAGTGGTAAGTGTCGCAGATTTTTGAATATTCGCGTGTATTTTTGCGTTCAAAACTTGTAAGTGATTAAAGAAAGTAAGGGGCGATTCGTTTTGTAACTGCTTAAGTCTTTGGAGGTCTTGTATAAGGGATGAAAGATCCCTAGAATCGCCAAAATGTAAATTTAGTAATTGTTTTATTTCTATATATGACAAGGGATTTCTAGAACTAACGAGCTGTGCAGCTCTTCCTCTAAGTTTATTTTTTATGTGAATCACTAATAAACATTTTTGATCCGTCGTCGCCATATTGTACGCATGGTCGCATGTATTTAAAAATGTTCCTAAAAAGATCTGATCACCTTCAAATTCGGGAACAATAGAAAATATTTCCGATAGTTTATACGGTTCAATTTCCGGTAAATTGGTAACGACTGCGTCGCCAGGGGGTAAAGTCATTTTTATTATTTTAATTTTTCACTAATTAAAATAACGCTCAAAAGGTAATAAATTTATCGCTGGGATAAAATCAATCAAAATTTTTTTTTCTAAGGGATGAAACGTTTAGAAAATCGAACAGTTAAAACAATAAAGAATAAACGTGATGATTCATTAACTTACAAAAGAAGCATCGATGTGGTCGTTTTCTTGGTTGATAGCTACCAGGGGCTTCACTATGTGTTCCTTCCGTAGTATTGCCAAGTTAGAGCGGTCTCGATTTCTACAAAGGTCCTTTGTCCGTTAAGGGATTGGAATCCGCCGCTACCAGTTAGAAAGGGTTGTTCGTGTTCTGACAGCGTTTGAGGAATCCTACCGATGACTGCGCCAATTTGTTAAATCACTATCACTTCAAATAACTTTTTAAAAAATATTTTATTTTTTAATTACACAATACAAAATTCAAATGGACATAATAACGGTCTGAAGTTAATGAATAATTTAATATGGTTTACATAGGTTTTTATAGACAAAATATATATGATTATTCAGCTACTTCAAGTTGTTATAACTGCAACATGAGGTAGTTGATTACATAAAATATATGGTGTATTGAATTATGCTGACATGACATCGGGGTTACTTGTGGCCAACGCTTGCACGTGGCTAGGTGACATATAACATATATATATTGGTCGCTTGGTCTTTATAGCAATAAAAATTCTATAATTTTACTCACAAGCAACATTAGGATAAAATCGTAACCACCACACATACGATATTATGTCGGGCATATTGGGGCAAATTTCCTGGCGGATACGATAACTTGAATAAGGCTTTTTATACCTTTTTAAATAACTACGGACCGACCAAAGTTTCCTAGAAAGTCGAATTCATCACAACAAACAATTTGTTTAAAAATATAATTTTCAAGAAATTTGTGGCTTACAATGTTTTGTCAAAAACTCATCGATATGACACAGATTATTTTGCTATAAAAATGTTTCTCTACTATGCCATCAGAGGCCACTTTACCTGAAATTAAAATTAAATTTTTGGCACATTCTTCTTGTGTTGATAGCTATTGAAAAAGGACCTGTCATTCTGAAGGAAAAAGAATGCCTGATAAAAAATGATATCTTTATTCGAGTCCATAAACCATACCATTTAGTCTCCGACTGGAATTAAAGTTCTTGTTAGGACTAAAATCAGTTTTTCAATGGAAAAAAAGTACCTATTGAGTATCAGAATTTTTGCTCTATATGACTTACTACCTTTATTTTAACATATAAAGTCACCTCTCTAAGTATCCTGATACCTTAACGCTTAATTATATCTTAAAATTCATTATTTAATAATCGGATTTTTCGTACATGTGCTTTCTTCTTTTTATTCTGACCCCAAGTTGATAAATGAAGCTTTACACAACATTGTGTAGCAGTGTTGTATGTACAGCGAGACAAGTGTTTAAAATAAAGTGGAACTGGTAAATGTTCCAGGACCCAAGTCAATAGAAGTATAGTAAATTTTTATTAAAATTTAATCCACTTCAGAAAAAAATCCGTAACCACAGAACAGAAATTTTTTAAAATATTTGGAACCAAATTTTACCCTTGGCACTTCTAAAAGCCAATTCAGAGTCGTTTACTAATTGAATACTTTCTGAAAAAGGTAAGCTTCTAACTATATAATCAGTTCATAAATAAAACTATAAAACTAAAACTATATTTGCACAAACCGGCCTGTGTGCTTCAAGAAGAATGCACCTGGAATAACAGAACTTTAAATATGTCCAGAATGCGTTCAGGTGGCTCAAATTGCCTTTTACGGGTACTTTCACTAGTGTTTCGCTTAAAGATCTGTTTATGCTGAAAACTTTTGCCAAACAGAGATTTCGAACTAATCTCGAGAGCTCCACGACAAGAGTAAAATATATGATTCATAATTCAAATCCTTCATTTTTCCATATTTTATGTATCTTAAGCAGTTTTTAAAATAAATATGCGAATTATTGTAAAAATATCTGTTATGCCACATATGCAAAATATGTAGTTTGAATAAATGCATTCCTTTAGTTATTTGTGCTGTATTACCAGTAGAGTGGGATCATTTTGGCTCGTTAAATATTGCCAGCCCTTAACTGGTGACCATGCATCTCAAGTTGCGACCTAGCTTATCGCACTGGTTGCGATTCAGTTTTAAACTAACAAGTCCCTACACGCTATTTACGAATTGTCCTCGAACCACGCTTGATGAACAACGAATCGACGCATAGTCTGGGTCCACCTTTACCCGACGAACTATTGACGGACGGAACGAATCGCGCTTTTCGAATTATGAATGGCGAATTGACTCATAGTCTGTAGCCATCTTCCATTGGCTATTCAAGATCGTTTAATAACCACAATTATGTGGCAAGCGGCCGCTTCGTCGACCTCCATATCATTTTATACTCTCATAGATATTTGAGTGAAAGGTAGGTACGTCCTTCGTCCCAGTTTCGAAATATTTATATCACGGGTCTAGTAGACACAAGTGTTCATGCAGCAACAATATGGGTGATTCCGACCCGACATCGACACATTAGAAAACGTACGTATTCGAGGAGCTGTGCAGAAAATTATATCATGTGACGAACAGAGATATGTGATGAAGTGGAAGACGAAAACCTTATAAATAGTGATCCTTTAAATTTACAATGAACAATAAATGGGTGAAAATGAAGCAGAACATGACCTGGAACCGACATCTAGTGAAGACGAGGAAGACTGCATCGATTTCAGTAATTATTACAATAGAAATAAACAATTTTAAGTGAATTAAAAAATAGCCAACTAAAAACTTCCGTATGCCTGTTCATAATATAATTAAAAAAGTGTAGAGCGAGACTTATTTTTTTGTCTATTTATGTGATTTACAGATTTTGCCTAGGATTGATATTTTGCTGTTTTTTACATTTTTCATATAAAATATACCAACATTGACAGAAAACAAGCTCTATTATCGATCAAACTTTCAAGAGGACAGCGATAACATTGGGATTTGCTAATAGTGTCGAAAACATATTATACGACGTCAGAATTCGTTTGTAAATTATTCTACATTTCAGAATGGCGTGCTTTTCAAGTGGTTAAACGTATAGAGGCCAATCGGATGATATTAAATTTTAATGTAATTTAAAGTTTCAGCAAGACCTTAATTTAGGATGTTAAATTAATCGAAGTATCCTTCGTTATTTCGAAATGTGTCAATACTTCCATCTCCTTTGAGAATTTAATGAATAGGGAATGAAATAAAGCGTATAAAATACTTGTTTTGTTAAAGCATATATTTTTAAATTGTTTTCAGGAATTTCTAGGTAACCTTACTTAAATTCTACAAAATAACTGACACGGTGTAAAAATTTATGCTATGAAAGTTTTCACTCATATGATGTTGTTCTAATTTACATTAAATCTATAGTTTTAATGCGATATTTTTAATAGTATACAAAATTATGAACATTTTTTGTTAAAGATTTTAAACAATCAGGAGACGTCTTTGGATGACAGTCTTTGAAGAAATAAGAGTTTTTTGGAACGTTATTCTTATATTATTTGTAACGTTATCGAATTACAACCGTTATTCCCATCACTACTATGAACTGAGTGGGCCCCATCCCTTTCAAATCAACCTATTCAAGGCAACAATTGGGGCCCGTAACACCAAAATACCTCCTTTTAGACTTTTTTCCCTTGGAACAAATGTTTTAATGTAGCTATTTTACAGGTCGTCTGTTTTTTTGTTAAATACATCTCTTCCATGAAAGGCGAAAAAATTAAAAGTTATTATTGCCCATTTTTTATCCCTTTCAGGCGGCCCCGAAAATCAGTATTCAACCCTCGTTTCAAAAACACATGTGTCATGTCGCCGCGCCGCACCGTCCCTCAAGAGTCATTAATAATTTTCGGGAGCTTTACATGAAGGTTAAACACATAAAATATCAAAATACACACCTCGTCGGTTAGAAAGTTTACCCACTGCGGTGTATAGAGTATTAATTATGGGATGAAAATAAGTTATAATGTAGTATATACACAAACAAGTACGTGCAGGACAATTTTGGAATATTAAATAGAATTTACACCATGTTCAGCCGTTATGTATGTTGGATGTGTTTGGATGTTGTTATGTCTGTTGCTTCGGACTTAAAGAAGTTCAATCCGCGTTAATTAGACAGACACACACACCATTACTATTACTTATGGTTTTATTAATTAAGATACATAAAATAGTAGAATTTAACATTTGTAAAATATAAATTGAATCATTGTTAGATGAAATCACATAGGGTGCTTGAAGGTGGTTGGCCTCAGACGTTTATGAAGAACTAGCCAACGGATCAATTTGAACATTTGGTAGCTAATGTAAGAGACCATCTAGAAATATCCTCAGCATTGCAACATTACAGAACCGGAAATAGTCATGGCCGGACACGCAATCCCACTGGCTTCATCTATTAATTTGCTGGGCGTCAATCTGGTAGGAAATATGTCTTGGCATAACCACGCTGAGGCAATCGCCAAGATAGCTTCTCAGAAGCTTGGGGTACTCTGCCGAACCAGAAAGTTGTACACACCTCAACAACTTTGGACACTATACAAAGCCCAGATTCGACCATCACTAGAATACTGCTCTCATGTCTGGAGCTCTGCACTCAAACATACTCTTCGACTACTGGATTCCATCGAAAGGAGGGCTATTCGTCTGATCGGAGACCACGAGCTGACGAAGAACCTCGACAGCCTAGAACATCGAAGATATGTTGGTGATTTGACTCTCTTTTACAGATATTTTCATGGAAGGTGCTCGGCTGACCTTGCCCTCTTAATTCCGCCCAGAGCGACGAATAGCAGAAATAC
This sequence comes from Barypeithes pellucidus, assembly GCA_963991005.1. Classification (NCBI taxonomy): domain Eukaryota; kingdom Metazoa; phylum Arthropoda; class Insecta; order Coleoptera; family Curculionidae; genus Barypeithes; species Barypeithes pellucidus. The sequence goes on from OZ022560.1 coordinate 47,467,575, forward strand.
ACGACGAACCACTGCCGCCCATCCATATGTGGTTAAGCTTAGTACTCCTAGAACTTCATTATTTAAGAATTCTTTCATCTGGAGGACTTCATCCTTGTGGAACGACCTTCCCGAGGTCGTTTTTCCCAACGAATATAACCTCCAACGATTCAAAACCAACGTGAATCGCTTTTTAGGCACACGCACCACTCCCAGAGTTCCTAAAGGATTTTTCCTATAGTGCTTGTGTTGCCGCTTCTACTAGAAATTATTAGCAACGCAATCAATAATTTAAATTGAACAGCTTTGGTATCATATTTTTTTTAGATTTCTTATTAATTCTCCTTAATTTCTTAACAACTTTCCAGTTATTAATTAAATAAACTTTTTTTTTTGTAAACATGTCTTCCAAGAGGTTTGATACGTTTGAACTGATAATTTAGCTGAAATTTGGTTGGGGGTCAGGTAATACTCAGAGCACTCTCATTCTGTTCCAAAATATAGTAACGTGTGTTTCAAAATACACATATTTTAATTGTTTCATCATTTTAACGTTTTAACCGACATTCTGCAATATTTCTTAGTAGTTCATACAGAATGGTGTTTATTACTCAAGGCCTTCTATTGTTGTGTTGACATCAGATACAGGAACCTTTAAAAAATTATAGCAAATTATTATATGGGACTCGTATACAGGGTGTTATGGAAATGACGTATTATATTTAAATCGGCAATTCCTGAGATGAAAACAAATTGAAGAAAAATATCCAAAAACGACAACTTAAAAGTTTATAAATGCCACTTACCCTTTAGAGAAAAAAAAAATGTAATGTTATTTACCTTTTCGGACTTATTTAAAACCAACTTAATTTAAAAAAAACACCAAGTACTCACATCACAAAATCACATAGTTTTCGCATCACAACACATCTAAGTACCGTTCAATCTGAATTAGTATTTTAAAGTGCAACTGTGTAGACAAAAGTACGCCCTTATTGTCTAAATAACACGTTGGTTCCGTCGATCAATATTGAACTGCTGGACTGGTGCACTGCCGTCGCGAAAAGAACAAATAACTTAATAATTTAAACTCGGGTTTAAGTATTAACATACAATTTAACATACAAACCTGCTTGAAACAGCAGTATGAAATCGGCCGGCTAATTTTGGAGGAACAGCTGATCAGCAGAAACGGTTGCATATTCTTTTTTACTCGACGGGGGGTTATACTTAAAAATACAGCGTTGCCACACTTTCGATGTTTTATAAGGTTATATTCATAAAATGAAGAATTTCCTTCTGTAATACTTTTCTTTATAATGATAGTCTCGGAAATACAACCGCGCTGGTTGGACGAGACTATTTATTTTAAAGGGATGGAAGGGTCTTGCAACATAATTATTTCAGGATTAATAAATTTGATTAGGCCATTAGAAATTAGCGTTTTTATTATTTCTGAATTTCTATTGCGAAATAATTTTTTTATGTGTACGGTAGGTTATTGTAAACTGTAATTATGCGTTAGTGTTTACTGCTTTTGTGTAATCTAATAAGTGCATATCTTCAAAGAAAAATAATTGGAAACTCGTGGGTGTCTGTGTGTTTCTTTAAGTGATTTAGTGCACATGTTCCGAGAGATTGTAAATAAGAGGCCGAATGGGGTTTAGTGGGTATAAGCTTATTATGCAGTTCCACATTATCATCAGGGTACGTGATGAGCATAAATCTTTTCCCATAGAAAAAGAAACAAAAGCCTGAAGATGTATCTGTGTCCTGGATTACTTGCTAGTGTACTGGCACCTGGATTCACTTCTATTTGGATACTAGGTAAACTAAATATTATTGTTATAAGAATCTAAAGTTATTTTCTACACAGTTGGCAACATTGGGCTTGAACATCTGTTGATTACACAGCTTGGCAATGTAATATGATCATATATGAATGTGCCGAGGAGTAATCGGGTGCGTTTAGGGGTGAATTACCCTACTTTTTAAACGTTCGATTTAAAAAAAAATATATGTAGCGCTTCCCTAGGACACCCCAGTCGAACAAACCCATTTAAATATAATACGTCATTTCCGTAACACCCTGTATATGTCATTGTTTTACAAACCGCACACTTTGTTTTAACCTTGTTAACAATTTATGTACTGGGTGACCACCTAAGCGAGGTACGCGGCTGTATCTCGGAAACCGTTCACCGTACAGCTTCCGGAATTGTTCATAATAGGGAAAGTGTTACCAAGAGAAATTGCTGCAAGTCTGTAGGATGGCCCCTAGTGGACGTAACATTAATAGTACTTTGCTAACAGTCGTTTTATCTACAGTTTGCTTAGATAAGGTGATCAACTTTGTCTTTATGTTTTTTTTCTCTTACCCTTCATATAAGGTGGTGGGGGTAATGCAAACATTGATATGGAAAAAATCAATAACTCAGGAACACTATATTTTTCCAAACAATCAAAATATTTGTATTTTGAAACAACCTGTACTATTATAACCAATATTTTGATATTATCTGACTCCTAACCAAATCTCAGTGCTCTAATTTGTCAGTCAAAAGGGTTAGCCCTGTTTGAGGGATATTTTCCAAAGAAACAAAAATTAATTATTATCTCGAGAAAGATAACAGATAATTAGGAAAATGCTATGGAAACTTATCAAAAAATGAATATGAAAAAAAAATACACAGGGTTTTCCATTTAAATTATTAAAATTGCTAATATTTTTTAGTAGAAGCGGCAGCACTGCATGGCTGAAAATATCTTTAAAGGAGAGTGCATGTCCACTTATATAAGAATGTGAATTTTTTATTCTTCAAAGACTATGAACGAAAGTGGTATGCCCATTCATTTAAAATCATTGGATAAAACCTTGTGTGTGGATGGCGCTTTATACTGTGTTGTTATTCATACTTTTTATTTATTTGTATTTTAAATTATATTTTAATTTACTTGTTTGTTTTCTTGACTAGTTTTTGTTGTCTATGATGAATAAAACAATTTGAGTAGGTTTTCTTTTTAAAAAATGGTAAAAGTGTAGTGTAATCCAGTGTGTAATCAAACCATTTCGACAGCTTATAGTGGATGGATGGATGGATGGATGGAAAAATGGTAAGTTTTACCTATTTTTATACCAAAATTATTATTTTTTTCTGATATCCGTGTTTTTCAAAGTAATTATTTAAATGATTGTCATCATTTTTAAAACAATTCGTTATTTAGGCAAACCACAAACTATATTTCCAATAAAATCTATATTATAAGAAACATATATCTACTTTTATTTTATATAGTATATTTGACCAGATCCCACATAGATATAGTATAGGGTAGGTGCGTATTTCATATTTTATGTGTTAAGCTTTCACGTAAAGCCCCTGAAAATTATTCATTGCCTCAGAGGGATACTGCGGTTCGGTGTCATGTCTCATGTGTTCGAAACGAGGGTTGAATAACAAGCTTCAAGATAATGGACCTATGTATCTATGTTACCAGTAAAAACTTATAGAATATTGATAAAGAATTATAATATTTTTAAACGATATAAACCAGACATCAGACAACTAAAATTGATAAGTTTAGGGTGTCCCATTTTCGACACTTTTCTTACTTTTTAATCAAAAACAGGGTGAGATAAACCCTTAAAATCTTAAATAGAAAGGGGGTCGACTGATACATCATTTTGAAGCTCTTTATTAAGGAAAACAATAAATGAATAGACAATTTTGAAATTTTTTATTATTAGTTAATTAAATGTTCATGATTTCCGTTGTTTTGAAGACAATAATAAAGACTACTTTCAAATTCTTCACGTACATTTGCAAAGGTTTCTCTGGATATAGCACGGCATTCCTGAACTATTCTATGCTGAAGTTGCTCTAGTGACTCAGGTTGCGTTTTAAAAACCACAGATTTTAGGTGACCCCCACAAAAAGAAATCAAGAGGTGTTAGGTCCGGGGATCTAGGTGGCCATTCAACAGGACCTCTTCTTCCAATCCACTGGTTGGGATAATTATCATCCAACCACTGCCTAACGGGAACTACATAATGCGGAGATGCTCCATCCTGTTGGAAATGTAGTAAGCGTTCTTCTAAAGATAAATATCCGAGTATGTATTAGTGGTTCGATAGACCTCTGTAGCATTTCAGCATACCTGTCGCCATTTAAATTTCCTTGTATAAATATTGGGCCGATAATACCATCTCCCAATATACCAGCCCAAACATTAATTTTCTGGGGGTACTGGGTATGTTCGGGTTTGTTCGGGTTTGTTCGTCACTGAAGCAAATATTTTTAACTAGTCGAGGTTCTGCCGTAATTCTATCTGTCAATATTTCACAAAACTGTATTCTTCTGTCAGGGTCGTCGTCACCAAGTTCTTGCAGTATGTGCAGTTTATAGGGATAAAACTTATGAATTTTAAGTACCTTTCTTATTGATTCAGAGATAATCCAGTTGCTACAGCTGGACCTGGATGCCTTTCGTTAAAACGTTGAGCTGTTCTTAAAAAACATTGATCCTGGGAACCATAAATGAAAATAATTTCTACCCGTTCAGCTGTGCTGTACACCATTGTTAAAGATAAGAAGTGCTGCTTTTCATTTAAACTGAACCGAAAGTTAACTGTTCTTAAAATAATAATACTAGTAGAAGTTACCTTTAAGGTAAATTTTGTGATAATAAAATGCGAATATTTATAAACAAATTTTTTTTTTCGACCAAAAAAAATAGCAAATAAACCAAAACGAAATACCGAGGCTTAAACTGTCTAGAATTCTTAAGAGATATCTCTTAATATGCCAGGATATTGGTAGCAATCATTTTGAACATTTAATTAACTAATAATAAAAAATTTCAAAATTGTCTTTTCATTTATTGTTTTCCTTAATAAACAGAGAAGAATTTCCTGATATGTACCTTTCTATGGTACCATTGGAAAGCATTTTTCAAGATCTTCAAAATGATGTATCACTCGACCCCCTTTCTATTTAAGATTTTAAGGGTTTATCTCACCCTGTCCAAGGGGTTGCAGATAGGGGTGGGCTAATACGCTTGTTTTTGTTTTTATAGGAACTGTTTTTTGGGTTTTTTTCTTCAGTTTTTCGTTTCTAATATATGGCCATTTCAAGTTTTTAAATTGTCACCCTGTATATAAGGATATATTATTTTTTAATTGAATAAGCATAAGATAATAATGCGATATTTTTAATAATTTAGTAGGCCATGGTGAATTAGTTAGGAAGCTTTGTGAAATGGTCAAAACTTGACAGATCTCTCATATTTATATTTATTATGAAATACCTGTTACGTAAGTTTCTATAATATGTTTTTAATTTAATTATTCTTAACGATTGCCTTTTATGATAAAAATTATGAAAATTATGTTATGTTAACATGTTTTATATAATCCAGTTTAATATTTAGAATAACTGAAATACAATTCTTGTAATTTTAAATTTGTTTCTAACAAATTGACCATATTTAAGGAACGTAAATTATAAAAAATATCATATTGTTAGGTTATTTTTGAATATAAATATAAACAACTATACCTATATTTTTGTACAGCACAAAGCATGATTAATTATTAAAATAATAATATATAGGGTGTCCCGTTTAAATTTTTTTACTGCTGGTAATATCTCAAAAAATAAGCTTTTTAGAGAAAAACTGGTTAAGCCAATGAACTTTACGTAAAAATCTCTATCCAGATCAGTTTTTCCCTTTTTGATAAGTTAAGACGTACGGAAATAGAGGGTTGTCTGACAAGCGAGAATTGTCAAAATCATCATGTAGCTTTAAAACTAAGAGATCCATGCCAAATACTTGTGCATGTATTTGACCAGGAAACCCTTGCCATCGAGATAGGTATTGTTTTTTCGACCATCTATCTAATATTGTTTTTGTTGCCTGTTTTGATATCCCAAAGGCTGGTTCGGGGCCCCTGAGACTTTGAGCGGATCCGGCGCTCGCTAGTTCATCCGCTTTCTCGTTACCTATCCTATCCCATAGTGACCAGGGACCCACAAAAGCCTTTACGGCTGCGCTGAGACTCAAACGAATGGAGGAGAGCCTAACGAAATAATTTTCTAAACCATTTTATCGGGTCACGAGTGATAAATCCTGCAAGCGGCTGAACAACTCCGTTATCAGTGAAGGTAACTGAATTCAATTAGGCCACGTTTTACTACTGCGAAGTCTGTTCATGTTGAAGCATGTTTATATTGATTATATTACCTCAGTTTCTGCTGGTTAATGTAAATATCTATGTTCATATACACTATAACAAAAACAGTTAGCCAGAGAGTCAAACGGGAAGACGCTTACTGCGTTTGTTATTTTTGGAATTATTTTTGTTAGATTCTCAATAAACATAATTTTTTTTTTAATTGCTGCTTCTCCTAAACTCGAATGTATGTATTACTAACATTCTAACTGTTTAATTAATATATTTTGCTCAAAATACATATATATGAATTCATTCATTTGTGACATACCGGATCCGCCAACGAAGCAAGGACAGAAGATTAAACTATTATAATTATCGAAGAACTTCAAAAATAATATAACAGCTTGAGGTATGGTATTAAAAGTGGCATGTTTTAAAAATTCTTTACATTATGCAGGTTCATTTCATTTGGTTCTATAGTTTAGTAGCAATAAATTAAAAACTGAAAAAGATAGTTTGACAGTCCTGAAAAAAAAATCTAAAACTATTTTTTGAACCTCATTATCGGGTTAGATGTATGTGGAAGGTATAGAGGTACTATGAAATCTATTTTATACAGGGTGTTCATAATAAATTTTCATAAACGATACCCTGTATATTATTTCGCTAATTGGTGTAGAATTTATAGGAAATTATTTTCTGTTATACAAGCATATAAGTTATTTCCGGCCGTTTTCGAAATAATTCCAAATTTCATATTCATATCATTATCTTGTTTAAGTAGCATAGACGCCTAGCCTAATAATTGTAAACTACAGTCAAAAAGGTTAAAAATGTCTGCTATTTTAATATGAGTATAATTAAGCATGTTCTTGAAAAGATATGTTCCTGACATCCCTTAATATTTGAGATAAAATACTAGCACAATTATTCATTAAGTAGTGGTGAAAAACCATGTCAGGCTTTAAAATAAAATATGGATTCATTTGTTTATTATAGATTGACCAGTTCTTTAACTTAAAAAATTGTTATGGGCAAATAAGTAATTATAATAAGAAATTAAAATTGATTTTATTGGTTGGTTGATATGATTTTTATATTTGGTGGGCGCGAAAAAAATTGCTTGTTAACAAGGAGTAATTTTGCGTCACTTTATCCAAAACTTGACCTTTTTATGGGAACATGTAACCAAATTCTCTATGAAGATCCACCTACAACTGCTATTACTAAGCGGCATAGTATAATATATATATATATATTAAGAGATGTAAATAGATCTCTTCAAGAATGTGTTTCGTGGGGCTGACGAAAAAGTAGATATTTTCAACATTTACTGTAGTTTACAATTATTAGTTTAGGCGCATATGTTATTTAATCAACATAATTTATGAAATTTGTAATTATTATATGCTTGTATTACAAAAACAAATTGCTTATGAATTCTACGTAAAATAGGCAAGTAATATATAGGGTGTTCCATTTGAAAAAAAAGAAAAATTATTTTGAAATGTGTCGTTTCTGAAAGTTTACTATGAACATCCGTATAAAATAGAGTTCATCGTATACCTTCTATTCACCTGCCGAAGCAAAAAGAAGCCTTCTGTCATAAATCTCACTTTATGCCGGGGTTAAAACGTAGTTTTGGAATGTTTCTTGGATTTTTCAAGACTGCTAATACTTTTATTCAGTTTTGAATTTATAGCTTTATAGGGTGATTTTTGTGTTTTGTGTTTTACTGCAAGCTATATTTACACGATATCTATGTAAATCCAGTTTCTGTTTCAACTTAAAAAATAGCACGATATGCTACAAGTGTAAAAAGTTTCATAACAACGAATCTATCGAAAAGCATCAATTCTTATTCTTATCTCATAATCTGAGATTTGTTATTCAACCCTTGTCTGGGAAGTATGTGACATCATGCGACGCCGAGCCGTCGTCCTATACCCCAGCCATGAATAAATTTCGACCGATTTACGTGGAGGTGAAACATATTGTCAAAAAGAAGAAAATGGACATTGAAGCTGAACTTTATAACGCTGACTTGAAAGTGTAACATAAGTATCAAATGGAGAACATAGCCTTTATCTACTAACTACTTGATAAAAACTGTGGGCATATTTAAAATATACCTGTAACAAATTTGCAAATGAATTTGTCAGACACTTATTTTCTCTCAAATTTTTTTCTTTGTTGTACTGCTGAAATAAGTTACACAACATGATATTTTTCCCAGCGTGATATTTTGAAGACAGAATAAAAGAAATTATTTTTTGAACGTTTATCTGTATTTTTGCTCAATATAAGAGATACGAGAAAAAATCGACAGTGGCTTTGAAAAATCAATTATTCATTGAAATTAGAATAGTGCAAAAATTAGTTTTTGTAAATATCTCCTGATTTTATTATATTAAAAAACAATGTTTAATTGCATCGAATATTATAATTTCCATATATTTCCATCGTGCTGGAAGATGGCGCGAGTCCAGCCTATACAAAAGAAAGGTAAGAGAACCCTGCCTAACAACTATCGACCAGTCGCATTGCTTTCAGTTATATCATAAGTAATGGAGAAAGCTATTAACCAACATCTTCTAAAGTACCTGGAAGGCTTCAACATTATCAGCGATCATCAATAGCCTATGTCATCCATCTTTGCAACAGCGCAGTCGAACATCATGGGGAGTCTCGGGCTATGGTACTGGATATTTCTAAAGCCTTTGATCGTGTTTGGCATTAGGGACTTCTAAGTAAACTGCGATCCTATGGTATGCCCAGTCGATTCTGTGCATGGTTGAATAGCTTTCTTAAGGACCGCTCTCTAAAAGTGGCGATTGACGGATTTCTCTCAGACACCTTCACCGCCGGTGTTCCTCAAGGGTCCGTATTGTCTCCCACTCTCTTCTTACTCTACATTAACGACCTTCTAGTGGAAACGAAATATCCGATATTTAGTTTTCCTGATGATAAGCACACTTATATCATCTTTCTCTTTGAATGCACAAACATCTGCTGCCGCCACACATCTTCGCAGACAGCATGAAGTATCACTTCTGAACAAAGACCTGGAAGAAATTTTGGCTTGAGGTGACAGTAACCAAGTCGAGTTTAACGCTAAAAAAACCCAGGCAGCAGTTTTTAACATTACAGAACCGGATATAGTCATGGACGGACAAGCAATCCCACTGGCTTCATCTATTAATTTGCTGGGCGTCAATCTGGAAGGAAATATGTCTTGGCATAACCACGTTGTGGTAATCGCCAAGATAGCTTCTCAGAAACTTGGTGTACTCTTCCGAAGCAGAAAGTTGTACACACCCCAACAACTTTTGACACTATACACAGCCCAGATTCGACCATCACTAGAGTACTGCTCTCATGGCTGGAGCTCTGCACCCAAACATACTCTTCGGCTACTGGATTCCATCGAAAGGAAGGCCAATCGTCTGATTGGAGACTACGAGCTGACGACGAAGCTCGATAGCCTAGAACATCGAAGACAGGTTGGGGTTTTGACTATCTTTTACAGATATTTTCATGGAAAGTGCTCGACTGACCTTGTCCTCTTAATACCTGCTCCTTGCCGGCGAATAGCAGAAATACACGACGAACCACTGCCGCCCATCCATATGTGGTTAAGCTTAGTACTCCTCGAACTTAATTATTTAAGAATTCTTTCATCTGGAGGACTTCATCCTTATGGAACGACCTTCCCGAGGTCGTTTTTCCAAACGAATATAACCTCCAACGATTCAAAACCAACGTGAATCGCTTTTTGCGCACACGCATCACTCCCAGAGTGCCCTAAAGGATTTTTTCCTATAGTGCTTATGTTTGATCATAAAAAAAATTGATTGACATAAATATATAGAGGGACCCCAAGTGAGAACAATAAAGTTTTTTAAAATTTGAAAAGATTAACTGAATTTTGGACACCGTTAACCTTACAGCTTTCGGAAAAAGTACCAATAGGAAAAGTTGCCAATTGTTGGAAATCATTTGCAAGTTTATAGAAGGTCCGCAAGGGGGCGTAACACTAATAGTAACTTGTTTACAGTCGATTTCTCTACAGTTTGCCTAGATAAAGTAGTATATTGAAAATACATTAATAAAAATCATTTTCAAAGTTCAAATTAAAAGAAAACGGATATTAAAATTAATAATTTCACGTTTCTTTCCAATATTATTATATATATGTTTTTTGTTTCCAAAGCCTTCTTACGTTTTACAATGGTATTTTATGTAATTACCGGGACGATTAATTAGTAGTAATTATGTAAATTCATTTTTCATTGATATCTCCGGTTTCACTGTGTATTTTAGTTTCCCAAAAAAAAAACTTAAATATGTTAAATCGTATTAAGCACCATCTAGCTACTATAGTAAAAATAACATATACATAGTTTGTAATATAGCTGATAGAGCAAGAAGAGCTCTTTTAAATGATACCATAATTAGAATATTTTCCGATAAGGCTTTCTTGAGATATTGCAATTTTCCAAATCAATGCTTGCGTTACCCCCACTACTTTATCTGAAGACTTCCTCATTGCCAGGAACTACAGATACCGATAGCGCCTTTAAACCTGGACATCGTGTTTCCCGGTGATTCTAATTCTTCATCCGAATCTGACCCACACCAGTTGTGACCCAACATTTTTACCAACTACCAGTGGACCTCACTTAATAGCTCAGAAGGAATTAAATGACTTAGTACGTGACCTAGGATTGTCAAAATAAAAATCGGAACTTCTTGGTTCCAGACTTCAACAGTGGAACTTGTTAGATAAAAAAGCAAGTGGTTTGCTTTGCCGAAAATGGAATGTAACATTATCAAGTTTTTTTAAAATGGAAGGGTCGCTATGTGTTTATTGTGATATTGATGGTTTAATGAATGAGCTTAATATGGAACATGATCCTAGCGAGCGGCGTTTATTCATAGATTCGCCGAAATACAGCCCAAAAGCACTCCTGCTTCATAATGGAACCAAAAAACAGCCATTCCTTTAGCCAATTCAGTGACAATGATAGGAACGTATGACAACTTAGCATATCTGTGAAGATTTAAAAGTGGTAGTTGTATTGCTTGGACTTCAAGAGGGTTTTACAAAGTATTGCTGTTTTTTCTGTCTGTGGGACAGTAGAGCAACAAAATAACACTACAGTAAAAAGGATTGGCCTTATAGAACTTCTTTTGAACCTGGTACTTCAAAAAAAAAAAGGTTCTGCTACCGCCTCTCCATATTAAGCTTGGACTAATTAAAAACTTTGTTGAAGCCATGGATAAAGAAGGTAGTGGTTTCCAGTACCTAAGAGAAATATTTCCTCACCTAAGTAATGCAAAATTAAAAGAATTTATATTTATTGGACCTCAGATAAGGAAGATCCTAGATAATATCCGCCGACAAACCCAATTAAATGAAAAGGAATTGGCAGCTTGGACGTGTTTTGTACGTGTAGTGAATGGATTTATGGGTAACAAGAAAGAAGGAGACTATAAAAGACTCATAGATGGACTGTTGAAAACCTATGAATTACTAGGGTGTCGCACGTCTCTAAAAATACATTTTTTGCACTCCAATTTGAATTTTTTCCCGGAAAATTTTTGTGCAGTAGGCGATGAACCAGAAGAGAGGTTTCACCAGGATATCAGGACGATGAAAACAAGATACCAGGGATGCTGGAACCCATCTATGTTGGGCGACTATTGTTGGTTTTTAAAAACGATGATGCTACAAAATACAAAAGGAAAAAGTAAACGTTTTTGTGGATGTACAATATCTTGTGCAATATATTTTTGTTAACATAACAACCAATCCTCAGTAATGTTTTTGCATAGATGCCATATGTTTTATATGTTTATATTAAATAAATATATTAGATTGTAAAAATATGTCGCCTCCTCTTTTTTTCTCCAATACCCACCCCTTATAACAAAAAAAACTGTACGTGTTACAGTAATTAGCTAATCATTTTCGGATTTAGAACTCTAAAATACTTCAGACAAACCTATTTTCATCAATGTTACTTTACAAAAATTTAAATTTGTCGACTTGTGTAATCTAAAATTATAAGGTCCAGTAGAGCCACAGCCACACAACTATTTATTTATTGTTTTATTTCACTCCTGTAGGTATCAATAAAGATTGCTAATAGTTGCTCTGCTGCTCTTTTTTTATTCGAGAAGCTTAAAAATTTAAATCGATCATTTCACAGAATCACAGTTTAGCTCATCTCTACTCGACCTCGAAGCAAGGAAGAAGAAAGGTTGACGTTTGACAAAAAGATTAATTCCTCCATGTTGTCGCGTTATTTCGAATTTAAAAATAGTTTTTTTTATGTTTTTATTATTTGTAAATTTTGTGTACGTATCTAAAAAGTATTGTCGAATATCGTGTTGAAATGTGCTGTTGTTGGTAAAATTCGTGACCCGTGTAATAAAATCTGAAGATTTGTCTAGTGTCTATCTACAAAAAAATAATTATTGGTTCTCTTTCACTGTGTGTTCTTCTGTGTTGCAGCCAAAATATAATGTCCCGTGCATAACGTGTTCTTATGAAATAGAAAAAAAAACTTATTTTGTATTTGCCTGGATTTCTTCGCTCTTTAGTTATAAAATAAATACAAGTAAGTAGTACATTTTTATAGTTAATATACAACTTCAGTTTTACATTAAGTTTGGCAACATTACCATTGGTTCTGGATGATATGTTTACAGTGACGCGGACTGTATACCTATTTTAATATACAGCCCAACTTTATATGAAAAAGTTTTCCGTATAATACTTTTCATAATATCGGGACGAAAATGTGTGGTAAAGTTTTTAATGCGATTTACTGCTCCCAAAAGACTTTACATCAGACCATATGGACAGTGGACATGAACAGCTTATTATAACTCCTAATCTTGACATTTATAATGAATGACGAAAAATAATACATAAAACTTAATGAGTAACAACTAGAATTTAGTGTTTTAGTTTAAGATTTCTATGAAGTTTGATTCAATATTAATAATTAGTAATCGGCCGATACGGATGTTTTGCCGATACCGATATTTTAGTTGCCGATCGGCACCTCATTCTGAACGATATTTAACTGTTTAATATAATGGGTGTCCCATCGGGAACCTCCTCGACCTATATATAAAAACTATACATAGGAAAACTTTGCAAATTGGACGGTAAGCTAATGTTGGCTAAAATATTTTCAATATTGTGACACTTTCGATTATACTGGAAGTCGGTGTGAACTTACTTATTATAAACCTGAATAATCCCGAACAAACTCGAGCACCCTATATTTTATTACATTTTTGGATTCTATGCAAGATTCTACGCAGATTTCATATATTATTATCATGTCTTATACCTAAGGCTCAGCATGATTGACATATTTACAATTATAAATGAATTATTAATTTTTCCTATTAGGAAGTCTTTACTATTTAATTTATGTTGGATTTATTATTGAATAGGATCTGCTTTAATAGATTTTTGTATAGTGTCTTCGAACTATTAATACCGGGTGTTCAAACGATAAGGTTAAAAATTAAATTAAGATAGAGATTTGCTGTGGATTTTAAGTTCGGTTACTCCTGGTTGGCATGTCACATTCTCCATAAAAAAAACACGTTTAAATGATACAATTTAAGCGCCCCGGTATGAATATTAATAATTTTAAAATGGTAAGTGACAGCTTCACATATCTTAGGAATGACGAACGATAAATATCGGCAAAATTTTGCCGATTATCATCAAGATTTGCCGATATTCCTATAAGATACAGATGTACAATATTTTTCCGCGTATACCTAGAACAATAAAGACCGTATTTTTATTTTCATTTAAGAGATTTTTTAAAATATGGACAAAAATGTTTATGTTATGTTTCAATCTGCTCGGAAACAACACCGATATCAAAAATAAAACATAAAAGCAATCCATTAAACTACCTACCCATAAACCTATTATATTTAAAGTCGTAAAATTTGAAAAGATTTTAACGTCTGCAATAATAAATTAGAAAAACGAGATAACTGCTTGCGGACCAGTCTGTGTCAAGTCGATGTCTGTATTGTAAATTGCAGATAGCTAAATGAACGCAAACATATCATTTCATGTACCTGGTGTGTGCAGCTTTCTTTCTTCTTAATATGTAGTAATTTTTTTAATGTATTTTGTGTTTTCGGGTTTCAGCACATCCCCGCCAGACGACGTGAGCGTATATTTAATACCACTTAGTAGGTACATTAGATTTGTGTAAATACTCGTTTTTATGAGCTTCTATTTTTAAAATGATCTGTGGAAACATGCTCAGTAATATCACTAAATTATGTACATGAGCCATATTCATGTCCAGTGACGTCTCGTCAGATGAGGCAAGTAAGGCGGCGCATAAATATATATTTTACATAAAAAAATATTTAAATAATCAAAAAATATTTATTTCATTTCTCTATAAAATAAATAATTATATCTTCTTTACAAAAAAAACATTAACATTAGCTCAATCAGAAAATTATTGCACATTCGTAGACTCGGTTATGGTATCGTTATTTGTGTAATTGACACAACAATTGACGTAAGTGCAATGACACACATCGGCGACAGCCGTCTCGCCTTCAAATATCTATTGCTGATGATGCGTTTTTAGTCCGGGTGCGACGGTATATTTCTATCTCATGCACGCATTTTATTGCACTGTTGTATATTCGGCACGGTTAAATAATACAATTATACTTTAGTTGAATTTTTTTGTCATGTATTGAAATAGATAGATATATAGTTACATGTACCTATTTTGAACATATATTTACATTTCGATCGGCCTTCGATTTATACAACATTTCATAATAGTACTGTTTTTTATTAATCGTCAAAATTTAAAATTTGGCTACATCGATCATTTTGATTGAAATATTGACTGTTTTGTTTTTGTCTGAGGAAGAAGAAGGATCATTGACAGTAAAGTGAACAGTTCACATGATGTTAATATTTGTTTTGGCAATTAATTTTACAATATTATCGATTAAGTCGTAAATTAATTACTGATGAATACGTTGCATGCATATTGTGACGTCCTATATCTCTTTATCCTTTATCTTACTCAAGGAACAATGAAGAGGAAGAGCGCGGGAAGTTATTTACTGCGGAAAGCTTACCCCTTAGGTAACTACTCTTCAGAAAGATTAAAGAAAAGGCGGACGAGAATACTCGCAGTTTTCCAAGTTCTTGGTATTAAATACATATATGGAATTGAATTTACGGTAGCATTTTTAAACAGCGTTTATATTGTTCGTCGTGCGTATATTGGGAAAAACGTGTAGACTTCCGTTGGCTACATTGATTTAAAAAATTTTTGTAGAGCTTTGAACTAATTTATTCAAAACAAATATTTTTAAACACAGAGGAAGGTCCGCCTAAGATGAATTGAAAAATAAGCTTTGATTTATTATGATATCTGAGAACTAAGATAGATAACTATTGACTAAGACTAGATAAAAGTAAACATGTCAGAAGGTATGCATGTAAATTTTTTTCTAATAAATCACTACACAGGTAACATCTTAAACTTTAATATCGTACCAAGAGAAACATGGACGAATAGGATAATATATAGCTATTTAGTATCTATAGAAACAATATTATTTATTTAATAGTTTAACCATATCCGTATTATTTTTATTTGATGTACTTTAATTTAATAAAATTAACTAAGTGAAATCATAAACAACAACTTTAATTCTGACGAAGTTCAAGTCCTAGACTACGAAACAAATTACAAAAGAACGCAACATTAAAGAAATGATTCATATAAAAAAAACAATAATACGATTAATTTTAGAACTGATATAGATAGCCAGATAAACTAAATGCAGATCTTTACCATCATAAAAATAAACAATAATAATACCAAATAGTTTTAATATAGGATTTCCCAAACCCGTTCTATAACCATCATTGTAAAAATGTAAACAAACCAAATACCTAAAATGTAAATAATGTTAAATATGCATACCTTTTATTTTATGGTATTTAATTAATAACCTACCTTACTACTCAATTTGTATAACTAAGTTAGGTCATGTCCACTCAACAACACGACAAAATGTTACAAAATTTAGTGTAAGTGAGAATATTACAAGGTATGTTCATTTATATAGTTTTTCATTTCATTCTATACAAACTAATATTAACATAAAATATTGCTTCTTTCTACTTTATTTATACGCCTTTTTTCTTTATTACTTTAACCAATCATTGGCATTTCATTTCAAGGTGACCGAAGCCCAAAAACGAACTACCTATAATTTGAAAAAACGGTCAAGGAAGAAGACTATTATAAACAATAACATTAAACATGGTTCTGCTTTATTTTCAAACAAATACAATGAAGATCCAATAATCTGACATCTCTTTTACCACTGCATCTTTCCCAAAGGTTACCTTACTGTCAAAGTTAAAACTCAATGAATTTATTCCTAGATTATTGGGGCTTGCCCGATTCGGCTCATTTTGGGGTAGTAATCTGGAAAGGGTCGCTAATTGCTATCACCCACTTTTAATACTCCTGTTTGTGTGAAGCCAATTAAACTCACCAAGTGTTGCCGTATTCTGAAATAGGTATTGATATAGATATATGTAACAAATGTTTAAAATAGTTGAAAACGATGTTGAATCAGGTGGTCGATTTAATTTGATTTCGAAGGTGTGGAAAAAAATTCAGTAGATTGACTTGATAAGAGAATACAAAGATAAAACTTCTGAGATCAGCTAATGGATTTCTAATTGTTTTGTTTTTATATTTTAAGGTCCTAAAGAGATAATCCATTTTTTGCAAGATGCCTGTTTAATAAATATCAAGAAAGTAAACTCCAAGACACAGTCTTATGATTCAAATATCTATGCCGGCTTGCATCACATTTAATAAAAACACGTTAAGGACGCCTTTATGTTAAGTGTGTAATAAAGTGTCTTTTTGCATTACACCGTAACGTAAACACTATGTAAGTGTCTCGTACGTTAAATAGCCAAATTTATGTACTTAAAATTTTAAGTTATGATTTATATCAAATACCAATGTATGAAAAAATTATTATTTCCCAGACCACCTGATGATACCTTATATAATAAGGGCGTATTTAGTCTACATCACACCACACACACTTTATATTCTATTTCAGATTGAATGGTACTACCAAGAAAAGGAAGCATTTTCCATTAATAGGATGTAACCACCTGCAGACCAGGTGTTACCAAGTATTAGAGTCTTCTCTGATGATAGATATGTACACTGTACTGACGAGAACAAAAAGTTCGAAACCGGTCTGCAGGTGGTTACATCCTATCAATGGAAAATGCTTCCTTTTCTTGGTAGTACCATTCAATCTGAAATAGTATTTAAAGTGCTACTGTGTAGACTAAATATTGGTATTTGATATTAATACCACCTGAAAAGTATAGACTTTTTATTTTTGATTTATGATTTATAATCTAAATTTTTTGTTAAATGAAATATGAATTTGTCAGTTTTTATGTCAAACAATTTATTCGGTCGTTTTCGATATCATTGAACAGCCAAAAGAACTTCTTCTTATTCGCCGTATAATTTGGAGCTCTTCTCCTGATTTTTTTTTTGTTTCATTTCGCAAAAATATGCTGGTGGTGCTGGTGATGTTATTCGCTACTTTCTAAAGTTTTCAAAATTTTCAGCTGGCACAAGCAAATTCATTTTAAGGTTTTCGCTTTCCTTAGTAATTCCATACTTCCAAGCTATGAGTTGGGAAAGCGGGCATTAAATATCTTAAATGGCGAGACCGTGACTTTGAGTTTACTTACTTAAATATCTTAAATCGTGAGACCGTGATTTTAGTTTCTTGATAATATTATACTATTATTGAAGGTAATCTCCAAACTACGCTCTCACGATTTAAAATAGTTATCTTAAATCATGAAACAGTAACTCGGAGTTTCCTTGCTTGATATTTTCCAAAGATGTAACCGTCACATCTGAAATTTGGGCATATTCATCAGCTGCATTAAAGGCACCTATGCATGTGAATCATTTCATGGTAATTTAAGTAATTTTTCTTCATTATAAACATCGTTCTGGTTTATACTTCTTGATATTTTAATTATATAAAGTACACAGAGAAGAAAAATAAATGATGCGACAATGAATTCTTCCTTTCGACCCAACACAGTTTATCATCTTTTTCACCAGAATGTGGCTCAATGAATTTTAATTTTCTGAACCAGACTGTTTCATTGGCTAAATTGTTACGTCTGTAACTCTTTTACAATTCACCCATTCACTGTACAAATTTATTAACGTACGTACTTGTTTTGCCAGCAAAACACTTCACTTAGCATACCTGTGCTTGGAATAATTAACTATATCTTAGCGACGCTTAGCACGGTCCACAGTTCCATACAATTTAAAACTACTTAACATGCTTTCTGCACCGTGCATGCTGCCTTTCATACTTTACATAGTTTTGCTCGTTTTTAATTTTGTCAGAAGTTGTTAATATTTATGCTAAATGTGTATATAAAATTTGAGCGGACGTGAATGTAACTGTTTCTCCACAGCCGGTAGTATAAGTAATGAAACATGGTTCATAAAAACGGAGAATTCACTGCGTTTAATATTTTACAAAAAAATTTCAGAAAGTACCAAGCTTGTGTTAAAGTTAATCACTGATATTTACCATTTTAAAAGGAAACTATAACAATAATAGTTACTTAATCATTAAGAAAATAATACGGTATCCTTATTTTGAGAGTTTGTTACGTATTTTTAAGTACATTACAAAAATTATGTATAGCTTAATATAATGAAGATGGATCATTTACATGTTAGAATGCTGCTCGGCATACGGTCTTTACAGGTATAACTGATATTTGATAATAACTTGCTTGGACAGCTAGCTTGCAAGCTATACTTGGTTGCTACATGGTTGTGAGAAACTTTATATTGGTACGGTTTAAGTGTCAAACTACATGGGCGTTATTTACGCCGCGTACCTCACGCTGTTTATTTTAGGAATAATCAGTACAACTAAATATGACCTTACCGTGGCAATGGAATTATTGTATATAAAATGAAAACCAAATACTACTATGTAGATTTTTTTGCATTGCCTATTATTAAAGACCTGGCAATTGCATCTCTCTCGCTTTTGCTGTCCAAACTCTTTCCGTTACGTCTTTTCTAGAGTACTCCTGAAGGGTATTATTATTTAAACATTCATACTTTTCAATAAATTGCATAGATTTAACAGTTTCATCGGCCACTCTACAAAGAACACGTGCTCTTCTCTCCTAAGCGTACTGAAAGCGACCAGCACTGCTGTACGCCCGGCGCCGGCGTATGCAGCTTGTCTGCTTTGACGAATCCGCGCCGCTGACGCCTCGTATGCAGTTCGCTATTGAAACCCACAGGTGTAGCACAAAAGCATACACCTTCCGTATGTCGCATCTAGTACGACTCTATGATGAGACGCTCCGTGTGCAGAAAGCCTAGGGGTATATTTATGTTGGACCTGCGATACGTGAAAACAGTGTAGCTATTTGAATGATCACGTAACTAAAATAATATAACAATATAAGTAAATATAATAAATGGTCAAACACACATGTATAATAAACATGCCGTACAGGTCAGCTTTCCTCCGAATACAATTTTTTGAGAACTGAAACATAGGTATTTGTACAATTTTAATAAATTCCATCTGGCACGTGCAATCTTAGATTTTATTACGATGCGTTTGTCCCCTAATTTAAGTTTGAGTACACCATTGTGTACAGACATTATAAACTCAGTTAATATTGTTAGGTACCTACTATGCAAATTTTATATTATATAGGTACCCTTAGTTGGGCTAATTTCATGTTAACATCTTGTGTAGTTACGACACGGCCGTGGCGTCAAAGCTTTTTAATAAATTAGTGAAATAACAAAATATATTTCCGTTTAATTTAGTAAAGAAGCCTTTCATAGCATATAGACACCTTACATTGTGTTTTAGTTCTATTTTTTCTATTATGGTTTCAATATGGCATTTTATCGTACCTACATTTGAAGGGATTGAAGAAAATCGCATATTTTCTCTCTTGTCCTAGTTCCCATACTAATTCACCAAAAAATTAGAATAATCTTTAATATCATTAATTTATGTTAACAATTAATTTTGATCTTATTTGATTTTATATTTGACTACTGTTTATTCAATGCATTTCGGCATATTCCTAGAAGAAGCAATTGTTTTTTGAGGATAAACTGTATTTCTATTTAAATTTCACGATACGAGACGCGTTGTAGCCATAATAACGGCAATAATTCATTTGTCTATTCTCTTTGGTCTTATCAACTTTAATCTACATAGATATCGATAGCTTACAAAAAGGCCATATTGAAACCATTAAAGAAAATTAACAGGAACAAATAGAACTAAAACACAATGCTTTTATGCTAGCAAAAGCTTCAATAAGAAGCAACTTAAAGTAAAAATGAAAGAACTGATTGACTAGTCCGTTACTTTGTAACAATATATCGTTATATAAAATAAAACGAAGGTATACTTTGTTATTTGTCACTAATTTATTAGAAAGTTTGGATGTTACGGCCGCTTCGTAACCACACAAGATGTTAAAAATGAAATCAATTCATATTTTAGGGCACCCGCAGATGACTTTTGTAATTCGATGAAAATTGAATTCGTTATTCTAAATACAGTCGTGCATACGAGCTACTTTTTTGCAGTAGCTATGAACTACTGCGTCATAAAATATGGCGGAAATTGTCGCCCTGTATCTAACCCATAGGTCTGAATAAGTCCTAGCAGATGGGCGAGAATGTTGTTCCATTACTACATCACACATTTGTTGTTTGGAAAATATTTTTTGGATCTACTTAGTTCAACAACCCATCATACGAGCTTATAGTCAATCCAAAGTTGAAGATGATTGAAACAAATGTAGTGTCATATCATATCGTCAATATTTAATCCATAGTGTTTTTAATTCATAGCCCCTCAAGAGAAAAAAACGGGAGTAAATATTTAATTCAAAAACAAATCTTGACGTTTTCTTCAGCATTGGCTCATGTTAAAATATTAATAATTTTAAATCTGTTCTTTGCACTTGACCTGATTTGGACTATATCAGACCGCCGCGTTCACGTACTCTTTCAAATAGCGACGCTGTTTTCACGTATCGCAACTCCAACATATACACACCCTAAGGCGGCTTAAATTTTTCTATTGAATTCTTGTAATAAAATTCAATTAAAAGTGGTGAACAAACTGCATTTACAAAAGAATTAGCTGCTTAATACTTATAACGGAATAAAGACAATACATCTGCGCAAATATCTTTAAATGGTTCTCTGAACTCATCACAAAATTAGTTTTTATACATTGTTCATATACAGGGTGCAACATAAAGGTTGGGAATAAATTAAACGGTGGATTTCTTAGTCAAAAATAATAAAAATTTTTCATATAAGGATATGCTCTACGGGATTTCGTTTCCAAGTTACAGGGTGATGAATTTTTCTTAAAAATTTAGTTTTTGTTTAATATCTTTTGAACGCTGGCAGATAACAAAACGAAATATTAGCAGTAACTTCACTTGATAATGCCCTAGGAGAAGTAAAAAAATTGTCTTCCTGGGATACTCAGTGGCGTGCATACGGATATTGCCGTAGGGTTTTTTAATGAAAAATGTGGTACGCCACTGGTAGAATTATTTTTTGTTAAAATTTATGAATTTTTCTTTTATTCTAAACAAAATTCCCCTCTTGCGTTTTCTTTGTATCTCTTACCATTTTCCCGTAATTAAACATTTTGCAAATATCAGTATTTCCACGGGTTACAGAGGAAATTGAGGGTAATAGGAACAAAATCGAGCATGCCTTGGACCACGATATTTTCTGATAATGTCATTGTCAGTTAAGTTATTTAATTTTGCTTCTTAATTTTAGTAATAAACCATTTTAAAAATGGATTACTCAGTTGAAGAATTAGCAGATATACATTTTATTTATGGCCGTGCCAACGGGAATACTGTGTTAGCTGTAAGTCTGTATGTTGAACGTTTTCCAAATCGACGTATTCCGAATAGGAAGACTTTTTCAAGGATTCACGCTCGCTTACGTGAAACCGGATCATTAACGCCATGCACCTCCAGTGGAAGACCACAATACGTAAGAACAGTACAGCGTGAGGAACGAATCCTTCAGATTGTCGAGGCGAATCCTGAATCTAGTACTCGAAGAATTGGAAGAATGGAAAGAGTAAGCCATATGACAGTCCAACGAATCCTACATGATAATTTATTGTACCCATACCATCTACAACGAGTGAAGGCTCTTTCTGTCGAGGATTATGCACCACGTCTTAGATTTTGTACATGGTTCTTAAATAAATTCAATTAAAACCATTCATTTCACTCATCCGTTTTATTTACCGACGAAGCTGGATTTACAAGGGATGGCATAATTAATTTTCATAATAACCATCTATGGGCTGATGAAAACCCTCATGGAATCATACAATCCCGGCACAAGCAACGATTTTCTATTAATGTTTGGGCAGGAATAGATTACACGGATTATCATATCTGGATTTCCTTCAAAATGGATTACCACCTTTATTAGAAGAAGTTCCAATTGAAACGCGACAGCAAATGTGGTTTATGCATGATGGCGCTCCAGCTCACTTTAGGCGAGAAGTTAGAGAATACCTCAACGAAACATACCACAATAAATGGATAGGTCGTGAAGGGCCAAGAGCGTGGCCTCCTCGTTCACCCGACCTTAATCCATTGGATTGTTATTTATGGGGTCACTTAAAAAACATGGTTTATTCCGTTCCCATTTCTAACGTACAGATTCTTCGTCAAATAGTTAAAATGGGTTGTCAGCAAATTCGAGAGATGCCTGGAATTTTTGGACGAGTAAGACAATCCATGAGAAAACGCATTGAAAAATGTATTGAAGTTGAGGGGCAACATTTTCAGCACCTTTCGTAATTTTGTTTGTTGTGTTGGTTTACATGCTTTATTAAAATAATTGTTTTCAATTTCTAAGTGTTATTTTATTACTGTTATTTACTGAAATTGCTGAAAACTGATATTTGCAAAATGTTTAATTGCGGGAAAATGGCAAGAGATACAAAGAAAACGCAAGAGGGGAATTTTGTTTAGCATAAAAGGAAAATTCATAAATTTTAACAAAAAATAATTCTACCAGTGGCGTACCACATTTTTCATTAAAAAACCCTACGGCAATATCCGTATGCACGCCACTGAGTATCCCAGGAGAACAATTTTTTTACTTCTCCTCGAGCATTATCAAGTGAAGTTACTGCTAACATTTCGTTTTGTTATCTGCCAGCGTTCAAAAGATATTAAACAAAAACTAAATTTTTTAGAAAAATTCAACACCTTTTAACTTGGAAACGAAATCCCGTAGAGCATATCCTTATATGAAAAATTTTTATTATTTTTGACTAAGAAATCCACCGTTTAATTTATTTCCAACCTTTATGTTACACCCTGTATATTTAGGATCTGTAGTTAAAATCAATAAATAAAATTTACAAACTTTAATTAGCAAACAAACGCTGTAAAAGGAACATTTCGCAAGAAATAAAATCAGATTTATTTACAAAAGGCAATTAAATTAAGGTTCAGATTGCCACATAAATGTAGCATATTATTATGTCACAAGTGACATAATACCCTATTTGTGTAAAATGAAATAATTTTAGATAACATATTTCGTTGGTCAAAATAACTCTGGTATTTAACTTAATCAGAAAATCGCCTCATATCTCCAACGGCAGAAGTTAAGCTTCGGTCAATCTTCATATAGGTAAACGGCGGACGGATGTTAACAAGGACCAAACAGGTGTTGGTAATTTCACCACTGAGGTCAATAAAAACCCAATGCAATCGGTGGTTTCGTCCTTGCCTCGAAAATGTCTGGGGACAGGTAATTTCGCCACCGCCTGTTCTGACCTGAGGCTATATTGGGTAGAAAGTTCTACCCATTTTTAGTATGTATCGCCACTTGACTATGTTTAGCAAAAGTGAGAGAAGCAAGTGAAAAAATGAACATAAAAAAATTGTTAGCAATCGAGGAAAGCAAATGCTCGTAGTTAATGTTCCACCTTATATTCCCAAGCGGTCACCTAATCAAGTGGTAACCTCTCTTTGTGTTTTTTTGTTGTATGAGTTCTCCACGTATCATTTGTTACGAAGATCAAAATTCCAGGAATCCGTTGCATCCGATTTAAGCCTTTTATTCTTGTAAAAAATCATTTTACACTTCATTTAAACTGGGTAAGTTTTACAATAAAAATTAATAGTCAGTAAAATATAGCATACATTTTCAAATATCTAACTACGGCAGTTATAAATACTTATTTGCACTTACATTTGTTGTAAAATTTAAAATGCTTTTTAATATTCACGTCATTGTATTAAATTTATTAGAAATACTACATTTTATAAATTATGTGTATCTAAAATATTATAATATTATTTTGGTAAGGATTATTATTGAGAAATGTAATTATAGGAAATCGTACAATAAAATATTTACTATAATATTTTTTCCATGCAGGCTTCGGGTTCGGGGCGGGGTTGCAGATCAGAAACTGAGTTGGGTGCGAAATTAACTCTTTTTTATTTTGCTTTAAAAGACCATGAGGGGACTGCTGGGGGCGAAATTACATATACCTGATCAAACATATGACAGGTAAATTGCTGAGAAGTTTACACATGTAGAAAATGTGTGGGCGGTAATAATGACTTTATCTAATTCTGTACAAAATGTGACACCTATTTTATAAAACACATTATACATATTTGTAAATTTGTTTTTGAACTACTTATCCCGTCTTGACAGGTTGTAGTATTGGACCAACGTATCTACGAGCCAAATTGATTTAATTTTTATATCATCGTTTAAATTTTTTATTTGAAAAGTGCAATTTTTGATTCTTGATGAAATTTAAATAACCAATAATAAATATCCTAAATATTTTATTAGAGATATTTTACATTAATTAAATAAATATTCGAATATAAACGATATTTTTAATTAATAAATTATATTAAATATTTAATTATTAATAGGGATGGATTATAAAATAATCGTCTTTTTCTTATAGTTCTTGAATAAATAAACCTAAATATAAATTATCATTTGAAACTTCGTTTCACTTTTTTAAGTTAATTATGTTCCTGCAGAAAATGCTTTCACACAAATTAAAAGCTCATTGTACCGTTTGTATTATATGGCTAATATACATGTTATATACCAAATATTACTATAATATAAGGAAGGTATTCTAAGTCGCTTATCTATAAAGGATGCAGGTATCAAATTATGCTTTGTCATAAAAACTTATATCTTATTTCTTGCTGACCCATATGGGAAGATTCCACTGTTACAACATATTGTGCAATATTGCGTTCTAACTTTAATAATATAAATACCTGCATCTAGCAGCGCCAACTTAGTTTAGATAATTCTGAGTTCTTGTAAACTTAACCCTTTTGTTATAAATCTTTTATTTGTAATACGTGAATAAAAAAGAAAGTTTTTTAAAAAGCTTTTTAATCCGGTCACGATATCACAAATTGGCGCAGTCGGTAGGATTTCTCGAAATCGCAAACAAAAAGGTCACCCAAAAAGACCAAAAACGCGAGTGAATTCCTATTCTTAAACAGAGAAGAACCGTCGGATCCAAAAGAAAAGGACCAATTGCTCAAGAAGAGCTCAAGGGACGAACGAGCCCAAACACAAAGCAAGGGACGAACGAGCCCAAGTACGAAGAAACTCACCCTGGTCGACGAACCCCTTGGTAGAACAAGTGGCTTGCGAGCAAGATCTAACTCTTAGAGGTCGTCGAATCTCCAACTGTAATTGACGCTGAGTAAACCCTTACAACGACGTGTGGATTAGGAGCACCCAGTGGAACCCCTGACACGTCGCAGCCGAGATACCACGTGTGGATTAGGAACACCCAGTGAAACCCCTGACACGTTGGACAGTTGATTCCCCATTCCCAATGTTTCTTCATTTTATGTAAGTTATTGTAATTGATTTGACATTTTAAATTGATTTATTTTGTTTATTGTTTCAAACTGTTTATTGATTTATTAATTTTGATTTATTGATATATTGATTTTACAACTGATTTGAATCATTTACGAAAATCTTTACTCCGAATTATCTAAACTCACACACACACATAAATATCTTTTTTTTAAAAAATGGCTAATAACGAAGTCCGTGACCCGGTCGTTGTTGAAGTTGAGCCATACAAATTGTCAGAAATATTTTGCTTAGTACCCGAATATGATGGAGATCAAATTTCTCTTAATACCTTTATTAATGCGTGTAACAGAGCAAACGATATGTGCACTCGAAATCAAGAAATACTACTTGTAATAAAAATAAAAAATCAATTGCGTGGAAAAGCTGCTCAATTAATTAATTCAAGAGATCTAAATACGTGGAATGATATCTCTCAATTATTAATAGTACATTTTGGTGATCCAAGAGATCTCACTTCTTTGATACAAGATTTACAAAGAATGCATCAATTGGCGACCGAAAGTCCTTTAACTTTCGCCGCACGTATACAAACGCACAATGCAAAAATGCATGCAGCCGTCGCGAAACAAATTTTAACTCAACCACAGAAAAACGCACAAATTTTACTAATTGATAGTATGTGTTTAAACACCCTTTTAACCGGTGTAGAATCAAAATTAGGACAGGTAATTAGAGCAGGGAATCCTAACACAATGTTAGATGCCATAAATCGAATAAAAAGAGAATTGCAATTATCATATTTTGAAAATCAAAAATTTCAAAAAAATCTAAAACCCCAAATTTCAATTCCAAAATTTTGCTCATTTTGTAAGAAAAGTGGTCACAACATAAACGAATGCAGAACTAAACAAACTCAAAGACCCCAGTCGACACCACAATTTAACCATACTTATCAACCCATGTATGCGCAAAATCAATATAGGACGCAGTCCGCATATCCTCAAAACAACCAGTTTAGGACACAAGCCGCATTCCCCCAAAATAATCAACAAAGGACGCAGTCCACAAATTTTCAGAACAACCAACGACCAAATTTTCAAAACAACCAACGACCAAATTTTCAAAACAACCAACGACCAAATTTTCCACCCTCGTCATCTAATCAAAATCAACCCAAATTTCAAAATACCAACCAACAAAAAACTTACCATTTAAATACAGATAATAACGAATATAATCCTAATTATGATATGAACCCAAATCATGACACAAACTATGACACTAATAATTACGAATCTCAAAACGAGTACGAAGAACAATGTTATGAAAATGAATACTACGAAGATTATTCGGATAATTTTCGTCCCTATTCAGAAAACCAAACCCAATACAACGAGAATCAAAATTTTTCTCAGTGTACTAACACTAATAATTTTCCTCAGTGTAGCAGCAATGAAAATTTTTCTCAAACAAACGTAAATTTTCAGAACGAAGCCTCGGAAATAACACAAATTACAGACCAATTTTATGCAATGACAGTTCAGGAAGACCAGTCATCGAACCCCAAAAACTTAGAACAAAATTTTCTTTAAACACTGTCTCATCTCAAAATCTCTATTACATTTTCGATAGAACAAAAACCTTCAAATTATTAATTGATACAGGAGCAGGAATTTCTATTTTTAAACAAAAAACATGCGAAAATTTTAAAACAAGAATTACAGAAAATCTATTAGTTAAAGGTATCACTAACGAGAACGTCTTAATTACACAATCAACATTAATTCCGTTTGTTGACAATGACCCACACAAAGTCTTTATTTATAACCTCGACATAGAATTCGACGGATTACTCGGATCAGATTTCTTAGAGCATTATAACTGTGTCGTTGACTTAAAGAATAAACAATTAATTACAAACTTTAAGATAATACCAATGTACAAGGTGGACACAATTAAAGAAACCTCTACTGAAGAAAATATGAACAACTTTAATAATATTATAAAAATGGAACCCCGTACAGAGAAAATTTGTAAACTAAAGACAAATAAATTGAGAAATACGGAAGCCATTCTTTTAGCCCAATGTATCGATAAGGTTCGATTACCAAATGCAATAGTAAAAATAAATCAACAAGGAGAATTTTTAACATCAGTTTTGAACATTAACATGATTCCCAAAACAATAAATTTTTGTGATCTAAAGTTTGAACCTCTTATTAAGGAAAACACTTCAGTTCGGAATTTTAATAAGAGTAACACCTCAGTTCCACAAGTAATTAACAGAGATGAAGAAATAATAAATCAATTAAGAACAGAACATATGAACGTTGAGGAACAAGAAGTGATCTCTCAAGTTTGTCTAGAATTTGCCGATATATTCTACCTAGAAGGAGACACATTGACCTTTACAAGTGAAATCAAACATTCAATCAAAACGAAAGATGCCAGACCAATTCATACCAAGTCATACAGATATCCACATGTCCATAAAGATGAAGTGAAGACACAAGTAAATAAGATGCTAGAACAAGGGATCATACAGCCTTCAATTTCACCATGGTCAAGTCCGGTATGGGTTGTACCGAAAAAAATGGATGCATCTGGAAAGCAGAAATACAGACTTGTGATTGATTACAGAAAATTAAATGACGTCAGCATAGATGACAGATATCCCTTACCAAACATATCTGACCTTCTGGACCAGCTAGGACACTGTCAATATTTTACAACATTGGATTTAGCCTCAGGGTTTCACCAAATAGAAGTTGATCCAAATGATGTAGAAAAAACAGCATTTTCTGTCGATAATGGACATTATGAGTTCCTGAGAATGCCTTTTGGACTCAAAAATGCACCCTCCACATTTCAGAGAGTGATGGATAACATTTTGATGGGTATCCAGAA
The DNA here is from genome assembly GCA_963991005.1 of Barypeithes pellucidus. Classification (NCBI taxonomy): domain Eukaryota; kingdom Metazoa; phylum Arthropoda; class Insecta; order Coleoptera; family Curculionidae; genus Barypeithes; species Barypeithes pellucidus. The sequence goes on from OZ022560.1 coordinate 47,496,710, forward strand.
TGAAAAATGTGCAGTCTATATGGACGACATCATAATTTATAGTAGCACTATTCATGAACATATCTCCAGACTCAGAGAAGTATTCACTAGACTCAGAAAGGCTAACCTAAAAATACAACCAGATAAATGCGAATTTCTAAGAAAAGAAGTTGCTTATCTTGGACACCTGATAACAAAAGATGGAGTTAAACCAAATCCAAACAAAGTCGCAGCAATCAAAGAGTTCCCAATTCCAACAAATACAAAAGAAATTAAATCATTTCTAGGACTCTCTGGATACTATAGAAGATTTATTCCAGATTACGCCAAAGTTTCAAAACCATTAACTACACTGTTAAAGAAAGATATTCCTTTTATTTTTGATCAATATTGTCAAAAAGCGTTTGACACATTGAAAGAATACCTGACAACAGAACCTATTTTAATCTACCCAAATTTTGAAGAACCTTTTGTTTTAACTACGGACGCATCTATGTTTGCAATTGGAGCAATTTTGTCTCAAGGCCAAATTGGAAAAGATTTACCAATAGCTTTTGCATCCAGAACACTATGTCCAGCCGAAACAAAGTATAGTGTTATTGAAAGAGAATTATTAGCAATTGTATGGGCCGTCAAACATTTTAGACCGTACCTATTTGGAAGAAAATTCAAACTTGTAACCGACCATAGACCATTAACATGGCTATTCTCAATAAAAGATCCAGGCTCAAGACTTGCCAGATGGAGACTCAAATTAGAAGAGTATGATTACGAAATCCTATATAAACCAGGAAGAATAAATAAGAACGCAGACGCTTTAAGTAGAATCAAAATAAACTATCTTAAACAAATTACTGCACTCAACAAAAAAGCTAACGAAGATCCAGAATCCTCTTCTACAGAAATAGATGAAAATGAAACTCAACTAATGTCGCCTCAAACCATGGAAAATGAATTTAAAAGATTTTGGGAGCTATATCAAGTTAAATCTTTAATTGATTATTCAAAAATTAGATATACAAATAATCAACTTTTAGATAAAGATCATAAGAATATAATACTTGTTTTCAGACAAGACAAACTAACGGATTTACATTATAAAATCATAGAAGACTTCCATGAAGAACACCCAACCTTTGATGATGACAAAATAAATATTTTGAATTCTAAAACCTCGACTAAAAGAAAATATTATCTAATCACAACACCTTTTATACTAGAAGACGCTATCGCTACACTATTCAAAGCATTGATTAGCTCACAAAGCGAGATAGATGAATCAAAAACTTATTATATAGAAAATAACGTAGAACTACCATTTTTGGAAATGTTATGCTTTATTTTTGCTGATAAAGACTTAAAAATTGTTATTTGTCAAAATATTGTAACAACCCCACAAGAAGATGAAATCCCAATAATTATGGATCAATACCACTCTGGAAAAAGAAATTTTCATAGAGGAGTTAACGAAACAATAAGAAGAATTAAAGAAAAATATAACTGGACAGGCCTTAGCAAGAATGTTGAAACCTTCATAAAGAAATGCGAGATATGCCAAAAAAATAAAATCATGAGAAAAAACATGGATAATCCATTAGTCATTACAGAGACACCAAAGACCGCATTTGAAAGAATAAATATAGACATTTTGGAAATTCCACAGAAAAACTATATCCTAACTATGCGAGATGAACTTACTAAATTCATTCAAGCATACCCACTCATGGATAAAACCTCGAAATCTGTAGCAAATACCTTACTACTCTATTTCCAGCACTATGGAACACCCTTGAGAATACATTGTGATTTTGGAAAGGAGTTCAACAACCAACTAATGAATGACTTATGTACTCTTTATAACATAAAATTAACATTTTCTAGTGCAAATCACCCCCAATCAAATGGCTCATTGGAAAGATTCCATGGCACCCTACTAGAAATGATCAGGGTAATGACTACTGAAGATCCAAATGAACACCCTTTGCAATTATTGCCATATGCTTGTATATGTTACAATAATTCAGTGAACAAAACAACTGGATTTACACCATATGAACTAATATTTGGACACACCTCTTCAAGACCTTCAGAAACCCTCTATAATGAGAAAGAAATCGTTTCGAAATATGTTAGAGACCTCAATGCCAGAATCAAGCATTACTACGAACTCGCAAGAAAAAGAACACTCCAATCAAAGGAAAAAGCTAAGGAAAGATTTGATGAACATGTAAAAAGAGGCAACTCAGACTATAAAGTCGGTGATAAGGTCTATGTCAAAGAATCACAGATCAAAGGAAAACTTGCCAATAAATTTAATGGACCTTTCTTAATTAAGGAAATTTATTTAAACTCAGCAAAATTAGAAAATCTACAAACAAAACAAACAACTAAAGTAAACTATGACAGATTAAAACCATATTATGACGACATAATATTAAAACCAGATGACAAAACTGCTATAGAAGGAGAAGAAACTGATTAGAATTTTTCGTTTCAGGTTACTACTTATGCTATCCGATACGCTTGCACTATCAAGACAAAGAAATGATAATTATCGCTATTCACTAAAACCCATTGAAAATAATGTGGGATTATATTTTCAAAGAGAAACTAAATTAAAAGTATCAAATGATAAATGGACACTTTTAGTCTATAAAGATACACAAAGACTTAAAGATGTATATGAAAATAACAATAATATTTTACACAGCCTCGCCACCATGTTAAATATTAATCAACATTTCCACATGCAAAGTATACATGTTGATTTAAAAACACACATAAGCCTACTTGGACAAATTTCTCGAGATATAAAAAATAAATTTGAAGAACTGGAACTGGATGTATCAACAAAACCTAGAAGAAAACGTGGTTTAATCAACGGTGCAGGAAGCATTTGGAAATTTATAACCGGAAATCTAGACGCTTCAGATGGAGAATATTACAATAATTGCATAAATAAAATTGAAAAAGACGAACATCAACTCGAAGCTTTGATGAAAAAACAAATAATGGTAACAACCTCCGTAATTAAAAACTTTAATGAAACCATTAGAAAACTCCAAATAGACGAAGAAACTTTTAACAAAGATTTGAAGCAGATAGAACAAAGCATTTGGGATATTTCAGATGAAGTTGAACTAGTAAAAAGAAAAATACAACTTATAAATGTCTGTCAACAATTAATGGAATCCTACTCTTTTATAGAACAACAATTAAACGATATTCTAAACGCTGTTACTTTCGCGAGACTAAATATAATTCATACTTCAATTATAACACCAAAAGATTTAGTATCCTCATTAGAAAATATCGCTAAAAGCCTTCAAAAAAATAATTTACCTCTATCTCCTAGAGAAGCAAAGGTCGCTACTTATTTAGACATCATTGAATTGGCAGCCTTCCAAACAATGGATAAATTAATATTCGTTTTAGACATTCCTCTTGTTGAACCGGAATTATATACAGTTTATAGATTATATCCCATTCCAACCAAAGATAATCGAACTAAACTACACTATATTTTACCAACTATCCAAAGATACATAGCGAAAGGTGATGATTCAGATCAGTTCATTACATTATCTGATATTGAACATTGTAAAGAAGTTATGATTAATATTAAGCTTTGTAAAAATTTGTACTCATATCCAATCGATTCCAATGCTATTTGCGAAGCGAAACTTTTAAAAACACCGCAATTTACTAGCCTTCCAAAAAATTGTGAAGTTATTTCTATTTATACTCAAGATTATAAGATACAACTTCTAAAACCTAATATGTGGTTATTAATAGTAACTGATCAAACTCCAATAACAATTAAGTGTGAGAATGCTGATCCAATATCAGAAATAATCAATACTAATAATATATTAACTTTACAACCTAGTTGTTCGGCATTTATTGGAACAACGAAAATTCAAGCCTCAATGACTAAGGTCTCCGAATGGCATCATAATTATTCTAATACAATTAAAATACCTTTCAATTGTTGTATTGACATGCCAGATAACGCTCATGAAAAATTAAATTTAAAACCATTAAAAATTAATGACTTAAATCTCGAAGATTTAGAAATTGCTAAGCATAAATTGGATCAATATTCTAAAGATATAGACGACCTAATTAATGAACCTTTTGATCAAAAATATACACCTTGGTTCACTTATGTCTCTATAACCTTAATAGTACTTGTAATAAGTGTTTATATTTTTCGAAAATGTCAAAGACGTAGGCGAATGATTGGAATCAGTATCGAGCATTCAAATCCTCCAGATCCACCTTCTCCAAAACCCGGAATTTCATTACTAGGGAAAAGATTTTCTAAAATGATACCGCGAAGACGTCCAAGCATTCGTCTTGGTGAATCAATTGATGAAGGAGAATCCTTCGAAATCATTGAAAACCAAAATACAAATTTAAATAAAAATTTTGCATGAATTTTGAAAATTATGTTTAATCCGATTATATTGTCATTTCTTTATTGGAAACATTGAATTATGCTTTTTATCAATTATTGCTAATTGCTTATATTGTATTCTATTTTATTATTTTACACTGCTTTCAAAAGTTACTGCATTGTGAAGCATTAACTTTTTTTTATAAAGGGGAGTTGTTATATACCAAATATTACTATAATATAAGGAAGGTATTCTAAGTCGCTTATCTATAAAGGATGCAGGTATCAAATTATGCTTTGTCATAAAAACTTATATCTTATTTCTTGCTGACCCATATGGGAAGATTCCACTGTTACAACATATTGTGCAATATTGCGTTCTAACTTTAATAATATAAATACCTGCATCTAGCAGCGCCAACTTAGTTTAGATAATTCTGAGTTCTTGTAAACTTAACCCTTTTGTTATAAATCTTTTATTTGTAATACGTGAATAAAAAAGAAAGTTTTTTAAAAAGCTTTTTAATCCGGTCACGATATCACATACATGATAAATGCCCAAGTTAATTGAAGTTTAATTTTAATGATGAAACTATTTTTTTTAAAAATAATGAATTTTTTCAGTAACAATGGCTAAAATTCAATTAGGTTACAGCATTGTAATAATAAATATTTCATAATGGAATATGTTCAAAGTGGGATATTTGTAGGAACGAACATTTTTTATTTAATACATACATTTATTATTTTCATCACATTCTCCATATTAAATTTTTGGGAAATAATGGGTTACACAGCGAATGTACATTCGCTGTATGCCACATTAAATAAAAGTCTTTAATATAAAGAATATTTAATTACAATTATATTAAAAAATACCACTCCCAGAGTACCTTTAAACGATTTTTTCTATAGTTATTTGATTATTAAAAAAACCTTCTCTCTAAATACGCCAGCATTTGGCTGTTGTAGCAGGAGCGCGTGTATGATCGCGCTGATTAAAAGTCAGATGAATTATCCATTGCGGCCGACCTCACAGTTTCCTCCGCAACAGTGAAAACGCAAGGTATAGTTTCTGTATTCATGTGTTATACTCTATTCATTTAACTAATTCAGGAGCATTAATAAACATCAGCACATGATAGCCACATGCCCGATGCATCAACTCAACTCCTTGCTGTTGGTAAAACGGTGATAAAACTTCCTATGCTGGCGAGAACAGGATCGTTGTTCAGTGTAGGCTATTATTTCAGGTCTATCAGATACGAGATTTTACTGTTCTATTGTTTTTAATGCGACTCTCTATGCTGATCGCGTGCTCGTCGCGTGTATTTGTTTTGGTCTACTGAATTGCGAAAACCAATAGGCTATGGTATCAACAGAGTCTTGAAAACGGCCCTAAATGTTGTCGGAAAAAAGAGAATAATGTCACTTGACAAAGCTTTAGGTTTTCCAGATAAATTATCTATGGGACAATGTAATATCCTCGTCGGAAAAAAGGCTTCAGGTAAATAAAATATTTATCTATTTTAAACGCGGTGCGTACTGCAACACGCTGCAGTCCAAAACTCACAAAATGTTGAACCGACGGAAAAGCAAAAAAAAAAAAAAAATACTCCCATATTGTGAACCTATTTTTTATATACTATATAGAATTATCCTAAGAATAAGAAATCCTAAACTTAAACCGTACAGACGAACAAACCCCACAAATTTTTTAGGACTGAAAGTGCTATTTTAATTAGTGTTGGATCGCTCGAGCGATAAACCGCTTGATCACTCGATTATTGAAATAACCGACATCGCTCGATTATTAAAAAAAACCGCTCGAGTTATCTATTTAGGCGAAAACCGTCGCTCGTCTCTTATTATCTTTCACTCGATACCAGCGCTTCGCTTGACGCCGACGGAAATGTAGGTACTGCTGTAGTGTGATCGAGTTAAAAAACTGCTCGTATATTCGAACAGTTTTTCGCTCGATAGGAAATACTCTAGTTATAAATTCAGGCGAAAAAACGAAAAATTTCGCCTGTTGATAACCGACCTTCGTTATACGCACCGCGCCATACGATTGGCGACGTTCGAGTTTGACGTTGAGCAGGTAATACGACATACATCTTTCTTAAAGGCACATAAACGAGAAGGTGTATATAAAAAAGTATGCCAAATCCCTTGGTGGAGTCATCGGAACATGAGTTTGGTAAAGTTTTGTTTTAACTGGCTAGCCAGCGGAGTAGTTTAGTTCTCCGATTGTACATATTAAAAAATTATAGGATATAATTTTAAAATTTGTATTTACTATAAACTCGAGAAAACTTCTCAAAAATAACATAATAATAGAATTGTAAAAAAATAGCAAAATGAACAAAATGGTTAACAAAATATATAGAAAAATTCGTTGGTAATCTTATAGTAAACATTTTAAAATCTAAACAGGAACTTTTTATTATTAAACTCAAGAAGACTTCTTAAAAATAACATATATTATAGAAAATGTTAATGGAAAATAAGAAAACGAGCAAAATAGTTAACAAAACATAATTATCGACAAATTTTTTGGTAACAAAAAGTAAACATTCTTAAATTTAAACAGGAATTTTTAGGTAACTATAAACATGAATTTAAAAAAATAATAACCAATTTACTTATTTTTCCAGTCGCGTAACTAAGCCTAAATTTTTGAAGGGCACACAGTGGGAACCTGATTATTAAAATGGAAGAATTTGACAAGCTATTTTAAATATCTACTTATTTTATGATCGTAGATTGAGAAAGATGTGAAGAAAAATAACTCTTGGTAATACTTTTTGTTCTGGTTAAAAAAGCACAATAATAAACCCGAACAATAAATACATATTTGGGTGATTTTTTGCAGTTTTTTTGTTTTTGTGTCGAGACACGTGGTAAAAATTCATTATTCACAAATAAATAAATTTCTGGAATTTTTTTGGTGGCTACTACCATTTTTTAGCTAAACCTGTGCCCACCCGTAGTTACGTGCCTGCTAAATACTCTACCTAATCACATGTAAACGGTTAAGCTGCCCGTGGAGCAGTCGGTGACGTCATCGCTTGGTGAATTGGAATTTCAAGCGATTCACTAGAGCGATTCACTAGATTATTAAAATCGCTCGAGTATCAAGTACTCGATTATTAAAATCATCGGATTTTCCAACACTAATTTTAATACAGACTGTGGTATGCGCCTTAAATTTTCATTTGGTATTTAAAACAATGATTGATACTTCAAAAATGTTATTAATGTATTAAGAATTTCAAAGCATCTATTATTTGTGCGTGAAATAGGTCATGAGTTTTTGAAATATAAACGATTTTTTTATATTTGCTTCCGATTGGTGGAAAAAGAGTATGTTTAGCTCGTAGTAAAAGCCAAATTTCTGGACCACTGCTGTATAATATTCTAATACGTAAAGTATCACCTCAGAAATTATTTTTTTCGATCCTAATGGCCAATGCTTCTTTTTTAAATCACTTGAAATTGTGCACAATATGTAAAGAAAAATAAAATGTGCTAAATGTAAAAAAAAACGCAATGTTTGTATAATTACCAATTTTTTTGTATCTAAATAAACAAAAAGTTTTGGGGCCATGGTTGTAAAACATATATAGGTTAAGTAGCCTAGAATATTGCTCAACTATTTTAAAATCTACTTTTATATAGTTTACGTTAATCTAGTGGATTAAATGGAAACATTGTTGCTCGAAACGAAATAAGATGTGGTGCTGACTCATCATAGCCAGTAGGATAATGAATAAGAAACCACAAAAACAGGTGACAGTAACATCTCCATACTTGTCAATATTTTACAAAGTAATATTTTCGATATTTAAAAAGCATACAAATTCTGAAAAAAACATCCAACAATCAGCGAACTAATCAAGACTTGGATTAAATGGAATTCTGGCCAAAAAGTATTTAAAAATAAAGAAAAATGGTAAATAGAAAAACTAGAAAAACATCAATGTCAAAGTCACAAGTTACAGATACGGAAAAGGTAAACGAAAGTAAGGAAGAAAGTTTTTACCTTCCTTTAAAATATCCCCAAGATACAAAATCGAACGAATTTATAAGAAACTTTGACATATATGTCCAGGACAAGAAAGAAGCAGGAGGGTCAACCAAATTTCAAAATAGTAAAAATGATAGTTCTATAGAACTTAGAGAAGAAAATATAGAACTGAAAAAAATTATTTTTGATATGGATAAAAAAATTGATTATTTGATAAAAAAAATTGAAAATTTAGAAAACAGTGAAATATTTCAAAAATTTAACGGCAATTTCAATGGTATTTTGGAGGCGTTTGAACAGAAACGGACAGTTGAAATTGTATCAAAACAAAAAACCTTTGCTGAAATATTACAAACAAGCAAGGTAAATACAACTTCTGAAATTAATTTACCTGTGGTTATAATTAAACCAAAAGTCATTCAAACAAACAAACAAACCAAAGAAGAAGTAAAAGAAAAAGTAAACCCCATTACTGTCGAAGCATCTATAAGCGGAGTCAAAAATATTAAAAATGGCGGTATTGTTTTAAAGGCAAGAACAAATGATGAGGTGAAGAAAATCAAGAAATTAAGCGAAGAAAAATTAAGTCAAAATTATACAGTACATATATCAAAAATGAAAATCCCAAGAATCGTATTTATTGGTTTACGAAAAAAGTACACTAATGATGAACTTCTCGAAGAGTTAAAAGCCCTGAGATATATTGATGAAAATGACACTTTAATTATAAAATACAGTAGACAATCAGAATATTCCAAATTATTTATTATTTATGCAGAAACTAGTGGAAAGACATTCAACAAATTGGTAAATCGAGAAATTTCATTGGGATGGGAAAAATGCAAAATTAAGGAAGACCTAAATATAATGATATGTCGCAACTGCTGCGCATATGGACACAAAACAACAAATTGTAAGCAGCCACAAGTATGCTCGTATTGCGCAGGTACACATAAATTTTGGCAGTGCTCTAAAGAAAACTTAAACTGTACAAATTGCAAGCAATCAAATGAAAGATATAAAAAAACGATTAATTTTAAGCATGAAGCAAATAGTAATGACTGTCCTATACATCAATACAAAATTAATGAAATGAAAACACATATAAACTATTCACATCTATAAAAAATTTCTGTAGATAGTTAAGCTAATAAAATGGAAAAGTTAAAAATTATGTATATAAACTCCCGATCAATGAAAAATAAAATGGATCAAATTGAACTTTTAAAACATGAGGAAAATGTAGACATTATGGTTATTTCTGAAACATGGATTAATAAAGAAGAAGAAAAATATTTTAATTTCAAAAATTTTAACTCTGTGTATGCTTGTAGAGAGAAACGAGGGGGTGGACTAGGTATTTTTATAAACAAAAACTTTAATCATGAGATCATTGAAAAAATTGAAACTGACATGTCATATATTGCAATCAAGATTAAGCCAATAAATTTTATATTATGTGGTATTTATAGACCTCCATCAAATAAAACTGAAAACTTTTTGAACTTTCTGGATCAAAGGTTAGAAGAATTGGAAGCTTTGAAATTACAGTGTGTAATGGTTGGAGATATGAATATCAATATTTTAAATAACAACAATATAACAAAACGACTTTTGGATATATATACATCAAACAATTTTCATTTAAGTAATAAAACCATATCAACAAGAGATAATGATATTAGTGTTAGTTTAATAGACCATGTACTAACAAACTCATCCCATAAAATGAACGTGCAACTCATAAATAGTGCTATTAGTGATCACAAAATTCAAATTATAGAATTAATAAATAATCAAGTGAAAACATCAAAATATCAAGAATTATCTTTAAAAAAATTTTCGTGTGAGAAACTAAAAAGTGCCCTTTTAGTTTTGGAGAAGAAAATGGCCGCATTTAAAGATCCGAACAAATTTTATGAAGAAATTTTGAAAATTTTTGAAAAATGTAGTTACACACCTCAGTAAGAATTAAAACAAACTCAAAGCCGTGGTTTAATTCAAATTTGGGAAAAATGATGAAAATAAGAGATAAATATTATGAAAAAAAGAAAAAGTATCCAAATGACAAAAAAAATACTGAACTGTATAACAGTTATAATAAAAGATTTAAAAAAGAATTGAGAAATGCAAAACAACATTTTTTCAAAGAAAAATTTCATAATACTAATCAGAAAACAATATGGGACAATATAAATTTATTATTAACCAATAAATCAAGAACCAATAAGTCAACCATTGACTATCTTTTATGGGACAATAACAAAATTGAAGAAAAGAAGGAGATATGTGAAAAAATTAATAAACATTTTATCGATGTAGGAGAAAATTTATCAAGGAAGATTCCATTTGTAAAACGATTTGAAGAAAATTTCAGTCAAAATTCAATGTTTCTAGATCCAGAGGAAGTTTTTGAACAAGATATTGATGACATTATTACAAATCTTAACCCAAGAAAGGCCAGCGGTTTTGATGATATATCGATAAAAACTATTAAAATGGTCAAAAAAGAAATCGTTCCAATCTTGCAAGCTCTTATTAAATTATCATTTATTACAAGTATTTTTCCAGAAAAAATGAAATTGGCAAAGATATCTCCAATTTTTAAAAATGGTCAAAAAAGTGATCCTAATAATTATAGGCCAATTTCTGTTTTACCTGCTTTATCTAAAATTTTGGAAAAAATAATGAATAAGAAATTAACAAATTTTTTAGAAAATCAAAACATGCTATTTAGTGGTCAATATGGATTTCGTAAGTCTAAGGATACAGAAATATCTGCTATTGATATTGTTACTGACATTCAATTAAGTTTAGACAATAACAAAAAATGTTGCTTATTATCTTTAGACTTGCGAAAGGCATTTGATACTGTGAATCACGAAATTTTATTACAAAGTCTTTTCAATATTGGTATTAGAGGAAATATTTACAATTGGTTTAAAAATTATTTATATAACAGAAAACAGTACGTTTATATTGACGATTGCTCAAGTTCTCTACAAAATATTACTTGTGGTGTTCCTCAAGGATCAATTTTAGGACCAACTTTATTCCTTATATATATAAATTCCATTTCTAAGTTAAATCTAAAAGGTAAAATCAAATTGTTTGCGGATGATACTACAATTTTATATTTTGGCGAGTCTTTTTGCAATATTCAAACTGATATCACTAATGATTTGAAAATTATACTTTCATGGCTGCAATCCTATAAACTTTCTTTAAACTTTGAAAAATCATCTTTCACGTTTATTTCTAAATGTGCAATTGGGAACAATATTTTACCAATAATTTTCAATGGAAACGAAATTAAGTATGTAAAATCCGTAAAGTTTTTAGGCTTATATATAGACGAAAATTTAAATTGGAGAAAACATGTTGAAAATCTTCGAAAAAGCGTATCACCACTCATTGGAATATTATTTAAAATTAGAGACTTTATACCTTTAATACATTTAAAAAATATTTATTATTCATTAGTTTATTCAAAATTTCAATATTTAATATCAGTTTGGGGATCTGCATATGCCACAATATTAAACCCTTTAAAAAGACTACAGAACAAAATTATAAAATGTATTCATAAACTGAATTTTTTGGAACCGACAGCAAATTTATATAAACCAAGAGGATATCTAGATCTGAATAGTTTATATAAATTAAAAATCAGTATACTAATTCATGCAATTATTAATAAAAATAAAAAATCTTGTATAAAATTTGTAAAATTAACTGATATACACAATCATAATACCAGAAATATTGACCATTTAAAAAAAAATCAAATTAAAAGTAGAATAGGGATGAAATCTATTTTATTTGATGGAATAAATATTTATAATACATTACCTAAAGTATTAACAAAAAATTTTAATTTAAAACTGTTTAAAAAAAATGCAAAGAAATTTTTTCTGGAAAACATACAAATTACTTAAAAAAAAACAATTATAATAATTTTTATTTTGAATTTTTATATTGATTCATTACTTATTTATGTTCTATTTTATAATATTCCCTGTAATGGACTACAATAGCTCGTTGGGAATAAACATTATTATTATTATTATTATTAAAATGCAGCTATCAAAAATTGATGGATAGCTTTATCTATATTGTAAGTACTATTATTTATAGCTATCATATTATATTAAGTTATATTAAGTTAAGATATAAATATAAAATATTTGTGTTCTAGTATATTGATAAATATATAAGTAAGCTCTTATTTCAGCGAAAAATCTCAAAAGTTTTTCTCGAGTAATCTTGTTTCAAAGTAATAAAAACTCATACTTGCGAATAATGTCGTGGAAACGGAAACCAGAGCTTGGATAAAAATTGCCAATAATATCACATTTCCGAGTTTTATTAGATTACCCCAGTTCATGAATAAAAAGTAATACCTATACTTCATAATAAATTTAGACAAAAGTTGAATGAGAATTTTTAAAACGAATACGAATATTATTTAAAAATATGCTTGGTAATTCTCTGAAAAGTATGTAATTCATACTTGTAGGCCGACAAGTGAACCTGTGTCTACGACGTATCGGTAACGGGAATGCAATATCGTTTAAAACATGGTCTAGTCATGGGCGTGCTATTATTATTTTAAATAATGTAATAAATATAGGAAATTCGTCAGTAATTGCATTTTATGTTTGAAGGTAGGTAACCATCAAGGTTTTAAAAATTACTTTTTACACGATTTAAAATTTTTAACATGGAAAAAACAGTTTTCCAGCATTCCTTTCGTAGCTACAGATAAACTGGTTGACCTGTACGTATTTAAATTTTTTAAATGAATCAAACCTGCCTCTTCTAAACCTAATTTGAATTTTTTTCTTGTGTTATACAGGGTCCTGAGTCTCTCCTCTCGTCTTCTAAAGCTCCGCATTAATTAATTTATTTTGACATTTTGCACACTTTATCTGTATCCCTGGGCGCGTTCGATTAGTGATATTAACGAAAACACGATATCTTATTTTTGTATTCTTGAGTTTCGCCATCGCCGCTAAAATATAAGCAAATATTAGGCATTTTCTCAAAAAGTTAAAAATATCAATCATTATACAGTATGTCCACGGATGGGGTTTACAAGAGGACAAATGGACTAAAAATTGAAAGATACAAAAAAGAGTCACTCTTAATAAACGTTTTTGCTTGTCTAAAAAATACGATTCATCATAAGAAACTTCAATTTTTTATACAGGTGGGTAAAAACTGCTAAAATGTTATTTGACTTAAGAGTACACATACTTTATTTTGAAAGATACGAAAAAAAGTCACTCTTAATGAATATGTTTTCTACACAACAAACCGAAGTAGAACAATTCATTAAAAGGTTTACCTATGTAGAAATTATTTCTCAAAAAGTATTCTCTGGCACACGTCTGACTGGTGAATGTAGTTAAAATAATAATGACACTTAATGTCTTTATTTAATGAAGTTATTATTTAAGTAGAAATGCTATCTACTGAACACAGAGTTTTACAATGTTATGTGGATGGTCAAGTTTCATACCGTCATGGAACAATTTACCGAGAAATTTGTAGGAATCCCAATAACTAAGATGGCAATATGCAAGTTAATAAAAAAGTTCAGGAGAACTGGTTCGGTTTTGGACCTCAAAAAAAAAAGAAGAAATACGACCATGATGACGCTGATACAGTCTTAGTTCTTCATTCTGTTGAAGAAAATCCTATGACGTCCCTTAGAAATCGTGTCACTCAGTGAAAAAAAGTCAAATTCAGAAGATCGTTAAAGCAAATAAATTGTATCCGTATAAACCATACTTTAATCAAAGATTGGAAGAGGGAGACGACGGGAAATGACTTGATTTTTGCCTGTGGATAGGAGACAAAATTTTAAGTGGAAATGTTTATTTTTATAAATGTAACATGTTTTCTGATGAAAGTACATTTTCAACAAATGGAACCGTTGTAACCCATCACGTTAGATACTGGTCTTTAAAAAATCCCGAATTCAGAATTATGACGATATTTCACAAAAGTGAACGTGTGGTGTGCGATATCCATCCATGGCATTATAGGGCCATATTTTTTTGATAACACGTGCAATAGATTATCAAATTTATAAATGTTGGATACATTTTTCAAAGATGAACTCGAAAATCTGCCATTAAATTTTCGACAAAATATTTATTTTCAGCCCATTTCGCTCGTGAGGTTAGACAATTGCTTGACCGTAGATTTGGTCCAAGGTGGATTGGCAGGAATGGCCCAGTTTTGTGGCCCCCAAGAAGTCCCGACTTAACCTTGGCCGATATGTTTTTATGGAGCCGTTTAAAACAAATTGTTTTTGCAACCGCAATACCAAATGATATTGAAGTGCTGAAGGGCAGAATTATCCAGGCTGTCCAATCGATATCTCAGGAAGAAATCAGTAATTCTTTCACTTATTTGAGAAAGCAATTAGAAAAATGTGTCGAGTATCGGGGTGGAGTTTTTGAATTATGAAATCGTTACCGCATTCTTTTCATGTTAATAAAAATGTTCGTATTATTATTATTATTATTATAATTACTTCATTAAATAAAGACATTGACAACAAGTATCACCTATTTATTATTCAAGTAAAAACGTTTATTAAGAGTGACTTTTTTTCGTATCTTTTAAAATAAAGTATGTTTACTCTTAAGCAAAATATTATTTTTGCAGTTTTTACCGACCCTGTATAAAAAAATTGAAGTTTCATATGATGAATCGTATTTTCTAGATAAGCAAAAACGTTTATTAAAAGTGACTTTTTTTCGTATCTTTCAATTTTTAGTAAATTTGTCCTCTTGTAAACCCCATCCGTGAACATACTGTATAGTCAAAAATATCAAGGTTTATTTTAACAAGATACAATAGAGAATTATCTTTTTCACAACCAGCGTTATTGACTAAAATAAATGACACATACGATTTCTTTCGTTTTACGGCCGTACAAATTGTATTTATCGGATAATTTTAAAAAATTATTGTCATTAATAGTAGCAAAAGGTTACAAAAAAATATGTCAATCCCTCAATACAAATTCTCGCAAACACTTTTATAAGGTATTTTATAGTGGAAATATTTACAAAAATAGATACAATTGAACATGTATGAATTAGATAGAAATGTATGTTAGATAAAATTGAAACATTTTAAGTGAGAATATGTTAAAATTTAAAATACAATATATAAAAACAAATGTGTATACTATTTCCCTACTTCCTGTTTAATTTAACTTTTAATAAACTGAAAACCATTAAAATAAAAAGAGCCATAATATTGTCATCATTTTTTTTACGAAGATGCGTTTAACCTTTGAATTGTTTAACGGACGAAGAGCCATTCGATATGACTGACGCTTATTTCGAGTGGATGCAAAACGCAATACTTTCTTCTAGGGTTTATGCCAGCGAGTTCCCTGTAAGAGGTTATTATACGATCAGGGTTTTTCGTATGCATATTTTCATGTATTTTTGTGAATGTCTCTGATTTAAAATAGGTAATATAAGTAATTGTTTTTAAAAATTTATAATTTGAAAATTGTCATAGTATTTTGTAACTTTTTGTTCATTTATCATTAATGTGTTAAATTTATCGGGTACATAACATTTTACTCCCGTAAAATGGAATTATTTTGATTAATAACTCCGATTCTAAAAAAGAGAGACCATAGTTCCAAAATTCCCCTCCACTTTATTTTAATAGATTGGAAAATTTAGGTAAGATAAAAGGTAATATGTATGGATTAAAATGCAGATATTTTCGATACCTCTCAATTAGTCGAAATACGAAGAAAATCTTAGTTTTAACCTTGGTCATCACTGTTATGTCCTCTTACATGATATTTTACAAACTCGAAAATAATTTCCTTCATATCCTCCTGTTATATTTTTATTAAAATATGCTTTTTTAATACATATTTAATAGACTGGCATCTTGTAATTCATAATTTTTTTAAACAATACTTAAAACATTGATTGGGACATTAATGACACAAGCAGAAATTAATCGCTCACATTTAAAAGTTATCTTTCTGCCACACAACTATCTGGTAAGTAAAAATTATAATTAAAATTACTCTAATGCATTTAGCTAGAAGTATTGTTTCCTATTGATTACATCGAAAATAACCATAGATAGCAACCCCATTAACTATCGAAATCAACCACGGAACGATAGGTATTTTGCATAAAAAAATACAAGAACGTGAGGGTAAATTTATATAAATAATCTATTGCCATGCTAAATTTAAGTATTGCAGTCTCATGGTTGAGAGTGGAGTTTAACAAATGTAAAGTTAATTGTTTTGTGAGAAATGCGATGTTTTGACAAAGAATAGGTACAATTAATACAAGAAAAGATCGCACAAAGTGTTGGACAGCAGCAAGAAATCTCAGGTTACTCCATGATGTCAAAACCAACCAGGAGAGATTCTTCGAACTCAAATAATAATTATTACGACTATGTTATTAATGAATGATTTTGACTTTTATGTTATTAATAATTACTAAATTTTTACATTATTAAAATATAATATATATTGTGGTGCATCGTTGAGTTGGACATAAAAAATCCAATGTAATTTTTGAGGTGGCTGAATATTGGCTCCCCTGTACATTTTATAAGAAAACTGTATTATAACTTCTTCAAGAGGTCGACATGATAAGCCCATGTGCCGAGTTTGAATACATTATGATGAATCAATCCTAAGCTATTTAATTAAACGTGATGGCAAAATCAAGAAACCCCACAGTTCAGGTAATGCAGTAAACACCAGGAAATTAAATTTTGAAATTGACAAAATGAAAATTAGTGTCAGTAACAATTATGTTCATCTTTACGTCATTTTTCGGCAATAGCGTAATATAAATTATTTGCTGCTGTTTGCTGTAGTACCTGAACTATGAGACTTTGACATCACGTTTAATTGAATAGCTTAGGGTTGGTTCACCAAAATGTTTTCAAACTCGGGACATATGTTTAACATGTCGGCCTCTTCAAGAAGTTATAATGCAGTTTTTCTATAAAATGTATTGGGGAACCAACATTCAGCCACCACAAAAATTACATTTGATTTCCTATGTTCAACTGAACGATGCACCACCCTGTATAACATAACTTAATTTAACCTTTGTTAATTCGTGTAATTTTCTCCCTAAATTATACTCAGGCATAAAAATTTTCAGATAATTTTTAAGCACTCTTGTAATTTTATTACCTCCGATAATAAACTAACCTATATTGCTTGTGAAAAAATTTTTTCTGCCAATATTATTTATGTCATAGTAAAAGTTACTAGGTTAGTTAATTATTGAATATAATCTTCCCACTTGCAACCCAAAATTCGAATTTTAATTTTTACCCGACTAATTTCACACTTGGTGGTTTATGCCCATTTCTACTAGTCAGTTATTTAGAGCCTACCTAACGTTAGGTAAAGAACAACTTGTTCTAAGATGCGATTTCGGTTTCCAACGTTTATTCCTTCCTCAAAATAATTTTGGGTTTTCTAATTTTAGGGAGTCAAATTTCTCTAGCTTAATCGTTACCTACGGAGGATCGCTCTAACTATTCTATCCCTAGAGAAAAGTTGGTGGGAATGGTCATTATGTGTAAGAATTATTAGTGTTGGTAAAAACCGATGATTTTAATAATCGAGTACTTGATACTCCAGCGATTTCAATAATCGAGCGAATCGCTCGAGCGATTTTACTTGAAATTGATATTCATAAAGCGATTATGTTTACAGGTATTATAGCTAGGATGGCCAGGTGGCCGGGATATTTCCGCAATTTATCACTTGTCTCGGATTGCTGTGTATAATCCCGGAATTTTGTACCAATTATATCACCTTTTTATTTTCTTTCACTTTTTTTTGGCTAGATTATAATAATCTGCCAGAAATCTTGGAGATAATCCTCGACTAAAACAAGATTTGTCCCAGAAAACTCTGGCAACCATAATAATCGGGCTCCTTCGGCGACGATTTTTGCTTGTATGCGATATCGGTTATTTTAAACATCGATTACTCGAGCCGATTTTTCACTCGACCGATCCCAATACTGAGAATTATGCCTGGTTGTAGAACTTGGTGTGCATCCCAATTAATGTTTTCTTTTTAAATTCAAGACATAATAAGTTTTTGGTTTTAAATATTTAAATATATAATTTAATGTTTTGTTGTTTTTATTGTTTATTAGTATATTAAAATTTTAATCATTTTTGCGGACACAAGTTTTAATTTGTCACCTCCTCTATTAAGGACGGTGACTATTGAAACACTCATTATAATACCAAAAAAATATATTTAAACATATGTTCAATAAATTGTTTAAATAATAAAAAAATGTTTTTGTTATCATTTTTTTTACTTAAATTATGATACTTCATACACATGAACAGAAACTTGATTCTGACCATCCATAATATAAACCAGAACATATTGTATTCTAAATAATACAAACTGATATTCTATAATAGTTCTAAGTAAACTACAGCCAATTCGTTTCATAATTCCACGCGATTGGGACTCCAAGGCCGAAAAATAGCTGCTCTTAGTTCATATTGTATAATACTATCTTTGTGTGGGTAAAATCGATATTTTCGTGTATAATATATATTTCGCAGTTGTTATATTATCTTCTGCAGAAAAGGATCATAATTTGGGAATTTTGAAATGACAAAAATATTAAATTAAATACAAGACACTGAAAAACAAAAAAAATTGAATGCTTGTACTAATAAGCTTGACTTTATTAAGTCAATATAAATTAGCCTTTTGATTTCCTGCACTGAAACAATCGATATTTAAAGAATTATACATAGAACTGTCATCTATTATTAGCGGGAAAATATTTTAGTACTAGAGGACGTTGTAACTGCAAGAACTTTACGACCCTGTTGTCTTGTCTGTTTCAAAAAAAGCTATAATACTTACATGAAGTCAGTAACGTGTTCAGTTCACTAAAACCCAGAACTAAAAGTAAGGGCTTTTAAGAGAACTTGTAGTATATACGACTCAAGTAACCTTTTCATGCTCATGTACATAAATAAACCAAATTTCATTGCTTTTTTATATTCGTAGTGTTTAGTTCGCGAGAGACGCATAATAATTTTATTCTTTAAATGACTAATTCACAGCTGACAAATGTGTGTATTCTTTTCCGAAATTAAGTTTCATCCAGTACTGGATTTTAGTAACTTATTCAAGTTATCGGTATCGTGTAGCGCTGCATTAAGGCGGCGTTTCACGAAACCAGTAACTTGTTGAAGTCAGTCTGTGTCCACAACGGCACACCGACTATCGCACCGCACCACGCACCGCCCATAGCCTTGCTTAGGTCAAGTAAATAAATCCATTACTTTAAATGCACGCGGCCACAAAGCCGCACCGCCCCTCGCACTTTCCATAGCCTGGTACCTTAGCTTCGCTCCAATTAATCTTGTGTCCACAACGGCGCACCGTCCATCGCACCGCACCTTGCACCGCCCATAGCCTTGCTTAGGGCTAGTTCTTGATTGGTAGTGCGGTCTACGGTGACGTGCAAGTACGACCGCAAGCGACAGTGTCGCTGCGTTCAGAATGTATTTCATATAAAACTAGCGAAATCAGTAATGTCGCCGGCGGTGTACCGTTGCAGTTTGCAGTCTACGGTCACCATCAGAATCATACCTTATAAGTTACTAAGAAGCCGAAATTTTTGTCAAAAATCTTTTTTAGCTACAGAATCTATTTTTGCTACTTTACTAATTTTTTATGTAACACATTACGTTTTTTACTCAATATTACGTATTTTAAATCATTGTCAAAACAACAATAATTAAGTACCATAGTATAAATAACTAAACAGTTATGATTCCACGCCGATGGAGTCGTGGCTTTTGACGTCACCGGATAAGTGATTTTTAAATCTCTTATGGTGATTTATATTGCTCTCAGCGTATTTATCTCTCTTTTAAAGGTATTAAAATGTTTTACGCATTTAATAGTATGTGAAATGAAAAAATAATATCATGGTATAGTTGTTGCAGAATTATACCGTTGATTCTTACTGCCATAAATAAACTACCTCATTAAACCCTATTGTATACGCCTGAACCGCTTCAAAGGTCAATAAATGGGATCAGGGCCGGCTTGAAAATGTATACCACACCACATGATTCATTTTTATAATTTAAAATAAATAGATAGATATTGTTACTTTTAGGTACCTATAATAAATGTAAAATAATGATAACAATTAATGATAATTGAAAATAATATAATTTAAAAGTATAACTATTAGGATAACAAGTACAATAAAAATTAATTAAATTCTAAGAAACTATTGATAATTTATTCAAAATTTAATTCTGTATCATTATCACTATCTTCATCTAAGCCTAAACTTATAATTAAGGGTTGAACATTTGTAATCATACAATTGTAAGAATTTTCCACCTTAAGTACATGCTGTACACAATTTTTCCAGCTGTCTGCAGAAATTTTTCTTACTTCGATTTTAATTAATTCTACTACAGAATGTTATTGGATTTTAATTGGTGCCATATTGGCTCAATAGGATTGAATATACAATAGTACGGAGGAAGACGCAACACTGTATGTCCATTTTCTGCTGCAAGTTTGTCACACTCGTATTCCTTATTTATTTTAAAAGCTTTTAATACTTCTAGCAGTTCTCGTTTTTTGTAAGTTTCTTCAAAATATAAATCATTTTCAATCATAAAATTTTGAATTTCTGCTTTTTTATTATTAGAATTGGGAATGATTTTTGCTTGCCGACTATGATAACTAGCATTGTCCATTACAATGACGCTATTTTCAGGTATATTTTTAAGGAGTTCATGTTTAAACCAATCTTCAAAAAGTTGTGCGTCGGTATCTTGATGGTAATCTAAAGAAGAATCTGCTATGTTTTTAGCTGAAAGCAACAGACAATTTGGAACAAACCCGTTCTCTGAACCAGCATGTAATATTGTGATTCTTTTGCCTTTATTTGATGGTGCCTTGGTTTGACATTTTTTTGAAGAATCATTCCAACCTTTTCTTGGAGTGTCATGGGTATCGAACCATGTTTCGTCAAGGTAAATAATTGGACGATTTTCTTTTCTAAAAAATTAAATATTTAGGTCTCCATTCCCGACACTTGAAGATGCCCCCCTATCAGCGTAATTCCAAGGACACCACTTTCTACTACTAATAAGCCTAACTAAAAATTACTCGCCGGAAAACCACTAAAGATTAAAATTATTAAAAATCACTTTCTATTTATATATGCATCAGGCATAGGTATAAATTGAATTTGTATACCTGGTCCGGCGCTGCTCGAAAAGGTTTTAAAATTTGCGATTTCCTATTTATTTTATGGTCGAATAGATAATGAAGTTTTATTGCAGTCAAGAGATCAACGATATAATTCTGCAAAAACTATATTTAGGTATATTTATTTCATGCACATTATACCAAAGATTATAACTGAAATACAACCTAAGTAGTTATAAACAAATTAAACTATTGTTTGTTTAAAATAGTCCATCGCTCAGTATAGGGAGATTATGAGTGGAAAGAAACTCATAGCCTGCTTCAGTAGTTAAATAAATAATATTTTAATTTCCATACATGTTTCGAACGCATATATCAGCTTCAGTGCTAAATACTTAAGAAGTAAATATTAATAAAATAAATCAAACCGTATTCATTCTAATTTTTTGTTTTTATCCTTAGGAAAGCGGAAACACTTTATATTTCTTTGCCTGGTGATCCATATCACAACCGAACACAGCGCACCTCATTTTATGAAAATTCAGATATTTATTTTAATAAACACACACGATTAAATAAGAAAAAATTCTGGTGAACTTTCAAAATTTCAATGGAAAACTACGGCAAACGGCACTACGTGGCGACCAGTGTTACCAGAAATATTTGATCAAAAGTAATAGGTTAACCGTTCGAAACCTAAGGGTACAAACATAGTGGAGCGGCGAGCTACGCGCCAAGAGGCGACGCACGCCGCTCTTTAAAATTTATCACATATTTTTATGTACTCGTATGGCAACTCTTTGAGTCATTCCACGATGTACAGTTCTGTTCATAAAAAACCCGTACAGCATTCAAATGAGAGGTGATATTTGTCATATATTTTTTCATATGTCATGTCACCTTTCCTTTACTACTTGTACGGGTTTTTAATGAGCACAACTGTACATCGCGGTTCAAGCGGAGATTTAGTACAAACATAGTGGAGCGGCGCGCTACGCGCTAAGAGGCGGATCAAGGTCAACACAGTATAAAGTTGCCATACAAGTCGTTTCACGATGTACATCGCAGTTCAGGCGGCGATTTATATTTCAGGATTTCTTTATGCAATTTTTTCCGCGTTTTTGGAGAGTCAACTGCTATCTTCCAAAGAGAAAGCAAGCACGTGGTAACAACAAATATTATATAATAGGTATATAAAAAAATTATGCAAACCGAACAGATTATACATTTTGTGTTTAACAGAACGCCTATTTGAGATCAGACCCATAAAGACTATAAAAATCATTATGTACAGGGTGTCCCATTTTCGACACTTTTATAGGGTATCTCCGTAATTGTTGGTGTTATCAAAAAAGTAATGTAGGTGTCGTGTGATCTTTTTGGGTCAAACTTAAAATGGTAAAATCAAAATTTGAAAATTTTCGCTCGCTTAAGAAATACGGGGGAAAATCAAAAAATTGGCAATTTCAAAATTACCCTATACTTTCTTAGATAAAAGAGATACAGAAAAGTGTTTTATACAGAAGTTTCCTTAAATTGATTGTTGAATAATCTGCCGTTTTCAGAATAAGTATACGGGGTCAGGTAAAAAAGTTATCGGACATAACCTTATTTTTTTAAATGGAACACCTTGTATATTTTACTCTAAAAAGATACTATTTTAAATTCTCCTTTCAAATATGTAACACACCATGAATGATATTGGTTTCCTAGACGATTTACTTAAACTTTATTACTTTGAAACGAAATAAAAGATTCAGAATAAGGTAAAAAATAACGGGAATCATCGCAAATGTTCGGAATATGTCCTTAAACGGTTACCGTCTTTCCGGATAGCGAACAAAATATACATTTTGCGCCATTTCTTCGTTTTTTCCACTTTTAATATAAACTGATATTATATCAATTTTTTTAAAATGTTGATAGGTCATTTTCCCAAATGAATATGTTAAAGTTTAAAGAATAAAGTTTAAATAAATAAAAATAAAAATAAGTAATATAAGTAGTTTTTTTTATTTTTTTTTCTCGAAAACAAAGTAAGATACGAAAAAAATTTAAGAGACAAAAGTGTTGTATTTTAGTTGCTTAATCTGAGAAAAATATAAAAATTCCAAAGAAGCCAGTGGCTTACCTTTTTTTTCAATAATATTCGTTAAGGTGCCGCCCGGGACGCCACTGGACTCAATAAATTTAATCTACTTAGTACTAAATTAGCCCCTAATTCTACAAATAAAACTGCCAAATTTCAACAATATCGACAAAAGGATATTTAAGAAATTTACGATAATCTGATTAAAAATTTTTTTTACACCCTGTATCTTGAATCATGAAGTCAAGCAAAAAATCGTTCCATTTTAGTACAACATAAGGTGTAACTTTTTATAAAATATAATTAAATGTGGCAATGTCCATTCTCAGATATGGGAAGAACGTCTCCGCATCATGTTAATGGGGTATACGCTATATTCCCTGTTGTAGCCCATGGCAAGTAAAATCCGTAAAGCGCCACCGCCAAAAATAACTACATCCTCACCGTCCGAACTCATTTTGGATACTAAATGAAATTCTTTGAATATAAAAGATGAAACTGTGTTGCCAGGTCAAAATTTGAAAATTTATATCAATTGTTATTTAATTATAAGGACATTTGATAAAAATAATAATTTGTGATGATTATTGCGTTTTTCCACATGTGCACACACGGTGGTCCAAAAACAGTTACCTTATTATCCTTTTCTGAATAAACTTATCGTTTAAAATCGTTTTTAAACCAGATATACAGGAAATAATACATCCACAGACAAAATAATTGATCGACACTAAACTGCAAGAAATTGTTGCGTTATCTGCAAAGATGGTGTAGTGATGACAGGTGTCAAATTGAGGTAGATCCGTAGCAAATGCAATTTTAAATTTAAAAATTCACTAGGTTAAAAATTTAAGAAGAAGGGCTAGGAGGGGGGGATTTGTTAATTAATAATACATCTTATTAACAGAGTATTTGATTTCTAGCATAAATGATGGTAACAAAATGTAGCAAATTAAAAAAATATATATCTACAGTTTGTCTACTTGTTGTTTACTAAATGTTTTATTAATAATTTTTCGAATAAGTTATTCTTCATAAAATGTTCTGCTTGGTCAAAAACCTAAAATGCAACTATCAGATGTTAATTTTTTTCAGTTGTATACAAATACACAAAATCACGTGAAATTTCTCTAGACCTGGCAACACTGTTAAAACGCCTTCGTCGCCTATTAAATCGCTTCGTAAAGACGCTCCACTATGTTACCGTTACAGCAAGACTCGACTCGTAAATCGCCTCGTAGCGCGTAGCTCGCCGCTCTACTATGTTTGTACCCTAATATAACAGTAAAAAACGATGTCAGAGTAAGAAGAGTACGAGAAAAAAGGTCGTTACTTTCGTATGATATGGGGGCCACCTCCAGAGTGAACATAAATTTTATATGGGAAGCCCCACAACAATAATGAGAATCTTAAAAATTGTTAAAATAGTAATGGATATTTTAAAATTGGTGACAATGAGGAGGGATCGCCGAGTAGCTTCGGCTATCGTTGACCGGTTTGTTGGAATCTTCTCTTATTTAGTGGGTTTGAGCTGTAATGTGCGTTAGATTACTATGAAATTAATATACGCAAATACTTGTCATATATTATTCTTTCATTTCACATACCATTAAAGCATAAAACCTTTTAATATCTTTAAGATAGAATTTAAAACGCTAACACTGTATAAATCTCCGTAAGAAATTTCAAAATAACTCTCCCTGTGACGGCACTGCGCGCGGTAGACGAAATTGGAACGATTAGATATCTTACCTTTAGTTATGGTATCATGAATAAGTACCATATTTTAAGAAATTTAATTATTAAAGCTTCCGTTTTATTTAATACCTATATAAAATTAGCTCGACCTTTGACCCGTTTTCTCCTCTTTAATTTAATAATAAAATGAAAGAACTTCAGATTAGCACCGAAATTTCTCTCTAAATGGTATTATTTAAGTTGTTAATTTAGCCTTTTGTACAGCTGTTTCTGTTAGTTAATTAATTATCCTGTATTACATTGTATTAATATATTGTATTATATTCATGTACTGGAGTGTATTCCCGTATTATTGTAGATGTAGGTTGCGATCCGGCCCAAGGGAGAATGTTTGTTTTAACTTGTAAGTGATACAGTGTCAGATAAAAATATGCACATATAGTATAAAGTTCTTCTGGTGGTTAAGGAATATTTTTTCCAAACATTTTTTCCCAGTTCGTACGTCTGCCTAGAAGATAACTGTGTAATTGCTTATTTGATGAGCATCTAACGTTGCACTGAGGAACGCTTTTTTTTTAAATGGATATCACAAACAAACGCAAACTGGGAAGGAAAAAGAAATGGGAATCCATCACTTGAAATAAAAAATACACATCGCGTTCACCAGTTATGAAGAAAAGAAAAAGTACTGTTCTTTTTCGAAAAGAAGACTATCCCAGATAATTATACAAGCTTTATAAAAGAAATTCCAGGAACTCCTGTCGTTTTAAATGAAACTGACATTGAAACTAGCGATTAAGGAACCATAATACTTTCCAAAATTGCTCTCATTTAAATTTTGTTTGTGGACTAAAAGTTCAAAATAATTCATGTTGGCAGTATTTTGAAACAAAAAATTGTATTGTACCATATATAATAAATAAGTACATGTATTTTTCTTAAGAAATATTTTTTAATACTCCACATATGGTGAGTACAGGCATTTCAATTATTTTCCAAAATTTTTAATACTGTATATCAAATATCACAATTTAGCGTTCAGGTTTGTTCGAAGATAAGCGTATGAATTATGGCCACAGCATTACAATATTTGTGTAAGAGACCATCGCGCAACATGGATTTATGTTTATTTACCGACAAATAATATACATGAAATAGTAATTAATATTTTGATGAAACCTGGGTGTTTACTTCTGATTTATAGAGTGGAGGATATATGGGTTATACTTTTATATACCGCACACTTTTTGGCCTTGCCATTTTAGAATCATAAGAATTTTTTACAACTTATGTACCGGGTGGTCATATAAGCGAGGAAGCCGGCTATATCTCGGTAACCATCAATCGTACAGCTTTCAAAAAAGTTTTTTTATAGGAAAAGTGGTCCAGAGAAATCGCTGGAAATAATTTTTAAGTTTACCAGTTGGCCGCTAGAGGGCGTAATATCAATACCCAACTGGGAAATCGAGGTTTTCTCTTTAATACGCCCACTTATGCCTTATTAAAAATATATGTGTAGTAATCAAGGGGGAAGTATGAGCAACTTCGGTTTTATACTTATTGCTTCAACTCATCAAATAAAGTGGTGGGGGAAGGACAAACATTTATTTGCAAAAAACTAAGTAACTCTGGTTAAGGTAAACGAAATTTATCAAACATAGTCTCGTTAGAAAGAGACTTTATGCTTTATCAATTGCATTATAAATTACGCCCTTTTAGTTTTAGCGGTAACCGCTAGAGAGCGCTTTTGGGAAGGTCAACGAAATTTGCTGTTTTTCTTCAAAATTGTAAATGGAAGCATATGTTTGTTTTCACATAGTTAAAAGGAGAACTAAATTTTCAAGAACTCAGTGAAAACCGCTAGTTGCTATGTCTTCTCGAACTAAAGATATCAACAAAACATTGTGAAAACAAATTATTCAGACTACTATCATGTCGGATAAAAATAATGGGTAGGCTTTGATACAAAAATATTCTAAAACTAGTATGCTTTGAAACAAAAATATTCTAAAACTAGTAGGCTTTGAAGCAAAAATTGCATTGTAAAATTTTAAAATTGTTTTACTAATGCCTTCCTAGATGTTCAAATTGTTTTCCATCATTTTCAGTGCAGGATTTGAGTCTATCCCGAGTTGAAAATACGGCCGTCTCTACTTCTGCCATGGAAAGTCCTCGAATCGCACTTCTAATTCTATTAATCATGGCTTCTCGTGTAGTTGGTCTACTTTGAAAAACAATGTCTTTTAACCTTCCCCATAAATAAAAATCTAAACATGTGAGATCAGGTGATCTGGCTGACCACGGAAATAAACTTCCCCGTCCGATCCATCTAGCAGGGAATATTAAATCTAGGTGTTCTCGGACAGATGCAGAAAAATGGGTTGGACATCCATCGTGCTGAAACATCATATTCAATCTTGTTTCTAGTGGGACATTTTCTAGGAGAAGTGGTAATTCATTTCTTAAAAAATGTAGGTATGTGCGGCCATTAAGTTTTTCATTAAATATAAACGGACCTATAATTCTCCCTCCTAGTATTCCACACCAGACGTTCACACTCCACCGACCTTGATGATGCACTTCTTGCATCCAATGTGGGTTGGTTCTCGACCAGTAGTGCATATTATGCAAATTTACACCCCCCATTACTATTGAAGGTTGCCTCATCGGTCCACAGAATATTTGACATTAGCCTATGATCTTCCGCCAACATATTTAATAGCCAGTAGCAATAGTCCAATCTTCAGTCAAAGTCATGTTCAATTAAAGCTTGATGAAGAACAACGTGATATTGATGCAGCCTAACAAAAATAAAATCAAAAGTTAGATTAACGGTTTTAAATTTTACGAAATTCAACTCACTACATGGCATATCTGCCCAAGCTAAAAGCATGAAACACCAATAAAATAATTAATAAATTAAAACACAAAATCATAGATCAAACCGTAAATGAAAGATTGTTTTACCAGAATATGAGCCATTGACTATATATGTGATATAATTATTATTATTAATAATAATAATAATAATAAACTTCTTTATTTCAAATCACGAATTTTTTTAAATAGATCACAAAAATAAATGACGTCAAACATTATTTACTTACCTTTGCTCTTTTAAAATATTTATAACGGTAGTCCTTGCTATTCCCAATGCTTAGGAGATTACTCTAGTGCTGACATGAGGATTGAATTCAATATAACCTAATACATTGATCACATTTTCTTCCGAGCGGCCCTTACCTCGTCTTCGATATACAGGACGGTGAATATTTCCTGTAGTGCGCAATCGTTGCGCCAAATTAATGAAAGCTTTTGGCTTATATTGATATCTTCTCGGGTACCGTACAGCATATACTCTTGAGGCAATGGTTGCATTCTGCATACACTCAAAGAAAGCAGCAAGCAAATCAAAAGCTTCTTCGTTGGAAATCGACATTTTAAAACGCAATCTAATTAAAAGTGACACATGTTTTGCGCAATTTTTGCTTCAAAGCCTACTAGTTTTAGAATATTTTTGTTTCAAAGCCTACTAGTTTTAGAATATTCTTGTATCAAAGCCTACTCATTATTTTTATCCGACATGATAGTAGTCTGAATAATTTTTTTTCACAATGTTTTGTTGATATCTTTAGTTCGAGAAGACATAGCAACTAGCGGTTTTCACTGAGTTCTTGAAAATTTAGTTCTCCTTTTAACTATGTGAAAACCAACATATGCTTCCATTTACAATTTTGAAGAAAAACAGCAAATTTCGTTGACCTTCCCAAAAGCGCTCTCTAGCGGTTACCGCTAAAACTAAAAGGGCGTAATTTATAATGCAATTGATAAAGCAATAAAGTCTCTTTCTAACGAGACTATGTTTGATAAATTTCGTTTACATTAACCGGAGTTACTTAGTTTTTTGCAAATAAATGTTTGTCCTTCCCCCACAAATTTATTTGATGAGTTGAAGCAATAAGTATAAAACCGAAGTTGCTCATACTTTCCCCTTGATTACTACACATATATTTTTAATAAGGCATAAGTGGGCGTATTAAAGAGAAAACCTCGATTTCCCAGTTGGGTATTAGTATTACGCCCTCTAGCGGCCAACTGGTAAACTTAAAAATTATTTCCAGCGATTTCTCTTGACCACTTTTCCTATAAAAAAACTATTTTGAAAGCTGTACGATTGATGGTTACTGAGATATAGCCGGCTTCCTCGCTTATATGACCACCCGGTACATACAATTAATTGACACGTATTTCAGGAGTTTGCTGAAAAAAAATATTTTCCAAAATATCCACACATGAATTTATGATAATCTGCTGGATTTTCTCCAATCTTCTCATACTTCAAATTTAATCTCTAGTTATACTTGTCGTATCAATGTCGATCATTTTTCATTAAATACTTTGTTATGTTAGCTTTTAATTTGTATTAAAAAATTGTTATTGTGATCAAATGCAAAATAATAGGAATTGAATTGTTTAAAGATTTTTAACATGCTCGCCCCCCACCTTAAGTTAATTTTAAAAAATACCATTTTATTCTTAATCATCTTAACTGCAAAACTCATTTTAGGAAAAGTGGTACTTCTATTAGATCGGTAGTTATTAACTATGTTCGATCGCAAGTCACGAAGGGCGTGAGTAATGAGTTAGGTTAGGTTAGCTCCATGCAGTGCGAATTAATATTTCCAACATTTGCGTCATTCGAAAGCGTAGTTCTGTCACGCTTCGAACCGTCGCACGCTGGGTGACTTAACTATCTATCTAATAGAGCAGCCACTTTTTCTTAAAATAGGATTTGCAGATAAGATGATAAAGAACGAAACGGTATTCTTAAAAATTATTTTACCGTGGGGGGCGAGCATGTTAAAACTATGTTAAAAATTAAAATTGTTATTATTTTGCATTTGTTCACAATTGCAATTTTTTTAATACACTTCGAAAGCCAACATACCTAAGAGTTAAATAAAAAAAAGATCGACGTTGATACGATCAGTACAACTGGAGATATTAAATGTCTCCAGAGTCCAGAATTGAAGATGGGTGGTCAATGCGGACACTAGCAAATTTATACGAAAAAAGTAAGAACACAAGTTTAACAGTTAATCAACTTTGGACGCAAGTGGAGTATCTTAAAAAAAAATTATTACTGATCAGGTCCGCATTTCCGACCCAAAAGAGTCGGAGCTAAAAAACTGGTTATCTGCGTAAAAAAAATCCGCGACTATCAGTTGTGGAATGCGACTGATTTATGCAAATATGGCAAAACTAGTCACACGACTAAGTCTTGTCTCCATTTTCAATACATAAAGTACATAAATTGTAAAAAAATTTTCGGAAGATTCTATAATGTCAAGGTTAAAAAGTATGTGTATTGTGATAGAATGACCCATATGCATAATAATCTAAAAATAAAACCTGAATAAAAAATATAAATTTTACTTCTAGAAAAATTTTTACTTTACTTACCTAATTTTCTAAAGACGAAAATATCGAACAAGGCACTTTTATTCTTTGGTATAAAACCCAAAAGGCAATTTCCTTTAGTCGCTACAGTTTAATATTAAAAGAGGGATAATGAAGATAAGTGGTATAGAGCCTACTTTAGAGGGTATAAAAGAATAATTTCTTTTTATCAAACGCTGTCCCAGTTTTGGTATTAAAGCACTTTTAGACTGGACTGGGACGAATTTTTTACGTAGTTACTGACAAAGAATAAGAGGTCAATTATGAATGAGGTGCTGATGTTAAATTTTTTCAACATCGAGGCCCTTCTAACCGTTCAAGTTATTTTAAAAATTTGTACTTTACTAGATACCTAGGTGAAAAATTATATTTTCACAATTCTATTAAAGAATATGAAGGTTCATTATAAAACTAACCAAATAGTGACATAATGTGTAGAGATCTTCCATAAATTTTTATTGTACCATGAAAATTATTTCAACAACACAATTTCGATCGTGTTTGTTCAGGTTTGATCGTTGTGGTAAAAAGAAACTGATTCTAATTAAAACAGTTCTTATTAAAAATAACACATGGTCGAATGCCCTTTAGTTATATTTTCCAACTAATTATTTCTGTATTATTGCATAAAGCCCCTCTCTTTATATTTTAATGACAAATAAAAGAAAGTTGTACTTTTATTACGGTTTGTTCGGTTTTGTGTATTCATTTAAATTTAATAACTATTCAGATCAAGCTGCTTAATAAAATATTTAGTTTTTGTGTCTGTTTATTAATTAATTATACAATTGTAATAATATTCTGATGTTCATTATTTGAATAAGACGAATGAGAATTGATATATTTTTAATATCGCTAGTTTTGTTTTAATTCTTTTTAATTTCTATCTGTTTGTCCTAAGTATAGATATACTTCTAGCGAACTTCCTCATATATAAGGTGTTGAAAAAAAGGTCGGTACCCCGGAATAACTCCGGTGCATTTCATTTGTACGATTTTTTTTTTTATTTGGTCCCATCCTTCACTAATAATCACGGTCATTTTTTAGTACAAGACAGAGAAAAAGAGTATTTCCGGGATAAAACTTGATTATCGCACGGTTTTGATTTTGTCTTTCTCAAGGTGATTATTGGTGAAGGATGAGCCAAGTAAAAAAAAATTTCGGACAAAAGATGTTTATTTTTGGTCGGAGAACACGATACGCTAATAAAAGATTCCATTTGAAAATCTTAACTTACCCCCACCCGCGCCCAGGGGTTGAGAGGGTGGTTTAAATTGCAAACTGTTCCTCCTTCAAAACCAAACAACTTTTTCCCTAGACATTTTCCGCTGCAATGCGATGCACCGGAGTTATTCCGGGGTACCGACCTTTTTCCAAAACCGTGTATACCTATATTTTTTATAAATTTACTCTATTTTATTAGTTTTGTATTCACTTAAAAATTAGGTCCATATATTTTTTAATTCATCTATAAGTAAGTATTTCGATATAGATAGTGTTATAACTAAGGTTATCTTTCAATTCTAGTGCACGGAAAGAAAAACTTAAATTTACTATAAAAATAATAAAACTAACCATAACTTATGGCTCTATATGTGACTGGAATGACTCTTATTAAGAAATTCCATTACATTATAGCAAAACCTAGAAATTTTTAGTAATAACTACAATAATATTTAGTAAACCATTTGAATGAATAAGTTATTGCAAAATTTACTAAACTTTTTTACTAAAATTTTTCTTAAAAATTTTTACACAAGCAGTCTCCCAAGTGGTCACCTATCCAAGTGATAACCTCGCGTTGTTTCGCTGATGGTATATTCCCTGTATAAGTTCTCCACCCATTTTTTGGACGAAGATCGAAATGCCAGGGATCCGTTGCGTATGATTCTGCTTTTCATTCTTTTAAGAATGAATTTTCACGTCACTTCATTTCAACTTGGTCATTTTTACAAGAAAAAATAGTGCAATAATAGTGAGTAAAATGGACCATACATTTGAAAATATTTAACTACTGGAGTAATAAATAAATTATGTTCACTCATACAAACATCCATTGTAAAATTTTAAATATATTTTAGTTCTTGTACTAAATTGATTAGATATATTACAATATTATTTTGGTACGGATTATTAATGAAAAATATAAGTAATACTTTATTTTATAGGAAATCTTACAATAATATTTTTACTATAATAATTTTACTATAGTCTTTTTTGTATATACTATGTTACTTGCTTTTAAATTATATTTTATTGACTATTTGGTATATCATATTTTACTTATTTGCTACTTGTTTAATTAAGGAAATGTTTTTTACGCGATGTAATACCCAACAAGAAATTATTAATTTTTAGTGAAATCTGGACAATTTAAATAAAACACCCAACCAACTTACATATCTTAACAAAATACCAGTAATAAATCAGTAACTTTCAATTATTTACTCTTAGAGCTTAATCAAGAACGTGCTCGTGCATAATTGAATATTGTTAAGATGTAAAATGTTGGTAAAGCGCTTTAAGTTTTATACTTAATAAGAACCCTTGTAGTTCGAATAACTTCGTTTATATCATTCGAATAAGACACTGTATGTCGAAATAATTGTCATGGATATCTCTACACATTGTGGTATGATTTACTTTGCTTTAATGATAAAGGTTCCATAATATTGTTATAATTATTAGGTAACATTGCTACCAATACCAAGGTTCCATTCATTATCAAACATGATCTAGGCTTACTATAGCAAATAATTATAATACTAATACTACTTAGATTTAAGATTATTATAATTTAAGGTTAGCATAGTAAGCAATATGTAAGAACGATTTTGAAAGTGACAAGAGAAGAAGAGATTGAAAGTAATATCAAGAAACTAAGCTTATAATATAGTTCTAACGATTCACGACTAACATATATTTAAAGCTTCAAGGTTGCATGTTTCGCCCAGCTGGACACCATCAAAGCTTCAAATAAATTGATATTAGGTGACACATTAGATGTTTAGGAATAACCAGTCAACGGATCACGATCAAAATTTGGTAGCTCATATAGGTAGACATGCCCTCTCTTCTAAAAATTTTCAGTAATGCATTGATGCTGCTTCTAATAGAAAATATTAGCAACTTTGATATTTTAAATTGAATAACCTGTGTATTATTTTTTTTAGAATTTTTTAGAATATTTTTAGAATGTTATCGTTCTCGAAAAGCTAGCTACGCCACTGAACTTTACGTAAACATCTCTAACAAGATCAGTTTTTCTGTTTTTGATAAGTTAACGCATGAAGGAAATACGAGGGGTGACTAAAAAGCGACGACGGAATCTTTGGTTTCGTTGAAAAGTGAAAACCGCCATATTCTATCGCTGATAATAACTCTAATAACCCCCTAAAGTATCGAAAATGGGACACCCTATACATTGTTTGTCTTTTTTATGGAAATTGTGGATAAAATTGTTGAGGTAAAACCAATGTGAAGGTGACTTTTTCGGTTATTAACTCAGAGGGCCATTTATGATTATTTTTCTCCAAATTGTTTTCATCTCAGGATTTGTGGGTTTCAATATAATAACACCATAACACCCTGTATGTCGCCTATTATTACGCCTACTAGCCAACTCATACTACTGGTATCGGGTATACGGTTAGAACATGCGATATTGAGATTGAAATACATAAATAAATTTCTGTATATCACATATTTAAATATAGTGCAACAATTTTATTCATTATACAATCAGCATGTCATACTCGTCCGAATTGTAACGTATAAAATGAATCACATCGCCTTAAATTATATAGGAATAACAATAAATTTTTTCTAGAATTTTGACTGTGAGAAAATGACCTAATTTAATGTTGCTCTGGTCTATTATAATATTTCTTGGAAGTGAGAGATATAAAATACACAAATTAGAACATATTCTTTTAATATTATAAAATGAGAAAGTAGCATATAAATGATATAGGGAATAGTATGTTAGTAAAATAATATCTGAAAATAAATAGCCTCTACTTATATTATTATTGGAAGAAGACCCCCAGAAAGCAACCACGGAATGAAAACTTCCGGGAAAATATTACCAGAAATATAACATACAGCATGGTTCAAAAAACATATGCCATAGCTCGCCTGGTAATTCCTTACCCAAAAATAAGACAAATAGTTCCTATCAGCATGGATCTGCAAATGTTTTGTTTGAAAGAAGCATAGTGTTAAAATTTTGAATTTTCTTCGATGTTTTCAAAATGTTTCCTAATTTTAGCATATATGTTTGCAATAAAAATGTGTTAACCAATATATTAGATTTTGTACTTATTTATTTTAAGCTTGATAATTAATGGTGTTTGCTAAAATTTATTATCTTGTGAAGCAAGCTGACTTTTATAACTATTACCTCTATCTGTTGAAGCACCGAGGTGGTATTTCTGAGATGAATCTTTGGAATCCTTTGGATCGTAGGATTGCTAGCTTCGCTAAACCGACCATTACGGTTATAGATCACTTATTTCTATATGAACCCCCTTCTGCAATAAGGAACCAACTAACAATTTTTGCTAAAATTAGTTAGCTGGTTCTTTAGAATCACAAAACCTGTTTTATCTATTTACAATTAAAATCCGTTTTATAATACCCATGGACGCCATTTATGAGGAATATGACCTAATTGAAAATTAGCGGAAGCTGTAATCAAGTTTCGCAATGAAGTACTGGGAAGTGCGCGTTATGCAAGACGGAACCAACAAGCAGTCGGTTTCATCTTACATAACGTGTTGTGTCAGTTTTTAGAACGTTTTTTAACATTTGTGGCTTTTATTATTTAGACCTGTCAAGATGTTAACAATAAAGTTAATTTGTTAAATATTGATTTATTAAACAATGTGATAAATCCAGGCGATAATGCCTCACTGGTAAGACTAATTTTATAAAATAAAGTAATTTGGATCTTTTTTGCTAAAATGTAATTTGGATCCTTTTTGCTAAATATATTTTTAAATGTTGTTGATTTAGGTATTTAGTCAATTTTGTTTATTTTAGAGTATTAAAAAAAATTACAAATAGGAAAAGATGTTTTAGATGGAAAGGTTAACCGATTACATATAAAAAAAAATTAAAATTGACAAAAATAAACCTTAGAGCATTTTTATAAAAATTAATTACGAGAGCGACATAAACTGGATAAACATTAAAAGTATTTTGTAATACCTTAGAAGAGTGCATCAAAGTAAAGCAATACCAACACTTAAACTGAACGATATAAAATCTTACATGGACCTGATTCCCGCTGCGGATCAACATTTTAATACTGGGTTTATGGGCGATGAAACACTACAGGAAGATACTGAGGGCTTCAATGGAGATATTGATTTTGAGGACCAAATTTAATAGAAGACTAATAACACATTTCTTGTGTTTTCATATCGTGTTTTTCATTGTGTTTCCGTTATGCGTCTTTCTTTTCAATAAATTGCATTTTTGAAAGAAGAGCCGAGTTTTTTTTAAGAATATACGACAAAAAAATATTTTTTTTAGACTAAGAACTACATTCTAATGTTTTTGATAATAAATACTAGTTAAGAAACAAATTATATTCACTACCAATTTTTTTTAAATACAGTTCTTTTAATACCGTTTTACTCCCTTTTTTGGTTTTGTCAGTTGGTTCCTTATTGCAGAAGGGGCTCCCATATATATCAATTTGTTTTTTTCATAACTCTCACGATTTTAGAGATAACCTCACTTGAATATATTTCTAAACTATCTTCTTTCTTTCGGATCCATATAATAGAATAAAAATGGATGGAAAAGTATAATTAATGTTAATTATTAATCCATAGTAGTTACTACATGGTTTAGCTACCTAGTTATAAATTAACTAATTAATCATTTTCCGTTTACCCGACTGTCCGGTCTTTGTGGAGTACACATTCCTCGTGACAAATGTTAGAGAGGGCTGGTTTCCTATTTCGCTTAAATAAGCCAGGGTGTATTAAGTTCCGTTCTCGTCGTAAGACAGATAAGTATATCTCGGTTTCAACAAGTTAAAGTAAAGTTGCTCGTTCCTAATAAAGACATAATGTTATGTTAATATATTAAAAACTCCTATTTTTTATATAACTAGCGAATATTTAGCAGCTTTGGTTAATAATAAAATTAAAACATTTAATGTCGTCATTAAGTTAACTTTGATTTTTAATTGATTAATGCTTTAATGTGTATTGTAATGAGACTAAAATATTTTTTATAACTTGCATACGGGAGTGACCACTGGACCTTGGCCTAATAAATCTTTCATTAGCATTTTATTTAGTACCCTAGGGTTTACATGCAAGTACTTTCAATTCACGTACAATTATCTCGTATCCACTCTTTTTGGCCCGTTGATATACAAAGGCACTTTGTGCTTTATAGTATATGCCGATGCTGGGGTATTTGAAAAAGTTCTTATTCCCGGTAGTACGTGAATGTCAACAATCTGCTTCTAGCCCAAATATTGAGTAGTTTTGCCTGCAGAAAGTATCCGCGATGCAGCTGTTCACGATCGTTGATATTAAACTAACCTAACTCTTTCAATTTAGGAATGGCATGATCCCTGCTGCTGAAGTTGAATAGATTTATATTTTGACTTGACATCTAGACGATAAATATTACTTTTTTGAACAGTGCTACGGTACAGTAAAAGAATTATACTTACTTGGAAGAAATATCAAAGTATAACCTCCCCGTATCGATTTCGGCTTTATTGCTGCATAAAAATGGCTTCAAAAACTTTAGCGAAAACATTTATTTTTCACTCTACTCTTGAATATCAAAACATCGATAAATGTTTTCCTAAACGCTTAAGTTTCAGAACATCAATCTCGAAAAAGGTCCTAATCGGGGATAAGCCAATACTTTTTCAGTATTTGTGCGTGGGTGGCGTACAAAAAACTGCGTTAGTGTCGATAAGTTTTCGCCTTTTATTTTTTGCTGACTAAGAAACTGAAAAGTTTACTTAAAATAACAGGAAACGCAGGGCATAGGAAAAAATATACATGTTTTGTAGTAAAACGATCATTTTTTATAGGTAACTTAGAAGAGTGTACCGATCACATTTCTGTTAACTCCGTTAGCTAACATTAACTACATCAGATGTTTCAATGTTGCATCATTTGATCACAAAGATTGCATTAGTAGAAACTCTTGAATGACCAAATCCTTACGGGTTAATATCAATCTCCTCAGTTTTGTTATGCTGTCGGCATCAAAACACTGGGCACTTTCGAAGGAAATGAAATACAATGCATAATTTGTCTATTGAATAAGGTCGACTATATTCTAAAATAGTTCTGTTTATCAAATCTACATTATAATATATTATAAAAATATCGGAATGTATAATCGTCAATCGTTCGTTCGTTCATGCATTCGATAAACCATTAAAAACTCTCTTATTGTAAATAGAGCACCCTGTATATTTTTATTTAATTTGATGACAAATTAGTTGTTCTTTATAAATAGTATTTACTGTTCTATACCTATATCGAAGCGTTTCCTCAAAACATCAAATTTATTTCGAAAATGCTATTTTATCAAGGGTGATGAAAACAATTATTGTACATAGGTACTGTATACGGAGGAAAATTGATTGAATGCTTATAAGGGTTATAGTAGTTCACAACCCATACACTGTACTGATGAGAAAAAAATAGTTCGAGATCGGTATGGAGGTGATGACACCCTGCCAATAGGAAGGGCCTCATTTTAAAACTAGTTTCTTTGTTGTACCATTCAATCTGAATTAGTATTTTGATATCTAACAGTGATAGAGAAAATACGACAAGTTCCGCGCTCGACAGGGCCTATTAGCTCGAAGCTAATAAGCCGTTTAGGATTATTTAATTATTTCTCGTTATATAAGGCATTTTCAGTTAGGTATTGATTGTCCTTGCATATTTATATTATACAGGGTGTTTCATTTCAATTTGAAAAATTCCCACTTTTAATATTCAATTCCAGTAAATAATGTTAAAAATCTAATTAATATTTGCAGCGTTCGTTTTTAATCCTCTGCGACGGGCAGATGTTACTCTTAAAATCTTAAATGGGTAGGTGGTCAGGTGACATATCATTTTAAAGGTAATTTAAATCTCCAAATCCAAAAATAATCTAACTTGGTATTTTTTGAAGAGTATTTTCCAATACATCGCGTTCCAAAAAGTAGTAATTAGAACTTTTTTTAGACGGTGGCATTACCACTGGATAAATACTTGGAAAGGGTGTCACCCGAAGTGACTTTCTGCATACCACCACCCGTTCTACTAAAAGTGTAGTCAACATAATAATATTTTTTTAAATAATAAATAACCTAAAAACTATAAATCTCAGTGCAGGTAAGTTCAAATTACCAAGAAGGCTGCAAATGATCTTTCAAAGTATCGTTCTTCACAATAGAAATGAAGTGCATTTCCGATTTTTTATATTATTTACCGGA
Organism: Barypeithes pellucidus; assembly: GCA_963991005.1. Lineage (NCBI taxonomy): Eukaryota > Metazoa > Arthropoda > Insecta > Coleoptera > Curculionidae > Barypeithes > Barypeithes pellucidus. Next base: position 47,536,108 of record OZ022560.1, read on the forward strand.
AGCAAGATATTATTGGTGGGAAATTGTAGTATATTGTAATATTATGGTTTTTTTATTCTATAGGGGGAGTTGGGGCACATTGGATGCATTGGATGCAAAATTTTTTTGGCAGAGGAGAAGTTTCTTATACAGGTGAAAAAAGTAAATGTAATATGTTATATTTAAAGACTTGTTAGTTTGTTCTCATGTATTCATTACATTTTAAAAACTTGACATGTTTTATTAAACAAAATGAAATAATCGTGACTGGAAAATACAAAGTAAACAAACTAAATCCTATTAATATGTTTAGGACATTCAGAAACATAATATTTACAAATTATAAGAGCCAAGATTAACTTTAAAATTTAAACGTGACGCCTTTCTGTTAATACCCTTGGTAACGGTTGGCATTGGCAGGTGTAGGATAATCTCAGATATGTTAACCTAGGCTTCATCATTTACATCTGGAAATACAAAGCATCTTGATGGTTTTATCCTCAGATACGAATTATGATATTCGTGGCTGTCATATTTTAAATAATTTTACCAACATAGTGTTTAATGCTTTGTGTCCCAACTCTCCCTAGGGTTCACAGACATTTGACAAACATTATTGTTGATCTATTTGATATAGGCTGAAGAGCTAAAAAAGCGAGGAAAGTTCCATGACAGTAGGTTTAAAATTTATACTATTCCTATTAGGAAAGCTCATAAATCTATATTCGAACTGAAAGTTGAGAATTGTTATTTTTAATTGTCAACTATAGTTAACTTATTACTATTTTTACATTTACAAAATGTGGTAATTGGCACGTATTAGAAAATTTTTTAATGAATTTGGCTTAAACTGCAAAATCTTACAGTGTCTGCTCCTTCTCTTAATACATCTGGAGAATTCTCTGTATATCTCCTGAATCTACTTTAATATAATAACTTACATACTCTAACATGGAAGGAAAGCTGTACTCTCTACAATCTTAAAACCTAATTATTAACTACCGCAAGATGCCATATTGAAGTAAAATGTTGGCATAACTAAAAGTCGGCAAATCCAGGCTCTGGAATAAGTTCCATTTTTTCAAGGTTTTGCCGGTTCTTTATTTTTGAACGATATATTCGCATTAATTGTGATTTTTTGAAAAGAAGGGCGTCTGAATAAAAATTATATCATGACAAAATTTAAGTAGTCGCATCGGAGATTCTTTGCGTTTGAAAAATCGAAACAATTGTTTGTCAACACACATGCAATTTTGTGAATTTTGCATTTGCATTTACCTTTTTTTACGTTAAAAATTACTTGAATGAGGTTAATTGCAACGATTGATATTTTTTAAACAAATCGTTTAAAAAAAAAAAGTTTTATTGCAAAAATTATTCTTTCTTGCGCTTTTATATTCACACATACTTTCATTGGGCGAAGTCCTTTCGCGCTGCCACGCATACGCGATTAGTTGCCGGTCTGTCTTCACAGAGTTTTTGCACCGTAAAACATCTACTGTAGTATGATTTAATGACTCTTTATGGTCTCTATAAGATATTAAAATTTCATTTAATTATACAGAGGTCGGTTCAAAAGTTAGAGCTAAAAAGGTTAATTGCTGGGTGCCTCTTTATGGCTCTGTATCTCCCTTAAGGGGCACTTTAGAATTTTTTTTCTATAACAAATTAGGTTTATTTTGACATCCACTGTATTCTCCCGAGAAATTAGGAGGTACTTACCGGACACCCTGTATATTCTCCTAGGTTGAATAGAGGTTTTATGGATAGTATAAAAAATTGTAAGGCACCTAAGACGCCTTAAATGTTGTAATCAACACTATCTAATAAACAACGCAAAACTATTAGAATTAGAAAAGAATAAAACGGCTAAATATATATTAGATAATTTTAAACAATTCTATTGCACCAAATACAAAAACTTAAAAATTAAAAATTTACCTTTGATAAAGAAAGTAAACTCGATAGCATTTACATAAATAATCGAAATATAAAAAGCCTCTTGTACATAAATTAACAGACTTTGACGGGGCATCATTTAAATATTTGGATACACTAATACAGTAATATTAACATTTTTATGCTAAGGCATATTTATATTAAGATATGTGGATTTTCATTGTTTTTGTGTTTATATATGGAAAAAATGTTTTAAAAAAGTTGAACGACGATATATAGGTAAAGTACTTTTTTTATCAGGAAAGTTTTTTGGGTTATCTTATTTTCGCATTATAATAAGTATCTTTGAAATAAAATCCTTTTCAGCGAATAACAATATGGATCGCACAGTTTTTTGTATTTTATTACTTTGTGGGGTGCTTTTTGGACGTGAAGTTCGAGGTTTGCCAATAGAAAACGAGATCGACTCTCAGGATGAGATGCCCGATTTGTGTTATTTGGGAGAGGGAATACTTTCCTAAGTTAATAAATATTATAATATATTAAAACCACTTAATTCTAAGAAGATCCTGATCATAATTGAATGTACTCGTATAAATCAGTTTCAAAATACTAAGAAGTAAATAAACGAAACTATCGTTATTGAAATGCAGAAAATCTACGCTGAATCATGGAATATCGTACCCAATATATACCCAAAGAGTTAATGTTTGGACCGACATTATTAAGAACCGAATTTTGGGACCCCTTTGCAAAAGATATTTAGAAATTTTACCTCAACACAATTATTCCTGGACGTTAGATTGGCCGATGGGGTCCAAAGGGATGGCCGGCCAAATCGCCGGATTTGACCTTCCTAAATTATTTTTTGTGGGGTTATGTGCGCTGATAGGAAGGGATGCAAGTTTGTTCGTCGTTCTCGTCGTTCTTCAATGTAAATATAAATAAAGTTCGTTCAATCTATTCTATTCAAAACGGTATCAAACCATTTTATTTTAATTAGGAAATTAATCTTGATTCTTAATTATTTATTTTTGTAAATTATTAATTATATCATGGATTATTGTACTTAGATTGTATAGTAATTGGAAACCTTTAATGTAATATTCGCTATGCAGATCCTATATATTTAATACACTCGCCTGCACAAAATTCCGCCAACCTGATATTTTGGTCAAGTTTGATATTTTATAACTTTTTATTTTTATGCGATTTTCATGATTTTGTTATCAGTTTATAGATCCGTTTATTGTGTTTTTCCTTAATTATTTTATAAAGTAACATTTTTCAATTAGGCTATATTATACAGGAGTAAATCAAACTGTTATTTATTATCGTAATTTCAAAATATCCTGTAGGAAATTGAGGAGGATAAGTTTATTTACATACTGTTTCTTGTAATCTTTGATGTATTTTGATCCATTCCATTATCTCATTTCTGCTGCGAGTTGCAGAGTTTTAAATAAAACGTTGATTTGAAGCCTAATTGCATTAAGAAAAACAAGCACTAGGTATATCATAAAGTTAATTAACAAAAACAATTTTAATATCGTGTATTTCCTCCTCTGGCAGCAGTGACAGCTTGCATTCTTCGTGATATCGAACGAATAAGGTTACTTATCCATTCTTGAGGGATAGCCTGATATTCTTCGGTCAGAGCTAGTCGTCTTGCAAGGTTTATGGTTGCACAGGACGACGACCAACGAGTGTTGATCCCAAAGATGTTCGATTGGGTTGAGATCCGGGCTACATGCGAGCCATTCCAATCTTGGAAGTCCAACTTCATCCAGATATTCGTTCACTACATGTGCAACGTGAGGTCTAGCATTATCATGCATTAATGTAAATTGGTTCCCAATGAAGGGAGCAAATTGAACCACAACTACTTGGAGGATTTCCTCAATCTGACGGTGGGCGTTTAGAGCTCAACAAAAACAAGATTGGAGCATGCTTCGGTAGAAATACAAAAGCCATGCATTTTCTAAAAGTAGCATCGTGCTTCATTTAAAATTTGGCGGCAGCAGAAATGAGGTAATGGAATGAATCGAGACAGAAAATGTTTAGAATACATCAAAGATGACAAGAAACAGTATGCAAATAAAATATTCCACCTCTATTTTCCTATAGGGTGTTTTGAAATTACGACAAAAACAATAGTTTGATTTACTCCTGTTTAATATAGCCTAATCGAAAAATGTTACTTTATAAAACAATTAAGGAAAAACACAATAAATTGATCTACAAACTGATAATAAAATCATGAAAATCGCATAATTTAAGTTAATCCATTTAAATAAATATTAAAAAACTAATTTCCCTCAGCATTGTATTGATATTATAAATTGTGCACACTTTAAACTTCTCATGGACTTAGCCCATGATTTTTTTTTCTGTAATTAATATCAAACAGTTGATAAGTTCTCGTTTGAAGCTACGGCTATCTGTTTTAACGTCTTCTCGAAATTTTAAGTAACATAGTATACAAGGAAAAATAAAATATTGTTTTTTTTATCTAATTTCAAAAATCCTCTCATAATCAAAGTTTTGTAGTTAATAAATCAATACCGGGTTACTTTGATTGTGTCAATGTCATTTATGTCACAGTCAAAGTTATCTGGTTAATTAATTATTTAGTAAAAACATTCTGCAACCTAACATAAAAATAGAGTACTGCAAAGAATTTGAAAATCCGGCAATATAGAGTAACTCCAAAATTGGTACCTGTTGTAAATTGAATTTTGTACTATTCGATAATAGTTTAAATTTCTAAATTTTAAAATTAAGAATCAGAGTATTGAAAATATTGAGTTTGGATCGCTGCTTTGGTATCATTAATCACGAGAGAAATGAACAAATCATTTTTCAGGTATTAATTAAAACTTACAAAATGAAAGCTGAACTACATTACGTGGTTCAGTAGCTGCTCAAATAATTAGCCTAAAATAGTTAAAAAGAGATAGCGGCTCCCTCCCAGGGGGGTTAAGCGATGAAGGCTGGGACCATGTTGCTTTTGTTAACTATCAAATGTAATATTTTCTTCACAAAATATCGAAAAATGGCATTTACTGATCAAATTATAAAAAAAAAATTGTTTGTAAAAGTTTAATCCCTTATGATAATTTTTATTTGGTTTTGGGCACATAATTTCATTGAAAACGTAAGCCGACCCTACCACCGTAATTATCAATATCGCGGTTATTATTCTAACATGTCCATTTTTTCCAACGTATTTATTATTTAAAAAACAAGACTCTCCTCTTCGTTGGTTAAATCTTTAAAGTTATGAGGAGTTTATTTCACAGATTTTGAAACTGTAATTTAATTTTTTGAGGGAAATTGATATTTTGGTAGAATTTTTGGTATAAAGAATGAACTTAGACGATGAGTATTGTATAAATAAATAGATTTAGGGTGGTTTGTATAAATAAATAGATTTAGGGTCGACTTCCGTTTTCAGAGAAAATAGATATAGGCCAAAAATAGATAGGAACCAAAAATTATCATAGTGATTCAAAGTTGCTACGTGGGCAGAAAATTACAATACAAATAACTTGTCCAGATAATTTGTTTTAAAATTCGATCAATAAATGCCATTTTTCGAGATTTTGTGGAGAAAATGTTACTGCCTTCGAATAAATTCTTACTCAACGAAGATATAATCTATCCAGTAGAAATTATTACCGGTAATTGGATAGGTTGTACAGTTTCGCTGTTGTTACAATTACGCAGGGTTATGGCAAAATTTAGAGCCAAATAAGGACGAAACAATTGTTATTGTCTATCTGTCCCATGGAGTATCAGTTATAGCGTTACCTACGTACTTTAATGCAGAAGGCAGTAGATACACTGGCCCTCTAGCAGCTATCCCTTTCCTAATTGTATTTAAAATATTTTTTGTAAGTTATAAGCAGTGATAATGCGAAGGAACTTTCAAATTTCCCTAAACAGCCCCTCCCCTTCTTAAAATATCATTTCAAATTAAGTAAAATTAACTATTAAGGAAAGATGGATTTTAAAATCCAATTATCCTTAATGAAAAAGAACGGTCTTGAATGGCCAATTTAGGAAAATTGATTATGGCTGAGCGTGCATTTTATTCCTCAACTTATTTAGCTGGAAAAAATTTCACTGAGAAAAATTCCATTATGTGTTATTAATATTTTTACCGAAAAGAAAATAAATAAAGAACTCTATTCAATTATTTACTTTCTGTCGCTACAATGTCTATATGTATAAGTCTATAGAACTACAGTTCACACTTAGTCACATCTGAATTTCCCAAGTAACATTTTTTTATGCATATGAGGACACTGGCGGTGAATAGAGTCCCGCAGTGACCGCCATTCGGGTAGGAACCAGCTTCAAGATGGGCCCTCACGATTAGTTTCAATAAAAACACACTAGCCAAAATCTGGAAGGCTGAGGGGAATTCTTGTCGTCCCCACTGTTTGTAAGCAAGCAGCTGTTAAGTGTTAAAGGCAAATTATTAGTTCAGGGCTATGTGACGGTGAGCTATTATTATACGGGGTATAGTGCCGACCAATCCCTTCTATATTTTTATATGATTTTGTCAAGTTCGACTTGCGGAGAGAAGGAAATAAGTACTGCTAGGGATCACGACTTCTGTGTAACTTTCTGGTCTCAGTAATTATTTTTTTTCTCATTTTAAAAGAAGGCTGTGCAAAGAAGGAGTATAGTTTTGTATATGACATCATCTCTATACGTCTGGAGGCAGTGTGTCATTGTTTTCCTGCAACAGCTCTTGGAACCTTTGAGTCCTAGCAATTATGAATTTTGCTTAACCGATAATAATTGTAACTTAAAGGTTGAGGCAAGGGCTGAAATACAGAAATAAAAGACTGAAGAAGAAGACTTAAGAATTACAAAGTGAGGTTATGACAAAAGTCCGAACATAGAAATATTAAAAAATATCTAGAAATATAATTGATCCATTAATTATTAAGGTAGAATATATGTATTCTATACAGGGTGATTCATTGTGTATGGTAGGTTATATAGTAAATGAGTAATTAGATCGTTCCAATAATTTGGAGTTTTAGATAGACAGACGCACCTGCTATCGATCTCCAATATTTTATGAATTGCGGCGCTGCATCTACCGAAAAAATGTAGCAGCTTTGTTATTTTAAATATAATACCCCGTTTATTATTAAGTGTTAAGAATTACTTTTTAGTTTTAATATTATTTTCTTATAACATGCCTATACCTACCTACTTAGTGGTTCCGAGATAAAAAAATTATTTTTGTCCAACTTCGCACAATGTAGTAACATTTCTGTGAATATCATTTATGTCACTGCCAAAGTTGGCAGGTTAATTAATCCGTGATTAAAATCATTCTGTAACCAAACATTAATATATTCCTTCTGGTGTAATTACACGGAACGAAAAACTTAGTTAACTTTACTATAAAAATAGTAAAACTAACTAATTTATGGATTATATGACTGGAATAACTTTTATTAACAACTGCAATAAAATTATAGCAAATTTTTTAGTCAAAATTACCAAAATATTTCGTAAACCAGTTAGTTGTATTTTTGTAACATTTACGAAAATTTTGGGTAAAGTTGACTAAAATTTTTTGTAAAATTTACTAAAATTTCTGTAAAAATTTTGACACATTCCCAAGCGGTCACCCATCCAAGTAATAACCTTGCCCAACCTGGCTTGAATTCTCAATCGACGGTATCTGTTCCCTGTTACGTTCGCCACTGTTATTACTAACTATACTTTTTATAACTTATGTGTATCTACAATATTATTTTGTACCTAATACTATATTTTATATCAAATCGTATAATAAAATCTTTACTATAATAATTTTTTCTTAGAAGTCATAACTATGTTTTTTTGTAAATTATGTTTACAATATTATTTTGGATTACTAATAAAATATTTAATATTATATTTTATAAGAAATTTTACAATAAAATCTTACTATAATAATTCCACTATATTCCATGTGTAACCATAATTATTATAGGTTAGTATATTACATTGTTTTTAAATGACTGACATTTGTCACTTAATTTTTAATAAATGTCTCCGAGAGCTACGCCTATGTCTGTCTGAACTTTAAAAACTTTTCAACTTTTCTACGTATCTACGAAATTGTAACAATATCTCATAGTAGCTAATGGAAGGCAGAGATTGCTAAACATTTTTATTAAAACGGCAATTTCGCATTCATATTTTACAGACACTAAATGAAAAAGGAATACAAAAGTCATCGGATAAATTAGACAATTCTTCATCACTGGTTTTTTGAAGTTAAAGAGCAGATTTAAAATGTAAACTTTACCGGGTAATTCCGAGCTAATAAGAAAATTATATGGCTCATTATTTTTGCCAATCAAATTCTGATATATGGAAAAATTACATTCTATAACAAGGATGTACTATATGTACGGAAAAAATTTGTTAGCTCTAACTTTATTGTTGTAAAAACAAGTATATTTGTATATAGTTACCGACGAAGAGGTCAAGTGTGAGCCGAACCCGCGGATAAGTGTTAGATGTGATATTCACATATTACATTACGTATTATAAACCTTGAAAATTTCCAGATTTCTCCTTTTTTCGAAAAATATCTTGATGCTTTGGGATCTCTAAAATACGTAAAGGGTGTCCCACCGGGAACCAGCCCCAACTATATATTCATAACTATACATAGGAAAATTTTGAAAAATGCATGCTAATGTTGGCTAAAATATTTTCAATATGGTGGCACTCCCAGTTATACTTGAAGTCGGTGTCAACTTGCTTATTTTATATGGAACACCATATATATTATTATATTTTTGGATTTCACGATCAAGATTTTGGGCAGATTTTGTATGTAATGTGTTTGACATATTTAAGGTTTTATGTCTAATATGACTTTTGCAGGGCTTAAATTAATTATTCATTTTTCATATACGGAAGCTTCATTATTTAATTTGGTTTATTTCTTATTAAAAATGACCTATTTTAATAGACTTTCTATAATATTTTGATAAGTATTAATACAGGGTGTTGAAATAATAAGATTAGAAATTACTTTTTCAAATGGAACCCCCCAAATTTTTAATTATTTTCCATTTAGCATTAAAAATAAGGGTTTGTTTGAATAAGGTTGTCTATTCCGAAAATTTTTATGGTGATTTTGCTGATGATTTTAACTTCAGTTTCTCCTAGTTGGTTATGACGACGCCGATGTTAGAAAACAGTCAAACGCTAAAGAAATTCTTGATATCACTATCATATCCTCCATAAATAAGTTAAATAATCTTTTTTTGCATAATTTAAACGTTCCTGCATAATTATTAATAATTTTCAAATGATAAGTGAATAAGATTACAGCTTCATACATTTCTTGCACTTGACTGTTCTCAACGCCTTTCTAGCCAACTAGGAGTAACTGAACTTAAAATCCTCAGCAGAATGGCCAAAAAAAGTAAATTGGCTATATTTCGAAAAATACAATTTTTCGGAATATACAACCTTATAGAAACTGAACCTTATTTTTAATGCTAAATAGAAGATTTGGGAGTTTTCATTTGAAAATATAAATTTTTTTGCAGTTTTCTTAATTTTATTTTTAATCTTATATTTGAACAATCTGTATTAATAGTCATCAAAATATTATAAAAAATCTATTACATCAGGTCCTTTTCAATAGGGAATCCAACGCAAATAAAGCAATAAAAGCTTTGTTATAGGAAAAACTGATAATTATTTTAAGGTCTGCAAACGTCATTTTTGACATAAAAACTTAAATATGTCAAACACGCTTAAGCTTAGGTATAGGACATGACATATGAAATATGCCTAGAATCTTGCGTAGAATCTAAAAATGTAATAATATATAGGATGTTCCATTTAAAATAAGCATGTTGACACGGACTTCTGGAATAGCCGGAAATGCCACCTTATTGAAAATATTTTAGCGTATATTAGCATTCTTCAAAATTTTCCTCTATATAGTTTTTCCTATATAGATCGAGGCGGTTCCCTGTGGGATATCCTGTATTTCCGTCGATATATCGCTCTGTCATCAGTATCTCAAAAATGGTGGTGTTCGGGTTTGTGGGTTTTTATCGGGGTTATGTTTTAAGGTTAAAAGCGATTAGTTTAAATTGTGTGTTATTTTGCCCGAAAGATCCATGATGGTCATCGAATAAATGGATCCATATTTCATCACTTTGTATTTCTGAAGTTAAAGAAGCAAATATAAAATGCACACTCTACCATGATTAATGCGACCGAGTCGACTGTTATTTTCCATTTTGGGTAATTTGATTTTAAAATCCAGCTTCTCCATTTTACGGAAATTCAAATAATATTACGAGGATAGTTTAGGGAAATCTTTAAACTGCTCAGTATTTTTAACATATTTTACCGGAGATATTCTTAGTAACATTTTAAATAAATTTTATATAGATATTTTATGCTGATAAGAAGCTTACTGCTTCTCTTGCGTCAGGAAGATATTAAACTAATTAGATTAAAAATAGGATTTTTTTTATAGAAATTATAGATTATATTATTGTTTCAAAATGTATTATAAGATAACGCTGAAAAATAGACCAATGTCAAAATAATATTTTCTAGCATAATTATCTATAAGCAACCTTTAAAACATCTGTACCACCCACAAACCTTCCTATACGAATTCTAACCAACTAAAATGAGTAGCTAATATATATTTTTTTTATGATCCTTCAGGGCACTCTGGGAGTGGTGCGTGTGCGTAAATGCTATGGAACAATTATTAATAATTAATGCGACCGAAAGACGGAGATCAGAGCACGAATTGAGCAAGCAAGGAAAGCATTCATTACAATGAAGAAATTCTTCACGAGGTCTGAACTATATATAGAGCTTAGAGTACGTATGATTAGGTACTATATATTCTCCGTACTGCTTTATGGGTGTGAAGCATGGACTTTTGATCCAGCCATGGAAGAGAAACTAGAGGCGTTTGAGTACCTATATCGACGCATATTGAAAATATCGTGGGTGCAAAAAGTGACAAATGTGCTTGCCCGGATGAGGAAGCCGCTGGAACTCCTAGTTACCACCAAGAAAAGAAAAGCAGAATACATAGGGCACGTAATGACAGGAGAAAAGTTTGAGCTCCTCAGACTAATAATCGAGGGCAAAATTCAGGGCAAGAGATCAGTTGGAAGAAGCAAAACTCTTGGTTGAAGGATCTCAGGAGATGGTTTGGATGCACATCGACAGATATCTTTAGAGCTGCAACAAAAATTAGGATTGCCAGATGGATCGCCAACCTTCGAGCGAAGATGGCGGATTAAGAAGAAGAAGCTAATATGCTATTAGGAAAAATGAAATGTTTGCAATTTTCGCTTTTATGCGTCGATATGAAAAACTTTCAAGAAGCCATTTTGTTCTGCCATAATATGTTTACAAACATTTCATTTGTTGTTTACCATGTCATGTATCGAATAAACATAATCTGTAATTGGCTTTATTTGTTAAAAAGAATTTTGGAATCGAGAAAAAATTATTTGCTCGTGTATATATTTAGTCAATGAAGAAGTCAAAAAATTCGGCAATGCATAACAAATAAAGAAATAATCGAAACTCTATGTTTTCTTATACAGACCCTGCATATCACCTTTAATCTTTTATAGCTCGATTATTAATTAATTCATGATTTTGAGTTTTTAAACACTTTACTTGTATCCTAGGGAGCGTTTCAGTAAATTATTTTTAAATATACGGTGTGTCCAAGATTTATCGTCAAACTTTTCGAATTCTGCAGTTTATTTTTTTTATTTTTAATTGGAGTCCCTATATATTTTTATGTCATTCGATGCTCAATTAAAAATCAACCTAATTACAACCTTTTCAGCAATTCGTAACACATTTACAAAAAAACTCATTTTATCAAGTATTCTTATAGCCATTTCAATTTATAAATGCTTTTTCAACGCCACCGATTTTTACTCATTAAAATTACCATTAGTTGCGCCGTGACAAAATACCAGATCTCTAAATGCGCCGTGAACAGATAAAGGGTGGGAATCACTGGACTATGTGAACTGAAACTCTCACTACTATTCATTTAAGGTAACAAATAAGAGAATAAATAAAGACAATAAATATAATTTAGTGTTAATATATCATAATGGATTGATTATGTTCTAAATGTTCAGTCTGATCTCGTACCTAATTTGTCATCTCAAAGACTTGTTACCAGCCAAGGCCACAGAAAAGAAATTATTATTCCCGAGAAAATTCCTGTTATAAGGGACGCCCCGGCAAACATTCCAGCTACTGGAGCATAGTGGTCTTCAACGGTACTAAAAGAAAATTCTAAGTTTTGACACAGTAAAATACGAATAAAATTAAACAAGGGTAATATAATTAGACCTCTTTTTTTTATCGATACATTGTTTAATGTTCACGAGAAGTTTTGTTTTTGGAAATTTTACGAAATATCATTGGCATGTTCATTCTGATTGATCAAAATTTCCAAAAAAAAACAAAACTGTAAAATAATTAAAAAGTTAATCGACATTTAAAACGACGCTCGAGTTATATTTAATGATTATTTCCAGAACCTAAATTAATTATTATAATAATTCTAGAAGTATTTTTAAATATGCAATATCGATAGTCGTCGATATCGATACTCTGTCATGATGCTTCCTACTCTAGACTTTAAACCTTTTGATGTTTCGTAAGTTTAAGGTTATGTGACTAAAATTTCAAAATAAATACATGTCAACAATGTCGGTAAATAAGAAAATATTGCAAATAAACAGTAAGTACATATTTTTTTACTAAAATCCTACCCTTAAAGTTGTTTTACGTTTGTATTGGGTAAATAATAATGAAAATCTAAAAAGACATACATATATTAAAAGAAAAAATCAATCAAGCTTGATATTTATTAAAAGTAATTTTCTAGTAGGTGCTCGACTTACTTAGAAACGCTTTTTAAAAATGTTTTGGACCAATGACATAGTTTTATCATTTGTAAGGAAGATAAAAATCTATCAACATAATTACATGTAATTGGTATGAATGAAACAATTTGATTGGTCGAAATAGTAAATTTGACAGGTGATCGAAATAATCATTAGGAAAGCTCGGATTAGAAGCAAAAGGCATTTTTTTGTATATTTAACATAATTTGTCAATCCCTGCATATTTTGCAAGTCGCTGCATTTTTTTCAATAAATGGCATATATTCGAATAACGCATAATTTTTACAACAATTCAATTTTGTATACAGGGCGTTACGGAAAGGACATTATATTTAAACGGATGACTCCTGAGATGAAACCAAATTGAAGAAAAATAACCATAATTAAATTAAAAGGGGAAATATATACTTTAAGTGAAATCTGAAAATACACGTGGGCGCTACTGGCGACGTGTACAATCAATAATTTATTGACGTAGGTCAAGTCTCAAAAGAGTTGAGCGCCTGTTAGGCGGTGTTGTCATATTGCAATATAAAAATTTGCAAATGCTAACAAACAGCTGGTCAATTTTTGCAAACAAGACGTGTTTGACCCGCATTATCAGCTTTTCAAACTGTTTCGAAAATAGTGTAATTTTGCGATTCATGCTCTCTTACCGTGTAAGAGTATTATTTAAAAATTTCCATAAAAAAATACGGCACAAAATATATGTTTTAAGCATAACTCACACACAATATATGACACAATAAATTTGAAATCACATTAATTATTTCACAAAAAAACGTACAAAATTCGTATAAACATGTGAGATTTTTCACTCCAGCCGACATACACCCTCGATGGACTGCAATGTACTTGCGTATTTGACGAATGATCAACGTTCTCGTTTGGCTGAGGTCGAAGTCCGCTTGTTGTTCCGACAACGCTGGCTGGGCGGACGACCTAGAACGCTTGCTGGCTGAAGGCAATGGCGTCAGACGTTTCACGATAGCACATCGAGTAACGTAAGGGTTTATTATCCAATTATTTAGACATTCGATTAAAAAAAAAGTATGTAGTATTTCTCTAGGCCAGCGTTTCTCAAACTTTTCTGACCACGGGCCCCTTTTGATTTCAGAATTTTGTTGCGGACCCACGCCACCTTTCGCTATATTAGTGCAGAATTATTTCTAGGACAGGATGTCATACCTTCCCTTATTCAGTTAACAATAAATTTTATTCAAATGTTATTGTTTTTAACAAATCAAAAAGCAATAATAAGCAGTAAACTGAAAAATATATCACTGGTTGCAGCTGGCACTCGCTTAGCAATGTTCTTAGTGAGATGGATGATACTGTTTCCTACTTTCACATAGCTTCTTTATGTTTGGCCTGATTGAGCAAAGCTGCAGCCTTATATCTGGTTCAGCGTTAAGTCGATTACGATATTTTGTTTTTGATGAAAAATATGTAGAAAATCCGGCCTCGCATAAGTATGTTGTCACAAATGGCAGTAAGACTGAAATTGCTTGTTGAACCAGTTCTGGGTACTCAAGTTCAATACTGCACCAAAAATCTACTAATGCCTCATTTGCGAATCTCGTCTTCAAAGCAGAATCGGATGTTAAATCGATCAACGATTCATACTGAGCTATTAAGTGGGTTGTTGACTTTTCGATAATTTCAACGGGATTTTGAACCCATTTATATTGTTGGAGGTTAATTTCCTGGTTCTCTGGAAAGTACTCTATTGTTGAATGAAGCAGGTCATTTAAATGTTGATAAATTTTATTAAAAAGTTGATCAGGTATGTTCTTCTCTAAGTCTTCTACCCAAAAGTTTTTGAAAGTTGGAAATGAATCAACGTCGCGTTTTCTAATCGACTCTGCCCAAAACTTGAGCTTCTTTTTAAAAGCAGCCACTTTTTCATTAGCCACAAAAACTGTCATATGTTTTCCCTGGATGGCAAGACTTACCTCATTTATTTTGGAAAATATATCAGCTAAATATGCAATTATAACTAGCCACTCACTATCTTGAAATCTTTTTTCCAACCCTCCCCCAATGCTTTGGCTGCTAAAAAACATAGCAACTTCTTGTCGTAATTCAAATAAGCGGACTAAGGACTTGCCTCAAGATAACCACCTTACTTCAATGTGGAGAAGTAGTGATTTATGGACACTTCCCATATCATCACAAAGAATATGGAACAGTCGCATATTAAGCGGTCGGGCTTTAATGAAATTAATTATTTTGACTGCTTCACCAAGAACTGATTTTAAAGTCAAAGGCATTTTTTTTCAGGCAGTGCTTGCCTATGTAAAATACAATGACTACTTGTACTTTTTGTGGCGACTTCTTTGACACTGAACCATAGAACTATTTGGAAAGATTTTGCAACAGGTGACACATTGGGGGCAGTCGTCATGTTCTATGAAGCCCAGTGATAAGTAACTGTCATCATATTTACGTTTTTTAACGTTTACCTTCTTAGTAGTACTTAACAAACTACTCTGGGAACCACATTCTTCAAGCTTTTGTGTACTGGTACTGACAGGGCTAATTTATTTTATGAAATAATTGCATCCATTCACTTCCAACGACTAAATATCAATACTGCGGCGTTTTCTATATCGTGCCGACCAACAAGTCAAGTAAAGAACTATCGATAGTCTATCGATAGTTTCCGCTATCGAATGCCATCGATAGTTTTTTTTTAAACTAAGGTAGGTATCACGTTCTGGATTTGTATGTGATATAAAATAAATAAAAAAATTTTTTATCATTTTGCGAAATTGATCCAAAAATTTCTAATGGTGTAAGTAACTTTTTCTCATGCATCAGCTTGTATCAAGAATAACAATTTCGGAGGAATGTGTAACATATTTGGAATGCCTTTTTGGACAGCAACTGTCTGTTTATATTTTTGATAAAACATACCGCTTTTAAAATGTTTGAATTTTTAATATTTTCAAAAAATTCAATATAAACGACTTCTTTATTGCATATTACAGTTTTTACACTGTTCAACTATCTTTAGGTAGGTTAGGTTCACACAGAATAATTAAAACGGCGTACTTAAAAAAGTCCACCTTATCGGCAAGAAATAAAAATATCCCAGTAGATTTAGTATATTTCATTGCAAGCAAGTGCAACCTCCTGGCGAGTAGGCAATTATCTGCTCTAATGACAACAAAGCCATAACAAACAAGTCCTGTTTGCTTTGCTTCCTTGAAATTTTGTCTGAAAACTTACACAAACAATATGACCAATATGACCTGCACCCGAAATTTCCAGCACTACAATGTTTCTTAGGTAAACACGTTTAGGTCAAGTGGGGCGGGTGGAGACGCCTTGACATTCTGTTTTTTTTAACAAGACGGTCTGATCATATGAGAAAATTTATACCAGACACTCTCGAGATTACCATCGAAAATTTATTTAAGTTTTCATGATTAAATGTTAAACGATAACTCTCCATTTAAATTTACAAAATAAATTAATGATATACTCGACGAACCTCAAAATGACTCTGTTAGGAGCCGAGGATTCTTGGTTCGAGTGACATGTAATTGCAGTGGCATACGACCTTAGCCAATTTTCTACGCGTTTTTTTCCCTTAGGGCTTAGTGGTTCCGCGGACCCCCAAAAGGTTGCTTTTTGCCCCAGTTTGAGAAACGCTACTCTAGGCCATCCAAGGAGTTACCCATTTAAATATAATAAGCCATTTCCATAACACCTTCTATACAAAATTGTTCTAATTTGTCACTTTTAGCCCTAAGAAATAAGGAATCAATTTTCCTTAGTAAATGACATTATTAATAATGTCAAGAACGCTTTGTCAACGCCCCCCTATTAAGGGTACTACAGTTGTACAAAAAAAAACTACCAAATGTTCCATTTGCCCCAAAACAAGTAATAATACGATAGGGAACGTGGCTAGATGCCGCGTTATTTCAGTTTCTATATTCTGCGGAAACTAAAGAAATTGTTTTTATGTTGGATGAGGACGCATCTAATGCGATCAAAGAATGCCAAAATTAAGCCCAGCAATTATCGTACATAAAGAATAATGACGCTTTTTAGACAAACTTTTAAAACTCGAAACCCCGAGCATGTTTTTAAGCGTGTTTTTCAACATGTTTTTTAAAAAAAAATCAGGTTTTAAACTACTTTTAGTCGCTTCCAAGGTTCTACTATCTGGCAAATCTTCGGATGAGTTGAATTTGGGCCCCAAATAATTTAATGTTTAAAATTTGCTCCTATCACGTCAGTTGACGTAGAATCCAGCTTTTCTCACTATAAACAAATTTTATTTGACTGAAGACAATTTTTTCTAGTGGACGATTTAGAAAAACATTTGGCTTCATGTTTTAATAAAAATTTCACCACTTTGCAAATTTTAAGTGTGTATTTATATATAACATTCATTTTTAAAGTTTCCTTATATTGAAAAGCAATTTTCCTTTGTTTTTATCGTTCCGAACCGCATAAGGCACTAATAATATCTATGTATATTTTGATAATTGTTTTGTGCCTATAATCCGAGCTTTAGTCATTGGTAATTTGGGAGAATGTCAATTGTCAATTTTCTGAATTTTTTTTATATTAAATGATTAACAACTGCACTGAGCCGACTGGAAAAATGATAATGAGAACCGGAGCAGGTTTGAATTTAAGATTTTCTCATAAGTAATTTTGTTCCAGTTTATTTTAGTGTGTTTAAGTTACAACACTATCTGTATTATTTTTTGTTTTTTCAATTTTAACATATCAAAATCTCTACATTTATTTAAATGGCTAATTGATATATTTGATCAATTTACTTTTGACCAATTAACGTAGGCAATACTTATTTATGAACATAATGTGAGAGATATGATGCCCAGCGTCAAAATTTTCAACTGCTTGAAATAAAAATAACTCATTCCCAAGGAAATGAGTACCTAATAATTCTGACAACCACAATTAGTTGGTAGAATTTATTTATTTTTAATTTCAATCAATTTTGTGTCAGTTTTTTGGTTAGGATTTATTCTGAATATTGTCACCAAATTATTGCTTTCTTTTCTGTATGAAATGGATCATTTTATTTTTAATGCTCCTCTTCACTAGCCGAGATCGTGTATAATATGTTTTTATAATTATAGCTTACACTTCTTTTGTAATTTTTTTATAAATTTTACTTCTCAATTTGACAAACAAAACTGACATAAATCGCTGTCAAATCACAAATCGCTTTTTAAAGTCGATAGAAAAAATGGCGTCCGATTTCCCATCGATTTGTGAAATCGATTTTTTTAGTGCATTCAGCAGATGATTACTAATCGCTTACAAATCGATGGGTTCTGCTGAATACGCCCATTGACACAAATTTTTATTTTGTCAATATCAAAATGTTATTTGTGTGTTTGTTCGGGCTTGTTAGAATACGCCATTTGATATTAAGTTTTGTTTTGTCAACATCAAAATGTCGTTAATGTGTTTGCTGTATTACCGGAACTATGAGAGTTTCGTGATTTTGCCATCAAGTTTAATTGAATTGATTAGGATTGACTCACCAACATGTATTCAAACTCGGCACATAGATTTACCATGTCGTCCTCTTCAGGAAGTTATAACGCAGTTTCTCTATAAAATATACATAGGTGCCAATATTCAGCAACCTCAAAAATTACATAGGATTGAACAGTTTTATTTCTCCATTTTTATTCATGTCGCATTATTCACTACTTTCTTAATATGTCCAAATTACGTTGTGTTGACTTACTTGCCACCAATGTGGGTAACCATAGCAATAAGCATACAGCGAGCTTGACTTGTTATTTTAAAATTGAATTTGTTAGGTATGATCTTGTCGTATTATTTATGCTGTCCAATGTAATAGATTGTAAGCTCAATCAAATTAGGAAGTTAGTAAAAAATTAAATTTACAAAATTTAGATACTGATAATATAAATTAAAATGGTTGCAAATAAATAGTATACGAACTTCGGTGGAAAGATCCATTATGGTGTCGAGATTTAGTTGATAACGGCGTTTGGCCACTTCGTCAAGTATTTCATCTCTTGACAGAAATTAAAGACTCATTTCCTTATGTAATATTCTATTACCTGGGAGCATACATCATAGCCAATGAACTAAAATACCCACTGGTCAATGCCATTACTGACGCGACAAGCCAATATATATAGTCGTTACTAAAAACGACAGGTAACGTTCTTTTTAATCCGACAGGTTGGTAGTTACAGAACAAGTGAAATGGGATGAATAGAAGTCTCAACGTCACTGGAATCCACAAAAGTTCTTTCGGGGGCTAAAATAAAATAAATAATGGTTCCTACTGATCCACTTTTAGAAAATGTCGGATTCCGGAACCAACGTTAACATTTTTGATCCCGGCCCGGAAAAATTATTGTTTTTAATCCGTCCTTGTTTGGACCTGTATGATTTTTAAATGCTTACAGTTTGATAATTATTATAACAATAAACCATTCTAAAAAGAGATCAGAATTCATTTGACTGGTGGAAAAAATACAGAAAGAACATTTTCTATTTTTATCGATAAAGGCAGCTCCAGCAACAATTGCTTATAGTGAAACAGGAGATAGAATAGGAGACATCTTACTTACAGGAAACATCTATACCTACAAAAAAATACTCTCTGCAAGCAACGGGAAAAAATACATTTTTTTGCACCATAATTTGTTTCACATATTTTTCATTAATTATGTAATTTGCTCCAGCATAACAGACAGTCAATGCTTTCAATCAAAAAACTAAGAACGATAATAATTCTGGCAAGGAATTAACTAAACCCGTTGAAATATTTGTGCATAATACTTAGATTTGAAATTAATAATCAACATTTACTTGGAGTATTTGATATTTTAAAAGTCAAAAATTACCTTTATTGTTTGTTATTGTTTAAGTTCAAAACATTTTACACCCCGGGAATAAAATATATATGCCTCGGCCGTAAAAGTACATCATCATTAAATAAGGATATATTTTGGACCCGCTCGAACGTAATAGTAAAATGTATGAAATGTTATTTTTCCTACGACCACCTACGAAAATGAGATAAAAAGCAGGGATAACTTGGCTAGAAAGTGTTTAATATCACACGCGTATAGAAAAAATACATTTCAACTCTAGAATTGAAATATAATATTTCAACGCGTATAATACCCTAACACACCCGAACAGCCTCTTGGAATGAATTGGGATGTTGGATGGGTGTAATGGCCGCTATAGCAATACCGAACATTAAAAAATCTCATACATTTTTCTTTTTTTTTAATTATGGGGATACATTTAGGTTTTTTATGATAAACGTGACAAAGTTAGGCAATCCATTAAACAAAATAAGTGCTTGGGTAAAAGAGCAATGGAATAAGTACCGATTTATTTTCGATATTTAGAATTCTCAAACATAGAATATCCTTACAGGGCAAGTATAAACCTGATTTATGTAATTTTATTTGTTTTAATAATAATTTGAACATTGTCATAAGTAAATATGTAAATTCATAACTGAGAAATGAATTAATCTAACTCCATCACCATAAATATTGAGGTTAGGTTATGAGTGTTGTTGAAGTTAAAGAATAAAAAACTTATTACAGCTTGTCGCTTCGGTCTGTGGCTACCAAAACTATTTAAAGAATGCATACGAGATATTATCGATGTTGTCAAATTACTTACCAAAAATCAAATAAGTTTTATGAAATTTATTATTTATACCTGCTATGAATACAGAATTTAACCTAATAGTTAGAAAATATTATTATTCAGACCCGAACAACACCTCACTAATTTTAATTACCTGACGAAATTAAAATATTAATTGAATTATCGATTTACTAGCAAATCAGACAATATTTGAATATGCATTTACTCCAAACATTTAGTCGATTAATAGGATCAATTCCACCTCTATTTTGTTTCACAGCATTAAACGGAGATAAAAATATATTATGTGATTAATTTGGACACGCCTCCGCAGACATACGCCAGACACATGGCACTGCTATGCGCCAGATGCGCTATGATTTTTGACCAGCGGCAGCGCGCGGTGGAGGTTACGTGTATTATATAATTAACAGCGCAAATAGTTAAAAAACTTCTTTGCGATTTCCTTTGTATTGCAATGACATATTTGCATGGCCAATCTCCGGAAATTATTGCTCATTTTTATGCTTGTAATGAAGAAGCAAGAAATAATGCATTTAATTTGCCGTTAAAATTAAATTTGGCAGGATCTCGAGCTGGTAATATCGTGATTAAAAAAATTCACAAGAAAGATGAAGCAAAGCAAATAATCCTGAAAAGTTGTTATCTTCTCCCGACAGGAAAAGGCTTCGTTTATCAGTTATAGACAAATTAAAATTTGACTTTAGTGTAACAAGACGCATTATCGAAAAGTTATATCTAGAGTTTAAAACATGTATATGTAAATTTAATTAATATATATAATAAAATACTTTGTACTGCTTGAAAAAATAATAACAGTTACGATTATCAAATTAAATACCGAATTAAGAAGAAAACATGAATTTATTAAGGCCTATCGTCAAATATAGAGTGTGTCAAAAGGAAAAAAATGTATTATTGATTTTACGACCAAAACCCATTCATTATAAAAATTCTGCTTGTTTAGACTTTTAGTTTATAAAAACATTGTTTTATAGATTTTAGTATTTTTATATTTAATTTTAAAATAATAGTAGTACGCCCATGGATTGTCCCTATGACCAGTTGGCTCCCTTCCCCCTTATGGATACCGCGTAGCCACAGATCCAAATCACAAGCGATATATGAGACGGTTCGGCTCTATAAGAACTTTAATAGTCTAGCATAGTTTTCGATGATAAGCGATGGCGATGATAGCGCGCCTAGCGGAAAGGAGGGAGAAGAAATAAGATTGACAACAGGTAGCGTACATCCATTTTATTTGTTTATGTCAGTAAATTAAACGATTTAAAAAATAAAGAATAGAGATAATAAAAAATATATAAATAATAAAATATATAAAAAAATAATAAAAAAGTTCTTATGAGTGAGTATACAGTGCACTACGTCAAAGAGGTGAAATAATGCCCGACCAGTATTAATATAATTAAAAAATCAGATTAAAGTTTTATAGACAGTTAAGAATTAGCGTAAGCAAATAAGAGAAAAGTTATTATGTTTTTTTTTTTTTTTTTTTTTTTTTTTATGATCAAACACAAGCACTATAGGAAAAATCCTTTAGGGCGCTCTGGGAGTGGTGCGTGTACACAAAAAGCGATTCACGTTGGTTTTGAATCGTTGGAGGTTATATTCGTTGGGAAAAACGACCTCGGGAAGATTATAACCAGATAAGTAAGTTACAAGTTCAATTAATTGAGAAATGTGTGTTTGTGATCGTAGGAAAAATTGTTTACATTACTTGTATGAAAGTGACTTTCTCATAAAACACTTTCAACAGTCGTTATGTAATATACTATTCTCCATAAAAGGTGAATTTTGTTGCCTGAGCTATGCAATGGTAAAAATTCTGCTAGGGGCGAGAAAGTGCTTGAAGCCAGTGCAAACAATATTTTTTTTAAGAGTTGTACGTATTGGAAGCGAATTCATACAATAGAAATTTTAAAATGAGTATGGTTTTATGCACATAAAAAAAAATCGGAAATCTCTTTGCACTCTCCTCGATAAATATAATATATTTTTTAGTACTTGTTGACCCAGTATCGACTAGGCGCGAAATATTAAAATATAATGGAAACTCGAACAATTACAAAATAATATTTTTTCCTAAGAAATATTTTAAAGCCAAAACAAGAGAAATGATCGTCATTATAGAACGGTATACTAAATAATCTGTCCAAAACATCGTATGTTTTCCTCTATATTTATTAATTGTATACTTACTAAAGAAAATATTATAGTTATTTGCCCACTCTGTTCACATCGAACCGAAGATCTAAATTCGGCTTCAAGAACGGTTAATACCTTATCCTCATATAAAATTTGCGCTCTTTTTACTTTCGAGCTAATAGATGGACAGTTAGACAGGCAAAGTTACAGACCGCCAGAAATTGTCATTCTCTAAGATGCGAAAACGTCAATATCTGAAATCTCAAATTAATTTTTTTTTTCGAGGAAAGTAAAATGTAAAGGAAACTTACGAGTAACGAATCGACTTCAACAACAACATCATAATAAATTAAAGGAAAAAACTTACCCAAATAAAGAAAGATGGAAGTACACTACCAAGTACGGCAAAACAATTAAATGTCATGAAACATAAAATTTGTGTGTAGAGAAAATCGTCTTGTATAAAGAAATTATCACTACTTCTGGAAGTATCTAAAAGTAATAAAAATATATTTTTCATTTCATTTTATGAATTAAAGGTACCTACAATAAACAAAACGGAAGGGGGTGCCATTCGTCGAAAATCACGACTGTCGACTGTAGATTTCGAGGGAAGAACACCACCCAACATTCCCGCAATTCAATCCGAAATGACGGAAATCGTGTTCCGTCAGCGTCCCGTCAAGAGAATCCTGAAAGGACTCGACGTCAAAAAAGCTTATGGTAAAGACGAAATTCCTGTTCACAAAAGATGCGCCGATGAACTCTCAACACCAGTATTTTGTAGACTTTTCAACTTATCCTAAAAAAAAGAAATATTTCCATCGTGCTGGAAGACAGCGCGAGTCCAGCCTATACCAAAGGAAGGTAAGAGAACCCTGCCTAACAACTATCGACCGGTGCTTTCAGTTAAATCAAAAGTAATGGAGAAAGCTATTATCCAACAACTTCTAAAGTACCTGGAAGGCTTCAAAATTATCAGCGATCATCAATATGATTTTCGGAAGTCCAGATAAACTGGAGATCTTCTAGTCTATGTCACCCATCTTTGAAAGAACGCAATCGAACATCTATGGAGTCTCGGGCTGTTACACTGGATATTTCTAAAGCCTTTGATCGTATTTGGCATGAGGGGCTTCTAAGTAAACTGTGATCGTATGGTTTGCCCAGTCGATTCTGTGCATGGTTGTCTAGCTTTCTTAAGGACCGCTCTCTGTAAGTGGCGATAGCACACTTGTCTCATCTTTCTCTTTCAATGCACAAACATCGGCTGCCGATGCACATATTCGCAGAGAGAATGAGGTATCACGCTTCAACAACGACCTTATAGAAATTTTCGCTTGGGGTAACAGTAACCAAGTCGAATTTAACGCTAACAAAACCCAGGCAGCAGTTTTCTCTAAAAATGTTAATATTACAGAACCGGATATAGTCATTGCAGGACATATTAATCTGCTGGGCGTCCATCTGGGAGGAATTATGTCCTGGCATAACCACGTTATGGCAATTGCCAAGATAGCTTCGCAGGAACTTGGTTTACCCTTCCGAACCAAAAAGTTGTACAAACCTCAACAACTTTTGATACTATACAAAGCCCAAATTCGACCATCACAAGAGTACTGCTCTCATATCTGGAGCTCTGCACCCAAACATACTTTTCCGCTACTGGACTCCATCAAAAGGAGGGCCATTCGTCTGATCGGAGACCACGAGCTGACGAAGAACCTTGACAGCCTAGAACATCGAAGACAGATTGGGGATTTGACTCTCTTTTACAGATAATTTTAGTTTCTTATAAAAATAAATATTTAGCTTACTTAGAAAGTAAATCCAGGAGGCGATTAAGGAATCCAGGGCACAGACACTTTTAGTTCTTTTTTCTATGGGAAAAACTTTATGCTCATCACGTGTCCTGATGATAGTATGGGAGTGCATAATAAGCACACTAAACCCCAACACTAACGCAACAATAACACACATAGAACAAGAGCACTTAATCATTTCGCAATAATAACGCTATATAGAAATAATAAAAACGCTAATTTCTATGGGCCATTAACCCTTTACTAAAGATAAAATGAAATAATTATGTTAACAATTGACAGGAACTACCCTCTTTTGAAATAATGGTCTAGTCCGTCTTCGGACTAGTCGTCGAACTTTCTTTCCGAGAAATCTCTGCTCTCTAGAGCCATCGCGGTCGCCATTTCCAAGACTATAATTATACAGGAAAGTAATATTATAGAAGGAAATTCGGCAATTTATGATAGTCGCTTATAAAAGATCGAAAGTGGCAATGCTGTATTTTTAAATATTAGCCCGATTGCCACAATCAGCTGTTTAAAGAAGCAAGCCGATATCGATCGAGAGAACTAACGTGTTATTTATTTTTAAAATTTTTAGATGTTAAATACATTATTTCCCAGACCACTCAGATAATAAGGGCGTATTTATGCCGGTTTGTTTTTGTTCAAGTTACCTAGGTACTTAGTGTTTTTTATAAATTAAGTTGGTGTTAAATAAGTCCGAAAAGATAAATAAAATTGGATTTTTTTTCTAAAGGGTAAGTAGCATTTATAAACTTTTAAGTTGTCCAGATCTGACGGGTGTCATTCGAATTAAACAAATGAGAACATACCAGACCGTTTAAAAACTCCGCGGCGGTTCGTTCGAGTCAGTTCAAGTTTATAAATCAGAGATTGTTTCCTAGCGATCTGAACTGAACGTAAAAGTTTATAATAATGTACCCTGAAAAATAAACAACTTGCAATCTGTCAAACGGTTATTGACTTTCTAAAGAGTTTACCCTGAAGATATGACAACACTGTTGACATATGTTGCTTTGTTTACCTTCCTGACAGTTGAACCACGTGGTAATTTTTTGTTTGACATAAGGTCATGTACAGGGCATATTAAATTAAAACGCCATTTTTGGATATTTTTCTTCAATTTGTTTTCATCTAAGAAATTGCCGATTTAAATATAATACGTATTTCCATAACACCCTTATATCTCTTTGACGAATACAAATTAAAGAAACATGATAGGATGTAAATGTTAATTTTTCAAAAAAAAAATTTTTCATTTAATTTTCTGTTGTTTATATAAAAGGGGCAATATTTCTTCATTTTCCAAAAACTATAACTTTTGGAATAAACTTTCTACATGTAAGTAATAATATTAATAACAAGTTTGTTTGAAATATTTACATTTTGAACACATTGAAATTTTTATAGTACCAACTTTATTTATTTATGCATGTACCCTAGAAAATTTTCTTTCCTAACAATAGAACAAATTATAATTCCACTTTCTCCACAACCTCGGTAAGGTGTCAAAATAAGCATATTCTTTCAATTGGTATATTGGAACCAAACAGGAGGTATTTGTTAAATACATAACAAGCACTTCAACACAACAATTACCTACAGCAAAACGTTAACAACATTATTCACGGTTTTTACCCAAAAACGTTCTGGTTTGCTTCACAAAATGTCTTCTTTCTTCACAACAATAGTTCAGTGTGCCTTCTTTTTATTGAACAGATTAAAAAGCGCCTCGGGCGAAGTCATTGTCAGTCTAGACGATAATGAATTGGGGGGGGGGGGGGGGGGGGTATCGATAAGTATTTGAAAGAACAACACGAATCACATTTTTTTATAGAATAAATATGGACTTCCCTGATTAAGTATATTTACTTAAAAACTTATTTCTTAAAAAAATAAACTAACATATAACATACTTGCTTGCATTGCAGGAAATATTGCCAGTGTAACAAGAAATACGCACCATACATTGATCATTTGTGGAAGGGCCTTTTTAACGATGGCCTTATATGGAATTTTTTTTGGTGTAGCTTCTATATTTCTATGTTGTTCCTGTCGTTTCTTCGCTTTCATATCAAAATACTGAAAATATTTCTGAAAAAGACAATATTAAAAAAGTAAATGGTATATTGGACAACAAGTTTTGAAAATTACTTTATTAGTGGTTGGCATTTTTTAAAAGAACGCATAAAAGCGCTTAGCCGAATATTTGTTAAAACCGGTTATTCGAACCGAGTATCCGAATAACCTGTTTCCAAATAGCCCGATTTTTGCCGAGTGACGGTAAAAGAATTTAAATTATTAATTTCCTTTACAAATACAGATTACAACAAAAATTTATATCTTTCAGTAATTTTCAATCAGTTTATTATTAATATCATTTTTAAACTATCCCACGAGAATATTTTAATCTAATAATCGGTTATCCAAGTAAATGGTTAGTCGGATGTTTGAATAATCGGTTATACAATAATCGGTCATCCGAATAACCGGTTTGCAGTTTTGTTAAATAACCGAATTATCCAAAACCGGTTAACCGAGTAATCCGAAACCGGTTAACCGAATATCCAAAGAACCGGTTTCAACTGCTAGTACTAGTTTAAAAGCAACGAGAGGGAGAGGAAACGATAAAATTTTTTGAAAAATTCAAGGTAATATAGCCATGTAGTAGGTACCATATTCTGAAGCTTAATTTAAAATTTTAACAAATTCTATCCAATAGTTTTCTTGTAGTTTGTTACACATGATAAGTGCTCTTAAATACTTATATCGCCAACCCAAAATGTGCTGTTTCTCGATTAACTCTTTCCCGTTGTTGCTCTCGTATAATTTTCTTGTTGTTGGAACAACAACCTGAACTTGCACACAATTTGGCTTTCATTATAAGCATATAAATTTAAAGTCAGAGTATTCAAATTTTAGAAAAACCGCTAGAAATCCATGAATGTTCTTAAAAATTTTGAAGCTGCACCAAATAGTATTCCAGGATCTATTGGTAAAACAATGGGGAAAAAATTGGTTCAGATTATCCCAAAGATAAAGTGGTGGCCACGATTCTGATTTTGAAATAGATCCAGCAACTAATACCGAAGTTTAAATATGCATCAATAAATCAATGTAGATGTAGAGCGTAGCTTTTGTACGCACGCAAATATTCTAACAGACAGAAGAGATAATTTTACCACGGATAATTTCGAGAAACATTTCGTTATAGTATAACTGTTATACATTCGTTTAAGCATTAATAAAAATAGCAGCATATAAATAACAATATCTATTATATGCTTTTTGCGTACACGCACCACTCCCAGAGTGCCCTAAAGGATTTTTCCTATAGTGCTTGTGTTTGATCATAAAAAAAAAATTATTAAATTATTATCATTACCACTTATTTTAATTTTTTTTCTTATTGGCTTGGATAAATTTCTTGTTTAATATTTATATGCTTTTTAAACACTTTTTGTCAATATTTTGCGCTTTTTTATCCGGTTTCTACTCACAACAGAAGGTTTTTATAGTTTTATTTTTATATTGATATATCCTTCAGTATCCTGGAAATCTTTGCTGAATAGTTTTATTTTCTATTTAAAAGCTTTAGACTACAGCTTCACTACTGACAAGGCTAGGGTCAGCTAAAACTTTTATGGAAACTACTAATGAAATTTCTTGTTCATATTCTAAAATATTGGCGTTTCCTATCACATCAAGATAGCTGTTAACTTTTTGGATTTTATTCAAGATTTTAAATATGTTTTATATAACAGATCATATTAATAGAGATATCATTATCTTCCTGCATTCACAAAATAATAATAGTTTTAAGGAACTTGGGGAACAATTTTTAAATATCTGGAATGAAATTCAACGCCCAATTTTTGAAATAACCGAAATAATATTTGATCTTGGTCTTTTATGCGAATAATAGTTGCTTTTAAATCACTTACTTTAAATAAAAACTTAAGTTAAATTTACTATAAAAATAATAAAACTAACCATAATTTATGGCTCTATATGTGACTGGAACAAATTTTATTTAGAAATGCCATAAATTTTTAGTAATAATTACAAAAATATTTAGTATACCATGTATATAAAAGTTTTTGTAAATGGTACTAAAATCTTTCGTAAAATTTACCTCAATCTTTTCTAAAATTTACTAAATGTTTTATAATAATTTTGATAAATGCCTCCCAAGCGGTGGCCCATCTAAGATGGAAAACCAGGATCCGTTGCATTTGATTTAAGCCTTTCATTGCGGTGAAGAGCATTTTTACAACACTTTTAAACTTGGTAATTTTTACAATAAAAAGTACAATAATAGTTGTCATTAAAATGTACCATACATTTAAAAATATTTATCTACTGGAGTTAGAAATAATTTATTTTAACTTGCATTCGTTGTAAAGTTTAAAATATATTTTAGCATTTACTTAATTGTATTAAATTTATGAGAAATACTAACAATATTATTTTGGTACGGATTTTTAATAAAAAATGTAATTAATAATACATTTTATAGAAAATCGTATAATAAAATCTTTACTAGGTGTAATAATTTTACTTTTTTCCGTGTATTACTTACATTTAAAGGTAAGGCATAATATACATCAAAACCAATCATTAAGACAACCAAGGCAGTAATGAAGTAGTAAATACCGGCCAGCTTTTGACTCTTATTGGCATAATGGGATGTGATGCTGACCACAGTGGTAAACACTCCGCATATGTTGTTGCCGAGGATGACTCCTCCGGTATATCTTGGTGGAAGTATGGCAACCATGCCGTAGATGGTGTTTTGGTAAATACCAGTTGACACTAAAAGTAAAATCTGAAAATAACTTGATCTAGTGCACTTTTCTAGGAATATTTTGCGCTTTATTTGGTATTTTTAATTTACACCTTCTAGTTCCAAGTTTCGATAATTCCAGTAAATAATATTAAAAATCCGAAATATAAGGTACTTTTATTGTGAAGAGGGACGCTTTTAAAAATTTACCTACACTGACGATTGTGGTTTTTAGGTTATTATTGTTTCAAAAAAAGATTATTGTCTTTATTTCTCTTTTAGTAGAATAGAGCTCTTTACCAGGGTCAAAGTCACGACCTAAAATTGACATAGATTAGTCCATTTTTGGGACGCGATTTCTTGGAAATTACTACTTAAAAAATAATAAATTACTGTTTTATTGGAAAGAGATTTAAACGGCCTTTAAAATAACTTAATCCAACTTCCTATTCAAGATTTTAAGAGTTATCTGCCCCTCCCAAAGACTGCAAGTATTCTTTAAAAGTGTCCCTCTTGACGACAAAATAAACCTGTATTTAAAATATATAGTTTTAATTTACACCGTCCTAGTTGTCATAGCTCATTTTATTAGTAATTACCTAATTATGGCACAATCCATTCAAATTTTATTATCTACACGGTGTTAATGTGATCATATTACAAACTTCTAGATAGCATACATGAAAATAAAAATAAATTCATATGAATATTCGCCCGGAAACGCTTTCTCATCGAGTTCTTTGAAAATGGACTTCATAAACTAGTTTCCGTTTTGTAGCTCCGGAACCACTTCAGCCATCGTAACCAATTTTGGGACATAAATTATTGTTAGTAAGTTCATCTGTTTGAGCTTATTGGATAAGGTTTAGCCGGGGGCGTGCTAATCCAGGGGGTATTTCGGTAAACTTGACCCTAATCTTCTAACATCACGTTATGATTTTCCTATATACCTTCTACATAGAAAAGGTACTCTCTGTAAAAGTCGTTAAATATCATCGTTTCTTCGAAAATTATCTAGAAACAAGTTAAGATACAGAAATCATTTACTGAGTTTTAAAGAAATTAGGTCAAAAGAAAAATTAGGTAATACGAACGAAATTTAAAATAGTAGTGGCCTGCATTTTAATCACATGTGTTGTTAAAACGGAAAAAAAGTCTTTTGGGGTCAAATTAACCAAAATATCCTTTGTTTTGCACGTCTCTGGTTAAAGTTAACATTGTCTAGCAATTTACGTCCCAAAATTGGCTGCGGTAGTTGAAGCAAAACGAGAACTAATTTATGGAAGCCATCTTCAAAAGAATCTGGATGGATGCGTTTTAGAGCCAATGTTCATATTAACATTTTTTTTATTTTCATGTATTCTATCTACTAAGTTTGTAACATGATCACATTAACACCCTGTATATTAAGATATTTATTTTTTGTTTTCAAATGGTAATATTAACTTCAAGTAAGTTGACGGTACTAGTTGGGAGCAAATATTTTTCTATTTGTTGCACGGTTTAAAATAATGAACTAGAGAACATGATTGAATTGAAATCAATTATGAAGATAATTAGGAATTCTAGAAATGTAAGCAAGAAACGCTGGTTATCCTTATTTTAATTAGGAAAAAGTTGCTATATCGGTCTATAAAACCTTTACCGACCAACTTTACACTTTGTAGCATTTGTTACAAAGTAACTTAGTTCCTTTGTGATTCTTCGAGTTTCTAATTTTCCATATCTATTACCTTAATTTCTAATGATAATTTTTCAGTTGATTCTAAATTAACACGTTTTTTTCAAGAATTACTCGATTTTCGGCTCTGTAATCTTAACAGTCCACTTTTTCACTTCTCTCGATATCTTTCTCGGTTCAAGAGATACGATTTTTTGGGATATGGGATCAAATTAATCAAAATCAGATTAGACAATTCATTCAAGGCATATGGAGACAGCGCTTCGTACTCGGAGCAGTAATACCCGTTATTGATATGTTTTAATATTGTCTTGTTCTATACCGCTATAGTATTTTTCTAAAATAAAAATATTTTGCAAGAAACGTTAAAATTAAAACCTTACGATGAAAGGGGTAGTGTTAAAAAATTAAAAAATTCGTATCTCTTAAACCGAGGAATACGTAGAGACAAGTAAAAAAGTAAGAATGTTAAGAATGTATTAAGCTTCACAAAAAAGTTTCGTCATTAGAGTTAAGATTGCAAATTTACTCCACAGGGTGTTATAAACTTAAGGGAAAAAACATACATTTTTCTTTTCCAATATATTTCAACATGTGTACAACTTTCTGAATAATTGAACGAAGTTAAATAGAACCGAAACATTTATCTACAATTTAGGATAAGATCATTTAAATTAGACTACTAGAAAAAAAATTTACCATACATTAAAATTGAACAAAATTTTGGATGGATCGAATTTAAAGTCGGTGAGTGTAGATAACTTACTATTTATAATAATTACAATTATCATGGTGATATAAAAGAAAGGATAAGGTATTCCGCTGGTGTCTAACATCGCTAGAGCTATAGTTATCAGAAATAAGACGATGTTTACCAATATACTCCATACTATCCTTTTTGTCAAATCTCCCCTAAAATAAAAATTGGAAAGGTTACTCTAAGCTCAATATAATGAAGAATAAATGAGGTTTTAGGATACCTATTGAAGTTTCTGTAAAGTAGTAAAACTTTAAGTACCCACATATTATATTTTTTCTGGATTTTATAATACATCAGCCCAGCTACTTTTACTTTTTAAACAAATTGCAATAT
Source organism: Barypeithes pellucidus (assembly GCA_963991005.1). Lineage (NCBI taxonomy): Eukaryota > Metazoa > Arthropoda > Insecta > Coleoptera > Curculionidae > Barypeithes > Barypeithes pellucidus. The sequence continues at coordinate 47,568,176 of OZ022560.1, forward strand.
ATTAATTTTTTAATTAAAGAATTAAAGTAAGGAACTTTTATTCCAATTTTTTATAAAGAATAGTTTACATGTATTAATTCCTCCCTATATAGGTAAGTAGTTAGTAGGGGTGCCAGTCCCGAAGCTGTGTTCCAATTCCGGCATTTTCGGGATAAAGAGTCTCTAATCCCGGGATCCACGGATTAATCTCAAAAAAAAATTACCATGAGACAGATTGTGTACTAAATATACTAAGTAGAAATCTTACTTACTGTTAGCAAGATGAAGAAAAAAACATTAAAAGTTTAAAAAAACGTTAAAAAATCAGTGCATCCAGTGTGTCGTCTCCTAAACTGAATCATAACTTATTGCAAGTATAACCTACAAAATAAACCCTCAAAATAAGGGATTAAAATAACCTAAGGGATAAAAATTTAATCCTTGAGGGATTAAAACAAATTTAGTCCCTCAAAATTAAATTCGTTGACTGTTAAATAAAAATTAATTTTTTTAAAATAATTTTTGGATATTCCTTATCTTAAAGTACATAAAATAGTATATAGACCACGTGACTAAAATGTCTTTTTAGTCACTAGGTTTATAATCCATTATTAAAAGCTCGGGAAGAATGGTTCGACGTTAATTAATTCTCTTTTTTAGGGATCTCTGAAAATCGGCGATAAAAAAATTAGCTACATTATTTTGTAAATCGTATATTTGTATTAGGGGATATCGAAACATGATGACAAGTTAGGGATTTATTAATAAAATATAATTTACAACAAAATTGTTAGTTTCAAAATAAATATTTAAAAAACATTAAGTTTAAAGAAAGAACTAGTTTATATAATTTATCTCAGGATTTGAGGGCTTAATTTCGGGATTTTTGAGATTTTTTTTTCCTGGAGATCACGGGATTTCAGTATTTCGGGATTGGCACCCCTAGTAGGTAGTAGTACATATCATTCCCATCACTTTTTTTTTTAAATTAGCTCCGATACAACAATCTTGAAAGAATTGTATTTTTAGCCCGGGCCATTTTATAAAATGACAATTTCAAAATGATGTATCGCAAGACCTTCCTATTTAATTTTTTTTACCAAGATTGCGCCCATCCGCCATTTTGACAGTTAGAACTGCGATTCTTGCATCAAAGTATCTTCCTCTATTGGCCTAAAGAACCACACTGTATACACATACGGTATATAAAAATCAAAAAAATTGTTATTTAGATTTTGGTCGGAAACTATGTTTAAAATGTATTTTCTTAAAAATATAAGCACAAGATCCCTTCGACGAAAGATATACATTATGTCAATACTTTTTTTAAATAAACGATAAATATGAAAACTCGGCTTGTCTTAAGGAAAAGTGGCCAACCTTGTATTGAACCCATATTAATTAATAAATTTATATTGTTAACCAGCCATGATAATTTTATTTGAAAAAATCAAAAAATACTTACTTAAGAGGCACGAATATATTAAACCAGTTAAAAAGCACTGAAGGAATTTGAGCACAGAAGGTCAAGTACTGCATGAAGTTTCCTATTAGGGGGAATTCATATCCTATATAGGCGACGCTCAGCTTAAATACTGTAAAATACTAAAGAATATAACATTAAATAATTGATATCTGAACAATTGAGGGATATTAGAATAACACATAAGTTCGGATATACAGTGTCACCATTAAAGTCCGCACCATATGGAACTTTTTTTTATTAATGAGGTTAGTTAAAATTAAATTTCGGCAATCGTTTTTGCCTCAAATTAGACTAAAAATTATATAATCAAATGTCACCATCTGTCATTCGGTATCTGTCAAAAATTACATTCTAATCAAAAAATGCTGAAAAATGGCATTGTTTTACCGAATTTCAAAAAATTTTATTAGAAAAAGTTGTTTCTAGTACAATTCTTGGCCTAAATACAAAGTTTCAGTTTTCTAGCTCAAAGTTGATTTTTTTGCCATTTTTTCTAATTAACTTTTTTTTTATTTAAGTAAGTTCGCTTAATGGATATTAAACTATTTGCTTATACCATACTCAATATTTTATTTAGTTTGTATGAACTTTTTTTTACTAGAATGCCATTTTTTTTCGAAATTTAAAATTAGAGGCAAAAAAATTTGACACAGGTGGTGCAAAGTTATCCTAATTTAAAAATTTTAACAGATAGACGTCAGATGTTTCGTTTTTCAAATGACAAATACATCTAAATATTTGATAAAAATTTTATTTTATACTTAGAACTATCATTATTATTAAAAGGAACAAAAAGGAACTTTAATCATTTTAAATAGGTAACACAAAAGCAATATAAATTTCACATTTCAGTGTGACGTCCTTCTCGCTCTATACAAACACCCGTCCGTCTATAAACGTCTTTGACAGCATTTTGTAAAAAGCTTGGTCTTATATCGGCACAACACTGTCCTATCGTTTGTTCCAAATGCTCGATATTTCTAAACGGTCGATTCTTATAAACTTTCTGCTTAAGATAACCCCACAGAAAAAAATCTAGTGGGGTTATGTCAGGCGACCTGGGTGGCCAGTGACATTCTCTATCACGCCCTATAACTCTGTTTTGAAATAATTGGTTTATGCGTTCTTTCACTGCTACAGTTTGATGTATGGGTGCACCATCAAGCTGATACCATAAGTTATGTCTATGGTGTAAGGGCATGTTATCCAAAACTTCGGTAATCTCGTTATCAAGAAAATTCAGGTACCTTTCACCAGTTAAGTTTGCTCTAAAGAAGTATGGTCCAATAAGCTCATCTTTCAAAATTCCACACCAAACATTGGTTTTAAAATGATACTGGTCGCGACATTCAATTGTGAAGTTAGGATTTTCTTGGGACCACCATCGGCAATTTTGTGAGCTCACGGTACCATTCGAAGAGAAAGTGGCTTCATCTGTCCATAATATCTTGTATGGAAAAAGAATATTCTCCTCATATTGTCCCTGATACCAAAACGAAAAATCAAGTTGGATATCAAAATCGCGTTCTTTTAATGTGTTTATAAACTTGGGTTTATATGCCCGAAATCGATTTTTCTGAAGAATTTTTCTAACGCTTTCCCTCTTGCATCACTTATCTTGGTTACACTAGTTTGACCGTGGTCAATAACAGTTAAACAAACATCAAGTTGTGCTGCTTCATCGTATTTACTTGCCGCGTGAGGTTTCTTAAAATTATTTCGAACAGATCCAGTTTCTCTAAATTTTGACATTATTCTTGAAACAGTGCTATGCTGCAAATTTTTTTCTGGATGCCTCTCATTAAAAATGGCAGATACTTGCCGGTGAGGCATATTCTCTCCACAAATTAAGACAATTTCTATTTTTTCTTGAATGGACAACATTGGTGATAACACTGAAAACTATAACTTGCGAAAATATTCACATTTATGACATTTCTTTTATTTATTCGGCACTCTAATTCGTTTTTTTCCATAGCCTACTTATAAAATTCAAAATTGCCTTGATATTTTATTGTGGATAAAAAGAAAATGTGTCTAAATTTTGAACTAATCTGATATCTGGGAATTTTATTATAAGTTTTTTAAACTTCTTAGGTGTATGTACTATCAAAAAAATGGAATATCTGACGTCTATCTGTTAAAATTTTTAAATTAGGATAACTTTGCACCACCTGTGTCAAATTTTTTTGCCTCTAATTTTAAATTTCGAAAAAAAATGGCATTCTAGTAAAAAAAGCTCATACAAACTAAATAAAATATTGAGTATGGTATAAGCAAATAGTTTAATATCCATTAAGCGAACTTACATTAAATAAAAAAAAAGTTAATTAGAAAAAATGGCAAAAAAATCAACTTTGAGCTAGAAAACTGAAACTTTGTATTTAGGCCAAGAATTGTACTAGAAACAACTTTTTCTAATAAAATTTTTTGAAATTCGGTAAAACAATGCCATTTTTCAGCATTTTTTGATTAGAATGTAATTTTTGACAGATACCGACAGATGGTGACATTTGATTATATAATTTTTAGTCTAATTTGAAGCAAAAACGATTGCCGAAATTTAATTTTAACTAACCTCATTAATAAAAAAAAGTTCCATATGGTGCGGACTTTAATGGTGACACTGTATTTAAATTTACGTAATTTCCTTTGTTACGCTTCTAACAAGATGGTAATATTTAAATTGCATAAATGAGGCAAGATAGATAGAATAAACTCATGCTTTACGCAATATTAGATAGAAATATATTTTTTTATCTCAGAGATAGTAAGAGGTAACTGATAAGTAATTTTAATAGCTTAAGAATATACGAGATGTTCCATTTAAAATTACATAATTGCAAAAGTTTTCGGTAGAAGCGGCAACGCCGAAATGCCGAAAATGTTCTAAATCGAAGCAGTAAGTGCGTTTATAAAAGAAGCTAAATTTTTAAAACGATCTTATTACTCTTTTTCCATATACGTATAACTGAGTTATATTTCTTATAATTGTGTCGTCAATTTAGTGATGTTTCAGACAGGCTAATTTATCTTAAGGCACAGTAACGTAAGCGGTAATCATATTTTAGGGCTATTTTATGATTTCAGACGGAGAGGATTTTTGTTGGATAAAAACATTTTTAAATAATAAATAAATTTTAACATCATAGATATTTGTCAAATAGTCAAATCTGGGTGACCGACATTAAAAGTTGTCGAAACAAATTATTTAATGGAAAATGGTGTTTCACATAAAATTATGACAAAATAACGAAATGAAGAAAAGAATATAATCATATTTTCCTTCTATTTTTTAAATTGCAAGCAGGGTAGTTTAACCTTTTAACTTGAACAGACTGTTTCTACAAATATGTTTCTTTTAAATCAAAAATCTTCGAATCCATGAACCTGAGATCTTTATGTACATAGTTCTTATTTAGGATTACATTTTTAGCCAGCCGAAAATATTGACAGGATTTGGCCAATTCTGAGAAATTTACATTTAAAAATTAATTAGTGTTTTTGCAAAAATCTTTGGCGCAAAGTAAAGTTCCGGTAATTAGGGGATAGTAAATAATATTGGAATATTTATAATTGGCTATTTTTGTCTTTTGTGCAATAGTGTTTTCACACTATTGCATCGTGTGATACTTGACGCTTTTGAGAATTAACTGTGCTTTAATAGAAGATTGACCTAAACAAAATTTTAAATTTATTTTTCAATTGATTGGTTAAAAAAAGTGATATAACTACTTACATCATAAGCGGTTATAAACATATTCCAAGGCAATAGAGTTGCGATACCATGTACCAAAAATGTAATATACACCACTGAATATTTGTCCGGGGGGGCGTTTTCGTCCATCTTAGAAAGTTTTTAAAACTAAATATTCGTTAAACCTTATTTCCCTCCTGAAACTTCTTTAATTTTTACGTCCTAGGTCTGCCCAAGCGTCAGTCTAAAAGAAAATTGAAAAAATAATAATAATAGAGGTTCTCTAACAATAGAGGAAAATATACAAATTATCTAGAATAAGTCTTAGTTCCGAGGCTCTGTGCGATTTGTCTTTCCACGAGTACCAAAATAATCATTATGTACCGCCTTTCAAAAAAAAATCTACAATAAATAAGTTACCTAGCTTTTTATACGTACTACACATTAATGCTGACCTAATTTTCACACGAAATTCAGCATATCTAGGACTTGGATTAATCAATTATTATTCTTTAACAACGATATCAAATGCAATCGTTTGGTTTTTGTTGTGTTTTAATACTTTTTAAAAGTATTTGTCATTTTAAATTGAGAGTGACAAATGTGAAGGGGAAAATCTTTAAGGTTATTATAAGTTATAACCTGTCAATATGTGACATTTTTTACACCATCACTGATGACGTGAGCAAAAATATCAATAGCGGAAATAAATAATATTTTTTTAAAATTGTTAAGAAACAAAATATTATGCAAAGGAAAGACAAAGTACGTTTGGTAATATTTGATGTTTGATAAGATAAGACGTATTTATTTCAAAACTTTTTTTACAAGAGAAGTTTTGAAATAAGTCAACTTAAATTAATAATTTCAAAACTATAAAATGTAATTAAGTACCACATAATTTTAAAATTACTGTTTTGTTTCCTTGACCGTTTTTTCAAATTATAGTTAGTTAGTTGTAGGGTTTCGGTCACTTTTTTTTTCGAAAATAAATTTATTTCTTTGAATAACTACATAAATAGACATTTCATAATCTCTAATCAGTGTTTGAAACACTGGCCACGAGAATAACATTTTATTAAATCTAGCCGAATGGATTCTTTTAGCAGTTCATTAAATTCAATTACAAAAATGTCTACATTGATTATGGCCTGACAATTAAACTTTGATTAGTCCCTTTTTTACAAATAACTTATTTGATTTTATATCTTCGATTGTCTTTGGAAGGTTATTGTAAAATTTGAAGCACATAAAATGGGGTAATTAAGGCATATATTTGTTCATTTAGCAGATACACATCGTCTGTACTGGCAAGTCTGTGAAACTTTTAGAAATTTGTTTGGTAATGTTTTTGCTATTTTCAAGGTAGTTTTTCCACATGTGCCCCATACTTGCAGCAAATACCTCAAGCGCGATACAAAGGGGACGTTGTGTACATTTTGCTTTGATTTTTCTGTAAGATAGTCCCTACATTTGTATAGTAGTGTTATAATTCGTAAAACTTTATTCACAATATTATTTACATGTTCACGCCAGTTTAAATTATTATCTATAATTAGACCCAAATATTTTATTTTTGATACCTGTTCAATTAGTTGAATATTAATTTTTAATTCAATGTCATTCACTTTTTTTTTGTTTAAACAACATATATTTAGTCTTGTCACAGTTGATTTTTAGTTTATTTGACAGCAGCCATTCCTCATAGCGCTCGAGATCAGTGTTGACAACGTCACTAAGCTCTGCTTCATTTTCTTATTTATATACCAAGACTGTGTCGTCGGCAAATGTAAAATAGCTTGCATTAAATCGTGCATATTTTAAATTTAATACGTAGAGTGAGTACATTAATGGGCCAAGAACTGAACCCTGTGACACTCCATATTTACTGGTACATTCTTCGCTGGATTTATCGCCCAGCTTCACATATTGCTTCCTTCTAGTCAGGTATGATTATATAGTATAAGTATCATGGCTGACAACATCGAACGTCTTACGTAAATCCACAAAAATTACTGTCACTAGTTTATCTCTATCCAATGCATTTGAAATGTAGCTCACAAAGTCCATGCACTCAGTGTGCTACTATTCTGAATACTGGAACTCAGCAGTTAGTATATTGTCATTTATGAAGGATATCATTCTCTTTTTGATGATTTTCTCAATAATTTTTGAGAAAACACTTATGACTGATATAGGTCGATAATTTCCCATACAGTCCCTTTCACCTGACTTAAAGATAGGGCTTATTTAGTTTGTTTTTAAATTCATCAGGAAATATCCCACTGGAGAGGATGTGATTTATTAATATTGTTAATACCGGGAACAAGGCTACGACGCAGATTAAGTACATCTGTTACTGCTATTTGATCATGGCTTGGAGCTGAATTCCTTTTTAAGGCCACTGATATTTGGTCTATTTCCTGCTCATTTGCTGACTGAATGGTGAAATTTTTTTCTGACTAAAAGTCTCTAAATTGTAATTGATTTCCTTTTAATTTTACTTCTTCCTCTATACCATCAACAATCAATTTTCCAATCCAATCCACAAATATTTATATTTATGTTCCATCTTAAACTGTTTTGCTGCTCTAAAAAGTTCGAAGTTAGCTTTTGTAAAGTCGTGGTTCAAGAAAATTTTATTATTTACATTGTATCCTAAAGCTGATGTGTTCAGTCTAAATTTTTCTTCTGATTTTAGTATTTTTATCTTCGTGTTTTCCTCCTCAAATATAACCTTGATTGGGCTAGGTCTCGTAGGTTCTTGTGCTTTTCCTATGCGGAAAGCAGTGACGCCCCACCCCCAGTTATAGGGATTGTGAGGCTATTTACAATTCCCTTAACAATCTCTTCCATATTCTCCCCTTTTTATAGGGTCGTCTTGTATAATAATATTGCTCTTAAGTTCCCTTTGTTCATTTTTGTTCAACTGCTTTTTGATACTCTTCAATTCAATCTCTAATTTTTCATTGATTTTTATTTGTTCCTCGTATCTCCTAATTAGAGAATTATATTTTCAATCCATCTCTTGTAATTTAGCCATTACATCATCAATTGTATAATTGCCCTGCTTTACTTTGATAGGACTTTGAGCAGGTTTAATTTTGCTTTTTTATCATCGTTCTTGCATGGTTCACAGAACCAACGATCCTTTGATTTCCCCATCTGCACATACGTTTTTCGTGACATAGATGTACATCCTCTATGTTTCCAGAACTCAAACTTATCACATTGTAAGCCTTCTTGGGTATCCTCGCCAATTCATCACATATGCTGCATATCTCTTTTTCTTCGAACATGTTGCCAACACTGTCCGCCAATCCTCGAAGATTAGGAGTCCAGCGGCACCGCCGACCAATTTATTTTTATAATGGTTAATTTTGACGAAGTTCAAGATTATGAAACAAATTACAAAAAACGCAACATAAGAAATGATTCGCATAAAAAAATCAATAATGCGATTAATTTTAGAACTGATACAGATAACCTTCATAATATTTACAATAACGCGATTACATTAAACTAAATGCAAATTTTTACCATCATAAAAATAATCATTAATAGGTATCACCAAATAATTTAATATATGATTTCCGAAACCCTTTTTTAACCAACATTGTAAAACTATAAACAAACCCAGTACCCAAAATATAAAAAATGTTATATAGTATGTACACATGTTTCTGTAGCCCCTAATACAAATATACAAAATAATGTAATTTTTCAGCGACGATTTTCAGATATCACGAAAAAAGAGAATTAATTAACATCAAATCAGTTTTAACGGACTTTTAATAGTGTATTTTAAACATAGGGACTAAAGAGACACTTTAGTCACGTGATCTATATACTATTTTATACATTTTAAGATTGACTCTTAAAATAATTTAAAAAAAAATTTATTTCATTTAGCGGTCAACAGATTTTCTTTTGAGGAGTTAATTTTTTTTTAATCTCTCAACGATTAAATTTTTTATTCCCTTTTTTTGAGGGTTAAGTATATAAACAGAATGCACGTTATACTTGCAATAACTTATGATCAAGTTTAGGAGACGACACAATGTTTCTCATGTTATTTTATTGGGATTGGTGATTAGATACTCTTTTTCCGAAAATCCCGGAATTTGAGCAAAGCTCCCCTAATTCAAATTTGTGTATGTATACTGCTGGAGCAGTTAAAAATTTGTCTTTCCTAAATTTCTTGCGACAAGATTACTTATAATCTAAATTTGCACCCAATTAGAGAGCGCATTTTTGAATAATAAAGATATTTTCAAGATTGCCACAAAATAGACACTAAATTACTAAGATAAACTTACTAATTTAAAATCTAAATTAAAATCTAAGTATTTTATTGTTACTGTAAGTCCAGAAGTACGTATAATCATATCTTAATTATACAAAGTATAACAATGGTAAAAGTATATACATCGCACATACAACAGTTGATTTTTTAAAGACAAATAAATTACGATTAAATGTATACAGATTGTTGCCTTCATTCACGATTGTAGGAAGTTTATTATATTCAATAAAACACTTAAAAATAGACAGTTCGTAGATTTTTCAAATTCGTTTCCATGATATACACATTGCCATTATTACTAGCAAAGTAGGCGGGTGGAAAAAAAATTATGTAAATTTAAAAAAGTTAAATAATCATGTACCTAATACTATAAGCTGAAATACTAAAATATCAGTGATATTGGTTCGCATACATCGAAGTATATTTAATCTTCATACCCCGATTCTGATAATTTTGTAATGATATTAAGGTTAAAGAAGCACAGTAATTAGAATGGGGTCGATTTATGGTTTGATAAGTATCAGAACGTACAAGTAACGAATTAATTAACTAATTGACTGGAACACTTGAGTAAAGACTTCTATGTAGCATGTTCTTGATATTACTTTATCACATTCTCCATAAATAATAAATAACTTTAAATAATCCTCGTTTGTATAATTAAAGCGCCCCGGCATGATTATTAATAATTTTCGAATGGTAAGTGACAGCGTCATAGATCGGCATTTATAGCGAGTACCAACATTTCACCCACATATCTTCCTTAGTTCCAAAGATCCTTTAACAGGCCACTCACCGTGAATGAGCTTGTATATGTATAGTCTGTTTATAAATGACGCAAACAAATAAATGATTGATAAGTGATTAAATATTCAAAACCAATACCGGGGAATCCCCAACAATATGAAAAGCATCACTTATAATTATTTAAATATATAATAAATAGTAAGAGCTTTGTTATTTCTGAGCTAAAACGCTGACGGATAATTGCTAATCAACTATCTCCATATTACATAATTATTAATCTACAGAGTTTCAAACTTGAGGCAGGTTAGGCACTATGTCGAACAAATTTTGATCAATCGTTAATCATATATGTATTTATGGAACAACTGTAACTAAATCTCAAACAAACGAGTTTAATTTTACAAATTAGTAAATAAGTTGCACCGTTCTAAGCCATTATTACTGCAATGCATGAACGAGCGCATTGCCCAGCAGTACTCGTGTTCACACTTGCTTTTACCGACTAAAAACAGATTAACTAAAATCGTGGATTTATGTCCGATTAATTCTGATTTTCGAGGAGATTAGAGTATCTACTGCGGTTATTCGAAAAGTTATAGGTATTGTACGCTCAGCCGTTTCTGAACATCGGAAGGAATGTGAGCAAAAATTTGGCTAAGCTGCGGTTAGTTCTGTTGTAAAAATCATTAACAGCAAGAATCATATTATTCCCAACTAGAACAACTACACAGGGTGTTTCTTAATAACATGCTAATATTTAAGGAGGTTATTCGTGGGTCGATTTTCAGAAAAAACTTCATATGAACATATGTCCTAAACGTCTTAACTTATCAACAAAACAAACATGTTATACAGGGTGTTATAGAAATGACGTATTATATTTAAATGGGTAATTCCTGGGTTGTCCTAGAGAAGCGCTACATATTTTATTTTTTATAAATCGGCGGTTTTAAAAGTCGGGTAACAAACCCTCTTACTCACAGGTCAGTTTGCGCTACTGTAAACATATATCACCCAGGCCCAATGGCAATGTTGCCAACTTAATGTAAAACTGAAATTCCATATAAAATTATAAAAATAAATCTACCTACTAGTATTTATTTTTATACCTAAAGAACGATTAAATCCAGGCACAAACACAATTACTGTTTCTTCTTTTTCATGGGAACACTCCTGGAAACACTTTATGTACACACCGTAATAGTGAAACAGAACCGATAGTTAGCTTTTGAAAATCCCATAATACAGATTATACTACAGAAGAAACAACCGGTCTTACACTGAGCAAATTGGTTTCGTCAATATAAGCAATATTCAAAGATTATTTATGAACTGGCAAGATACACGCGTAAACCGATATAACAGAGCGGATTACTACGACTGTGTTGGTTATCGACGAAATACAACGTATCCGGCCGCTGGTTGGTCATCAACTAACAGTCCGCTAGCGTGCGGCGCTCTACGAACACTTCGGCTCAGCCATTGTAAGCCGTCAAGAGGTCATTGGCATTTGATCTAGTGACATACGTACCTATTTCAAACTTATTTAATACTATTCTTTATGTTTGTTCTGGTTGTTTAAAACATTCTTTGTCGTAAAGTTTCTTAAATTAATTGTACAATAAGGTATGACAACACCGGCCAAAATTCGCTTTTTGTTTACATGTATTGCAGTGCCCCACATGTGTTCCTTTGGTTTCACGTCAGGTCACTTTTACCGCTGAATGAATTGAAACCGTCATTTATGGGTATTTTTCTTCAATTTATCTTTATCTCAAGAATTGCCGGTTTAAATATAATACGTCATTTCCATAACACACGAACAAACCCTGTATATTATAGAATGCATTCTGATGAATTTTGTACCAAGTATCACAAAAATATATGGAACATATTATAATAAAAAGTGAGATTGTTAAAATTTACAAGATACAACCTGTATCTCAAAAGTTAAGATGTTTAGACAGAAAACACTTCATATGAACATAATATGAAGTTTTTTCTGAAAATGGACCCTAGAATATCTCATTAAATATTCGCATATTATTAGGAAACACTCTGTATACATGCTCGGAAATCGGAAATATCTTGTTAACATCGCAAAAATTTATCACTCTTTATCTTTCAAACAAAAGCATCTGCGGACCGATGTTGATTGGTCTTAATTTTGAGGGTAAGAAATTGCCACACTACCGATGGCATTTGTGTTTCGAAACATACTGTATAATATTACTTCATACGCTTTGGAAGTCGTTACTATTTTTTATAAAAAAATGTTCTTCATTAATTTAGGCGATGAAATGGGAAACCCCATTGTCATTAGTTATCGTGGTCAGTGGACCCTAAATGACGTAGATGTGCGAGCGACCGAACAATGCTATCTGTCGCCATTATGCTCTGATTGACAATGTGCTATAAAAACTAGCTTTGTTTGAAATTAACTACGAACTACGTAATATAGCCAGATATAGCAAAAAATTGTTAAAATTACTATTAACTACAAAAATTACTATTAACTAATTATATCAGGTTACTAGAGCTATATTATGTATATCATGATATTATTTTTTAATATAATGCCTTGGACCATCAAACCCACCAATCATTTTGAGTATTGCTATTTTTGCATGACACAGACTGTTATTGTTATTGTTATTGTTATTCCAAAGAAGAAAAGCACAAGATTAATTAGTTATCCGAATTTGCCTTCTGCCATAAGACCTGTTCCTCACGATGCAGTTTTATCAATATCAACTGTGCCTCTATATTGGCAAGATATTATTTTGGGAGATAGCGTATCATCAGGCAGCTCTGAAAAACAGTTTACTGAGCCCATTTCTACCTCAGATCCGAGTTCCGGCGAGTAACAGTTGATGATTTAGTAAGTGAATTGGGGTTGTCGAAGCAAGAGTCAGAACTTTTGGTTCCCATCTTAAGGAGTGGAATTTATTAGTCAAAGAATTCTAAAAATTACAACTTTTAGAAAAAAAAATGCAAACTTTTCTATAATTTACAATATGGAACATTCGCTGCACTTTTAGTGATATCGATGGTTTAATGCAGGAATTCAATATCGATCATTCTCCGTATGAGAGGCGTTGGTTCATAAAGTCATCGAAATATAATTTAAAAGTTCTGTTATTACATAATGGAAATTTAACACAATCTATACCAGTTACCCATTCAGTGACAATGAAAGAAACCTATAAAAGTCTGCGCATCCTTTTAGATAAAATAAACTACAACCGGTACAAGAGGCAGATATGGAGGATTCAAAAAGTATAGCAATTTTAGTGGGACTTCAGGAAGAATTTCCAACATATTGTCTTTATTTGTGAGACAGTCGTGCAGTAAATGAAAATTTTATAATGAAACTTTAGCTGGAAAAGCGTGAATGACTAGACGAACAACTCTGTTAGACTACCACAAAATGCTTGGTTGCTGAGTGTCAGTAAAAAATTTACGCTCTCCATTCAAAATTTTTAATTTTTTGGGCGCTGTCAGTGACGAGCAGGGTGCTTCCATCAACATATCAGGACAATGGAAATTCGGTGCCAAGGACCATGGGATTCAACCATGATGCTATGAAGATGTAGAAGATGTGACCTCCAAAAATGGAAAAAATTGAATTAGTGTTTTTGAAATAAATCTTTATGATGTTTCGTTTTCTTTTTGGTGTTTGCTTAATATAAATTATAAATATAATCAATATACAGGATTAAAAAAAGTTGTACCCACACACCTTCCTTGTTTTTCGGGATTATTCATTTATTTTTTTGGGCCATTTTCGTATTTAAATTTCAGGCTCATTCTACTGAAATATACTATGTAACTTTATGTTAAACCAAAAGTTACCGGCCAGGGTTATTCAAATTAATAGATAATTGTGGGCTTTCCCTTTTTAATTATATACAGGGGTTTAACAAAATGACCTTGTGTTCTATATTAGTGTGATGTTGAGTATAAGATTAGTACCTACTGGTGAAGGTACCTTTGTCTGATTGTTAACAACATTTTTTTCTAGATTTTTTTATTGTAAGGGATTCTAGGAAGTTTAGTTTTATGCTTCTGTTCTGAATATGAACTGGTAATGATTTTTTTTATTATGCAGTGACCTATCTGCTCTACTAGTTTTGTTTTTTTATAAATAATGCTTTTTATATTCTTTTAGTCTAGTATTACAGTTTCTTTTTTTTAAGTAGTCCAGATCTCTTAAGATTCTTAGTTTTTTAGAATTATTTGGATTTTGTTTCCGTTATATAATATGAGTGAACAATATTTGTTGTTTGTATTTCTCGGTCCTTGATCAATTGGTTTTTGTGTTTTTAGTTTTAGTTTAGCTTTAAATTACAATTACTAAGAACGCTAGTTCGCGTTTACAATATAATTGTTATCAGTGAAACTTTCCTAGCCCCCACATTGTATAAGTTTGTCAGTAATATGGAATCCGTCATTTTACTCCATGATTACTTCCGCTCTACAAATTCTTAGGAAAGCCTAAATTAACTAGTCTTTATAGACGGTAAGTCGCTTCGGCGGTCTTTGTGAAACTTTATAGAGTTTAAATTAGATTTAAACTTTTCGGGAATCCTTAGATAATGAATGATAGTTATATTAGTTGACGGTGGAAACAGGATAGATTTCATTTGTCAGTGCATCGCAATTTTTAGGGTTCCTTACAAATCGGAACACTATTATTGATTTGTTCGTTTGTTAGTGAAATAGAATAGTCATTAATGGTCCCTGTTCATATATTTATCGAACATATTTCAAACGACCTTGTTTATCACATTGAGATCTTCGTCCGCCCAAAAATTGTCAATATAAAAATTGGTATTTGCTTCTTGCGAAACAATTGCGCAATGAACAAGTGAAATTTTTCGTTACCAATTATTACTACATCCCTATGTATATAGTTAATTATCTCCTAAAATTTACAAAGTATGAAAATCCCGTGGAAGCTGAGCTTATAACCATTATATTATATGGTATGGATATAGCTGATAAATTTTTAGAAACTTCCAAACAGTATTTGGATGTCCTTTTTACTAGTCGAAAGTACTAGCTTCTTTTAAGGGTGCATTTATTCAGAGATACGACTTCATCATTTGATTAATCGCAATGCGTCATGCCTATGCTTTGGCACCAATCAAACAATCAAGTCACCTGTTGCTCACAACTACAATATAATAATAATGCACCCTAACTAAGGCAGGTCTCCCTAGAATGTTCATACCACCTACGCTTAAATCTACCAGTTTCGCTCAATCTGGTATATAGCTTCATAAATATTTAAGCACACAGAGATGCTTTGGTATCATAACATTCCTAGTAAGTTTGTTCGGGATTGTGCTTCTGAGCCATTTCAGCGCTAGTAAAAGTATTTATCTGCGATTTCTGAATGACATTAAATAATATAATACTAATAAAATGCTTTGCTGAAAATATTCTAACTTCTTAATATTTTTTAGTTTTAGGAAAATAATGTTT
Source organism: Barypeithes pellucidus (assembly GCA_963991005.1). Taxonomy (NCBI): domain Eukaryota; kingdom Metazoa; phylum Arthropoda; class Insecta; order Coleoptera; family Curculionidae; genus Barypeithes; species Barypeithes pellucidus. The sequence goes on from OZ022560.1 coordinate 47,583,881, forward strand.
TGTGTTGCAGATTGTTTATAATGAAAAACAAAAGGAAACAATTACCGAACTACCTTTTATGGAGAACTGAACTTCGACTGACTCACTCCACTAGGCCATCGCTGACAGAAAAAAATTGACTTTACACTACAAATGCTGCTGTTTATTAAAGCATTCAAAAAATCGTTTTTCACAAATTTTATATTAATGATATTATTTCCGATCATTATATAGAATTTCTCCATTAGAAAGAGTCAGTAATTGCATCCTGAAGTTAGGGGACCGTACATAGGAAACATTCAGTATATTAGTCATCAATAAGCATTATAAAATTATAAAATTGTTTTTCTTGTCAGTAATATTTTTTTATAATTTATTATTATTATCGGCACTCCTTCTCTTTAAATTTGAGGAAATTGTGACCTCCATAATGACTAAAAGCATTAAGTAAAACGACAAAATATGCTATAAAGCTTTGAAATGGTACAACAGGAAACATATTTAAAATAATATCTTTTCCTACTATTTTATTTATTTTTAATGTAAAATTAATGAAGATCGGGAAAAGGTGTTTTCATTTTTTAATCGACGGATTTAATTATAATTTGATACACGCGAAAATCATTTCTTATGTCAAGCTATTTTGCTTCTGTTTATTATTTAATATGTTTATTTGGCTAAGAGTAATAATTGTTTAACTTCCTTTATAGAGCAAGAGAGAGAGAGAGAGAGAGAGAGAAGAGGGCACCTCGGTAACTTTCTCCTAAAAACTGTAATAAAAAAAAATTCTACTTACAGCTTTAATTTTAAAGTAACAAAACTGCTGTATGTTTGTGCGATGGCGTATTAATAGGAAGAAAATTAGAAAATAATTTTAAACATCTTTATTTACAAAATGTTAATTAAGTGCAAAACACGCGCCTTGAACACATCAAAGGTGCTCGGTGGACATGCCACAATTACATAATTGAACATACGAAAAAAACACATGAACATAACATAATGATACCATTCATCTAATATTATAAGGCAAATCATTATTAAAACGATATATGCACTTGCCATTGCAGTATCACCAGCTGAAGAAGGAAGATGCATTATAATGTTATCAGAATCTATAGTAGAGTGATCTTGTACAATAGCAAAAATAAAATCGTTGCTCTTGACAGTCACCTCGAATTGGCAGCTATGAATTTCTACGACTAACCTAGCATATAGTTCAATGTTTTTTGTGGTAAATCTCTCCAACACAAAACTATTTTCTGCAACATGGAACAGTATCCAGTGTACCCCAGACTATTACTATTGCTGACTACTGTGCCCCAATGTTTAGAAATTATCTTATCTGTCTTTTTTTCTATTGTATTTAATAATCCTAATTTACTTGCATATATTAGTCGCTATAAAATATTTGCTACATACCAGCGAATTTCTGGCAAAATTATTATTCAAACTTGCGCTAGTTTTTTTCACACGCACATAATACGAGGTTCGTCGAATTATGTCAAGCCATTTCTTTCGTTTCGTTATTATGTCAACCATTGCGTCAAGCGTGTTTGGCGTTTCATTTATAGATGGCAGTGCTATTGTACTATAAATGGACAAATTATTAGGAAGTGACCATTATGGCCCGATATCCAACCAGCCCTGGTATCCCCTACTTATAAAGGTTTCCACCATTCTTAAAATATATTATATTATGAAAGTAGTTACATCTGGTGTCGTAAACTTCATCAGTTGGAATAGCTCCCTTTATAGAGGATTTTTCAAAATATCATGTGCCGTCGCTCATATGGTGATACTTTACCCAAATACAGGACTAATAGTTGCTATCAACATGCGTCGTTTTCCGTCTGTTTTGTTTGAAAGATGCAGGGTGTAAAAATTAAAAAATTGTACCTATAGTTTTTTTCTAAGTTATAATTTTTATTGGGGTGGCACTTGAAACGAACCCTTGAAGTTCCATTAGTTCGCTAATGTAGCATAATGCTTACCGTATATTTCATTTAAAGTTTTTATGTGTATCTACGAGCTACAAAATTGCCCGCAAGTAACTCACTTGTGACTAATATGGAGGCCAGTCAGCTTAAACCCGTTTTTGCCATAACACGATGATTAATGGTAACATTATGGTAAAATCGAATATATTCCCGAAGAAAAGTCGTCATATAATTCGAAACAAAACAGAACAAATGTTGAGAACCGGAACTTCCATATATTCGACCCTTGGGATTTTCAATAATAACTTAACTCGCATACGATCGAGTATTAACGATAAAGTAGAGCAAATTTATTACTTTTAGTGATTTTATGTCGAAAAATATACATTGCGATGTGAGGAAAAATTATATTTCAAAATGATTGAAATAAAATTTTTTTTATGCTTTGCTGACAATAACCTCCACTACTTAACCCTTCGGCGCGGACTCGCATTTATGAATAATAGGAGAGGGCTCGTCCTTTTCTAACTCATTATTAACTTTGTCAAGTAAAAGAAAATTCACTTTACACTGCAATAACTGCAAAACCTTTAGAAACTAACAATAAGCATTAACAATAAGCGACATTTTATCCCTTTTGGCTAATACCAAATTAAAAATAACCATCAATTCAACAAATAAAGTCTGCTACTGCTACTCACTGAAGTATCTATTAATTTAATTCATTTACTTAACATTATAAATTGAAGATCATTAGATACATAAGCCATAGGGGGTCGACAAGTGGATCTGTGTCTCCGACGTATCGGTAAGGGGGAAGCAATATCGTTTAAAACATGGTATAGTCATGGGCGTGCTACTATTATTTTAAATAATATAATAAAAATAGGAAATTCTTCAATAATTGCATTTTATTATGAAGGTAGGAAACTATTTTTATGAAGATTTAAAAAATTACTTTTTACAAGAATTCAACATGGAAAAAACAGCTACATGATTAATTGATTAATGACTTGGCATAATTGATTTCTGTTTAAAACCGTATGATTCCGATAGAATATAAACAATTCTGTTTCTTTATCATATTAAATTTTTGGACTCAGAACACAGAACAGAAAAACATATTATATTAATTAATGGCTTCTGATGTTAAAAATTCGCTCGCAGGTGCCCAAGTGAGTTCATAAAATGTCACCAAAATAATTTATTTCCAAACCATTAGAGTATAAGGAGCAGGAGGCTGAATATATCATTCATCAGGAAAGGCCAACATCTAAAAATGCAGGGTATTATAGAATAGCTTCATGGTATTTTAAACCAGGTAATCCTGAGATTGCAGAAAAATAACCTGTACTAATACTGCTGATTTATATATAAAAGCATATGTATATCAGTTAGCTCTTAAGGTATACATATATCAGTCCGCTCTGTGACTGACTTTACAAGAAGGAAGCAATGCAACAATAGTTTATTGATATTATATTTTTGTTTGTTTCTGTAAACCATAGCTATCTAAGAATAAAGGAAACTAAAAAAAATCGCTAATATTTATTTAAAATTATAAAAGTAAGTAAAGTAAATTTCCCTTATATTGACAATTATTTGACCCAGATTCAGATATTGTCTTCTGACGAAGTTACTATGTAGCGAAACATATCAAACCATGGTCAATATGAATTTTACGAAGTTGAATTTTAGTTTTTCTTTCTAACCGATAATATTAGTTATGGATTTCCATCGTGTAACGGCCGATTCAATTAAATTATTAAAATTGCGACAAAATTAGCAAAAATATTGAAACATTTTAGTATAGGGGGTTACAAACCTAAAATCTAAAATACAGGGTGATTAAGAAAATAAAGAGAGTAATTTTAAAAACACAGTAGTTTAAGGAGTAAACTTGATATGTCTGTAGGAACCATATTGTAAAAAATATTTAATATTACACAGCATTGGAGTTTCAATCAAATCAAATAGTTTGCAACATAATTAAACTAAGTCCAATACAAAATGAATCTTATAATATCAATATATTGACGTATATTTTATGCTTCAATAATAATTGAAGATGGGAATTTCTTCAAATTCTCGTTTCCATTTCTTTGCCGGCAAAAAATGTTTGATATTATTTATTTCTAACATGTCTTCCGTAACGATAATTATTTTTACTTCTTTTCAGATTTCGCTTCTTCGGCCCTAGAAGTATCACATCAAAGTGAAGTCAAGAAGGAAAATCAAGCACTAAGCGTGATTTGCAGGGATAAAGACACCGGAGCGAAAGCGTTATGGCGGGGACCAAGAAATAAAAAACTAAGTAAGTGCTAATTTTCATCATAAGAAAATTTAAAAATAATTCAGTACCATCAACAATCTTAAAAATCACATATCTAACAAAGTTAATAGTATGTAATGAGTTTTTTAAATTATTTTTTCAACTTCTATATTAGTAAGAACGTACCACCTACCTATGCAGAGCGTCCGAAGTGCTGAATCTTTCCACAAAAACAAACTGATTGGGCGATAGTATGTTGTTATCCCTAAGAAACTCATTGAGGCGTCGCTTAAGACACTTCTCAAAAATAAAGACTTATTGGTCTATAATTGTTGATGGAATTTTTTGATCCAGATTTATGCACAAGAGTGACAATTGAGATTTTAAATGCACTTGGGACAATTCCGGTCTCCAAAATTGAGTTAAATATATGTACTAATGGAATGATTATTTCTTAATGAGTGAGCTTTATTATTTCTACCTCAAAACAAGCGTGTCCAGGTGAGCTGTTGTTCCTTAAACATATATGATTTATTAATTCATTTCATGTAACTGGATGCAAAAAATTTAATTTTGCAGAATTGGAATTTTAATCCCTTCCCCATTTGTAGATTGAATAGCTTCTGCCATTTTAGTTCCAATATTTATAAAATAATCTTTACAATAATTTGCCATTTCAAAAAAAGTTTCCTACTTCCAAGCATAATATACATTAAACTACCTATTAATTCTTTATAAGGTAAGTTTTTGATATCATTTAGTTCTTTACTACTTATACCCAGATTTATTTTAGGTTGAATAGAAACCTTTGAAGATTTACAATCTAGCATACCATACTTAGAAAGAACTTTCTGAATCAAATCTTTCTGACTTATAAACAATTTATCATTAGTCCTTACAATTGTTAGACCTAAAAACTTTAGAGTAAAATTATTCGACAGATTAGGAGTCAGATCTCTCGTTTTGAATTTTGACATCAATTTTTGCTTAAAATTATTTAATTTATCAATAATTTGAAAAACAAAATTAAATCATCTACATGAAAAACCAAATAGATATCATTGTCAAAATACAAATATGGATCTGATTTAGACCTCGTAAAACCTGAGTTACACAAGTGAGTATGTAATTTTTCATACCAACATCTTGGAGCTTGTCGAAGTCCATATAATGCTTTATTTAATTTACATACTTGCAATTGTTACTGTTCACTCCTGTATTTAGTCCTTCTGGAATATCTATATACATTGGTTCTTTAAGATCGCCATTCAAGAAAGCACACTTGACATCCAATTGATTGATGTAAAAGTCTTTTTCGACACTTAGGGAGAATAGGATTCGAATTGTTAGCATACGTGCCGTGCTACTGGCGAATATAGTTCATATTCATGTTCGTATATATCATTTTGCTTAAAACCATCGATTTCCTTTTCACGAAAACCCCATCTATCCAATAATGTCAATAATATTTTTATTCTTAGGTATCGGCATTATTTCCCACGTTTTAATTTCTTCCTGCGCATTTAACTCACTGTCTATGGCTTCTATCCATCCTTTTCCAATATTAATTGCTTCATTGTAAGTTTGAGGAGATTCTAGGTTTGCAAATAAAGCAGTCATTAAATCTTCTTCACTATCCATCTTGAAGTCCTCAAACTTATGGGCAATTGAATTCTCCAATTAATTTTTTGTCTTACTTTCTTCGAGATTGTCATTGTTTATATTTTCCTCCAAAATTATCACATTTTCTGTGTTTGATTTATGATTGTCTTGATTCCTGCTTTCATCAAATATGAAATTTCTAGCAGTGATTACTTTCTGTCTTTCAGGATTCTAGACAAGTTACCCATTTGACGTATAACCAACCATATACATCTTCCTACTTCGATTATATAACTTTCCTGTTTGTTCACTTTTTGATACATGAACATGAGCAATTGATCCAAAAACTTTAATTTTGTTATAATTTGGCTTTTGTTCATACCATAGTTCTGCTGGAGTTGTATTCTTAGGTAAAACAGATGTTTCTATTCTGTTTATAAGATAAACAGAAGTTATGAGAGTCTCTCCCCAGAATGTTTTAACTAACTTGGAATCATAGAGAATACACCGTGCTTTTTCCATAACTGTGCGATTAAACCGCACTGCAACACCATTTTGCTGTGGTGTATGAGGTATAGTGAACTGTACAGTGATGACCTTCTGTTTACAAAAATTCTTCATATCTTTGGAAATATATTCCCCACCATTATCACACCGAAGTCTCTCCAGTATATTTAAAAACTTTGCTTCAACCATGGCCGAATACTGTCTAAATTTATCAAAACCTCACTTTTGTTTTTCATCAAATAACATATAGTGAAATGACTAAAGTGTTCTATAAAAGTAACAAAGTACTTCATACCGTCATGAGTACTGGGACTTATAGGACCACACACATCTGAGGAGACAGTTTCAAGGATTCTTTTTGCTTTCTTTCCTTCACTTATCGTATTATATGTTTGCTACCTTTGATTACCTTGCAAACAAACTTCACATAGCCTTGTACTCTTTGATGATTGACCCATTCTTCGATGCATTAAAACAGGATCACATTCTGTAAAATTTCCAGTTTCTTATTAAGCTGCCTTCTATCACAATACCTCTTTAATTTTGTATTATGACTTTTCTTTCCTGAAAACTGATACTGAGGTCCTTTTCTTGAAGTTTCTTTACAGATAGAAGTTGTATGTTAAATTTTCAACACATTGTTTATAGAAATTAGTTTGCCATCTGATGTTCTTACTTTTAAAGTTCCTGGTGTTCTAGCTATAATCTCTTCTCCTTTCTTAACTACATTTATTTTGAAATAAACTTCCTTTACATCATTTAACAGTTGACCTACATCTGTGCTAACTAAATGGTGTCTATCAACTATGAATGTAATACTGTCTTTATTTTTACTTTGTTTTAAAAAACTGTTATCTTCACATGTGATAAAGACTATTTCATTTTCTTGATCTTCTGTCAAATTGCACCTTCCATTATTTCTACCCTGGTTTCTTTTTGGGCATTGGTACTTCTTGTGACCTTCTTCTCAACATGAATAGCACTTGAATGAAAATTTCGATTGGTTACCAAAATTTTCATTTCTTTCCTTCTGTTTTCTGAAATTCTTTCTGCCATTGTAAAACACTTGAGGCGCTTCCTGCTCTTCTAAATTCTTAGCTTTCCTCGCTTCCTCCATTGATAATTTATTCTTTACAAAATCAAGACTAACACTAATACCACTTTGACAGAATATTATATCAACAGCTGCAGTTACCACTTCATTGCTTTCTGGCATGGCTGAGAGTAATTGAGTTGTTACTTCTGTATCATCAATTTTTCCGTCACTGTTCTTGATTTCAGATACTGTTCTTTCAAATTCAAAAAGAAATTCACTAAGCTTGTCTTTTCCAGAAAATTTTAAATTTCTTAATTTTCTCTGCAGTTGAAGTTGATTAGCCAGCCCTTGCTTCTGAAATATACCCTTGCTCTTCGATAATTTCCTTGGCGGTGCTTTTGGATTTAATCATTTCCAACAAATTATCTGCTAATAGTTGGATTATCAGGTTCCTAGAATATACGTCATTTTTCTTAAACTGGGTTAGCTCAGTGCCTTCCTGTGTTGGAGCTTCCCTTCCTAACATCTCCAGAACCCCATGATGTTCCAGATATAGTTACACTCTGAATTCCTAGTTTGAAAATCCTTGTCCATCGAATGGTTTCACACTTAAAGCCGGTGACATGGATGATGCCATTTTGTATGCCGACCTTCTGCTTTCTACTTCTCAAGAAAATGCTTTTTACTTATTTCTAACTTCCCGTGCTTTTTACTGTTCCTTCACTTAGTTGTCCTCTGGGCCCATAACCTGTTGAACTTACAGCGTAACTTAGTGTTGTAAAAGAACAACTTGTTAATTTTTAAAGAATCGTTTTATATTAACTTCTTGAGATTACATGAATAACTACAAACTTATTTCTTGTTATTATTATTATATGTACTGCTACGACTACTAATCTAACGTTACAAAATATAACTATAACCTAATATGTGATTTGAGGTTAGAATTGCTGCAACTTAAGGTTTGTATAAGTTAACAGAAATCTGCCTAGAATCTTCCATAGGAATCCAACAATAAAATAATATATAGGGTATATTATTTAAAATAAACAAACACCTACTTTCAGTATAACCAAAAGTAACAGATGCGTCAAAATATTTTCATTAAAAAGATCGGCATCTTTTATAACAAGTAATAGTATTTCAGACAAATATCTTTTTGGTTATCCCATTAATTTGAAACAAACATGAACCCGCTATTTATAGCTGCTTTGTAGACGTCAATGTGATGCCTGTTATTACGAAAGTAAATACAACAAAAAAAGAATGGGGGACTCTATCTGTAGAATTCCCATATCTTTTCATCTTCAGTCTGTTTCTGTTTTCATTGTGTGAGTTAATCGGTTTAATATGTCTTGATTAGGAAAAACAAGCAATCGACGGACGTTACTGAAATGTCTACATTTTTATCCAGTTTACGGCAGACTTGGCAGATTCTTACCATATTGAGTTAAGAATTATTATTTTTTCCATAAACAATACGTAAATTTAACACACAAACACTGAAAAACAACAAAGAATTTTATTTAACAATAATGACAAATATGACAGCTGTTAATGCGGCAGTGTCAAACGTGAGAGAAGGTATGCAAGACGGCCGTTCCAATAAGGGCTTTACAAAAAGTAAGTTCCAAACGCTCGAAGGCGACGTAATATACAAACTACCTAAGAATGTGAATTGTTTATTCTTTAAAGACTGTGAACCAAAGCCGTATCCTCTTGGGTTATTCTGATTACTGAAAATGACCCTTTAACTCGAGGGAAGGTGGAAGGTTCATGCGAAATTTTAAGTTTTAAAAGACGTATTGAGTTAAAGGGGATGATCGACAGTAATTAGCGTCTTTGCAAAACCAATGTAATTAAATAATCATGAAGAACTAAAAAAATATCAGTTTTTATCTTTCATTATTTATTATTTTCAGATGCAAAAACAAATCCACAAGCTAGAACGACAAGTTATGGCTTGCAACTAATATTTTCTAAAATTAGGAAAGAAGATGCCGGAACTTATACATGTTATACTAACAGGGAGATAGCAGAATTTAACTTGTTTGTTGAAGGTAAGCTTTTCCATGCCTCACTTTTTGACGGAAATTACTGAGCTAAAACCTACACGTCTCTTAATGTAGTAAATAACGTAAAATAGAAAAATCTGCCTAGTACTAAATAACGTAAGATAGAAAAAACGCCCCGAGGTTGGCATTGCATAATCATGTAATAATAACAAATTTTTGTCAGAAACACTTGTCCGATATTAACCAAAGAATAAGTTCTAAATGGACATTTAAATTGGTTCACAGTTAACCGTAACTTATTACGCATATTTCAAAGACGATAGCAGATTTACTTACGGAAACGAAAAATGTTCCTAGGTTGGTACAATAGGATGTTGTCATATGTATTTCTCTACACACAAAAAAAGTTACTTATTTAAAAAACAAAATACTCAGCTGAATAAATTTTTCCATTAACTTTTAAGAATAATGACATTATCTTTATTTTTATTATTATTTTTTTAGGCATGTAATTGAACAAATGAGCAAACAAATAATTTTTTTTCGAGAATAAAAAATGTTAATGTCTGTCTGTTTCTGTCAAAAAAAAAACATTCACATTTATATACAGGGTGTTTTGGAAATGACGTATTATATTTAAATGGGTGACTCCTGGGGTGTCCAAGAGAAGAGCTACATATTTTTTTTTAATCGACCGTTTTAAAAGTGGGGTAACAAACACTCTTACTCACAGGTCAGTCCGCGCTACTGTACAATATTTCGCCCAGACCTAATGGCAATGTTGCCAAACTTAATGTAAAACTGAAATTGCATATACATTATAAAAATTAATTACTTATTTGTATTTATCTTATAACTAAAGAGCGGGACATCCAGGCACATACATAATCAGTTGTTTTTTCTTTTTCATGGGAACACTCCTGTAAAACTTTATGCTCGAAGATTAGATTTTGACAGCAAGACAGAACACAATAATAGTGAAACAGAACCGATAGTTAGTTTTTTGAAAATACACAATAATAATACATAATCTGATCATTAGATTTTATTACACGCGACGCGACGAAATTTGACTTTGACACTGATAAGTCCGCAAGCGTGCGGCGACGTATAGGAACACGACTACTTCAGCTCTTGGAAGCCGAGTGTGTGTCGTTATTTTAACTTTTGTACCGAAATCGTACAAAGTATTGGCTGCATTCAGCAACAATATTTTCCTAAAATTTTACATTTTATTCTGTGCGAAATGGATTATTTTATTTTTGATGCTCCTTTTCACTAACGGAGATCGTGTTTATAACTTTAATTCACCTCTTTCGTAATTTTTAAAAAATTTAACTCCTCAACCTGACAAACAAAACTGACATAAATCGCTGTCAAATCACAGATCGCTTTTTAAATTCGACGGAAAAAATGGCGTCCGATTTCCCATCGATTTATGAAATCAATTTTTTTTTAGTGCATTCAGCAGATAATTACTAATCGCTCACAAATCGATGGGTTCTGCATGTTTTCTTGATGATACTACTATTATTTGTTTTTCAACACGTTTTTCGCCGTCGGTTTTCTGGAATCATATTTGTTCATAATTGATTGTTAAAATTATAATTTTTTTCTAAAGAGTTTGCCGTGTGGATATGACAACACCGGCCAAAATGTGCTGAGGTCTATTCACACTGCAGACCTTTTATTTTATTGATTGCAGTCATCGTCAGTAGCGGCCATGTAAATTTTCAGAAGTGTATAATTTCGCTTAATAATTCAAAGGGCCATTTATGGTTATTTTTTTTCAATTTATTTTCATCTCAGGATTTGCCGCTTTAAAAATAATACGTCATTTCCAGAACACCCTGTATTTTGTTTCGATAATACGTCATTTCCATAACACCCTGTATTTTGTTTCGACCTATTTGTTAATTTAATTATATTTTTATTTTTTACGGCGAGAGATATCAGAATATGTGGGCAATCTCCCGGGTTCAGATAGAACACTTAAAAAAACAGGAGAATTACTTATAAATTTTTCTTCCTACGGCCTCGCCTACGGAGATACGGGCCCATAACGCACGTCCCTGGAAATCGTTGTTTTTTAAATAATTTTTTAACTACTAGGTGTAATTTAATTATTATTTAGTATAATGGTTACTAGATTAGTCTCCTTAAAATTCGCCCTTTTAAATACATTTGGCTTATTTAGTTTGCCAGAGACGGGACTAGACGAAACACAAAAATTATTTTTTCTTGTAGGTACACCTTGTATGATGAAGGAAGGACAATAATATTACTAAGCTACTAACTCTAAACCTTAAGCTGAAAAAGGTACTCTTGATCAATATCGATAAAATGAACTGTTTTCGAAAAAAAAGATATTTTTTTTTAATATGATTTATATTCAGTATACGCAAATTCCATTACTAAGTTAGTAAATAATAAGACAAAGGAGAAAAATCGCAAATTTCAAGACACTACCAAACTACCATACACTGACACTGGCATAAATATTCTTATTTAAATCGGTACATATGACAAAGCCATAACAACAAGGGAATTTTATGAACATAAAACAACACACTGAACTATTTTCTTCGCATTCCACTGTAGATTCCCAGGGAAGAACACCACACCAGAGATGCGCCGATAAACTAACACCAGTATTTTGTATACTTTTCAACTTATCCTACAAAAAAGGAATATTTCCATCTTGCTGGAAGACGGCGCGAGTCCAGCCTATTCCAAAGAAAGGTAAGAGAACCCTGCCTAACAACTATCGACCAGTCGCATTGCTTTCAGTTGTATCAAAAGTAATGGAGAAAGCTATTAACCAACATTCTTCTAAATTACCTGGAAGGCTTCAACATTATCAGCGATCATCAATATGGTTTTCGGAAGTCCAGATCAACTGGAGATCTTCTAGCCTATGTCACCCATATTTGGAACAACGCAATCGAACATCATGGGGAGTCTGGGGTTGTTGCACTGGATATTTCTAAAGCTTTTGATCGTGTTTGGCATGAGCGGCTTCTAAGTAAACTGCGATCGTATGGTATGCCCAGTCGATTCTGTGCATGGTTGTCTAGCTTTCTTAAGGATCGCTCTCTGCAAGTGGCGATTGACGGATTTCTCTCAGACACCTTCACCATCAATGCCGGTGTTCCTTAAGGGTCCATATTGTCTCCTACTCTCTTCTTACTTTACATTAACGACCTTCTAGTGAAAACTAAAAATCCGATATTTAGTTTTGTTGACGATAGCACACTTATCTCATCTTTCTCTTTGAATGCGCAAACATCGGCTGCCGACGCACATCTTCGCAGACAGAATGAAGTATCACCCCTCACCAAAGACCTGGAAGAACTTTTGGCTTGGTGTGACAGTAACCAAGTCGAATTTAACGCTAAAAAAAAAACAGGCAGCAGTTTTCTCTAAAAAGGTTAACATTACAGAACAGGAAATAGTCACGCCGGACACGCGATCCCACTGGCTTCATCTATTAATTTGCTGGGCGTCAATCTGGGAGGAAATATGTCTTTGCATAACCACGTTGTGGCAATCGCCAAGATAGCTTATCAGAAGCTTGGGGTACTCTTCCGAACCAGAAAGTTGTATACACCTCAACAACTTTTGACACTATACAAAGCCCACATTCGACCATCACTAGAATACTGCTCTCATGTCTGGAGCTCTGCACCCAAGCATACTCTTCGGCTACTGGATTACATCGAAAGGAGGACTATTCGTCTGATCGGAGACCACGAGCTGACGAAGAACCTCGACAGCCTAGAACATCGAAGACAGGTTGGGGATTTGACTCTCTTTTACAGATATTTTCATGGAAGGTGCTCGGCTGACCTTGTCCTCTTAATTCCGCCCAGAGCGACGAATAGCAGAAATACACGATGAACCACTGCCGCCCATCCATATGTGATTAAGCTTAATACTCCTCGAACTTCATTATTTAAGAATTCCTTCATCTCGAGGACTACATCCTTGTGGAACGACCTTCCCGAGGTTGTTTTTCCCAACGAATATAACCTCCAACGATTCAAAAGCAACGTGAATTGCTCTTTGCGCACACGCACCACTCCCAGAGTGCCCTAAAGGATTTTTCGATACTGCGTGTGTTTATCATAAAAAAAAAAGCACCTAATGACAAAAACCATATTGAACAAAAATTTTTTTTTTTCGAAAACAGTTCACTTTATCGACATTGATCAAGAGTACCTTTTTCTCAGCTTAAGGTTTAGAGTATCCACTAATATTAGTATCTTTTCTTCATCATACAAGGTGTACAAGAAAAAAGCATTTTTGTGTTACGTCTAGTCCGTCCTTGGCAAACTAAATAAGCCAAATGTGTTTAAAAGGGCGAATTTTAAGGAGACTCACTCATCTACTAACTATTATACCAAAAAGTTTTAAACTACACCTAATACATAATAAATTATTTAAGAAACAGCGATTTGCAGGGACGTCCGTTATGGGCCGTATCTCCGTAGAGAAGGCCATAATAAGAAAAATTTATAAGAACTGTTATTTTTAAGTGTTCTATCTGAACCCGAGAACCCACATATTCTGGGACACCCTGTATAGTATCCTTTTAAAATTGCGCAATATTAAAATAAGCATGTGTGTCTGTCAAAATTTAAATAAACATGTGTTTTGGGTACCTATAAGAATTTTTCGTTCGTTTTTTACTTCCAAATTTATTTTTTTGTGTGTATAAGAAGGAATTTATTATAGGCTTAATATGTAACTAAATCTGCTTTCATCCATTATTGAACCTTTAAGGAAAGAAGCAACGTATTTTTCAGATGAAACCGAAACATCTATAGATAATCCCGAACCTGAAATTTTTATCGAAACCTACACAAAACCCACCAAAAAATACACACCTATCACGGAAGTACCCAAAAGATACAAATTCCTCCATAATACCATTACAACCACTATTATTCCAACGTCACCAGGTAACTGAATGCCCATGCTGTAGACAAGGAAGCTTTAGCAAGTCACAGTTGCTTAAGAGTTAGGGCTAGTGGTGCATTCGCCATTTTACTTTTTAATCAATATTTCTTAAATTTCGTCACATAATAATGATTTAATATTTTTTTATAAGAAGAAAGAATAGTGCATATTTTCTAATCATTACATATTATATTTTTCTATTTACATCCTATAGTTTTTTCGAATGGTTTGAAATATTCAGTTCCATATAATTTATTTGGGGGTAGAAATACTGAAATTTTAAACATCAACACAGTAGAAAAACATACTTTACACTTGACTCCTTATGGAGGATGATTTTTTACAAAATTTATCTTCTTATTTTTATTATTCAAAGCTGTTTTTATACAACTTTTACAACGCTTATATATTTATGGCCGATGATATGGCGCTACCTAAGTAGTGATACTTAATCTAAAGTGGCCCTTGTGTTCGAAATTCGCTTTCTTGGTTGCCTTAGATTAAATATCACCTAGAAGGCGATGCAAACGGCCATTAAAGTATTACAAAATTTACTCATAAGGTGTCAAGTGCGTTTATTAAATTTGTCAGTTTAAAGCTGAACAGATTGACAAATTACTTTTGTAGATTGCATTTGACGCTTTGTAGAGTAGATTGTGTACAGCTAGTAGACGTCAGTAAAACTGTAAAAATAATGCAATTAATATTTTAGTCGTAGTATTGTAACTTTGTGAACATAGTTGGTTTTTTATATATCAGCCAGAGGTAACTAGGTTTATTTATATCGGGTTAGTAACAACTGGAGTTAGAACTCACCTAATATATTTGTCGCGAATAGCCGAGGAATAATATACTACTACTTAATCTAATTAAAAATTTAATAGAAATTAAACGGAATACGGGCCTGTCTCCTCGCTAAACGCAGCGGCGTAAATCAGGAATGAAGCGCGAAGTAGAGTTCGGGTTAGTAACAACTGGAGTTAGAACTCATATTTGTCGCGAATAGTCGAGGAATAATATACTACTACTTAATCTAATTAAAAATTTCATAGAAATTAAACGGAATACGGGCCTGTCTCCTCGCTAAACGCAGCCGCGTAAATCAGGAATGAAGCGCGAAGTAGAGGCGCAGTTCGCAACATTTTGTGTTCACGTAAAGATTAGACAGGGTCGCCTTTATAGAATATATTTTTAGATTCAAAAGCTGGGTTCGTCTATCGTGCTCGATTCACTCCGTGCAGTCCCTAAGTTGTCCAGGCGTTCGGGCATATCTTTTTTGTGCAAGTAGAGTGAAGCCCTTTGCGTTCGACTAGTGCGAAGTAGTGTAAAGGAGCGAGCCCATTGAATTCGCTCAGCCCCGCTCGGCTCGGCTCGGCAGTTTTTTCCAATTATCACTGGTAGTTTAATCACATGTCCCGCGCAGGCCGGCGATAATGCGAGAGAAACTGTCAAACCGGACTGAGTGGATTCAGTGGGTTCGCTCCATAAATCGAGCTCAATTCAAAAGTTGTATTTCGCGAAGGCCAGTTCCTAGCCTGAGCGATCACAGAAGCGCGCAAATTGTCAAAAGTCAAAAAGTTTTGTCTCCCTTTCCGTTTTTTCCATTAAAGAAATAAAAATAAAATACAGTAATGAAAAATTAGAATCACAAAAAGGCAATGAAGATAAACAAGGAAACATGTTGTGTCATAACAGCCAACAATAAATGAGTTATTATGAACGGATCATTATTAGTTTCTAATCGACGTGGCAACTTTGTTTTCCCGTGCACCATTCTTTGAAACAGTTATATGCGTTGTCTCGGGCGGCTTTTAGTTTTTAGTTGGCAGAAGATCTTCTTCTACTATTTTTGCTGCTTCTCGAATTTTTAGTGGAGTATAACAGCAAAATCAAATTCCTCATCTGATAGCATTTTTCTGTTGTTAAAATAATATATTGTTTAGTGACATGGAAACCATATTCAAAAAATTATATTTGCCATCTTGATGTGGATTATTACTAAGGTTATTTTACCAACGCGGGTATTTGAAATTTCTGTCTAATTTTTCAATGGAAAAGTCAAAATGACATTTATCTTTTATTAATAATTTTAATTGAAAATAATAAGATGTGGATGTTAGATGTGGTTGTAAATAAAATAGTATACAAACCACGGAGAAAAGTTTCATTACTTTCTCGAGATTTAGTTAACTACCGACTCTCTCGACAGGAATGAAATACTTCCACTTCGGTACGTAATATACTATTTCGTCCTTTTCAAAAGCAGGATTTATATTTCTATAATTTGAGTTATGATTTTTCAGGTGTATATTAAGAGCGAACTTGTAGGTGTTGTTATTTTCATATTAATTTTAATTAATTGATTGATTAATTAAAAAGTTCGTCAGCATCTTCAAATTGGATTTATTTTACTTTACAAAATTAACTATATTAGTACATCTTAAATTGTTAACAAATGGGAAAAATTAATTATAGTTATTAATTAATTTTTTTTTTTGAGAAAACGAATTGACATCTCTACTACTCCGAAGGTTTGGGTATTATTTGTGCCTTAATGCTGTTGAATTAAATATTTAAAATCAAAAATTTTATTCGAGAAAACTTTTTATAATTATATAAAGAATGTACAGGCAGAAATTTAACAGACAAAGGGTCTATTAAGTAGGCAAATTAATGGATGTGCATCATAACTTTACGGTAATATCAAAGATCTGTTATTTTTAGTATAATTTTATTTTATCACTTAATGAAAAACGATAAAACAGACAGTGTTTTCTTTGGAAACGAACTACAATTCCAATATATTAGACGGAAATGGCAAAATTAAAATGTTGGCAAGTCATTATTGACATTATTATTTTGTGCTTCATGTGCTTCACAATTTTTTAAAAAGTTTCTGAAGGAAAATACTTTGCTATATAGAATTTAATCACCAAAATTATTTCTTATAAGATCTATTACTAGTTTACAAATTCATATCGTTAATGACGAAAATTATTTGAAAATCGCAATAGTATTCATTAACTTGAAATTATTTGTCTAGATGAAGCGTGGATCTATTCCCAGGGTAACGAAATAATTTCTTTACATATTTCATAAGCAATTGGCTACCATTATTAGAAATATTATTATATTTTATATAATATATGTATCATATTTGAATTGATATAATTAAATAAAATTTAAAATACGTATCATACACTATTTTAAAATTTAATTTTTGACTTTAGTACAATAAAGACGTTTTTTATATCTACGACCTTCATAATGTTAATCACTCTCATTAGCTGCTGACGTGGTTGTATTTTACCTGCAGAAACTCGATTTGAATCATACTGTGACAGGTGATAAAGCACGTTAATTCTTTACCCGGTTTAACTGTAGTTATCTTGTTAGAAAAAATGATATTTACACAAACACAAAGAACATTTAAAAAAAACTAACATTTCTTGATTAAAAACTTCTGAGGTAACATATGATGTAGGTTTGTTCGGGATTCGTATAATATCTAATCGAATCTCAAACTCGACTAAACACAAAGAACATATAAACAAATTAACATTCCTTGATTACAAATGGAATTGCTAAAGTAACATGAGAAATGGGTTTACTCGGGTTTATTCGGGTGTTATATAATAGCTAATCCAATCCCAAATCCGAACAAACACAAAGAATATTGGAAATAAAATAACATTCATTGATTAAAAATGGCATTTTTGAAATAACAAGGAGTGGGTTCTTACGAGTTTCATATAATAGCTATCCTAAACCAGAATAATGACAAAGAACATTTTTAAAGAAATTAGCATTCCTTGATTAAAAATTACAGAGCTAATATAAGAGGTAAATTTTTTCGGGATTCATGGAATAGCTCTAATCCAATTCCAAATCCGAGCAAACACAAAGAGAACATTTTAAAATAATTACTATTCCTTGATTAAAAATTGAATTGCTGAGCTAATATAAGCGGCAGGTTTGTTCGGGTTTCATGTAATAGGTAATCCAATCCCAAGCCCGAATAAATACAAAGAACATTTTAAACAAATTAACATTCCTTGATTAAGAAAGGAATTGCTGAAGTAATATAAAACAGAAAGAACATTTTAAACAAATTAGCATCCATTGATTCAAAATTAAATCACTGAGGTAATATAAGAGGTAAATTTGTTTGGGTTTTATCTAATAGATAATCCAATCCCAAACCCTAACGAACAAAAAGAACATTTTAAAGAAATTAACATTCCTTGATTAAAAATGGAATTGCTGAGGTAACATAAGAGACAGGTTCGTTCGAGTTTCATGTAATAGCTAATAAAATTCCAAACTCGAACAAACAGAGAGAACATTTTTAAAAATTAATATTCCTTGATTAAAAATTTAATTGCTGAGCTAATATAAGAGGTAAGTTTGTTCGAGTTCCATGTAATAGCAAATCCAATCCCAAACCCCAGCAAGCACGAAGGACATTTTAAACAAAATTAATATTCCATCTTTAAAAATTGAATTGCTGACGTAACATAAGAGGTAAGTTTGTTCGTGTTCCATATAATAGGTAATCCGATCCCAAAACCCGAACAAACACAAAGAACATTTTAACAAATTAATAGTAATAATAAATAATAATAATGCTGAAGTACCCTACGAGATGGGTAGATTTATTGACAGTAATATACTGTAAATAAAATTTCGATATGAAATTACAGCCATAGATATTTAATCAATGAACTAAAAATAGTTTAATATCTTTTTAAAAAAAAAATGTTTTCCTATTTGAGCCATTCTCTTTATGATACAAAAGAGATGCGAATAGACATATTAGACATACGTATCTTTACAACTGCTGTAGGGTATTTGTCGATAGATAACCCTCCCTTTTAACCTAAAAACCCTGTCAGGAAAGCCGATGCCTTATTAGTATGTACGGAACGACAGGCAAGCCAACCTAATTATCTCAAAGTTGGAAACATGACGATGTTATTTTACCGAATTATACTCACATTTTATATTAAACATTAATAAAGTGTAGCAATGAAGGGCGCCTTGGGATAAATTAATGAGATAACTACCATTACTTGCTAAGTATGTAAATACGATTCATATTAATAAGGTATGAACATTTTTTCATATAACCTTTCCTGCAGCTAATGACTCACTCTAGTTAATTATATTATGGTTGTATTTCATATGGTACTTATATAAAATTTCCATCGGTTGATGTGGAAAGAAGCTATACTTTATTAACAAATCTGATAACAGATGGGAGAAAACTATTTTCAATATTAATACAATTAATTTAATGTAAAGAAAGAAAGAAGAAATTTGCATTTAAATGTTTCACTATATTGAGAGGATTACTCTACATGTTTCAGCTATTTAGGCCTTTGTCAAGAGCATTGCATGATGAGTACTAAACTTAAAATTATTTTACGGGTCTTTATACAGTCACTAATAAACTTTTTTATTGCCTAAGAATTAGGGTTTTCCCCCGATTAGTGCAGATAGACTTGAGAAAGCTATCACGGGCGTGTTTATGAAATTTTGTTGATCATTAGTTCGGAGGGGAGTATTTTTTTATAGACTTTTTAATTTCATACTGTTCTAGAAGATCTAAACGGTGGCCCGTTCTTTCGTTATGTAATAGTTTAATGTCCGTATCAATAAAATGGTTACTTTCTATACAATGTGTGGAGATTCCGGAATTTTTGTGTTATGCAAAATATAATTACGATGTTCCTTTAATCTTGTCTTGAGGTTTCTACCGGTTTGCCCAACATAGACAGCTTCACAATCTTTCCATTTAATCTTATATACCCCAGATTTGTTAAGATTATATATTATATCTTTATTATTCACCAACATAGATCCTAAACTACATTTATTATTCACCACCACTTACGTGAAATTTACGTTTTATATTTTTAATCATGTTATCTATTATACACTCCCTATAGCCGTTTATTTTTAGCTATCTGTTTGATTGTATATAATTCCCGTTTATAGTCTGTTGAGTTTAAAGGGAAATTTAACGGCCTGTTTGTGAGGCTATGAAAGGGCGACATTTTTATTTTCCATGACTGCTGAGAATTGATATGAATGACCGTATCTGTGGTGGTAGGTTTCCTGTATATATTGTATTGGAATTTATTATTCATTTTCTTACAATCCATATCCAAAAAATTTAGTTCATAATTGTTTTCTAATTCCATTGTGAATTGAATTTTTGTGTTTAAGGAATTTAAAAAAGTTAGAAATTGGTTTAGTTTACGTTCCGTGCTGTTCCAAATACGAAATATATCATCCACATATCTAGTCCAATAGACAACATGATTTTTAGATTATTGTTAGTATTAAAAGTTAAGTCTTCGAAATACAAAAGAACAAACCTCGGAATCAGTCGAGTATATTGAAAGTGCGAGCAACACAAAACTAGGGGTAATGTACCAACGCTTCATACTAAAGTTAAAAAAGTGCTCTAGCCATATATGGTTTGTCAAACAGTGTATAGTGAATGACGTTGTTCCCAAACACATGAAGATAGTTACGAACCAAAAATCCCCTCAAGCAGGAGTAGGAGTAAAAGCAGGTTATAAAACATGGCTCCGGAAAGAAGAACAACACTGGTATTCAGAATTACTTTAAAAAGAGAATTATTTCATACTCAAACACTTAGATAGATATATTAGGGAAACAGTACAAGAAATGGTAGACATAATGCATCAAATCCAAGCCAAAAAATTAGAAAACTTAATTAGACTGAAAACACCAAACCAAAACACAAACAAAAACACTACTGAAAACAAAGACATCAATCAAGATACAATTAATTTTAAATTCTACCCTAGATTAGTTAATCTCACAAAAGTAACATTTTCTACTTCAGAAAATAATATGTTAGAAAAAGGATTAAAATACTCACCCAACTTCTCTAGTAACAAAAATCTAGAAATTTTAGCTGTAAATACCGAACTTGCAAATAATTCTTTAAAGGATGTATCCCAATTCCATAAATATGACATGGCCAATATTTTTAATAAAACAGACTCTAACACCAATAAAGGAGAGATGGGTACTGTAAAGAATCTGAAAGAAAAACTTGATATAAACGACTTAATAATTTGTAAAGTGGACAAAGGAAACACAATAACAATTCTCAACAAATCAGATTACCTTACAACAATCAACACCCTGTTATCCTCCAATGAATTCGAGAAGTTGAAATACGAACCAACCAACAAATGTAAAATTGAAATAATCAAAGCTCCGAAAAAAAATTCTACAGTACCTTCCCATATTTATACTTATAAATTGAAAACAATAAATCCGTCAGCACCCATACTTTATGTCCTTCCAAAAATACATAAAGAAGATACCCCAATCAGACCGATTGTTACTTATGTAAATGCCCCATCCTATAATCTCTGCAAAGAACTAGCTAATATTCGACCTAAATTAACCATTTCAATTCTAAATACTCAGTCAATAATTCTTTTGAATTCATAAAAAACTGCGAGAAAATAAACGTCCCTAACAATGCCAAACTCGTTTCCTTTGACGTAAAAAGTCTGTTCACGTCAATACCTAAAAAAGTATTAATAGACATTGTCAATAACCTAAAAGAAAAATCTACAATAACCACAAAAGAAAAAATGGAATTAAAAAACTTATGTAAAATCTATAGAGAACAAAGCTATTTACAATTTAACAATAATATATATAAGCAAGTAGAAGACTTACCTATGTGTACCCCTATATCTCCTTTATTGGCGGAAATATTTATGTCGCATTTCGAAGACTTAATTTTTATTACTAACAATAATCTAAAAAATCATGTTGTCTACTGGACTGGATAATATGTGAATGATATCTTTTGAATTTGGAACAGCACGGAACGTAAACTAAACCAATTTCTAACTTTTTTAAATTCCTTAAACACAAAAATGCAATTAACAATGGAATTAGAAAACATGAATGAACTAAATTTCTTGGATATTAACATAAAGAAAACGAATAACAAATTCCAATACAATATATACATGAGACCTACCACCACAGATACGGTCATTCATATCAATTCTCAGCAGTCATGGAAAGTAAAAATGTCACCCTTCCATAGCCTCACACACAAGCTATAAAATTTCCCTTTAAACTCAACAGGCTATAAACAGGAATTACATACAATCAAACAGATGGCTAAAAATAACGGCTATAGGGAGGCTATAATAGATAACATGATTAAAAATAAAAAACGTAAAATACTTAAGAAACATTTTTACAGTGTTAATAACCAAATACCAAAACATTATAGATTTATAAATTATGTACCTACATTAAGTCATAAAGTCTCAAAAACGCTCAATAGCCTAGGTTGCAACACAGTGAAGGTGAATAAATGTAGTTTAGAATCTATGTTGGTGAATAATAAAGACAAAATATGTAATCTTAACAAATCTGGGGTATATAGGATTAAATGTAAAGATTGTGAAGCTGTCGACGTTGGGCAAACCGGTAGAAACCTCAAGACAAGATTAAAAGAACATCGCAATTCTATTTTGAATAACATAAAAAAATTCCGGAATCTCCCCACATTGTATAGAAAATAACCATTTTATAGATACGGAAAACATTAAACTATTACATAACGAAAGAAAGGGCCAACGTTTAGATCTTCTAGAACAGTATGAAATTAAAAAGTCTATAAAAATACTCCCCTCAGAACTAATGATCAACAAAATTTCGTAAACACATCCGTGATAGCTTTCTCAAGTCTATCTACACTAATCGGGGGAAAACCCCTAATTCTTAGGCAATAAAAAAGTTTATTAGTGACTGTATAAAGACCCGTAAAATAATTTTAAGTTTAGTATTCATCATGCAATGCTCTTGACAAAGGCCTAAATAGCCAATACATGTAGAGTGTAGAGTAATCCCCTCAATACATTGAAACATTTAAAAGCAAATTTCTTCTTTCTGTACATTAAATTATTTAAAAAATGTTTCATAAAGAATCAACCCCGGAATCAGTCGAGTATATTAATACAATTTTCAACTATCAATAAATAGTTTTAATGCAACGCTATAAAGTGATTCCATATACCGAAAGAAAATAAGTTACTTGTTTTAAGCATATTCTTTCATATTTTAGGCATATGCTTGCATTTAAAAAGTAGGTTGTATCGAAATACATACACTTAAACATTTTTATTGTATTTTTTCCGAACTTATTAGTAATTACAAGTATTTAGTAGTTTTTAAAAATTTATTATTATTCTTAGTGTCAAATGACTTAAAACCTGATCTGAAAAAACTTTGTTTAGCATCTCAATTAATTCTTCTAAGCGCTTTGATTGTGATTCGTCGGTAAAGTTTTACATTTATAGCAGATAAAATTATAATTGAGTTTTTTCTAAAAACTGAAAATATTCTTACAAAAATAGTTAAGCTCATCCGTGGACATAATATTATATTATTACAGGGTGTTATGGAAATTACTTCTTATATTTAAAAGCGTGGCTTCTTTGATATCCGAGAGAAGCGCTACATATGTATATATTTTTTGACTCGACTGTTTTAAAAGTGGTGGGGTAACCCTTAAACTCACAGGTCACTCCGCGACACTGTAACATATCACCCTGTGGGAGTGTGTCATAAAACACGTGTTACGTGCAATGTTGCCAAACTTAATGTAAAACTGAAATTTCGTATAAAAATAAATATTTACCTTACTTATGGTATCTAAATAGAAAGTAAATCCATGTCACAGACACCTTCAGCTTTATTTGTTTTAGTGGGTAAAGCAACAAATTACCATAAATCACTTAAAAACACACACACACACACATATTTCAAATTAGTTTTTTGAAGATAAATCGCTGCACACTAATGCATAAGTACACTTCATAACATAGAACAAACGCTCATAGCAGATAGAACACAAATTTTTCCTTTGTAAACTATTTCTTTCATGACACCCCATAGAAAAAAATGACACCGTGTAAGATCAGCTGACCTTGGGGGCCAAGCAACATGTTCAATATCTTCTCCGTTTTGGCGATGGTTTCGTCCAATCCACCTTTGAGGGAAGTTTTCGTCTAAATATTCAGTAACAATTCATGAACTGTGGCTAGGAGCGCCATCGTGCAAAAGTCACATATTATTATGTTTCTTGCCCGACCTAAAGAAATATTTTCTGATAATTCCAGTAGGTAGTTTTGTAGGAAGGCTTAATATTCTTCTGAATTTAGCCAGAATATGGGATCATATTTGGTGATTGTCAATAATTCCTGCCCATACATTCAAGGAAAGCCGTATCTGGCTATTGTTCTCTCGATATACATATGGGTTTTCCATGCTCCACATATGATTATTATCGGGTAACGCCATTTGTGAACAGCACCCTTCCGAATTAATCAGGTATTTCGACTTGACTTTCTGTACGTACCAGTGGCAGTAACCTTCTTGTTAAACCTAATCTTGGGGTTCCAACTTTTGTCGTTAAGAGTCCCCCATGTAATATAATTTGATAAATTCGCACTACGCACTATAACGTTCTAAAAATTCCTGAAGTCGAGCGTGGTTGCCATTTTCATAACTTCGAAATTTGCGTGGTAAAACTTTAAATTTAATAAATATGAATTTTGTCCTACAGCATAGAAATAAAATATCCAGAAAAATAACATTACAGTAGGAAATTACACAATTTATGAATTTAAACCTGCAAAACACCGGAAACTGTCCGACAGCACTGGATTTCTGGATATTAGAAGTTCGTTGTTTGTAACCCCATCAACTCTGTCCCAACCCCCCCAATATCGACCGAGTTACCCGGTCGAATGTCAAACTCGAACGGCAAACGTTTAGTTATTTCTAGATAAGTTTTTATATGCGGTAAATTTAATGATATGTGTTTCTTAACCAGTTAAAGACAAAAGTGCATACAATTTAAATAAAAAATGTAATTAAAACTGCGTCCCCATGTGAATTTATTTAAATTTGCAAGGTTATGTGCCGGTTTTCTACTAAAACGTATTTGATCTGTAATTTTCTTATAAATTGTGAAACAAATTGGTTTTAAATAAGACCAAAAAAGGTAAGAGACCATTGTTTTATATAATTATTCCTTGTGTTGCAAAACATGTTTCATCGTCATTTTTCTTTAATTAGTTATCGAAAAAGATATGACAGTGTTAAAATTATAGTATTTTGTCTAAAGAGTTTAACGTGTAAATATAACAATACCAGTCAGAATTCATTGACATCACAATGTTGATTGTTTAGATCGTTTGCCAGTTTGTTTATATATTTCGCCAGTGACACACACGTGGTTTCTCTGGTTTGACATATAACGATTTATCCCGCTTAGAAAGCGCTTTTATGGTTATATTTCTTCAATTTGTCCTCATCTTAGGAATTGCCAGTTTAATTATAATAAGTAATTTCTATAAAAGCCTGTCTGTTAAGTAAGTACTAAACAAAAACACTGTAATACAATGTGTACATAAAGTAAGGAACAAATTCATTATCTAGGAATCTAAAAATATTTCGGAAAAATCCTCGGACACGTGTATAATAATTTTTAATGGCGCATTTTTTCCCATATAAACTTAATATACAAGGTGGCTCATGTAGTAGATATGACATTATCGACGATTTTTTTAAATGGGAACCCCTATATTTTAGTTCAGATCTGTAATCTCCAAGAACAGCTGATTTCAAAAACATAGCACACTTAGGGCCTAAAATTCATAGTTTCGTTACTACAGGGTAAAACAAATAATTTTATTTAAGATATTTTTTTTTGGCTTGGGAGGCATCAATTAATTACGTGAGGCGTTTTTAGGGATTTTTCAACCCCCTTTCCCCCAATAAAAGATTTCGTGACATTTGGCTCAATCCCTTCCGCCATCACCTAATTTTACCTGAAAGCCTTACGTAATTAATGGACGCACCATCATTTGCTGTTACTTATGTTTTTTCTCAAGTAGGCTTATTTGCTGTTATGTAACTATGATATTTAGATAATGTCATTGTCATTACATTGCATTTTTCTAGTAAGTTTATTAGAAGTAATAAATTTTATTTTAAAACATATTGAGTTACTATGCGTTTATCTTTAACACAAAGAATAGAAATTCTTATGATGATTAGATATGGTGATAGGATCCGTACTCAACAAGAAGTTTGCATTTTGTTTAACACTAAGTATCCATCAAGACCAATTACTAGATCAACTGTGAGTAAACTTGAAATAAAATTTCGGGAAACGGGTTCAGTGGAAGATATTCCCAGAAAAGGCCTTCCAACTATTCCGGATGATAGGAAATTAGATATTTTATTGGCTATGGAAGAAGATCCCCACAACAGCGTCCGCCAGATTAGCATTGATCATGGGGCGGCTGCTATGACCGTTCATAAACCTATTGACGGTAGAAAAATGGCACCCGTTTAAAATCCGATTGGTTCATGAGTTGAATGAAGATGATCCAGATCGTAGGATGGAGTTTTGTCAAATATTAATGGAAAGATGTATCTTAGATCCTTTGTTGAAAATATCCTATTTTCGGATGAATCTACCTTTAAATTAAATGGAGAAGTGAACCGGCAAAACTGTAGATACTGGGCAAAAGAAAATCCCAGGTGGATGCGTGAGCACCATACTCAATATCCTCAAAAAATTAATGTTTGGGCTGGTATTGTGAAAAACAAAATTATTGGGCCATATTTTTTGACAACAATGTAAACGGGCTAAATTATCTTCATTTTCTTCAGAACTTTCTTATCCCTACGCTAGTTAACTTATACCCTAGTAGAAATAATCCAGGAATTCTAGATGAAAATTTGTGGTACCAATAAGACGGCGCACCTCCACATTATGCAGCAGTAGTGCGCCATTACATAAACCAAGTTTTTCCGAACAAGTGGATTGGAAGACGTGGGCCCGTTGAATGGCCGCCTAGGTCTCCAGACCTTACACCACTGGACTTTTTCTTGTGGGGTCACCTGAGAAATGTTGTTTATAAAGTCAGACCTGCCAATATTGAAGATTTAAAAAATCGAATAACAACAGAATGCAGGAACATTTCAGAAGAAACCATAAGAAAAGTCCAACAAGAATTTATTGATCGCTTGGGGTACTCTCAGGCAGCAGAAGGAGGACAATTTCAACACTTAATTAAATAGCTTAGTTAATTTTTTTACATTTTTTTAAATTAAAAATATCTTAAATAAAATTATTTGTTTTACCCTGTAGTAACGAAACTATGAATTTTAGGCCCTAAGTGTGTTATGTTTTTGAAATCAGCTGTTCTTGGAGATTACAGATCTGAACTAAAATATAGGGGTTCCCATTTAAAAAAATCGTCGATAATGTCATATCTACTACATGAGCCACCTTGTATATTAAGTTTGTATGGGAAAAAATGCGCCATTAAAAATTATTATACACGTGTCCGAGGATTTTTCCGTAATATTTTTAGATTCCTAGATAATGAATTTGTTCCTTACTTTATGTACACACTGTATATACTGTTGAATAATAAATTTTAATTTTATCGGTAAAATTTACTATATTAATACTTTATTCCAATGTTTTGGAACCTCGTACTGCAAAATAGTGTATGCTACAGTGCGTTCTGCTATGGATTTTATAAAAACCCTCCAGGGATTTCCACTTCGTACTTCGTCTAATACTTTTATCGGATTTCCAGAATATCCATAGTTTCTTGTATACACTTCCACAAAAGATCCATAAGTTTCCCTATTTGAAGACGGTGAAATCAGGAAATATGAGAGGATGAAAGAGTTTTAGTCTATAGCCGAAGTTTTATTTGATTTTAAGTCAATCTTGCATTAATACCATTTAATTTTTATTTAAAAAAAATTGCTCGCCATAGTATTAAAGGATTATTCGATTCAAATAATTGAAAATCAATTAAATTACTTTTCAAATTTAATATGAACATACTGCATAGATATATGTTGAAACAAAGAAGCCCATTCATCTACATAGTTTTAGTAATATAGGCATTAAATGCATCATTTTCCAAGCGATTAAAATTAGTTGCTCCAGGTTGAATTCTTTGCCAAGCCAAGACGCCCTAAATCCAACGGGGGTACGTCTGTCTATAAAAGTGATTGACATCACGTTAGTTTGGACAGTCCATTTTTCACGTTAACAAAATAAGGGTGTTATGCTGTCTGTTAAATTTTCGTTCCGGCATTCTTTTCCTTAGTACATTAGTAGATGTTCTTCTACTTTTAGAGATATCCTTGCGCCACATTGACCACACGGTTTTCCGAAGTCGATGGCCGCTGTGTATTTGATAATGGAATTAAATTCTATATTGAATTTTTGAGTTAATAGCAATTTCTTCTATAATATTTTATAAATCATGCAAAGTTGAACTGACGACTTCCGACAAGCTAGCCCCATGGTGACCATTCCGAAAGTTGGTAAAGTTTTAGTAACGTAGGTAAATTTACAAAGGTTTTGCAGTGTTGTTAAATACCTGTGATTTGACCTTGAATCAACTTTGTTGTGAAAATTAAAAGCGCCAGCCAACCTCATTTGAAACGCAAAAGTAAGTACTCATCGTCGACGAGAAGTTCCATTGAATACGCATATACGAGTTTAACGCCTTTAATAGGGTGGTCTGGGAAATAATAATTTTTCCATACATTGGTATTTGATATTAATACCATCTGAAAAGTAAATAAACTTTTTATAATATGATTAATTTTGTTTGTAAGAAAGAATCTTTTTGTTCTGGTTTGTTCGGCTTAATTATTAATATTTATCGAGATCGTGGAAGAAATTGTTTTGGTAAGAACTTAATATAATTGTAGCATCAATTACATTTCTAGAGTTTGAACTCTTGAAAATAATGGGTAAAATTGACAAAGCCGCTAACGACTCACATACGGAAAAACGACTGTAGTAAAATTATTATAGTAAAGATTTTATTGTAAAGTTTCCTATAAAATATAGTACTAAATACATATTTTATTATATCATTATAGTGAAATTATTATAGTAAAGATTAATATCTTGTACGATTTCCTATAAAATATTATATTAATTAAAATTTTCATTAATAGCCCGTACCCAAATAATATTGTAAATAATACACATAATTTCTTAAAAAGTATAGTTAGAATTTCTAACAAATTTAGTAAAATCAAGTAATTATTAAAATATACTGTAAATTTTACAACAAATGTATAGTGAAAATTATTTTTCTATAACTCCTGTAGTTAAATATTTTAAACTCTATGGTATATATTTGAAGTTTAAATTAAATGTTGTACAAATATTTTTACAAGAATGACAGGCATAAGTGGTATGCAAAGGATTCCTAGGATTTCGTATTTCGTAAGAAATAATAGGAGGATAATTTAACAAGGAACATACATTGATCTATGAAGTCAATTTAGTACTTGGAACCACTTGGGAATACCATGTGTCAACATTTTTAGAAAAAATTTCAGTATATTTTACAAAAGATTTAGTAAATTTTACAAAAGATTTTAGCAAATTCACAAAAGTTTTTCTTAAATTTTATAAAAGATTTTAGTACATTTTCCAAAATATTTTAGTAAATTTTACAAAAACTTTTCATATAAATTGTTAACTAAATATTTTTGTAATTTTTACTAAAAATGAAGGTTAAAATTTTGCTATAATTTTATTGTAGTTGTTAATAAAAGTTATTCCAGTCACATATAGAGCCATAAATTATATTTACTTCTACTATTTTTATAGTAAATTTAACTAAGTTTTCTTTCCGTGCATCTTCATTGTTAACTCAAATCATATCAACTCCTATATGGTTATTTTTCGACAACTTGATTTCATTTCAGGATTTGCGGGTTTAAATGTAATAAATAATTTCCATTCACCCTGTATAGTAGAATTACGGTAGAAAATTTTTTTTAAAAATAATCATTTGTATTTATTATGTTTTGTTTTTGGGGGTTGCGACAAACTGGCAAATCTAAGGTAAGGTGGGTAAGGCCATCACTAGTCGGATAAAATTGAAATATTTTAGAGGATAATTTGTATAAAAAAATCTAAGCACTCTTAAATAAAATTAAATCAAATTGTTATTTGATTAAAGTCAAAATAGTGTTTAGATAAATGTGTAAACTTGCCGTTTGAACTTCCATTCTCTGTCAGCAATTTACTGAAATCATTTATTTTAGTAATTAGAAATATTTACAATATCGTTAACATCCGCGCTGAACTGAATTTCTGTTAATTTACAATTAAGTTTGGATTAATCGCTTAATATATTGATTATATATCCAGATTAGGCGATTATAATTAATTAAAAATTAACTTTAATTACTGGCCCATACATATTTAAATTGAAAAACAGGTTACCCAGTGACGTAATACAGGCTGGAATAAAATAAATGTTTACAAATGTTTATTTTAATATTTCAATTTTTAGTATTCCTATCAGGATTTCAATAAAATATTTTTCTCCTGGCTTGTTAAATTAAACTATTAATTGCATTCAAGGACGATTTTTCCAAAAGTCTCGAGGTATCAACATCATGTTAAATACAACTACCGGATTTATCGTCGCATGCCGGCTAGAATTCTCGGAGTGAAAGGGAGCGAGAACGATGCGAGAAGAAAGTACGCCATTCCAAAAATATATAATTAGTGTTTTATTTTTATAATTATACCCAAAAATTATATGTAAATATTACGTAATAATATCTGGCCCAGTGCGGCCCTCACTAATACACGTGGAAAATATTTGGCCCTCTTGCAATAAAAGTTTGCTTTAAAGAAGCGGTTCCCAATAATTTAAGAAGGTAAACCTCTTGAACCTTAGTAACTCTCCAAATGAAATTTTTCCGCTATCTTTAAAGGTACAGGAGATATTGGCCTTTGTCGCACTAATTGGCCACCCTGCTGTTTAATTTATAATTTAGCCACTACAATATGTTTTGGCCTTTATAAACCCGAATAAACTCGTACAAACCACCGCTTGCGGGGGGGGGGGGGGGACCCCTGAAAAATTTGTTCTCAATAAACGTTTGTAGCGAGAAAATAACGTTAACCATCATCAGCATCTTGGGCTCAAAAAGTAATTATTATATACTCGGATATAGTCTATTCATTTTCTCAATTGAGTAGATCGAAAGATATACACAAGGCGATCACGCGAACAGCACACAGGGTCTCATTGAGAACAATATAACAGTAAAATATCGAAGCAGCGATTGACCAATAGCAAGAAGTTTATGCATCGAACACGCGTTGTTTATGTTTCTGAATTGGTAAAGTGACTAGAGCATATCTATATAAATTGTAAAGCAAAAATTATAAGATTTTCATTTATCCTAGCAATTAGTTTTAAGAATAAAAATATTAAGTATTGCAATACAAACAGAAATAAGTAGATTATGTATCGGATCCCATGATACAATAATACAATCGTTCTCCAGCGTCACTACACTCTCCAGATGAAAATATATTATATGAGGCGTAGCTTAGTGACGTCAAGTCTGCATCACACACACGATCTTCGAATGGCTGGATTTCCTAACGTGTGTTTATTGTATCAAGATCGGCTACCGCTGTCCTGCTAAAGGTATGGATTGCAGTAACGTCTGGCCGCGTCAATGTAACTTTCATAACCAAATTTGCTTCTAAAATCCTTTAAGGTTCTTATTCCATTATTTATGAAAAAGTTTCAGTTCTGCCATGAGTAGCAAAATTTTTTAGCTCATTTCAGCTCATTCAAGTTTTTTTTTTATGATCAAACACAAGCACTATAGGAAAAATCCTTTAGGGCACTCTGGTAGTGGTGCGTGTGCGCAAAACGCTATTCACGTTGGTTTTGAATCGTTGGAGGTTATATTCGTTGAGAAAAACGACCTCTGAAAGGTCGTTCCATAAGGATCGTAATTCAGATGAAAGAATTCTTAAATAATGAAGTTCGAGGAGTACT
Organism: Barypeithes pellucidus; assembly: GCA_963991005.1. Classification (NCBI taxonomy): domain Eukaryota; kingdom Metazoa; phylum Arthropoda; class Insecta; order Coleoptera; family Curculionidae; genus Barypeithes; species Barypeithes pellucidus. The sequence continues at coordinate 47,616,157 of OZ022560.1, forward strand.
AAGCTTAACCACATATGGGCGGCAGTGGTTCGTCGTGTATTTCTGCTATTCGCCGCTCTGGGCGGAATTAAGAGGGCAAGGTCAGCCGCGCACTTTCCATGAAAATATTGCCACGCCGTGCGTATTTAGTATCAGCGCTTTCGCCAAATGGCACGCTGGGGGGTAGCGTATGGAATGAAGGGTAGACAGGTCTTCCAAAAGTAACACTTATATTAATAACAACGGGATAACTGGTACATCAACATCACTGTTTAAGTTCTATAATTATTATACTTACATAACGTATAATCTAACCAATAAATCTCTCAGATAAATCTCTCAGGCAACTCTCTCAGGTAATTCTAAGGGAGTAGCTTTCAGGCTGTCGTCTACAGTGGCGGGCGTAAGGGCTTTAGACGAGCGTCGCAGAGTAGCGCTTATTGGACCCAACTAAGACTGTTGATCTTAGTAAGAGAATGGGTGCCGTCCAAGCTTGTCGACCTGCTATTTATACTGATCGTCCTTTGTTTAATTAGATCAGTATAAATAGAACAAACCTATGTTTATGTGCAGTTCGCAAAGCAAGCTTGGACTAGATTTAAAGTAGTTGCAATAATAATTATAAAAAAAATAAGAATATTAGAAAAATGCCCTATTTTCGTGACAATATCTATAAAAGAGAGTCAACCTGTCTTCGATGTTCTAGGCTGTCGAGCTTCTTCGTCAGCTCATGGTCTCCAATCAGATGGCCCTCCTTTCGATGGAATCCAGTAGCCGAAGAGTATGTTTGGGTGCAGAGCTCCACTCTAGTGATGATCGAATCTGGGCTTTGTATAGTGTCAAAAGTTGTTGAAGTGTGTACAACTTTCTGATTCGGAAGGGTACACCAAGTTTCTGAGAAGCTATCTTGGCGATTGCCACAACGTGGTCACGCCAAGACATATTTCCTCCCAGATTGACGCCCAGTAAATTAATAGATGAAGCCAGTGGGATTACGTGTCCGTCCATGACTATATCCGGTTCTGTAATGTTGACCTTTTTAGAGAAAACTGCTGTCTGGGTTTTTAGCGTTCAAATCGACTTGGTTACTGTCACCCCAAGCCAAAATTTCTTCCAGGTCTTTGTTGAGGCGTGATACTTCATGTCTGCGAGGATGTGCGTCGGCAACCGATGTTTACGCATTCAAAGAGAAAGATAAGATAAGTGTGCTATCGTCAGCAAAACTAAATATCAGATTTTCAATAGAAGGCCGTTAATATAGAGTAAATGTCAGCAAATTTCATCAATTATACGACCATCAAGATACGGATTATAAAAATTTAGAAATAAGAGAAAATATTTGAATATATTCACAGATACCACAGTACGACTGATGTACGGCGATAATTGACTACCGATGGCGTCCAGCAATTGCAGGGAAAACACTTTGCAGTTAACGGCGGATCGTTACTGCCAGATGTCGCCAGCCAGATGTTACTGCCAGCAGTTCTACCGAAACCATACCAAAAGTGAGCTGCAGCTGCCTCCCGACCAGACCAGACTGAATTTTAGTTCTATTTGCAATGTCGAAGGAATATGTAATGTGCTGGAAACAGGTGCAACAAAAATTATGTAAACAAGACCTGTTTGTTTATAAGTACATTTTTTGTCGTTTGAAAGAAATGCAAGTCTGCCTATTTCTGTTTGCTTTGCGATATTTAATATGTTTATTTTTCTAACTTATAGTTAGGATATGGACAATAGAAGAAATTCCATATCTACAGATAGAACTGAATGTATATCCGGTTTTCAGTAGTATAGTAATAAAGCCAACAGGCACCAACAACCATACAGACAAAACAAATCAGCGGAAATGCTTAACATGCTTGTTCTTGATCTATAGTCCTAAAAACGTGAAGATCTGTTAAGATCCTGGGAATTAATTTTTCGCAATTACAATACTCAATTTTTGCTAGGAAAGTAAAATACATATTAATAATAAGTTAAAGCATTGCAAAAATCGTCTAAAATGTATCCAAAGTCGAAGTTGTTTCGTTCTCTTAAAACATTTCCTTCCTTTGCGCTACTACTCTAAAATCCACCCTTCTTTTATCGCTGATATAAATACAATTTAAGATAGTAGGCGCTGAAAGCAGGCGTGGTGCCAATAGCAAAAACAACTAGATAGGGGAGAGTGGAAATATAGTCGTTTTTCCAATATTTTTGTGGATTGAATATTTCCAAGGTGAAAGAGAAAAAAAGAGAAAAGAAAAAAAAAATACATTTTTGGAATAAAATATTTTTTAAATATTTCAATTTAAAACATAAACTAATTAAATTTCTGTTATGTTCATTATACCTAAAATATGATAACCTCTACACTATGAAACACTTTTTCATTTTTTATTTAAGAATGGCTATTAAAAATATTTTTAGCCGTGCAGTATTGCAGACCTGCCCTTGATGCTAAGAGTGCGACTGCTTCGTTGTTATGTCTTCTCAGTTCTCCTGTATGGCGTGGAGGCTTGGACATTAACAAAAAGTTCTAGCGATCGGATCCAAGCTTTTGAAATGTGGTGCTACAGGAGAATTCTCCGAATATCTTGGGTCGACAGGGTAAGGAACATGGACGTTCTTCAATATCTCAACAAGGATTTGGAAGTGATGATCACTATTAAGGAGAGGAAATTGCAATACTTTGGTCACGTAATGCGTAGCGAAAGGTACAAACTACTACACAACATTATGCAGGGCAAAATAGAAGGCAGACGGGGTCCTGGTCGCAGGCGTACCTCTTGGCTCAAGAACCTTAGGGAATGGTTTGGAGTCAATACAACCACTTTATTTAGACGGGCCGTTAACAGGGCTCAAATTGTGTTGATGATAGCTAACATCCGCCGAGGATAAAGCACCAGAAGAAGAAGAAGTATTGCCGCTTCTACTTGAAAATATTAGCAATTTTGATAATTTAAACGGAATACCCTGTGTATTATATTTATTTTAGAATCCTTGTAAATTGCATAATAACTTTCCTTAATATTTTCCTATACCTATTTGTTACAGTTCTCGAGATAATAATTAATTTCACTTTTTTTTCGGAAAACTTGTCCACAAAAGTGATGATATATTTAAACTCTGGCAAATTAATGCACTTAAATTGGGTATAGAGTCAGGTTATATCCAGAAGTCTTTCACCCTCTTTCCAAAAATTAGTTGTAATAGTACAGTGTGTTTCAAAATACAAATATTTTGATGGTTTGGAAAAATGGTAAATAGTACGTATTTTTAAATGAAATACACTATATTTTATCTGTTGTCCTAAAGGCTATTGAAATTGCCTATCTTCCTATGTTAATATACCTATCTTGAATAGTTTTTGACTTATGAGCATTTATTTATCAAAATCAATTATTACAGATAACAATCACACTTTTTAGACCAATTAGGCAAGTAGCCTATGGAAATTGTTTTGTAATGGTTGACATTTTGCAAAAAATATCTAATTACTTTTCAATAACTTTTTGTAGGACGTTTTCCGAAATAAAAAAGTGAAATTAATTATTATCTCGAGAGCTATAATAAATAGGTATAGGAAAATATTAAGGAAAGTTATTAATAAATTAATAAGGATTCTAAAACAAAAATAATACACAGGGTGTTCCGTTTAAATTATCAAAGTTGCTAATATTTTCAAGTAGAAGCGGCAACACTGCATGGCTAAAAATATTTTTAAAAGAGACATTATGTCCGCTTCTATAAGCCCCCAAATTAGAAGCGGCCACACTGCATCGCTAAAAATATTTTTAAAAGAGTCGTCATGTTCGCTTCTATAAGCTCCCAAATTTTCAAAGTGATCCGATGACTAATTCTCCATAAATGTCTAATAGGCCATCAATCACCATGTATAATATGCTGATGAGTTTGACATGGAATTATACATACAGGGTGTAACAAATTCGTCTTTCATCATTGGGATTGGGTAAAGTTGCGTAAATTATGGGCCCAATAATATGCCGCAAGAAAATGAAAAATAAATACAGGAGATTAAAAAAAATATTTGAAAGAAATCTGAAATTTTGCGTTTCGTTTTTTATTTTTCCCCGGCTTTGTTCGAAGAGGTGTCCAAAAATAAATTACATTTTCCTATTGTTAGTTCTTATTCTCCACAAGATCACATCATCAGATCTTGCAACGTTTCGTCTTTGGGTCACCATCATCAACTTAATTATGAAAAAGGAACTAAATCTACATTCAGCGGTATACAACACTAACTGGTTTTCCGACGATTTGTGCTTTAAATTGGCCATCGGCATTAAAATACCCCTAGTACGTTCATGTCATTTAGTTTTGCTTCGAAGAAACTGAAGGTTTTAAAATTATTGTTTGCTATTTATGTCTTTAATTATTATTATTACCTACGTACTACTACTGCTTATTTCAAATTAAAATAAAAGCAAACTAATACCCATAGTAATATTAAATTTCTCCTTAGTGTAAGTACAACTAATTCATTTTATTAATGCAAATAAAATTTGACTGTTACAGCCAGCATTTTCTTAAGACTTTTAAAAATGGCATTGAGTTTTATATTTTTCAATTATACTGAATTTAAAAAAATTAAATTATAAGAACATATTAGGGGTATTTTAATGAAGATGGTCAATTTAAGGAACAAAACGTCGGGAAACCAGTAAGTGTTGTATATCGCTGAACGTAGACTTAGTTCTCTTTTCACAATTTAATCGAAAAATTCCAGGCCTGTATTTAAAAAAATTAAGTTCACGATGGTGACCCAAAGACCAAATGTCGCCTTAAATATCTGATGATGCCATCTTGTGGAGAATAAAAAATAGTGAGGAAGTGAAATTTATTTTTGGGCTTATCTTCGAACAAAGTGAGTTGTGTTGGAGTCTCTGTATTCATTTTCGGTTCTCTTGCAGTATTTTATTTGGCCCATAATTACGAAACTTCGTCCCAATTTAACCAACTTCGTATCTCTTAGTGCCTGTTCTGACCAAAGCAACTTAACATCAACGCGACTCAGCACTAATGTTTAAATACGCGTGTTCCCAATGACTTAAGGCAACTCAACTGCACCGCAACTAGTTGCTTATGAGTTGCCCGACATACCGCGTCGCCGTTGTCAGTTGCTTCCAATCGCGGTGTCATGGCTGACGAGACGACAAAATATTTAACTTTTGTGGCTCATTCGGTAAAACCCATGGAATTTAACCGGATCATTATTTAAGTCCTGTGCCACTATATACGAACTATATCTCACATTTATGGTATAAAAAGGGTTAACCCAAAATTGTCGCTCAGTTTTTTTTAAGCTTCTTAACCTTCATCTGACGAAGACAACATTTTGCTTACGTCAAAAGAGACTTCAACCCAGTTGATTCCAGTGGAAACGCAAGAGCAACTCAACTGAAGTTGCAGTCGCATTGCAGTTGCGATACTTGGCAGTTGCTTTTGTGAGAACAAGCGAGCAACTCAACTGAAGTTGCGGTCGCGTTGCGGTCGCGTTGCGGTTACGTTGCGGTTGAAAAGTTGCTTTGGTGAGAACAGGCACTTACAGTTTCCGAAATCCCATTTGTAAATGACAAATTGGTTACACCCTATACATTTTGCTCAGTGTCTTCTATTTGGTTAAAATTAAGTTAAGATTTTGACATTTTGTAGGCCTTACCCTTAACATAGGGCATGTTTCAGGAAAACACTCTAATTGAAAATACGAAATATAAAGTGCTTTAAAATTTGAAAAGGTTGACACAAAATATTGTGCACCCTGTATAATCGGGATCAACTTGGGTAAGCAGACTGTTAAACCTTATTTAATAACCTCCTTGTATAATTTTTTTACGACGCACTATTTTTCATTAATTTTTAAAACAAATTGTGCAAAACCGATACTGTTTTCTTTTTAGTTTTTATCTTCACAAATAAGACCGAAATAAACAACAAAATTTGTGACTTATAATCTAAAAAAATACATTATCATAACGCCACACTTTTTGTAATACCATGTATATTAAAAATTTCCTGAAACGAGTCTCAGGATAAAGTTAAAGTCTGGAAAAATATCAAAATTAATTAATAACTGAGCTATAGAAGGCGGGAGGTGAGACGCAGGATAATTAATACTACATGTTTCAGTTCAACAGTGGAATCACGACCAATCGCTTTTATGTCGATCGATAAAGAGAAGTCGATTGACATTTTACGAATTAATAGGCTTAATTACTACTATAGCAAAATATCTACTCACCGTGTTTGAATTAACAATATAATAGTAAAATAAAGAAAAATTGACTATATCTTTAAAATAATTCTTTCCACCGAAAAAAATCCAGATTTTTGAGGTTATGTTGTTCATCGACAAGCTGTACTCGTAGAAGTTTCTACTTGTCAGTCGATATATTTCGATTCGATTAAATCGATATATTTTGTGCTTGCAATTTTATACATTAAAGGCGAAACAGGAGGCGTAAGGGACATTGTCGATCGCCTCGACAAGGGAGCTGTGGATATTTCTATAGCGATCGATAATAAAGCGATCGTTCGCGGTTCCACTGCAGGGACTACTTTATTGACTTTGACTCGTTTGCCCCTATTTACCCTTCCCTGCTTCGTGATGGTAGCAATTTTAACCAGGCGCTTTAACGACCTAGTTTTTAAAGAAGGATAATTGGGACGAAAATATAATTTATTCGTTTAAAGCGCTTGTTTTTATTAACATTTTGAAGCAAAGAAACACTTTTCTTGTGTGCTAAGCGAAATAATAAATAAACAGTTATTATAGGAAGATTCTAATTCCTTTAAGAGTTGTTTTTTTATTTAGAGAAATTATACCATAGAAAAAGTTCTCATTATTATCCACCATCGTTTAATAATCGTATATTATATCACAAGACCTATAAATTTAATCGATAAACTATGCCAAATATTTTCATCATGATTTTTAAATAGTTGGTGTGTAAAGTAGTTTAGTAAAAACACGAGACCGCGAAGCGGTGGAAGATTTTTATTTTAAAATTATTTTACATGAAACTATTTGCCACAAAGCACATTCATGTAAAAAATATTTGGATAGTTTAATCTTTGAATATCGAAAGTTAAAGAAAAATGGATCAATGTAAAAATCTAACAACTTATATTGGGAGACAAACGCTTAGTTTCCACGGTGGATATCCGCGTGCTACAAAATAAAACGCCCGCTGAAGTCATGTCGAGTTGGGAGTTCATTGCATTATGAATTGGTCATATCTATCCGTCTTTCTTATAGTTCAAAATTCAAAGGTCTAATCCATTAAAATTTATATCGAGTGGTACAAGGCGAGATTATTTCGTGATTAAATAAAATTAAAGTCAACAACAAAGAATTTTATTGTAAATAAAATTTGACATTTTTGACATTTTGAAATTTCGCGATTAAACAGGTATTGGGGTTTAGTCATTTATCTAAACAAAATGTATTCAAAAAATGGTGGTCCATTAGATAATGAGAGAAATAATCATATAAAAGACGGTGTGCTTTTCATTATTCCAGTAACTTAAGTTTAGAACCCCAGTCACAGAAAGTGACATTGGTGCTGTAACTTTTCAAGTCCACGTTATACGTATCGTATACCTAATTGCAATGCATGATCCTTAAAAACGGTTACGCACATACAAAGTTTGCCGGAGCCCCTTGTACTTTTCGTAAGTTAATTAAAAATTTTTGAGATTTATTGGCCTGAAAACCACTGAAAACTACATATCACTAAATAATTTTTTCATAACAACATTATTCCATTCCCTCTTACCGCCACCCCTTTTATTTTTTTTGGCGATTTATAGTTCAAAATTAACTTCACGTCAGTAACACCGAAAACTTAACTAAATCTTAACATTTTTGGCCACAATTTATTTTTATGATCAAATATCATAGGAAAGAGTGGTTCGTGTACGATTAAAGCGATTTATATTGGTTATTAATCGTGGAAGGTTATATTCGTTGGGAAATATGGCCTCGGGAAGATTTCCAAAGATGAAACCCTCGAGATGAATAAACTCTTAAACATTAAGATTTCAAACAATTCGTTTAAATGATTACGGGCCTGTATTGCATAATGCGGTGGAGCTCCATCCTGTTGAAACCACATGTCAGGATTTATGTTTTGGTTTAATAATAGTTGTAATTCGTTCCTTAAAAAATCTGTATACATTTCTCCATTTAAATGGCGTTCAAAGAAATGCGGACCAATAACCCTATCTCCAATTATACCACACCAGACATTAACTGACCAAGGATGTTGATTTGGCACAGTTCTCATCCAGTGGGGATTTTCCGATGCCCAGTGGTGGATATTGTGTCTATTTACCTTTAAGAAAACAAACAATAAAAAAAAATTAATTTCTACCGACAAGGGATAACTTAAAATCCTACCTGGCCACAATTCTGGAAACTAGCTTCATCAGAAAAAACAACATTCTTTAGAAACCTGTTATTTCCTTGCATTTGCCCTGTTACCCAATTGCAAAATGTAACGCGATTTTCAAAGTCTTGCCCATAAAGCTCTTGGTGGAGTGTAATGTGGTATGGATGAAATTTGTACATATGCAATATGGTCACAACCGATTTTTGGCTTATTCCAGCATCTGCAGCAAGCCGTCTGGAACCTACATGCGGGTTAATAGCTACCATTCCTAAAACTCCAACTGCCCTATCTTCATCTGTTTTAGTTCGCTTCCGAAATCGTGGTTTTGACTTCAGGCTGCCAGTAGTGCGACATCTAGTTTCCAGCCTTTTAAATGCCATGTGAGATTTCAGCTTGTTAGGAAACCTTTCCGCCCACCTTAGTGAAGCTTGTCTGTAGTTTCTTCTGCACTCCCCCAACATTAACACCATATCAACTTGCACACTAAAATTCGCTTCCATGTTCAATTGACCAAGCTGAGAAATAATCGTTGATATGTAAAAATTCTCAACTGACTGAAGTCAAAACAACGCATTTCCATGTAAACGAATAATAATTTTGAAATAAGTGAACTTGATTTATTTTAAATTTAGTTATTTTTTAAATCCAATAGAAATTTAATAATAAATTAATTATAATTCGGTAACCAGTGGAGTTAACCAAAAATTTTTTTTGTACAAATACGTAGTTTTTTACGTAGATCCGAATTTAATGAACAAAAGTACATATTCCCATTTAAAATTTCAAAGTTACCCCCCACTTCTCAAAATGGGGAAAGGGGGTAGATAACAAAAATATGTTTAAATATGTCCCCCCATCTCACTATTACCTTATTAAAATTTCAAGAAAATATTTTAAACCGTTTGCGAGATATCGCCTTGTAACACTTTAAAAAACTCACCATGTATATTGGATTCTTGGTTTACAATAGGTCGTTTATGTACAGTAAGAAAAGGGGACCTTCAAAAGATACCAGCATTGATGGTCTGAGAGAAATTCGGTAATCGCCACTTGCAGAGAACGGCCCTGAAGAAAGCTGGACAACCATGCACAGAATCGACGACATACCATATGATCGCAGTTTACATAGAAGTCCTTTATGCCAAACACGATCAAAGGTTTAAAAAGTATCAAAGTGCAATATACTTTAAACCTTTAAACCCTTAAAATGGGAGATGTTGGCCCACCCGGCATCGCCCGGTGAGATACCATTGCATCGGTTTAGGTGGCGTGAAGTTTGCTCCTTGAGTTAACTTTTGCTCATTGAGTTGACGTTTCGTCGCTGTGCCGATATTTCCGGTTACCAGGGTGGGACCCCCCCAAAAAATAGCATGATGGAAGCTTCAGGCCCAAAATACTCCTGAGGTAAACTCGCCCCTCATTCGGATCTCCGGGCGGGGGCTGGACTTGGGGCCCCATCAAGCGAAGTTCATCAAACAACAACCATTTCCGACAATTTACTGGGATCTAACAACACTCAACGAAGAACCTGCAGTTGCTAACCAACCCAGAACTAGCAACTTCAAAATTGATTTCTGCAATATTAGAGGGCTTAATACGAACATCAATTCAGTCCACCAGCACTTACAATCTTCCAAGCCTCACGTACTCGCACTGACCGAGACAAAGGTCAGATCATCAACAAACACCGTCAGCTATTTATACCCTGGATACGATTTTCATTTCCGATTCCGACGCAACTTCGGCGTATGTCTTTTTATTCGAGATGATCTCTGCTGCCAACGAGAAGCTACACTGGAACCGAAAGACTTTGATGTAATGTTGTTTAAAATATCAACGCCGAAAATTACCAAGTTTATCTGCTGCCTTTACCGTCCTCCAAGTGATACTCATTACAGAGACATTTTCTCATCACTAGCCAATACAAACGACTTCTTGCAAACCAACCATCCAAATGCTGAGATTGCTATCTTTGGCGACTTTAACGTCCATAATGTCAACTGGCTTAAATATTCAAATACAGACGATGAGCAAGGCCGGGAGGCCGAATCGTTCGCGATCAGTTCTGGTCTAACTCAACTCGTAGAAGAACCAACGCGGATTCCAGGCAGAGCTGGAGATTTTGCTAGTCTTTTGGATCTTTTCTTGACGTCAAATCCCAATCTATATACAGTCACCGTACAGCCTCCGTTAGGATCTTCCGATCCCAAATTTATTTCAACTCTAAGCGGACTACCAATTAATTCTGAACAACCTCCTAAACCTCGCAAGATATGGCATTACAGATCGGCCAAGTGGGAATACCTGTAAGACCATTTTCGGACTTTTCCTTGGATGAGCGTATGCTTCTCTTCTGGTGATCCATCCGTCTATGCTGGGGAGGTCTCCGACGTCATTCTAACGAGCATAGAAGCATTTATCCCCTCCTCCCAAAAACGCCCTTCCAACGGCAAGCCCTGGTTTAGCAAGGATTGTGAGCGTGCTGTGAAATCAAAAAATCTGGCTTACCGACAGTGGCGTAAAAACCCTACCACTGAAAATCGTACCATCTTTATTACCGCTCGAAACCAATGTAAGCTAACAATAGATCAAAGCAAAGAAGCCCATAACGTGAGGATCAAAAACAAACTTCTTGACTGTCCAAACGGATCAAGGTCCTTTTGGTCAGTCGCTAAGGCCGTCAGCCAAAATTTTACCAAATCAACTATTCCACCTCTAACACGTCCCAATGGTACAATAGCATCCACAGCCGGAGACAAAGCAAACTTACTTGCTGAACTATTTTCTTCGCATTCCACTGTACATTTCCAGGGAAGAACACCACCCGGCATTCCTGCAGTTGAATCCGAAATGACCGAAATCGTATTCCGTTAGCGTCCCGTCAAACGAATCCTAAAAGGACTCGACGTCAAAAAAGCTACTGGTTCAGACGAAATTCCTATTATAGTTCTCAAGAGATGCGGCGATGAACTAACACCAGTATTTTGTAGACTTTTTAACTTATCCTACAAAAAAGGAATATTTCCATCTTGCTGGAAGACGGTGCGAGTCCAGCCTATTCGAAAGAAAGGTAAGAGAACCCTGCCTAACAACTATCGACCAGTCGCATTGCTTTCAGTTATATCAAAAGTAATGGAGAAAGCTATTAACCTACATCTTCTAAAGTACCTGGAAGGCTTCAACATTATCAGCGATCATCAATATGGTTTTCGGAAGTCAAGATCAACTGGAGATCCTTCTAGCCTATGTCACCCATATTTGGAATAACGCAATCGAACATCATGGGCAGTCTCGGGTTGTTGCACTGGATATTTCTAAAGCTTTTGATCGTGTTTGGCATGAGGGGCATCTAAGTAAACTGCGATCCTATGGTATGCCCAGTCGATTCTGTGCATGGTTGTCTAGCTTTCTTAAGGACCGCTCTCTGCAAATGGCGATTGACGGATTTCTCTCAGACACCTTCAACTTCATTATTTAAGAATTCTTTCATCTGGAGGACTACATCCTTGAGGAACGACCTTCCCGAGGTCGTTTTTCCCAACGAATATAACCTCCAACGATTTAAAACCAACGTGAATCGCTTTTTGCGCACACGCACCACTCCCAGAGTGCCCTAAAAGATTTTTTCTATAGTGCTTGTGTTTTATCATAAAAAAGAAAAAAATTGGAGAGAAAAATGGACACTCCAAATAAATCTATTTGGGTTCGTTCTGGTTTGTTCGGGTTTGTCGGGTGCCCTAAAGGATTTTTCCTATAGTGCTTGTGTTTGATCACAAAAAAAAAATACTTAATTGGAGAGAAAAATGGACACTCCAAATAAATCTATTTGAAAAAACGGGCCTTTAAAAGTCTGGATACTCGGGGAAGGCTTCCAGCAGTCCTTGCTTTAGGTGGTGACTTCTGTTTTGGTTACTTCTAGCGTGGGGGTGCGGGTGATAAAAATTATGATCAGTTTTCACCAGGTACTGGAAACGTCCGGTCGAATTCACTGTGTTAGCTCGACTCTCTCTCTCCGTAAGGCATCCATACACGGGGAGATATGAAGAAAAGTTTGTCTATTCACGGGTTGATGTTGAATTAGAAAAAAGGTAAAAATAATAAATGAAAATATAAAGTAAAATTAAATTTAATTACAAAGAAATGTAATTAACACACAATATTAGCACTGTCTTCCAGCAGGATGGAAATATTCCTTTTTTGTAGGATAAATTGATAACTATAATAAGAATTTCATCTGTATCAGAGGCTTTTCTGACGTCCAGCCCTTTCAGGTTTCGTTTCATGTTGCGTTGACGGAACACAATTTCGGTCATTTTCGGTTGAACTGTGGGAACGTTGAGTTGTGTATTTCCCTGAAAGTGTACAATGCGAGAAAAATAGTTGTAAACTTGCTTTATCACGGGAAGGGGGCTAGGTTACCCAGAGGCTATTTCTTGTATTCAAGACCTACAAAAAAATGAACGATTTTTCATATTTTCTTCTAGTATTTCGTGGTGTTTTAGTATTATTCTGGAAAATCTTCCATTTGCTGCTATCATGTCATTTTATAAAAGTTATATATATTATATCATATAACTTTTATGTGATTTAATTTCATCAACTATAATTTTATCTGGATTAGAATGAGAAATATTATATTTTCTCTCCCTAAAGCCTCTCCAACTTATAAGTGTTCCAAAATTATTGTGATCTTCTAATTGTAATCTTTTAATCAACTACCATCTAATTTAAGATTTTATTAACAAATGTATTAACATGGTTAATAATTTGCTCAATTTTGGATATTGATGGCACTTCACGTGAAAGCAAATTTTTCCCTAAAACGATTTATGTATCGCAGAACCACGTTGTGCGCATAAACTACATCCAGATATGTGAAACGATTTGTTTGATCTATGGCACACACGCCAATTGCAAATGCACGAGTTTCATAAATGTTTGATATTATGCAGTCGCATGGATTGGGATAGATCCAAACACGAATGTACTGCTGAAGATGGAGGAGTTTTTTCGGAAAACGCATTTATAGAGTCGAAACTGTTGAATAATCGGAGTATTAAGGTTACTAAGAGCATTTATCAGCGACCTCCATCAAGGTAAAAAGGCGTGACAAACTATAAGAAAACTATTGGATAGAATTTGTTAAAATTTTAAATTTAGCTTCTTGAATTTTTCGAAAAATAATTAAATTTTTTGCCAGACGGTAAATAACGTTTAAATTGAAAAAATATCTAAAATCGCAACTATCTAAAGTAATTTGGCATCGCTTCGGGTGATCAAAGGCAGAAGAATAAGAAAAACCTATCCTACTCTCTCGATATTGCCGGCCAGCGCGGTGGCACATCGTGTCTGGGAATAGCGATGCTGTCTCATTGTTCAATAGTAATGACTTATGCTGTTCCGCAGCCAAATCCCAAATCTGACCACGCGGCCCGCTGTTAAATACTCTTATCTATAGGCAACATACAGCACTTTATTTATTCACAATTTATAATAGGTTGTTTAGATGTATTGGTATTACTGATTCTTATTACTATACAGGGTCCTGCATCTCACCTCCCGTCTTCTACAGCTCAGTTATTGATTAAGTTAGAGTTTTGATATCTTTCAAACTTTTTCCGTATCTTAAGGCGCGTTTCAGGAAAATATTTTCATTTATACAATGTGTCCCAAAAAAGTGTGTTGTCATGATGATATATTTTTTTAGATTTCATGCCATATATTTTGTTACTTCCTTGGATGCCTCTTGTGGTTAATGCTCCTAAAAATTTATTGTAATCGGTGCAGTAATATCCGCAAAAAAAATAAAAGCCAAGAAAAATCAGTTTTGCACCACTGGTGTTAAAAATTAATTAAAAATGGAAATAGTACCGCATTAATAACATTATACAGGATGCTTATTAAATAAGGTCCAATAATATTGTTAACCAAGTTTGATTTATTGAATTTTACAGGGTGTCCAAAATTTCGTGTCAAACCTTCCGAACTTTAAAGCACTTCTTATTTCATATTTTCAATTGAAGCCCCTGTATATTTTTATAACATTCGATGCGAAATTAAAAATCAAATAATTTTTCTTAATACAACCCTATCGCAATTCGTGACACAGTCAGAGTTATTTGCCGAAAACTAATTTTATCAACTATTCTACAGCCATTTTAATGAATATGAATCGAAGGTGGCTTTGAAAAACAATTTATTGACATTAGTGCATCACAGTAAAACCATAAACAAAATACTAAAATTAATGACATACTAGATTCGATATGTCTTTCGTTCTCTTGAAAGCACAAATGATGAATGAGTATAATGCCACTCTGCGTAATAATTCGGATATAATGTTTTGAAATGCGTTTCGTATTCTTTGCTGCATATTGTCTGGTGTTATTGGAGGTTCCTGATAAACAATTTCCTTAACATAGCCCTACAAAAAAATCTAATTTAGTTAAGTCGGGTGATCGGGGAGGCCACTTGTTTGACTCTTCTCTTCCAATCCACCGATTTGGGAAGGTTGTATTGAGATGATCCCTCACTTGAAATGCCCGTTAAAAAAATGTTCCCCAATAATTTAACCCCCCCCCCCCCCCCCCCCCCCCCGATATTAATTGACCATCTGTGTTGTTGATTAACCTGCCTAAATACCCTTGGATTGTGGTCGAAATAATAATGTAAGTTATGACGATTCAGAAATCCATTTTTATGAGTTGCCTCATCAAAAAAGTCAAAATTTATAATAATTTTAGATTTCGCCCAGTTGCAAAATTCGACGCGTTGTTCAAACCCTTGTTCAAAGAGTTCTTGATGAAATTGGTAATGATAATTCTGGAAATGGTTGTCCTTTAAAATCCGTTCAATGGTTCTTTCGCTTACATCCACGGCATCAGCGACTGCTTGTTGACAAACGGAAGGATTTTCCGTAACAGATAATAACACAGCCAATTGATTTTTTTTAGTTCGAATAGGTTTATTTCTCACTGGTTTTGTATAGTTTACATTGCACGTTTGTATAAACTTCTTTAATAGGTTATGTAAGCTCCTTTTGTCTGGATGTCTTCGTTCCGGATAACGCTGTGCGTAAACTCGACTTGCCAAAAGAGAGTTCCGCATTCTATTAATATGAAAATCATATCTACGCATTCTTCTCGGTTGAACTCCATGACAAATAATAATTGCGTATAAACAGCTTAAATAATTAATAATAAGCTTAGACTGTTTGGAATTTTTACATTGCTAAAGTCAAAATGGACTTTGATACCCATGTCAACAAATTGTTTTTCAAAGCCATCTTTTTATTCATTAAAATGTAGAATAATTGATAAAATTAGTTTTCTGTAAATAACTCTGAATGTGTTACGAATTGCGATAGGGTTGTAATATGGAAAAATGTTTGATTTTTAATTCCGCATCGAACGACATAAAAATATACAGGGGCTCCAATTGAAAATAAGAAAAATAAAGTGCTTTAAAGATTAGAAGGTTTGACACGAAATTTTGGACACCATGTTAAATTCGTATCAATCTAACTTAGTTAACAACATTATTGGACCTTATTTAAGCACCCTTTATAATGTTATTAATGAGGCACTATTTCCATTTTTGCGATCCACACGTTGCAAAACTGATTTTTCCTGGTTTTTATTTTTTTTTTCGCGGCACTACTGCATCGATTTCAATAAAATTTTAGGGGTATGTAAGTAAATACCAGAGGCATCCAAAGAAGTAAGAAAATATATGGCATGTAATCTAAAAAAAAACATATCATCATGACGTCACACTTTTTTTGGGACATCCTGTATAAACGAAAATACTTTCTTGAACCGCACCCTAAGATACGGAAAATGTCTGCAAAATATCAATATCCTAACTTAATTAATAACTGAGCTGTAGAAGACAGGAGGTGAGATGCAGGACCCTGTATAAGAATAATTGTAAACAGGCATCTGCGCCCTTTCTCATCATTATAACTTAGCCAATAGAACATTGAAGAAAACCATATTGTTATTATTTAATATCTGCCCAAATAGATAAAGAAGTATAAAAATACGGAACCCAATGAACGCTACATGGTGTCAGGTGTGGGGTCTATTTGTTTACAAATTATATCTCCTTTTTCTGGTTTGCATACATCAGGCATTGTTTCCGCTTTCAAAGAAAATTTATATAGTTGTCCAGGAAATGATCCCAGCCCTTCAAAACAGATTTGTAATTTTCTATTCCTTCTTTCTTAGAAGAAAATGTTATTATTTTATTTATATTAGTTATTGTTTGAATTACATTTGATTTTAGACTTGACTCCAATCCCAATATAGGTTTGCTCTCAGCTCTTACAATAAAAATTAAATTAAGGAGTTTTTACTTCTAATTTTACAATTTATCTATGAAGATCCTATGATATCTATACTGACCCCTCCATAGGTTGTAAGATTGACGTTAGCTGATATGATTTGTGCTACTGTTGCAGCTTTTCTTATAGTCTTCGCAGGTAGGGTGTACTCCCGTATCTAACTTAAAACAAATTCCAATATTATTAATAAAAATATTATCTAAAATTTCAGTCTTTAACTCATTGTATGTTTTATTTTCAGTTGCTAAAGATTGCACCAATCTAGAAAAAATTCATCACCGGACGATAGTTAATTTGTTGATATTCCATGCTATTTTTATCCTTATTTTTACAATAACAACACTTAAAATGGTTAGGTTTTTACATACCGAAGAAAATTTGCCAAATTCAGAACATTGAAAATAAACATATTTTGCGTTATATTTTCCGCATTTCTTTTTGAAATTGTTTTTATAATGATTGTTTTGGTACTCCTGTATCAGGACCATCGCGCCTGTGGTAGAGCACACACTTCAATTACATAGCTGCAGTTCAGTGGCGTAACTACCGTCGGTCTGGCCGGTTAGATTGTCCAGGGCCCCGAGCATCAGGGGGCTCCCAAAAGTGGTGAACGAAAAAAAAAATTTTGTTTAAATTGCTCTGTTGACTTTTTGTAGAATTGAAACGATCAAATAAAAGTTTTTAGTGAAAAAGCTGATTTTTCAGATTTTCATATTCGTTATCTACCTTTTATATTTTTACGTTTTTTATGTTCTCAATTTCAAATTTGCGCGCCATCGCGGGTATGCATATATTAGGTTTGTTCCAACACCCTATTTTCGGATCGTGCTAGAACCGTTGAGAGTTTGAACATCTCCGTATCCATACCTGGAATGTCGTACAGCACCAAATTACCGTGAACTTGAATACCTAAACAATCCATGTCCCCGAAATTCCCGTTCGATTCCCTTTCTACTCTTATTCGGTTCCCGTAATATTGAATGAAATCCCGGTTTTGAGATATTAGGAACCACATGGGAAGGAAACGGAAATCCGTTGGATTACCATAACATTCCCGTCAAGTTCCCGGGAATGTAACGGGAATTTGGTTCTATACGGGATACATCCTTTTAAAATTCTAATCTTTAAATATTATAAATATTATTGCAAGCAGGCGGCGGGGGGGGGGGGGAAATAATATAACATATTTCCCTGGTAAAGGCCCCCTTCTGGGAAATTGTCTGGGGCCCCCGTTTATATAGTTACGCCACCACTGCTGCAGTTTGCTAAAGGACTTTAATTATTTTTCTCTTCAGTTTTGCACATTAAAAACAAACCTGTTTGACCCGTTGATGTATAATTTCAATTGAGTGTGTGTGTGTGTATTGTGAGATATTCTAAGAAACAAAACCTTATCGTATTTTTGCTATCGTAGTTAAAATGTTTATAACGATAGTAAAAATGTTCTCTCGGTGCAGACAGTATATGAAACTCATGCATTAGCAATTGGCGTTTGTGCCATAAATTAAAGAGTTCCTTTCATTGTAAATTATGCGCCCAACAGGATTTTGCGATGCGTTGCAGAAAAAATTCTATTACGAGAATATTAGTTTCATGTGGAACTTCTAGGAAACCTTGTAAGTATATCACGAAGCTAGGACAGGCCCCGTATATTCAATTCTGATCGGCATTTTACCGTAACAAAAACTATCAAAGGTAATGAAATCGAACTGGCCTTCCGCTAACCGTAAAATATTCCTACAATGTCTGTTATTTATGCCTGCATGTGTGAAACCAATTTAGCCGGCAACACCACCACACTGCATTTCATACATATAAAGCAATTTTCGAACAGTGAACCAATTTGTTAAAACCAGACCCTCCGACCAAACCACCGGATACAGATTTATTCACTTTATACATGTTTGATAGATATCGATACATTGCGATAATGAGATAAATATACAGGGTGGTCTGTAATGCGCCATACAGCAACCACAGATGCTAAACATGAAAATAATAGGTTTGAGCTAAATATTCCCTGGGAATAAGTTGATGGTTAATGAGATACGGGGTGATAAAGTTGAAGCCCTAAGGTTTTTTTATAGCTCAAGTTATTTTTGCGATAGATACATGAAAATTTGTAAGGTTTTTGTGGAGGATTAATATGAGTCTATTTCTGTTTATCAAATGACTTAAAAATGCGAACCGCGCACTTCTATGCATTTTCTTAAATCATTCACCAAATATCGTCTTACTTTAAATAAAGTTATTTCCAAGGATCTTACAACAAGGAGGATTCGGCTTTGGTGCACACTATTCGAAGAATAAACAACTCACATTCTTAGGTAGGGTGTAAACATTTTTCCAGGAAATCAATCGGGGTTCTCTTAAAATTAGTATAATTTCAGACATTAAGTCACCTTCGAGCGTTCGGAATTTACTTTTCATGAAGCTTTTATTGGAACGGCCGTCTTTCATACCTGATGTCATGTTTGACACTACCGAATTAATAATTGTTATATTTATAATTATTGTTAAATATTTTTGTGCTTGTTTGTTAAATTAACGTATCGTTTGTGGAAAAAATATTAATTCTTAACTCAATATGGTAGGACTTTGTCAAGTCTGGCATAAACTGGAAAAAATATAGACTTTTGAGTCACGTCCGTCGATTATTTGTTTTTCCTAACCAAGACATATCAAACCGATTAACTGGAGCAATGAAATCAGAAACAGACAGAAGATAAAAAGAGA
Source organism: Barypeithes pellucidus (assembly GCA_963991005.1). NCBI lineage: Eukaryota > Metazoa > Arthropoda > Insecta > Coleoptera > Curculionidae > Barypeithes > Barypeithes pellucidus. Next base: position 47,635,615 of record OZ022560.1, read on the forward strand.
TGGGAATTCTACAGATAAAATCCCCATCTCTTTTTGTTATGTATATTTTCCTAATAGTAGGTTTCACATTGACTTGTACAAAGCAGATAGAAATACCGGGTCCATGTTTGTTTTAAGTCTATAGTTATTTCTATATGAATTACGTTGGATTTTTGGCGGTGGACATTTTTAACATTTGTTGAAATTATGTTAATTCTCTAGTTTTTAGTCAAAACTGAATAATTATTTTTGTTGGAATTAAAAAGTTCAAATACAATGTTGTTTAAAAACTCAAATATCTCGGAAACGGATTGATTTAACAAAATAAATGGCATATACCTTTTTCCTTTAGAAACTACCATTCCATTATACATTTCAATCAGAACCACAATATAGTTATGTAGAGTGTAACAAGGGCCTTCTTACAAGTTACTTAAAAAATTGCAATAGATTCGTCACTAGTCCACAAAACCCCTCAATTACAAGATTATATAGCAAAAACAGCTTTAGCTATGAAAAAAAAATTAAAAATTAAACTTTAACACTGTATCTTATTAACGTAATCATTTAACATCATTTAACTTGAAGCATCTTTAGCTTGAACCAATTATTTTCAAAACAACTCAAACAGTACAATTTATTAAATACCTATACAGTTCGTTAATCCGGATCTGTACTAGTCCGGCCCTGTCAGTAATTCCTCGATTTATTTTGATAATACAGATTTTCATTATTCAAAATTGCACTATCTCTATTCAGGCATTTTAAAGTAATAATATTGAACAATCCGGCATTTGTCGTTACGGGTAACGATACCTTGATTAACTAACTAAGAAAACTTCACGAACGTTTATTTTGTAAATCCTTTACTGTAGAAAATAGAAACAGGTAATTTCTTATTTCATGAAAATATCCTATAACCAAATGTATTATGTATTATAACAATAAAATACATTTGAATATTTGCTGTGTTCTTTATTACACATGTTAAAATGTATGTTTGTATGTGCTTACTTAATATCAATAATAATATGTACATAATAAAAGTTAGATACATAGAACAACATTACATACATATTTGTATTGAAAGTTATATATACAGGGTGTTATGGAAATGACGTATTATATTTAAACCGGCAATTCCTGAGATGAAAACAAATTGAACAAAAATATCCAAAAATGGCGCTTTGAATTATTAAGCGAAATTGTACACTTTATATGAAATCTGAAAATTTACGGCCGCTACTGACGACGGTCGCAATGAATAAAATAAAGTATGCTGTGTGAAAACACGTCAGCGTATTTCGGCCGGTGTTGTCATATCTACACGGCAAACTCTTTAAAAAGAAATTATAATTTTAATAATTTTTCATTTTATCGTTTATGAACAAATATGATTCCAGAAAACCGACGGCGAAAAACGTTTTGCAAAGCAAATAATAGTAATATCACACATAAATTTCAAATTTGTCACAAGAACAGGAAAGTAAAAGATCAAACGTCATTGAATTTCTGAATGATTATCTTTCAAAATCTTTAAAAAAAATTTAATTTTTAGGAAAAAAACTCTTGCCAAACTTAATGTTAAACTGAAATTGCATATAAATTATAAAAATTACTTATTTACTTGTAGTTATCTTATCACTAAAGAGCGGGACATCCAGGCACATAGTTGTTACTTCTTTTTAATAAGAACACTTTATGCACGGGACACAGATTTTCACGGCAACACTTAACAACATATAGTGGAAGAGAACTAATAAGTTTTTTTGGAAAGACACACAAACACATCAGATTATTAGATTTTATTACAAGCGACGTGACGAAATTTGACTTGTGACGCAATTTAGTTTCGTCAATAAAAACAATATTCATAGTTTATTTATGGAGTGTCAAGATACACGCGTAAACCGAAAAATATTACACACGACACAACAAAGACCGCCCCGGTTGCTTGGGTATTGGTTATTCGACAAAAGCTCTATATCCCACCGGTGTCTGACAGCCCGCAGTCGCTAGCTGGTACCCATAAACAAACTACGTCTGCTCAGTCGAGCTGAGTGTGTGACAAAGATGGGAAGATGGCAGTGTAGCTTTTCTCACTTCGTAATTTGAACGCAGGGTTGTTCTAGGGCGTAATTTTGTACCGAATTCGGTACACTTTACAAAGTATTGGCACGTAGGTACATCTTTCGAGTTTTTGGTACACTGTCCATTCAAGGATTTGTTTTATTATGTAGGGCTGTTGAAAGTAACGACTTTTACAATTCTATAAAATTGTACCGAATTTTATAAAAATGTACCAGCACGGCACCTAAAAAAGGATGCTACTTCACTGGACAAAAACTTTAAAAAACTTTGGATGGACAGTTTACCAAAAACTCGCAAGATGTACCAACGTGTCAATACTTTATAAAGTGTACAGAATTTGGTACAAAAGTACGCCCTAGAACAGCCCTGCGTTCAAATTGCAAAGTGAGAAAGGCTACACTGCCATCTCCCCATCTTTGTCACACACTCGGCTCGACTGAGCAGACGTAGTTTGTATATGAGTACCTGCTAGCGACTGCGGGCTGTCAGTATAAAACAGACACCGGCGGAATATAGAGGTTTTTGTCGAATAACCAATACCCAACCGGTCGGTCCTGCAGCTGTTTGTTCGGGTCGTTGTGTTGTGCGTAATATTTTTCGGTTTACGCGTGTATCTTGTTACTCCATAAATAAACTATGAATATTGTTATTATTGACGAAACTAAATTGCGTCACAAGTCAAATTTCGTCGCGTAGCGTGTAATAAAATTTAATAATCTGATGTGTGTGTGTGTGTCTTTACAAGAAACTTATTAGTTCTCTTCCACTATATCTTGTTCAGTGTGAAAATCTGTGTCCCGTGCATAAAGTGTTCTTATTAAAAAGAATAAACAACTGATTATGTATGTGCCTGGGTGTTCCGCTCTTTAGTTATAAGATAAATACAAGTAATTAATTTTTATAATTTATATACAACTTTAGTTTTACATTAAGTTTGGCAATATTGCCATTGGGTCTGGGTGAAATTTTGTAAAGTAGCGCGGACTGACCGGTGAGTAGAGTGTTTGTTACCCCACTTTTAAAAGGTCAATTTAAAAAAAAAATATGTGTGCTTCTCTAGGACATCCAAGGAGTCACCCATTTAAATATAATACGTCATTTCCATAACACTCATTAGATTCTACTGTAGTTACAGCAGTCGCGTTCGTTATTGTCATCTAGATATGAAGTAATTTTTGGTCACATGACCAGATAAGTTGGAGTAATCTGCCATTAAAAGATGATATAGACCAGATGTTAAGTTAAGAAACATAAACCTTGCATGAAAATAATAAATTTGCTAAAAGGTTTCATTTTATAAATTTGTTTTCCTTACTTCCTCATCCGATGATTTCCATAGATATTTTATTAGTTACGTTCAATTTATATGTTTGTTGGCTTTAAGCGTCAAAAAGTCTGTTTTCTTCATTTTTTAAACAAATATTCAAAATACACCCAATATAACCAAACCGGAATACAATTTACGGTTAATAAACCTTATTAAATATTATTTTCAGCTCGTTCACAATGGTCGGTCCAGAAGGTTCGCGCAAAACGAACTTGATCTGTTGTCTAGATGTAAAAAAATAGCCCGAACAAACCCGAACCAGATTGCCTTCTCTACATCCCGACGACTAAATAAAGGACGCTATTATAATATTGCCGTTTATCATAAAGAATTATTTTAATTTCTTTGCTACCAGCCAATCCGAAATTCTCACGCAATTTTTTACATTTTTAGCAGATGAAGTTAGAAAATGGCATCGTTTGTTTAAATTTTGACATTTTTTTTACTTTTTGTATGTATCAGTATCTCGACACTTTGACCGTTCGTGGTTATCGGCTATCTTTGTCTAGTAGCAATCGAACACACCCAGTCGCGGCGGTGCCAGAGGGGCTATAGCCCGCTCCCCTTATGACTAACATTTGAAATGCGGTGAGGTAAGGTTCAATGGCTTAGCAGTCGTGAACATAAATACGTTGCGGGAGATTGACGTCCATGAAGTGGTTGGTTGGTTGGTTGGTTGGTTGGTTGGTTGGTTGGTTAAAGGCGGGGGTCGAACAAACCCGAACAAACCCGAACCTCAAATCACTGCAGCCTTCCGGCTTATTGTGTACCCCGATCTTGTTAGAAGATGTTTGTTCCTTCTATGAGGTCCAGTAACCTTCTACCAAGCTTGTCATGTGGGAGGTTGTCACCACGTTGTATGTTCCCGAAGATATTTTGTCTTCTGCGGGACAGCGCTCAGCAGCGGTATATTATGTGTGAGGCGGTTTCATCCTCTTCGCCGCAGAGTCTACATTCAATGGATCCGTTGCATAGCCCTATCCGTTGAAGGTGTTTTCGCAAGTGGCAGTGGCCTGTTAGCAGACCCATCACTTGTTTCAACTGGGGCCGCGTCAGGGTTAGCATCCCATTCGATAGCATTTTCGATGGTTTTCTCATTACGGCCCGTGCTTGTATTAGACCAGGTAACTCTTGCCATCGAGATAGGTGTTGCTTTTTCGACCATCTATCTAATGTTGTTTTTGTTGCCTGTTGCCTTAAGAGCAGCTTGGCTGTCCGAAAGGATGTAAATCTTTTGGTCGTGGTAGCCCTTTTCAAGATTTTGTAGTACACATGCTTGTATGGCATGAACTTCCGCTTGGTATACTGTGGCGTAGGTCCCCAGAGGAATGCTTATGTCCATCCTTTTCCCCAAATATACCTGCGCCCACACCGTTGGCTGTTTTTGATCCATCGGTGTACCAAACTAGACCCTTGTCGAACGACGGGGATGCACTGTTTGTCCATTTATCAAAGTTCCAGTCAATCTTGAAAGGCTTTGTGAAATCGTATGTTGCTTTCATACGATCAGATTGCATATCCAAGAGCTCATCGTTGATTAGATCCGTGGCTCTTGTGTATCCAATTTTTACGTGGTGTTGTGTGCATTCCCCATTTGTGATCATCCTTGAGGCGCTGCAAATAGCCTCCATTCTGATGTGGATGTCTAGGGGTATTAGTCCCAGTATGACTTCCATTGCTGCCGTGGGGGTACTTTTCATCGCCCCACTGGTACACAGGCAGGCCAGCCTCTGCAAACTGTTAAGTTTGTTTGCTGTCGTAATCTGCTGTGTTTTTGTCCACCAGACTACAGACGCATATGATCAGGGGTCTGATGACTGTGACATAGAGCCATTGCATCATCTTTGGCTTGAGTCCCCAGGTTTTCCCAACCAAGCTTCTGCACAGCATTAGGCACATTTTTGCTTTGTTTTGTTAGGTTTTTGTTTAATTGTTGGTTCCATGTCAGTTTGGCGTCCAAGGTTAATCCCAGATACTTTACCTCGCTGACTGTGTTTATCCGTTCACCAAAGATTTTCAGGTCGTTGTAGTTCCCTGTTTGTCTTCGTTTGGTGAATGTGAATAGCAGTCTTTGCGGCGTTGACTTTGAGACCCGCCCTCATACACAAACGCTGCACGATATTCAGAGCTCTTTGCATAAGCTCTGCTAATATTGTGGGATGCGCTCCTATGATGAGTATTACTACATCATCTGCATAGCCTTGGGCGTAAAAGCCCTCAGCATTGAGATATGCCAGTAGCTCATCTATCACCAAGTTCCATAGGAGAGGCGAGAGTACCCCTCCCTGTGGATATCCTTGTATTACTGCTGCTTCTATGGAGTCGCCGTGTAAACTGGTTTTGACTTGCCGGTATTTTAACATGTTGTGAATCCACATACGTGTGGTTTCATCGATACAATGTTCACTGGCAGCTGATGTCATCGCGATGCTGGAGGCGTTGTCAACAGCCCGCTCTATATCGATGAAAACGCTCAGAGCAATCTCTTTCTGATGTATGGCTGCTTGGACCCTTGATATTAGGTTGTGCAGCGCAGTCTCACAAGATTTTCCCGGTTGATAGGCATGTTGATGTTTATGGAGGGGTTTCTCCGTGAGTGCCCTGTCTCTTATATGCCTATCAATGAGTTTCTCCAACGGTTTAAGGAGGAACGATGAAAGGCATATCGGGCGAAACGCCTTGGCCTCGGTGTACGGAAAACGTACACCGAGGCCAAGGCGTCCAGGCTTGGGGATGAAAATTACGTTTGCCGTTCTCCATGCCTCGGGAACATATCCCCAGGCAATACAAGCACGGTATATTCTGCAGAGGTGTGGCACTAAGTGTTCTATCCCTGCTTGCAGAAGAATGGGATAGATTCCGTCTAGCACCGGAGATTTGTAGGGTTCGAACGTCTCTATTACCCACTGACAGTATCAGCCGCTATTTTCCAGTCCTCCTTCTTTGCTCTGTGAGCAAGGTTCACTGTTTCATGTCTGGCTTCCGGTTGTGTGATTTTCGAACCCGGAAAGTGCACTTGAAGAAGAGTTTCAAGAGTCTCTCCTTCATTTATAGTGTAATCCCCTGTTGGTTTTAATAGTGTGCCAACTGATTTTGATTTGTCCTTGGCGAGAATTCGGTGGATGCGTGCTGCTTGGGAAGTTGTTTCCACTTTCCCACAGAATTTCCTCCATGAATCTCATTTGGCTTTCCTTAGAGCTTTGTTGTACTCAGTAAGAGAGCGGGCGTATCTGTCCCAGTCTCCTGTGATTTTTGCTCTGTTGAAAAGTCTTCTAGTGTCTTTTCTTAGGTTTGCCAGGTGTTTGTTCCACCATGGCACCTCTTTCTTTTTCCCCTGGGTAAACATATGCCATGATAATGGCGTCCTGAAGTTGATCCACGGATAGGTCTATATCTATGGTACTTTGCAGATTGGTTTTGATAGAGGTCAGACCCTGCTTCAGTTGATCTCTATATGATTCCCATTCTGTGTTACGGGGGTTACGGTAGGGCGCTGCTTCCCCGCCGCAATTCCGAAGTGCGAACTCAATGTGCCTAAGGTCGGATGCAGATAGTTCGTTAGACACTCGCCAGTCTATAACCGCATCTAGTAGGCGCGTTGTGACTTCTCTCCGCGTCATCATGTACTGCCCGCTCCTCATAGTTTTTTAACTGATAAATAAATAAAACCAGAAATGTCGGTGCGGGGTTTGAACCAGCGACTCTCAGATCGCCACGCGTACACTCTGCCACTAGGCCACCGAACCATACATATCAACGATAGCAAATAGATGTGTACATATATACATGTACGCATTGTTTAGTGCCATGGAAACCATATTCAAAAAATGATATTTGCTATCTTGATGTATAGTATTACCTACGTTGTTTCACCACCTGCGCTTATTTCAAAGTTATGTCTAATTTGACAATGGAAAAGTCAAAATTACATTTATCTTCTATTAATAATTTTAATTCAAAATAATACTAAGTGGATGTTTGATGTGGTTGTAAATAAAATAGTATACAAACCTCGGTGAAAAGTTTCATTACTGTCTCGAGGGGTCTAGGACAGTTCGGCGCGACCGTTGCGGCGTGGCCGATTCGGCGCGAGAGGACAGTTGGCGCGAATGGATATTATACAAAATATTCTTATTTTTGCGAACAGAAAAATGTAATCGGTCAGCCAAAGTGGCTAGTTGGTCAGCAACTTATGGACAGCAAACATTTCTGAATCGTGACAGTGCCCTGGGAAAACAAGTGAAAACCCGCCCCCGCTACATCTTTTGTAGCCGATTTCCTTCTGTATTCGGCAAAAGAATACACAAGAAAGTTACATAAATTGACAGTGCCCTGGGACCTCTGAAGTAACTGCTTCTAGACAAGTTTCTTTCTTTAACTTTAACATGTTAACGTTTACTTCGAAATATGTTTCCTTTGCCAATTTGCCGTAAAATATAAAATGGAGTTGCATCGCGTTGGTCTGTCTCGCGCCGAACCGTCCCGCGCCGAACTGTCCCCGCATCGAAACGCCCGAGCCGAAAAGTCCCATTTCCGTCTCGAGAACTACCGACCCTCTCGACAGAAATGAAACACTTTCCACCTCGGTACGTAATAAACTATTAATAAATGACATTTGAGTCTTGTTTTAAACTATTACTTGTAAGCAACCACTGCGGCCTGCCGTATAACCTTGAAATAATGCAACCCATTACAGAAACTAATTTAACATTATATAGTTAATTAACGTTCATCGTAGGAGGGAAATTTCGGATGTTATCGGTCCATTTATGTTAGATTTTTTAAAGATTATCTCTTTAAAATACGGACTATTTTGCAAAAATTATTAAATAACTAGTGGTGGCTACTCAGAGGAAGTAGGGGAGGGAAAGGTACTATTCGGCGCGACCGATCGGCGCTGCCGACTCGGCGCGAAGTCAATCGACGCGACCGATTCGGCGCGAAGACAATTCGGCACCGCGCCTATTAATAAAGTTTATATTTTAGTTCATGTGTTCCATACCATACAAATAAAAAAAATACCAAAAGAACATTAGCCTTACATTATTTAATTCCATATCCTTTACATTTTTATATTAAAAATTATTGCAATTATAAGGATTTCTAAGAAGCTCTTTAGTCTTATCTTATATATATATATATACCCGAACAAACCCGAACAAACCCTTTGAAAAAAATAATAACAATAAATTCAATTGTTTCGTCTTCTATTGCAATTAATTTGCAAATATGTATATGTATAATATACATAAGTGATGAATCATCATCACATACGGATATCAGCTCTCTCAACGATGCACTTAAGGCTAACGCTGATCGAGAATTCTGATTTTTATATTCCGTATTAATAGATTTGAATCGCAGGTCTCACAACGATGCACTAAGCTAACTTCATTCAAGAATCCTGGTTCATAGAAAAATAAAAAAATATATTAAATATTTCTTATAATAGACGAAAATTTTTATATGGAGTCATATTTTATCACACTTCAATAAAATTTTAATTACATAAAATCACTTCTTTCGGTTTACTTTTACTAAAAAAAAAAACAATCGCTTAACTCAATGCCATCAATCAGTCGCTGTTACATCCTCCGTGCCATACTCGAGAAGCCAAAAAATGCGCCCAGTATCAAATAAATTAAAAAAATTCGAGTCATCTTTAAAATAAAATTTAAAAAACAAACACGATATAAATACAAGGTATAATCTAACTTACAGTCCTTTAACACTTTCAAAATTTTAACAGATACTTTGGGTCCCCTTTTCCATAACGCCATGTGCCATTAGTCCCACGTTGAGTACGAGCGGCTTTTCGCCTCACTTTTCTTCAACAAAGGCCTCACACGTACATTCGCCTTCGTAGGCATGGTCTGGTCATTCGAAATCTGCTTTCTATTAAACTTTGGACGTATAGATGTTTTAAAGGTGTACCATTGAAGGGCTTGTGGTGGTATGACCCCTTCATAATTAACTGCCTTGCACCTTCCATTTTTGCACTAATTTCACTGAACTAAACTTTTTATTCACTAATATATGACTAAGTCCACTGGCAGGATCGCCATGTAATAGATGTTGAAGGTTCGTAATAAAACATCAGCGGACATTAGCGATGCTAAACGTATATTTTAAGAACTACATCTTAACTCAGTCTCAATATTAATAATGTACTCGAAAAAGGGTTGATAATTAATTCATCTCTCTCGTGTTACAATCATACTAACTTATATTATCCTATTATAACCTTAACTACTTAACCTTAACCCATAAGGTTCATGTCATTGTTATTGTTATATTATTATATCTGTAATTACAACATTAGCACGTCTGACCATCGATCGTGATATTGAAATTAGAACCAATGTCAAATAATACTATAACAATAATAAACATAACTGTTTTACAAGAAATGAGTAAAAATAGAATATGCCTCTATTTTTACCTCACAAAGTACCTACTTCACAAAGTACCTACTTCACAAAGTATCTATGTATGATCTCTTTATTGGTACCTGATTATATTGTATTATTTTATTATATTTTAGGGCCGATCTTATTCGTGGACACTCCTATGGAACAAGACGGTAAAGAAGGAACTGATATTCTTGTTAAATGCGAGGCAAGGGGGGCATTTATTAGCTGGCTTATAGATGACGAAACACCACAAGGTAAAATTATTGTTTATAAAAATATTACAATATGACAGAAGAAATTTACATCCCCATTATACAGAGTGAGTCAACGATAAAGTTAATTTTCTCCTTTAGGTTAAGAATTAGATAAATATTCGAAATAAAAAAGTTGTAATGATTATGCACATTATGAAATTACGTTGGAGTATACAGAGTCGCCCACAAACACGTGACGAATATAACTTAGGTTTTTTTTTAAATGGAAAATCCTATATTTATATAAATTTTTGAAATATTCATAAAATTCTGAATATTTTTATAAATAATGTTATATATCTAAATCCGATAAGTTTCAAAGAGTTTTAATTTTATTTAATTGTGAATACCTACACTGCCTTTATAAATTATAGATTCAAATTTGATAGGGAGACTACATGGAGCTAAGGAAAATGAATTATGGAAACAAATTTATCTCGGCTTTTATAAGGCGTTCAAAATAAATTTTCGAACTTTAAATTAAAAAATCTCGGGATCTTTAAATATCACACCTTATATATTTTATTTTTCTCTGATAGAATATGTAATTGTCTTTAACTTTTGTTTAGTATATCATATCTTTATTATATATACTTTTCGACATATTTAAATTTTTTTCGATTTTTCATTTCCTAGATTTATATGTTAACATCATAATTACCTACCATGAAAAAACAAAAGTATAGGTACTGTCAAGACTTTAACATACTGAAATAGAAAAGTTTCTTATTTGATGTAAGAGAAATTTAAGAAGTAATTCAACAAGATAAGACAATTCTCATACGGACATTATCCCCAAGTTAAACGGCCGTGAATTCATTCAGTGGCCTCCTCGATCTCGTGATCAATCAATTTTTTCTTACAGCTTATCGGTTACACTGTTCTTTTTAAAATGTTTGTTATCATTCTGCCATAGGTCTATTTTGAACTTCTGATACCAAAATTTCCTTCTGACAAGACATCGTTACATGATCCTTTTGACAAAATAGGTGGTACGAGTGGCAACACAATACAAAGTAGGACTTATGGTTAAGCGATTTTTTTACTATAGCCACTCTAATTAAGTTTGATCGGGTTTGTTTGGGTTTGTTCGATTGTTTTATGTGGCTCAGTCGTCGACGATTTATCTCTCGCGATAAATCGGTCGCAAACGTGGCGGTACCCTTTATTAATTTTTTTTCTAATTTAATGAAATTATCAATTCCCTATCGTAGGCGGCTGTGAACCGTGCTGACAGAAACAAGCAGGCCAACTGTATGGCCTTCGCGTTCGTCAGACATTACTCCTTCCGATTTTCATTTTTGGGGCTCTTTAAAAAATATATGAAAAACGTTACAATAATGTTGATGAACTAAAACAATCTATTATTAATATTATCAATAACATCGATGAGCGAACCGTTCTGAAGGCTACAAGCAAAGTTTTGAAATGTGCTCACAAATGTATAGAAGTTAGAAGGAGATGTATTTGAATAGTTGATTTTAGTTTATAATACGTTAATTCTTGTTATTGGTTCACAACAGCTTGCGATAGGAAATGGATAATTTCATGAAATCAAAATATTTCCGTTATTATTCATTTTAGCGGTAGCGTAGTAAAGGAAAAATTTTGTTTAGAATTTCACTCTCTATCAAACCGTTATAGCAGATATAAAAAAAACTTTTTACCGAATTTTGTATGCTATTTATTTACAACCATATATTTTAAATGCAAGCGATGTTTTTGGTAACAAATATAACTATTTGAAAAATTAACAAAGTGAGGCCCCTGTAGAACCACAAGCTTCGCCACCATCAACAAATAAAAAAATCGTTATCAACAAATTTTGGTTATTTAATGAATTTTCATAGTTACCTAGATGGAAAGTAACATTTTCTCGGGTGGAAAATAATAGCCTTCCACCCGGGTAATGTCACTTTCCACCTAGATAAATGTTAAAGTTCGAAATATGTTCCTTTCAAATTTTTAAAATTTCTGAACTGACAACATTACATACATGGTTGTAAATAAATATTATATCTACTAATTTCTAGTGTTGTTTGGAAACTAAAAAATAATTTTTTTCTAAAACAATTTTTATTTTTAAGAATTTCCACGCATTATAAATTACATTTTAAAATTAATTGTTACTAGTCTTATATTTACAGTTATTTGACAATTATTACTTAGAAAAAGTAGGTATTGAACACTGGAGGAACATTGAAATTAGTGGGACTATTTTGCTTAATATTTTCCACATTAATAATTATATCTTTTTCAATAATATTAGATTTTTGCTCAGATTTTTGGAAAAATAGTACGTAGGTACCTCGTAGAAAAAGACACATTCCTGGACTCCGTATTGCTAGTCTCAGCTTGCGCTTCAACAAGAAATTCTTACGGTTTCCGGGAATGTGGAGTAATTCCTACTACGTATACAATGCACTATTTATTAATAATTAATTATTATTTAACAAGAGACAGTAATTGTGGAGTAAAACATTTAATGGCATGGCTGGAGTTTAATATCAGACGTGCAACCGATCATGTTAAATCACACAAGGTAATAAAAATACATTTTTGTGCCACATAACTTTTCCTCAGACTGCTACAGTTTATTATTTTTTTCAAATGCAACTGTTTGGCTATAAGATTAATTTATTTATTTTAATCAAAACACGCCATACAGGCACTAAAATATTACTCATAAAATAAACTTTTATTACGTATATGCAGTAAAACTTCTAATCTAGTACACAGGCATCAAAATTGCTCATTAGGTATTTTCCATATCGTTGTATTATACAGGGTGGCAACTGTTTATTTGATCACTGTGTGTATCGGTAATATTTAGAGGAAATGGGTAGTTTTCAAAACTTTTTTCGAATCCAGTATCGACCAGTGCCGAACTGTTTTGGATTCATGAGATACAGGACGATTTGTTAAAAACGTCTAAAATTAATTTGTTTCATAACTCGAAAGGTTTTGATTTTAAAAAACGTCCCTTAAAAAAAAATTTATATATTTTTTTTTCTATAAAATGGCGTTATGAGTTTTTTTATAACTTAGATATGAGGGGTATAGTTTCAAAGTATACAATCTCCATGTTTCCTAAATTCTCAGTAGAAGACAAAAAATAATAATTCATTTAAGACAAACAATTAAGATACGTTTTCTATTTTACTGTATTTATATCACATCTAAGAGTTATTTTACCAATTTTTTTTTCATAAAATTTTCAAAAACATTTGTTTTGAAAAAATATTTGGAGATTATAAATTATGAAAAGAACAATCGGGGTTTGTTTAGTTTGTCAATAAAGTAAGATTAGTTTTCTTTAATTATTATTTTTTGTATTCATTATAAAGAAACAAAACCGACTTTAAATTCAGTCAGGAAAAAACTTTTTTTTATGGTTAAACAAACACAAGCACTATAGGAAAAATCCATTAGGGCACTCTGGGAGTGGTGCGTGTGCTCAAAAAGCGATTCACGTTGGTTTGAATCGTTGGAGGTCATATTCATTGGGAAGAACGACCTCGGGAAGGTCGTTCCATAATGATGAAGTCCTCCAGATGAAAGAATTCTTAGATAATGAAGTTCGAGGAGTACTAAGCTTAACCACATATGAATGGGCGGCAGTGGTTCGTCGCGTATTTCTGCTATTCGCCGCTCTGGGCGGAATTAAGAGGGCAAGGTCAGCTGAGCACTTTTCATGAAAATATCTGTAAAAGAGAGTCAAATCCCCAACCCGTCTTCGATGAAGACTACAAAGAAGAAATAGCGAATTGGGTAGAAAATTCCACGTCCTCTTCGACTTTTTCACAGAGTCTCGTTTTATTATCGACGGTTTCGTTTCCTGGAACTGTGTCCTTTTCTATGAGGAATTTGTAAAAACTTAGACGTGGATCATTTTCCCGCTCATATCCGAATCGACACACTAATAAATTATTCACATCAACCTTTTTGTTGTTGTTAACCACATTTTGTTTCGAAATTTTTGCAAGATTTCCAATACTCTTATTATTTTTTGTTAACCAAACTAACATACAAACCTTACTGCCTGACCACGAATTATTATTGAAAAGTCGGTACAAGACTTTCCACGCATGAAAATAATTCAAAACTAACAACAAAAACCCATTGGAGATTGTACATGTACACTTTTGAAATTCGATTGTACGGTTCGAAACTGAAATGTCAATGGAGATTGTACTGTTTGAATTTAAGACTAGTTTTCTGCCTTCGAAATCCTTTGAAGATTCCCGGTTTTGAAAAGAACTTATGATTTATTCCGATTCAAGGCTACAAAGTGTAATGTAACATCTATCTCATGTTTCATTAAATATGGAGATTGTAAACTTTGAAACTATACCCCTCACATCATGGTCATCTTCAATTTTTTAAACACGGACCTGAATTTTTTATTTTATTGCTTCAGAGTAATTGCCCCAAATAAAATGATTTATCACTCAATTCTATTTACCTTAGTTTTGTCACAAATTATATATCATCAGGAAGGTTTTGAGAATTTCCTCGGTACGGCCTTGATTTTTTAAAATAATGCAGTAAATGTTATTTTCATTTGATTTAGCTGTAATTAAAATTATATTTACCAGAATTCGCCTAAAAACAACAAAACTTAAAAAATTCCTGTACCATGGTCACTTCGACCATGACTTCTTGTACGCGGTTGAATGTTTTAATTTGTACTTTGTAATAATTTTTAGTTTTGTTTGCCTTAGGTGAAATCTGGTTTATTTTTAGCTCATTTACAGCTAAATCAAATAAAAATATGATGTATATATTATTTTAAAAATTCAGGACCCTACTGAGAAAATTCTCAAAATTTTCTTGTGCCGAAACTAAGGGAAATAAAATTGAGTGACATCATTGCTTTTTTGTGTAAAAATACCCTCAAACAATAAAATAAATAATCCAAGTTAGTATTTAAATAATTGAAGTTGACCATTGATATCTAAGTTATAAAAAATAACATAAAAAACTGATAACGCCCTTTCATAGAAAATTATAAATATAGAATTTTTATTCAGAAGGGCATTTTTCTAAAATCAAATCCTTTCGAGTTATTAACTTTTAGACGTTTTTAACAAATCGTCCTGTATCTGATGAAACAAAAATGCTTTGAAAACGGTTTCTATAAATTCACCAACTTCGTAAATATTACCACTCAAAAGATATCCAAGTGATCAATTAAATAGTTGCCACTATGTTTATTATTTATTTCTAAAATTTGTGCATTTTAAAATGTGTTCCAAAAGTATTAGTATGCTAATAATATATTATCATTGATTTTTCGTTTTTTAGCACCAAAATATAAAATTATGGGAGATGGTCTTCTAGTAGTAAACGCGACTAAAGAAGATGCAAGAACTTACACATGTAAAGCACTTGGTGAAATAACAGGAGACATAGAAGACAGGCTGATTAATTTAACAGTAACACGTAAGTGAGAACAAAGATTCCTTTTATTCTTAGGTTGATTTTCCGAGCTTATAGTCAGTGATATTTTGCGCAAAGAGACAGCTTCTTCAGATTAATCGATTCTCTGTTAATTCCAGTTTAATATTAATTTTACGATAATCAATTTTCAGATTACTTTATTGGTGAAAAATATTGGAAACGTTGTTAAAGGGAAATAATTATTTAATTCTAACAACAAGTTGCCTTTTAATTCGACGGCTACTTATTTTTTAGCAGTGCGTTAATATTTACATAGAAAATATATTACGAAGTAAATAATTTTATCTGAATTCTATTTAAAGCATTTTATGATTTCCGTGTATTTGTAAACTACAAAAACGTTCTGAAAATATCAACTTAATCTCTCTTAACTCCAACGTACTTAGGCGACCTGTTCTGATACGACTTTTTTTCCATTTGAAAAAATATTTCCTCAAAATGCGCCTGATCATTCTTTCAATTGGTTTCTGCAAAATGACGTCCTCCGAGGAGTAGTAACTTCTGAATAAAAAAAAGTCACGCCGGGGTTCCAGCTCAAGGAAGTAACACCTGTGGGTGGTTGCATTTTTTTTCATTATAAACTCGCGCATTGTCGCGCAGAAGGACATTTTTGTAAAGGATAAGCAGACCATTTGTGGTCAATCGCCATACCTAATGTCGTCAACTTCAATTATTCACAGAGAGATATTCATAGGAAAGATTATATTTTATTTATAAAAACAATGACATTAAACGATATTCCGTCTTTCGGTCGCAGTTTGCTGTATCGGCCAAATCTCTGACGGATAGAATGAAGGCGGCCATACCTCGACATGTTTTTCATGGAGCAGTGTTGTAAATTAGCGTGTAATTACACTACTAGCGTGCATTTTCGTTGTTTCGTGTAATTTTTGTGCAGTCAAAGTGGTTATGGAACTTGCGTGTAATTTAAATGCACTATCTAAGTATTACTTTCAGTATTGTTCACCAAAAATAACTTTTTGGAAATTCAAGAATTCTCGAGTTACTTCTCTTCTTAACTCTGGCTATAACAGTCAGTTAAATCACTTGGTGGGGTCTGAGCCTTTTTGGTTGCAATTAGTTATCAATAAACAGGTACAAAATGAGTTTTTGAATTTAGAGAAACCAGCAAAGTGGAAATTGGGCTACAAGGGGTCTCCCCGATAATGAACGCGATCGAGCGTGATAGCTTCTTGCCAGATTCTACCAATGCGCTGTAGACGATCGTTATGAATTACTGACAATAGCAACGCGGGAAATAAGTAATTTCGACGATACTAATATTGGTAACATATTACCGTCGGTAACTCATGTCATTGTAGGGCTCCTAAGCGAACTATACTAATTAAAAAGGAAGACATGTATGAATTATTAATGTTTCCGAAGTTATTGTAGCACAAATAACGTAAAACAACTCTTCTTGCGCCACTCGTACTAATTAAATTACACAAGGATTAATCAAAAATTAATTTACGGGACAACAAAGATTCGAATTAAAATTCCTTAATGAACTGACTTTCCTCATAAATATTTACGCTAAAATTAAAATTCTCTTTGAACGTTCACAAAATATGGGCAAAGTTTCTCGGCGAACATAAATATCAGCGAAAGAATAACAAACAGAAGGAAAATGCAAACTAGTTTTAATTAAAGTTAATTCTAAAATAATGTTTATGGAAATGTGTAATTGAGAATGTGCTCCGATTTCGGCAAAACGGGCTCTCGTTATCATGCAGGAGGCATTAAGTGTAACAATTTTGATCCTGCTGACTTTGAAAATCCTTAAATTATTTGTTTGAGTCTGAGTTTCGAGTATGCTGCAAGAAGAAGGAGAAGGAAAAGTTTACTTTTTAATCTGTTTAGAAGAAATTCGATTTCAACTTATTTAATTCATATATTTAATTATGCCAAAGATTTATTAAATGGCAACCATAATTTTAATAAGAATTTGATTTAGTTAAATATTTGAACTTGTTAGTTTACTATACTTATTGTTAAAATTATCATGATTTATATCACAAGAATTAATTGATTCACTATCGATATGTTTTTTAATCTTTTAGAGACAGTTTTATCATACACCGGCGGAACAGGCAAAATTTATCATAAGATTTGCTATTGAACCCTTTACTCGATTCCAATATATATTTCTTTAATTGTAGCTTAGTTCTTCAGGCATGATGCGGCTCTATTATTTTTTAACTGTTCGCCTTTTTATAAGATTTCATTGGTGGAAAGAAAGTACTCATTTTTCAGTAATTTTTGAGACACCCTCTGGAGCGAACTAGTGAATAATTTGTAATATTTTATTTTAACTAATTGTTGCCTGTTATTCTCTGTACGCTTCATTAATTTATTCACTCTAATATTTTAATTATTATGGAAAAGGGTTTTAAAAAAAGTGCACTCTTACAAATTTTATTTTACTTGAATCATCTATATAATTGCCGTGGGATAATAACCAATGGACTAAAGGTGCATTTACACATGCATGGAGAAATACCATTTTTAAACTCTTTTTTTATGATTTATGACACAAGCACTATAGGAAAAATCCTTTAGGGCACTCTGGTAGTGGTGCGTGTGCGCCAAAAGCGATTCACGTTGGTTTTGAATCGTTGGAGGTTATATTCGTTGGGAAAACGGTCTCGGGAAGGTGGATCCATAAGGATGAAGTCCTCCAGATGAAAGAATTCTTAAATAATGAAGTTCGAGGAATACTAAGCTTAACCGCATATGGATGGGCGGCAGTGGTTCGTCGTGTATTTCTGCTATTCACCGCTCTGGGCGGAATTAAGAGGGCAAGCTCAGCCGAGCACTTTCCATGAAAATATCTGTAAAAAAGAGTCAAATCCCCAATCAAATTTGGATGCTTCTGCAAAACTTCTAGTAGAACTCGCAGCAGAGGATCCTACCACCTATAAAAACCATCTTCTACCAACCAACTATATAAACTACAATCAACAAAAATTCGAAGCGAAACCTAAACGAAAAACTGGCGAGCGGTCGCTGACGTGCAAGCACTTGTTTACACTTGTAAGTTTTGATTTTCTGTACGAATTTATCACCACTGGCGCCAATGATTTTAGAAGGATGCTGACTTTTTGATCTATGCATGGTTGGTTCGTTCGTATGCATGCAAAAATAAATTTTTATATAATACACTTGCTAATTTTATTTACTGGCGCGCCAGTTTTTATTGGCGCCACTAAATCCATGCATGTGTAATTGCACCTTAAAAAGTGTTTGCACATTGGCGACCGCACGCCAGTATTTAGTTTGAATTTCGTTTAGGTTGTGCTTCTACTATTTGTTGATTCTAGTTTATATAGTTTATTATGGGTAAAAAAAGTGGTCAGCAGAACTGACAATCAAATTTCTTGTAGGTTATGAATCTTATCCGTATTTACGGGATGTGCACCCAAAGCATGTCGACGATCAATCCATGGTTTAACCCAGATACGGCCTTTTCGTCGATCCTTTTCCTGTATTTCTTTTATCTTAATTTTTTTCCACTAAAAGTTCAGCGACTATTTTACAGGCCTCGGAAAGTTCACTCAACATAGTTCGCAATACGAAAAACACTTTAAAAATGAAACTGGCATGCTAATTATTCTTGGTTTCTCAACAAAGTGTAAACCTTTACTGGCGTGCAAATAGAACTGGCGCGACCACTGGCGCCACTAAATTCATGCTTGTGTAAATGCACCTTAAGATTATGTTTACGGATAAGAGCCTCTTTTTCATTAATTCAACCGATGATCGGGTTTGTTAACGTTATATCACCGCCGAGGGAGTCTATACTTTATTAATTTTGCCAATTCAGGAGCATAAACAAACATCAGCGCATGATAGCCCCATGCTTGATGCATAAAGTCATTGCATTGCATTGCATATCAGAGTGAATAAATAATATAGAAAATGTTCAAAAACATCAGGATAATATTGGTTAAAATAAAATATTTTTAATTGCCAGTTGTACACTTCACATGATGTCTCAGAATTATCAAAAAAAATAGTTACTTCCTTTCCGCCCCTGTACATACACTATGGTAGAAAACATTGATGAGACATGAATGAATATCGAAATAATTTTAATAAAATATCACTTTTTATGTAATAAAAGTTCGTGAAACATTTATAACTATTTTGTTATATTTCGTTCAAAATAAATCCAATTTTTGTAAAATGCGTACATGTCACAAATGATAATGACTCTAGAGTGTATTCGAGTTTGTTCATTCAATATTTCTTGTCATTGGCAATTACAGTCGATTAGCTTGTTAAAATTAGAGCCCTCCAGCAAATCCAATCAATTTAATGTGTAAATTGGAAACTAATCTCTGGTTAATTACAGACAAAAAAATGGTCCTAAAACATTCAAAACCTTATCGATAATGAATCGAGCTATTGTGGTTTTATTCTTGATAATTTTTATAACAAAAAAATATATAGCTAAAGTAACAAGTTAAATATTTATTTTGAAGAATTTTTTGACATAATAATAAGATGTTTTTATTTATAGGAAATTTTATCAAAAAGAAATAAAATGTTCTCTTCCCAGTTTTTTAAGTAGAATCTAGATTTTTTCTATATATTTTGTCATAGAGTAATTTTATTTTTAACAAGCGTTTTTTAAAAAATATCCCATTTTTTTTAGTAGCCCATGATGGATATTTAAAAAAATAGCAATGCTACTGGTGCGATTAAATTTTAGAAACAAAAATTGAACGTTTATAGAAGTTTCTCATAAATATTGCTCTCCATTATACCTTAGACATGCTCACACATAATTATTATTTAATTTATTATTATAATATGATTTGTTATAATTGAAGCGCAGAAGCATTATTTTTTGTTTAGCTGTTCGTGAATTTTGGACACCATATTTTCAGTACCAGTAGCTTGATGTTTCTTTTGTGGTATTGTCTGTAAAAAATGGTTACGTTGTCTTTTTATATCATTTCTGCTTGCTCTCTTCTGATCTTATTCGTTTATTTTTGGTATGTTTCATCCAGGTTTTGGTCAGCGATAATTTGTTGTTAACTGTAAACACTTCTCCATAATTTAAACTGTCATCAACTTTTACGCCCAGACTATCATGAATCGGTAGGCTCTTATCCGATCTCCTTATCGCAGATGGTTTTTGTCCTCCTTTATGTACTTTTTCAGCTTGGTTAACAAATAATCACTTATTTATTTCACGTTCTGGGATTTTCAGATCTCCTAATGAGAAACTTCGTTTTTTCCGATTGTGTTAACGATATTCCCGTTCTTTTCCGGCTATGTGATCTATAACCATCACTGTTTTCCCCCATCACAACCTTTCCATTTTTGCCTTCGTTAGTCCGTTTGAAATACGCTTTAAAGTGCGAGATTCCGAATTACGTGTTACTAGAACTGAAGCAGTGGTGACAGTGTACACTATTTCAACGTTTTTTTTTAAATAAAATATTATTTGTCTGTAAAATTATTTTCGTGAAAAATTGAATTTCACGACAATAAGACAATAAGCCCATTCGACGTAACACAAGTATTAGATGGATATTCAATCAGTTACTGATGGAGAAAAATTCCCGATATGTTTGGTGGTTTAAAAACTGGATGATTTTATTTTCGTGAGGAGTTGATTCCGAAGGAGGATTTGAATAGAATATGACAATAACTGAATGCATTATGTTAACAACATACTTAAGTTCATGATTTTGATCTATTTTTTTCTTGCTCCAGATATGGAAAACATTTTATTAAAATGGAACGAAAAAAATACTTTTCTATTATTAGGTTTCAGCTAAATTACCATAATTTTCAATGATTTTGAATTTAAAATCTTTGCACTTGGTTGTTATCTGGTTATTTTCATATACGAATTATTGGAGAATATTCTCCGAATAAAAACAAAAAATCAACAAGAAAGAAGTGAAAAAGGATAGACGCATTTAATTCAATTTAATTTAATTAATTGAATTCAATTTAATTTAATTAATTGATTTCAAATTAGTTCAAATGAATAATAAAGATTTACAATATTTATTATATATTTATGATTCATAAGTTTCTTAAATATATCGCAAAATAAAACTGCGCCTAGGTATGAGATACCTGTACGTTCAAGATTTTCATCATAGTTCTATATATGTTTCAAGATAGTTTATTATAACTTATCCGAAAATCAATCACATTAACGATCACAATACCAGTGCGCGAAATGATACAAATAGTCTAAGACTAAAACCATCCGAAAAGCTGTTGATTTTGAAAATAAGACATTGGAAGGGAAGGTTTTCTTTCTTAGCTTTTTAATGTTATCAGGAATAAGATTTTACTATTTGGGACCCAAATAGGAAACAAGATGCTGATCATTATCATTTCTACAGAGAGTCACATTAAATAAGTCATGTGTGTTCCCTTTAGTAGCATAGTTGTGAGATATATAGTTTGGCCAAAATTTATCGGTACAGTGAACAAAATTACATGCTGTAAGTGTTTACAATCCTTTGAGATTGGGCACATCCTCTGAATAAATTAGATTTGTTGGATATCATTTTTTAAAAATTATTTTAACTATATAGTTTTGAATTAGTCTAAGCTGTTCTAGGTGAGTATTATAAGCTCCTCCCCACACTACAATTCCGTATCGTCATAGTGATTCAACAAGTGTTTTGTATATCATGATTAAAAGTTTTTTACCTAAAATTTCTTTGAGAATATAGAATTTAAAAATAAGACATCTAATTTTTTTGCACATATACAACACATGATGGTCCCATTTAAGATGGTTATCAATAATATTACCCAGATATTTGGTATTAGAGCTATCTTTAAGGGGTTTGGCTATATTCTCTACTTATATAGAATCAAAAATTGGCCTATTAGCTTCTGTTAAAGAAAATGCGACATAATGTGTTTACTGATGTTTAAACTAAGTTTAAAAGTATCCAAGAAGGTTTTTATCTTCGAAAAACCAGATCTTAGTTACTCCCTTACCCTGTCCCATATTCCCTCTTGATTGTGTCATCAGCATAGGATATGACACGACCCCCCACATCAAGACAACAAAGCCCTCATAAAATTATATTTTTGCTTGTAAGGTGAATTGTTAGATTGATGTTACCTTGGCTTCGCTATACATACCTATCGATGACTGTGACTTAAAATTACAAAGATTTAACCAATAAGAAGTATTGTAATAGGTATATTACTCCTTGCGACAAATATGGGAAAATTCTTGAATATTTAAACTATTAAGAATTATATTATATGCATATTACCGAGTTTTTTGCCTTTTTCTTCATATATCATTTCAGATATCATATTTATGTGATTGATTGACACTTCCAATACAAATATCGCTATAATTTGCTATGTTGGTCGCCGTGAATATTCAGCTGAACAGTGTTTATTCCCCATTGATTATGTAATTCATGTTGTTTCTTTATACAACCTGATACAATCACAGTGCTTGAGAATATTAAATAAATAATTTTATATTCCGACGTGTCATAATGACATTATTATGGATTTCATTTTCAGTGTCAAAATGACATACTTTATAGGACTGAGTACTATAATGAAAAATAGACGCAAAAATTTTTCCTTGAAATATGCCAAAAGTACCTTTTCGTGTACGATTTTGCCAACCTTTTTCTGGGACTGAGGCTGACGCCTCGTCCAATAATACTCACGGCTAGTACCATAATGATCATTATTATGATCCTTATAACATAAATATCTAATTATAAACTGATATTCAAAACAGAAAAAAAACAAATTTTAGATGATTTTAACGTTTCCTTAACAATGGGTTCGAGAAAAGTTAAAGAACAGCGGACCACGGACTACTGCCTTACTGCAAAATATACAGCGTGTGTAAAATTATTGGCACAATGGAAAACTTTTTATCCGTGATTTAAAACATATGTTTTGCTTAACTCCTAATCCCCGAAAAAATCACAAATATAACATACAGGCTGATAAGAAAATGTGCTAAGATGCTAAGTGTGAAGTTACATTAATTTACATGATACAGAAAAATTATTGAAAAAAGTTGTTTAGAATTAAATTTAAATATGAAATAACAGCGATCTACGAATAACATTTTAATATATTTTTCTTGCTCCAGATATGGAAAACAGTTTATTAAAAAGAAAAAGAAGGTTTTTCTATTATTAAACTTTAGCTAAACTACCATCATTTTCAATGCAATAACGCGGTGTTTTCTAAATCTTCGAACAGCGATTTCAAATTCAAATATTTGTATACATCGCTGCAGCCATATAATTATGTTTTATAATTTATTGGTAATTATTGCCCATAATAAGCACACTTTCTACTATACGTTGTATAATAGAAATTCTCTAGGTCAGATAGGCCAACCTGAACAATTCCAACAACAGCAAGACTGTAAATTGTACATAACTGATAAGTAGGTGTTTTATTGCTTCAAATATCAGTTTATCACGTATCTAGTTGGGTAATGAAATACTGAAGGCAGATTGCGCACAAAATGTCTTTCCCTGTAGCCTCTACTAGGTGTCTACTAGGTGTATGGTGCGTTTACTCTATGTTTTGTTGATTATTCTTAACATGTAGTCACTTTTCGAGTGTATTTCCTTTCGTATTTAAGTATGTTCCTGCTAGATGGCGTGAGCGTGAATATAGCACCGATTTTTACTTATAATTGATCCTATAACTCGTACATTTTTTTCAAGAGAACTATAATATATACAGTCACTGCTTTAGCTTTTGTAGGTACACGTTTTATTGACCCAAAGACGAAAGGTCGTATTAAAGATCTAATTATGACATCTTATGGAGAATAAAAAAAAATGGAAAAGTGAACTTTATTTTTGGACAACAACGTCGGGAAAAAATAAAAACAGAAATGTAAAACTTTTTTCAGATTTTTCAAAATATCTTGAAAGGGACATATTGTTAGGCCCATAACTACGCATATTTGCCGCAATTTAATCGACTTCGTATCTGCTACCGTATCATCATCCTGTATATTTTCAAAATTCTATAGTTGCTCAACTGGACATCATCAGATCTAACATTGTTATGTTATAACTGTAACTCGTGACAGTTTAACTTGGCAATGTAAACAATTTCTGCCTAGTACAATTTTTCCACTGAAGATGAGGGTATGTGCCTTCGAAACATGAATGCAACTTAACAACAGAACTATATATTTATTAAACTAGTGGAACAGATTATGAGTTTCTTTTCCTCTTCATAATTTCACTCCACTGCGAGACAATATTTAGTCATGTCCAGAAGTTTGTCCAGCGGACATAGAACAAATTTTACACGTTATGTAGGCATGTACAGGAAGAAAGAAACAATCTAATCCTGGCATGGTACATTTTTAATAAACCCGAACATCACCGTAAAATATTACACAATTGTCTACCTATGGAAAATATCTACATATTTAAAAAGTGTTTTTCAATTTGTTTTATACTTGAATCATGTCATATTTCACAGTGACGTATGCCTCTTGTTTTATTGTGATTATTTTTAAATTAAATTTTGTTCTGGATAAATAAAATTTACTGTTTTAATTTAAAATTAACAGGAACACAACAGTTCTGTTTACTTTCAACTGGTATAAACATAAATGTATTATGTGTGGATGGAATAATAAAATGTTACCAAAAAATTTCTTGCAGCTGTAATTATTCGAATTTTTAAATTATACAAGGTGTGACGTAATAACATGCTAATATTTATGGGAGTTATTCTTGGATCCGTCCAGAAAAAACTTCATATTCATATACATATGTCCTAAGCGACTTAACTTTTCAGATACAGGGTGTTAAAGATTGTCATGTTTTTTAATAATTTATTAATGGTAATGTCTTAAATACGTGACAGCTAGACTAGGTAGACAACTGTCAAGACTGTTTATGTTTACAAAATAAATACCTACTAGAACCTTTTAAATATTTGTTAATACCTATTTTCATAACATATGTTACACATATGAAGTTTTTTTTCTGAAAATATACCCAAGAGTAACCTCTTGAACTATTAGCATGTTATTCAGAAACACCCTGTATATTATGAGCACGTATCTAACGAATAATTTGTCGTATTTATAATAAATATAATTGTTCTTTTCTCTCCTGAAATAAGTGAAACACATTTTTTTAGATTTTACTTTTAATCTTGACAAAAACGATGGAAATCCAACAACAAAATGTGTGTGTGGGTAAATAGCTGCGAATATTTATTAGGAAATGTAGAGTTAATTTTGTTAAAAAATGCGTTGAGAAGGGTTACTTTCCACAACTTCAGTAAATACATTAATTAGTTAGCTACCACGGTTTAAATTATACAGGGCGGTCCAGCGAAAACTTAACACCTCGATTTTCCTGCTTTAAAATGAAAATGTAGAAAATCGCTCGGACCCCAATTTCTGATTCGAGGGGGAATAACTTTTCCGCTTTTTTCATCTCCGTAACTTCAACCCCCTAACGGGGGTGAACACAACCCCCTAAATTTGAATAGGGATTAGGGGTGTTGCGATACCTCATTTTCAAGATCTTATCGAGTACTATCTGACCCTAAAATTTCGCTTCAAAATTTTCATCTTTAACGAAATGACAGCTAAAATAGTGGAAGATTACTTACTTTTGTGATTAGTTTATTAAATGCTGAAAATGGCCACCATTTACTTCCATGCAGTAAAGAACGCCGGTGTATGAGTTGAGAATGTGGAATTTACCTCGAGGATATTACTCTTATCAGACGCAGAGCAGATGAAAATTTTCCTCAGGCCTGGATTGGAAGAAGGGGACATATTGAGTGGCCACCAAGATCACCTGATCTGACTCCACTGGACTTTTTTCTATGGGGTCACCTGAAATCTAAGATTTACGCTACCCAGCCTGAGTCACTGGAGGATTTGCGAATGTGGATCATTAATGAATGCCGTCAAATTACACCACAAATGTTGAGTAATGTCCGTGAACGTTTTGAGCAAAATTTATTTTACTGCATGGAAGTGAATGGTGGCCATTTTCAGTATTTAATAAACTAATCACAAACTAAGTAGTCTTCCACTATTTTAGCTGTAATTTCGTTAAAGATGAAAATTTAAAAGCGAAATTTTAGGGTCAGATAGTACTCGATAAGATCTTCAAAATGAGGTATCGCAACATCCCTCATCCCTATTCAAAATCAGGGGGTTGTGTTCACCCTCGTTAGGGAGTTGAAGTTACGGAGATGAAAAAAGCGGAAATGATATTCCCCCTCGAATCAGAAATCGACGGGTCCGAGCGATTTTCTACATTGTCATTTTAAAGCAGGAAAACCGAGGTGTTAAGTTTTCGCTGGACCACCCTGTACATGAAGCCGTGTTCCCTGTTAGGTCTGCGATTTTTTGAAAAAGTTTGGATAATTCTTAAACTAGAGGTAATCTTAGTAACCGATGGAGTTGCATAATATATGTTGAAAGCGGAAAAAACGTTAACCAAACCTTTCCAAACCTCTTGAGATATCGTAGAAGAAACAGTTCGAAAGTATGTTACATTAGCCTTTGGTTGATAAGTTAACCGATACGAAACAAAACACTATCCAAAAAGTTCACTATTGGCTTATTCAGGTATGACACGATGAAGCACAGGTAGGCAGTGTTATACTAACCATATCGTAAAAGTTTGGTATAATTAATCAACTAGTACTTATCTTAGTAAGCAATGAAGTTGCATAGATTTTGACAGCGTGCAGAACACTAACCAAACCTTCCCGAAGCTCTTGGGATATCGTAACAGGAACAGTTCTAAATTCTTATCCAGCCATTGGTTGATAACTTAACCGATCCGAAACAAAAAACTGACATGATGAAGCACATGGCACCAAGCAGTGTTATATCTTAATGAACATTACGACCAATTAAAATAATCGTGAAATAACTGTTTACCGAAGTACACGGTCTACAATAGTAGCAAAACAGAACGAGCGAAAATTTCGTTTGAGTGACACCGAAAGTTCCGTGAATATTTTTCAAATATGGCGCCAACAGAACATATAATAGTAAGAAAAATGAAATATGGGATGAAAACAAGACAATTAAATTTTACAACTAAAATGGTGAAATATTCGCTGTTGATGTACCGAGAGAGGCGGAATTCTCCTAACCGCATGATAATATATCGCGAATATTCAATTCGCCGTCGGACCGAATAAGCGTCGGTGTGCGCAAACCTTTAAGCTGGATTTATAAACTCTCGCTGTGCTGGCGCTGGCGCTGGCGTTGGCTTTTGTAGAAACAAAGAAGAAAAGAAAATTAGTAAACAGAAGAGAGACGGTAAGATCTATGGACGCCAACACCCTCGCCACCGAGGGTTTATAAATCCACATTTAATTGAATACACTCATGATGTATACCAAAATAAATATTTCGACAGTATTTGGAAACTTTTGGCATTTAATATTTGTAATGTTTCCCTTGAGTTTTTTTCAATATTTATAGGACAGAAATGTGTACCAAACAAAACTTTTTATTTAGATCGTTAATTTTAAACAAATAATTCATAGAGCTTGGTCTATTTCGATAATATTTATTTATGTACTTTTCAGAACTAAAGGTTATATTTATGGAAAAATCTATACCAAGGTAAACATAGCAACTTGGTTTTGACATTTAGGTCAATCTACGAAAAATATTTGGAATTATTGTTCTTATGTATGTTTTGAACATAATTTTTGTACTTATTTTTTATTTATATATGAGTACTTAACAATTCTTAGGTGACGGCTATACAGGCTGTCTTTTAAGTGCTGTCCGTAACTAGAGTAATTTTTTTCTTAAAATATTTTCTGTCGACGCCGTCGACTTAGTGAGGACACAGCTTCTGTAAAATAGATACTGCCAACAGTCATTTAATTTCTAAACTTGATTCCATCTAATGAAAATAGACAATTATAGTAAAGTGTGTGCATGAGTGTGTTATGCGATAAATTAAAAAAGAAAAAGAATTTATAATTGTAGGAGAGAGTGTCGTACCTCGGACCTGGGTCATCCCTTGGATCAGTTGATTTTCTACAATTTAGTTAGTTAAGTTGATTGGTAGGGGTACCTTCTAGTTAGTAACCGGAAATAGTTTTCATACGGTAATCGCGTGGTGGCATGCTGAGAGTTTTGTATTTTTTTCAACCGTAAGTAAATTATTTGCATATTAATAATCTGTTATCATCCGGTTAAATGGTAGATATTATTATTATTTTTTACTTATCTACAAATCAAAATAGTTGCTTTGATTGATTATTTTACAAGTAATTTTACTTCAAATACTGCAAATTCGCATTATTTCGTGTTTTAATTTTAATAATGGAGGTAAATGTCAAAATTCCTCGAAGCCAATTAGGCAGCAAAAGAAAACAAATAAACATTCAATATTTAATCACAGCAGCAAACAAACGTATAAGTGGCGGGTTATCAATTAGGGAAGACGCAAAATGTTATAATGTATGAAAAACCACTCTGATTAGGCACGTAATAATTGTTTATGTACCAAGGGAAGGGCGTTAAGTAGACTATAAAGCCCAGAAGGCGAAATATAGTTCTCTCCTGATGGGCATTATAGTCTAGTAATGCCTGCGGTGTATACAATACTTTATTTTTCCTCTATTTAAAATAAATTAATTAAATTCTTGCATTTTTTTAACTGTTTTCGCCAATTTTTAATATTTAGTGAGTGGTTGTCATAGAATAAGTTTGACGGTTGCTAAGGTTGTATCTGTTAAGCGTCTTTTACGTTTTATAAACGAAAATATGGAAATTCCACTAAATATTTTAGAAAATGCTGACTAAGGAAAACTTATTACCGGCAAAGTTTAAAGTCCTGTACGACCAGGAGTATAAAAAATTTCTACAATGGAAAGTAAAAACCAAATTACGGTGATTACTGGAACAGTAATGATGGCTTACTTTCAGGTAACCCTTTTGCTCATTAATATTAACAATTTTTAATTATTTTTTCTTTATTTTAGTGGGAAAAATATACCCCAAAATATAGCCTTTGAACAAAATATTCCCAGGTGAAGTATGAACTTATAGCAAAGGAAAACATTAATATTTCGAGATATTGTTAATTAATAGCATTTTTAAACTTTAAGTCAAAGGGATATCTTCCTAAAAAGTCAAAAGTTTCGGAAGGTGAACAAGTTTTAACTTGTATCAAAAGTGCGCTGAATAATACCTTCCTGCCGCATAAATTGGTACTCATAATATTAGTTTTTGGCGGCCTAAGAGGGAGAGATGGTAATAAGGACCATTGATGATATTGAGGAGGGGCCTATTAAGCTTGTCAAGGTACCATAAACTAAAACTAAGGAGACCAAACAGATGCCTTAAAATTGGTCAGACAATACATTCCGTTAAGGCAAAAAGGAATTTAGAGCGCAGACATACCGAAATGGTCAATGCCTAGCTATGCCTGTGAGTGAAAATATACTAGAACGTGTTCCTTCAATCATAGCAAAATTTTAATTTAGAAAACGCCAAGGAATATACAGGATATTGCCTACGTCGGACCTCGTCCATACCTCTTATCGAGGGTGGTGCTTCCCTTGCAACCCTTAAGCTACACGGAAAGTGAAAGAGTACTAGCGTAGCGGAGGATTATATACAGGAAATCATCATGTCGAAAAACCGAATAGAAAAATGGCCAGCTCTGTTACCGAAAAAGAAAATATGTTAATTAATGTTGAAATGGAGCAGGAATCCGCATGCACATCGAGAAGCTCAGCAATGGAGTCGCAAAAATTCATAGTTGGTCCAGCTTCTTTCTCAGGAAAATTCAAAAATTGTACATTTACCATAGGAAAAAGAGAATAATATTATGTAAGAATAACTATAATAATATATACCGGTCATTATGCCTGCTATTATTTCCTATAACCCTGAGGGTTCCGGTTCTTTCGAAACCCAAAAAATCGAGGCGGTTAATAAAATTAAATTTATTCTGATTCCACCGTCAACTAATATAACCATCATTCATTATCTAAGAATTCCTAAAAACTTTAAATCTAATTTAAGTCTATGAACTTTCATGAAGATCGGTCGGAGAGACTTACCGTTTATATAGACGAATTAATTTAGTCCTATTATATTCCTAAGAATTTGTGGAGCATATATATAATATAATATGAAATAAAATGACGAATTCCACATTACCAAGAAACTTATTATAAAACTATATTTTAGACATAAACTAGCGCGTGTAATTCACAGCTATATTGAGCGATTTCATGGATTTTAATTTGAAAAAAATTGAATTTATTTAATTTAAAGAAGTCAGAGTTAGCCTCCTATATTTGCTTTTCATAGAAAAAATAATGTTCTCTAATTTATATTTTAAAAAAACTTCGGTATAATTCCAAAATATAAACCTCAATGTCTTTTTTAAAAGTCTTAAGAAAATGCTGGCTTTAAGAGTCAATTTTATTTGCATTAATAAAATAAATTATTTGTACTTGCACAAAGTAGAAATTTGATACAACTATTAGTTTGAAAATAAAACAGTAGTAGTACGTCATAATAATAATTAAGTGGATTCCGGAGTAGCTCTAAACGAGTTTTCGCCCCACAGGTTTATTTCTATTTCAGGAATAAAATTTTCAAGGTAAAAAAAACCAACTAAAATTGGAGAAAAGTTTTTATTTTTTTGTTTCAGAAGATTTTTATA
The DNA here is from genome assembly GCA_963991005.1 of Barypeithes pellucidus. Taxonomy (NCBI): domain Eukaryota; kingdom Metazoa; phylum Arthropoda; class Insecta; order Coleoptera; family Curculionidae; genus Barypeithes; species Barypeithes pellucidus. The sequence goes on from OZ022560.1 coordinate 47,666,837, forward strand.
TGTAATTTTATTTACTGTCCCATGTAGAAAGAAATTAGCTTTCCTCAAATAAATTTTTTCGAAATCTTATTTCCATTTCAATTTGGTTGTATTCAAATTCTGATAAAAAAATTCGATAAAAAACGTATGTATTATTTTGTTGTTCTGACTTCAGTATAAAAATTCGATATTTAGTTTTGCTGACGATAGCACACTTATCTCATCTTTCTCTTTGAATGCACAAAGATCGGCTGCCGACTCACATCATTGCAGACGGCCATAGGCGTAACTAGAGGGGGGGGGCCAGGTGGGCCGTGCCCACCCCAGATTGCTCTGGTGCCCACCCCAGTGTTTCCGAAGTTCGAAGCCATAGATACGTCATAGTGACACTTGCCATTAAAATCCTACTAGACTAGGGGCCAGGCCCCCCTACAAAATCATTCTAGTTACGCCAATGCAGACGGCATGAAGTATCACGCCTTAACAAAGACGAAATTTTGGCTTGGGGCAACAGTAACCAAGTTGAATTTAACGCTAGAAAACCTACGGCAGCAGTTTTCTCCCAAAAGGTTAACATTACAGAACCGGATATAGTCATGGCAGGACATGCAATCCCACCGGGTTCATCTATTAATTTGCTGGACATAAATCTGGGAGGAACTATGTCTTGGCATAACCACGTTGTGACAATCGCCAAGATAGCTTCTCAGAAACTTGGTGTACTCTTCCGAACCAAAAAGTCAACAACTTTTGACACTATACAAAGCCCAGATTCGACCATCACTACTGCTCTCATGTCTGGAGCTCTACACCCAAACATACTCTTCGGCTATTGGTTTCCATCGGAATGAGAGCCACGAGCTGACGAAGAACCTCGACAGCCTAGAACATCGAAGACCGGTTGCGGATTTGACTATCTTTTACAGATATTTTTATGGGAAGTGCTCGGCTGACCTTGCCCTCTTAATTTGGCCCAGAGCGGCGAATAACCGAAATACACGACGAACCATGTGGTTAAGCTTAGTACTCCTCGAACTTCACTATTTAAGAATTCTTTCATCTGGAGGACTTCATCCTTATGGAGCGACCTTCCCGAGGTCGCCTTTCCCAACGAATATAACCTTCAACGATTCTAAACCAACATGAATTTCTTTATTCGCACCACTCCTAAAGTACCCTAAAGTATTTTTCCTATAGTGCTTGTATTTGATCCTAAAAAAAATAATATATGTCCACAAAGAAAAAATTTTCTTCTTCGGGTAGCTTTACAATTCGATGTGAGTTTTAACTGTAAGTACAACCTGTCTCCATTGGGTTCTATCCAGCATAACTTCTTGGATATTGTGGACCCTCATTGCTTTTATGTCCGACTTGACATCTCCATCTCATTTGGTGACTTCCTAGTGGTCATCTGTCATTCGGTTCTCGATGAAAAACTATTAACTATTAATTATTGATATTCTTTTTAATTTAGAACGTCTGGAATCCGGTCTATTGAACAGATTAATGAAATGGTCCGTGTTTAATGGTTATACAAATCGTTAGAGTCTATCGAAATGTAAACCAATCGATTTCTAATTAATCACCCTATATCTTTGTGTAAAATCGCTCCGTATCCATCTCTTACTGCAATCAATAGACATAGTGTTTTGGACTGGCATTTATTAATTTCATTATAAATTTCGCTTCACTGGGAATCCACATTAAACCGCAACGTTTGCAATGTATACGAAAGCAAGATTCAGACAGAACCACCAATAAATTCACATTATTCTCTTTGAGAGGAACAGCTTAATTTTCGTATTAGCAGGGTGGTCCAAGAATGCACTAAACCAAAATGCTTTAGAGAAAAATCGTATATCGGGTCCTCCCTCTAAAATCGATCCCAGAGATTTTTGAGAGAAATCACAACCAAAAGACCATTGTTACAATATTACAATATTTTTTATAAAGTAATAAGAAAATAATAGGGTTACATAAAGTGATCTTTAACGCTGCGTCCACAAAAAGCTAACAAAACAGCAACACAATGTTTTTCAACAATTTAGAAATAAATCGGCAACATTTTACCAACTTTAATCTTTTGTTTTGTTTTTAGCAAGTTATTGTCTTCCCATCGCGGATCGGTTAACATCAAAGGGTTTCTGCTTTGATTCCATTTCCGACAACACTGTCATTACGCTATGTACGTACTGTAAAACAAATACAAAAACGAAACACAGCAGCACTGACTGGTAGAGGTTGAGATTTATCGATAGTCGCACATTCGATAGTTTCTCGATAATGTGTCGCCGAATTGTGAAAACGACACGAAGGAATTTTACGTACACTATATCATGATATGAGTGGAGTACGTAGCCCGAAACGTCCGTCCGTTTTGCGCTTAATAAATGATACGTAACTCTAAATGTTCTCCTTAATTGCGTTTCACGTAAGACTTTTTTTGATAACCTCCGTATAACCAAGTTTCCCGTTTCTTGTCTTGATATTCAATGAAAAATTCATCATAATTTAGAGACGCTCCTACTTTCCGAACGCAATTTTCTCGATTATGGTTTTTCGAATCGAATAGGTGTTTTTTGTCAGGGATGCCAGGCAATTAATGCCATTGCCGACTTGACACGCACGTGTCAGTCGGTCTTGTGTGGGCCCACCATCCTTTCCCCGCTAACTGGAAGCTGTAGCAGTCCACCAGAGATATTGAAGAGATGAGGGCAAATGTGTCATAAGAAAGAATGAATGATTTTAATTTAAAAATATAGTTAGTTGAACGTAGGACGAGGCCTAACTGATGTTCAGACTATACTTTCGATTATATTGGCTCGGGCGCGTTTAATGAATATAATAACAATGTATATTATTATATTGGAACACGGAGGGCTAGTTTTATTTAATTTTAAGTCTTTGTCTTGAGGATTGATTTAAGGGTTAGGTAGTCCTTGCGTATGTCGAGTAACGCGGCCCGAAGTACTCGTAGTAAATTATTTACAATTTATATATAATTAGAATTAACCTGAACTATCATTCAATTGTTTCAACCAACCTATCATTCATCTGTCACGTAGGTACTCTGTTTAAATTTAGATTTAATTTCATTATTTACAATATAAAATAAACCTAAGCTAGCATTTTGTTCCTAAAGGGATCTCAACTACCCTAATAATTTCCAAAAAAAATTGTAACTCGCGGTAGTTACTAATACTTACTTAAGATATTTTAACACTTACTTTTGATGTCATAATCGGGTAATAAGATGTCGCAGCATTATTTATACTCGCACGGACAGCTACGAGTTTTCGTAAATCAATTTTAGTTGTTATTTAGACTCGCACTAAAATTAACGAGTGTTCGAAGATATTTCAGAGTTATTTATACTCGCACGGAAACTACGAGTGTTTAATGACAGTCCAGTATTTTTTAAACTAGCCGGAAACAAGAGTAGGCGAAGATACTGGGGATACCAGAACACCGACTGACTTCTAAAACAATTTTTTATTTCATCCTTCCCAACGCTACATTGCGTCATTCTTAAACCATATAATCTCTTGCCGTCGACGCCCGTAAAGCCGTTCCCATGATTTTTGCTGATGAAGCACATTGAAAGATTACGTCAACCTTCGATCGAATTTCCTTATTAAATTATTTAGAATAATTTGACGGAAAAAAAATCATTAATTTGCTAGAATTGGAAAATGGAAAAAAGGTACTTTTTACAACAAATGATCCACTGACTATGAATTTTTTAAACAAACATTTTGTCATATTAAGTATCATCTTAGTATTTAAAAATCGGGATTTACAGGTCGCCCCCTTCGCCCCCTGTAGCGATGCCACTGTCAACTATGTTGTTTTTTTTGATGAAATGTTACCGATTTGTTGCTAAATTGTTGGAAAACATTGTGTTGCTGTTGTGTTTTATTGGTACATAGTTACTATATATACTTTTGTTGACATTTTTTCTCGCCAGTGTGGACGCAAATTTTCCTTTTGTTTTGTTTCCACAAAGTTGCCAGTTTATTGTGATTCCTGTTTCTGTTGAATATTTTTGTTTATTGGTTTGGTGTGGACTCTTAACATTTACGAGTTATGTCTTTCTGACTACCAGTCATTTTTTAATTTTACTGTTTTTATAGATAAAAAGTATTAACTGCACGAACCTAAATTAACTGTAATTACTTAAATAATTCAAATCCTTCATGATTTAGGGCCAATATGTCAAAGTGACCTTAAGATATACAGTGACATAAGTCATCCTTAACACAAGTTTGACAGCATATTAAAGTTCTCTCTTACTCTCATCTAAAGCAATAGAAGGACGTGATAATCTTACACTTAACGCGTCAATTGACAATAAAAATTAATTTAAACCATAGTTCTCTTAAGCTTTACCACAACATTAAGCCTACCTTTGCTAAGATCTAACGTAGAGTAATATTCAAATATCGGACCTAAAATTAGAATTTCAAGATATATTCTCTGTTTGAAATAAAATAGCTTTTCGTGTAACAATAATAAATTTTGCATTTTTACTCTGCTCCGCTTAAAACGGAAGTAAGCAAATGATGAAAACTAAGATAGTGTGGTGCAAAGTGCAAGTAATTTTATCTCGAGGTGCATAGTTCGGATGCTTGAGCGAAATTGTTCATGTTAACAGTATTGGTTGTAAAAAGTTTATTTACGTTCCCGTATTTCTTCTGGCAAACTAAAACCAATCACAATAAATTCGTCAATGCCAAACTTTAACTACATAGTCAAATAAACTAGTTACATTAATCATGTGCAGAAAGGAATCTTTACACAGGTGTTTCCTAGATATACAGGGTATTATGGAAAATATAAATCATGAGATCGAAACAAATTTTAGAAAAAAAAAACCATAAATGGGGCGTTGAATTATTGAGCGAGATCACATTATGTGCAACCCGTACAAACACGTGGAAAATACTGAGAGATATACAGGGTGTCCATCCCACTAAGACCGGCGAGATACGATATTACTGAACCCATAAACCATATGTCTATGAGAAAAACATTTCATTGACTAAATTGACCAAGAAAAGTTGATTGAAAATATTTTCAGATTTCCAAAATGACCGCTAGGTGGCGGCATTACTATTATATAACTAAAAATTCAAATCTCCTCGAATTATCACTGACAAGGTTTTCATTTAATAATGGACATACAACGGTCATTAATATTTGCGAAAATTTGTTCGTAAGACTTTTTTTGTATCGCCGATAATAAGAGTGGGTTGAAACACTAATTAAATATCTGGCGTTGGTCACGATCGCTAATTCACACTGGGTGCTGTTTACCAACGGTTTTTTTTAAATTTTCATAACAAAATTAAATAGCATGATAAATTATTTTGTTACTGAGTTTAAAAGGCACAAGAATAGCTACATTTTGACGCAAACCGGAATTCGATACCTTTTTTTTTCAAAAACCGCCATATTGTTCTGGGTACGAATAGGGGCACAATATTCTGGGATCGTCCTCAACTGGACCTTTAAAATATATGCAGGGTGGCCAATTAGTGCGACAAAGCTCAATATCTCTTTTACTGCTAGGGATAGCGGAAAACTTTTTTCACGAAAGTTATTAAGCGTTAAGAGGCGCAGCTTTTAAAATTATTTTCGACTATACAGGGTGCTCCAAAAGGGCTGTGTGATAAAAATTTCATATTTTTTAAATGGGACACTATGTATATTTTTACATATTTGAATTCACCATAAAATTCTGTACATAGCACCGTAATTATTTGTACACATTTTTGCAACGTTGCCAAATAGATTGGAAAATTCCTAAAATTTGTGCAAAAACATGGTTCAATGAAATGTGTTTCTTAACTTATAATAATTTGAAATAAAATATTTTTATGTCGGAAAGAGGAATGTTCACAGAAGTCCCCTATGATAACACATATCAATATTTTTATACAGGGTATTTTCTATGGATATGCCAACATTACGAACTTGAAACCTGAGTTTCGTAAGTTTTTTAAATGAAACACCCTGTATATGTTTACTTTATCTTGTAGATATTTTAATCCTCTCTAATTTTTATTAAGGTATTTCTAGGCCTATCTCTACCAATCTTGATGGTATTTCAATTTTTATTTAAACTCGAGCAAAAAAATGTGGATGAATTTTATCATTGTACTAGTCACCTATGACAAAATAAAAACAAAATGTTGTAATTTAAAAAAAAATTATTTATTTATACGGGAGGTTACGACACAAAAATATTTGAGCGATTCAAGCTTGTGGACAATTTCTAAAGTAAATTATTACCTAATTATTGTTTCATATAGTAACCTCCATTAACTTGAACACATAATTCAATACGTTTTTTAAAAGCATTAGTCATGTTTCTACACATTTTCAACTGTTTTCAAAGTATTACTCGGCAAATGTCTAGAAACATTCTTTTGAAAAACGTATTGAATATGTGTTAAAGTTAATGGGTCACTATGAACAAATAATTAGGGAATACTTTGAAAACAGTTGCAAATGTGTAGAAACATGACTCATTCTTTTGAAAAACGTATTGAATTATGTGTTCAAGTTAGTGGGGGTCACTATATGAACAAATAATTAGCTAATAATTTACTTTAGAAATTGTCCACAAGCTTGAATCGGGAAAATATTTTTGTGTCGTATCCTCCCGTATGAATAAATATATTTTTTTTTAATTAGAACATTTTGTTTTTATTTTGTCATAGGTGACTAGAAAAAGGACAATGGTAAAATGTATCCACTTTTTTTTGCTAGAGTTTAAATAAAAATTGAAACGCCACCAAGATTGGTAGAGATAGGCATAGAAAGACCTTAATAAAAATTAGAGAGGATTAAAATATCTACAAGATAAAGTAAGTTTCATTTAAAAAACTTACGAAACTCAGGTTTCAAGTTCGTAATGTTGGCATATCCATAGAAAATACCCTGTATAAAAGTATTGATGTGTGTTATCATAGGGGACTTCTGTCAACATTCCTCTTTCCGACATAAAAATATTTTATTTCAAATTATTGTAAGTTAAGAAATATTACACATTTCATTGAACCATGTTTTTGCACAAATTTTAGGAATTTTCCAATCTATTTGGCAACATTGCAAAAAATGTGTACAAATAATTACTATGTACAGAATTTTACGGTGAATTCAAATATGTAAAAATATACATAGTGTCCCATTTAAAAAATATTAAATTTTTATTACGCCGCCCTTTTAGAGCACCCTGTATGGCCGAAAATAATTTTAAAAGCTGCGCCTCTTAACGCTTAATAACTTTCGTGAAAAAAGTTTTCCGCTATCCCTAGCGGTAAAAGAGATATTGACCTTTGTTGCACTAATTGGCCACCCTGTATGTAACATATCGCAAGACCTCACTTCCTATTCAAATTTTTTTAACAAGTTGTCGCCCACAAACCATTTTTCATTTGAGTACCATGAAATATGCAAGAAAGTGTAGCTCTTTAATTATTACTATACCATGCCCACTTGTATTTATTTTCTAAGACGGTAAATGAAATAAAAGAAAATAAAAAATAATAACTCGCCCATCCGCCATTTTGACAGTTAACACTGTCATTCTTCTGTCAAAAATAGTTTACCTTCCCATTAAGCCACAAACAAATTTTGTAAAAAAATTGCCGGTCAAAAGTTATTAAGCCGCTTCCAGACGATATACACACCACTAGAGCTCCAGACGTGCGAGCAGTACTCTAGTGATGGTCGAATCTGGGCTTTGTATAGTGTCAATAGTTGTTGAGGTGTGTACAACTTTCTGGTTCGGAAGAGTACCCCAAGCTCCTGAGAAGCTATCTTGGCGATAGCCACAACGTGGTTATGCCAAGACATATTTCCTCCCAGATTGACGCCCAGCAAATTAATAGATGAAGCCAGTGGGATTGCGTCTCCGGCCGGAACAAACCCGGCCATGACTATTTCCGGTTCTGTAATGTTAACCTTCTTAGAGAAAACTGCTGCCTGGGTTTTTTAGCATTAAATTCGACCTGGTTACTGTCACCCTAAGCCAGAATTTCTTCCAGGTCTTTGTTGAGGCGTGATACTTCATGCTGTCTGCGAAGATGTGCGTCGGCAGCCGATGTTTGCGCATTCAAAAAGAAAGATGAGATAAGTGTGCTGTCATCAGCAAAACTAAATATCGGATTTTTCATTTTTACTAGAAGGTCGTTAATGTAGAGTAAGAAGAGAGTGGGAGACAATATGGACCCTTGAGAGACACCGGCATTGATGGTGAAGGTGTTTGTGAGAAATCCGTCAATCGCCACTTGCAGAGAGCGGTCCTTAAGAAAGCTAGACAACCGTGCACAGAATCGACTGGGCATACCATAGGATCGCAGTTTACTTAGAAGCCCCTCATGCCAAACACGATTAAAAGCTTTAGAAATATCCAGTGCAACAGCCCGAGACTCCCTATGATGTTCGATTGCGTTGTTCCAAATATGGGTGACATAGGCTAGAAGATCTCCAGTTGATCTATACTTCCGAAAACCATATTGATGATCGCTGATAATGTTGAAGCCTTCCAGGTACTTTAGAAGATATTGGTTGATAGCTTTCTTCATTACTTTTGATATAACTGAAAGCAATGCGACGGGCCGATAGTTGTTAGGCAGGGTTCTCTTACCATTCTTTGGAATAGGCTGGAATCCGCGCCGTCTTCCAGCAAGATGGAAATATTCCTTTTTTGTAAGATAAATTGAAAAGTCTACAAAATACTGGTGTTAGTTCATCGGCGCATCTCTTGAGAACTATAATAGGAATTTCGTCTGGACCAGTAGCTTTTTTGACGTCGAGTCCTTTCAAGATTCGTTTGACGGGACGCTGACGGAACACGATTTCGGTCATTTCAGATTGAACTGCAGGAATGTCGGGTGGTGTTCTTCTCTGGAAATCTACATTGGAATGCGAAGAAAATAGTTCAGCAAGTAAGTTTGCTTTATCTCCGGCTTCAGAAAAATACTAGTGTAATAGCTCTGAAGATGGTTAAAAATAAAAGCGAAACTTAACAAGGTAGAACTCTGTTAACAAAAAGTTAACGTAGGAGAAAAAATTACTTAATTGTCAACTTTATAATACCATTTTATACCCTCAGAATAAATCTGAACTGAAGTCTCATCCTATCTTTAGAGTTTGGTTGTTAATAATAGACAAATACCGATTGAAGCTTGAAGTGACAAAAGTCAATGTTCAATCTAAGATGGCAAATATCTAATCTGTATTGTATTCTAAAGTAGAATAAGACATCATAGTTCTTAATTTTTCCAAATTGCACTATGATATGTTGCAAATACATATTATAGAAAACAATACGTTAATAAATACTAACTAAACGTTAGTAAAAAAGAATCTGCACTGGCAAAATTTAAATTATATTCGAAGTAGCAAATTATTCAAGATTAAGGGAATTAGTCCGGATTAAAGGCATTAGAGAACAGAAGCTCTGGAACAGAGTTAAAAATATACTTCGGGAAGAAAAATAGAATTATGGTAATCATGATGAACTATATAGTCTGATAAATTGACTATCATTTATATCCGCTTATTTTTAATAAAAGATATTTCAGTTATGCCCTTAAAAAAGGATAGGAAGATTTTTAGTAGTTTGCATAAAATATTAAAAAGACGTCGGGAATGATGACTTAAGAGGATATTGAGCAGATTATACTTTCTTAAATCGAACGTTGGGTAAATATACATGAGTTTCTCCAATCTAAGGTCAGATTCGTTAAGTTTGACAGCAGGATATGACCAAAGTAAGTATTGAGAAATATTTCGCCAGCGTACTTGTAGTTAATATAAGGTTCGTTCCAACCACCCTAAAAATCGTACAATGTACGGTCACGCACATGCGTAGTAGTCGAAAGGCGTTCCAACCGACACAAAACGGTGTAGCTGGCGATCCCTTTGGTGTTCCAACCAAATTGTGATCGTTCGCAAACTAGTTCCTGAACGGTAAAAACGATACATGGCCAAGACCAGGAACCGCTTGTACTGACTTACGCCCTAAGAATTTTAACCGTTGTTTTTGTATTCCTGGCATTCATGCAGTTCTTTTAGCCTTTAGGAGTTGTTGCTTAATATTTTGATTTAATTTATTCTTATTAAATTTGTATAATCCGGTTCCCAAACCTACAAGATATTCTTAACATTAAACGTTATTTTCTTTCATGATTATTAAGTACAACAAAACGGAACGAAAAAAGATAATACTCGAGCTTAGACGAAGAAATCAAAACAACAAAAGTAGGGTTGTGATTTATGAATGTTATGATAATTAACTAATTACTAAACTTCTTTCCTAGAATCAGACAGGCGATCAGCTGAGATTTTTACACAGAATGGTCACAAAAACGTACCAACCTTGCTCCCCTTGTGCATCAGCAACAAACAGTGCAAAAGTAACGCCTGCGCACAAAATCGATCCCAACAGTTTCGTGACGGTTCTAGAACGATACAAAAATAGGGTGTTGGAACAAACCTATAATCATTTTTCCTGTACCCCACCTAACAAAAATATCGGGACCCAATGACGCATATAAAGATTTACATTATAACTTTTAGGAAACTCTTTATATTTTATTGAAATTCTGTAACTTTGTACAGCTCAAATGGATTAAAGAACTCAAATTAGAATTACTGTTGTATACAGGGTGTAACAAATTCGCCCTTAATCGTTGGGAGTTCGGAAACGGTAAGAGATACGAAGTCTGTTAAATTGTGGCAAAGTTGTGTACTCGAGCTCAATAATATGCCGTAAAAAAATCAACAAAAATACAGGGGCTTTCAAAATATTTGGAACAATCTAAAATCTTGCGTTTCGGTTTTCATTTCTCCCTGACATTGTTCGAAGTGATGTCCAAAAATAAATTTCACTTTCTCATTGCTACTTTTTATTCTACACAAGATGACATCATCAGGTCTTTAATGCGACGTTTCGTATTTGGGTCACAGACATCAAATTTTTTTTTTTTTTAAATAAGGGGTCTGAATTTTTTAATTATGAAAGAGAAACTAAATCTGCGTTCAGCGGTAAATGACACTACTGTTTGTTTCTTGAATTGATGATATTCATTAAAATACCCCTAGTACATTCCTGTAATTTATGTTTAAAAAAATTCGGTTTAATTCAAAACTGTAGAACTCACTCAATAATTAATTCCTTTTTTAAAAGGTCTTAAAATTTTATTTGTATTAATCAAATAACTTACTTGTACTTGCACTAAGTAGATATTTGATGAAGGATCTATTAGTATGAAATAAAGAACAGTAGTAGTGCGTAATAATAATAATTAAGGACAGAAATAACAACGAACGTAGTAGAGGTATTTTAATGAAGATGGTCAATTTAATCAATAAAACGTCGGAAATCCAGTAAGTGTTTTATACCACTTAAGGTAGATTTAGTTCATTTTTCATAATTTAAACAAAAAAAATGCCCATATTTAAAAAGATTAAGTTGATGATGGTGACGAAGTGTCATATTAAATATCTGATGATGCCGTCCTGTGAATAATAAAAAGTAGCAATGAGAAAGTGAACTTTAGTCTTGAACAAAGTGAGGAAAAAATATAAATCTAAACGCAAAATTGTAGGTTCTTCCAAATAGTTCGAAAGCACTTCTATTTATTTGTAATTTTTTTTGGTGTATTATTGGGCCTATAATTACGCAACTTTCCCCAATTTTTGTATATTAATCAAGACAAATATATATTTTTTTAAAATGCAGAATTTCTCTAGCCATTTACCACATCCAACATCCATCCCAATTCACTCCGAGGAGTTGTTCGGGTTTGATCGGATGTTATACCCAATTAAATATGATATTTCAACTCTAGAGTTGAAATATATTTTTTCTACTCTCACATGTAAATTTTCAGTTTCCTTCACAATCTACAGAACTGATATGAAGGATATTTCAGTTAACCGAATTGATATGATTTCATATCCATCCTAGTTAGGATATGAAAATAACCAATCACTGTTAGAGTTAGATATCCAGGTAACTATTGGTTTTTAAATGTCACTTAATAGTACATAAATCTATCAGAGTAATTATTCCCAGTTCATAATCTATTAGAAAATTCAACCACCTGCTAGTCTCATTCGCGCAGTGGTATAGCTCTCGGTTTTCACGAACAAGGCCCTTGGTTCAAATTCCAATGAAGCTTGGAATTTATGTATGTAAATATAGGTTAAAATTATTTTTTATTTATATAAATTTGTTTGATTGATCATAAAAAAAGTCTACTGTACAACTCGAGTGGAATGTACGTTATCTTGAGATATGGACATCATATTCACTCTTGTACAAACTACTATTTTCAACATCAATGTCATGTAAGATACTCTCTAGCAAAGTTAACCGTGGTTTTTTTCTCATTTCCTTAGGTGGTCGTAGCAAAATATTTTTTTATATACATTGTCAATAACTGCAAGATGAATTTAAATTCTTGAAACATTTTGATCATAATGGAAGTCCGGCCCTGACAAATCGTTCAGATCTGTGGAAAGAATGTTAATATAAATGACTTACTCTACTTACAATATGTCATTGGTCGCTATTTATTTTAATTACTATATTGTAACCGGCCATTCAATGGCATATTTTTAAATTTAACTGTTCCAACATAGATGGCGCTCCTCACTTTCTTTTTATGGTCTTCTTAACAAATTCTGTAAGATTCACGTTTTCTTTTATGTTCATTTTAAATTTTCGCCCCTGTCGCCTAGTATGTCGTTACTCGCTGCGGTATTTTAATGGAGTTTTAAAGGCAGGCTGTGATCGATATTAATTTTAGAAATCTCAGCATAACCATGCAAAGCCCAAAAGTTATTAAGTCCACTGAAATTACCTATAAGAAAATACTTCCACCGCAACGACCCCGATAATGAAACTAGGCGAATTTCTAGTGGTTTCAGCCAATCACATTGATGTTGGGAAATGGACAACATTTTTTCTTATTTTAGTTGCAATGTAGTTTTAACCATTTAAGAAAATTTTAACGTTCGAAATAATAAAATTATAAAGATGAACTCCAAAGTACACAGGACACGCAAAGCATAATTGACGTTCCTGAGTCAGGAAAACCATAATAATTATTTCGTCCTTGTCTTGTCTTGTCCTTTAATTATTATAGCAAAAATTGTATTTTACGATTTCCTATAAAATATAGTATTAATTACATTTTTTATTAATAATCCATACCAAAATAATATTGTACATATAATTTAAAAAAACTGTATTTAACATTTCTAATCAATTTAGTACAATCAAGTAAATACTAAAATATATTTAAAATTTTACAACGAATGTAAGTGCAGGGAACAAACACTACAGGGTATATCAAGTAAAGTGGCCTATTAGATGCATCTCGAGAAATAACAGATTTTATATTGAAAATTTCGCTGTGGCTATAAGAGATGGTTTTCTATATTCACAAAATGTTTTAGATGATGCGTTGTCGCCAGATCATACCGAAACTGGCAGCAACTTCGGAATTTTAAATAGATTACTACAATATATTATATTTTTTTTAGAATCTGGTAAAAATCTAGAACAGTTTTCTGTAAAATATTATGATATACCTATCTTAAATACTTCTTTAATTATAAATAATCTCGTGATTTTTTAACGGCATATCGGGACCTGAAAAGAAAATCATATCTTATAGCGGTTGAAGCTAGAAACCTAAAATGTTGTCAATAGTTTCACAAGATAATAGGGATTTTATAATTTCGAAAAGCATTTAATTAAATTAATCCAAAACAATATGTCTGAAGGAGATGAATTATTGCATAAACCTTCTATTTTTTAATTGCATATTGATATGATTTGCAAATGGAGGATCGAATTTTCTATCTAAGGTGTTCTTTTACGTACCTTCAATATTTTCTGACTATTTTTTGATAGTTTACTGTGGAATGGATTCATGGAATCAATAAATACGAACAATGTCAAATGCATTTTCATTATTTTATTTTCATGAATACATTCCACAGTCAACTATCAGAAAATATATATTTATAAGATCATTTTTAATATCGCTATAAGTACGATAATATTGAAGATAGTTCAGATATATCATTATATACTTCCATCCTTCATTTGCTAACCATATCAAATACAGGGTGTCCCATTTAAAAAATAGAAAGTTTTTATAATAATTCATCTCCCTCAGAAATATTGTTTTGGGGTGCCCTGTATAAACCTAATTAAATACTTTTCAAAGTTGTAAAATCTATATTATCTTGTGTAACTTTTGTCAAAATTTCAGGTTTCTAGCAGTGACCGTTAAATAGAAATGAATTGGTTTCATGTCGCCATATGGCGTTAAAAAATCACAAGATTATTTTTTTTTATAAAACTAGTGAAGGTATATGATATTATACAGAAAATTGTTCTGGATTTTTACCTAAATTCCAAAAAATATAATATATATAGTAATCACTTTTGTTAAGACCCGGCAACAGCGCATCATCAAAAATATTTTATAAATATAGAAAATTTGGCTATGGCTATTCTTATAGCCATAGCCAAATTTTTTAAATATAATATCATTTAGTTGCCGAGATACTTCTAATAGACCCCCTTTACTTGGTGTAACCTGTATAGTAAAATTATTATAGTAAATATTTTATTGTACGATTTTCTATAAAATACAGTATTTTTCATTAATAATCCGTACCAAAATAATATTGTAGGTACACATAATTCATAAAAAGTGTGGTTAGTATTGTAATCAATTTAGTACAACTAAGTAGGTAAATATTAAAATATATTTTAAACTTTACAACGAATCTAACTGAAAATAATTTATTTATAACTCCAGTAGCTTTTTTCCTTAATTTCTTCGTCGTTCGCTGCCAGGGCCACTTCCGAGGGGACCTACAGCTGAACGTGGGATCCGAACCACGATCCTCGTCCATACGCTGCCCCCTAAGGGCTATCAACCCTGGGTTTCTCGCATTGCGATATGACTTACCGATTGGCAACTTATATCACTAAAACACACCGCGTGTAGCTGTGGGGTTCCAGTAGTTAAATATCTTTAATTGTATGTTCTATTTTACTATTATTATATTATAAGTATGTAAAAATGACCAAGTTTAAATTAAGTGTGGAAAAAATATTTTTTACAATATTGAAAGATGCAACAAATCCCTGAGATTTCGATCTTCGTAACAAATAAAGGTAGGAGAACTTTTAAGGGATACATACCATCGATCGACCGACTGGGAGAGTGCATGTGTCAAGATTTGCACAAAATATTTCAGTCGAGTTTACAAAAGGTCTTAGTAAATTTTACAAAAGATTGTAGTTAATTGTATTAATTTTTACGAAAACTTTTCATATAAATGGTTTCGTAAATATTTTTTTCTATTTGGGTTTCATAATGGCTACATTATGAAATTCAAAAAAAATTAATAACCTGCTACTTTATGAAACTAAAATTTTATTTTTTTTATGTTTGCAGCAAGTAGGGTTCGAATTTTAGGCTTACTTTGATTTCATTGAAATTCGTTTTCTTGGCATTATGGATTCGACAAAATATTTTTATAGAAAACTTTAAAATACTAACCTTTAACCTTGCAAATAGATCATTTTTACTAGATATTTATCTGAAATACCTATACTCGGAAATATATAACATGCTGACTGTGTCCGTCAACTAATTTCTAGTTACAACTATAAAATAACATAACCTAAAAATAATAGAAATATCTTCCAGTTTATGCTCTATTTCTAAAGTTTTATTCAATAAAGTACAATTTTCATTTTTAATTCAATATAATATTATATATAATATTACTTTATAGTAAGGGTAGTAGTTGCTGACTGGTTAAGGGAGAAAAAAACTAGGAAATATTGGGCTTTGCAGCAAATGAAATTGTACTCTTTAAAGTTGGTTCAAGCTTTCGGAAATCTTTATTTCTATCATTAGGGAGACTACAATAAAAGAAAAGTTTGGTTATATTATTGTAAGTAAAACACTTTTTTACTTAAATTTCCACTTTTTATTTGACAATACGACATATTTCACTGCACTGCAGTTTCGTCAGGTAATATACATTTTATTTCAAAGTTATGCCTTATAAGTGTCTCTATTAACAAAAGAAAGATTATTTTATGATATGAAGGTTGGGTATTTCCTATTTCGTTCAAATTATTCTAAGTTATGGTATTTAACAAACGGGGAGAAATATTTAGCCTAAAGTATGTTATAAGTTTGGGTTTTTTTCCTATTATAATTTAATATGATAATGAGGGTCTTTTACATTTTCAAGGTATTTTATTGAACTATTGTGGTGGATATTTAAATAAGTTTAATAGGGGTTAATTGTTAAGTCTATTTGATTATTTAATAACACATTTGCATTTTTAAGTTTGTTTATTTCTAGCGATTCAAGATGATTTAATTTTGAACCTTTGTTTCCTATATGTAGTATTTTGAAATCTTGATTAAAGGAATGGTTTGATTCGATAAGATGATTGGCGTAATTGGAGTCACTTTTGCGGTTTATGAAGCTGTTGTGATGCTCTTTTGCTAGAAATAAACAAACTTAAAAATGCAAATGTGTTATTAAATAATCAAATAGACTTAAACAATTCACCCCTATTAAACTTATTTAAATATCAATCACAATAGTTCAATAAAATACCTTGAAAATGTAAAAGACGCTCATTATCATATTAAATTGTAATAGGAAAAAAACCCAAACTTATAACATACTTTAGGCTAAATATTTCTCCCCGTTTGTTAAATACCATAACTTAGAATAATTTGAACGAAATAGGAAATACCCAACCTTCATATCATAAAATAATCTTTCTTTTGTTAATAGAGACACTTATAAGGCATAACTTTGAAATAAAATGTACATTACCTGACGAAACTGCAGTGCAGTGAAACATGTCGTATTGTCAAATAAAAAGTGTAAATTTAAGTAAAAAAGTGTTTTACTTACAATAATATAACCAAATTATTATGGACTTCCACCAAGTAACGACCAATAATATTAAAGTGTTAAAAGAAAAGTTTGCTAAATATTGGAGAGAAGTTCATAAGAAGAAACAACTTAGTTGAGGTTATTCATCAAGTTGTTATAATAAATTATATAGGGAGACATCATAAACGGAGCAAATCATAAACAGAAAACAAATAAAACTTTCAGTTAAAACCAATACAAATCAAAAAAGAACCACATAGCTTAAATAAATCAAAACCTATCAACTGGTCTTTTATAAATGTTCGTAGACACGATTATTTTGTAACGGGAGCCATTGATAAACGTAGCAGAGAGAAGTTAGGATCAATGTTAATCAATATTGTTCTATGCCAAAAAACAAATACCACAAAGAAAATACCGGTCTGTCACGGTTGTTTGCGATCAGACGAATGGCCTCGGTGGAATCCAGTAGCCGAAGAGGATGTTTGGGTGCTCCAGACATGAGATTAGTACTCTAGTGACGGTCGAATTTGGGCTTTGTATATTCTCAAAAGTTGTTGAGGTGTAGACAACTTCTTGGTTCGGAAGAGTACACGAAGAGTACACCAAGTTTCTGAGAAGCTACCTTGACGATTGCCATAACGTGGTTATGCCAAGATATATTTCCTCCCAGATTGACGCCCAGCAAATAGATGAAGCCAGTGGGATTGCGTGTCCTGCCATGACTTTATCCAGTTCTGTAATGTTAACCTTTTTAGAGAAAACTGCTGTCTGGGTTTTTCAGATTTAAATTTGACTTGGTTACTATCACCTCAAGCCAAATATATATATACTTCATGCTCTCTTCGAAGATCTGAGTCGACAGCCGATGTTTGTGCATTCAAAGAGAAAGAGGAGATAAGTGTGCTATCGTCAGCAAAGCTAAATATCGAATTTTTACTTTTCACTAGAAGGTCGTTAATGTAGAGTAAGAAGAGAGTGTGAGACAATATGGACCCTTGCGGAATACCGGCATTGATGGTGAAGGTGTCAGAGAAATCCCGGAATCCGTCAATCGACACTGACGAGCAGCTTTGTTTACATGGGCGAGGCCATAAATTTGCCACTTTTGCGTTTAATAGTTTGGCTATCCATAGATATAGGTCGGTGATCATAATCAGTCCCTACAGGAACATTAACTGAGTGTACATTCCGTATTTTACCATGACATGTTTAATTACACTTTATCTAGCTGAGTTGCTTGATTGTTTGTAAATTTATCTCCTTATTAACATGAAAATTCGAAAATCAAGTTTTTAATAGAATATCAATATCCGCCTTAATTTAAAATTTTAAATTCGGACCTAAATCATCCAGAAACTGACCTATTAAGTTCATCGTATTTTCATAATGATTCAATTAAAATCTGAAACTTGATACACCCAATATGCGAACGTATTTAATTAAAAGTCAGCGGGGATCTTCCAATAACATTTTAATTATTTTTTTGCGGTTCTCATTGGATGGATTTAAAGGGTCATTTTAGCAACTTTATGAAAACCCGGATTACCTAAATTGAATCACGAAATAAATTATCACCCGAAAACGGCTTTTAAAGGTCCCCTAAGATTTAAATTGAATTAAAACTTTTTACTGCCCATTTACATAAAACGCCGTAAACACGTTCGTACCTACACTTAAAACAATTAAACGTGTTTTTTATTTCGTTACTTTTATAAGAAACAAATCTTTAAAGTGTACATTGTACACAGTTGGCGGGTTTCGTTAATCTACATATAATATTGTAACTCTACCAAACCAGTTCTTATGAGCTAATATGACAAATATACAATGTCGTGAATTTCATTCATATGCTCGCTTACATAAAGTTTTATTATATATAAAATATATATTCACGATTAGGCTCCTCCTCAACTTAATAAAGATTGATGGTGTATCTACATCAGAATTACAAATTGACCTGACACTTTCGGTGCACTGGCAAAAATACTGAAATTAGCAGGCTCTGTGAGACATAAAGTAGTAAAGCCTGGTACTTCACGAGTGCTAGTAAAATAAAAATGTTTAAATTGCCAGTATCTGTGGCATATGAAGATGTTAGATTGGGTAGCGACGAAACATTTTCAGGAGGCAAGAGCTCAGGAAGGGCTTTAGGAACTGCATTCCAATTGAGCCGTTAATGCGGAACTTTTAAATTTCTCAAAGTCACCTTCATAAATTCTATTTAATTTAATGAAATCTTTTTTGGAACTCAGTGTTTATCTTATACTGATTTTTCCAAACTTTCAATCCATCATAACATATACAATTTTAATTGGAAGTAATACAGGGGTAAATAAAAAAATATAAACTTTGATGATTAACTAAAGATTTAAGCATGAAAAATGGAAAGATGATTTTTTAAAAAAACTTACGTGAATTTAAAATTTCGAAGAAAAATCCATTATTTCATTTCGTTGTCGACCTGCTACTGGACTGAATTGGAGCAAGTTTCCTAGATAGTGTTTTCATTGAATTTATATGTCAAAAACAGAAAGAAAAGCAAAAAGTAATCACAAATTAATACATAACCTTTAAAGTTAAAAATAAAATATTTTGGTGAAATACTTAAGATATGGGATTCTTTAATCCTTTTTGGTCTCTACTTCGTCGTTTCTTGGTCTCGAAGCGGTCGAATGATATAAATAATACGCAAAATTGTTAATAAAACATCAACTATAAAAAAAATAAATTATAAACACTCCGTTTTTCGTTTACAATGAAAGAAAATGGCGGAAAATCATGACGAGGAGCGGGTGCGTTCTCACATCAGCGCCAAAACGGCTCGTGTTAGGATGCGAACTATATTCATGGCCTCCTTGTTTGTTTCCAAGTTCCCAGTGGTTGTCGCCGTCATATGGGCAACCCCGCCGGTATTGATTTGGTTGCCGACCAACGACGTCCAAAATCGAAATAAGTCGTAGGGATGTAACGATATTAAAAATCTATCGATACGTGGACAATAGATATCAAAATTAATTCTAAAAGTGGCTTTTCAGTGATGTCCACAATGCCTTCTATGCGAGAAAATCGTTTATTTCCCAATAAGAAAGTCTGAATGTGCCAAAATATTGCAGTGTAATTATTTTCATTAAAGGCGAAATACGGTCCTGTTCGCCGGTTAAGGTCAATAGTTTCTCATTCGACATTGCGCATGACTCCTAACGATCAGTTTTGTTTATATGCGCGAGGCCATAAACTTGGCACTTTTGCTTTTGGAATGTGGCTATCCATAGATATAGGTTGGTGCTCCAGCCTCGTCAACATATACATATATTTTTTTTTTTTGAAGTTGTCCATCTCGAAGTGGAGTGAAGTTATAGATAGGGAGGTAAAGAAACTCGCAATCTGCTCCACTAGTTTCATGAAAAATTAAAATCAAAAACCATACATGTTTCGAAGGTTCAAACCTTCATCTTCAGTGGACAAAAAATTAGACATTAGAAGGAACTCATGACATTGTTTTAAACTAAAGAAAAAATAAAAAAATAAATTCAACGCATTCTTATTTTTATTTTAAACTTAATGTAAAATTTGATCATTTTATCAAATTGTAGCATCTTGGCACGAGGTTCCAAGATGAAAGCTTTCATCTTGCCAGATCAACATTAGCAATGGTTCCCGGTGGGACACATTTCATCTCGGTGGTATAACCTATACGATCTAACTGTACACTGTTAAACTGATTAAGAATTTAAATATATTTA
Organism: Barypeithes pellucidus; assembly: GCA_963991005.1. NCBI lineage: Eukaryota > Metazoa > Arthropoda > Insecta > Coleoptera > Curculionidae > Barypeithes > Barypeithes pellucidus. The sequence goes on from OZ022560.1 coordinate 47,687,542, forward strand.
GTATATTTTAAGTGTTTATTTAAGTACAATGAAGTTAAAATAAATTAAATACAATTTTGTATTTCCAGCTTCACGTAAACAACACAAAAGCAAATCCTTGTTTAGGCCCTATTTACCCCAAAGGGGCAATAATGAGCTATAACTTCAAATAAACAAGAAAATTCAGGTGTTTCTTAAGAATTTAATTAGTTTTGTTAGAAGATAAGGAAGGTGGCTTAGGATGAATAATACAAAAACAGTAGTGGTAAATGTAGAACCGGAGAACCATATTTTATATGCATTAATACATTTATGGATCAAAAAGGAATATTAGTGACAGTGGCGGCGCCAGCGATTATTTTCCAGTTGGCGTAAATCTGTCGGAAATTTTTTTAGGGTAGCAGCAAAAATGTGCGTTATTTCGGGATTTTTATATGATTTCTTCCATATTTTCATTCTCAATTTTGCAGGTTGGGCGAACGGTTGGGTAAAAACAACTTGTATTGGGCACCGAAAGAACTTGCTTATTTTAAATAGAAGACTCGTATACATTATTACATTTTTGGATTCTACGTAAGATTATAGGCAGATTTCGTATATCATATCTTATACCTAAGTCAAAACGTGTTTGACATTTAAGGTTTTATGTCTAAAATGACGTTTTCCTTTTTATGATCAAACACAAGCACTATAGGAAAAATCCTTTAGGGCACTCAGGGAGTGGTGCGAGTGCGCAAAAAGCGATTCACTTTGGTTTTGAATCGTTGGAGGTTATATTCGTTGGGAAAAACGACCTCGGGAAGGTCGTTCCACAAGGATAAATTCCTCCAGATGAAAGAATTCTTAAATAATTAAGTTCAAGGAGTACTAAGCTTAACCACATATGGATGGGTGGCAGTGGCTCGTCATGTATTTCTGCTATTCGTCGGTCTGGGCGGAATTAAGAGGGCAAGGTCAGCCGAGCACCTTCCATGAAAATATCTGTAAAAGAGAGTCAAATCCCCAACCTGTCTTCGATGTTCTAGGCTGTCGAGGTTCTTCGTCAGCTCGTGGTCTCCGATCAGACGAATAGCCCTCCTTTCGATAGAATCCAGTAGCCGAAGAGTATTTTTAGGTGCAGAGCTCCAGACATGAGAGCAGTATTCTAGTGATGGTCGAATCTGGGCTTTGTATAGTGTCAAAAGTTGTTGAGGTGTGTACAACTTTCTGGTGCGGAAGAGTACCCCAAGCTTCTGAGAAGCTATCTTGGTGATTGCCACAACGTGGTTATGCAAAGATATATTTCCTCCCAGTTTGACGCCCAGCAAATTAATAGATGAAGCCAGTGGGATTGCGTGTCCGGCTATGACTATTTCCGGTTCTGTAATGTTAACCTTTTTAGAGAAAACTGCTGCCTGGGTTTTTTTAGCGTTAAATTCGACTTGGTTACTCTCACCCCAAGCCAAAATTTCTTCCAGGTCCTTGTTGAGGCATGATACTTCATGCTGTCTGCGAAGATGTTTGCGCATTCAAAGAGAAAGATGAGATAAGTGTGCTATCGTCAGCAAAACTAAATATCGGATTTTTAGTTTTCACTAGAAGGTCGTTATTGTAGAGTAAGAAGAGAGTGGGAGACAATATGGACCCTTGAGGAACACCTGCATTGATGGTGAAGGTGTCTGAGAGAAATCCGTCAATCGCCACTTGCAGTGAGCGGTTCTTAAGAAAGCTAGACAACCATGCACAGAATCGACTGGGCATGCCATAGGATCGCAGTTTACTTAGAAGCCCCTCATGGCAAACACGATCAAAAGCTTTAGAAATGTCCAGTGCAACAATCCGAGACTCCCTATGATGTTCGATTGCGTTGTTCCAAATATGGGTGACATAGGCTAGAAAACCATATTGATGATCGCTGATGATGTTGAAGCCTTCCAGGTACTTTAGAAGATGTTGGTTAATAGCTTCCTCCATTACTTTTGATATAACTGAAAGCAATGCGACTGGTCAATAGTTGTTAGGCAGGGTTCTCTTACCTTTCTTTGGAATAAGCTGGACTCGCGCCGTCTTCCAGCAGGATGGAAATATTCCTTTTTTGTAGGATAAGTTGAAAAGGCTACAAAATACTGGTGTTAGTTCATCGGCGCATCTCTTGAGAACTATATTAGAAATTTCTGGACCAGTAGCTTTTTTGACGTCGAGTCCTTTCAGGAATCGTTTGACGGGATGCTGACGGAATACGATTTCGATCATTTCGGATTCAACTGCAGGAATGTCGGGTGGTGTTCTTCCCTGGAAATCTACAGTGGAATGCGAAGAAAATAGTTCTGCAAATAAGTTTGCTTTGTCTCCGGCTGTGGATGCTATTGTACCATCGGGACGTGTTAAAGGTGGAATAGTTGATTTAGTAAAATTTTGGCTGACGGCCTTAGCGACTGACCAAAAGGACCTTGATCCGTTTGGACAGTCAAGAAGTTTGTTTTTGATCCTCACGTTATGGACTTCTTTGCTTTGATCTATTGTTAGCTTACATTGGTTTCGAGCGGTAATCTAGATGGTACGATTCTCAGTGGTGGGGTTTTTACGCCACTGTCGGTAAGCCAGATTTTTTGATTTGACAGCACGCTCACAATCCTTGCTAAACCAGGGATTGCCGTTGGAAGGGCGTTTTTGAGAGGAGGGGATAAATGCTTCCATGCTCGTTAGAATGGCGTCGGAGACCTCCCCAGCACAGACGGATGGATCATCAGAAGCGCATACGCTCATCCAAGGAAAAGTCCGAAAATGGTCTTTCAGATCTTCCCACTTGGCCGATCTGTAATGCCATATCTTGCGAGGTTTAGGAGGTTGTTCAGAATTAATTGGTAGTTCGCTTAGAGTTGAAATAAGTTTGTGATCGGAAGATCCTAACGGAGGCTGTACGGTGACTGTATATAGATCGGGATTTGACGTTAAGAAAAGATCCAAAAGACCAGCAAAATCTCCAGCTCGGTCTGGAATACGCGTTGGTTCTTCTACGAGTTAAGTTGGACCAGAACTGATCGCGAAGGATTCGGCCTCGCGGCCTTGCTCATCGTCTGTATTTGAATATTTAAGCCAGTTGACATTGTGGACGTTAAAGTCGCCAAAGATAGCAATCTCGGCATTTGGATGGTTGGTTTGCAAGAAGTCGATTGTATTGGCTAGTGATGAGAAAAGGTCTCTGTAATGGGTATCACTTGGAGGACGGTAAAGGCAGCAGATAAACTTGGTGATTTTCGGTGTTGATATTTTAAACCACATTACATCAAAGTCTTTCGGTTCCAGTGTAGGTTCTCGTTGGCAGCAGAGATCATCTCGATAAAAAAGACATACGCCGAAGTTGCGTCAGAATCGGAAATGAAAATCGTATCCAGGGTATAAATAGCTGACGGTGTTTGTTGACGATCTGACCTTTGTCTCGGTCAGTGCGAGTACGTGAGGCTTGGAAGATTGTAAGTGCTGGTGGACTGAATTGATGTTCGTGTTAAGCCCTCTAATATTGCAGAAATCAATTTTGAAGTTGCTAGTTCTGGGTTGGTTAGCAACTGCAGGTGCCACACCATTTCTTCGTTGAATGTTGTTAGATCCCAGTAAATTGTCGGAAATGGTTGTTTTTTGATGAACTTCGCTTGATGGGGCCCCAAGTCCAGCCCCCGCCCGGAGATCCGAATGGGGGGGCGAGTTTACCTCCGGAGTATGTTCATGCTATTTGGGGGGGGGGGCCCACCCCGGTAACCGGAAACATCGGCACAGCGACGAAACGTCAACTCAATGAGCAAAAGTTAACTCAAGGAGCAAACTTCACGCCACCTAAACCGATGCAATGATATCTCACCGGGCGATGCCGGGTGGGCCAACATCTTCCATTTGTAAACCTTTGCAAACCTTAAAGTATTTATTCATTTTTTAAGTTTTTATTATTTAATTTCAGTTGGATTTCTTATTGAACAAGACCTGCTTTAATAGTTTTTTTAAAAATATTTTTAAACTATTATCACAGGGTGTTCAAAAAATAAGATTAAAAATTGAATTGAGAAAACTGCGAAAAACCTACATTTACAAACGGAAACTTCCAAATTTTCTAATTATTTGCTATTTAGCATTAAAAATAAGAGTAAGTTGTCGTCTATTTCAAAAATTTGGTGTTGAGGTACTCTTGTTCCGGCTGAAAATATTTCGATTTTTCAGAGTTTTTTCCTACTCACAGACGCCACTATAGGTACATAGTTAAGTTTTAACATCTACGTAACACTTATTTTTATAAAAGATATTCAGAATAAAATGTTAAACATTGTGAGAACCGGAGCAGTAACAATCAAAACTGAAGTCTGCAGGGTCAAAAGACGTCAGCGCATTTCGGCCGGTGTTGTCATATCTACACGGAAAATTCTTTAGAAAAAATTTATAATTTTAACAATTTTTAATTCTATCATTTATGAACAAATATGATTCCAGAAAACCGACGGCGAAAGATGTTTTGCAAAACAAATAATGGTAATATCACACACAAATTTCAAATTCGTTACAAGCACAGGAAAGTAAATAGGTAAAACTTCATTGACCTTTTAAATAAAAATTATCTTTCAAACTCTTTAAAAAAAATGCAATTTTTTTTAAGACACATGCTTTCTTACCTTTACTTATTTAAATACAATTGTTAGTTACATGATTTCAAACAAAAAAATTTTGGTCATTTTTTCTGGCGTAGATTTATTTATTTAACTAATTTAAAACACACACATTTTAAATACACACAATGCAATCCTTCAATTTAAAAATGACATTTTATCTACGAACCATAAAGCAGTTAACCTACGAACGAACGAAATAGATACCTTCAAAACTCGGAAAAGAGATGGGCAATATTTGACAGTTTGATATTTACGAGATTCTTCTCTATTACTTGACTATTTACCGCGAGATCTCTTGCAAGGCGTTAATGGAATTTCGACCAAATTGAATAAAATGATAGTGGTAGCTGAAAATACTGCGGTACTTTTTCTTTTGAGAAGCTTGAAAAATTAAATTAGATAGCTCTACTCCAAATGACAAAACCGACGAAGATTTTATTTTCTTTCTCACGCGGCCATCTCTCCATCTCTTTCAAACAATCTACTCGGCGCCGGGCCCACGTAGGTCTATGGATACAAGCGTGCGACTTGCAAGTGTCAGTAATAGAAGAACAGCGTTAGGGTGCGGTCGCTTCTGTTTATAACCATTTAGACTCTCGGCTACCCGCTTTGTTTTCAGGAGCTACGCGTATAATAGTTGTAATGATTTTCGAGCTACGCGTCCAAACTTTGTATATTATTTGACATTGTTTTTATAGACGAACCTAAGTTGCTCAGTTAAAACGAGTAGTTTGTTTTGGACGTTTGACTTGACAGAAAAATGGAATGTCGCCGACGAATAAGTCAAATTTCATCGCGTCGCGTGTAATAAAATCTAATGATCTGATCTTAGTGTATTTTTAAAACACTTGTGCCTGGAGGTATAAAGATAAATACAAATATATAGATAAATAATTTATTTTTATAATGTTATATGGAATTTCGGTCGATTTAAAAAAAAAAATGTAGCGTTTCTGTAGGACACCCAAGGAGTCACCCATTTAAATATAATACGTCATTTCCATAACACCCTGTATACACGTGCAAACTGGCAAAGGTGCACTCCAAAAGTGTGCGCCTTCTCCATTCAAAATCACGATATCCCCGCTATCCCCCGCCGCCTGATAGTAAAGAGAAACTGCATTACGTCCCGTCTGCGCTATGCGACCATTCCTCGTCATCACTGTAGCGACAGGCGCGCGGATCACGCCACGGTGAGAGCTACTACATATAAGTTTGGTTTGACAGTACGATAAAATATTAGGAAGCTTCGGACTATAAATAATATTAAATTAAAATAAATAACTATTTTATTATTTTTGGGAGTGCAAGTATTCATGTGCTCCTATCGACGAACCGCCGCTGTATAAAATAATGTCATTCGAAACTCCTATTTTAATTGTTAGTTCAATAATAGAATATTGTAAATCGCTTGACTTGTTTAATAATATAAGTACAGTATTTAACTGGAGTTGTGAAATCCTATGAGAATTAGTAAACTAAAACTTTGATATTAGTATTGCGAATGAAACATTTCCCAGTCTTTGTAAAAGTTAAAACTCTCCGTTAAAGTGGAACTATTTTAAAATTACCCGCGAGGGTTAGATAGCTCCAAGAAGATCTTCTTTGAATAAAATTTAATTTAGTTGGTATTTCAAATTAATTATTTCTATTTTCTTTGACGTAAATTAGAAACTATAAAACTGGAATTAAATTATTATTCAGCGAACAAATGGGAAACATTTTATGCAAAAATTCTGCTGGGAATATCCGAAATATCGTGCATGTTCTATGATGATTGATATATTTTTAGACATCAGGATATTCTATTATTAGATCAATTTCACATCTTTTGGACAGAATTTCGTATATTCGACTTTTTTCGATACAATTAAGGATAAAAAAAGTTTTCCATTTGTTACACTGTCTACCACACATGATGTATACATTTTCTCACATCAAAGAAAATTAGTTTGGCGTATTCATCCTGCAGTATATTTATAAAGTTTTTAATAATTTTTAAGTATTCTCACTCACGGATATTGATTAAAATTATCCTTAGTAAACCAATCAAAACAAAAGAATCTTGTTAACAAAATAAATATTTATTAGAAGAAACAAAAAAATTATTTAGTTACAATTGGAGAATTTCTCATTTAATAGAATCGTTATTGATAATAAAACTACAAAAAATTATTACAATATTGAAGATCAGCTTTCTTAGTGTGTGTCCACAACGGCACATCGTATTTCGCACTGTACCTCGACTTGCCCATAGCATGTCTTAGGTGAAGTAAATAAACCAATTACTATAACGAACCGCACCTCGTCTCGACCATAGCCTGGTCTTTTGCATACAAGTAATAGAACTATTTACTTCGTCTAAGTGTGTGTCCACATCGGCGCACCGTACTTTGTACCACCCTTCATAGGCTAAGTAAATAAATCAATTACTTATATGCAAAGGCCTAGCTATAGGCGAGGTGAGATCCGGTGCATCGTTGTGGCCGCGTGCATTTAAAGTAATGGATTTATTTACTTGGCCTCAGCGAGGCTCTTGGCCAGGATATAGGCGATGCGAAGTGCGTTGCGGCTATTCTGCCAATAATACTTCTAGAAAAGTATCTTACCATTACGATCAGCTGAGACAATATTAATATATATTTCCTAATTATGCATTTTGCTCGATGAAATTACCTGCTCTTATAGCATTTACCTTTTCTTATACTTTTAGCATTAGATTCGTTAAAGACTTAGAAATATTGTTTAGGGGATGGCTGGGTTTATGTAGAAATGTTTATCAGATTCTGCATTAATATCTACTTTGTCATTATGTTAATTATTATTTGTTAGCTTCTCTTATTCACATATTAATATTTTACACTTCTAGAGAAACCCTGTAGTTTAATCCCTATGAAATTTAAAAAGAAAATGATTTTTCTTTCAATTTAACTTATGTTAAGTTATCGTTTATTTCCAACTATTCAACTAAACAAGAATTGCACGTTTTCCGCCCGCTATAGAGGCAGTTATAAAACAATTTCCAATATCCTGCTGGCTCAATAAACAAGATGAAAACCCGCATCCTTTTCACGATGCTGGAACTCTATCAATACGCCCTATTGAACCAACCTCCAAAATAGCAGACTAATTTAGGCCTTTAGCAGGTTTTTAATTAATTTTGTTAGACGAGAGAGCTAGTTAGGTGGTATTATATAATATGTGTGGAAAATCATTTCCTAACCACATGAGATACCTTATAAACAAATAATATTAGGGATGATAATATATCTTGAAGAAGACGGTTCTTCTGATGGTATAAACACCTACCGTGTACTGATGACAACAATAAAAGAGTTGGGAATCGGTATGCAGGTGTATGCGAACAAACCTGAACAAACCAGACTTTTTATTTTATATGTATTCAAAGGTCCTAACGGATGTCTGTTCGGATGGTGTGGGGCTTCTAAGAGATGGCACTACGCGTTCTAGTTTCCCGACTACGGTTGATAATACAGCGTGAAGTATAGAGTCTTCTCTGATGACAGGTATGTACACCTACCCTGTACTAATGAGAACAAAGGGGTTCGAAACCGGTCAACCATTCAATCTAAATTAGTATTTTAAATTGCTGCTGTGTATAAGGATCATCAGGTGGTTGGAAAATAGTTTTTCCATCCATTGGTATTTGATATTCCGGAAATAGTTTCTGGACTTTTTGGAAAATGATACTACTCTACAACCATCGGCCCGTCAGTCCCGAGCATGGAAACTTAGCTCAGATTTCTGCCCCTGTACTAAATACGCCCTTCAATAAATTTAAAATTGTTGCTACACTGAGCGAAATTTCGAGTTGATATAACTCAAATATGAGTTGTCCTAGACCGAAGCGTGTTGCTAATAGGGGACAGCCCAGACCTCTGAATTACGGCAACCAAATCGAAGAAATTGCATCAACCCCTTATTCACAAGTTATGATAGCACAGAAGAATGGGTTATTTTATGCGTTGGAATAGCTCATGCCCCAGCGTCTTAAATTATTGATTGGCTACCGTAGCTACCAGTATGTGAATTGTGATGCGTTACTAGTCGGGCTAGATTAATTCATGATTCGAGCTATCAAAACTTGATATTTAAGTTGTTCCAGTTTACGATGGTGGCTGGAATAACTCACTCTTTGGGCCACCAGTTCCAAATTTTGGACCACCTGTACCTAAATTGTGGACTATCGGAACTCAAAATATTTCTTTGATTTAACGCCTGCATATTGTGGACTTCAATTGGATTTTGTTCAGGTTTGTTCAAGATATGACATTTTTGTAGTATATTTTAAAAAAAAATAGTCAAATGAATTATAGACAGCATACTACGGCTAAGAAACCATGCGGACGATGTGATGATGATTGCTTATAAATAATAAGGCTCCATTACAATAATAACAATTTGTATGCATCTCCTTCCTGTCCCTCCATTTTACGTCAACTGACCAAAATTATGTAAACAAAAATTTTCACGCACAGAGAACAAAGATAAAAAATCCCGCAAACGGCGCAACGGCCAATAGGTGTCTATACGCGCGATCGAAGGAGAATTGACGAATAATAATGGAATGAACCGCGCCAAACCTGCACGAGCACGAATTCGGAACTTTCCGTGACCTTACGATCTTGAGATTTACCCTCGATATAGGGTTTTTGAGCACGTTTCCTGAATTATTCCAACTCAAAATAATTTACATATGGTAATTAGTTAAAATAATGCACATTCGGGTTAAAACGCCACTTTATAATCAATTAGTAAGTTTTCCCAACCTAGAAACTGAGTTAAGGTAACTCATAAAACAGTTACAAGATGAGGAATTGTGGTGATCCCAAACATGTTTAAAATGTTGATAAAAAAATCTCTTTCTGGGTTGAGGCAAACCAAAAGAACCTCAATTACTGTAGCGCTTTTAAATAATTTGTGATAATTCGTATGCTCAGTTAGAACAACATAGAGAGGTGGGTTGAGGTAGCTCCAATTTTGTAACCCACGACATTTGTAAATACATTTTTGTCAGTGTACCCTTCTCTATTGTAATATTATTGCCGTAATTTTTATAGATCCACCCAGATTACCCCTAAACACAACCGAGAAACATTATATGCGAGAAGAAATCGTCTATGGATACATTGGTGGAATTGTGAACTTAACTTGTGAAGTGGAATCTGAGCCACCACCCAAGTTTACATGGTTTGGAAAATCCCAAAGGAAAAAAATTGGTGAAGAAATAACTGGTGAAAATCCTTATCAATCTGTACTCATGGTAAGAATTATTGTATTTAATGTACATTTTGGGATTGATAGTTCCTTGCATATATCTTTGTAATATATCATACATTTAAGGTATGATCCAAATTAAATAAGGAATTCTTAAATCTAGTGAGAAGGTAAAAATAATAATTTTTGATATCAACCTATTACAATGAAAGAACTATGCGACAAGAAGAAACGAAAAATTAAAGTGAGCGCTGAACATATAAAAAATCTTATTAAATATTCATCTGACGATCACTAGGATTAGAACAAATCGCAATTCCAAAGAAACTTAAATTATTAATGAAACTTTATTATTTTCTGACTTTCAATCGCACACGGACCTTTAAATATAATAAGAATAATTGAATATTTTATTTTAGCTAAAGATGACATGGAAAAATATTGGGGAATACAAGTGTAGCGCAGAAAACAGTTTCGGTAAACTCGACGTATTATTTAAACTATTAAATGGTAAGTGTTTGTTTTGGATTAGATCAATTTACTGTTAAATCTCAGTCCGAAAAGATATGACCGGAGTCGTCAAACTCTATCTGATTGGTAACATATAAATCCACCATGCATATTAAATATTTATTATAGACTTTTAAGTTCAGTTCATTTAAGTTCAGTTGTGCTGCGCTCGCAGTTTCAGTTCGCCGGGAAACAATTTCTGATTTATAAACTTGATCTGACTCGAACGAACAGCCGCGGAGTTTATAAATGATCTGGCATATTTAATTTCTTCATATGGACGGACAGCCGGCTAACGGAACTCAATTGAACTGAACTGCAGCGACAACGTTTATAAATGCCAGTTTATATTGGTTTTAATGATTTTGATGCCGTCATATCAATTTTATGAATTTTGAACACTGCAATTATTGAATACTATTGTGGCAAAGTTTAAAAGTATGGGTATTATAGTAAATTGAATTAAAACAGTTGTAAAATTTTACAAGAGATATTAATAAAAAAGGAGATATTTTGAAAATCATTAACATCCTGTATGTCAAAAGTTAAGATGTTTATGACGTGTGTGGACGGGACGGAAACGTAACTGACATGTCTGAATAGACCTTAAAAACTAAAAAACCAAAATCGTGTCACTTTATTTATGTCGTTTTTTATAAATACCGACACCACACGCATTTTTTCTAATCGTTTTCGTTGTTTGGAATATGAAGAGTTTTGTTTTAATGTTTGCATTTTGTCAAAATGCATTGTATCACTGCGTTTTAGCTAGTTGACGTCAAGCTGATCTTCATTAATACATCCCCTTTTCCCTTAAAGGTTCTCAGCCCAACCCACCCTCTTACCTCAAATTACTAGAAGTAACTACCGATTCCTTAACGATGGAAATTGATGGACCCGAACCCACGGAAGAAGAAATCACATCCAATATGGTTCCCATGGGATACCGCGTGGAATACAGGCCCTTTGATCTAAATGAGTCATGGATATCCGAAAGTTTTCCCTTTTCTGAAGGTAAAAAATTATTGATTGCTTTTCTTCTACAATATGAACAGGCTTGATTACCCAATGTCATTTTTCAAAAAACTAGGGAAAGTATTTTCCTCCTAGGAAGGAAACTATTTATTTTTTTTAAAGAGATTGTTTCATGAAAATTTTTCTGTTCTATATATTTCTCAAAAATGCAATTTTCTAGATCGCAGAACCAAAATGACATTTGAAAAAAATTTACGTTGACTCAACTGCAAGGTGCCTACTAGAAAACGTCAAAATTATGTCTTATTTTTAATTTTAGGTTTGTTCATGAGAATCTATATCTTTTCTTTAAAGTATATTTCAAACAAAATAAGTTGTCAAGCAGCTAATGATTAACTTTAATCCTAAATTTTTCAGTATACGTTTGAATATGTTTTTTAAATCAAAATGAATTAATTTAAATAAAGTAATAATTTACCACACATAGTGGCGTCTGTGACTCGGACGAACATCGAAATATTTCCAGCCGGAACAAGAGTAGAGGATGTTGAGAATGGGGAAAATAGTTGTACTTCTCTTTTTGGTTGAAATGGTCTCTCATTCCGGTCCAACTGAAAAAATATAATCAAATAGTTTGCGCGAAAAAACGCCAGTTTATTATTAATTTTTTAGAAAAAATTTTTTTTAAGTTAATTTTTTTTTTAAATTTCAATTAAATAAAAAAATCATAAAACAGGAAGAGTAATAAAAAAAATTTTGACGCGATATCCAACACCACCATCGTGTTCAGTATCCTCGAAAATGGGGGGAAAGCGTGTTTCTATGCATGGAAACCTCTTGAAGCGCGTTTAACCCCTCTGGGGGGTGGTTTTTGGCCGTTTTGGGGGGTTGCGCAACCCCAAAGAGAAATTCTGACGCCGCTATCGTGCTCTCAGCATCCTCGAAAACCGGGGGGGGGGGGATATATATTTGCCGCTGATACTTGGGAAAAAAATTTACCCCTTTCAGGGGCGAGTTTTAGCTGGTGGGAGGGTTGGAAGGGGTCGGACGCGATATCCAACACCACCACCGTGCTCAGCATCCTCGAAAACGGGAGGAAAGTGTGTTTCTCTGCAGGGACACCTCTTGAAGCGCATTTAATCCATCTGGGGGGTGGTTCTTGGCCGTTTTGAGGGGTTGCGCAACGCCAAAGAGAAATTCTGATGCCCCTATCGTGCTCAGCATCCTCGAAACCGGGGGGAAAGTGTGTTTCTCTGCAGGGAAACCTCTTGAAGCGCGTTTAACCCCTCTGGGGGGTGGTTCTTGACCGTTTTGAGGGGTTGCGAAACCCCAAAGAGAAATTCTGACGCCGCTATCGTGTTCAGCATCCTCGAAAACCGAGGGGGAATATATAATTGCCGCTGATACTTGAAGAAAAAAAATCACCCCTTTCAGGGGCGAGTATTGGCCGGTGGAGGGGTTGGAAGGGGTCGGACGCGATATCCAACACCCTCACCATGCTCAGCATCCTCGAAAATGAGGGGAAAGTGTGTTTCTCTGCCGGGAAACCTGTCGAAGGAGGTACTCTTGTTCCGGCTGAAAATATTTGGATTATTCGGGGTTTTTTCCGACTCGCAGACGCCACTAACAGGAGTTGCACTCACGACGTTTCGTATGATTACGAATATACGGTGTGTCAACTTAAGTTGGCAGAATATAGATAACTTTTTTATTACTGATTTTATGGACGAAAGTTACCCTTTATAAAAAGTGTCCTGCAAAAATAATGTAAATAATAAATAATTTTAGCTATAGCTAATATACAGTTGTATTTAGTTAAAAATTAATTAAATTAAACCTGAAATGTAACTGCAAGTTTGAGTTTAGAGCAAAACTGCACATCTTACCAATAAATATACAATAATAAACAAATGACCTTCATTTTTGTCAATAAATCAACATTTGTTGGTCACTAAAGGTCAAATATTAGTCTAAATAAATAAAAATTATAGACACTAAAGGGTGCCGCCACGCTTGCCAGCGATTTGTCGCGAGAGATAAATCGCGGGCCACTGTAAAAGCGATAAATAACCGAGCGATATTAGTTTCCGTCATGCCTCTATCACGAACGCGTCGATTTATTCTTCACCAGAAGCAAGTCCAACTTCTGCCCACAGCTTGGCGGTTACACTTTTATTTTTAAAATGTTTGTTAGCATCCTGCCATAGGTCTACTTTGGAATTCTGATATACAAATTTCCTTTTAACAAGACATCGTGACATGAGCCTTTTGATAAAACAGATGGTACTGGTCTCAAGACATCATGTATGTACTGCTAAACGATTTTTTACTATGGCCACCCTAATTAAGTATGAAAAACTTTTTATTTACAACAATACACGTAATAATGACATTTCATCTATCTTTGAAAGGTGGAAAGTTGACATTTTTTTACTATTACTTTCCACCCGGATGGACAGTAAATTATTTTTTTGTAATTTTTTTAAAAATTGATATCTCAAAATAATATACGAACACACCAATATACAACTCATTACACAAAATTAACGACAAGGACCTTTTTCTTATTTTTTAAAATAAAAAATTAACATGGTTTTTGTTTTACATATTTAAATTAAATAGTACATAGTCATTGTAGTAGGCAGTCACTGATATGTTAAAACCTCTCTGAAAATCTTGGTTTTAAAGGTTTAGTTCATGATTATTTGAAGTTAAAGTAGTGTTAGTAAAATTTGAACTTGGCTTTGAAATCAAATTTGCCGTATTAACTTGAGTAGAGATAGAACTATCTATGTATACCTCAGCTACTGTACTAGAATTCCAGCCTCATAACCGCTTAATTTGCAAAAGGTCGCCACCGTTATTTGCGAGCAAAGTAGCCGCTGTTCTTCTGAAATAGTGGCCAGTAAAACTTTCAATATTCAGCTTCAGAAAGGCTTCAATTTTTTTTGGAAACGGACGTAAAGTGTTATGTCCAATACATTGTTTAGTAATTTAGCAATTTTTCCATATCTTATTTGCAAAAAAGCTTTCCACCTTGCATATTTTTCCAAAAAGTTATGTGCTCTTTAAGTGGCGCAATCCATTTCTTATCAGTTATCATAAATGATCGTGCTGGTACGTTTTGCTATTTGATATTTCAATCGCGACTTTTCTTCTAAAAAGTGAACGTCTGTTGTTTTCGTTTTGTATAATTCATCTAATCGGCAGGCGCCTGACACACCAAGAACCAATGCGACCTACAAATATATAAAATAACAAGTTAATATAGATATAATAATAATAATAATAATAAATAAATTTGGTTACAAGAAGCAAAATTTTCTACATGTACCTGAAAAAAAAAATATAGTGTTTCTACTTGCCCCTATAAAAAAATTAAGGAAAAGTTAAGTCCCTAGAATTTGTACGAAGTTTTATCCCATTAACATAATGGGTAACATATGATCAACCTTTTGGCCTAAAATACCTTTTGAACAAAACATTCCATAAGTGCTTGTTCCTAAAAAGTTTCAATATTCTCCATAGACAGTGTCTTCGATTTTTTTGGTTTGTATCATTTGTTTTGCCTTTTTAAAAATGCTAATAGCCTTGCGTGTTTAGATATGTCTACTAGTTCCCTAATTGATAGAGTGGTCCTCAGCATTAAATAAAAATAAGAAGAAATAAGCTAATAGCGCCGACTCAGAACCAGAATTTTGAACTTTGTTTCCCATACAACATTCTTTGAAACAGATATCTGCCTTGTCATATCTCGGGCGGCTTTTAGTTGGTCTACTATTTTTGCTGCTTCTCGAATTTCTGGTGGAGTAGCAGCAAAATAAAATTCCTAATCTATTAGAATTTTCCTGTTGTTAAAATAATATATGGTTTAGTGACATGGAAACCATAGTAAAAAAATTATATTTGCCATCTTGATGTGTATTATTACCTACGTTATTTTACCCCGAACAAACCTGCGGTTATTTGAAATTTCCGGCTAATTTTTCAATGGAAAAGTCAAAATAACATTTATCTTTTATTAATAATTTTAATTGAAAATAATAAAGTGGATGCTAGATGTGGTTAATAAAATAGTATA
Source organism: Barypeithes pellucidus (assembly GCA_963991005.1). Lineage (NCBI taxonomy): Eukaryota > Metazoa > Arthropoda > Insecta > Coleoptera > Curculionidae > Barypeithes > Barypeithes pellucidus. Next base: position 47,702,956 of record OZ022560.1, read on the forward strand.
CAAACCTCGGTGAAAAGTTTCATTGCTGTCTCGAGATTTAAATAACTACCGACTCTCTCGACAGGAATGAAACACTTTCCACCTCGGTACGTAATATACTATTTGTCGCCCGCGATTGTCTCTTGCGACAAATTGCTCGCAAGGGTGGCGGTACCTTTTTAGATAAGCGTGGAAGAAGTGTGTACCTTACACGGTCAATAATATTGACAAAAATATTGATCGTGTAAGGTGACGATATTGATAGTTTTATGGATTGAACTGACGCGAATTCGAATGTCATCATCATCATCGTTAGCGCTACAATCCTGGGTGGGTCTTGGCCGACTGCACAACTTTTTCCACACGGCGCGGTCTTCCATCATTCGGGGCTCAAAAGGAATATTCATTTTCTGTAGGTCTGACCTGATGTTATCTCTCCAGCGCATTCTGGGACGTTCGAGCGGTCTTTTCCCTGTTGGGACCTCTTCCCATGCTAGTCTCGGCAGTCTGTCCTCATGAAGCCTTTGCACGTGACCTGCCCATCTTAGTCGTTGGGATTTAATCTCTTATACGATATCGCTGTCCTTGTATAGTTCTAGGATTTCGGCATTAGTTCTGATGCGATACTGATCCATGGTCGGGTCATGATGGGACCCGAAAATTTTTCTGTGGATTTTTCTTTCGAAACGTCTAAGATTTTCCTTATTTGCTTGGGTCATTGTCCACGTTTCACCTCCGTATGTTATTATAGGCCTGATAATGGTTTTATACATTTTGATTTTTGATGTTCTCGTAAGATTTTTTGACTTCATGAGGCTATTAATTGCGAATAGGCATCGGTTTGCAGATTGAATTCTGCCTTTGATCTCCTCGGCGATGTCATTGTCATTGTGATTGTGGCTCCAAGGTATTTGAAGCGCTCTACTCTTTCGAAGTTATAGGTGTCCACTGTGACGTTTTGTCCTATTCTATCTCTCCGCCCTGTTTATGCACATGTACTTCGTCTTTTCTTCATTGATATTTAGTTCTACTTCTCTTGTTGTTCTTTCGATCCTGCTAAATATGTCTTTCACAGTTAAAATTGTATCGCCGATGAGGTCAATGTCATCTGCATAAATGCTAGAAGCAGTTTGAGGCCTTTCACTTTTAGCAATTCCGTTTTCACTTCGGCTGCTCTGATGGCTTTCTCTAATACTAGGTTAAATAGTAGTGGTGACAAGACGTCGCCCTGTTTTAGTGCACTGTGTATTTCGAAGCTGCTAGATATGCTGTTGTTTACTCGCACCTTAGATATTGTAAACCTTAGTCATTCGAATGAGCTTCCCTGGTATTGAGAACTCCGCCATCGCGTTCCAGACTTGGGTTCTCTCTATGCTGAATATCGGGCATCAATATTTAGCCAGTGGAAAAGATACTGTCAATAATACTGATCGTGTATGGTGCGATACATCAATATTGGATCAATCCCATGATCAATCATTTGGTGTAATTTACTGTAGCTAACTAGCTAATGAAGGAAATATTGGCAATAATATTTATCTTGTAAGGCTAAATAATGTGAATACAGAGATTGAAGTATATTGTTGAAATAGTGTTCTCAAAATTGATTGATATCATTTAGATTTACCGTGTAAGGTCCGTTAAAGAATTAAAATTTTGTTAATTGTGGGTAAATATTATAAAACTTTTCCGGAAACAACAGAAATATTTAATAACGGATACTATCCAGATTATTTTTTAATAAATATAGATATAGTACTTTTCAAAAAAAAATCCTTTGTAAATACTAGGACTCCCTGTAGATAGGAGGCCCTGGTAATATTTATTTTTAATCTAACTACCACATTACGACATACTTTGATTATTATAGGTAATTAAGTCATCGACGGCCTGCATCGAAAATAATTTTAAAATTAAAAAGAGGTAAAGTACTATTAAAGAAATCATTTGCTCCATTACTATACTACTTGCTTCGTATGCTCCTTTTTGAATACAGTAACTTACATAATTGGGACCTGCCACAAATATAGCGTACTCCGTCCGTTGCCAGGCATTTTATCGTTGCTAAGGAGTTTGCTTACGTCTAACCAATCTATGTTTTGAGTTCTCAAATATTCGATGACGTAAATTGGTTTAGTTAATATTACTTATCCTTTTCGGTTTGTTCTTAAAGTCGACTTTTCAGTAAGTTTACTTCCTTATAAAAACTATATTCTTTTTACACAAATGAATGTATAAAATTGGTCATTTTAACAAGTTAAAAAAGTAATTTTACTTTAAAAAAAGTGCCATAACGTGTCATTTTTCACTTCTCTCTAAATGCTTATAACATCAAGTTGCTATGAAAACAATATCCGCGTCGTTCGTTGCCTGGGCGCCGCATTGTTATTGTTTATTTACAAATGTCAATAATATTTAAGAAGAAAACTCATTTCAATGCGCTCCAGGTGAAATAATTAATAAAGCCAATGAAGCAACACAAAATTCATTGCCTGAAAAATGGAAAGAAGCTTACAAAAAGAAATATATAGTAGGAATTATTTAAAAAGACAGAAACCCCAATAAAACGTGCAACAGAGAACGCTACAGGGTATTCTTTGTTTTCATACAAATCAAAAGCAAGAATAAATTAAAGGGAATGTCCAGTTGACGCCCTTCAAAAACAGTAGAATAATAAATGACATAAGTCTTAGTGTTCTATCTTTTACCAGGTACCCAAGCGTGTACCGGAGGAAGAGAGACCTAATGTAATATGAGGGTGTATTTTGTATCCTGATGGGTATCTGTGGTCAGATCCGGAATGTATTAGTTCAGAAACGTTTAATTCTTGTTAATTGTTTTATTATTTGTAGCAATTCGGGTTTGAGTACGTTCTCCATAACATTGATATTTTTGCTTTTTATCCAGGAAATTATATCAGCTTTTCTGGTTGAATCATTTGTCTCACTAATCTTACAGGTTGCTCCAATGCATTTCACAGCTGAAATTGGCTGAAGGCTATTTTCTATTTCATTTTGAAAATACTCCAGAACGTTAAAAAGAATTTTCCGTATCTCAGTGTTGAACATTTTGCACCAAATAGTCTAAGTCTAATGTCGAATAAACCCCAAAATTCCTCGGCCGTACCTGCAATTTTGGGATAGGGGGGTAAAGGTTCTTTGTTCCCCTTTAATTTCTCATGCCTGATAAAGATAGGCAATTGAGGGTTGCTACTTGCTGATTTCATGTCTAAAATTTGTTTAGAAGAAAGAAAGAATATTAGATCCTATAGCGTTCTCTGTTGCACGTTTTATTGGGGTTTCTGTCTTTTTGAATAATTTCTACTATAATACGTTTAATAAATTGCATTGGAGCAAGAGCAAGTGAAGAGTTTCAGCGAACGGGTATTGTTATCGTATTTTCAAGGAAGGTAAAACGTTTTTAAATCTTCGACTTTATGGTCATGATATTCCACGTTAAAATTAACATTAATTCTGAATAATCCAGTCGATATGTTGTTAAAGGTTGTTAAATTTTGACCTTGATTTTTAATTATCTAGGTAGTACTCCAAATTCATATTTTGATTATTTTTTCTATTTCAGCAAAAACCTACAGCCTAATGCAGTTAGAACACCGCACACAATATGAAGTAAGAGCTGCCACCGAAAACCCAGCTGGCATAAGCGACTTTACAAACACATCAATTTTCCAGACTAATTTTGCAAATTCCCTTAATAATTCCAAAATAACATTAGTAGCTAGTTTTCCGTTTAGCATCTTAATCATTATTCTTAATGGTGTATTTGACAACCATATTTGATGCTGAATATAAATTGATTTACTTTCTAATTTGCTAGGATAGATATCAAATTACTGAAGTCCACAAAAAATTTTTTTTGATATAATTTCTTGAGTACATCTTGTTGCACCTGTCTTTAGGTAAAGTTATCAAATGCTTTGGAAAGTTTTAGAGCGAATATCCGTTATGGATATATTATAGAGGGAGAGCAGCAGTTAGATTATGTTCAATAAAGACGCCTATAGAATTAGTATACGGGGTGTTATGGAAATGACTTATTATATTTAAACCGGCAAATCCTGAGATGAAAATAAATTGACGAAAAATAACCATAAATGACGGTTTGAATTATTAAGCGAAATATACACTTTATTATATAAATCTGAAAATTTACGTGGCCGCTACTGACGATGTTCGCAATCAATAATTTATTGAGGCAGTCTCAAGTCTCGAAAGAGTTCAGCGCCTTGTAGGCGGTGTTGTCATATTACAATATAGAATTGTAAATGCACGTGTTCAGTTTTTGACAACAAGACATGACATGACTCGCGTTATCACTTCTTCTTCAAACATTTAAAAAAATATATATAAATTTAAGGTGTATACTCTCTTACCTTCGATTATATTTTAAAATAATCCGTTTTAAATTCCCTAAAAAAAATAAAACACAAAATAATGTTTTGCAAAGGGAACCAACAGTATCATCACACAAATTTGAAATCACATCACAACATTTATTATTATGAATTATTTCATAACAGAAAAAAAATCTGTTGATGCTACAACTAACAAAACGTTTAAAATTCGTATACATCACGCACGTGGATTATCGATGATTTGTTTCCATGTGCTTTTGATTAAAAATGTTTATTAGGTTGGACAACATTGCAGTTGCCAGGGAAAGTCAAAGGATAACTGATGTTTCCTGGCCGATAATATCGTTGTTTAAAAGTTTGTAGTAGTGTACAGGGCTTCCTATGGAAATGATATAGGCCACTTTTTCCGTTTATTAACTCAAAATGCAATTTATTCCCATCTCAGGATTTGAGAGTTTTATTACGGACTATATTGTACTCAAAATAAATAATTTTTCTAAAAAATAATTTAAACATTAAGAAATAAGAAAATTATATTAGAGTTGATTCAATCAATTTGTAAGTTTTAAACATAGAAGGAAGGAATGCAACTAGGCCTACTAGAGATACGGTGCTTTTCAGCCCATCAAAAATAGCAATTTTTAAATTGCTACAAGGTCGGGTGGGTCATTTATGAACTAAAAGATATATTGGACGACGGAGATAGAATCAGAATTTACTGCCTTTCGAGAGATATTTCCAAAATCCAAGGGGGCTAGGCAAAGAGGAGCACATGCTTCCAATCTATATTTTCTGTCGTACAAGTTCAAAGGATTATCATATAGGCGATATTCACCAGCAGATGAAATCAACTCAATATTGGCGGCAAGGAATTATTACAATCAGGCGTCTAACGGGCAGAAAAGAGAACCTAAGTCATTCACAAGTCGCCGGTTCACCATAAAGAAGCCAATAATTGATAACGCGGCGGCCGGTCAGGATCAAGCCGCCCTCAGAATTTTCTATGGTGGAATTAGAAATTAACATGTTTGAAATTACGATGGGGAATTTAATTGAATTGAATCTATTTATTTAATTTATAGCCGGTATATTACGTTCTCCTTTCTGCGTTAGTAGCATCATTGTAATAATACCTTGCCGGTATTGTATACAGTCTCACCATTAAAGTAGGAAATATATGGGGAAAATAAACTCCTGGACAAAATTAACGCAACATCATAAATTTCCCATATTTTTAATTCTATTTTTTTTCTGAATTTATGATCCGATTTGAATGATTTTTTTTACATTGTAGGTTGGTTCCTTGACAATGTCATAGATTTCGGTGTTTATGATAAAAATTAATTTTCGATTTATACTGGGTTTACTAAAAATGCTATGTTTTTTCCGAAAATTCGTATCACCCTATGGAGTATATTAGCAACCGAAGCATATTGCAGTTGACATTAAACGGTAGGTCCATTTTTCCCCAACATTTTTTTTTTGGTTTACTTCATTATCTCTGTTATTAAAGGAGATACACCGTTTTATAGCGTAACATATTTTTATAATAGAATTTAATAGTCAATATATTCATTGTTAAATGTTTTCAAGTAGGTTTCAAGTTTAAAATACTCGTCGGGCAACTGGACATACGAAACGAATTTTTAATAAGCAGTTTCTGAACAGTTTTTATCAGCATGGGGAATTTTATTTGACCTTTGTACCTTTAAAATAAAACATCCGCTGACACATCGCTTGCAATGTCAGAAAAAGTCAATAGTCTACTTGAAAACATTAAACAATGAATGTGTTGAATATTAAAGTCTATAAAAACATGTTACGCTATAAAACGGTATATCTCCTTTAATAACAGAGATAATGAAGTAAACTAAAAAAGAAATGTTTGGGAAAGATGGACCTACCGTTTAATGTCAACTGCAATATGTGCAACATGCGAATTTTCGGAAAAAAACATAGCATTTTTAATACACCCAGTATAAATCGACATTGTCAAGGAACCAACCTACAATGCAAAAAAAAATCATTCAAATCGGATGATAAATTCAGAGAAAAAAATAGCATGAAAAATATGACAAATTTATGATGTTGCGTTAATTTTGTCCAGGAGTTTATTTATCTTTCGAGTTAGGTAGAATTTAAATTTACTTTTTCTTCAATCAAGACCAAAAATTACATAATTAATGAGACCATGCGACTTTTGTTAACTGTCAAATTTGACATATTCTACACAAAATATCGAAAAATGGCATTTATTGGTCGAATTTAAAAAAAAATTATTTGTAAAAGTTGGTTTTACTGTAATTTTATGCCCACATACCAAATTTAAATGATTTCTTATAATTTTTGTTTCCTATCTCTATCTATTTTTGGCCAATATCTATTTTCATTGAGAACGAAAGACGACACAATCACCGTAATTATAAAGAACAAAACATTATTCTGATCAATGTCTATTTTTTTCAACGTATTTATGATTTTTAAAACAATATTCTCCTCTTCGTTGGTTAAATCTTTAAAGTTATGAGGAGTTTACTCCACAGATGGCAACTTTTTTAAACTCTAATTTAATTTTTTGAGGAAAATGAATATTTTGGTAGAATTTTTGGTATAAAAATGAATTTAGACGATGAGTGTTGTATAAATAATAGATTTACGATGGTTGACTTCCGTGTGCAATGAAAATAGATATTTGCCAAAAATAGACAGGAACAAAAAATTATCATAAGTGATTCAAACTTGGTATGTGGACATAAAATTATAATACAAACAACTTTTACAAATAACTTTTTTTATAATTTTTCACTAAATGCAATTTTTTAACAAAAACCGCTTGGTCCCATTTAATTATGTCATTTTTGTTTTTTATTGAAGCAAAAACCCCCATATGGTTCCAACTGTAATGGTGGCACTATATCATTCAAGAAAATTGAACCCAAATCACGGGACATATAATTCATTCCCCAGGGGAGCTGGGTCTTTGGCTAAGAGCTAAACCGGCTGAAGTTTCTGAACCTACACGTAGTCGACTAGCCTGTCGATAGATGGGCACTGAAATAGGAAAATAATAATGAGTTATGAGTTAAAATATTAACAATTAAAAATGTTAACTAAATTCAGTTTATAAGTAATTTCTGGTAGTGTTCTTACAACTTAAGACAGATGCAACAAATGTATATTTCCTGTTCATCAACAAAAAGTTCAAATTAGTGTTCTTTATTTAAACGCCAAACTAAGAAAGTGTATAATATGTTCGACAGGCATGACTACTAAATTATAAATATGATATCTACCACGGTATCAACAATAAAACAAAAAGACTGCTTTATGCTAATTTGTATATTATAAAAATAAAAATGTATTTAAAAAATTAGAAATGTGTACATTTTCATTTGGCTTTATGTAGAGTAAGGGTAATATTAAATGCGTGGTATTATTAATAGCAGCCGTGTATTTTCTACTCTCGTGGAAATTATAGCTCGAAATTAATTTTCGGGTGTCAGACGATGAAAATTCGATAAAAATGATTAATTTGTAATAGCTTTTAAATTGTTTGTTAATATAAATTGTATGTATAATTATAGGCTGTAAATATTATAAATTACGTATATTAAAATATTCTATTTGACTGTTAAAGTGTTATAACAAAAAGTTTTTTTAGTTACAGAAGCTATTTGATTTACATTTTAATTCACCTATGGTCTTTATTACATAAACATATTTATGTAACCAAAACATACTTACATACAGGGGCCCATTAGTGCGAGGAGGTCCAATATTTCAGTTGTCAATAGAAATACTTAGAAATATTAAAGCTATAGGATCCGTAAAGATGCATAGTCTAAAGATATTTTCTAGTATACAGAGTGTCCAAAGCGGTAAAAAAATATGTTTTTTAAATAGCAACCACCATTTTTTTATTGCGGAATTGAATTCGGCATCAAATTCTACGTATAATATTGCCGTATTTTAATTTGAGATATTTATAATTTATAAAAAATCACGAAAAACAACCTATTCAGAATCTCTTCAAAATATTAACCAATCTAAGTTTAATAATAATGGGTTACGGTTTTCATACCCCAAGGAATAACAGAATGGTCCCTATAGAGAAAACTCGCCATAACTTATACAGAGCGTTTTTTACGGCGGTGCCAATATTGCTCTTTTTAAAGTAACGAATCTTCAATTTTTTAAATGGGAACACTCTGTATGTTAATTCGCTATGTTGCTAAGTATTTTATGTTCTATAAATTCGTAAGCATGTCCAAAAAATCGGCCGTTTTGCCATACGTGACTCCAACAAAAAACATTTTATTAATTACTTTAAAACTTCATAATGTAAATATGTATAGTTTTCTGTTTCAAAATTAGAAAATCATAATTTCATAACATATTTTATAATGTATTTAACATAATTATTTTGATTTCATTTTGTACTGAAACATTTTACTTTATTTTTACAACAGATAAAAAAAATAAAGAAAAATATTAACGATCAGAGTAATAAATAACTAAACACACAAATAGTTATTTAAAAACTATAATAATTAATATTCGAAATTGCCGCCATGATTACTTAAACTTGCCTCTATACGTTCTTCAAAAGATCGACTAATTTCGTTCAGTATAATCTTTCTTGTTGTATTTTTCATGGGACCCATTCGCAAAAAAACTACTTTGGTACTATAATCCTGATGATTTAACTCCTACATAAGCTGAATGTGGTGCGGATGCGTTTTTTGATTATGTAAAATTCTCTGAATTGATTTCAGTGTTATGTAAAATGTTTGAAGTTACAAATTGAAAACTTAATATTACATTAAGTAATGAAAATAACATTTTTACTTCTGATAATAATCGCCATTGTTTAGTCATGACCTTCCAAGAAAAAAAAATAAACTTAAAATTCAGATATTTCGGCATTTTCCCTTGAGATCTAAAATTGTTAAAAAGCAACCGATTTTAAGACAAAAGTTATTATGCGAATTTATAGAGCATAAAATACTTAACAACATGGCTAATTAATATATAGAGTTTTCTTTGAAGCAATGAAGATTTGTTACTTCAAAAAGAGCAATACTGACACTCTATATAAGTTATGACCTGTTTTCTCTATTAAGATCATTATGTTATCCATTGGGGTATGAGAAGGGTATCTCAGTACTATTACATTTAAATCAGTTAATATTTTCAATACATTTTAAATAGGTCGTTTCCTTGGACTTTTTTTTATTTTATACAGGGTGTTATTGAAACGACGTATTATATTTAAACCGGCAAAGTTTTTGACAACAAGGCGTCATTGACACGCGCTGTCACTTCTTTTTCAAACTTTTTAGACAAAGAAAACTACAATTTTAAGGTACATACTCTCTTACCTTCGATCGTATTTTAAAATAATCCGGTTTATAATTAAATTCCATAAAAAATTAAAACACAAAAAGTATGTTTTTCAACAGAACAAAGAGTACATAATATCACACAAATTTGAAATCATATCACAATATTTATTATTATGAATTATTTGACAACAAAAAAAAATCGGGCAATACAACTAACAAAACGTTTAAAATTCGTATACGTCAAGCACGTGGCACCTCGACGTCGTGGAACCAACGTCGTTCCACTCCCGAGTCTCGAAACATACTCAAGTATGAAGCGGCGGGCGGCCGGTATTCAAGCTACGGCGAGACACGCGGTGTGATCTAACAACACTGTTATTATACTCTAGTGATCCACATTGTTGCTAACTGAATCCAGATGGAACGGGGCGACATTATGTGGGTAAAAAGGGTTTTTGCCTTAGTATTTAGATATTCGATTTAAAAAAAAAAGTATGTAGACTTTCTCTAGGACATCCAAGGAGTCACCCACTTAAATATAATAAGTCATTTCCATAACACCCTGTATACTAGAAAATATTTTTTAAATAAGCATTCCTATGAATTCTATAGCTTTTATATGTAATATTTTTTTTATATCTCTGTTGAAAACTGAAATATTTGACTTTCTCGCAATAATAGGCCACCCTGTATGTATGTATGTATGTCAAGGAACAATTCCTTGTACTTACACTCAATTCTAACATTAAAAAACGACACTCTTGAAATTGAACCCTCGTGATTTTATGGTATAAGTCCGATGCTGGGTGAGGTAAACATGTAAAACTTGTAAGTAAAATGTAGTCAAACTTCTGGATATATTGAAGTATATTTTTTTTCCACAAAAGAAAATAAGCCCAGAAAAGCAAACCCGAACAAACCGTTCAGAAGAAAATAAGCTTATTCTTAATATTAAAGAGATATTCGAATATTCCAATATCATTGGACTAAGTTACCTAAATTGATAATTTTAACCATAGACTTTATTCGAAAATATTTGTCAAGTTTATCTACATGGGTGACCAAGATAATAGGGGCCTCAATGGGGATATCGTTAATGGTAACAGTTACAACTTCCATTAAATAGGGAAAAAGTATCGCAATCAACGAACGAACAATATGCCGCACAAGAAGTTTTGATAAGGTCTTTAAGATATAAGTTATTTAAGAAAAACTGAAATTTTCAACTTTTCCGGCGTTAATATTAAAGTTAGAGCAAAACTGAGAAAACATTCTCACAACAACTTTTAGTGAACTCTAAGAATTCATAACAAATATTGTTTCATCCGACGTGCCGTTTTCATAAACTTCTTTTTTCCTAATACTATAATTTTATAATGTCAAATTTTAAGACAAATTCAATGATGTCACATTATCATCAACTAAATTAAACTATTAAATACTATACGTATTTGTTCTTAATTTCACCGCTTTAAAATTAATTTGTCAATTATCTGATTATATTGTGATAAAAAATTGTGCTGTCCTCTATTGGTAATGCAACAAATAATAAAATACTTCTCCCTTTTCAGAAACCTTGCTATTTGGGAGCAACGTATATCCGAATATCTCAATTGCTTTTCATTCTTACAATATTTCTCTTATTTTATATTTAGTTTTAAGAATATAATGTTAAGGATTATATAAAAACCTGTGAACTTTTTTAATTATACAAAATGGACGCTAACTATTGCTGCTATTAAATATTTATTATGTCGCATTCTTTTCGTACTAGTTTGATAAATAGATGTGTGGGTTTTGGTACGAAATTCATACCTGATTATAAGGTTTTTCCCATTTCTAATAAATGTTTATTCAAGAATTTTATAAAAACTATTGTACCATCGTAGCGATATAAAACTAGAATAACAAAATTTCTTATTTTCCCCTTGACTATTAGGAATTATTTACTGTCGAGTCTGGTACCAGTAAATATACAAATTTTTCATGTCAACATAGATTATCACTTTATCATGATTTAATAAATAACTTGTTAAGCACATTTTTCTTTTAAAAATATGTCACAATTAAAACCCCTCAGCAAAAGGCTATTATTTATAGTCGGTTGCGAGATGGTGCTTTTATTAGGGATATTGCAGACTAATTGGAAGTAATCAAAAATAACGTATTGTTGGCAAAAAAAAAGCAGGTTTAGGTCCCCCTAGAATTTCTGCAGCTGATGAAGATAGAAGATTACTTAATTATCAAGAAATAATAAACAGGAATGGTTCTATGACTAAATATTAAAAAAATTTTGTTGCTTCGACAAATTTCCTACTTTAAATAAAGTAGTTGACTTTTTCTTTAAGAGAAGCGCCCAATGAATTTAGTCCCTCCATATAAACTGCCGCTAAAATTTATACAACGAGTAATATATTTTCATGCCCCCTCGTATCGCAAAATACAAAACGTTAAATTATGCAACCTAGGTTACCTACTTTCGTGTTCGTTTGGTGTTTTTACCTTTACAGCTCTAGACCACCTATTATATTCTATGAGATATGTATTTCCGTTCCCATGTTTGTGATTTTGCTCTCCTAGTTTTTTATGGGCACGATGGTACATAATACTTAAGTATTTTTTACTTAAACTTACCTTCATGAATTATTGTGTTTACTGTTTGTTCGGGGTTGATAATATTAAATTCAAAAGATACATATGTATATCTCTTATGATATTGTATAAGTTAACACCAACCTAGACTTGGGAAGCGTCCACATTTTTTTAGTTATGCTTTACTATGGCTAACTTCTTTCGTTTACGTTGTCAGTTTTTTGCCATGTCCCTGCCCTTATAACCGAGCATAGTAATCACACTTTAGAGCACAATGGTTTATAACCTATATTCTTTAAAGTTTAATTGATTTTAACCCAAAACATATTAAATTTGGTAAAAAAGTATATATTAAACTACAGGGTGTTATGGAAATAACTTATTATATTTAAACGGATGACTCCTTGGGTGTTCTAGATGAGCACTACATATATATTTTTTTAAATCGACCGTTTTAAACAACAAATAGTGAAATAGAACAAATTACACTAAATCACTTAATTTTTTTTGAAGATATGCACTTATTATCAGATTACATAAAATCACTAAACACTAACGCATAATTACACTTTACAACACTATCGTACACATAGAACCATAGCACATAGGAGATAGGATACAAATTATTTCAATACAGTACACAAAATTCAGAAATAATAATAACGCTAATTTCTAATGGGCCTCACATCAAATGTATTGTTCCTTTTACCCCTTTACTCTTAGAATGGAAGATGTTGAAACTGACCGCTTTCCGCTTTAATTATACAGAAAAATAATATAACAGAAACAGGAAATTACACAATTTATGAACATAATCTATGTTGTATGATGTGGATATGTGCCGATGTTCTACTAAAACGTATTTGGTGTGTGCTTTTTTTTAATAATTAAGTTGCTTTTAAATAAGACCGAAGAAATAAGAGAGTATTTGGCTTAAATAAAATTAAATTTTTTTCTAATAAACATTACAATTTCTAACAAACTTTGAAATGAAAAATGAACAACTTCGAATCAGTCAAACTGTCATTGACCTACTAAAGAGTTTAACGTCTAAATATGACAACACCGATCAGAATTCACTGGCGTTTTTTGACATACCTATCCGAATATAGATTGTTTACATCTTTGACATCTGTCGCCAGGTTGTTTACATTTTCTGCCAATGCGACGATGGTTCTTCTGGTTTGACGTCAGGTGATTTATACCGCATATTAATTGAAAGCGCTATTTGTGGTTTTCAATTTTTTTTCATCTCAGAAATTGCCGGTTTAAATATAATAAGTCAATTCCATAACACCCTGTATAATTGAAGGATTTGGTGCAAAAACCGGTCAGCTCCATTTTTTATTGAAAATTATTTTTAGTCCGCTCATGAGCTGGCCTGTTCTTATCCAGAAATATTATTGAGACAACTGCGTTTTAAATTATGTAGCTGTCCGTTTTTACTCCAAACGATTCGCCCTGCCAGGTTAACTTAAATACGACTAAGAAATAATTTTGACTAAAAAATGGAGCTGATTCCGGCATCAAACCCTTCAATTACAAAATAAAAACCAGTTTTGAAAAGCTTACAGGAAAATGTTAAACTTACAACATATCTTAATATAGTTTGATATTTAAAAAAAACGAATTTAGCTTGATCGGGCCACTGTACCACCTACCCTACGTTCCCCTATTTTTTTTATTTTTTAATGTTGTTATAATATTGTAAAGAATTTTCAAATATTTGTACAGTGTTCACTATCATTAAGAGACTAACACCTCCTTTAAATATTTTTTTTCTTCTTTATTGTTTTAAATAGGTCATAATTTTTTTATCCAAAGATTCCAAACTATTTGCTTACCTATAATATTTTACATTTTTGACTGACCGTTGGAACCGACCAAACAAACCCGAACAACTGATGCAGTCGATTAAATTTTTCATAAGATAGACACAGAACCCAAAAAATAATTTCGACGAATGATTGTCCAATTACGAAATTTGTTTTTTATGATTTTTTTTTATAAACCTTTAATAAAAAATATATTTTGAATAGCATTTTCGGCAAATATGAGAATGTACAAAATAACAAGGAAAGTAAATATATTAATTTTAAATATATGTAGAGGCAAAATTGTAAGCGGGACTACATTTTATGAGTACCCACTATTGTTAAAATATTCGGAATCATGATCATAGTCGCTATAATTTTGGTTTAGTCAGAGAGCCCATGAAATTAAGGAAATAATAACAAATAATAAAGAATAATATCTTTTAAATGATATTTAAGAATATTTTTGTTTGTAATTTGGCTTCTACAATACATTTTAACTTTTGATTCTTGTAATAACGGTTACTTTTTCTTTATTATAGTAGTTGGTAAGTGTTATTTTTTTTTAAACAGATGTGATATCTTCATTTTAGTATGTGCTAATATACTTTATCGTTTTAAATGTTTATATTCTATAAATAATATAGTAGATATATAATAATATAACACGTTGTTGTGCCAATTTTGAGAACCGATTTGTGAGCTTTTAATTATTGTAAATAAAAGAGAAGTATACAGCGTGTAACAAATATTTAGGACGCCCTAAATATCTTACATATACTACTCGTTAAAAATTAATGTAAAACTTTATTTTTTATTGAAGCACTACGTGTATCTATTACATGTTAACATAGTAAATGCATATTATCATTATTTTATTATAATATGTGAGATATTGCGAACTTTCCTACAATTACACGATGTATAGTTAAGCTTAGTTGGAAAATGCATTTATGTAAATAAAAGAAAAAATAATAAAGACGTGTTTTTGTTATAATTGCATAGAGAAACAATTAGATTGGTTGGAAACATTATGAACTGGTTCAGACAGACAGACAGAATAATGAGAAGCAAGGCTGGGAAGATCGTTTTAGAGCACTCATATTTGTGATCTATTTTGAAAAGAAAGCTGTTTTAATATTCACAGCATACAAAAATATAACCTTATTACTGGCGCTGAATTATATTTTAACTACGGTAACAAAATACCTACTGAAACTGATCGACCCCGGGTGTGTTATTCACCTGATGGAATCCATCACTCTGGCTGTAATCTTCTAATTTTTGTGGTACGACCCTGTATACGTTGTGTTTACTTTGCAGGTTCTTTTAAAGTTTGAGACAACGGTAAGGTTGTCAGGTTTTACGATTTATGAGTAGCTTTATTCTTAGTATGATGTTTTTCCCTAAGTACTGATAGGATTCCGCTGCCAGGAATTTAAATCAAAGAGAGTTTAACCATTCACTTATTTATTGCAAATTAATAATTTATCAGATACAAAAGTTTTACATTATTATAATAATAATTATATAACCTGTTTCAGAATGTTTGTCTCTCATAATTTGGCCCGTTATTATTCACCAATATCTGTCTGCGACAGAACGTTGATGATTTACCCCCTTTACCACAATACTAAGTATTATATGTCTGCGACAATAATAGCATTGTTACCTGTTCTCTATCTATTATGTCTGCGACAATAATAGTAGATATCCGATATTTCTATCTCGCTTCTTACATGAACCTTTGGTCTGCGACCATTTTATTTACATTGGTCCCCTGATAATCTGCAATTTATTTTGTTACATATGACCCCATTTTCGTGTACGTATTTTTATTTAATTTACTTGTCGTTTTGTTTATGTACTATCCCTCAGTTTACGTACACGTTTGGTATAATGTTACTACTGTAATGCCCCGGGGAATTTATCTGCCCTTTTGAAGATAAATGTTTTTAAAAATAATTCATTAACGAAGGATTTACTAAACTTCTTAAAATAAAACAACGATTTTATTTAATTTAAAAAAAAAATAAAATGATTTTAAGATAGTGGTTCAAAAGTAAATTATTTTAACAAGAATTCGGGAATTAGAATTTTAAAAAGGTTCAATATTTTTAAAATATTCTTCTTAAAAGTTCTTATTCAAAATAAATTAAAATCAGGATTAAGTTTTAAAAGATAATTCTTTTCTTGAAAAATATTCTCAAGTTTAAGAATAAAATAAACTTACTTTAAATTAAGAATAAAAATCGAAGACCGTCGTGCGCCATCACTTCAAAAACAGAAACGGTAAACTGAAAAATTCCTAAAGTCAAACCCTACCAAAGGTTCAAGGAGTGGGAACAAGTTGTGCAATAGTATTTCATTATCACCTTGAGGTTTTCCTAAGAAAAATTCCAACTTGTTTTCAATAACAAATTTCGTGGTACTCTGCTCGAGTCGCGCATACCGCAAATTCTTTCGGTTCAAAAGTTAGAGGATCTAAAAAGGTGCAGCCAACCAAATTAACATACGAAATTCCTTATAAGTGGTAGCTTAACTAAGCTCGGGGCCTCTTCGAGGATAAAATTCTTAAACTTGGAAACGATCACGTCACTTTTGGCCCTGAGATTGTTTTTCGGTTTTCTTCGCGGAATAAATTCCTTCTTGTTTTTAACAGCAAAAATTCTTAGAAAAGTCAGCGTTGACCATGAGTTTTTGGCACAAACAAAAATCACGCGATCAACAACATACGTAACGAAAACCCCCTATAAATATCCGTCACACGTTTGTGGTAAAGTCAGTCTGATAGTCACTCTTAGGCAGTCTAGCCTAAAACAGTCTACAACAGTCTGCAGTTGTGTTGCTGTCAGTTTTATCAAAGTTATGTAGAAAGTTCTAATACTTCTAAATACTTACCTAAAAAGTTGCCGGTTCAATTGAACGTATGCCTCGTCGAGACGCTGAAATACGAGGGAGTTTTACTTGTCAGTAGTTAAAAAGTGAGTGTTTTACCTTACAAGCAAAAAGATGGAAAGTGTGTTAAGTGGGTGGCTCGTAGTAGTAATAAGTTGTAACATTTGAGTAAGTTCAAACATTTTCAGGAAACTTGTAATTCTGAACCCAGTGAAACTTGTGCGGTTTATAACAATTGTTCTGGACTGTTGACAATTTTGATTTATTAGAAATAATGCACTTTCCCCATTGTAATTTGGAAATTTAATTATTTTACAATATATGTTTGAAAATCATACCAAAAGGGTTTTTTCTGATAGACCTGTGCTCTAGGACCGACCCAGTTCCCCTTCAAAGTTCTGCAGTGCTTCTGCCCTTATAATAAAAGTATAGGAATAGGGGTGGGGCATTACACTACGTAGTATAGTGAAAAGACAACTGTACAGTAGTGGTGTCCTACTGTTGAACATTTTAACATATAACTCATAAAAGTGTAATAAAAATTAGGAGCCTGCTCGCTTTACGCATGTGTCACTTTTCTTCTCAAGCGAGCATTGTTTTTCATGTACTGGAAGTCGAAAGACACTGTCCGGTAGTGGTGTCCTACCGTCGAACATTCATTCCTAAGAAAAACCCATCACGCCTTTTTATTTACACCTGTTATAAATTAACGTTCTACTGGCAACATCATACCAAATGATTTTAACCCTTTTTTATAACAGTGATAACCTGCGGTTACCCTGTTATACATCATAGATAACCCTTTTTAGAACCCTCCCCCATTTCTTTACCGCGGATTGCAGATATTATTCGAGGAAGGCTTTATTACTGCGTAATAAACACCTACCTTTGTTTTTAAGAACCCACTGTAAAATTCACCCTGGAAAGACAAACATCTGTTTCTGAAAATGACCTACTAAATAACGACCCTTTAAACGAAAGCAAAAGTGTATCGATTTACACAAACAGTGGTACCGTTATTCGCTTTTCACTTTAAAATAATGTTTAATTTATTTTTGTCTTGCAGACATTTTAGATTAAACAGAACCGTTATTCCCGAACTACCCTTTGTAGTGTTTTTTACTAGAAACCTACCATTTTTGTCCTGCAGACAATTTATTTGGCAGGTGGAGATTATTTGTATTAATAAATCAAAAGAGAAGATATAGAGAAGAGACAGCGGCCATTTTGTATATAAATTAATTTGATTTTGGGATGATGGATTTACTTCCGTAAATTTTTATATGTGACTATAGAAAAAGAGTTATATACTGAGAGTAGCGTACCATACTGAATTTAACTCCGTTGTCAAGGATTCCTAGCACGTCGACATCGGCGAGCCGATGGGGCAACCAGAATACTCAACTCAACAAGTAGAAGAAAATTCTTTATGCGTCTATAGAAAAAGAGTGATATACTGAGAGTAGCATACCATACTGAATTTAACTCCGTTGTCAAGGATTCCTAGCGCGTCGACATCGGAAAACCGATGGGGCAACCAGAATACTCAACTCAACAAGTAGAAGAAAATTCTTTATCAAATAAAGATGTACTGAACACTAAATGGCCGCGTAAACACTAACTTGTGAATGGGAAAAACTTGTATTTTGAAACTAAAGAGATTAATGATGCACTGATAGAGCACTGGCAGCGAAATGACTTGATTTGAGAACGGGAAATTTTGACTCTGAATCGGGCAGCGTAACGTCTTGTATTTGCGAAAGTCAAAAATTGAATTCCCCCTTTTAAGCGTCGCATCTCTTGCTTATATAGGCGCACCCCTGCCTTTGCTGTGTTGCGTCACTTTATACACCCCTATTTTATTTTTAGCATAAGGAATGTGACCTCTTGACATCCCTGGGTTGGTAAATCGCTAACATGTTAGACTTTTTGCTGTTTAAAGCTCTTTTAAAATACATGTAGGATATGCATGTATTACTGGACCTAAATATATTGGCTATTGTATTTTCAACATCGACATTTTTTTAGCGAAAAATATACCCGGGTCCGGGGCGTTTCACTACATAGGGGGACAATAAAAAATAACAAAAGTGATTTTGTTGGGTATATCATTCGCTTTATAAATAATATCTTGCTGTTAAAGCAAAGGAAAGTTGCTTGCAAAGCCACTTACCACTGATTGAAAAAATACTTTGCTGGGACAATAACGATATTTTCACAATAAAGCCAGGTTATGTTAGGTAACCTTTTTAAGTGATTTATTCAAAATATGTTCTACAATATAAACAATTCAGCATAATATAACTTTCCCTGTTTTAGAGCTATTTATATCGTTTGTTACAAATTAAGCAATAAAAACGAAAATTATATGAGGGAAGTTTAAATTAAGTGGTAATACAACAAATATAAATCATAGATTGGTTATAGTTCTAAGAGTTCATATATCACATATCACGTAGGTTAATACAAGTTTTATATTAGTTTTATGTTACAAGGTTTTTGTTTAAAGTTTTATATTAGTTTCATGTTATAATTACTTTCTTCTAATTTGCTTTGCCAATTTCATTTGACAAAGTCTGCCGGGGGAACCTTCGAGTCCTTATCGCGGTCACTGGTGTTTAGTACAGGGTATCCTAAATTCGAGTCACAGCATTGGGATCTCGTAAACTTCCATTTCAGGGAAATGAAATATGAGAAGCATTATCTGAAAACCCGTTAGCTGTACTACAGGAAATATGGTCGCAGCAAGATGGCGCCTCGCTCCACAATGGAATAATTCAGACAACAGGTTGATTCGAAACCCAGAAGTTCTACGTTGGCCGGAGAGAAGCTCTGGTCTGAATCCCATTGATTATTCCTTTGGGGTTCAAACACGTGTTTGCTTGTGCACGAATGTGATCGGTACGGTGTCGATACTTCAAAGAGAAGTTTTGCTCGTAGGTATTTTGGTTGAAACGAGTTTGCAGCAAACAAATGCGTGCGCTGAAATACTTAATTTTGAAAAATTTATGTTAATTAACTTGTTATATTGTTATGGAGTGGAGTACTGAAGAAATGCTGCAATTAATTAACGAAAACCGCATCAGACCTGTGCTATGGGATCCTGCAAATTACTTATTTAAAAATCGTAATAAAAAGGAAGATGCTTGGAAGAACTTGGCAATTAATTAATTAATTTAAAACAGACACGGTCGAAATTAAAAGGAAAATTAATTCCGTTTTTGCTTCATTCAGACGCGAAAAACAGAAGGTAGTCCTCAAACCATCTGGATCGCGAATCGTTCCATTTTTAACTCGTCCCGCACCGGATCATCCACTAATTTGAGCACACGTTTGCGCGTTTGATTAATTTATTTAGACGCGTGCCTGCATGTTCTCGAGCAAATTAATAAAAGGACAAGTAAATATTTGCTCTTGCTTGCTCCTTCGTTGGAAACGCACCTACGAGCGCGTAAACGTACCTACCTAAAATACCTATGAGCAAAATTTCTCTTTGAAGTACCGACATCGTCCCGATCACATTCGTGCATGAGCGACGAGCGAGCACGTGCTTGCACGCTCGTAAGTCGTTTCAACCAATCGAGCAAATATGAAGAATGCGTGATTGCTCTTGCACGCTCTTGCTTGCTTCTTCGGTGGAAACGCGGCTTAAGAACAATTATTCCATGTGCAAAATTATTTCTGCGCTACATGCGTTAAGAGAATGAAATTCACAATACAATTTCGCAAAAAAGAGAATTTCTATAGATCATAGAAGTAAAATAACAATGGGAAAAATTTGAGCATAAGTCAACTCTAAGGTATCAGAAAGGTTTCGTTATCCGAAAATATTTTAACGTCAAAATTATATCTTAATTTTGGCTTGTTCTTAAGAATTTGAATATATATTTGCTTTAAAGTATACTGGCGACAAATTTCACCAAGATGAGGGGCAAATCTTATTTTAAACATAAAATAATATTTTTTTGAGAATGTAGGATGTTTAATGAAAAAATACTTTAATCTTAAGTTTGAAAAATTTCTTTTACATCAAAATTAATTCATTCAAATAAAATAATAATTTACCACACAGGAGCACTCACGACCTTTAGTATGGTTACGAATATACAGTGTATCTACTTAAGTTGACAGCATATGGAATTTTTTTAAATACTTTAAGGAAGAAACATACCTTTTATAAAAAGTGCTTCCTGAAAAAATAATATTAAAACATTCGATTTTGAAGTAGCTAATGAGAATAAACATGAAATGTAACTTCAAGTTTTATTTTCGATAAAATTTGCATGTCTTACCTATAAATACACAATAATAATCATATGACCTTTATTTTTGTCAATAATTCAAGCTCTGTTGGTCACTAAACGTCAAATATTAGTTTGAGAATATAAGTTTCATTACCATAAAGAAGCTGTTCAATAAGAGACTGTGATTTAGATGGACATGTATTTCGACAATGTTCGTAACTACGAGTCACTTTTGCCACGTTAACGCAATAATTTTTTTGTTCGTTAGGATACGGGGAACTAGAGGGCAAGAAAACAAAGCATAAGCACTAAATTTTTACAAATATTTTGTTTCTTTGAGCACCAAACTTTAAGGGTCATAATTCGGTGTGGGAACCACCACAGATCCCCAAAACAAAATGGTTTTAGTTTGTTCTTGTCTTATAAAGAATAGGAATGGCACATCTAATCTAAATGTCACTCTACTGCCGTCCCTGCTTAAACTGACAGATGTCGCGGCAGCGGCTTCGGTTCCCATTTCGGTTATATCCATGTATACCTGAAAATATAAATTATAAAGGTTACATATACAGGGTGTGGTACCGGGAACCTTTTATACGGTAATTTTGCTGCGAATTTGATTTCAGTTACTCCTAGTTGGCTATGACGGTTGAGAAATAGTTGAATGCTATAGAAAAGCATATGTCACATGTTCATTATCACATTTTGCATAAATAATAAATAAGTATAAATAATCTTCGTTTATATAATTAAAGCGTTCCTGGTCGGCATAATTATTAATAATTTGCAAATGGTAAGTGACAGCTTCAACATTTATTTACCACTTAACTGTTTCTCAACTCAAGTCAAGCCAACTGAGATTAACTGAACTTAAAATCCGCAGCAAAATGGCCGTATAAAAATATTAAATTGGCAATATTTCGAAAACTACAAATTTTCGGATAAACAACCTTATACAAAGTTACCCTTGCTTTTAATGCTAAATAGATAATAATTATAAAATTTGGGAGTCCCTATTTGAAAATATATTATTTGCAGTTTTCCCAATTTAATTTTTAATCTTATTTTTTGAACACTCTGTATTAATAGTTATCAAAATATTATAAAAAATATATTAAATCAGGTCCTTTTCAACATGGAATTCATTACAAATTAAACAATACAAACTTTCGTATAGGAAAAATTAATAATTATTTTAAGGTCTGTTAACGTCATTTTTGACACACAACTTAAATATGTCAAACATGCTTAAGCAGGAATAGTTGCCGTAACATATGCTGTAAGACGTAAGCCGTAGTCGATAAGACGTAAGCATTATGGATATACCCATTCATCGTTTCGTTAAGAATTTGTAGGTTAAGAATTTGTATGTTATGGTTTTTGTATATGCAGGGCGTTATGGAAATGACGTATTATACTTAAACCGGCAAATCCTGAAAAGAAAATAAATTGAAAAAAAATAACCACAAATGGCGCTTTGAATTATTAAGCGAAATTATACACTTTATATGAAATCTGAAAATTTACATGGCCGCTACTGATGACGGTCGGTGTTGTCATATCTACACGGCAAACTCTTTAGAAAACAAATTATAATTTTAACAGTTTTTCATTCTATCATTTATGAACAAATATGATTCCAGAAAACCGACGGCGAAAGATGTTTTGCAAAACAAATAATGGTAATATTACACACAAAATTCAAATTCGTCACAAGCACAGGAAAGTAAATAGGTCAAACGCCATTGACCTTCCTATTATTTTTCAAACTCTTTAAAAAAAATGCAATTTTATTTAAGACCCGTGCTTTCTTACCTTTACTTATTTAAATACAATTATTAGTTTCATTTGTTTCACAGAAACCACACAGAATCTAAGTTTCGGGAAAAAATCTCTCGCATAACCTCACAAATAGCAGATATTCACATAGAAAGAATACACGGGAAAACTGTTTTAATTTTGGTAATTTTTTTCTCGCTTAGATTTATTTATTTAATTAATTTAAAAAACACACACCTTAAATACAATTCCTTCAATTTACGAATGACATTTTATCTACGAACGAACGAAATGGTACGTGCAAAACTCGGAATAGAGAGGGCAATATTGGACAGTTTGATATTTCACGGTCACGGTAATTGAAACCTAATAATAGGCGTTACGGGACGGACTAAGATCGCTTAAATGCATTTCTTATGGTGAATTGAACTGAATTGAATAAAATGATAGTAGTGATATATCCATCAATTAAGGTAAGGGATAATACTGCGACTGTACTTGAGAAGCCCAAAAAATTAAATTCGCTCAGCTCTACTCCAAATGACAAGAACGACGAAGATTTAATTTTCTTTCTCACACTGTCATCTCTCTTCCACACAATCCACTGGGCGCCGGGGCAACGTAAGTCTAGGCGTACAAGCGTGCGTCCTGCAAGCGTCAGTATTAGAAGATACGCGTTAGAATACGGTCGGTTCCGTTGCTTACCATTTACACTCTCGGTATCCCGCTTTTTTTTCAGAAGGTACGCGTATAATAATTGTTTTGTAATGAACTTCGGGCTACGCGTCCAAACTTTGTGTATAATTTTACATTTTTTTTATTGACGAACCTAAAACCAGTAGTTTGTTCTGGACGTTTGACTTGATGGAATGTTTCGAGCATAAAGTGTTTCCAGGAGTGTTCCCATGAAAAAGAAAAAAAACTGATTGTTTTCGTGCGTGGATTTCCTCGCTCCTTAGGTATAAAGATAAATACAAGTAGGTAGATAAATAATTTATTTTTATAATTTTATATGGAATTCCTGTTTTGCATTAAGTTTGGCAACATTACACGTAACATCTGTTTTCTGACATGCCACAATAGGGTGACGTATTACAGTTACGCAGGATCAGCTTCTCTAGGGCACCCAAGGAGTCACCCATTTAAATATAATACGTTTCCATAACACCCTGTATATGGCACATATTTATTTATTTATAACTGTAAAATATGATTACAATCGTAGTAATAGCGGGGGCAATGCTGTGCTGCTAATATTTACAAAAAAACATTTAAAAAACATACAATTTGGTGATGTCAACATGGCAGTTATACACGAGTATGACCGATCCCAACCGATTCCTTAAGCCGTAACGTAAGAAATGGAATTGCACCAGTTCTTACTTCTTAGCGCTTAATTGTTATGCACTATGAATTTTTCTGTTGCAAATCACACGTTTATTTTCTTACGGCTTACCGCTACGCCTTACGGCTTTCGTTGCGGTAACGATGAATCAAGTTTAAGATTTAGGTATAGGACATCATATGAAACCTGCCTAGAATCTGAAAATATGTTACCCTAGTTAACCCCATCAACGTTAGCATACTGTCGAATTTTCAAAATTTTCCTATGTATATTTTTTCATATATAGGCCAAGGCGGTTCCGGGGGTATATCTTAGACTCCTATGCCAAAACGTCCCATTCACCGAAGTAAGTATATATAGTTAATTTAAAAACTAAACTAAAAATATGCTTGCAAAATATTTTGTGCCTAGTGTGCAAAATATCTCGTGCATGTTGTTATCGTAACGTAATCTATATAGTTAATTAATTAAAACTGTATAACCATACCTTATGTATAACACTATCAGCATACAACCCAGGATTTTGATATTTATTATCAGTGGATTGCTGATTCAACATCTGACGTATATTGTCCAAGGTTACACTGCTTCTACTTCCAAAATCAGGCACTGCTGATCCTGCTCCTCGATTGTTTAAGTTAACTGGATTGCTCAGCTGATCAGAATTCGATTGGTTCTGATGTAGCAAAGTTTTAACTTGATTTTCGAGAGTTTCAGAATTTAAAACCCTATACGAAAATTCTCCTGGAGACAGGAGAGCTAGATTTGCTTGCTGGGGATCAAATAGAGACCTAGAACGTAAAAAAATAGTTCCGTAGTCATACATTAATCAAACATATAAAAAGCTAGAGGAGATGCACGTATTGTTGTTGCAGACATCAACAGTACAAGGAGTTGGAAGATAGTTTCCCATTTGTTAGAGTTTGTTCCGTTGAATTGTTTGGTCCTTCAGATGATAAAGATTTGTATAAAAATTCAGTGCTGAGAAGCAAAAATCTTTATCGCTCAAAGAATCAGCATACGCGATGGAGAGCAGTTAAAGAGAATTTTTAGCATTACATTTTTTACCATATTTGCAATTTCACAATTATTGTCTTCTAATTTATTACACAGGGTCATATATTCTATGTTTGAATTCATTGATATCGCAGTTTTTATAAAGCGGATAGCATGCACTTTAGTGCTATTAAAATATTCACTTTGGCATTGACATTTACGTTCCTGTAGTAGATTCCTGCTAGATGTTTAGCACTTACTACTATATCGTCGGTAAAGTACTAATGCCTAGTAAGCCACAAATGAAAATTAATATTTTCTTACACATAATAAGGGCATTTGCAATACAAGGCAATAAAAATCTTAAATATTCAGTGAAGTGATCTTTTGTGGTATAAAATATATTAGCGAAGTTGTAGAATTTGGCTAACACTACCCAATGCTACCAAAAACGCAATTTCGAGTATTTGTGGATTACGACGTATTAGTACTTCAACGACGATATATAATTTGATGATAACTATGCCTACCTACTTCATAACGCTTAATGAAACTTTAATATTGTTTGAATTTAATATGTTTTCCAGGTGGTGAGGGAATAACATTGTCGAAATATTTAAGATTACATCAGGTAGCTCAATAAGCTAATTGTAAAATTAAACGCTTATGCATACGTAGTCGATATTATTAGAATACTAGTATATTATAGACTATGAGATTAATTTAATTTCTTTATTTGAAAGGAACCAATAGGGAATAAATAATAATGTATTGTTATAGTTAAATAGTAAAAAACAAATAAAAACATTTGAAAAATTAATGAATTACTTCCATTGTCAACAACATTATCATTTACTTGCATGTCTGTTTGATTAGAGTAGGTTGAGGTTAATGAGAGTGATGTTTTAGCCGACCGAGTTACAGGAAAAATATTTCAATTAAATGATGGAAGCTTATATTATTTTTGTTAATTAATTTTATTTCCAAACATGTATTTGAAATACAAGGTCGTCTAAGAATATTTAACTAATGGCATATTGGTTAATATCTGCAAAGAGAAATGTTTCACAAGAAGCTCAATGTTCTTTTTAAACTATTTTTATTCCTAAAGCCTGTAGCAGAAATTTTCATCGAAATATTTACTCTACCCCATATGACAAACTTAGTAAATTCGGATGAAACATTAAAGCTATTATAATTTATGAAACAATGATTAACAACCATTCAAATTAAATAAATTAAGAACCTCCTTCTTTTTGAGGTCGGTTTAAAAAAGTTTAGCGATGCTCACCGTACTCCTAGTGATTCCAGTGACCTCCTCAAATCAATAGTGCTTTCGATCGTCATTTTAGGAAATAGAATAACCATTCCTGTTTTCCTAGTTGAGCCGACCAAGCGCTCTAAATCATTTTCAGTCAATTTCTGCTCGAATGCCTGTAGTCTCTCTTTGCTCGAGTCTGAGGGCATTATAACATACATAGTACTTCTGCCACCTTTGTAGGGTAGTCCTAAAATTTCACAGCCCAGCTCCGGGTCTTTGAAGTACGGAAACTCGCCTCCGTTTGACATCATGTCCGCTTGGTGGGTGCTTGGAGCTTTCCTGCCGTTTGCGTAAAATGGCCGCCTAAAATAAATATTGAACGATAATAATGATGTACCTAAACAACAATTAATTTTTCAATTTTCCTTAGAATAAGTTAACAGTACATACTTTCGGGTACTTCTAGCAAAAAAATGATGTTCCCACTCAGCCTTAAAATAAAGAACACTGGTAAGGATGACTTTTGTGTCACTGGAGGGTAACTCATTTAAAATATTTTTTATCTTCCCATTCGTGTGGGTTTCAACCCACTGGTTTACTTGCTGTTGGGCTGCTCTTGCATTTCCTCGAAAATCTACATTTAATACGCTGCTATGATAAAGCACTTCAGCTGTAGTTTTGTACAGTGGTCGAATCTGCAAAATTAGGAAAAAAAATTAACAGATCGTAAATATGGATAGCTTCCTAAGAGAACTCAAAACAGGCTGAAATATCTGCGAGAGTTTCCTTAATTAATCCGTGTATTAAAACTGGTACTGATCGCTTATTGCATTGTCCGATAGACACCAGTCAAGTTTATAGTTAAATATATAAACCAACTTGATTTCATATACGACCTGGATCGTATGGAAGATCACCGAATTCTACGTTCAGCGGTGTACACACTGCTTTTCCGATATGTTCTTCCTTAAATTCACCACCATCATTAAAATACACCAAGTACATTCTTGCAATTTACTTTTTTTAAAAATTCAATATAATTTGAAAATGTAAAACTAAATGCCTCTTTTAAAAGTGGTGGCTTTAAGAGAGTCAAATTTTATTTGTATTAATAAAATAAATTACTTGTACTTACGCTAAGTTGAAATTTGATACAACTATAGTTTGAAATAATAACAGTAGTATTACGTAAAATTACAATAACCAATGAAAGATAGTAATAGCAATAATAAATTAAAAAATACATATTCAGTTCCTTCGAAACAAATGCAAATTACTGGAGCTTACTAGGGGTATTTTAAAGAAGATGAATCAATTTAAGGAACAAAACGTCGGAAAACCAGTAAGTGTCGTATACCACTGAACGTAGATTTCGGTCCTTTTTCATAATTTAAACAAAAAAAATCTAGTCGAGTGTTTAAAAACATTAAGTTGATAATGATGACTTAACGACGAAATGTCGCATTAAAGATCTGATGATGCGATCTTGTGGAGAATAGAACGTAGCAATAAGAAGTGAAATTTATTTTTGGAGATCTCTTCGAACAAATTCAGGAAAAACCAAATACCGAAACGCAAAATTTTAGATTTTTCCGAATATTTTGAAAGCACCTGTGTTTATTTTTGATTTTTTTTCGGCATATTATTGAGCTTATAATTACGCAACTTTGCCTCAATTTCACCGACTTCGTATCTCTTAACGTTTCCGAAATCCTGTGGGTGAATACTATATAAAAAAGTTATTATGATGTGGGCTTTACCCTCATAATTGTTATTGCTAGAGGACTAATATTTTGTGTACCATTAATCTTTAATTCTGAACTTCTATTGAATATTTTGTTTATTTTTAGTATTTCAGCTGAAACCAATACTCTAGTTTGACAATAGTCACGGTACCGGCTCACTTATACCTCAGTTTTCATTACATTTCTTCAAGTTTGAAGAACATGTATAATATAATACTATAGCTAAACTACGCACATTATGCATCTACCTAAACTTGTAATATGTTATATTTGACTTATGTATCATAAATAGATCTAAAACTGGTGGATTTAAAATTTGTTCGCTATAATTGATGACACTTTATGAGAGTTGTTCGTGTTATACGGTTACCTCTCTCACCAGATTTGTAAGTTAAATGCTTTAATTCAGCCAGATTTTCAATTTGATTGTAGGCGAAATCAGTTTTTCGCTTATTTGGCTTACGTAGCCTACGTAGACCCGGTATATTGGTTAAATTACACCAAACAAATTAGGATTGTGTAATTTCTATGTCCGGTCGTGAAATTTATGTCAAACTCATATTCACTTATAACCATAAAATAACCAGTATGACGTTAATGTTACATGACTTGGCCACGATCTTGCGAGTTCTCTCAAATTTCATGCTAAATAAATTTTATGAATTTGAAGATTTTAAGCCAGTTATCATTGAAAAAATACTTCTCCTTTATTGGCTTAAAATGTTTCTTAGAAAAAATATTTATTAGATATTGCATAGTGGTCCGGGAAATTAAAAAAATAATTCGAAATTATTATTTAACATATTTTTTAAAAACATGCAACATCAAACTTATGTAGTAAGATTACAATTTGTTAGCTTCTGTCATTTAATTAACCGCATTTTTATTAAATAAAATATATACTAATTATTATATTTTTTTATTAATTTGAGTTTTAATGACTATTCAATAGTTCAGTTATCCCTCCAATTGTCCAGTATTGCGTATTTCGGGTAATAATATAGTATATTAATCTTCAAAACCGAAAAATACTTACGGGGTATCCAGACTGAATAAAAACTGCAGTACCAACGTTAACTGTTTCACCAATATCGAAACCAGATGACGCAATTAATGTATTTATTAGCCTTGAGAATTGTTCATGGACAATTTGTGATTTCATGTTGAGATCTGTTATTCCAGATGTAAGTCCCATAAGTCTCGATATCTCTTCAAACGTCAGGCCGTTGGATCCTAGTAGAATCAGTGCTAACGCACCTAAAATTAATAAATATTAGCATAATTTTTCTCTATAGAAATGATTTAATTGAGAACTAGTTAGTCGTGTTTCTTTGGAAATAACGTTTCCGAAGAATTTACTGATATATGTATCCCGTTTTATAGTTTTCATAAATTCCGTTTCTTAGCTCGAGCAATATCAGCTGAGAAGATCAGGGAGTTTGTTCTCTATTCTCTCTCCATAGGTCCATTATATTTTACAGTTCTGCCAAAAGAATGGCTGAGTACAAATATTCTTTAGATTAAATTAGGAGGCACGTCTTGCATTTTCCGATTGAGTTTTTAATTAACTGGGTTCATAATATTCTTCTTACTAGCAATGCAATAGGTCATCTAGGGTTATTACGTTTAATAATTTTCTGTCAGTGTACTCTCAAACAGAGGTTAGTCAAGTATGCTGCGTAGGCAAGACCAGCCCAGGTCGAGTTTAACCGAAATTTTTCGACTTAGAAAATGCAGCGTTGTCCAGTAGACTACGCGTCAGTACGACTGTAACTATATGAAGATGAACCTATTTTAGATCCTGCTCCTGAACAGATTCTGGAAAAGTGAAAAATATGCTCCATTTGTCCTAGCAGAAAATGAAGAATGACGATTGATGATTTGTCTCCGGTGTGTCGAAGACCTATGAAAAACTAGAAAACTTTTCGCTATTCTTCGCTTCTTTATTTAGAATTTTATATGTTTTTTGCAGTTAATTTGTTGGAATAGAGCCTTTGTAGCCATTTAATGGATGATTAATATAGGTAATGGCATTAGTTGTGTTTAAGTTTCGCTTAAGTTTGATAATATGATTTTTTTGTTTGTTTAGCTACATACCTATAAAAAATGTAATTTCCGAAACTATGTTTTTAAATTTTATTTCGTTCAGAGGATTTTTTCAACATCTATAATGAATAAAAATATAACAAATTTTTTTATTTTTTCATGTATTTTGCTAAAATCATTCCCAATTTATGGAGTCGTCTCACAGACGACATGCCAGTGACTACGTCCTAGAACTTGTACGTCAGTACTTAAGGGTTAAGAAATTTGATCTGGAGTTTATAGTTTAAGTGATTTGTGTAAACTTAATAATTTTTTATTGAAGATGTGAGAAAACTTAAATTTAAATTTCTGACGATTAAACAAAAATAAAATAGGTACAAAAAATCGTTGAAGGCAGAATCCACTATCCTCTATATTGATAAGGAGACCAACTAAACTGAACCCTTCCAATTTTAATGGAAATATAAAAAAATAAATATATTTATATTTTTAAATAAAATTAATAAAATATGATTCCATCAACACAAATGTCCGCTATCAACTATGGAAGCAAAGTTCCTGAAATATCCTGAAAATTGATCCGAAAATGTGTTATTCGTCTCATGTAATCAATCATTCTGACTGTAATCGTCAAGTTTTAAGATACGACTCTGTCGAAATCGTGTTTAATTAGCATATTTAGCTTAAGTCTTATTCCTATACCCGTATCCTCCAATTTTTAATGTGTTTGCGTTTAACTAATTTCAGAATTAACGGTTAATTTTCCGAATAGTAATTTCTTATCCACCATGGGAAAATTAAGTAATTTTTTTCTCACACATATTAACAACATCGCGTGAAGTCACAATTTTATATATACAATCCAAAAAGTCTCTATACATCGCACATCCCGAACAAAAGTGTATTAACTCAATAAAAAGTAAATTTTACAGGACAAGCAATATAAGTTATTTCGATTCTTAAATTGCTCATATCTTATTCTGTTTTTAACATAGTTATTTATGTATTTTAGATATAGTTCGACTTTGAGGCTGGAATATAATACAAATCTGTTTTTAAATAAAAAAAATACTGTTTCAACAATTTTTGGGCTATTTTTTGATAATTTTGTTGATCTGCATTTATTGCAAAGGAACGAAGGGTCAATAGCTGGTTTGTCTCTAAAAATATGTTTGATAATTTAACATGCTCCATACCTTTAACATTTACATTTACTACAACAATGTGTTAAACTAATAAAAATTATTTTTCATGTGAACTTCAATCCATAGTAAACTTTTTCGATCTCTTTTTCCATACATGATGGAGAAGGAAACAGAATAAAGTTTAAGTTAATTATAACTTTTCAAAGAAGTATTTACTTTCCCTATGAGCTATACCACAGAGGGCTTAATTAGGCGAAACTTAAAAAAAACTAAGTTCATCTTTAAAATAATGGGGTCTTTCCCAATTATTTCGAGAAAAGCCGTCCTTAATTATATCTAGGATGTCCAAATCGTCATCATATAATTTATCATACTCTATTTTTGAACAGAAAAGGAAATGAAAAGCAACACTTCCAAAGCACATCAACAACCAACATAACTCCAAAGGCCGAAACTAGTCCAAACAAACATCGCTCTCCAGACTAGAGGGCGCTGCAATGCATTTTAATCGACGATTAGCTAGACAAATCACTCAAATTGGCCCGGTTAGTTGAAATCTACGATTACTAAGTAAACTTAAGGTTAGTTGATACGAAATCAACTAATTATTGTCAATTAAAACTAGATTGTTGAATTTTTGCATTGGCGGATATGAGCATAACAGTTTCCTCTAATTACTGATCTGGTAATTCGGTGCAAGAAATGCAAATCAAGGTAGCTTAAATGCCGATTTATTTATTTCATATAGATATTTTATTATTATACAGGGCTTCAACATTTTAATAATAATCCGGAATGGTCACCGTGGGGATAGCTCGGCGCATATCGTATGTTTAACCTTTATCTACCTAATTGCTGTTAATACTCAAATACACTATTGAATTTATTTGCGGTAACAAAGATTTTACAACACACCGACCATTAACTTCAGATAAACCGTACAGTCGATAGGGCATACGGCAGAATATCTCTAAGAAATGAAGAAAATCCACTAATTTGTGCTCAGCAGAAGAATTCCCGGAATAACGATTTAACTGAGAACGCAACGATGTTATTGTGTGATCCAGTAAGAAATTGAGTGTCCAAACTAGCGTGTCGTCACTCGCTTTTATAGTCGCACAACAGTTTTCGGACGTCGTCGTGGGTTGTTTAGCAATGTGTGTTTTTAAATCTAAATCACTAAACCTGGATAAACCCCTCAGTTGATAAGTGTTTCAAACTCTTTTAAGCTGTATTTCATGCACATATTACTGAACCTACAATAGAATCATATAGATCAAATAAGATCAAACCACATCAAGCTACTAATTGCGGAGTTAAGGGCGTAGTTAACATTATGATGGTCGTACATATATAGGATGTCCCATAATTAATGGTACATAGGAAAACTGCAGATTCCTTGGGTAAAAATACTGGAATTTGGCCATACTTAGTTTAGTTCAATAGCTGGCAATAACCGGATAACAAAAAAAAGTAAAAATTTAATTTTCTATTTTCCTAAGTAACTTATTTCTGAATCAATATTTTTGACAGAATTTTGTGATTAGGCTATTTTGGGGCAAGGAATTTGAATTTGTTATTAACCTTGATGTAGATTGTAGGGGAGCGCTCTCTGCGATACTATGGATACATAAAAAGAAGTGTAACTTTTTTGAGCCTTAGTATAATTATGTTTTTATTAAAAATATCAGTTTGCCCATCATTTTTACGCAAGAAAGCTATACTTTGTAAATGTCGCTCCGACCGGTTTCGAGATTTTTGCATTTAAAATGTTCAGCGCGCTTCTCAAAATATTTAAATTAAACTTTAAACGGTCACTAATGAAAATATTATCTTATTATTTAAATAAGAATTAAATTTTTACATAAATAAATAAAAAATTATCAATAATAGAAATGGTCGGTTTTTGACAATAACTGTTCAAAGTGATTGCCGTTAACTTCAATGCATTTGGCTACTCGCTCATTGAAGGACCGCCTGATTTTAAATAACAAGCGTTCGTTTTGAAACGAATATTTATCGTCTCATCATAAACAAGTGATTTCATGTATCCCCATCCATAAAAATCAAGGGGGTTGAAATCGGGACTTCGGACAGGCCAAGGCAATTAGTTTCCACGACCTATCCAACGGTTAGGAAATTCGGCATTTAAGTAATCTCTGACAATCCTGGAATAGTGTGCTGGGGCACTATCTTGCATGAAAAACATATCTCTTCTTACCTCTAATGGTAGATTATCCAAACAGCCGGTGAGCTGATTTTGCAAAAAATTAAGATAAAGCTGTCCGTTTAAATTGAGTGTAGCTCGAAAGGACCCAACATGGAATTGTCAACGGGGCCACACCAAACATTTATTTTAAACTCGTGCTGAAAATGTGCTTTTTCTCCTAGTCTGTTTTATATGCTTCTAAAAATTTTAAAATCTGGCTATCTTCTATTTGGATATATTTCCAAATACCGCCGATGTGCTCCGCGTCCTTTAAAATTTTCTTGTGCGTATAAAGATACCATGTCTCTCATTTCTCCATTAACAAACACCCATAATGCCGACAAATGAAAATAAACTTTGACAGAAATGAGGTTTCAAAGCGCTTTCATTGTATTTGTTTTTACCAAAGCCTACTGTGACAGATGTCACCTTTAGAAATGAAAATTTAAAAGGGCGCATTGGAAATTGTAATGGAAAATATCTCGAAAACGGTTAGTCGGAGCTACATTTACAAAGTATACTTTTTTTGCGTAAAAATGATGAGAAAACTAACATGTATCTGCAAAGAGCGTCCCCTATAATCTACACCAAAATTAAAAACAAATTCAAAATCCTTGCCCCGAAAAAACCCTAATCACAAAATTTTGTGCAAAAATATTGATTCAGAAATAAGTTACTTAGCAAAATCAAAAATTAAATTTTTACTTTTTTTACTCGGTTATTCCCAGCTATTGAACTAAACTAAGTATGGCCAAATCACAGTATTTTTACCCAAGGAATCGGCAGTTTTCCTGTATACCATTAATTATGGGTCACCCTGTATAAAATATTTTATTGTACTTAAGTCAAAAATTTAAATTATATTATGTATTTTAAATTTTATTTAACTATATCAATTCAAATATGATTTATTGTTTAAAATATAATATTTATACTATTTATTGAACCGAGTTAAAAGAAGTTAAGTGATTGTGCAATTACTTATAAGTTATGTTTTTTATATTGTAATAAAGGTTTTATATAATCAATCGTTAATTGTTTTTCCAAACCCATCATGTTAAATTGAAACCAACTTAACTTTTTCTCTTATATTGTAGTCTGATGATTTAATAACTAAATAAACTGAAACGTCACAAACAAGTAAATAATTGACCGAAAACCCAAAAAAACAAAAATATTCAATTTAGCAGTGATTTCCTTGGCAAAAAATAATATTTTTTTTCCTATAAATTTTTGCTCTACTGATTTTAGTTTCCAAACTACAGGGTGTTAAAAGACTGTTAGAATTTTGTAATAAAATTCTAATAATTAATTAATTAACAATAATAAATGTCCACTACGAACTTACTCGTCCAAAAATACCAGGCATCTATCTAATTTGGCGACACCCCATTTCAATTCTTTGACGAAGAGTCTGCACGTCAGGAAACAACAACAAACAACAACGTAGTCAAGGCATACTCGATAATGTTTGTGTTTTCTACATTTTCCTGTGTACGCAATGGAAAAAATGGTATTTACAAAAGATTTATTACGGAAAAATAAAAAGAGATACAGAGACGATACAAGAGGGAAAATTTGTTTAAAACAAAAATCAGATTTGAAAAAATTATTAAAAATAATTTTTTCCAGTGGCGTACCATTTTTTTAAAATCTTATGGTAATATCCGTACACACGTCACTGTACAAAGTCAATTTTTTTTAATGTTATTATGGCAATATCAAAGTAAGCTTCTGCTAAAATTTCATTTAATTATCTGCCAGCGCTAAAAAGGTATTACGCAAAAACGGTTATTTTTTAACACCCTGTAGTTTGAAAACAAAAATCAGTAGAGCAAAAATTTATAGGAAAAAAAATATTGTTTTTTGCCAAGGAAATCACTACTAAGAAAGACAAAATCAGAACCATGCGAAAATCAAGTTTTATTCCGGAAATACTCTTTTTCTCTGTCTTGTACTAAAAAATGCCCTTGGAAAAAGTTGTTTGTATTCCACGCATTTTTTAGTACAAGACAGAGAAAAAGAGTATTTCCGGGATAAAACTTGATTTTCGCACGGTTCTGATTTTGTCTTTCTCATGGTGCATATTGGTGAAGGATGGGCCCGAATAAAAAATTTTTTCGAACAAAAGATGTTTATTTTTGGTCGGAGAACACGTTAAGCCAATAAAAAATATGGGGTTCCATTTGAAAATCTTAACTTACCCCCACCCGCGCCCAGGGGGTTCAGGGGGTGGGGGGTGGTTTAAATTGCAAATTATTCCTCCTTCAAAATCAAACAACTTTTTCCCTAGACATTTTCCGCTGCAATGCGATGCACCGAAGTTATTCCGGGATAACGACATTTTTTCCACACCGTGTATACAGGGTGAGTTTTTTAAAGTGTTACAAGGCGATATCTCGCAAACGGTTTAAAATATTTTCTTGAAATTTTAATGAGGTAATAGTGAGATGGGGGGACATATTTAAACATATTTTTGTTTTCTACCCCCTTCCCCATTTTGAGGGGTGGGGGGTAACTTTGAAATTTTAAATGGGAATATGTACTTTTGTTTATTAAATTCGGATCTACGTAAAAAACTACGTATTTGTACAAAAAAATTTTTGGTTAGCTAAACTGGTTACCGAATTATAATTAATTAGGTTATAAAAATTTAAAAAATATTATTTACCCTTTATCGATTGTCATGTTTCAGAAGATGTTCGAAATGTCTCCCTTCAACTTCCAAACACTTTCTCACTCTTTTTTTAAACGAATTTCGTACCCGCCCTAACATTTCAGGTGTCACTAATAAGCAGGCAAAGCGGATTCGGTCTTTCATATTGTCTATAGTTGTAGGTGCAGTCGCCATCACTTTGTCTTTTATAAATCCCCAGAAGAAAAAGTCAAGAGGGGTCAAATCCGGAGACCTAGCAGGCCAATTGACCGGACCAGCTCGACCAATCCACTTGTTTTCAAACAATTCGTTTAAATGATTACGGGCCTGTATTGCATAATGCGGTGGAGCTCCATCCTGTTGAAACCACATGTCAGGATTTATGTTTTGGTTTAATAATAGTGGGAATTCGTTCCTTAAAAAATCTGTATACATTTCTCCATTTAAATGGCGTTCCAAGAAATGCGGACCAATAACCCTATCTCCAATTATACCACACCAGACATTAACTGACCAAGGATGTTGATTTGGCACAGTTCTCATCCAGTGGGGATTTTCCGATGCCCAGTAGTGCATATTGTGTCTATTTACCTTTAAGAAAACAAACAATAAAAAAAAAATAATTTCTACCGACAAGGGATAACTTAAAATCCTACCTGGCCACAATTCTGGAAACTAGCTTCATCAGAAAAACAACATTCTTTAGAAACCTGTTATTTCCTTGCATTTGCCCTGTTACCCAATTGCAAAATGTAACGCGATTTTCAAAGTCTTGCCCATAAAGCTCTTGGTGGAGTGTAATGTGGTATGGATGAAATTTGTACATATGCAATATGGTCACAACCGATTTTTGGTTTATTCCAGCATCTGCAGCAAGCCCTCTGGAACCTACATGCGGGTTAATAGCTACCATTCCTAAAATTCCAACTGCCCTATCTGCATCTGTTTTAGTTCGCTTCCGAAATCGTGGTTTGACTTCAGGCTGCCAATAGTGCGACATCTAGTTTCCAGCCTTTTAAATGCCATGTGAGATTTCAGGTTGTTAGGAAACCTTTCCGCCCACCTTAGTGAAGCTTGTCTGTAGTTTCTTCTGTACTCCCCCAACATTAACAACATATCAACTTGCACACTAAAATTCGCTTCCATGTTCAATTGACCATGCTGAGAAATAATCGTTGATATGTAAAAATTCTCTACTGACTGAAGTCAAAACAACGCATTTCCATGTAAACGAATAATAATTTTGAAATAAGTGAACTTGATTTATTTTAAATTTAGTTATTTTTTAAATCCAATAGAAATTTAATAATAAATTAATTATAATTCGGTAACCAGTGGAGCTAACCAAAATTTTTTTTGTACAAATACG
This sequence comes from Barypeithes pellucidus, assembly GCA_963991005.1. NCBI lineage: Eukaryota > Metazoa > Arthropoda > Insecta > Coleoptera > Curculionidae > Barypeithes > Barypeithes pellucidus. The sequence goes on from OZ022560.1 coordinate 47,740,754, forward strand.
TAGTTTTTTACGTAGATCCGAATTTAATAAACAAAAGTACATATTCCCATTTAAAATTTCAAAGTCACCCCCCACCCCTCAAAATGGGGAAAGGGGGTAGATAACAAAAATATGTTTAAATATGTCCCCCCATCTCACTATTACCTCATTAAAATTTCAAGAAAATATTTTAAACCGTTTGCGAGATATCGCCTTGTAACACTTTAAAAAACTCACCCTGTATATTATTGGATACATAGTTTTATCAAGTACATATTATTTAGCGAAAAATGCGTTAGTCCGAATTAAAAACACTTACCCGATATACTTAATGGAGAAAACACCACGTTAGTTCCCCGTCCCTGATTTATTAATAGTCTGTTCAATGTTACACTGAGCCGGGATATACCGTTGGCTATGATTTCATTAACATAGTTTTCATATGTGCTCGTTCCTCGTATAGATGCCAAGTCTGTACCCGAAATGGGAACCTAAAAAATGACATACTGTAAAATTATTTTTTACATATAATTTTTAAATAGTACCATGAAATTTTTTAATTCTCGGGATGAAACTTAGTAAACCAGTCGTAATGTTGTCTATACCTAAATCTTAAGTCTATTGAAATTTACGTTTGAAATAGGGTGCGTCCATACTTTGATACTATACAGGGTATGTTAGTAAAGTGTCTGGCTTCGACAGCGCCTAAACTATTAAGGATAGAAAAAAAGCTTATAACAAAAGTTACAGGCTTAAATACGATCTATAACCTAAAAATATTTGACAACCTACACGCTGGCCTTAAAAAGTGGCACTGAATAAAAATTATTTTTTCAACAATTTACAGTGTGGCTACTCTAAGTAAGGTACGTAATATCAATCTATGCTACTATTCTGTAAATCTTTTATGCAAAGCGCTCGTTAAATCTTGGACAACTTAGTGATCTTAAACATGCTTTACCTTATTTTTTTTAAATGGGATATATATTTTTAGATATATTGATTTATCTTCCGAATACGTTCCTTTCTTATTAAATATGTCCTATACCTAAATCTTATAATTTCTGAAATATTTTAAGGTTGGTCTTAATTCAGGTAAAAAGGGGAAGTTCTGAATACATGTCGAAACAGGATAATTTAAAAAATTGGCACAAATGTAGGGCTATGCTTGACAGCGGCTCGCAGTCAAATTATATTTCTAAAGATTTTGTTGAAAAGCTTAAATTATCCGGCTCGAAGGACCATGACAAGTGGTCGTTATTGCGATATTTTGTTTTTTGGAAACGATTTAATTTGCTGTAAAACTAAGTAGGTAAACATTCAACGTTCTAATTGTTTCAGACATCTTCACCATCAATACCGGTCCTCAAGGGTTCATATTGTCCCCCTACCTTGTCTTACTGTATATTAATGACCTCCTATTATAAATCAAAATTCCAATATGTAGATTTGCTGATGATAGCACACTCATATTTCGCTTTGAGGGTTCAAACATCAGCTGCCGACGCATATCTTGGTAGACAGCATGAAGTATCACGCCTCAGCAAAGACCTGAAAGAAATTCTGTCTTGGAGTGATAGTAACGAAGTCGAATTTAATGCTAACAAAACCCAGACAGCCGTTTTCTCTAAAGGTTAATCACAGAACCATATATAGTCATGGCAGGACTCGTAATTCCACTTACTTCATCTATTAATTATCTGGACGTCAATCTGGGAGGAAATATGTCTTGACAATCGTCAAGACAGCTTCGCAGAAACTTGTACTTTTCCGGACCAAAAATTGTTTACACCTCAACAACTTTTTACACTCTACAGAGCACAGATTCGACTATTACTGGAGCACTGCTCTGCACCCAAGTATACTCTTCCACTAGTGGATTCAATCAAGAGGAGAGCCACTCGTTTGATCGCAGACCGGGAGCTGATAAAAAATTTCGACAGCCTAGAACCTCGCAGACAGGTTGGTGATATGAACCTCGTTTATAGATATTTCCATGGAAAATGTTAGACCGACTTTGCCCCCTTAATTCCACCCGGAGAGACTAATAGCAGAAATACACGACAAACTACTACCACCCATCCATATATGGTGTCAGCACAGTTCATCAAAATTCATTATTTAAGATTTCCTTCATCTAGATGACGTTTTCCTTATGGAATGACCTTGCTGGGGTCGTGTTTGCCAACGAATATAACCTCCAACGATTCAAAACCAACCTGAATCGCTTTATTCGCACACGTACCACTCCTAGAGTGCCTTAAAGTATTTTTCCTATAGTGATTGTGTTTGGTAATAAAAGAAAATTATCCAACATTAAATTCCTAATTGATTAATGAACGGTTACTTATATTATTTAAATTAATGAATAAATACCGCACTCTTACTCTTAGTAACTCGTGTGACGTACATACCTTCACTTGTGTATTAGTAACATAGGCTTGGGTATTTCCAACGTCGTCGCCTGGAAAGTAGACTGAATCATTATCGGCTGCGGCTTCCGCAAACACGGTCGACAGCTTCAATAAAATAATGAAAGAGAAAAAGTTAGATGAGAGATGCATATCTGAAACAAAAACCAAGTGGTTGGTACTCTTGCAATCAGTGTATTTTCTAAGCACAATATATAATACAATATTAACCATTTTCAATTAGTAATCATGTGATCATGCGTAATGAAATCATTAGGCATGGTTCTTTAAACCAATCATAGTGTCATTTTCATAAGTTGATTGATTTCACATCTGAGGGCGAGAAAAGTTATAATGTCTCCGTATTGGTCGATTAAATAACTACAGTTAAACCGTGGAAAGAATGAAGTGCGTCACCACCTGTAACAGTATCATTCAAATCGAGATTATATAGAGAGACAAATCATCGTCAGCAGCTAATGGATGTGATTAAGGTTATGATGGCCGTAGATATAAAATGTCTTTATTGTACCAAAGCCAAAAATTTAATTTTAAAAGTATCATCATCAGATCATTGATATATGATAGGTATTTTTACTTTTCTTTAATTAAATCAATACAAATTCAAATATGATTTATTGCCTGAAATATAATATTTCTTGACATTAATTGCTTTAAAAATATGCCAAGAAAATATTTCGTTACCCTTGAAATATTCTATTAATCAAATCTCATCTTGATCTAGAACAATAATTTCATGTTTATGAATATTAATAACACTATTGCGATTTTAAAGATATTTTTATAAAAACCCATGTCTTAGAAATGAAATATTTGTCCTTACTGATGGGACATTAAACTCTTCGGTTCAGCACTGGATGCTCCAGGTTATACAAACAATAAAAATGTTAATAACTAAATATACTATAATTAAAACTACTTACAGGAAAGGAAACTAATTTTTAAGTAATATTTGGATGATAGAATTCTATACAACGTGTCCAAGATAAGGAGGGCCAGTACTCGGAAAACGTAAGAGATACGAAGTCAGTTAAATGGAGGTAAAGTTGCGCATTTACGTGCCTAATAATACGCCGTTTAGAAAGTTTTAAATTTCCGAGAAAAAAACGAAATTCTGAAAAATCGTTTCTTTGTTTTCCTGGGTTTTTTTGAGATCAAATTCTAAAGCAAATTTCACTTTTGCATTGCCACTTTTTCCGCTTTATCTAACAGCGTTAATTGTTTTGTAATCCGACGAGTCATCTGAGAAGGACAAGTATCAACTTTCTTTTTTTAAATACGGTCCTGTTTTCCTGATATTGGAATTTGAGAGCTTTTTTTCTCCCGAAAGCAACGATGTATGACACGTTGCGGTTTAATGACGTTTCGAGGGTTTTTTGAACAACCTCAGGAAATTTTGGGATTCGGTCATGTATTTCTCCTAATTTTATAAATAATATCTCCTAAGTAAGCTCTAAATTTTTTACTTATGTTGGACTAGTTCAATAAATAATAAATAATTTAATAATAAAACCACAAATAAGAGAACAAAAACCATTCCAAAACAGTAATATAACGAACAACGAAAAAAGTAAGGAACTACATAATCAGGTGTTCAAAATGATTTCCGTTATTCTCTAAGCACAAAGAACATCTTCTAACTGCCACATAACAGTTCTTTTGAGGTAAAATAAAACATGAGATAGAATATCAAACTTTTTAGCATTTGTAAATTTATGTTCCATATCTTCTGGAAAATAGAAAACCTCTTAAAACGCTCTCAAACGATCACAATGGGAATGTCAAGTAAAACAAATTACGCGTCATTATCTTTATTTTTTTGTTCTAAGCGCCTACTTTTCTTTTAAATCCCGAATCAACAGAAGTTTGAAATAATGTTTCTGTATTTTGTTCACTTATTTGTGGTTTATTATTAAATTATTTGTTATTTATTTAACTAGTCCAACATTAGTAAAAATTTAGAGCTTACTTATGAGATATTATTTATAAAATTAGGAGAAATACAGGACCGTATCCCAAAATTTCCTGATGTTGTTCAAAAACCCTTGAAACGTCATTAAGCCACAATGTGTCATACATCGTTGCATTCGGAAGCAAAAAAGCTCTCAAATTCCAATATTAGAAAAACAGGACCATATTTAAAAAAAAAAGTTGATAATGGCCCTTCGAAGACGACTCGTCGGATTACAAAACAATTAACGGTGTTAGATAGAGCGGAAAAAGTGACAATGCAAAAATTCAATTTACTGTAGAATTCGATCTCAAAAAAACCCAGGAAAACAATGAAACGATTTTTCAGAATTTCGATTTTTTCCGAATATCTCCGGAATTACTCGGAATTTTAAAACTTTCTAAGCGGCATATTATTAGGCACGTAAATGCGCAACTTTACCTCCATTTAACCGACTTCGTATCTCTTACGGTTTCCGAGATTCCTGTACTGGCCCTGATTATCTTGGACACGTTGTATAGCAAACTAATTAGACACTTGACAAATTTGTGCACCACGCGACACACAAAATATCGATGTCAATAATGACACTGGATTTATATTTCACTTAAATTAAAAAGGTTTTCTGTCTCATACTGGGTCATTAACTGAACTGAACAAAATATACCCTAAAAATATCAGACATATCTTTGATATTACTGTGAAGTTACGACTATGATACATGCTCATTCTGTCCTCGTCCCAACTGTATTTGCAACGATATAAGTGCTGCTTAGTAATTTGTCAACACGTAGTCGAAGGATTCACACCAATAAACCAAGTATAGTTTGCTTTCTTGCGAAAAAATTGATGATAAATATTCCATTAGTTAGTAAGCGGGCAGAAAAATAGTTGGAAAGCTTAATCAAGGTATCGGAAATTAAAAATCAGTTAGACTTGACGGTAATCGATTTGAAACGATTAGTATAGATAGAGGTATTATTATAAATGACAAGATTAAAATAGCATACATATACCAGACTTGTTTTCTAAATACCGCTATCTAATTTCAACCTAGCACTGGTTGGGTTTGTTCAGGTCTTGTCTAAGACAGCGCCAGCGCGAGCGGTTCCGCTTGGGCATTATAGCAAATTCGATATATTTTTAATAATAATCTATAAACATGTATTTTCGAAAAGTTATCGGTTTTTGCTTGAAGTTTTAATTTATGACGCAACAATATTTCTGTACCATCCGTGAATAATCCGCATAAGACAATTCTTGTGGAAAAATAGATAGCTCACTATGATCATGAATGATATCAAAATCAAAGGATTCCGTGAATATATGAACTTGTGGAGATGGCGACTAAAACACAATATTAAAATGGATCTACTGACCTTGGAGTTTTAGACATAGTCACAGGTGGTACAGATTTGTTACAAATAAATATTTTAAAAAATCGAACTCAAACTTTATATTCCGAGAATATAAAAATGTACTACAGTGAAACTTCTATTAACGGATACCCCTGCACAACGAAAACTTTTACTGAACGGGCAATTTTTAAGTCACTTAAATCATTCATATGAGGGTACATAGCTAAGGGACCCCTTTATAACTCTGACCCTCCTCACAACGATTCCGTACAAAATTTATGTACATTTTTCTATCAATTCTTGTAATTTTACGTGCCCACAATGAACAATACATAGACTATTAAACATTTGGCTCGGGAAACCCAAACAACTAGTAGCCATAAAACTATGACTTACTACGTACTTTCTATGAATGGTTTCAATAGGTACGTATTTATTAATCATATGCATTTCGTGAATTTAGTTGCGATAATTTAAAAGACCATGTAATGCCATCCAATACTACGACACACTATAAATTCATACACCTCGGAAAAATAAAAAAGCATTAAAACCCTACCTATACAGCGTGTGAAAAAATATTGGCACCATATAGAAAACTTTTTATCTGTTATTTTAGGATAAAACTATTCTTCTATTCATCTATTCCTCGAAAGAATTACAATTATAACGTACAGGGTAGTCAAAATATAAGAAAGTCTACTAAAATGCTCAATAGCAAGCGAACTAGCGAGAGCTGGATCTGTTCTAAACCCTGAACCGGCCTTCCGGATATGAAAACGGGCAACGGGAACAACTGGATACCATATATAAAAGTCTAGATGCAAGTAACAAGGTTATGGCGCTGTTTGTCGACTTATCCAAGGCATTTGATTGTGTAGATCAGGATCTCTTACTAAAAAAGGTATATCATTACGGCATTCGTGGAAACTGTCATGACTTGTTAACAGCATATTTAAAAAACCGCAAACAATTTGTTCTTTTTGAGAGGTCTAAATCAGAGCATCTGGATGTCACTTTTGGCGTTCCACAGGGCAGTGTTCTAGGCCCTTTACTATTTTTAATGTATACAAATGATTTATCTGCGTATTTGTCGGCATATCACTGTGAATTCGCGGATGACATAACAGTTCTGTCAGCCGAGTCATATGAAATGGAAATGAAAAATAACTTGCAAAACAATCTAAACCTACTACCCCATTATTTCAACGTAAACAGACTTACGCTAAATCAAAGCAAAACATACACCCTACAATTTCATCCAATAAATGCAAACTACAAAAAAAGTCACTTAATTAAACTAAATAATACATCAATCGAACAAGTAACGTCTTTTAAACTGTTGGGTATTCACATTGATATGTCACTAAATTGGAAAGAGCATGTTAACTATACATGTAAAAGATGCTCAAGCCAATGTTTTGCACTGGGTCGCCTGAAACAATTTCTAACCAAGAAAGTCGTAAAAATGTTTTACTTTTCATGTTTTGAATCCATAATCAGATATGGCATCGTTCTCTGGGGTGGAGCCTCAGCTGCTATCAGAGTATTTCGAATGCAAAAACGAGCTGTTAGAGCCATGTTTGGCCTTGGGTATCGCCAATCATGTAAAGATACTTTTAAAAATGAATTAATATTGACGTTGCCCTCGTTATATATTTTTGAAATTCTCAAATTTGTAAAACAAAATATATATATGTTTAGAACACAAAATTTCCACCATGTATATAATACAAGATTTGGCACTAATCTACAACATGATCTTCATCGCCTAGAATTGTATAAATTAAACCCCTATTATATGGGTACTATTATGTTTAATAAAATCCCAAATAACATGAGAGAGCTTAGCAACAACAAATTTTATACTACTTTAAAGAGTACATTACTAAATAATGCTTTCTACAGTATTGATGAATTTTTGAACTATACTTTCTAATCTTATTATCTTATCAATATTGTTACTATTTATCTCTCTTAATTCTTAGTTGTTTTAGCTTTTAGGATCTCTATGACCTGTCCTATATCCATTATTGTGATCTTTGGATTAATAAATGCATTTCATTTCATTTCATTTCATTTCATTTCATTTCATTTCATTAGATAGATGCGCTTAAAAACAACATCTTCCTCGATGGTAAGTTTACCTGGTCAAATACACACATGGGCAGCAATGGGGAATACATGGGAGATACCATCAACTGGGATGCCACTCCTACCGCGTTCTGAGTTGAAACATATGACTGTTTTGCTAACAGATCATTGAAGAAAATACCTTCAACGTATAGGAATCTACAATGTACCGTTGAATGCAGACTCCGTGGCGAAGAGCCTGTAACTACCTTCCATACCATAGACTGCTACGAAGCGCTGAAGACTAAAGATCTTCGAGAATAGTCAACGTGACGACAACCTCCCGCATAACAGACTTGGTAGAAAGTTATTGGAGCTCATAGAAGGAACAAATATTTTCTAAAAAGATCGGAGTGCAAGATGAGCCCGAAGGCTGCAGTGATAGAAGTTCGGGCCACACACCCGACCTCCGCCTTTAACTAACCAACGCAACATTAATTTGCTAAATGGTTAAGAATCAAATTTAATGTCAAAATCTAAAATAACAGCCATATATAAAGAAAAATATTAATCTTTTTTTCCTGACCTTCATAAAAAGAAAACAAAAAAGGTTTCTTATGATAGACTTCAGCTGAGCCAACATAATTTTCAATGCATTTAACAAGGTTTTTTCTCAATTTTCGAAAAGCGTTTTTAATCTCAAATCTTGTACTTATAAAAATATATTACTACTTTACCTTTAGAAATAATGATATTTTCGATATTTAGATGAAAATATTTTTACTTCGTAGATGGCGAATGGCCAAACTTTTTATGAAGAATAGTTTTTTCCCAAAATCACAGATAAAAAGGTTTTCCATATGTACCCATATTTTCACCCACGCTGTCTAAAAAATATTCGCTGAGAAGAATGTTATCATCTATCGAATATTCTTCACCAATGGGTGAATTGGAAGAGTCCTTAGCGATTGCTAATGCCTTAATTTGGTTGGTGGCTGCATGGAATAAATAAATGAAGCAAAACAATGTGCTTTGTCCTTTTAAAAAAATTGTAGAAGAAATTGAGAAAATTCCAGAGCTACTACAGGGACCTTGGGAACGATTTACCATTATCAACATATTGCAAAGGTAATGGAATTGAGAATTTTATTTATTAATTTCGTATCGATCGATGCAGTCCTATTAACGGAAAATCCTGAACTAAACTTAGGAAGAGTGTTAGTGATAATAAAGAAAATGAACACATGTCAAATATTTCCGAAACTGAGAGTGAATATGAACCAGAACTTACTACAACTGTGATGCTTACGAAAAATAAGAGACCTAGATTCATTTTTCAAGCTGAAGGTCATGTAAAAACAAAGAGGAAAAAAATTTCGTAGGTTATTTTGAATGTGGTTCAAAAGAAGTAAAAAACTATAATCGACTCAAACTTTTTGAATTGAACCTTCATCTTCTTGGATGTAGCTCTGCTTGGATGAAAAGTAATTTGTGTCATAATTTTAAGTTTAAAAAATCAATTTACAACAAAAATACCACTAGTAAAAGGCATTTTATCTAGGAGATACGACAAAACGATATTAATAAAAGATGTTCAGAAAGAAATACTGAGTATAAGTACAAAATCTTAGTCCTATACCTTCGATATTCCACCCATTGAAGATATTTCAAAAATTTCTTCAAGAAAAGTTATCCAAAATAATAAATTAAACACTCTCGGTTTATTTTTATATATCTATTAGACATTTAGATAATTTTAATTTTTTCAATAGCTTCAAAAGGGAGAGTGGAACGAAAATAATGCAACATATCAAAGTTGGCATAGGACTTTAACAACCCAACCGGAACCAACAAACCCGAACAAACCCAAGCTGTTTTACTAGTCATATTGGGTGTTTCAGGACGAACGCTCACCCCTATAACTTATTTTATTGTTTACATTACAGAAATAAAAATTGGTGAGTTTGCATTTTATGACATGACGGACTCCATTTTGTCAGTTCCGGTTTAACCGGAAATAACCTCAACTTTGGATTTTTAAATGGAAAACCCATGTTTGTTCGGGTTTGTTCGACATTGGATTTTTAAATGGAGAACCCATGTTTGGCAATATCGATTCAGAACACCATTCAAAATTCAACACCACATACGTCATTTTTTGACACTTTAAATAATTTTTCCTCTCATTTTTATTTTTTCAACTATTTCATTCTATTGCTATGAACTCCCTAAAATGGTTTACTTCTAAGTCAAAATTCTTGATAAAAATCAAATTTTTAAGTTTAATTGTGTTTTAATTTTTTTATATACATTTTAACTTTTTAAGAAGGATTTTTCCCAAAAAACTCAAATTTTTCAAGTGGAAACATATTGGCTCACACGGGCAAGAAGATAGATCACTTTTTTCCACCAATTTCATATCGTTTACCCTTATGTCAAGTTAAACAAGGAGAGATAATTTATTAAAAATACCAATTCATTACAAAAAATACAACATGAAGCACAAACGACATTTATCTAGGTATCCATGATGCCATAATGCTAACAAACAAATATAATTACAAAGTTAGCAGTAAACCAATTTAGGGAGTTCATAGCAATCTAGCTGAAAAAAATAAAAAGGAAAAGAAAAATGATTCAAAGTGACAAAAGTGACGTATGGTCTATCGAATTTGGAACTTTTGGCTCGATATAGCTAAAAATATACTGGGAGTTCCAGTAAAAAATCCAAAATGTAGGTTATTCCGGTTAAACCGGAAGTGACAAAATAGAGTTCGTCATGTCATAAAATGCTTAATAATATCACATACAAGCCCACCAAATTCTATTTCTGTATTCAAACAATAAAAAAGGTATAAGGGTCAGCGTTCCTCTTGAAACACCCGGTATAGTTACATATTTGTAATGTAGGATATGTTTTAAAAAATATAAAGGTTCATTATTTAGTAAGTAAGGTCAGAATTATTACATTTAATTGGATGAAAAATACACTATTATGCTATTTAGTTTAGTTATAACTCGGTTTATAAGTTTTAAATAATCCTTCAATTATCCGAGAAGCACGTCATCTCATCCTCGCTTCACCGAAAAGATGACGCAGTGCATCTTCAAAATTGTTTAGTAATTTAAGCCTGGGGAAAAAATAAGGAATATTGGCATAACTGTAATTTAATAAATTTAATGATCTATCTATTGCTTCTAGTTCTATTAAGGAACAAAGAAGATAATCCATAATTATTCTTAGATGCGTCGTCATCTTCGGCCACTCTCCCCTAAGTATTTTACAAAATAAATTTCTCAATTCTTTTAGTTTGTAGGCATTGGACAAATATGACATTATGTATTTTATGGAACAATAATTTTTAAGAAAAATTGCCGTTAAAGAAAGATTCGTCTAGGCTATATTTCGTGACAATCTTCGGCTTTTGCTCTGATGGTCTCAATTTAATTAATTAAAACTAGCCTCAAATACTTTCCTGCATCTCAGGATTACCTAAAAGGGTATTTACCAATGGTGGTATAAGATGACCTCAGGGTTCCACGCTAATTTGCTTTGCCAATCTTCAATAGAAGGTAATTTTGCAAAATCTGGCGGGGTACCCCCCGACTCCTTATGACCGGCACTGGTGTCTAGTACACTACAAGATTACAGAATTGATTTTCGGTATGGGAGAGCGGGGAAGTTTTAAGATGACTACTGAGCACATATATATATATATAATCTAGATTTTTTAACATAATGATTAGTAAATATATACCTTATATAATTGTATACACGGTGTCCACTTTTGGGTGGTTTTACGGGGTATCTCCATTATTAGTAAAGATAGAAGGATGCGGTTTTGTTCGGGTTAAGCTTCTCTCTCTCTCTCTTCTAAGTATTAATATTATTCCCGAAATTTACGTTTTTTTTTAAATATTCAATTTTTTTGATTAGGCAATGAAGAATATTTAAAAACAACAAAAGAATACTGTCAGTTGTGTCATAGTCAAAAATTCTTCTGTTTCTGTAAAAAAATATTCAAGTTCTCTAAGTTGTTTTATAAATTTCGATTAATCAAAAAAATTAGTTTTCCTAATTATTACGGCCAATGTAAACTAAAATATGACATCCTCGTTTGCTATATTTTTATTTCTTATATTTAAGGGCACCAGTATTTGTTGTTGTTTTTTTAAATATCCGTCATGGGCTCCTCAAAAAAGTTGTATATTTTAAAAAACGTAAATTTCGGGAATAATATAAGACTATAAATAAAGTATTATATGTTTCTGAGAAGCTTGTTAAAAACTGAATTACATTATTAAAAAAATATATAGGGTGGCCCATTTAAAGAAGAACAAGTTTGTCCTTTTTCTTGAAAACTATTGAACGTAGAAAAAAATCTGAGCATATCACTGGATTCTACGTAGAAACCTACGAAGAGACCAATGTATTTCTTTTCGATAAATTACAGGGTAATCGAAATATGGGGAATGTCCCAAAATGTAAAATTCTCAAAATCATCCCATATATCAAAAACCTACGCCAAGGCCTAGAAAAATTCTAATGGAGGCATCTTTTGTTTCACAAAAAAAAAATAGCAGAGTGCTGCGAAAACCATTATTCTATCTTTAGTAACGGAAATACCCCGTACCACCCACACCCTGCATAATACATTATTAAAAATCGATAAGCAAATAAAATATATTTTTTTTCGCGAAAGGGAACTTTAAAGCAAATTGTATTCTGTAAGATCGACATTGAGATATAACATATCCAAATATCTTGCACTCTTGTCAGTTAAAGGGTTTGGTAACTTTAAAATTACGTGAAAGCGTTGATTTGTTAACGTCATGTCGCTCCGCGCTTTTTCTCCGAGAATATTCTCCCGACAGATCATCGACAGTTGCAACGTTCGTTGTGTAGCACGTTTGTGCTTTCATGCTATTTTTCTGTAACGAATATTAAAAATAAGGGAGGGATTCGACAATTGTCCAAACCCTCCCTCAATGCAACTGATCTATAAAACGACAATTTTAAAAAAAATGCATTAAAAAACATTACAAATTAACATTAAATATAAATAACTTCAGTCCCACCTTGTGTTGAAGAAAAAAATCAACCAAGAAATTGCACAGGAACTTGATGTTTGTGACGATGCGGATTTTCGAAATAATTGAACGAACATGAAGAAATAGTAGAACACACCGTATACGGAATCGATTCGACCTGATTACTTAGCGCCTCTTTGGGTACTGAACAGCGGAAATTCGTTGCTGACATGGTTTTGTTTCAGCAAAATATCTAGTAGATTGAGAGATTGAGATTGAGAGATCTGGGTCCTCGTTCCAGACCCTCCCCGCTCTCCCCTACATCTTATAAGTTATAACTTTCACACTCCTCCTAATCTAGATTAATTAACTTATCGTATTTGCCTTAGTTCTATCCTAAAAAGTAACCGAAAAGACAGAAATAAATAAAAACTTACTGTTTACTATAAATAATGCCTACAAAGAAGATTTTGATAATATTGAACAATGAACTATATTTATTATAGGCACTAAATGTCATAATTTAAATGCACTGATGTGTTCTAAAAAGGGTTCTTTTCTTCACTACAAATTAAAAAATCGCGCACATGTTGCTGTTTACGCGTATTCGAGTAAAACTCGCTTGTGTTGAAATGGAATTATAAAATAAAAATGAATGATTATTGTAATCTCCTAGCTTTTCATTAGAGTCAAGCGGGGCAAGTAAGCATACTTTCGTTTATTTAAACGGGATTAAATTTTTGAAATCAGATAATGATTATTAATTCATGTATTTTTATTGACTTGGAGACACTATACTTGGCCGGTCCCAAAGTTTCATTTTTGGGAAATTAACAAACCTGCAATAATTTTAAAAGGGTACACTTTATATTATTTTTTTAATTAATTAAGCATATTTTGGGCTTCACAAAATTGTATAGTTGTTTATATTTTTATTCAAAAGTAACCTAATATGGTATAATTTTAATAATTTACGTAAGATATAATAGTAGGCCCTGGTTAATTTATTAGAAACAAATTCAAAATTTTGTTACAGCTATTCTAAGAGATCTGTCAAGTTTTGACAATTTTACCATTGTTTCTAATAAATTGACCATAGCCTACTGTTATAAATAATGTAGCCATAACAAATATGACTGTGCAATCTTTCATTTCGTTAAAAAGTGGGAGACGAAAGTGAAAAACGCAACATTCTTTGATAATAATCATAATACCCCCAGAAAGTTGCAGAAAGTGCAATTCGTTAAGGCAGTTTATATGAACATATTTTCTCAGCGGCTTAATTTTATTTTAAATCGCTATTTTCTAATAGGTATCTTCGAAAGTTCTAGATATTATTTAGATAGAGATATATTTTAGTTAGATCCACCAGTGGCATCCCTGCAGACATGGTACCTCTGATATCTTATACAAAAGAAATTGTACGCCACGTATATTTCTTCCTGAGGATATTCTGTTAACCTGAACAATTACAGGAAAACGGTCACTTATATTCTTGTCGTCAGATTTGATTAAACTGAACTATTACTAACAGTGATAATGATAATAAATTTTGTTCAAAACAAGAGATGAAAAATAATCTATTCCATGATCTATCCTTTACATGAACGTCTTTGGTCATGTCCAATATACATTTCTATTCATAAAATAAGTCGTACATGAATTAGAACAAGCGCGACGTTCGTCACATTTGCGTTAAACTCGGCTTGTGTTAGTTATTGTCTATTGGACGATATCGAATACTGTAGGTTATCAAAAATGTCATCCATTGTTGTGGGGTCAATAAAATAAAGAACACAAATTTTAGTAACAGAGTATATTTCAAAAATCGTTGGAATAATAGAGTAGTTAAAAAATTGAAACAAAAACAGCCTTAACCAAAACGTTTGAAATAAAATCTAATATTTAGTCATAGGACTCTGTTTCTCTATAATTTTAATCGATCTAGTCGCCAGTATCTCAATTATATATACGGTGTTGAAAAAAGGTCGATACCCCGGAATAACTCCGGTGCGCAGCGAAAAATATCTAGAGGGAAAAAGTTGTTTGGTATTGAAAGAGGAATAGTTTGCAATTTAAACCAGCCCAAACCCCCTCAATACACGGGCGCGGGTGGGGGTAAGTTAAGATTTTCAAATGGAACCCCATATTTTTTATTAGCGTATCTTGTTCTCTGACCAAAAATAAACATCTTTTGTCCGAAAATTTTTTTTTATTCGTACCCCCATTAAGTTTTGTCGTTGCGTTAGTGGCCATATTGGTGATAATTCGGCAGACTTATCAAATTTGCACAAACTATTATTTGGCTAGCTAGCTTTACTAATATATACAGGGTGGCCCATCGAAAATGGTCCAGCGAGGTTTACAGCTGTGTGCGTGAAAATTAAAAAAATCCTCGGACCCGTAAACTTGTGTTTTCAGGGGAACACGTTTCACTATTAATTTCATCCCTGTAACTGCAACCCCCCTAGCGGGGGCGGCTACTGCCCTTGTTTTTTCAAAATACGAATGGGTATATTGTGATACATCTTTTTAAAGGGTATTAAATTCTTTTTAAAATAGCGCTTTGATTTGTAAATTTTAGCTTCGCCGCCGAGAAATTGCGTTTTAAAAAATGTAATTTTATTGAGTAATACTTACATGTTATTTTATTAAATGTTGAAAATGTCCGCCATTCACCTCCATACAATAGTACAATTTACCTCCATAGAATAGTACAATAACTGTTCAAAGTGTTCTCGGACATTGTGAAGAACATCTGGTGTAATTTGTTGACATTCAAAATTGTTTACGCACAAACCTGTGTACTTGATAAGAGGTGCAGTGAAATGTTTCAATTTCCGTTGCTAGGCGGCGCATAGCTCAAAATTTACAAAACGAAGCGCCATTTTAAAGAGAATTTCATGTCCTTTAAAAAGATGTATCACAACATACCCATTCCCATTTAAAAAAACAAGGGCAGTAGCCGCCCCCGCTAGGGGGGTTGAGGTTACAGGGATGAAATTAATAGTGAAACGTGTCCCCCTGAAAACACAAGTTTACGGGTTTGTTCGGTTCTTTTTTAATTTTCACGTACACAGCCGTACTCCTTGCTAAACTGTTTTCGATAGGCCACCCTGTATATACAGCAATGCTGAATAATTATGGTCGAGCCATAGTTCAAATTTGACGCAGCCACTACCAATTAAGTTGGCGCAAGCAAGTTGTAATGCATGACGGAGCGTCTATTGTTGTAGTTATAAGTCGGCCGACTCGCATTACAACTTGCTTGCGCAAGCTAGTCATCATGCATAGCCGAGCATCTGTTGGGGATCGTAATAGGCAAGTCATTAACAATATTGATACCAGCCGGTCTAATTCTTGTATTACTTTTTGTATGAATACAACTGTACCTATTTTGTTTATGGCGTTTTTATCTCCACGATAATATTAAATATATTTCATCTGGTTATTTGCATTGCTCGGTGTTCTCTACACCGAGTTACAGGATATTTGGCATACTGGGCTTAGTTACCTCAAATGACTCTACTATAGTTCGGACCCGGTGACCTTAACCAGCAGAATTCCCCACCAGACAAGCGACTAATTTTACATAAATAATGTAAATTATTATTCTTGCAAGAGAATCAATTTATTTATTATTTATAATACTCGTTAAAATAACAATAGTATATCTAAATATAAATGGATATTTAAAAACGAGTCCCCAAAGTTTCCAAGTTTAATCTAGATGAACTTTATTTAAACTAAATTCTATAAGTATTCAGTATTAAAGCCGCTTTAGACGTAAGTATAAGTTTTCTTGATTTTATTGTAAATAGGAGTTACGTAGAAAAGTTGACTGATGAACTAACAATCATTCATACATCCACTGAGAGCAGATTTACGGTTATAAAAAGTTTAACTATGAGAGCAAAAAATACCTACTATATAGGGGACAAAAAAAATAGCTGTGAGAGTAAAATTGATTTTGCTGCGTAGTAAAGCGGCTTTACAATATTATCCTGCAGTTACAGCAAAGGAAAATTCTTATGCTACAAAGCAACTTATCACAAATTGAAAGGATACGTTATTGGGACAATAAAGATATTTTTTTACGCCCAGAACAATACAGGTTATGTTTGGTAACTTTTTTAAGTTCAACATGTCATTGTGTTCTACAATATATATAAAATTCAGCACAATATACCTAGCGTTTTCCTATTTAGGGCTATTTATATCTTTACATTAAATCTTAAAAAATAAATTTATTACAAATGAAGCACTAAAAACGAAAATTATATGAACGAAGTTTAAATCAAGTGGTAATACAATCACATAAATCATAGATTGGTTATAGTTCTAACAATTCGTATACCACATATCAAACCGCGTAGGTTATTATACCATAGAACTTGTAACAAATTTTTTAAAGTTTTTGTTTCGTGTCTCAAGATACCGCACAACACACTCAATTCAAATGATATATCAACCTGTGAAACACAGTTGTTCTTGACATGTAAAACTGAAGGGAAAACAATTAAAGTCGTTCAGTAAACTTCCGCTGTGGAATCGAAATCCCAGTTTGTTCGTCAGTCACCGACGCCATGATGCCTTGTTGTATTTTGTCGTTTTGTGTGGAACTGTGGACGCTGGACGCAAGACGCAACATATAACGGCCAATGCCGAAAGTAACTGAGAAGCGACGAAATGTCAATGAAAATATTTACCGTGCCACTAAAAAAAATTTTATAAATAAATTTTTATAAAGTTTTTTTTGTTAATCACAGTAAATTTCAAGATCAATGACAGAAATATTTTTAAAGAGATTTTTATTTGTCACTTGGAAATTAAATTTCTAAAATAGGAAAATTTCCTATTTTTCAATTTTTCAGTGTCCTAAACAAACGTAGGTACTTCCTCATAATAATTGACAGTAGAAACTTATAACATCGGTATAATTATTCCAATCGTTTGAAAAAACTCTCCAACAAACAAATTTTTAATTACGAACAGAAATATTGTAAAAAATAATTGTTATGCTCATAAAGCAGTAGGTGATAGTGGAATTATCCCGCAGCAAACTGATAATATATGTATAATTAATGTATACTATTTAATTTTTTAATTATACATTGTATTTTTTATCAGTATCTCAAAATTATATAGAATGGATCTAGGTGCTTGTGTCTGGTCGCTACTCAGTTATTGTATGCGGAATTTTCAACCTCATCAGGAACGAAAATATAGTGCATGTCTCCTTGTTCTCTTGATACATGCATTTATCGGCCATATCATGGATTGGATATAGCTCTAACATAATACTATAACATGCAGCTAGCGGTTGAAGTTTTTCCTGAATTTTAGTCAGACGTTCACAAAAAAAGCTGGAAGGAAACAGTGATTTGGGGTTTATTAAATTTTCGGACCGAAACTAATGACCTAAGCAGTAATTATACTAATTTAATAATATAATAAAATGCAAATTTTTACCATCAAAAACCCATCAATTAATCAGGATTTTCCATAGAATAATCCCACGAATAGAATACCAATATTATTTATTTCAGATTAGTTAAATCTTAAGACCAATGGTGATATAACATCGATCACCGAATTAAAAATATAAAGTACTACTGATAGTGCAAAAACTAATAAGGTATGCGTTTTAGATTGTAGTGTTTATTAATACAGTCAATTAGTACTCACAAGACTACCTAGCGGAAAAGTTCTGTAGTAGTTCTGATTTTTTCAATTTCATATGTTTTGGGTGCTGAATCCGAATCTGAAGTTTGCTAACAAAATTTGGTGACGCAAAGTCGAAAAAATCCAAAAATAAGTAACAAATTTAATTTATTGGGTTTTCTTGCTTATAGCTATAAACTTTTTGTAAATAAGCTTCTTATTCAAAATGAAAGTACATAAAGTTTACATTAAATTGTTTTCTCGGACGAACCATTCGGGCTCAAGCGATATTGGGGTATTTTTGCGGTTTCCGCCAAAATCGACTAATTTACTATTACAGTTATTAGTTATTTTGTGAATACCTCCTATTTTTAAGTTTAATACAATATAGACTTGTTTCAACTGCTATGATATCTCCCGTGGTGACATGAAACTAACCCCTCAACTTCAAGGTACGAAGCATTCTTGCAAGCCGATCCTATGTCAAGATATATTATTATATTTTAAAGAATAAATCATATTCGAATTGATACACCTAATTAAATAAAATGTTAAATACGCATACCATTTACAAATTTAATTTTTTATTATGATACAATAAAGAAGTTTTTTTTATATCTACGACCTTCATGATGTTAACCACGTCTAGTAGCTGATGTGTCCCTATGAAGGACATTATGACATTATGCAATTAGATTGACTGAACTTTTCGAACAACACCGAACTTAACTGAAAGAATAATGTCTGGCCACGTCTACGCAACATGGATGAAATAGTGATTCTTTCTAATGATGTAAAGGAGATTCTGAAAGATCTGCAAGAAGAATTCAAAGCTAAGCTTTAACTGTTGGCACAACTTAGCCCTATTTGCAAGTTGTGGATTGTATATGTTTAAATGGTGACCTTAATTAAAGCTTAAGCTTCAACTGGGATCTGCACCTCAAACAACACTGGCGGAGCAACAAAGAGACCCGAACGATTTGGGTGGCAGTGGCAACCACTTTGACCCTTGCACCGGACTCGATACGTCGGCACATCTCTCCGTGAGATATGATCACAAGTCACAATTTTAAAGATGAACAAGGCCTGTTGCTGAAGATAGAACAATCCGATCTTGTGTCATGGAATTATTTTTTGTGTAACTGAATTTGTGCAATTTCGTACTTTATAAAATTGAACATTATCTAATTTTTGAAGAAATATCCTGCACATATACGATATAAATATGGTATTTAAAGAGAGAAGAATTCATAAATTGACAGCCTTTGATAATAAATTAGAGTTTTGGAGTGTAAAAAGTGGTTGAGAACAGAAATACGCCAATTTCCAACTATCGCTCGAGCCAGAACAGTTCTTCGAAGAAATAATATTGAAATTTGAAAGAAATTTTTTTCTGCTTTCATTTTTAATAGAAAGGTTATGTACGAAAAGTTGATAGGTTCTGAGTTATAATCAAAAACTGCCAAAAAATTAAATTTGTTACTTTCTTTGGATTTTTTTTCAATGTTGCGTTACGATATTACGTTAACATAAAATTCGGATTTAGCACCACAAAAACATGTAGATAGAAGAAATCAAAATTTCTCCTCTCTGGTAAGAACAAAATTTTATTGGAGTATATACCAATTGTAGTTTTTCTACCATATTATCAATCATGTCAAATTACAACCAACTTTTTTCTTTTATATTGTAATCTGATAAAGGTTTAATATTAAAATATCCGAAACGGCATAAAAAAGTAAACATATATTTTAATAAAAATTAACCGAGAAACCCGAACAAATATATTTAAAAACTATGAACTGCTTTACTTGATTTGTATTAAGGCTACGGACAGAAGAAGAAATAATAGGCGAAATTCAAGGCAGATAAATTAAATCACTGATACCGAATTCATTAGATCTGGGACGATCTCATTAGATGTTGATATAGCTCGATCCTTCTACAAATTTTAGAAATCAATTATTCAAATATTCCATCATAAACCTATAATTTCTCTGAACTTTTTCTGTGTCGCGTCTAAATAAAATTCTATAAGATATTATTATTATTATTACAATATTATCTTAATCGTTTACCTTACTTTCTACTCTGTGATCCATGTCATCCATGACCTCGAAGGTGTTAGGACGATACGTTCATCTCAAGGAGCTTCCGTTGTTGCCTCTGATCAGGTTCATAGGTCAGAATCCAATTACCTTACACTAGATTCTGGTATGTGACGCGCCTCAATAACTCATCTGCTTAAAGGTTTGAGACGTTTATTTCGAATTTTACACTAATACTACGATGTACACAGATAGCTGGTAACACTGTATGCCGCGAGCGCCATGTATAGTTCGCCCAATAATGACAAACGTATTTTCCGTTTTCGTGATTCTATTTTTACGTGTTAGCAATTAAGCAGAAAGTATTGTATTTTTCTAAATAAAAAAATTCTCTCACTGCATGCTTAATTATATATCTATTACTTATCTGGTCACATGTACGTTTTTATATAAAAAATGTTAATATGGAAAATAAACTGAGGTTATTAAATTAAAGTCATGAGCGCCTAAGATGGCGCCCTGCGCCATCTTGACCACCTAATTGAATAAAGTTATTTTTGGTTTATTATTTATCTCATTTCAATGGGAAAATATAAAAGGACGACCCAGAGAGGGTCATATACCAAAGTGTTCACCAAACGAGTAGTCGTGCCAAACAACATCCTGAAATATTGATGGCTACTCCTTTGAAAATAATGCTAGAAGAAAAAGAATTGAAGAAACCGAAGAAAATTCAAAAAGTTAACATAAAAGCTAGAATACAAGTAAAAAAACCAGTATTTATCGAAACCGACAGTGAAAGTGATGGAAGCTTAAATGAAAAGAACCTATGCGATGATGATAAACTAGACAATCTTGATGTTAAAAATTATTGAAATATTTGTGGAGAACTCGGCAAATCTGGAGAAATATGGTATCGATGTGTGTCATGTGGTGATTGGTTACATAAAGACTGCAGTGGTGAAACAACTCCAAAAGAATATATTTGTGATTTTTGTAGAAACTAAATGTATTTTTCAATAATTTATTTAATCTTTTATTTCGTTCTTACCTAAAACTTTTTAGTTCAAATTTTGAAGTTTATTTTCATACTAAGTATTTTACGTTTTTAGAGAGTTAAAATAAAATTTATAAGTATTAAAACATACTACTATTACTTCAAATTTACCTTGCGTCATCTGGCGCAAACACGAAATAATTGCAATAGGTAATTTTTTTTTGTAAAGTTTCATTACATTTGTTTGATTATATCGTTAGTATGCATGCATATAAAGTTACAACTTGGCGCAATACAATTTTTCCTGGTAAATATATTATATACGTAATATAGCGCCATCTTCGACATCTCTCCCCTAATATATACTAGTATACAGGGTCCTGCAATAGTGTGTCAGGCTTCCATAGCTCCTATTCGAATGAAGTTAGGAGTTTTATTCATATGCTGATTTATACTATATCATAGGGCGTATTACAGGAAAATACTTTCCATATGCAGAGTGGCCCAACAAAGTGTGAGAACATAAATTTAATTTTTTTAAATCGAACACCCAGTATTTTATTGTATATTTAGGTTCTTATTAGTGTCCTCTATGGTAACCTAAAATGTTATTTAATTTACTTTAAGAGCAATAAATTAAAAACTTTAAAAAAGTTTTAGAGTCTTGTAAAAATCAAAAAAACATTCTAAAATTATTTTTCTAACCACGAGATTAGATGAGCTTTATAACAATTGGTCTAGAGAGACTATTAATCTAATACGGTTTATCTATTTTATATAGGGTGTTCATAATAAGATTCCAAAAATGACAAAAATTTCAAAATAATTTTTCTTAAGATTTTCAAATGGAACACCCTGTATATTGTTTAGATATTGGATGTAAAATTCATAAGCACCAGCCGTTTTCGACATTGTCCCAAATTTCATAAATTACGTTGTTTAAATATCATGCCTAATAATTGTAAACTATGTAAATATTCACAATATCTTCCATTTTGATCGGTAAATATGTTCCTGAAAAGATCTGTTTACATTCCTCAATATTTCAGGGGAAAAGCAAGCAAGCACATCTCTTATTATTAGTGGAGTGTGTGAGCCGGAAAACCGCCGAAAAATTGAAATATTTTCAGCCAGAACAAGAGTGCATCAACTCTTTCCAACCCCTCCACCGACCAATACTCGCCCGCATTATGGAACGACATTACCTTTTAATAAAAAAAAAATCGAAAAAAATTACACAGGCAGCAGTTTTCTCTAAAAAGGTAAACATTATAGAACCGGATATAGTCTTGGTATAACCACGTTGTGGCAATCGCCAAGATGGCTTCTCAGAAACTTGGTGTACTCTTCCGAACAAGAACGTTGTACACACCTCAACAACAGTATACAAAGTCCAGATTCGACCACCACTAGAGTACTGCTCTCATGTCTGGAGCTCTGCACCCAAACATACTCTTCGGCTACTGGATTTCATCGGAAGGATGGCCATTCGTCTGATTGGAGACCACGAGCTGACGAAGGACCTCGACAGCCTAGAACATCGAAGACAGGTTGGGAATTTGACTCTCTTTTACAGATATTTTCATGGAAAGTGCTCGGCTGACCTTGCCCTCTTAATTCCGCCCAGCTGGGAATAGCAGAAATACACGACGAATCACTGCCGCCCATCCATATGTGGTTAAGCTTAGTACTCCTCGAACTTCATTATTTAAGAATTATTTCATCTGGAGGACTTCATCCTTGTGGAACGACCATCCCGAGGTCGTTTTTTCCTAACAACCGTAAAAGATTTTTCCTATAGTGCTTGTGTTTGGGTTTGTTCGGGTTTGTTCGTACATATACTCAATTAATATACAGGGATTAATTTAATTATACTAATGATGTTAGCTGTTTTGTAATAAAATATTCTTGTGTTACCTTTATCAATAATATTTTCTTTATTTCGTTGTCAGTTCATTTCTTAGTATTCTGTCAAAGCTGTAATACAAACATCTGTAAGTATAAAAGCAAATAAAATAAATTAATTGGTTCGCTTAATTATTTATTATTTGACCAACGATAAACCATTTTTCATTATAAGTTAAGAAAAAAGCATTAACATATTACAAGACTGAGCCATAATATGCTGTTTCGAGACAGTAAGGATCATCAGATAAAATTTATATCTCCATTCTTTAAATGTCTCAGATTTATAGGATTAGTCCCAAATTACAACTTTCAGGCAATGAAGAATGAAAACACA
This sequence comes from Barypeithes pellucidus, assembly GCA_963991005.1. Lineage (NCBI taxonomy): Eukaryota > Metazoa > Arthropoda > Insecta > Coleoptera > Curculionidae > Barypeithes > Barypeithes pellucidus. Next base: position 47,764,529 of record OZ022560.1, read on the forward strand.
GCCCCTTTTTGGTTTTTGGCGCTACTTCTGTTTTGCCTGAACTGTTTTCTAGCGATAAAAGCTGTACGGGAAATTTGGACACAATCGCACCAGTATTTTTTTAATGTTTTGACTATTATTGTTTGTATTCTTAGCTGTTCAGCATTTTCCTTTGGAATGTTCAACACCTGGCTAAAACGAGCTACTTGGGATAGTTTTTTTCAAGAAGTATTTAAATTGGAAAGTCAAATAACTATTAATGGTCTAAATGTTGCTCGAAGAAAATTATTTTTTAATAACAAACTGTTTATTTTTATTGTAACAAATATAATGATCATGATCTTCTGCTGTTTTGATATCTCTCGATACTATGTTAGTGGACAAATAAACATATACTTCAGGTTTGCGCCTGATGTAATATTTATGTTCCAAATGGTTTCAGAAAACTTTCTCATGAGTATTATATCTTTGTACTTTAGAGACAAACTAAATAATATTAACCAAATGCTCTTGACCAGATGTCATACGGCAGAATGCATCAAAATTGTACGAGTCTCAAAAAGTCTATATTTAAAAATAGCGAGATGCTTGGATTTATTTAATAATTTATTTGGAAATTATCTTGTTCTTATGGTTTTTACAAATTCATGTCAATTTCTGTGCATTTGGTACGATTTGTTCTTAAAGAAGGAACTTGGCTTTGGAATTTACAGCTATGGTATGACTATCATTTATACTTTTGTTTTATTGGTAAGTTTATTAAAAACCCATTAGAATAGGAAACAAACCTTTATTTTTAAAGTGTATTGGTTCACCAATAATGTTCCTGGTATTATAATTCTGTATGCCAATTGATTCTATAAATTTTGTTCAGAGTTTTTTATTTGTATTATTAATTGAATAAATGAGTATACTAATTTTTTATTTGTATAAACTATCCAGATCTAGACATCCTCTTGATTTATATAAATTTATTGTTTGTTTCATTCTGGTACATAGAGATCACAAAACTGATATTAAATATTTCAATTTTGTGTATATAGGCTTTAAAACTTTACGGACTTACATTATATATTTAGATAGACGACTTTTGAAAGTTTAATGAAAGTTTATAAGATCGGAGCCATGAAATTATAATTTTAAAGTCATAAGTACTATCAGTTTAAATATTTGAAAAATACTGGCCAAAATATAAGATTCTAGTGTCATCCGCAAACAATTTGACAATACGTTTTAGTTTCAACTTGGAAATTGAATTCATATAGAACATATCAATTATCTACACAGGGTGCCCAAGATAAGGAGGCCTCTATGGGGATCTCATTAATGGCAATAGATACAACTTCGATTAAATGGGGAAAAAGTATGGCAATCAAAGTACGAACATATAAAAGATTTTGGATGATTTTTAAGTTTAGAGCTATTTAAGAAGAACTGAATTTTTTTATTTAATTTTTTGTCGACGTTAATATTAAAGTTAGAGTAAAACTGACAAAATATTCTCATATCAACTTTTAGTGAACTAACAAATTTCCTTATACGACGTTTCGTTTTCAAGCAATCATCATTAACTTAATTTTTTCTAATACGGTCCTGATTTTATAATGTCAAATTTTAAGTTTTTTTTTATTCTATATTCAATTCACCGTTTAATAACGTCTTGAGTCTCTTTAATTATCTTCATGAATTTTCAGGATACGGACCTGTATTTTTCAAAATTTTGTAAAAACAGTCAATGCAATAGGTTCTACTAAAATGAATATTTTTTTAATTATATTATTACAGAAGACGATTACAGAAATTATTTCCTTAGAAACACAAACTCTTCATTGTATGAGGAGCCGAGTTACACTAAATCTCACGTTTACAGAAACTAAAAGGTACGGTTCCCTCAACGCGAAAAGAAATTCTTCAGACATTTTTCTAAAATATCTTTGAAAAATTAACTGCAAATTCAATTTATATATATATATATATATATATATATATTCCGCTATTTATTATCGCTTGTGTGTATGGCTCGGTGGCCTAGTGGCAGAGTGTACGCCTGGCGATCTGAGAGTCGCGGGTTCAAGTCCCGCACTCGACATCTCTGGTTTTATTTATTTATCAGTTAAAAAACTATGAGCAGTATATGGTGACTTGAAAGAAAATTTTTTCTCGCCCGCTTCGATACTTTCCCGCCCGCTCTCTCAGACAGGTCTGGAAAGCGCCACTTTCGGTGAAGAGAACAACCATGAAAAGAAGTACTTTCGAGACACACAAAAAATAACTTACGTCTCTTCAACCCATAAAAAGGGGATAAACGAGACCATATAGGGCAGGTATAATTACAAAGAAGTGTGGTTTTCGAGCAGGCAGCTTATGGTCAGATAACGTATTATGTCTAAAACAGATGAATACAGAAAAATATCTACATATTAACAGGGGCTAATTTTAACTGATCTGCAGAAGATGTATGATAATATACCGTTAGGAACGTATATCAGCGTTCACGATCGAGAGTTAAAATAAAAATAAGTTATAACAAGATACCAGTATTGTTGTATATCGCCTATTTAAAACTTATCTAGCCAAAGCACTAACTGAGACACCATTTTATATACGTTACAGTTTGCAGATAACCAAGTATGAATTGATAAAGATAAAGATATATTATCCGAAAGTAAAAACAAAAATATCAAAACTGGGGACTTCTACAGATTACGGACGTAAGACTGATGATAGCATTATACGATTAAGTCGTGAATATAATTATCTGGGGGTGATATTCGATCATACTGGATGACATGAAGTTCAGTGCTGGAGTTAGTCAGATGAAGAAAACAGTTGGATGTCCGAGCAGCGTAATTTGGAGTACACAGCCTAGGGTGGAAAGGAAATAACTAATATTCATTGACCGGCAGAATTCCCGCTCCATTTGGAAAACCTTTTTATTATGATTTTTCAGAAAATGTTATGCCTGCTGGAAGTTTCAACATCCCCTTAAATTAAAAAAGTGCTCATTAGAATTGAAGTAAACTGTACGGCATACGAGGGAGACTACTTTTTTTTAAAGTTGCTCAAGAGTAAAGTACCCTTTTTTCTTTTTTGATACAATTTTCATTTGCAAAAGTTTTTTAGAATTAAAGGCTACGATCAAATACGAAGAAGAACAACATAATTATCTGGGGGGTGATATTCAATCATACTGGATGACATGGAATTCAGTGCTAGAGTTAGTCAGATGAAGAAAACAGTTGGATGTCCGAGCAGCGTAATTTGGAGTACACAGCCTAGGGTGGAAAGGAAATAACTAATATTAATTGACCGGCAGAATTCCCGCTCCATTTGGAAAACCTTTTTATTATGATTTTTCAGAAAATTTTATGCCTGCTGGAAGTTTCAACATCCCCTTAAATTAAAAAAGTGCTCATTAGAATTAAAGTAAACTGTACGGCATACGAGGGAGACTACTTTTTTTTAAAGTTGCTCAAGAGTAAAGTACCCTTTTTTTCTTTTTTGATACAATTTTCATTTGCAAAAGTTTTTTAGAATTAAAGGCTACGATCAAATACGAAGAAGAACAAGTTTTTATGTCTTTCCCTATATAAAGACTAGATCGAAGAGGTCAAATTATTTAAAAAAATTCTTTTTAATATTTGGAATATTGGTCAAATTTCAATTTCTCGTTATCTTTTTTATAAAACCATTCAAACGTTTACTTCTGGAGCAATTAGATTTAAACCAAAATTAATTTTAGACGTATGTCCAAGACTAAAATAACTGGACGGACAATACATTCTTAAAGCAATTTGAGAAGATCCTGAAATTAAAATTTTGGTTTAGGTAGAAACCTAATTGCTCCAAAAATAAACGAATATTTTCATACTTTTCTTGAATGGTTTAAAATTAGAAGTAACGAGAACTTTAAGCTTTTAAAAGTGAATAAAAAATAAATAAATAACTACCTAAAATAATTTCAACTGTTCAATCTAGTCTCTACAACGTGTCCAAGATAAGGAGGGCCAGTACAGGGATCTCGGAAACCATAAGAGATATGAAGTCGGTTAAATGGAGGTAAATTTGCGCATTTACGTACCTAATAATGTGCCGTTTATAAAGTTTTAAAATTCCGAGTAGTTCCGGGGATATCCGGAAAAAAACAAAATTCTGAAAAATCGTTTTATTGTTTTCCTGGGTTTTTCGAGATCAAATTTTAAGTAAGTAAATTGTACTTTTACATTGCCACTTTTTTCGCTCTATCTAACAGCGTTAATTGTTTTGTAATCCGACTAGTCGTCTTCGAAGGGCCATTATCAACTTTATTTTTTTTAAATACGGTCCTGGTTTTCTGATATTGGAATTTGATAGCTTTTTCTTCCGAATGCAACAATGTATGACACATTGTGGTTTAATGACGTTTCGAGGTTTTTTTGAACAACATCAGGAAATTTTGGGATACGGTCCTGTATTTCTCCTAATTTTATAAATAATATCTTATAAGTAAGCTCTAAATTTTTACATATGTTGAAGTAGTTCAATAAATAACAAATAATTTAATAATAAACCACAAATAAGTGAACATCTCCTGAACATTGCAGAATCATCAACAATAATTGAGAAATATAAATCAGTGATATTACCCGTTGTAAGCAAGTTTAACTTGCTCCTTTAAGGATCTTAAACGTCTATACTCTTGGTAGATAGTGATCAATATTGATAGTTATATAATAATAAATGTCTTTTATTACTGCATTACTTAAATTAAATACAAAATAAAAGAATAGAGGCGAGATCTAGCCAAGGCTACTCAATCTAACCTCTCACGTTAGTTACTACTTAACCCACTAAATCCTTAAAAATATTTTATACTTAACAATTATAGTTTCAAAGCAATCTATAGATTATCCAAACAAAACATGGAATAATACATTATATCAAATATAATATTATAGCTTATTTCTTACTGTAAATAAAAATAAAATTTAAAAATATAAACATAATTGCAATTAATTTTACTCTAATATCTACCAATGATCAGCTATTGATCTTCCGATATAAAGAGTTTAACTGATTTTGTAAAATGTGGTATCTTATTAATCGCTTTAAGTTGTGCAGATAATTTCTAAACATGGCTGATACATGTCTAGGCACTGTTAGCTGTTGATTATGTCTAGTGACCCTTCCATAAATATTAAACCCATAAACGAGTTTCTCTTTAAGGTAATGAGGGGTCCCAAAAAAATATATTGGAAAGAAAAATCTAAAGCTTTTTATAACTTATTTATTGGAGTTACCATTGGAGGGCTTTGTGCTAAGGTTTCATCGATCATAAGAATCGAGTAGATTCGCCCCTTTTGTCCTGCTGGTATGAAGTTATTCAAGGACCTTTAAGTTTTGCATAAACCATAAAAAATACCACATTTCTAGTAATTATTATTGGGTACAGAAATAAGTGGTCCATTTCCATCTTAAATCTCCTTGGTTTTTAAGTTCGAAAAAGTTAAGAGAAGATGTGTAGTCTAACCTAAAAAAATAGTCGGGAAACATTGAAATTTTCACTCACAAGATCTAAGTTTTTTTGATTTGTTTAGTAATTAAAAGCTATGTCTAATAAGACCCAAACAGTTAACTGTAATATATTTCGATAAAATTGTCTATATATTGTATTTGTATTGTCTAATATATCTGAAGAAGTCCGAGATATATTGGATGAATACTGAAATATGCTTCATTAATTCTAAAATATAAACAAGCAATGTGAAATAAAATAGTATTCTTCCACGTTAATTGCATGCAGTTAAATTACGCATTTTGAAATAAAATTGATTAATCTGAAAAATAATTAATGCTCCCTGAAATATATATGAGACCAATATACTGATGATTGTGTTTTCACATTTATTTCTTTTAATTATATACGGGAACTTTTACACTAATTACTTTTTAATAATGTACCTACCAGCAGAAATTCAAACAATTCATTTTCGACCCAGCGTTTTTGGACGTTAAAAGAATAACAGTAATAATGCAGGCGAAAGTAGATCGTATTTTTTTTCGAGTTTCCAATGAAAATGAAATAAAATTTATTTCTCCATTTTTTAAATACTTCAGATTTATAGGGCTTGTACCAAATTATAACTTTGAAAGATGTAAAATCGAGTACATGGGAACATTCTTGATTTGGGGAATGGTTTTTAATTGCGTATACTGTTTTTTGAACAATGAAGCATTTCAACTAACTTCGAATCAATTGGACAACAAGAGTTACAACATTTTTGTATTTGTTACATATCTTGCAAGTTCCTTAGCTTCTGCGTTTGGTATTTTTGACATCTGGTTGCAGCAAGATACTTGGGAAATTTTTTTCCAAGAAGTATTTCAATTGGAACATCAAATTACCAAATATCGTCTGAATGTTGTACGGAGATACATTTTTCTGTTTAACAAAATGTTTATTTATATTATGATAAACATATTTATACTGTTTTATCATACTGTGGAAATATTTAGTTACTTTAATAAAGAAGACCTTAATAGTTATTTAATATACATCCAGAGCATACTGTTTTCTGTTCAAATGAGTTCAAAAAATTATCTCATTAGTATTATATGCTTGTACTTTAGAAATAAACTAAATGATATTAGTGAAATATTATTAACAAGATGTCACACACAAGGATGCAACAGAATTGTACGAGTATCAACTAACTCGTATATAAAAATTGCGAGATGCTTCAATTTATTTAATAATTTATTTGGAAATTATCTCGTTTTTATGATCTTCATAAATTCGAGTGTAGTTTTATGTATTTGGTACAACATGTTGGCAACTCCAGAAGTGGGCTTGGGTGTTAACAGTAATACTGTGACTGGCCTTTACAGTGTACTCTTATTGGTAAGTTTAATAATAATATTTGTTGGGACAAACGCGTTTTAGAGTTGTGTCACTGTTATAAACTTTACAATACCTACACTGAACGAAAAGATAGGGGGTTTAATTAACAAATTCATATTTAGGCGATCTTTATTTATAATAAACTAAATATATTGTCCAATGATGCTTACTGACTGCAATCTTTGAGAAATATATGATTTTTTAAAAACAACTGCCTTGTTTGAAGTAAATATATTTTTATTTAACGATGCATATTAGATCATAATAAAATTCTTTTTTCGGTGATGTTCTAAATAAAGTATATTAATAATAAGTATATTTTTATTTACGAGACCAGCCCGATCAGCACAGCATTGAATTTACTGGTGACGTATTTACCATCATGCATTGCATAAACGTATACCCACACGCCAGCCGCCAGCCACCAGCTATCCAGTGCTGCCAGATCTATCGTTTTTACGGTACATCCACCGTTTTGAGATTCTAGCTATCGTTCTACCGCAAAGGAACCTAAATATACCGTCAAAATAAAAAAAAACAGACCATGTACCGTCTACCGTAATCTACCGGTTTTAACATGTCAAATCTATCGTCTTTGTCATTTTCGATCTGGCAGCACTGCAGCCACCGTTTATCAGTCTTTCGTCGGATGCTCTTGTGACTGGTAAAGAAAAATTTGAAGATGTAAATCCCAGGGGCGTCATCAAGGTGAAAAAGAAAAACATGATCTATCTCACTTTAAAATTACCATCCGAGATCGATAAGCCAGTGGCGTAGTCCGTTGAACGATATAATAATAAAATATGAATTAATTGGTAAAAAGTAGAATTAAAAATGATTTAACAATTTAATTGATCATGCTAGTTTGTTATTTACTGCTTTGTATTAGTTGTATAGTAAAGTTGCCCATAAATTACATTACACTAATAGATATGAGAGAAGTTTAGTGGGAAGTATAATTTTTTTTAAATAGTACACAACTTTTGTATACGTAACGGTTTAAACAAAAAAATGGCAAAGTATAATTGTACACAAAATGTTCAATTGTATACAAAATGTACAATTGTACATTTGTTAGATATTAAAATGTATTCATTCATTGTTATCTGACGGAGCTACAGTGTTAGAGGAACATGTCATATTTTTATAAAATATACTGAAAATGCAACAAGAATAACTTCGTTTTAATGTTTCTCGTAATATAAAAGGCTTTTGCTTGAAACATTAAATATTTTTTTACATATTTTTTTAAAATTTTCAAGAAGATCTCCAAGCGCAATCTAACGTAAATTACCTTCAAAATTTATCATTGGTAAAAGCATTTCTTTAAGTCTTTCTTATCCACATCAATTAGCTCTAGCAAGAATACAGGGTGACAAAGATAAAGAGCCTGTATGGGGATCTGGTTAATGGTAATAGATACAACTTCGATTAAATGGGGAACAAGTATCGGTATCAAAGCACCAACAATATGTTGTACAAAAAGTTTTGGTAGATTTTTAAGATTTGAGTTATTTAAAAAAAAGTTAAATTTTTAATTTTAAATTTATCTTTTCCGGCGTTAATGTTACAGCTGGAACAAAACTGACAAAACATTCTCACAGCAACTTTTAGTGAGCTCAAAGATGACACAACAAATATTTTTAGACGACGCGACATTTCGTTTTCAAGCAATCATCATCAATTAATTTTTTCTAATATGGCCCTGATTTTATAATGTCAAATTTTAAGACCATTGTTTATTCTAAATTTAATGATGTTCTCCAGATTACCTTCTAATCATTTTCAAGGAACGGACCATTATTTTTCATAATTTTGTAAAAACAGTTGAATGTACTAAAATAAAGTATTTTTTAAATTAATTTTGACTAATATACTACATAATAATCATAGAGCAAGAGATTAGCAATAACAAAACAGTAAGTATGAAAAAAACAACAAATAGGTACATTGACAAAAAACAATAATTACCTAAAGTAAAACTAACAGTAGATTATTAGAAATTAAGTTTCCCAAAAGGCGCTCGAAATGATTTCCGTCCGCCTCCAAACAAATAGCATCTTAAAATTGCAGAATTTAAAAGATTCATTAGCATTTGTGGCCTTACGCTTTGAAAGACTTCAATAACTTTACTAGAGGTCTAAGGTCTCTGGAGAATAACGGAAGCCATTTCGAACACCTTTTGGAAACGTGATTTCTAATAATTTATGGTTAGTTTTACTATAATTAATGTTTTGTTGCCTGTGTACCTTTTTTTCTTTTTTTTTCGGTTCTGACAGGTCTGTCATTCGGCCAGGTGCCTGTGTCTGTTCTGTTTGTTATTTATTTTTTCATACTTATTTTGTTACAAAATGTGTGTTAATGTTTTATTACTGTGTTGCTTTATGATTATTCTGTGATGAAAGAATTTAAAAAAATATGAGATTTAGTACCTACTACATTGAACTGTTTCTACAAAATTATGGAAAATACAGCCCCCGTATCCCGATGAATATGATTAAAAAGAGTCGAAACGTAATTGAACGATACTGTGTGATACATTATTGAATTTATAATTAGGAAACGGTCTTAAAATTTCACATTATAAAATCTGGGCCGTATTTGAAAAAATTAAATTGATGATGATTGCTCGAAAACAAAACGTCGTATAAAAACATGCTATCTAATCTTTGTAATATTACTGGAGAATATTTTGCCAGTTTTGCTCTAACTTTAATATTAACGCTGGAAAAAAAATTTAAATCGGAAATTCCAGTTTTTTAAATAACTTAAAACTTAAAAATCTTACCAAAACTTTTTGTGCTGCATATTATTCGTGCATTTAAAACGATACTTTTTCCCCATTTAATCGAAGTTGTATCTATAACCATTAACGAGATCCCCATAGAGGCACTCAATATCTTGGGCACCCTGTATATCATGCATGATGTTTTCATTAATTTTCTAAATGTACAGATGAAAATAAACAAAAGAGACATATAGTGTCTGTGGCAATAAGCTAATTAAATATGTATTTGTAATACACACACAATTTGTTTCCATAGGTGTTACCGATCAATGTTCCGTTGAATCAATTACGCATTGGCTTAACAGCTTATTCAAAACGTCTAATTAAATAATAATCCAAAATGGGCTTTAAATTCGACAATATAATATTTCAACCAACCAATGGAGACCAAATACAATTTCTCTCGCCAATTTTTAAATATTTGAGATTTATAGCAGCCGCTCCAAATTTCAACTTTAACTCGCGCAGCATGGAGTCCAACCGTTGTTTTTTATTTTTAAGCTTTGCCATATTGTCCGTGCAATGTTTTTTTACTTTCGAAGCCATACGAATCAATTATACAGAGGCAAATCCACTTGTCTTTAATATAATGTTTTTTATAAATAGCACTCTCTGTTGCGTTAGTGTTCTATTGAGTATTTTCAACTCACACTTAAAACGAGACGCTTGGGAGCATTTTTTTCAAGAAGTGTTTTCAGTGGAACTAGATATAAGTTTAAACTGCCCAAATGTTTTAAGAAAATCCCTTTTCATCTTTAACAGAAAAATTATTTTTATTGTGTTAAATTTGTTAATTGTGCTGGAAAACGGTTACGACATTTTAACAAGTATATCTGAAGAAAAAATCCAAAATTATATTAAGTATGATGGAACCAACATTATATTGGTGTTTCAGGCAACTTTAAATAATTATTGGATAGGAGCAACAGCATTGTATTTTAAATATAAATTAATTGATATTAAACAAATTCTCCTTAGCAACTGTTACACTGACGAATATCCAAAGCTTATTATACTATCCAAAAATCTGTATATGAGAGTAGCAAATAATGTCGAGCTACTAAACGATTTAGTTGGGAATTATCTTTTGTTAATACTTTTTATAAATTCCAATTACGTATTGTGCGTTTGGTATGGTTTATTCTTGGACAGCAAAGTAGAAGATATTAAAAACTATGATCTCAGCATGAGCATAATATATACATGTTTCTTACTGGTAAGTTAGAAATAATATGAGGTGCACCTGAAATTGACCTCTCCCTATCATTGGCGTTTGCATCGCTTGGATTATGTTCTACTAAATTTAAGGTTCCCCTTATCTCCAGAATTCGAATTGCATGCGTTGCCTTCTGCCCTTAAGCTTTTCCTACAGTCGTATATAGCTAATCTCCAGAAATCACGGCTTATCCTCTAAATCTAACCACAAACCAACCTAAAAGATGTGTCACTGACAGACACAAGTCAGTGGTGATGATAAGATAAAAAGGTTTCAATAATATGTATTTATTCTAACTAGTTGCTGCTGCTGATGATCCTGAATCATTTTTGTGCCAAAAAATTGAAAATTGACTTAAATGTTGTAATGGTGTAGACGAATAATTTAAATAGATAAGGAAAATCACAACTAGTCTTCAAATATTAAAACACGATTTATTCGAAAGTATAATAATCTCACTTGCGGTCTTTTTGCTCAGGGCGGCAGAATAGGGCTGTTTATTTGTCTTCTTCATGCCAGGTTAATATATCCGCCATTCTAATTTCAATTGTGTTCCTAAAATTAACAATAATTATTTTTAACACACTTTTATCACTTTTTCACAAAATGCAGATTCCGTGTTTTTAACTTTTCCATTACTAGAGCTAGGTGAGCTGAGAAGGATTACACAGTACACAAGTAATAAAAAAAGATGTAAATTGAAACTATTAGGAAGAAAAGAATCTGTACAAAATTTACCAGAGAATTCACCAAATCTGGCCAAACTTGTGTAAACTTTTGCTGTTTGATGCAGTGCAACCCATTTTAATCTAAGGTGAACCTTAAGTATAAATCACATCCTAGTTAAGATTTAAATTTAAGCAAGACGATGCAATCGTGGCAATGCTGGTGTGTAAAAATTACACCAGTAAAGGAACAAACCTGAACAAACGGTCTGCAAACCTGTATACCTTAATGGTACAGTTATTTTAATCTATGCGTTTTTTATGCACAGAACTGAACTGAAAGCCTACTTTTTTAATTTTAATCAGATTCATATGAATGAGATCCGCCAAAATGAGAGTATAATTGTAAAACCTAACCTAGCTTTTTCTTTGGGTTGTAAAATTTGGGTAATGAAAGAAAATAATGTACTTCAGAACTTGCTGACTCTTCGCGTATTTCCGCAAAAAATTGAACAAAGCTTAACTTCTTTCATAACGTAAACAGAACTGTCAATTCTATTAGTCACAGACACTGACTTTTGACCAATTACATCGTTAGTTTATACACGACCTCTACTAATGAAGAGAAGCATTAAAAATAAAATTATCCATTTCGTACAGAAAAGAACGTAATATTTGATGAAAATATTTAGAACGAATCCTTACCAAACAAGAAACTGACGACAAAATTCATTCAGCATTCACTCATTAAAAATCGCTTATAAATCGATGGACTCTGCTGAATGCAGCCAATATATTGGCAATATATTGTACTCTAGATAGGGTATGGAAATGCCTTATTTATTATTTACACCCACAAATTCTGCGTTGAAAACAAATTGCAGAAAAATACAATAAATGGCGCTTTGCGCTAAAAACCGCGAAAAATAACCTTATATCATTGCAATAAGAAGCCCCGCGCACTACTGAAAATATGTAAACAGACCCCATATTATTAGGAACAAACCCGTATAACCTAGACATTAGTAACCTAATTACATTTGTTAAATGAAAACAGATTTCTACACGGGGTGTTATGGAAATGTCTTATTATATTTCAACCCAATTAGGAGATGAAAACAAAAGAAGCAGAAAAATAATCATAAATGGCGCTTTGAATTATTAATAAGCGATATAAGCCGCGTTATTTCAAACCCGAAAAACTAAGTAGAAGGCACTGGGATAGATGTATGCAATCAATTATCGTAGGTCAAGTTTCAAAAGACGTCAATAAATATTGACCAGTGGTGTCATATTTACAAGTTAAGACATATGCTTCTTACCTTCTGTCTTAAAAAACAAGTAATTTAAAAATTTACATAAAAAATACGGCAAAAAATATATGTTTTGCAACACAATCTCACAAATTTGAAATCACATAATAACACTGGTAAATATATCACTTGATATACTGAGTCACAAGTACCTTAACTTTTTAAGTCCATATACAAGCATGTAAAAATTCAAGAGATAGTCGGCGCAAAGCATACAAAAAGACGCGTTTCAAATTCAAACGTTAGGGCAAGTTAGAGGCGTTTATACAATGATTTCCATCGAAGAAGGTCGACGCACGCATTCTAATCTGGTATCGCTGGTAGACTACTGACCTACATAAACTTGTTAACTGAAAATAGATGTGCACGTCTGGTAATGTAAGGAGCTTTTAAGTATTTAGACATTCGATAAATAAAAAAGTATTTAGACTTTGTCTAGCTAGAACATCCAAGGAGTCAGCCATTTAAATGAAACAAACTATTTCCATAACATCCTGTATATTGTGTTGGCGCATGTGATTTATATTTAAGGAGTTTCGCTAAGTATTTAGACATTTGAAAAGGAGATTGCTTCTGCTGGGATACCCAAGGAGTGGTTCAGTAAGAAACAACCATCTCCATAACAGTCTGTACAAGATGAGTAAACGATAGAGTAAAGTTCATTTGTTTTTTTAAATCAAACACCCTGCATTTATATCAATTTTTGGATTGTGTATCAAATTCTGTGTGTGTTCTTTTTCTCGTCTCCCCGTGTTCTTCCTTTATATGGTGCCTTTTGCGTTAGAGGAGCCGACGATTCGACTGCACCAACCTATGATGACGACATAATGGCTCAGGCAGTCAGGTGAAAATCCTAGCTGTCAGCTCCGCTTGACGCAAATAGTCGTTGTCTGTCCTGGAATAATGCGATCCAAGGCAGAACCCGAATAAACCAGGACCGTACTTATCTACATACTTAAGATAAAATAATGAAAAAAATAAATTGACTAAATATAGTAGAAATTTCCTACATTTCGGCCATACCTGACTTTGAATCCGTCTCGGATTCGCTATCATTATCGATCCAAGGGTTCAAGTATGCCGAACATGTAGTTGTGCGCATAGTGGATAATCATCACTTTTCCGCTAGTATATGTCTGCAGTTTTTGTTCGTACTTGGTAACGCTCCTAGATGGTCTATATGGTATGTATGTAGAGGTTCCAGTCCATTTGGATATTGGATGTAATAATTAATCCCTCTTTTTTGTCTTCCTTCTTCTTTCTTAAGATACAAGGAACACAATTCCTAACACAGTTTTGTATTTTCTCTTTTAATTTGGGTATATAAAATTCTGTCCTAACCAGTTCTTCGGTTTTAGCGATGACAAAGTGACCAATAACCTTTTTTAATTATTTCTGATTGCATGGGCTCTGGGACTACAGCTACCATCTTCATAGTTATAAAGTATACCAGTCTTGAAAAAGTAATTAGCGTAGTTCTCTTCATTTTCATAATCCATTCAATATATTCATCCTCATCTTGTGCTAACTATACGTCTTACCATACCGACCTCTTCAGTGAGAACTTCTGTAACTATCATTACATTAGCCGGATACCTACTAAGGGCGTCAACGTGTGACATCTGAGATCCCGTTCTATGAACAATCTCATACTTATACTCTTCTAGGAGGAGATCCCATCTAGCTACCCTTGTTCTGAGATCCTTCTTGTCCATAGTTTGCTGAAAAGCTGAACAATCAGTCACTACTTTAAACTGATTACCCAACAAGTATATACGGAATTTTTTTACTGCTTGTATAATAGCAACTACCTCCAGCTCATAACTACTATATTTTTGTTCTGCGGGATTAGTCTTCTTACTCATATAATATATTTGGTGAAACTTATTATCCTCACTCAAGGGATAGTTGACACCCAGTAAAAACTGCGGTAAATTTGTTTCCATAATTTATTTGTCATAGCTCCATGTAATCTCCCTACCAAATATGAATCTATAATTTACTAAGATAGCCTAGGTCAGTACTCATAATTAAATCCACCCCTGAAAACGGGCATTTTTCTGAAAAAATGAAAATATTGGGAAAACTATAAGCTTTAGATATATAATATTGTATATAAAAAATATTCAGAATTTTATTCATAATCCAAAAATTGATGTAAATACAGTGTGTTTATAATTTGCACCTAAATGATCACTAGAATCCAAATACTCGAAGAATAATGAGAAACATGTTAACTGAGTTAGAGTAAGCGGATCCCGAGAATTATAAATGGTGACGTAGCGGTGTTATTATTTGAATATCAGTATTCTACAATTTTTTTTTTCGAATTTTTATCTAATTTTAACGTAAAGGAGAAATTGAACTTTACTCTATCGTTGATTCACCCTGTATAAGTGGTGTATACTGCCTTTGCATTAAAATATGTCAAAACCTTATGCTTGATATTCCCTGTTATAGTCGAAACCATTTTCATGGATATACTTTATACTTATTAGAAAAAACTTTACGATTATAGAAATATTTAGTTTATAGTGACAATTAAATATATCTCTAAAAATATTATTTCCTGTCATTAATATTTATATATGCCGGGGAAGGAATGATTTTTACTGCGGTTAAAAAAAAACTTTATAAAATTTTTTTTGTAAATTTTTTTTACTAAAAATAATTTGACAGAACAGGTTGTCTAAGAAATGGACAACGTCGTCGAACTGCTACTACGAGCGAACGACTAGTGAAAGTGAACTCGATTGAAACTGAACTGAATGTAAAAGTTTATAAATGAACCTTTAGAACCATAACCAACCTATTATTTATATTGGTTGTATTACCACTAAATTTCGTTCATATTTCGTTTTTAGTGCTTAATTTGTAATAAATTTATTTATAAAAAATTACATGTAAGGATATAAATATCCCGCCTAAACAGGGAAACGGTAAATTGTGCTGAATTTTTTGGGTATATATTATATTGTAGAACACATTTTGAATAAAACACTTTAAAAAATTACAAAACGTAACCTGACATTTTTCTGAGCGGGGCGTAAGAAAATATCTTCATTGTTGCCGGTATCTTCTCAATTGCTGGTAAGTGGCTTTGTAATCATAAGAACTTTCCTTTGCTGTAACTGCAGCATAATATATTTATAAAGCGACTTTACTACCACAGCAATTATATATCCAGCAAAATCAACTTTACTGCCACAGCTATTTTTTTTATTCTCCCCTATGTAGGTATTTTTTTTGGTATCGTAGTAAAAAATTTATAATGCTAGTAAAAATCTTCTCTCAGTCAGTGGCGGCTCGTGAGCTATCATAGGGTGGGTTCACAAGTATGGTAAAATTATTTTTAAAATTTTATTTTTGTGTAACGACCAAACAATTACTTGCTTTCTAGGCGTTTTAAATGTAGAAAGAAAAAAAGTAATACGAAAATGCGTTAGGTAATAGTACATTACGTATCAAGGGCCGAAAAGAGGCTTTTACGGACGAGATGCGGAGATGGCCGACCAAGCCGAAGGTGAGGGAGGCCACCGCACGAGTCCGGAAAAGCCTCCGACGGCCCGAGATATATACCGTATTTTTTTTTACAAGTGCTCTGAACCATTGATGCCAAATAAATAAAGAAATTCTTCCGACAGTTTTCCTGTCTAGATGACATGAAAACACTCGCACATGGAGAATGTAAATATCTATTTATTGTTTTTGACAAATAGAGTCTCGATGGCCTAGTGGTATAGCGTTCGCCTTGTGATCTAGGGGTCGCAGGTTCAAATCCCGCACCCGGCATCTCTGGTTTTATTTATTTTTTTCAAGTGCCCGAGTCTTTGAGGCCATATAAATAAAGAAATTCTTCAGACATTTTTCTAAAACATCTTTGAAAAATTAACTGCCAATTTAGATTATATATAATCCGCTATTTATTATCGCTTGTAGTATGGCTCGGTGGGTAGAGTGTCCGCCTGGCGATGTGAGGGTCCCGGTTTCACATCCCGTATCGACAATTGTGGTTTTATTTATCTATGAGCACATGGTGACTCGAAGCGGGCCCGCTCCCTTGGAAAACGCCACTTTCGGTGAAGTGAATATGCATGAAAAGAGGCACTTTCGGGACACTTGTAAAAAAAAAATATTTTAATTTATTTTTTAATTTTACACAAGGAAATACAACTTTTGGAAAATAAGAAAGGTTTTCTTAGTGTGTATAGCTGTCGGATCTTAACGTCGTCGCATGCAACCCTAGTAACAATATTTATACAGTCCACTACTAATACTGCTAAAGCCATCTACGAGCTATCAAGAAAACCGAATGATGTCCAATACTACTACCGCCATCTACGAGTTATCAAGAAAACTGAATGATGTCTAATACCACAACGCCATCTACGGCTACGTCATTAGGCGCAACCAAGACGAGAACAATAGTTAACTGTTTTATGACGAGGACGAATCGAGCCACGAGACTGACAAGTTGGCATTTTTCATATTTTCAGTGTTTTCTAGTTTAAATCCATAAATAAAATGGTTTAAAATCATATCGAGTATCATTTATCGAAATACACAACATTTATCGACCCTACACAATATTGCTTAAACGTAAAGTCCATTCTTTAGTTCTTAATTGTAGAAAATTGACCAATAACAGCCTCATTAAGTTTGGAATACCCTCTATAAATTCTTTTTCATGTATTTCA
Source organism: Barypeithes pellucidus (assembly GCA_963991005.1). NCBI lineage: Eukaryota > Metazoa > Arthropoda > Insecta > Coleoptera > Curculionidae > Barypeithes > Barypeithes pellucidus. The sequence continues at coordinate 47,782,067 of OZ022560.1, forward strand.
TTTTTAAACTTTCTAATAAAGTCCCTAGATTTACCCTTGGTCTGCATTAAATTAATTTCGGGTTTAGGTGTTCCCGCATTCTTCACTTCAATTTTTTGCTCCAAACTCAAAGAGCTAAAGTTATTTCTTAAATAGTCCACCGTCAACTATTCATTTTAACTTAATAAATATATAATATTAAAACATACACGCTCAAATTTCTAAATAGATGCAGGAACAGACAACAGCGCAGTGCACACAAAAACTGTGCTTCTTTTCCATGTTAAATCGCCATATCCCCGCTATCCCCCGCTTCCACCCGCCACCTGTTACTACAGAGAAACCTTTCACTAATTAATCGCATGTGCGAGCAAGTCTCGTCATAATCGTCATTTACCTCGACTGAGGCATGGTTGCCGGATCTATACAGTTTGGTTTGACAGGATGATAAAATATTAGGGAGGGTCGGACTTTTTTAGTTTAACGGTACGATAAAATATTAGGGAAGGTCGGACTTTATACGATAAATAATATTCAATGAATATTTTTGTTCGTTCTGTTTTGGGGGTGCACGTGCGCATATGCTCCTGTGGAAGAGCCGCCACTGCTCTCAGTGTAGTTATGTTGTTAGTAATTTTGTAAATGTTTAAATAAAAATTACATGCCAATGCCATTACCGTAATGAAATATATAGTTTTATGATGACACAAACATACTCTTTTAGCTTAATATTAGAAATCATTGATCATTCTCAATAAGTTGCCATTGGCTTAATATAGTATTCGAAACGAGTAATAAGAAATAGCAACTACATAATATACTTGCCTCAAAATGCGATTTGATTTCGACAAAATAATATTTAGAGCAACTAATGGAGACCAAATAAAATTTCTTTCACCTATTTTCAAATATCTGAGAATTATAGGAGCCGCCCCAAATTTTAACTTTAAAACAAGACGCATTGATTCCAATTACTGTTTATTATTTCTGAGTTTTGTCACATTGTTGGCAGAATTTTTTTTGGTTTTCACAGCAGTAAGAATCAATTGGTCAAAGGCAAATCAATTAATATTTAATTTATTTTTTTCTATAAATAGCACATTGTGTTTCATCAGTATTCTAATTAGGATACTCGACTTAAAGATCAAACGAGTTGTTTGGGAAAATTTTTTTCGAGAGGTTTTTACAGTGGAATTAGAAATGAGTTTGAATATTCCAACCTCGCAGAGAAAATCACTTTTTATCTTTAATAGAAAGTTCATTTTTATCATGTTAAACTTATTATTTGTACTGAAATATGTTTATGAGTTATTGACAAACATTTTTGAAATGAGTTTACAAGAATATATTATCTTTTTTGGAAACAACATCCTGATTAGTTATCAGCTAGTTTTACATAATTACTGGATTGCAACAACAGCTTTGTATTTTAACCACAAATTGATTGATGTTAGGGAAATACTTCTTAGGAATTGTTATCCAAACGAATATACAAAATTTATAATAATGGCTAAAAATCTATACATGAGAATAGCAAACTCAACAGAGTTATTAAACCAAGCAGTAGGTCCTTATTTACTTTTAATGGTTTTAATAAATTCGAATTATATATTATGGGTTTGGTATGCTTGTTTCTTTGAAAGCAAATCAGAAGAGATTACGAAATATGACGTCGGTATAATAGTAATAAACATATGCTTTTCATGGGTAAGTTAATAACATTATCAACACATATTAGTATTCAAATCAATTGAATTTAGTCCGATCAAGAGATAAATTGACAATGACTGCTAGAATCATAGACGCCCTGTCTATAGGGGTGTAATTTCTTTTACATTCTTAAAAATTTTCCAAATATTATAATAAATACGGGAAGGAAAAATATGATATAATATATGAACTGACATAACTTTGTATTAGATTAAAACGCATAATTTATTTGGTAACTAAATAGAGTATAAGAATTTGTTCGTTACTCTATAACACAGGGGGGTTTGTTCGGTTGGCGGTGGGGGTAGCGCCGAAAGATATTTTTCGAACCCATTGGTTTATCCCACAAGATCTTATTGCTCTCTATAGGAAAAGAACACAAATATCGCACAGCTAAAAATCGATTCGTCTATTTTTCCCAGCATAGTTCAATTTTTTCATGTACAATTTGATTTTACCTCATTTGAAGACTGAGTGAGTGATTCTTGTTAGTAATTTAAGGAATCAAAAATTATTTTTCAACAGTCGTTTTGATTAATGTAGACTGAGAGATTATTTTTAATAACGTTATAAAAATTTTAATTACGATAGCAAAAAATACCTACATAGGGGACAATAAAAAAAAATATCTATGACAGTAAAATTGATTTTGCTAGGTATATCATTGATGTGGTAGTAAAGTCGCTTTTATAAATATTTTCCTACAGTATAGCAAAGAAAAGTTCTTATGCTTACAAAGCCACTTACCAGCGATTGAAAAAATACTTTGCTGGATCAATAAAGAGAACAAGCCCGCCCAGAAAAAAACCGGCTATGTTTTTTTGTAAAGTATTTTATTCAAAATATGTTCTACAATAATATATACCAACAATTCAACACAATATACCGTTTGCCTGTTAAGTGTTATTTATATCTTTAAAAATAAATTTATTATAAATTAGCTCTAAAAATGAGAATCATATGAACGAAGTTTAAATTAAGTTGTAATACAACCAATAAAAATCATAGTTGGTTATAGTTCTAAAGGTACATTTATAAACTTTTTGCAGTTCTCCGACGTTCGCTGTAAAAAATTTTTGATTTATAAACTTCCAGCTCGTTCGCGATCGTTGAGCATTTCATGATAGCAAGTTGGAATTTTTAACTTCGCATTGCATATTTCCACTCTATATTCCAAAATAAAATACAGCAGTTATTAGATAAGCACAAAATCAACTGTACTCTCTGCTCGAGGAAGGTAAACAACGCATTTATAACCCTAAAAAGACTATATCGTCATTGAAGTACTAATACCTCGTAAGCCCAAAAATGAAAATTTATATTATCTTAAAACAACATGGGCATTTGCAATATAAGGCATTAGAAATTTTAAATATTCAGTGAAGTGATCCTCTGTGGTATAAAATATATTAGCGACGTTGTAGAATCTGGCTTAAGCCCTGGTTTCGCCTCGCAAAAAAACAAAAAATAAAAGAGTTTAAAATAAAAAATACGATTTTAAATTGACAAATTAAATTAGGCATGCGGTGTCACAAACTGGCAACAGGGAAAGAAAATCTACGACAGAATAAAGACTCCGCGTAACTAAACGCGCTCAATATTTTTACCGACTTTATTATTATTAATAAATCGGAATATACAAGGAGCCTATTTTTGGTTATAGCCCACCATAACCCTAGGCCCGTTACGCAATTCGGGGTCCCTTATCACTTCAAAAAGTGTTTTTTCCTTAATAAGTTATGCAACAGTAATTTATTATGATTTACTAATATCATACGATCGCAAGTTAGTGTGGTCTTATATATCCTGTACATATCTCTGTAGGTTATTTCGTAAATTACTTGGTTGCATATTATAAAATAGGTGTCTAACAAAGGGCCTCAATATCCAGTTGAGTAAAACCAACGCTACTTGTAAATCAACAGATCTAAATGGTTTTTGTTCCTATTGCAAATACCACTTTAAAAACCTTGTATACCAATCGTTTTAATTTTTCTCAAGTATGTAAAATAAAAAGGTAAAGATGGGGGGGGGGACATAATACGTGATCAACCTGTAAAAATGGATCTACTAATATCATCCATTTTTAACCACGCACTAAAAACCACACATGTGACCAAATAACCAACGACGAACTTTGCCGTTCCAATCCACCGAAATATTTCGTAACGAAATGTAATAAAAATCAGGGCTTTACACTACCCAATGCCACCAAAAACGCAATTTCGATTTTTTGTGGGTTAGGTTTATTAGTACTTCACCGACGATATGTCACTCCAGATCTGTCAACGAGTGTGATTCACCTTTTGCATTATTTTGGTTACAAGTCGAGCTGCCGACGGGCAAGGTAATACCAAACGTATATACAATGGAAAACTAGGAAAGTGGCCGAGAGTAACCGAAGGTCGTTTTCCAATCAAATTATTTTACCGTACCATTCAAGAAATTTTATATAGACATTTTTATGAAGTTTTTTTTAACCCGAGGAAAGTGCTTTCCCCAGTTTATATAAATATTAAATTTTTCAAGAGCTATTTAATTTTCACTATAAAATAAATATTTCTAAAATAACAAAGTTTTTTTAACAAGAATAAAGAATATACAGGAAAATTATTCCTAATATCGCAGAAACTCTATTTTGCTTTTACAGAGAGAGAATATTGCATGCAACATTACAAGCAATTTTTAGCTGGAGCTTTCCTCAGTGTACATATTATTAATTTTTTCTTATTCATTGTCAACATTCTCATTCTCAACATAATTTCTTGGCTTTGGACAGACCCTTTGAATTATAATTATTCATGCATGATACATGTTAAAATTTCTTTTTGTTTAATTACACAAGTCAAGAACTATATTTTGAATCCCTACAATAAAGAAATTGTTGATAAACATCGCAACAGTTCCCAAATACTATTTATTAAGTTATACAAGGTGTTTCTTAATAACAGGCTAATATATAATTAGGTTATTCTTGTTTCATTTTCAGAAAAAAACTTTTGGGATACCCTGTATAGATTTTCATGCTTTATTAATAATTTGTTACGGTTAATGACTATAATACGTAACAACTGGATAAGAGTGCAAATGAATGAATGTAATAGGCAATTCCCGCACGAATGCCACTGGTCGGAATAAAAATGCCATACATCATAAAATGCCTCTTGATGAATAGAAAATGTGTACCAAATTTCACAAAAATATCTAGCGCAGTATATCACAGATATTAATAACAAAGGAGATTTTTTTGAAAATCTTTATCACTGTATCTCAAAATTTAAGACGTTTAGGACATATTATGTGCATATGAAGTTTTTTCTCCATAAATATTAGCATGTTATTAAGAAACACCCTGTATACTAAAGAATGTAAATTTCCTAACTATAATAAGAAAATTTTCACGGTTTCTAATAATTATTATATTTTATTTTTAGTTCAGTCAGTTTTGCTTGATGTTGTGCTGTGACGTAACAATGCGAGCTTCAGAAAATCTTCTGGTGACCTGCTACAATATTCAAGAGAAATATAACTCATCTTCGTCTGAGTATAAGGAACTAGAAAACTTTGCAAACAAATTAATAAACAGGAAAATACGATTCACTGCAGCGAATTATTTTGAGATCAATAGAAGCACAATGTTCGGCCTCTTCTGGAATATCACTACCTTATTCATAGCACTAGTTCAATTTGATTCTGTCAAACCAAAATCGTTAAAAAGTTAAATCGTTTGTATATTAACAGGGCATACAAGGTATTATGGAATTGGCATATTATGTTTAAACCCACAAATTCTGATATGCAAGATTAAAAAATAAGAAGTGTGCTTTATTCCTCCAGGAGACCCAAGAAGTCACCCATCGAGGGCGGCTCGTTACTATTAGAGGCGGTGAGGCGATATCGCGGATCATACGTAACTAACATGTAATTTATGCCTACCTTATGATATTTTTACTTGTATCTAGTAGGATTTTTAGTCCTCAGATATCATAATAAATTAAAGTTTACTATGCAATTCATCATAGGACGAGTTTTTCGGTTTTTAAAAATGTTTGTTATGAAAAAGTTATTTCACAGCCCTACTCAAATCAACGTAGCAATCTATAAGTCTATCCCAATAGTAAGCACGGCCAATAATATAAACGCTGTTTAAGAATGCTACCGTAAATTCAGGTCCAGATATAAGTTTCATACCAAGATCTTGGAAAACTGCGATTATTCTCGTACGTCTTTTTCTTAAAATCTTTTAAGAGTACTTATCTGAGGGGTAAGCTTTCCACAGAAAATGACTTCCCACTTTTCCCCTTCATTGTTCCTTGAAAAGATTTTTCCATAAGGGACATCAAAATATCCAGTAACAAATTCATCAGCGAGTCCAAAATAATCGATTTACGACTAAAATCGATAATATTGTAAAATTAACCGCCAAAACAAACACTAACCTCATCTGAACTGTTAACTTTGCTCTCACTGAACCTTCTACTTCCTACGACCCAAGCAAAACAGTCAATCCTTTTAATCAAAATGTTTGATGTACGCAAATTTTTAATTTTGACGATTAATAAAAAATAGGGAATATTTAAATATATGTTCAAAATATACACTCGCCGGCACAAAATTCCGCCATCCTGAAAATTTGGTCAAGTTTGATATTTTATAACTTTTTAATGTGATTTTCATGATTTGGTTATCAGTTTGTAGATCCATTTATTGTGTTTTTCATTAATTATTTTATAAAGTAACAATTTATATTATGCTATATTATACACGAGTGAGGTGGATAATTTTATTTATATACTGTTCTTGTAATCTTTCATATTATATTCTAAACATTTCGTTTCCATTATCTCATTTCTGCTGCGAGCTTCAAAATTTGTAATGAGACGCTGATTTGAAGCCTATTTTAATTAAGGACAACAAACACTAGGTATATCATGAAGTTAATTAACAGTACCAATTTTAATATCGTGTATTTCCTCCTCTGTCGGCAATGACAGCTTGCAGTCTTCGTAGCATCGAATGAATAAGGTTACTTATCTGTATTCTTTGGTCAGCGCCAGTCGTAAGTCTTGCAAGGTTTGTGGTTGTACAGGACGACGTTGTTGTTGATAAATAAAAAAGATGTTCGATTGGCTTAAGATCAGGGCTACATGCGGGACATTCCAATCTTGAAAGTTCAACTTCATCCAGATATATGCTCACTACATGTGCAACGCGAGGTCTAGCATTATCATGTATCATAGAGATTATAATGTAAATTGGTTCCCAATGAAAGGAACAAATGGAACAACAACTTCCTGGGGGTGTTGTAGATGCCGATGAAGTAATTGTGGACATATTGCCAGCTTCTGCCAATCTTCTACGTATTGTTCCTGCACTTACATTTACTCGGCGAATCATTTGCAACCTCTTAAAGAACTAACGGTGACAAAATGATCATCAGCTGCAGTGGTCATTCTTCTCATCTGTAAATACCTATTCCAGACATCTCGAAGGCCATCTTCCATTAACGCAACAATTCTGCACGCGTCTGCTGAAGTTAATACCATATTGACACACAACAAATTATAATATTGTCAGTGTCAAATATTCTGTCACAATAATCGCGTACTTAGCCAACGTAGAAAATTTTTAACCGTAAGCTTGACTTTTCTACAAATAATATGATTTCATTTAAAATTTTGCAGCTCGTAGCAGAAATAAGATAATGGAATGAATCAAAACCAGGAAATGTTAAGAATATATCAAAGATTACAAGGAACAGAATGTAAATAAAATTATCGCACTCAATTTTCCTACAGGGTGTTATGAAGTTACGACAAAAAAACAACAGTGTGATTTGCTCCTGTATAATATAGCCTAATCGAAAAAATGTTATTTTATAAAATAATTAAGGAAAAACACAACAAATGGATCTACAAACTGATGACAATATCATGAAAATAAAAAATTTATAAAATATCAAACTTGACCAAAATTTCAGGGTGTCCCAGAATATGTGGGCAATCTCCCGGGCTCAGATAGAACACTTAAAAATAACAGCAGAAGTTTTTATAAACTTTACTTCCTACGGCCTCCCCTACGGAGATACGGGCCCATGACGGACGTCATTGGAAATCGTTGTTTCTTAAATAATTTATTAAGTACTAGGTGTAATTTAATAATTTTTTAGTATAATGGTTAGTAGATGAGCCTCCTTAAAATTCGCCCTTTTAAATACATTTGGCTTATTTAGTTTATCAGGGCGGACTAGATGTAACACAAAAAAAATTGGCGAGGCCGTAGGAAGAAAAATTTATAGGTACTTCTCCTGTTATTTTTAAGTTTTCTATCTGAACCCGGGAGATTGCCCACATATTCTGGGACACCCTGTATATATTTCAATACAATACAAAAAGACTGACATAAAATATAATTTTATTATTTAGTTGTCGAATATTCGACAGTACAAATTAAGGCGAAGTTATAGTCGCCTCTGCGAAGAAAAAGTACCCTCGCGCCCGGTCTAAAAATGCATCATCGGCAATAGACATTTGAAGGCGCCGTTAATTACACAAATAACGTTTTAATAACCATAACCGAGTATAACAATATGCAATAATTTTTTAATATTGAGCTAATGCTAATGATTTTTTTTATAAAGAAGATTTAATTAATTATTTGTCACTGTCATCCATTTAAATATAATATTTCATTTCCATAACACCCAGTATGAAAATTCTATGTACAAGGCCTATGAATATTATTAGTAGTGTAGTAGAAATATGTTAAAATTCGTAAATTACACACCTACCTGTATGCTAGCAGCTATATTTGTTCTTTGATTTATTATCTACGAATGTTAGTTTTAAAACGGACTATCACGCAACCTGGTAGGATCTGTTTTCATCCGGCAAATGAACTGAAATTTTGAAGATTAAAGGTAAGTATAAATGTGCGAGCCAAACGGGTCACGAGCTGCTCGTGAGTCACTAGTTCGTATATTGGGAGGGGGTTTGCGAACCGCTTCTGAACAGCTCGTGGCGAACTGCATCCGTATACATATGCGTGCCGAACGATCAGCTAGCCGCTCGTGAGCCACTATAGTCAGTGACTCATCTTTTACAAAATGAAACGGCAACTAGGTTGGAGCGAGGAGGAAATAGAGTGGCGCATACAATTAAAATTTTATATAAGTACTTCATGAAAATAGTTCGTAATATTTCATGTAATAACTGTTGTAACATTCTTAATACTAGCTGGTATTAATGGTTTCACTTCATATTTAGTTAACCATTTCACTTTCTTGAGCTCAAATTTTTCTCGTGGGTTTATTTCGCAGTGGTACGGCGGTAACCGTCAAACCGTTATAGCCTGGTCATGTGCCATTTCGTCCCATGAACCCGAAGTTTCATTTTGAGCTCCGTTTTATCCAAATCTATTTGATTAATTTGATAGAAATAGAAAATTTGTAACATTTATATATTGCCGTATTTTTGTCCTTCATTCAACAAAATTCATTTTTTCTTGTGGTTACTCTCGAAATACCGAATGTTTTTATCATATTATAAAACTCTTAGTGGTATTTTTGATAATGATTCTTCCTTTTTGATGATATAATTGTCTTACATGTGTGAATTTCATTTTTAAAATTAATGGTGTATTTTTCCTCGTGCGAAAATACTATTTAGTACACTCACCTATAACACTCATAAATTAATTTCGTGCTTCGCGGTTAGTTCCTCTTTCCCATGGATATAGAACCAAATTAAATAAAATTTTAAGGAATTATAATGGACACTTATACGAACCTAAATATAATATTATGTGATCACACTTTCTTGTTCCACCCTGTATAATATAAAATATTTTTAAAATATGCCACTTTTAATCCCATACATCAAGCTGTTTCAGTATTTTTGATAAGTTTTTCAATATTGATAAAATCTACGTCCCCGCTTCGTAGAATACAATGTTTGCTATAATAATTTTACTATAGTGTTTTTTATACATTTAAAATTCAGCGGTAAGTTTTTTCAAAAAACGCTCGTACCCGTCGATTTCGATTTTTTAATTTTTATTTTTTTTTGTGGTAATTTCATGTATACAGGGTAGCTCAAAAATAAGTTACGACCATCAACTTCATTTTTTCAAATGAAAACATATATTTTTTATTTCATTTTTGAATTTTGCATTGAATTCTAAGCATGTTTCATGTACCATGTCCTATATATAAACTCAACAGTTATTGAAAAAATTAGGATTGAACATATCATTTAGGGAATCCAACGATCTATCAAATCTTCTGGCAATATGGTATTTTGGGCTCCATAATAAGTAAGAGTGTACTGTCTCACTGTCACCGTTTATTTCCATAGAAACTGTATGACAATTTTATTTCAAATAAGTATACTTATTGTCAAGCGTAGTTTCAAAGTTGCGGTTTTCACAATAATGGTGAAGTTAACGGAACGGGAAAAAATTTAAATTCTATGCATGGTTGGGTTTGGCGATAAAACACGTACTCAAATAGAAACAGCTCAATTATTTAATGAAATCCATCCTGATCGTCCTCCCATATGTCAAAAGATGGTGAGTAGAATAGAGGCTAAGTTTAGAGAATTCGGTCATGTTAGAGATTTACCTAAATCTGGTCGTCCTACTCGAGATGAAAATGAACAACTTGACGTTTTGCTTTCCTTGGAAGAAAATCCATGTACTCCCCTATCGCACATTGGGGCCGATTTACACATGCCGAAATCTGTTGTTCACCGAGTAGTTCAAAAGCACAAATATCACCCAAACAAAGTTATTCCAGTGCATGAGTTATTTGAAGATGATTTCGATAGGCAAAGTGAGTTTTGCGGACGCATGCAAAATATGTGCAATCTAGATAATAATTTAGTAAAAAATATTATTTTTTCGGATGAAGCTACGTTCTATTTGAATGGTAATGTGAACAGACAAAATTGTCGATATTGGGCAACAGAAAATCCGCATTGGATGATAGAGGTTCACAGCCAGTACCCTAAGAAAATAAATGTTTGGTGTGGAATCGTACGCGAAAGAGTAATTGGTCCATTTTTCTTTGAACAGTCTTTAACTGGACAAGTATATCTCGAATGTCTCCGACTAGAATTAATTCCAGCATTAGTGGCTTTATTTCCGAATCCATTGGATCCAGACTCCCCTGACGAAGAACTGATATTCCAACAAGATGGTGCTCCTCCGCACTATGCGGCCACTGTGCGCACATTTTTGGATGAAACCTTTCCCAACCGGTGGATTGGAAGGAGAGAATCTATCGAATGGCCTGCTAGGTCGCCAGACCTAACTCCGCTGAATTTTTTTTTGTGGGGTTACCTCAAATCAAGAGTATTTGTTAACAGGCCAAACAATATGCAGGAGTTGAAAGAAAGGATCCGAAGAGAAGTGCGTGTCATAACTCCGGAAATGGTTCGAAACGTGCAAAGAGAGTTTATTGATCGTCTTGGATATTGTCAAGCCGTAAATGGCGCACATTTTCAACATTTAATTTGATTTTGTTGTGTTTTTTTTAATAAATAAGTCTTACTTATAGATATGTTCAATCCTAATATTTTCAATAACTGTTGAGTTTATGTATAGGACATGGTACTTGAAACATGCTTAGAATTCAATGCAAAATTCAAAAATGAAATAAAAAATATATGTTTTCATTTGAAAAAATGAAGTTGATGTTCGTAACTTATTTTTGAGCTACCCTGTATACATGAAATTACCACAAAAAAAAAATTAAAAAATCAAAATCGACGGGTACGAGCGTTTTTTGAAAAAACTTACCGCTGAATTTTAAATGAATTTAGACATTTCTTCTGGGACTCACTGTATATTTGAGTACTTACTTGATTTTACTAAATTGATTAGAAATACTAACTATGCTTTTTTATAAATTATGTGTACAATATTATTGTGGTTGGGATTACTAATGAAACATGTAATTATTACTATATCTTATAGGAAATGCTACAATAAAATCTTTACTATAGTAATTTTACTATAGTGTTTTTTTTTCATGCACTTAAATTCGTTATAAAATTTAAAATATATTTTAGTATTTACTTGTTTTTGCTAAATTGATTAGAAATACTAACTATGCTTTTTTATAAATTATGTGTACAATATTATTTTGGTTCGGATTAGTAATAAAACATGTAATTATTAATATATTTTATAGGAAATGCTACAATAAAGTCTTTACTATAATAATTTTACTATAGTGTTTTTCCGTGCACTTAAATTCGTTATAAAATTTAAAATATATTTTAGTATTTACTTAATTTTACTAAATTGATTAGAAATACGAACTATGTATTTTTATAAATTATGTGTACAATATTATTTTGGTTCGGATTAGTAATGAAACATGTAATTAATATTATAATTTATAGCAGATCGTACTATAATAATTTTACTATAGTGTTTTGTTTTTTCCTTGTGCTATGTTGCGGGAATTAACTAATTTTATCTCCACACACATTTCCACATATAATACACTTTTTTTTTAAATGTCATTAAGGCAATCAATAATTAAATACCAATAAGAGAGAGTAAGTAAGTAATTTGTAATATTGGCTGCACATCGTATTCTGTATACTTATCTTAAATTTATATGGATTTCTTGTAATATTTTCCTGAACTGAAACTTCCTCATTTAAGGTACCTTACTTTCAAATTATTAACTACTCAAAAATGAAGAAGCAACTGAAAATTTTTTACATTATTTTGAGGATAATTATTTTATAGTAAGAATTAGTGATGGGGACCGCTCTTACAGGCTACGATATCACCATAATTTATCATTAGAAAGGCTATGTTTCTGTGTTTATACAAAGTGTTTTAGGAAGCATTGCAAATTTAAAAATGTTTCATGTGCTACAAAATTTGGTAATATAATTTCTGACTTATTCTAGGGTATTTTTTGGACAGCTTACTAGATTCTATCGTAACCTTTTTGGAATCGTCGATTTATCCAGTAAAGTCAGCAAGATATTAATATTTAAATTAAACCATACAATTTTTCGGGTGTTGTGCCTAAAAGTGTTCAACAAACGCCGTTTCCACGGAAATTAATAAACAACTTTGGGCCGATATTTCAAAGTCACCTTAAGGTACAGAATGCCATTAATCATCCTTAACACAAGTTTGACAGCATATTAAAGTTTTTATTAACCCTTATTTAAAGGAATTTATCTTTAAGGACATGATGATCTTAGACTTAACGCGTCAATTGACACTCAAATTAATTCAAAACATAGTTTTTAAAGGTTTACCTTAGTATAAGTCATATTGTCAAATTTTGTAGCACATAAAAGATTTAAGCAAGCAATGCTTTCTAAAACACCCTCTATAATACAGAAACATAGCCTTTTTAATGATAAATTAGAGTCACATCAAAGACGACAAAATTTCCTATCCAACCCTAGAAGAGCGATCCCCCTCACTGATTTCTACTATAAAATATTTGTTCTTAAAATAATGCAATATTTATTTTTGAGTAATTTATTTTGCATTGCATTGAATCTTAGATTATTTTAATATCCGTAAAAATAAATTTATTTCAGTTATTTCTTTATTAATTATATTTATTTTTACTGACGTTAAAATGTTATCTAATTTGTACTTTAAGACTTTCATTATTCGATTAGAATTCATTTCCGGTTTGACCTATTTCGGTACAGAAAAATTATATACAGTTACAATTAGTGCAATATGGAAACTGTATTTAATTTGATAAAAATGTACGAGTATTATAAATGAGGAACCAGTCCAAGCTCCACTGAACTAAGTTTATTTTAACCCAGCCATCTATAACGAAACCTTAACGTTTCTTCCTATTAAAAGTGTATTTTTGTGGCCACCGCTGTACAGGGTGTATATTTTCGGTGATTTTACGTATCTCCGATATTAGTAAAGATGGAATCATTTGGTTTTCACAGAACTCTGCTATTTTTTTGTGAAACAAAAGTTGCACCAATTAGAATTATTCTAGGCATCCACGTTTTTGATATACGGCATATTTTTGAGAATTTTAAATTTTGGGACACTCATATTTCGATTACCCTATAACTTATCAAAAGGAAATTGAAGGTTCTCTTTGTAGTCTGTACCTTAAATCCAGTGACGTACTCAGATTATTTCTACGCTCAATAGTTTTCAAGAAAAAAACAAATTTGCTTCTTTAAATGTGTCACCCTATATATATTTTAATAATGTAATTCAGTTTTTAGCAAGCTTCTCAGAAATATATATTATTTATATTACTTTTAGTCTTAATATTATCTCCGAAATTTACATATTTAAAAAAATTTTGTTCGGGTTTGGTCGAGTAGGCTACGACGATTATTGAAATAAAAAACAAAAGAACACAGTCAGTTGTGTTATAATGAAAATTCTTCTGTTTCTGTCAGAATTGGTTTAACAGAAATGGTTCTCTACGTTGTTTCATAATTTCTACTTAATAGTAAAAAATTAGTTTGTCCTAATTATTACAGCCAATGTAAACTAAAATATGACATGCTTGTTTGCAATATCCACTGTAACGAAAATGTATATGGAGCATTAGAAATGTATTTCAATGGTTAATATAAGCATTTTTATAGTATGTGATTCTATGAAATCTATAAAATTACTTAAATTACTTGTAGATATCTCGAAAGGCGACAGTCGGATAAAATAATTTTTCCAAAGACAACATCAAATTTAATATAACAAGGTTCGTTTCCTAGACCTCGGCCTAAAATTTACCATAAGGAAATTCCCGAGACTGATAAAATATACAGGGTGACAATTAATTTAAAAACTTGAAATGGCCATATATTATAAACGAAAAACTGAAGAAAAAAACGCAAAAAATAGTTTCTATAAAACGAAGGGGGAACGAAAACAAGCGTATTAGCCCACCCCTATCTGCAACCCCTTGGACAGGGTGAGATAAACCCTTAAAATTTAAATAGAAAGGGGGTCGAGTGATACATCATTTTGAAGCTCTTGAAAAATGCTTTCCAATGGTACCATAAAAAGGTACATTTCAGGAAATTCTTCTCTGTTTATTAAGGAAAACAATTTGTTTATAAATATTCGCATTTTATTATCACAGAATTTACCTTAAAGGTAACTTCTACTAGTATTATTATTTTAAGAACAGTTAACTTTCGGTTCAGTTTAAACAAAAAGCAGCACTTCTTATCTTTAACAATGGTGTACAGCACAGCTGAACGTGTAGAAATTATTTTCATTTATGGTTCCCAGGATCAATGTTTTTTAAGAACAGCTCAACGTTTTAACGAAATGCATCCAGGTCAAAATGTAAGCCCGGAGTATGTTCGCCAACTAGTAGCCAAATTTAAAGAAACTGGTTCTGTCGCGAATATAAAGAGAAATCAACCGAGACTAGCCGACGACGACGACGAAGCAGCGCAAATTGAAATTCTGGGGCAGTTTGCAATGAATTCAAATTTATCAACTCGTCAAGCAGCTGTAGCAACTGGATTATCTCATGAATCAATAAGAAAGGTACTTAAAATTCATAAGTTTTATCCCTATAAACTGCACATACTGCAAGAACGTGGTGACGACGACCCTGACAGAAGAATACAGTTTTGTGAAATAATGACAGATAGAATTACGGCAGAACCTCGACTAGTTAAAAATATTTGCTTCAGTGATGAGTGTACCTTTTATTTAAATGGGCATATTAATAAGCAAAACTGTCGTTACTGGAATGACGAGAACCCCCACGTATTTAGAGAAGGGCATACCCAGTACCCCCCAAAAAATTAATGTTTGGGCTGGTATATTGGGAGATGGTATTATCGGCCCAATATTTATACAAGGAAATTTAAATGGCGACAGAGGTCTATCGAACCACTAATAGTGCGAGAATTAGAAAATCAGAGGGACATACTCGGAAATGTATCTTTAGAAGAACGCTTACTACATTTCCAACAGGATGGAGCACCTCCGCATTATGTAGTTCCCGTTAGGCAGTGGTTGGATGATAATTATCCCAACCAGTGGATTGGAAGAAGAGGTCCTGTTGAATGGCCACCTAGATCCCCGGACCTAACACCTCTTGACTTCTTTTTGTGGGGGGTCATCTAAAATCTGTGGTGTTTAAAACGCAACCTGAGTCACTATAGCAACTTCAGCATAGAATAGTTCAGGAATGCCGTGCTATATCCAGAGAAACCTTTGCAAATGTACGTGAAGAATTTGAAAGTAGGCTTTATTATTGTCTTCAAAACAACGGAAATCATTTGAACATTTAATTAACTAATAATAAAAAATTTCAAAATTGTCTTTTCATTTATTGTTTTCCTTAATAAACAGAGAAGAATTTCCTGAAATGTACCTTTCTATGGTACCATTGGAAAGCATTTTTCAAGAGCTTCAAAATGATGTATTACTCGACCCCCTTTCTATTTAAGATTTTAAGGGTTTATCTCACCCTGTCCAAGGGGTTGCAGATAGGGGTGTGCTAATACGCTTGTTTTTGTTCCCCCTTCGTTTTTTAGAAACTGTTTTTTGCGTTTTTTTTCTTCAGTTTTTCGTTTCCAATATATGGCCATTTCAAGTTTTTAAATTGTCACCCTGTATATGCTTCTGCTTCAATTGAAACACATCCTATTACAATAATAAATAATAACTATATATGAAACACGCCTAAGGCGTAATGTAGAACAATTTGAGAATTAGATTATTAAAAAATATATAGGGTATCAATTCAAAAAAGTAAATTCGTTTTTTTCTTGAAAACTATTAAACATATAAACAATCTGAGTACGTCACTGGATTCTACGTAAAAAACTACATGGAGATCATTTTTATTTCTTTTTGATAAGTTACAGAGGGTAACTAAAATATGGGGGGTGTCCCAAAATGTAAAATTTTCAAAAACATCCCGTATATGAGAAAGGCATAGAAAAATTCTAATTGGGGCATCTTTCGTTTCACCAAAAAGTAGCACAGTGCTGCCAATTTTGAAGCATCTAGAGTAAAGAGGGTAGTTGGCCCCCCACATAGTGATTGGCCATAATAAGAATCATATATTTCTAAATCATTACTACTATCATTAGCTACTAGGGCCAACTTTTGTTTTTAACCTTCCAAGTCACAATATCGTAAATCTTCAGCTTATAATTGTGTCCACACGGAGCACTTGTTCGTGAAAGTGTAAATTTCGTAGTTTTTAAACCGATTCAGTTTCAGGAATTGTGTATTTTAGAGCATGATATTTTACATTTTCCATTGATTGTACTTATTTCTATATATTTTCTAGATAAAGGTGATCCTTAAGTTAAGTTTTGCATGAATAAAACCTCAAAGAAAATTGCGGGAAATTGTTTTTCTCGCCGGCCAATAACTATGCCTCTGAAACGTACTTCAAGATAGTAATTGACCTAGGGCCAATCACTATGTTTTAAGAGATTAACACTTATACTTCATACGATTGTTTTTGTATGGTTTTATCTTAATTTGGTACCATAAATGTTAAAACATCACTGTAAATAGTCGTTGGCCGTGGCCAATCACTGTCAAAATAGTGCTGCCAATAACTGTCTGATACTTTTTTCTTTGTCGTAACGAACCTGGATAATAGAGTTTTCATTAATAGATACATAGTTAGTATCTAATTAAAATAGGTACCGATGTTTTAGAATGCCGAAAGCTGTAGAAAAAAATAGATTAAAATCTATAAACAGCTCTACGTCCGGCTATAATAATTAATGGGTTTAGGATCTGCGGCCTTTGTCCCTGGGATCCAACTTCAAAACAATTTGAGTCTTGGGAAACTACATCAAAAAATGGATGAAAAAGCGATAATTTTATCGTTTTAAAATTTGAAAGATTCAAAGAAATTGTAGGACAAGATAGACTAAACTTATTTCAAAATTACGAGATGAATCAAGGAAACGATGGTTTAAATACACTTTACAGTCTCTGGGAAGCTTTTCAAAAGCAACCTAATGAAATGAACAAATTATGATAGAAGATATAATCGAGGACAAGAAGAAATGTTGACCGTATATGCTTTGGAGCATATTACTAATAGTAAGACTAGTTCAAAATCTGAAGGAAATATTTATTTTGATAATCAGATTACAGATAGTTATAATGCAAATTTGAATAATATGCAAGAAGATATAGATGTTGCCAATTTACCTATCATACTATCCACGAATAGCGTTATGAACGAATTTCCTCCGAAATTCCTTTGTTTATAGAAGAAACGACGAGGAGTATGAAAGAAATTCCCTCAGAAATTGCTTTATTTAAAGAAGAAGCGACAGGGATTATAAAAGAAATTTCCTCAGATATTCCCTTTTCTGTCTACAAAACAAATCAAGATATTAAAGGAAACTTCTCGGAAAATTATTTAACGATCGAATAATCAGTACAGTTTAATAACGGCTTTATGGAATTACCAAGTAATGACGTTGAACGCGAATCTTTTCAGCTAGCTGATGAAGTAACCCATCATATCCCAGACAAGAGTTCCATTGACAAATATCTAGTTTATTATGACACACCTGAGAGAAAAGGTACAAAAAATATAGGAAGAGTGCCATATATTATCACTTCTACTACATGGAAAAAAATTAGGGACAACAAAGAAGCAGAGAAACAAAACAAAATGGAAGAACAAAAAGGAAGGAAAATAGAATGAGAAGCTAAAATGATTAGAAGAAAACACGAAATTGCCGAAAAAAACAAGAAAATTGGAAGAAAAAAATTAAAAATAAAGTTTTTCCTAAAAAATAATCTAAGAAGAGCACGATTATTAAAAATGAAACACTGGTTACAATGCCGAGACTGAAACTATAATTACATACAAAATTAATATTATCTCTAATATCGCTATAAAACTGCAGCAAAAGGAAAATGATGACAATTTGAGAAGCTAGGACGAAAATTCTAATAATGTAGTACATCAGAAAGTTTTTCGGCGAAACTAGCCATAATCACAAGGAAGATTTTTGAATCTGAAAAAAATAATTTACCAACTTCTCCAGATAGTTGCACCAACGTTAAATCGTTCTTTCCTTTTGAAAATACAGCTCTCTGTTTAGGTATTTGCTTTACTTGCACAAGGCACATAACGAAGAAAAATCATCGCATTAAATGTAACCAGGACATAATATCATCTCAAATGTATACATAAACATAATTTACATAATTTTAATTCAAATATTTTAAATTTGTTATTTATATTTTGATTGTATTTCCAATTTAGTGTTAGTTACAAATACGCAGATAAGACCTATAGGTACTCTTTCTCTTCGATAATGTGGGTGACCAATCAATGTATATTTTATGGGCATATCAATCTCTGTGAAAAAGAGGCCTATGACTATATTTTGCGCCGTTATAATAAAATATAATTTTTATATTTATATGAAGACATTTGTTTCAATTCTCATATTTTTTTTCAGAAAAAGAAAACCCTATAAATGTTTTAAAAAATATAGATTCTTTTGTTACTACAAATTTAATTTGTTGTCGGATGATAAACTTAAAAAAATTCTTAAGGGGGACAATCACAATATAGTTTACCCTATCTTTACTAATACTGTAAAATCTCCGAAAAATGGACACCCTGTACCTCATAAACAATACTTAATTAAATTATCACTCTGATAAATTGATAATGACTATTATCGATTAATCCATTCTATGTTAAATATGTATATGACATACCAATATTTAATTTGACATGTATTGTAGTTGCACTTAGAAAAATAAACGAAATGAAATTGGTTCATTACATTTATTCACTTTGAGGAAGCTTTATCGCCATTAACATTGTCGATTGTTCGATTCTAGGTATATGACATACTTATAGTTAATTTAACCTGTATTGTAGTTGCACTTAGAGAAATAAACGAAATTATACTGGTACATTACATTCATTCACTTTGAGGAAGCTTTCTCGCTCATTATATATTTATTTCCGCATACCAGTAGAAATACTATGCAACAAAAACTAAATAATATGTTGTTTCGAATGAAGCAGAGTGAAATAAAATTTGTCTCGCCATTTTTTAAGTGCCTCAGATTTCTGGGTCTAGTTCCAAATTACAATTTCAAAACGAAAAAAATTGAACATAAAATAACTTTTTTGATTTTGCGACTTGTATTAATTTGTATTATCAGTTTTCTGACTAAAGAGGCATTGAATATAATTTGGATGCAATCAGAAGAGAAGTTTTTAAGTATTTTATATACTATCGTCTGTCTCCTGTGCATTTCAAGTATTTTCTTTGCAATTTTATCCTCCTGGTTACAAGAGGATACTTGGGAGACTTTCTTTCATGAAGCATTTAAATTGGAAACTCACATAGCTGTAAATAACCTGAATAATTATTTGCCAAGATCAATATTTATAACCAACAGACTATTTATTTTTACTATAATTAACATACTTATTCTATTAGAATATTGTATTGATATTTATGGATATTATTATTATCGATCTCTGTATCAAACGTATTTGGCTTATCTACCAGGCATGATTTTTAACTATCAATCAGCCCAAATAAGTTATGTTTTTAGTGTGATAGCATTGTATTTCAGAGAAAAACTTATTCAGACTAAAAGAATACTTTTAACCAATTCAAACACAGAAAACTTCATCAAAAGTATGCTTCTTACGAAAAGCTTGTATTTAAGAATAGTGACCTGTTTGGATTTATTTAATCAGCTGTTTGGAAGTTTCCTGTTATTTACCGTCTTTACAAGCTCAATTGAATTTTTACTTGTTTGGTATGGAGCTTATTTAGAACGAGCAACAATCGTAGAAAATCCCTATTTTTATGGTACTACTATATTTTATACCATTACTTTATTGGTAAGTGTAACAGAAGTATCATTTTCTTAAGTAATAAGCATTTAATCACCACCTTACCAAAGCGGAGTTAAGAGCACAAATTTGATTTTTTGATGAATTTCGTTCAAGCACCAATTACCAATTGATTGTTTTTTTTTGAATTTTTAATTTGAATAACAGTAAAATACTTAAATTCAAGCAACGAATATAATAAATTCCTTAACTTTTTACTTTTTTCTCTTTCGGCTGGTCGATCTCTGAGTGGATATCTCAAATTTTTTGTTGCTTTGCACATTTTTTAGCATCGTAGATGTTACGAATATTTACTACCTTTTTTTAATTTAAGAGGGTGGACTAGTTATCCGTCTTAGTAAGTTTCTAATAAAAAAGACGTAAATTACATTCCACTGAGAAAATAATTTCGAAAATAATATGAATCGCCTACTGCCTACTGTCTTTAATCTAAATGACACTAGACTGAAAATTAGTTCTGCGACTACTCGTACCTATTGTGATTAAAGTGCTGTCTCTTTGGTGGATGTTCCTTTTAACAATAATTTCTAGGCGCAAATTTGGATTTACTTTTAGGATTTTTATGACAGGTATACTTTATTATTTTACTTAAATCTTAAATGATTTAATTAATGATAATTATGACTAAAATTATAGATAATGATTAAAACAAATGATTATATTAACAAATCGGTGCAAGTGAATATATACCTATATAAAACGTGGTGAATATTACCTGTAACAGTGATTTCTAGGTGTAAATCTAGTTAAACTCTTTTAAAAATTTTATGGCAGAATAAGCCATTATTTTATTTAAAGCATAACTGATTGATATACCATGATAACAGTAACAAATCGTCGCAAGTAAATGTACAGTGTCCCCATTAAAGTTGGAACAATATGTGGAAAATATTTATTTTTCGATTTAGGTAAAATTTAAATTTAAGTTTTTACGTCAATAAAGACCAAAAATAACATAATTAAATGGGACTATGCGGCTTTTGTTAACTGTCAAATTTGACATTTTCTCCACTACTTAAATATCTATAAATTGTATTTACTGATCGAATTTTAAAAAAATATATTTTGAGAAGTTGTTTGCATCGCATTTCTATGCCCACTTATCAAATTTGAATCGCTTATGATTTTTGTTTCTCATCTATTTTTGGCCAATATCTATTTTCTTTGAAAACAGCAGTAGACCCCTACCACCGTAATTATAAACAACAGAATAATTGCCTCGTTATTCTGTCCATTTTTTTTTATTCAATATTCGTAAAACAACACTCACCTCTTCGTTGGTTGGTTGGTTGGTTGGTTAGTTGATTAAAGGCGGGGTCGGTTTAAAGGCCCGAACTTCTATCACTGCAGCCTTTCTGCTTATTATGTACCCCGATCTTGTTAGAATATGTTTGTTCCGTCTATGAGGTCCAGTAACCTTCTACCAAGCTTGTCATGTGGGAGGTTGTCACCACGTTGTATGTTTCCGGAGATATTTTGTCTTCTACGAGACAGCGCTACGCAGCGGTATATTATGGGTGAGGCGGTTTCATCCTCTTCGCGGCATAGTCTACATTCAATGGATCCGTTGTTCATACCTATCCGTTGAAGGTGTTTTCGCAAGTGGCAGTGGCCTGTTAGCAGACCCATCACCTGTTTCAACTGGGGCCGTGTTAGGGTTAGCATCCCATTCGATAGTATTTTCGATGGTTTTCCAATTACGGCCTGTGCGTGTATTTGACCAGATAACCCTTGCCATCGAGATAGGTGTTGTTTTTTCGACCATCTATCTAATGTTGTTTTTGTTGCCTGTTTTGATATTCAAAAGGCTGGTTCGGGGCCCCTGAGATTTTGAGCGGATCCGGCTCTCGCTAGTTCATCCGCTTCGTTGGTTACATATTTAAAGTTACAAGGAGTTTACTCGACAGATGGCAATTTTTTGAGGAAAATGAATATTTTGGTAGAATTAGAATTTTTGGTATAAAGAATGAATTTAGACGATGGGTATTGTATAAATAAATAGAATTACGGTGGTAGGTCTGTGTGTGTGTGGGCATAAAATTACAATATAAACAACTTTTTCAAATTATATTTTTTTAATTCGATCAATAAATGCGATTTTTCGACTATCTGTGAAGAAAATGTCAAATTTGATAGTTAACAAAAGCCACATTGCACCATTTAATCATGTAATTTTTGGTCTTTATTGAAGTAAAAAATTAATGTGACGTCAAATTTTACCTAAACTGAACAATACATTTTTTACCCATATGGTTCAAACTTTACTGGTGACACTGTATACAGTGTGCCCGAAAAAATGTGGAAAATCTCTCGGATATGAAGAAAACATGTGTACTAGAGTACTACAAGTTCACTTAAACTTTCTTCGTATAGGCCCCCTCTTCGGAGATATTGGCTCCAGATGTGTATGTAATATGATGTATACCAGGTAAGACCATTCAAATTACTATCGATGGTATTGTGAATTACTCACACCTGCAGGGACGGACTAGCTGTGATACTGATATCCCCTTTTTTAACGCCCTGTATGATAAGAACATTGGACAACTATTTCTACATACCTAACTATTGGCTAGTCACCTAACTTCTCACGGGTTAAATATGAAAATGCGAAATTTTGAAGGTTTCACATTTCATCGGAACAAAGATGTATCTTTTATTGAAATACGCCAAATACATGATGTATATAAAATACCGTTTTACCGAGAACGGTTAGGATTAGCGACATGAAAGAAGAAAGAGTACTTAATTTTTAGTTATAGCTACACTGTAAAAATTTTCGTGACCTTTTTAACATCAGATTAACACCAAAAGTGGTCTATATACATCCAAACCAATTTGGTGTTAATTTGACACCGTTCTAGTGGGGTTAATGTTTACCAAATATCCGGTGTTAAAATTCCAACTCCAAAACGGTGTATAATTAACACCAATTTGTATCGTTTTACACATTACAAAGAAGTTCTTCTACCGAATATAGATGTTATTGTTTCAGCAGTGGTATTAAAACAACACGAGAATGGAGTTTATTTACACCATTTCGAAGTAAATTTGTTAATAAATGGTGTAAAATATCACCAAAAATGAGTCCCCGTTTAGACGTGAATTTACCACCAACTTGACGTTCTAATACTAAATTCCTGTGTATTATTAACGAAGAAGTGGTGTAAAATACACCCATTTCAAGTTAATTTGACACCAATTTGAGGTATTATAACTTCATTACTGTCTAATGCTGACTAAGCAGTGGTGTTAAAAGAACACCAAAAATGAGTTGAATTATACCGCTTAAATGTTAATTTAACACCAACTTGAAGTACTAATACTAAATTCCGTAATGGTATACGCTTCTAAGCAACGTGCAGGCGAGTAACCAATTCATCAACTGTTGCACTGTGTATAGTTTATTCAGCTTAAATTATACCCACAAACTGATGTTTATAAGAAAAGAAACAACTTTTTGTTAATCTTCAAATTTATTAACATGTAAATATTTTTACAATAAAAACGAATATAAAATGAGCAAATCTTAAACCCACTCGAACCCCTTCTTTAGACGACACAACATGGACAAATGCAATAAAATTATGATCTGTCACCAATAGAGATATGGAACAAAAATTAAGATTTTGAACTAAATTAAATATCTTAACACAGTTTGGTATTAGACTAAGTAGCTTGGTTTCGATTTAAATACTATTGGATATAGTTAGAGGATGAAAAACACGCTAAGATTAACTTTTACTTTTTTAACAATAATTTTAAATCATGTGCCGAAGATAATCTTCAAGTTCCTATAATAAATAAAGTATATATTCTACTCAAACATGTTGGATAGTGTATGTCCTATTGAGATATTCATATCCGCATAAACATAAATTAAGCAAATAATATTAATACGAAATAGCACAAAAAATAACACATATCCCTTTTACTAATTTTTAGAAATTTTTTCAAATTACCGATTACGAACATTTAAATATCTTTTAGGCTTTATAATACGAGTACTCTGGTTTATGTCATTAGAAATATCAAGACACTATCACACTACCTATAGATAGGTAGGTATAGAAAAAATAGTTGTACCACTCACCAGACTGACTTTGCACTGCTCAACATTTAATTCGCTAACTATGTCAGGAGAGAGATTAAAACTAACATATGCTAGCAGAGCGGTAAAAATCAGTATGGTGAATGGTAAAACTATTTATTCTATTCACACTATACTAAAGGTTCCGAGCTACGAAAGTATAGATATTTACTTACCTTTTATATTTAAAAACAGGGAAGAGGTTTCCACTTGACGGATTAATGTAAAAGTTAAACCCTTCTCAGTTTCTTGCAGGAATAGCTGGAAAATATCTTCCTCAGTTAGGATGCCCTTGTCATCTACAAGGCAAAACTGTTCCCCTTCTCCCACTACATTAAATTTGGCTAATGCTAAAAATATATTGCTTTGAATAATGATCCTTGTTCTATTTTTTAAAAGTTACTTACCTAGTAGGTATATATCGTTTTGAAATGAAACAAAAAACTATTATATCTGATATATCAACGCTAATATTAATAATAATATAGGCGTGGCGAAGTAAAGAATACATAATGAAGGTGCTAAAAGTAAGGAATATGGAACTGAAAAGTTCACTGTTAAATAATAGAAAATAATACTTAATAAAACGACGGTAAAAAAGTGCATATTTAAATTTTTTGCACTAAATTTTAAACTATAGACGAACAAGCCCGTACACCATGGTAGTGTAAACTGTACACCATGGCGGTGTAAACTGTACACCACGGCGGTGTAAACTGTACACCATGGCGGTGTAAACTGTACACCATGGCGGTGTAAACTGTATACCATGACGGTGAGAAGAATACATAATTAAGGTATTAACCGTACAAATAAAAGTAAATAATAATGCAGTAAAAAAAGTATTTCAATTTTTTGCAATAAATTTTATACTATTAGACTGCCCCCAAACACAAGCAATAAGTAAAGTATTTCTTCTGAGCATGAGGTTTGTTAAGGAATGCTACTCCAAGCTTATTTACTTACCAGATTTAATAAAATCGAAAAACGATATATCGGTATTGATTGACATCCATTTTAGTACATTTTTATATGACACTCTAATAAGTTTTGATGAATCCACCTTCTAAATCAACAGTCACATAATATTCACAAAACAGAAACAAAAAAAATCAAGTCAGCACTAGTGCCGCCAAATCAAAAGAGCTTAAAAGAGGTTGGCGGGAGAACGTACCCCGTCCGAGCGCTGCTTCGTCGATCACCGGTCGTAATGAAACTTCAACACCGGGCAAGTGGTAAACTCTATTCTGCAATGGAGACAACTACGAAAACTTAAAGTTCCGATAGTCTGAAATCATCACCGAATCGGTGTATGATCATGTACACCGAGGATAGGTGTTTTTTTAACACTATTTCGAGTGATTGTTAACTCCATTTTATAGAGTATTAATAACACCGCCCTAATTTTTTACTGTGCATGTAGTGGTTTTAATCAAGGACGTCGCATCTGACGAGAAAACTCACGAAACCATTTTCATGCAGAATTGACCAGGCTAATCAGAAAAAATATCCATATGGAAAAATGCCAGTAGCGTATCATCTTTTTTGTAAAAAATATCAGATGATATGTTTGCAGGGACGCCACTGGTGGAACAATTGAATAACTTTTCTAACTAAAATTTGTGGTTCTATAACCTATTAGCACATACCAGAATTGAAAATAATATCTAAAGTACTTTGGGAGATACTAGAAAATAACCATTTAAAAAATAAAAATTCAACACCCTGTAGCAAAAAATTTAAGCCGTTGTGGACATATGTTCATATGAACTTTTCTTTATAAAACGACCTAAGGAATCACACCCTGAAACATTAGCACGTCATTAAGGAACACCCTGTATATTAAATTTTTTTTCGAATTATAATATTTAATTGATTTTGGCGCAAATAATCTTATCACACATATATCTCGAGCATCGTTTTAGTTATCGATTAAATTTTTCATTGTAAAACTGAAAGTTTTTTTTTTTGAAATTTTACTCAATGATCGCTTGGGTATGCTTATTTATACAGTGAGGACGTAAAGTAAGGAATAAATTCATTATCTCGCAAACTACAATTTTTTTAAAAAATCGCTCGGACCCTTAGATTTTGTTTTTCGAACGCGCATATTCTGACATAAAATGTTGCAAATAAGAGTGACACAAAAAATTTTTCTTAAATAGAACCCATTGTATATTATTGCATGTACGGATTCTTCGGAAAATCCTAAACATTTTTCATGTAGCCTGTGCTATACCTTAGCCCAAGCGTTTTGGAGTTATTCTCATTCAAAATTTGAAAAGTGGAAAAAGTCATGGAGAAAACAAAGACTAAAATTATTTAAAAAATGTCTTATTTATCGGAAAAACAGTTAGGTGAACTTAAAAATAATTTTTCTAAAGTAAATGTTCGAAGTGTCTTCCGTTGGTCAACTGACAATAGCCTAACCGATCTACAAATTCTCGCTGAACATTTCGAACCATTTGGGGTGTAATTTGCCGAATTTCTTGCCCGATGCGATCTTTTAAATCATCTAAATTTGCAGGCTGGCTTTTGAATACTTTTCCCTTAAGGTATCCCCATAAAAAAAGTCGAGTGGTGTTAAATCGGGTGACCTTGGCGGCCACTCAATAAAACCACCTCTTCCAATCCACCTGTTTGGAAAAGTATCGT
Organism: Barypeithes pellucidus; assembly: GCA_963991005.1. Lineage (NCBI taxonomy): Eukaryota > Metazoa > Arthropoda > Insecta > Coleoptera > Curculionidae > Barypeithes > Barypeithes pellucidus. Next base: position 47,809,378 of record OZ022560.1, read on the forward strand.
CCAAATATTATGTACGAACTCCCACAGCGAAATGTTGGGGGAGCACCATCTTGTTGCAACCAGATATTATGATATGGCAAATCGGGACATTCTAACTCAGGAAAAAGGGTGGCCAGGGCTGGAACAAGTTCTTGTTCTAAAAAACTCAAGTATCTCTCGCCTGTTAAATTTCCGTCAAAAAAGAAAGGCCCTATAACAATGTCATCGACAACGCCAGCCCACACATTGATCTTTTGATTAAATTGTGTGTGTCCTTCCCTCATCCAGTGTGGATTTACATCGGACCAATATCGATAATTTTCGTCACCATGAAAGCAAAATGTGGACTCATCGGAAAAAATTATATTTTTTACAAAATTTCTGTTTACGAAATACATATCCTGTAAACGCTCACAAAATTCAAGGCGCCTCTCAAAGTCCCTTTCCAAAAGTTCTTGGAGAACTTGCATTTTATAAGGATGGTATTAATTTGTATGCAGTATTTTAAGAACTGTTGTTTTTCCAATATCCACGTCACTTGTTACCTGCCTAGACACCACATGCTTGAACTGCCAGTAAGACTTCTAATTGTTGATTTTCATCAACCTGAGGACGAACATCTCTTACATGACCGAATTGCCTAAACTTGTACTCAATTTTGCTTACTGTTGATTGTGATATTGGCGGACGATTGGGGTATTTTTGATTAAATAACTCACAAGTTTCTTGCTGTGTTCTAACCCTATCACCGTAGCCCATCATCATCAAAACCTCTATGCGCTGTTTCTCAATGAGCCGCATTTTAATTTAATTTAGTTATGAAAAAACGAAATGAGTCTTTTGAAAACTAGTAAAACGTTAGGAAAATACACATAAAACTGACAATAACAGTAACTATTGACATTAATTCTTTTGGTTCTTGCATCATAACTCCAAAGCCTACTTGACTTTTCTTGCGCTTCACGCATGCTGACTACAGGTTTTCCTCAGCGTGCATGAATCAATGCAAGTCTTGATTGATTGCGAAATATCTGATTTTCAAATTTTGAATGAGAATAACTCCAAAACGCTTGGGCTAAGGTATAGCACATGCTACATGAAAAATGTTTAGGATTTTCCGAAGAATCCGCACATGCAATAATATACAGTAGATTCTATTTAAGAAAATAAAAATTTTTTTGTGTCACTCTTATTTGCAACACCCTGTATATCTACATTTTATGTCAGAATATGCGCGTTCGAAAAACAAAATCGAAGGGTCCGAGCGATTTTTTAAAAAAATTGTAGTTTGCGAGATAATGAATTTATTCCTTACTTTACGTCCTCACTGAATATTAAATTAATCAAGCTTCGCTCTCGAGATTTAATCAGAATATACATGCCAACGACATTTTATAAATTTTCCGAAACAAGATAAGTTTTGTTGAATATGAAAAATTTTATCTATAAAAAACAAGCTCTAATTGAATAAATTTGATGGGGAAACTTCGATGTTAAATATAAGATACCTACATTTCATGTCATCATGCACTGCGTTTAAAAGTGTAAATATAAATAATACGAAATTGGTTCATTATATTAACTCACCTGACTCATTCGCGTAGAAATATTTGAAACGAAAACATTTTTTTAATATTCGTATAGGTACAAACTTAGAAGCTAAATATGAAATTTCAAATAGCGAAAGGAACAGAAATCGAATTTATTTCACCAATTTTTAAATACCTTAGATTCACGGGGCTCGTTCCAAATTATAATTTCAACACCAAACAAATCGAGTATACAATACCTTTTTTTCTTTTGGGACTAGTACAAATATGCGTGTACTGTTTTTTGACTAAACAAGCCGTGGATTTAGTTTTCACACAATCAGACCAACAATTTTTTAAAATTTTGGTTATTGTTTCCAGTCTTGTAAGATGTGTAAGCTTTTCATTTGGAATTTTGAACTCATGGCTAAAACGCTATACTTGGGAATCATTTTTTCAAGAAGTGTTTCAATTGGATAATAAAATTCTTATTTCTAGAAGATCAATATTTATTACCAACAGACTATTTATTTTTATTACAATAAATATACTGATTTTAGCAGAATGGGCGTATGAGATGTATGGATTATATTTCTATGGATATGATCTTACTTACTACTTACCAACGGAAATTTTTACCTATCAAACTTCTTTAAATAGTTTTCTTATTAGTGTTGTGGCATTATATTTCAGAGACAAAGTTACTCATATTAACCAGATACTGTTAACGAATTGTAACACTGAAGACTGTATCAAGATGGTTCAATTTGCAAGAAACTCGTATGTAAAACTAGCTGGATGTTTGGATTTATTCAATAGCTTGTTTGGAAGTTACCTCATTTTTATGATCTTTGCAAATTCTACTGAATTTTTGACTATCTGGTTTGAAATATTTTTAAGCACGGCAAGTGATTACGATGCAGATTTTGGCTATAGTCTATCTGTCCTTTACACTCTGACTTTAATGGTAAGTTAATTAAAAATTATAACTATAAAAACGTACAAAAAATTTGAAAAATCAACAATCTCTTAAACATCCAGCCTGGCAGATTCAAGGTCAAGATCCAACATTAAATAGACTTTTCATATAATTTTTAAAATAAACTTAACTTCGAAAGGAACGGTAAATGAATTTTTTCCTTATAAAATGGAATGTAATTGCAAATTGCAACATTCAAAATGTTATTGGATGATGGTTTAGAGTCATAGATCACGAAAATGCATGTTTCCTCTTTATGTAGGTCTTTTTGTCCTCTGGCTCGAAAGCTCAAAAACTACTTGAAGGGAAGGACCTAATTTTGTATAAAATTAGTCATTAACCCTTGTCCAGATACAATCCCGAACAAACCCAAAATCGATATATTTTAATTTAAGAGCAACTGACTTTACCCCTCCGTGAATAATATCTTTTACACAGTACATTTTCTCTACTATCAATAATTTTTCAAAGGAAAGGAAAAAAAATCTTGTTCGATATACAGGGTGTCGCAATAGAGCGTCAGGCTTCCATAGCTCCTATACGAATTAAGTAAGGAGCTTCATTCATATGCTGACTTATAGTGGATCATAAGGTTTTATGTCGGGAAAATATTTTCCCTTATATAGGGTGGCCCAAAAATGTGAAATTTTATTTAGGTTTATACTAGTTACATAAAGTTATTGTTTCTAAGAGAAATAAATTTAAAACAAAAAAAAGTTTATGACAGGGGGGGGGGGGGGGGGTATAGAGACATCTACTATGAATATAATAGTACATCTATTTTATAGGGAGTGCTCATAATAGGGTTTCAAAAACAATACAATTTAAAATAATTTTCCTCAAGTTTTTCAAATTTTACATATTATTTGGGTATTTGATGATCAATTTGTGCGTGCTTCACATATGGTTAAAACTGGTAGTGTTGCTAGACCCGGGTGGGTCCTGTACCAAAATTTATTGGAAGGACATTTTTGGACACTAACAATAGTCGCTCGCAAAAATATCAATACAAAGAGGTAAGTACCTATATATTAAACTATGATCCCTGGTTCAAATAATCAATAATAGAATAAGGAAATATGATAGTGTCAATATGCAGAGTGGCCCATCGAGGTTTACGGCTGTGTACGTAAAGGAAATCGCGGACCCGTAAACTTGTAGTTTCACTATTAATTTCATCCCTGTAACCGCCCTTGTTTTTTCAAATGGAAATGGATATGTTGTGATACATCTTTTTAAAGGGCATTAAATTCTCTTTATAATGGCGCTTTGTTTTGTAAATTTGAGCTACACGCTGCAGAGAAATTGCGTTTTAAAAAATGTAATTTTATTGAGTAATACTTACATGATATCTTATTAAATGTTGAAAATGTCCTCCATTCACCTCCATACAATAGTACAACAACTGCTCAAAGTATTCTCGGACATTGTGAAGAACATGTGGTGTAATTTGTTGACATTCATTAGTAATGCGGTTCCGTAAATCTTCTAAGGATTCGGGTTGGGCCGTATAAATTTTGGATTTTAGATGTCCCCACAAAAAGAAATCAAGGGGAGATAAATCGGTCGATCTCGCGGGCCATTCAATAGCACCCCTTCTCCCAATCCATCTACCAGGATACGTTTCATCCAGAAAGTGGCGTATCGGCAATGCATAATGGGGGGGAGCCCCGTCTTGTTGAAATATTGGATTTTCTTCCTGGTAACGATGGTCTTTTTCCATAATTTTCATCAGCGCTGGGTCGACAGCATTCTCCAACAAGTCTAAATAAGTATCTCCATTTAAATTTCCCGGTAAGAAAAATGGTCCAATTATGTGATCACCGAAAATACCAGCCCAAACGTTTAATTTCTGAGGATTTTGAGTATGAACATCATGGTAAATCCTTGGATTCGTGTTGGACCAGTAACGACAGTTATGTCGATTGACAGTGTCATTAAGAAAAAAAGAACAGTTTTCTGAGAAGCAAACGTTAAAAAGGTAGTTTGGATAATTTAATACTTGTTCTGACATTACTTCATAAAAGTGTAAACGGGTTTGTTCTCATTATCATTTTCATTCAATTCTTGGAGAAGTTGAAATTTGTATGGGAGCCATTTATAATGTTTCAGAATTCTTTGTACAGTGGTCCGCGAAATTCCCGTTACATCAGACATTTTTCTGGTACTTAATTGGATTCATACTAACTTGACCCAGAACAGCTACTTCTACTGCTTCATTTCCTACCGGATTTTCAATGATCCTTTTTTTATTTGCCACTGAACCAGTTTGCCGAAATTTTGCCACTAATTCTAGGATATAACCATGATGTACGTGACTATATGGATGTCTATCATTAAACAAAGTTGCTGTTACTCTTTCACATTGATTGTTTATAAAATACAATTCAATAATTTCCACTCTCTCCTCAATAGAATAAACTATTTTTTATGTCACGATCAAATCAAAAGAAAATAATAGCGCAGAAATAACGTATGTAGATCTGGATCAACCACTTTACTGAAGATAAAGTTGAATTGACTGATACTTATTACTTAAAAATCAAATTCCGTTGCTAGGCGGCGCGTAGCTCAAATTTACAAAACGAAGCGCCATTTAAATTTAATGCCCTTTAAAAAGATGTAACATAACCATTCCCTTTTGGAAAAACAAGGGCAGTAGCTACCCCCGCTAGGGGGGTTGAGGTTACAGGGACGACGTGTCCCCCTGGAAACGGGTTTACGGGTCCGAGGTTTTTTTTTATTTTCACGTACACAGCCGTAAACCTTGCTGGACTGTTTTCGATGGGCCACCCTGTATATAGTACGTTCGTTTATTCACTTCCCGCTAGATTAAGGCATTTTCTTTATCTCCGGTCGCTCGGCGATAAAAATCGCGGCGCTTCCTAAACTCATTGTTCTCATGCCCGCCCCATTTATGCACACTTTCTTTGTCGCCTATCATTCAGCGATCGTAACATTCTCTAAATACGTTGTTCAAAATATGAGCTTTTATGCAAAGATATCGTTGCATAAAATAATGTGTTTAGAAAAGCCCGCGATTTTTATAGTCGAGCGACAGGCGACAAAAAAAGCGTGCATAAAAGGTAGCAACATATGCGGTGTTATGCGGAATTAGCGACAGATGACAAAAATCGCTTGCATAAAAGAAGCCTTAGAACAATAGGTTTAGGCACACTTAAAACGCCGCGGTTTTTATCAACGACACAAACATTGATTTTCTAGGGTTTTCTTAATATTACAAAAATTTCCTATAAAAACAAAATAATGTATGGAAAAATTATTATTTTCCAGGCCACCCGATGATACCTTGTAAAATAAGGGCGTATTTAGTCAAACAGTAGCACTTAAAATACTATTTCAGATTAAATGGCACTACCAAGGAAAGGAAGCCTTTTCCATTGATAGGATGTAACCACCCGCAGACCGGTTTCGAACTCTTTTGTTCTCGTCAGTACAGGGTAGGTGTACATATCTATCACCAGAAAAGCCTCGAATACTTCACGCTGTATTATTAGTCGTATTTTAAATGCTACTGTGTAGACTAAATACGCCCTTATTGTATAAGGTATCATCGGGTGGTCTAGAAAATAATAATTTTTCCATACATTGGTATTTGATATTAATACCACCTGCAAAGTATAGACTTTTTACTTTTGATTTATTCAAATAATTTGTTGATTATATAGATTAACGGGAATAATTACATCTTTAAACTTGAACAAACCTCAAAAAACCCACAACGCACATATTAGATATTCCATTCATTATATAAGCAAACTATCATATAAGTATCCTTAATTTTTATCGCTCTGGACTTTTTGGTCGTTTTTCGCGTGTGCTGTCATTAATGATAATAATTAATTATATATATTATTAGCGTTAACGTTTAAATCAACATTGCAGTCATTATAAATACACCAATAAACAGTAAAACAGTAACAGACACCTCTATGTATGTTTATTTCCGGGATACTTGAGAGCTGCGTTTAATCACATGTTGCCAAGCAGTCAGTATAATAAAATTTTTATACTGTTACAGTAAAATAATTTGATTGATAAGCGACCTTTGGTTACTTTCGGCCGTTTTCAGAGTTTTCCGTTGTAGGTTGTGTCTCGCCTTGCCCGTCGCAATTCGATTTGTAACCAATAGAGACAACAAGAGGTGAATCATGTGATCGTTGATAAGTCTGGGGTGACGTCTAGTCTTTTTAGGGTTATAAATTCGTTGCTTACCTTCCTCGTGCATAAAGTACAGTGGATTTTGTGCTAATTTAACAATTATTGGTGTGCTGTATTTTGATATGTAGAGTCAGAATATGCTATGTGAAGTTAAAAATTCCAACACGGTATCCGTCGTGACAGGTTGGCCAATTAAATACGACCGCGAACGACCTGCGACTTTTATAGACCAGCGAACATCGACGAACTGCAAATGCGAGCGCAGCGCAAGTGAACTCTGAAACGGTATCCCACCACAGATTTATCGAAAACCACTGATTAAAAGAAAAAACGCCAATACACGTCAAAAAGATTTGCCAAAGGGGACAACTTTTTAACCAAAAACTACTTCACCCCCTTCTACCCTCTGGGAGTTTCCAGATAAATGGATAGGGCGAAGAGGGCCTATAGAATGGCCTGCTAGATCTTCTGACTTCACGCCATTAGACTTTTTTCTATGGGGCCATTTGAAAACTATTGTGTTCACTCCCCAACCTAACAGTTTGTATGAACTTCGCCGAAAGCTGCCATGATCTCCCACAACATGTTTTTGAAAATGTCCTTCAGGAATTTGAAAATCGCCTATATCATTGTTTGGCCAATAACGGGCAACATTTTGAACACTTATTGAAATAAAAAGTGATATTTTCGTGTGCTTTTTTTTTCTATCTGAACAAATTAAGATAAATAAAGATTTTTCCAATATTCTCGAAAACGAATCGACCGATTTTAAAAAATCAAACGTCAAAATAAAGCACTTTGAAAGACCTTTCAAACAAGCTATTACTTGCTACCCCTTGTCATTTAAAATTTTTAAGAGGATGACCCCGGGGGCCAGACGGTAAAAGGGGGTGAAGTAGTTTTTGGTTGGCAAATCTTTTGACGTGTCTCGGCGTTTTTTCTTTTAATCAGTGGTTTTCAATAAATCCGTGGTGGGAAGTTTTCAAATGAACACCCTGTATGTATATTGTAGACCACATCTTGAGTAAAATACTTTAAAAAAAATTACCAAACATAACCTGGCTTTTTCTCGTTGGGGCATATGAAAATATCTTTAATGTTCCAGCAAAGTATCTTTTCAATAGCTGATAAGTGGCTTTGTAAGCATAAGAACTTTCCTTTGCTGTAGTAGGAAAATATTTATAAAGCGACTTTACTATTAAAGCAATGAAATATCCAGCAAAATCAATTTTATTGTCATAGGTATTTTTCAATGTAGGTATATTTTATAACGGTACTAAAAATCGTCTCTCAATGCAGAGTTCTAATGGTTTTCGCATTGGTGATTTTTTATAAACACGAAATGTAAATCCTAGCATCCTTATGGCAGAGTTAACATTCTCTATATGGTCCGCAAATGAGAATGTTGCGTCAAACATTACTCCCAAGCCCTTATAGCCATTGCAGTATAACATTTCATTACCAATTATATTGATAATTAACTTCTGTGTTTTTTAGTAGTCATTATTTATCTATGTTAAGTTGTAATCGGACAATACGAATCAGCTTATGGCAGTTTCTAGGCAACAATTTTTCATGAAAAAATGTTCCATAATTTCGAGGCAGATATTACTATAGAAAGCACATACATCTATTATTCATGAATCATTTGCTTCACGGTATAACCAAGTGCTTTTATAACCAATGATCATTACATCGATAAATAGCATTGGACAGAGTGGGCTTTGATGTTAAATACAAGATACCTATATTTTATGTCATCAGGAACTATGTTTAAAAGAGCAAATATGAACTAGAGGAAATTGGTTAATTATATTAACTAACTTGGTTCATTCGCTTAAAAATATTTAAAACAGAAACAATTTTATAATAGATTTAAGGAGTAGTCCATCTCTCAGTGGTTAGAGTATCAATTAAATAGACTACTTACACTGGACAACAACGAAAATGTATATAAAATAAAACCAACTAAATCTTACTATTTTAGGTGTGCTAAAACCGAAAATAAATTTTTTTTTTTTAATATTAGTTCACGTTTAAGAGATACGTGGCGTCATGTGCCCCTAATATATTAACACTGTAACCGCAAGAACGCACGTGGTATGTAATAACAATATATGAATCTTACATTGCCAAATCTACATTTTCACCAAGTTAAGGAAATTTTCCACGTCAACACCTCATGGTGGGTGCCCATGGATTAAAATAAGAGCGATAGCAATTTAAACCCATGTAAATCCACTTTAATGTCTTCCTTGTACTGAACAGTCCCTGTATAATAAAAATCTGTTCACAAATATAAGAGACCGACGTAATGAGTTTTAATTAAATTTACCTAAATAGGGATATTGACACAATAGCGACTAATCCGAGACCGCCCTAAAAAAGCAATACTATTGAAATATTTAATACCAATGTATAGAAAAAGTATTATTTCCTAGACTACCCGATGATTCCTTATACAATAAGGGGGAGTTATAAAATACTATTTCAGATTGAATTTTACTACCAAGAATTATTTTTGAATTATTTAATTAAGCTGCAAATAAATAGTGTTTACTACCATATATTAAATAAATAAAGGACTAAACGGATAAAAGAACCTTTGTTTATCACCATTTTTATTGTTTACCTGAGGACGGTACTATAATAAATGCCAATAAACCAGTAGTACCTGCTCAATCGGCATTGTGTCCTCTATCTCCATTTAGGTAAGAATAAATAAAAGTCATTATGTTGCTTTCTTAAAATTGTAAATAGACTATAATAAGAATGAAATATTCTCTAAAAATCTAGAATCCATATTTGGGGATATAAAAAAGTACAAAGCAGAGAGGTTAGTTAGTCGAAGTTAGTGATTCAAGTCGAATAGTTAAGATTTAGATTCGAGATGCCTCGAAAGTGTATAAACAATACAGATCACTTCTGTTAAGTTTGTAGTGAGGTGACTTTTGCGTCTCAGAAGCAATCTATGACTCCATTGATAAAAAAGGCATATCAGCTTTATTTCGGTTGCAGAATAAAAGATCAAGACAAACAGTGGGTTAAATCGTAAAAATCGATCTATGGGCCAATATTTCAGTACCTACGCCAGAAATTTCCGAGGCTAAGTTAAGCAAAAATTAAAGAAGGTATTTTTATTGGGCCACAGATTCGAAATATTCTGAAGGACGAACACTTTGACAGCACTCTAACAGATATTGAAAAAAAAACGCTTGGAATGACTTTCGCCTCGTCGTCACTAATTTCTTGGGAAATAAAAAAGCTGACAATTACTTTACTCTTGTTGAAAATATGCTGTCCTCCTATCAAACAAATAGGTTGGACTCTTGTTAGGGATGCTCCAGAAACAATTCACAAAAGAATAGACAAACGACAGCGCATTTAGTGACTCTAAAAGTGTAAAATTATCTAGTTTTTATTATTTTGTTAAAAATAAAATAAAAAACTTTTTTTTTGAAAACGGCAACTAAGTTTTTAATTTCATTATCATTTTTCTATTCAGCATCCCAAAATTAACGAGAAAAATGTATTTTGATACAATATATTACCAAAAACCTAAAATTTGTTGTCCAGTGTTATTTTTAGTACAATACATATACTTATTCTATTATTCTATTGCAATAGGCTTAGGGGAGACAGGGGAGCATTCGGCCACAAGGAACAATTTCCCAATTATTAACTAACTTGGCTCATAAAAGGATAACCAAATTACGTTATCAGTAATTAGCAATGTATTACATGAAAAATATTTCTTAAATATGGAGCCCGATTTGTCCCCATCCCTAGGGAGTATATTCTCATAAGTAGACAACGCCGACCGACTAAACTCCCCGTAATTATTGTGCTAGCTCCGGTATGAGGTTTACAGGCTGAAGATTGATTATTGTGAGCAAATTAATAAATTAGTTTATTAATTACCTCAAAATTATTTACCTAAATATTTTCTGTGTCCAAAGACACAAATATATTTAATTTTTTTTATTATTGTTTGGCACATGAGTCTGAAATAATACGGACAAAAATAAAATCCTAAAACCTAGTTTGTCTTATTGTCTTATTAAATTTATTAAAAACATTTTTATTCGTATTTATTGATAAAATCCCGAGTTTAAATTACCTTACAAATTAAGACTAGGATCACAATGTATATTATATTCATATTAATTTCTTTATTGAAAAGTTATACATAATAAATATTTGGTAGAATTAAATTGATGATATATATTCGTAACATGTTCTTAAATTGTAAATGTGGCACCACAGCGACAGTTCGCCGTTGATTAAGATATCAAGTGCACACTAATCAGGCGTGCGCCGGCACCGCCCATAACTTCTGTCAACCACCAATGCCGGAGCGAAAACACTTTATTGTTTTAATACTGTGCGTTGCTGTTAGTATTTGATTGATTCGAAATAAATTTAGCACGCCTATGGTTGGAAGAAAATTTGATTATTTTTTACCTACAGACCCGTGTTGATTTGAGAACCATTTAAAACCATCCACTACAGATCATCTAAAATTCATGAACATCATTAACTAAGTATCTTTCTCGTTTATACAAACAGTTTAGTAATTATCAGTACATCGAAAAGTCGTTGTTAAATACAAAACACCTCTATTTCATTATCATCAAGAATTGTATTTATAGAAGCAAATTAATATCGACAAAAGTGGTTGATTATATTAGCTCGCATTGCAAGAGTTCACTAGTCAATAAATTTTACATCACAATGTCAGCTTAAGTATTTTTCAGAGCCTTATTAAGAATAATAATTATGTTGTTTCAAACAAAAGAGACCGAAATAAAGTTTATTTCTCCGTTCTTTAAATATCTTCGATTTATGGCGCTTGTTCCAAATTATAATTTCAAAACCAAACAAATCGAGCATACGATCCCATTTTTGCTCTTGGGATTAGTATTAATTTTGGTGTACTGTCTTTTGACTAAGGCAGTAGTGCAAATAATTTTTACACAATCGGACCCACAACTTTATAAGGCTTCGGCTATTACTACTTCCATTATAACCTGTTTAGGTTTCATAATTAGCATTATAAACTCCTGGCTGAAACGCCATACTTGGGATACTTTTTTTCAAGAAGTATTTAGACTCGAAAATCAGATAACTATTAGTCACCTAAATGCTGGTATTTCGAGGATAGTATTTGTTACGAACAGACTATTTATTTTTACGATAATAAATATATGTTTGTTATTATACTACAGTATTGATATTTATATTTATTCTTCTTATGGGATAGAACTTCAGACTTATCTGGCTTATGTGCCAAGCGTGATTTTAACTTATCACATGTCTTTAAAAAGTTTTCTTATTAGTGTCATATCATTGTATTTCCGAGACAAACTTACTCACATTAACCAAATATTGTTAACCAGTTCATACACAGAAAACTGTATCAATATTGTGTTATTTTCGAAAAAGTCGTATTTAATAATAGCTAGATGCTTGGACTTATTTAATAACTTGTTTGGAAGTGGGATCATTTTTATGGTTCTTACAAGTTCAGGTGTATTCTTGTGTATTTGGTTCCAATTATTTATAAACGTAGAATCATATGACGTAAGTTTATATAGTTATGGTTCAACAGTCCTTTTTTCTCTTATTTTAATGGTAAGTTTAATAAAAAAATATATATTACTATAAAATAAGTGACGATTTCCTGTAAAAAAAAAATTAAGAGTATCGTTAGCTACACACAGAATTTTAGTTTAGTAAACAAAACATTGTGGTCCAGCTTGTCAAAAGCTTTCCTAAAATCTAGAAGGATTAGACAACTATTTTTACCTTGATCGCAAGCCCTATAAATATCTTCAGAAACCTTCAGTGTTTGAGGGAGACTTTGTACGAATTTAAAAATTCAATAAGCTGTATACCTACAATATTTTCAAAAAAGTGGAAAGAATACATGTATATATAAGTGGTTATTACAGTGAGCATTTTAAAATTTATTTCATCAGTTCATTTGGCATGTGATCTATAATAATAAAGTATCGTCTGCACCTCTTTGGTTGCCAGTGAAAACCGAAACTCGCTTTGAATATGTTCATACTGCAAATCTTCATAGTTCTCTATAATTAGGTTATTATTACCTGTATTAATGGTACACTATCAATAAAAAGATGATTGAAAATGTCTGCTGTACCAAAATCTGCAGGGTCTCTGCAGATCTCGATTGAGAATTTATGTTAAGAAATTTTAATAATGTTTTAAACTTTATCAACTTAATGTTATCAGTTATCCAGTGCAGTGGTAGTCTTGTAAATCTGGAGGGTTTAGTTGGGCATGCAAATTGAGGCCTTTGGTAGATTTAAATTCGAAAATTCAACCATATTATCAAGAGTTAATAGATGTAGTTCCAATCAATGCCAAATAAATCATTCAGAAAGTTATTAAAATCAAAATTAGAATAATCTCTGTACGTTCGAAAATAAATATTAGGTCGAGTTTTTATTAGGCTTAAAAGTGCAGTTTTCCAGCCGATGGTCAGATATATTGTCCACCCTGTGAACTTCTTGACTTTCAACAAAATTACGGTTCGAAGTCACAATTATATGCAGGGTGTTATGGAAATGACTTATTATATTTAAATGGGTGATACTCGCGCCGCTCCATCTGGATTCAGTTAGCAACAATGTAGCTTACTAGAATAAACTACAGTAATACCAGACCACACCGCGTGACTCGCCCTTGCTTGGATTACCGCCGCGCGCCTATTGTGTATGTTTAACTTTCAGTATCATTGCTTCAGTATGTTTCGATACTCGGTGTTGGAACTACGTTGTCGAGGGTTGCGCGTGCTTAATGTAAACGAATTTTAAGCATTTTGCTAGTTGTAGCTTTACCCGATTTTTTTCCTGTTGTGAAATAATTCATAATAATAATGTTGTGATGTGATTTCAAATTTGTGCCTGTCAATCTACTGTTGGTTCTGTTGCAAAACATACTTTTTGTGTTTTATTTTTTCTTGGAATTTTATTATAAAACGGATTATTTAAAAATAAGAACGAACTTTCAGTTTATTTATTTGATAAAACAATAAAATATTTTTCAACTTTTTTGTTTAATTTTTGCGATAATCATCGGTGCTCCTATAAATTTTTCCATTGGATGACCAGACGCCCTAATTTTCCTTTGCTTCAAATAACAATTATTATCTTACACTTGTCAGGTCTTCAAAAGCGGATATTCCAATTTTCTTGAGATGCTTTTTGAGTTAAAAACTTCATCTAATTTCACATTCAAATTGAAATTCAAATTCTATATTCATGTACAAAACGATGTTCTGCTTAAGGCAGTTAGTTATCAATAAGATATATTAAAAAGACAATTCATAGGCCTAATTGACAAGGTCAAGATAAAATCAATTATAGAACCAATTTAAAAAAAGTCAAAACAATACAGTACAGCACAAACAGTTTAACACAATTTAAAATTATGACAGGCAGTCAAGGCAAGGGAACATTATAGCTATGGTCTAAGAACTCCTGAATGGAATAAAACGAATGTGAAGTTAGATATTTTTTCCAGCCCTCTTAAATGTGTTCGTCTCTAAGTTCCTGATAGATACCGAGAGCCTATTACAAAAGTCGGAGCGTAGTGCAGAGTCGAATTCCATGATCTTCTCAATCGCAAGAAATCGACATGCAAATTATACCTGCCACGTGTGTTGTAATCATGACTGTCACCAACCGGCCGATAGTTACCAGAACTTTTAGCGTGTAGCAAGCACTCATAGATATAACAGGAGGGAATGGTAAGTATCCCCAGATCTATGTAAGCATTCCTGACATCGGCACGGTAATCAAGCCCAGCGAGAACTCTTACTGCTCTGCGCTGAAGTGCAAATACTCTACCCATATGGGCTGAATGACCCCACGTCAGCAAAGCATATCAGCAGAGGGACTTGTACGAGACACTAGGGTCCACCACTCTCGAAAGTTGTTTTAAAAATGCACCGCTCTCGACACCCTGAAAAAAACCGAGTCAATTTGGATGTTAGATTTTAATGTGGGATCGATTTGAACACCAAGGAATTTTACTGCCGCAGGGTTCTCTATATTGTGGGGTCAAGACCAAACACCATATCTTCGGTCTTGTCAGCATTTAGGCTCAATCGAAGACCTGCGATGATCCTCCATCTTCAGCAGCAGTGAAGCGACGTCAGAGTCATCATCGGTAGCCGTCGTATCATCCGCGTACAGCATCAATCTACCCACAGTTAATGCTACCGGCAGATCATTGATGTATACTAGGAACAGCAGGGGCCCCAAGATGAAGCCCTGAGGCACACCATGCCTCAGAGTTCGTTGGCCCGGCTCTGCATGGTTGAAAGACGTCACTTGCTTTCTTCCAAAGAGGTAACTCTTCAGTAGGGCTATACTATCCCCATCCAGGCCATGGAACCCAAGCTTCTCGAGGAGAACAGAATGTGTGATGCAGTCGATGGCCTTCGATAAGTCGTAGTATGTTGTCCCAACATACTTTCTTCCCTTAAAATCCCCCAGAATATGCAGGCACAAGGTATCTATGGCATGCGAGGTAGACAGCCCCCTTCTGAAATGACTGACAACTGGTGAATAACTTCTGTCTTTCAAAGTAGTTGTATAGTTGATCTTTAAGGATCCTCTCAAACACCTTTGATAATACATGCTATAGGATTATAATTATTCACATCCGCTTTATCACCCTTTTTCCTCTATACTGCAATTTATACCCTTAGTTAAAGGTATGATGAGAATATTGAGTACAACGCTCATGCCATAGATATCTCGGCTGCTCTTGCTCTTCATGTTATCAATTACTTCCCTAACCTCCAAGAAAGTTACCTGCCTAAATGTGAAGCCCAACCCAAAATTGTTAAAAAAATCAGCAGTAAGATTGTTAATCTCTGATGGCTGCCTAGAGGACACTCGGTGTACGTTGATGACCCGCCACATCGCTCCCAATAAGTTATTCGAGTTTGAAATAGAATCAGGGTTTGTCTTCTCGTGAATCTGCTGGGACCCGAAGGCACGATACATTTTACGGAGTGTTGAGAGGTTATTTCGCATAGTTTTTAGCTCCTCCGTGAACCATGGGACCCCACTAAAGTACCCAGTGAAATTTTTACCTCCGGGAAGGCGCAATCCAAGGCATCACTCAACCTGGCAACAAGGTTGCTGCACTTTGCCTCTGCTGAGGACCCAGTGAGCACCGCCATCCAATTCGTACCATCAAGGTCATTAAAAAATATATTCTTACCTTTTCGGTGAATGGACGACAGAGAACGGGCACTGGTTTCGATGAGGATCTGTCCGTTTCCAACAAGATTTCGACATGGATGCTCACTGCGCGGTGATCCGACAAGAGTGAGTCCCGAACATCAATGCTAAACTCCACCGCATCATGGAAATCAACAAAAATATTATCTATACAATGATTTTCCCTTGTAACAGTATGTACCTCCTGTTCGAAACCATAATGATTTGTCAGATCCCTGAAGGCGTTTTTAGGCTCATCGTTTTTTGAAAATGAATATTAAAGTCACCATTTATAATACAGTACCTATCTTTCCGCGGGCACTCAAATTTTTAGTACATATTAATGTTAAAAACACCCTCGATTAAGTGGAGGAAAAATCCGACAGCAACATACAGGGTCCGCAAACGAAGCGTGGACGGAAGATTAAATCGTCATCGAAGAACTTATCAACAATACTGAAACAGCTTGAGATATTGGATTAAAAGCGGCATGTTTTAAAAATATTTTACATTATACAGGGTGGCCCAAAAAAGTGTGACAGCATAAAGTTATATTTTTTTAAATGGGACACCCAGTATTTTATTGCATATTTAGGTTCGTATTACTATCGTTTATAAGTTCCTCAAATTTTATTTAATTTGGTTTTGTAGTTTCGGAGAAATAAATTAAAAACTAAAAAAAAAAGTTTTGCAGTCCTGAATAAAAAAATCAAAAAAAAAAATCCAGAATTTTTTTTTTAACCTGGCATTGAGTGAAATTTATGACAAGAGGTCTAGAGATACTATGAATGTAATTGCGTTTATTTATTTTATACAGGGTGTTCATAATAAGCTTTCAAAAACCCCATATTTTAAAATAATTTTTCTCAAGTTTTTCAAATGGAACACCCTGTATATTATTTGGCTATTTGACGTAGAATTCGTAGACAATTTTTTTTTGTAATAGAAGCATATAAGTTATATCCAGCCGTTTTCGAAATAATTATAAATATCATAAATTATGTTGTTTAAATAGAGTTTTTATTGGGAAATTTTGTTATAGGCGACTAGACTAATAATTGTAAACTAAAGTAAATGTTCAAAATAGCAACCTTTTACTAAATATAATGATTTTCCTCTACTGCCAACAGAACTCTTAATTCATTTTCTTCATTAATAACGGGTTTATTGATTTTGTGTACGCAGTGCTTCCTGTTGCTACAAATTTTTGCAACAACTTCTCGAAGGTTTTTGCTATCGGCTTTCTCTCAATATCTGGATATCTTTCAGCATACACTCGGCTCGCGAGAAGGCAATTTCTTGCACATTCATCCAGTATAAAAATCATATTTACCATTTCTAAAATTCGACATTTTGTGTAAGTTAGTACTTAATTTCGACGACTGAACAAATGTAAATAATTTTATTTAACTGTCATAGTGACAATCTAAACAAAAATAAATTATGGCAACTCGATTAAGAATAAAAAATAAAATTAAATAATAAAAGTAGCAAAAATGTATGCTTTTAGAATTTATATCGAAATAACTAAAATACGGTAAACTCTAAGAGTAAAAGGAAGCTATTGTGAACATTTGCTGTAGTTCACAATTATTAGTCTAGTCGCCTATAACAAAATTTCCGAATAAAAACTCTATTTAAACAACATAATTTATGATATTTATAATTATTTCGAAAACGGCTGGATATAACTTATATGCTTGTATTACAAAAAAAAATTGTCTATGAATTCTACGTCAAATAGCCAAATAATATACAGGGTGTTCCATTTGAAAAACTTGAGAAAAATTATTTTAAAATGTGGTGTTTTTGAAAGCTTATTATGAACACCCTGTATAAAATAAATAAACGCAATTACATTCATGTATCTCTAGACCTCTTGTCATAAATTTCACTCAATGCCGAGGTTAAAAAAAATAGTTCTGGATTGCTTTTTTTGATTTTTTTATTCAGGACTGCAAAACTTTTTTTTAGTTTTTAATTTATTTCTCCGAAACTACAGAACCAAATTAAATAAAATTTGAGGCACTTATAAACGATAGTAATACGAACCTAAATATGCAATAAAATACTGGGTGTCCCATTTAAAAAAATATAATTTTATGCTGTCACACATTTTTGGGCCACCCTGTATAATGTAAAATATTTTTAAAACATGCCGCTTTTAATCCAATATCTCAAGCTGTTTCAGTATTGTTGATAAGTTCTTCGATAACGATTTAATCTTCCGTCCACGCTTCGTTTGCGGACCCTGTATAGGTACCTACACTAATTACTTTATTGTATACGGATCGATTCAATTATTTGGTTCAATATATCAATTTGAGAGGTGAGAAAGTAAACGAAATGGTTTAATTACCAGGAAATTGGCTAAAAAAATGTAAGTGGGTATGTTATGTCGCTTCAAGATAAAGCAGAAGTTTTCTTAGTATTTCTTTCAAGAAGCGTACTGCAATGATGAGCAAGAAAGAAAATTTCGCAAAATCGAAGGACTAGCAGGGGATAAAGTTGTCTTGTTACTATATTTATATAATATGTTAGTATTTAGGTGCAATCTATACATATTGTGAAATTGATTTAATCTCATTTAATTTTAGTTCTGATAAATTTAGACCAACATTTTTTAAATTATAAACATAATATATTAATAAATAAACGATGTAAAATACATACCAGCTGATTTAATTTTTTGCTATTAAGTGATCTACTAGCTTCTGTTTACCTCTTCTTCACCGATCAACGAATATTTGATTCCCGAAAGTGGTCGCTAAAGAGAGATTTTACTGTACTATATTGGTTTATATCAGAGAGGTACAAATTATTGGACAAGGGGAACGTACATATATACATAGGAGTTGTTATTTGTTTTATTCGGGGAGAGTGGGTTGGTGAGTTGGTGAATGTGTTCCATCCAGCATAATAGTAGCAACAAATCAACAAATACCTAAAATAACTGACCTGTTGTTTAAATTCTTGATCAGTTCGTTTCCTTTTATTCTATGATCTATTACATTTTCTTTGTTAATAACTCGATAATTTTTTGGCAATGACAATTTGGTAAGTTTGCTAATTCTTGTAATACTATTTGTGTCTGAATTTAATTCATGTTCCTATTTTATACTCTCATATACTATATATTTAAAATAATATGTTGACACTGCATATTAAAGTATTTCAATTTCATTTCTAGACTCACGTCACGTCACGTCACCTGACTCTGCAAAATTAATTCCAGGATTAACATTGTTCTTATCTTCAGAGTGGTCTTCAAACTGTGTCCAAAAAGCCTTACTACTATAAATTCTACTATAGAATAACGGTTTAATTAAAAAATAAATTACATAAATAGTGAAATTTAGTAAACTAATAATAACATTGAATTATTTAACAAAGTGATATTGAACGAGAAATAATCGATTGTCTGATACCTACGCGGGACGTCACTGATAACTTTTAAAAAATCAATGACATTAACTCATGCTGGTATCAGATTGTATTACCCCTTATCTTACGTTGCTATACAAGATAAGGGATGTCCTGACAATCTTGTCATTCGTCGTGGCATATGGGGGTGGGTCGATCAGCTCTATGACAGATTCGCGAACACTTACCCTACTGTTAATACTTCTAGAAACATTGCAAAGCCGTTGCTAGTTTATATGGTAAAAATTTCAATACAAAAAAAAATCCCTGTATCTGTAAACTAATAAGGCTCTAAAGGGTAATTACAGTTCAGCAAGGCTCGCACTTTAATTGGACGGCTCCACGTACATATTCGGATGGCCCCAAAGCTCACGACACGCTCCTAGGCTCAATGTGGACGCCACGCCAATCATCAAAAGGTTTACGACAGAGGGGCAGGAGTAGAAATGTATTTCTATTTTGTGTTAATGTTACTGTAAGCTGCAAAGAACAGGAACCAAATATCAACCTCGTGGTCCAGTAACACGATAAGAACAAAAGGGACTTTGAAACAAAATGAATGTGAAAACAAGTGATTACAAAAATTAATTGTTACCTTAATTATTGTAGTATAGAGGCGATGCCAATCGTTTTCCACTTTCAAAATGCCCTTAAGGGCCCATGCAGGATAGCAACTAGTTTAGTTTGCTTGCTCACAGGTCAAAGATGATGAAATCAATAAATTCCATACCTAACATTCTTTATTCGGTACTCCCGTACTAAATTAAACGAAGAAATCTCTGCCAAATGCCGAAAATCAGCACGTCCTACGATGTTGAGAATCGAGAAATGTGAATCACCAAATCAGGTACTGAATTACCGAACCGGAAATCATGTAACTCTGAACGTTACAATTGCTCTTGCCATCCGCCGCATGTCCCGCCAAATTCCTGTTTCTATAAGCTATCCAAAGAGGTGCCTACAAGTGGTGTCTTCCAATAGGGTAACGGGTCCCAACACCATCCCCCCCCCCCCCCGGTTTCTCAATTTTTTTATATGGCAAATTCGAGGGCCAGAAAAAATCTTTAGATTTTAAAGAAATGTTATTCCCAGCGCCACTAATAGCATCGTTCCATTAAATTCCCCACCCTGTATATACAGGGTATTATGGTAATTATTATATTTAAATAGGTGACTCCTTGGGTGTCCTAGACAAACGCTACATATATATATATATTAAATCGACCGTTTTAAAAGTGGGGTAACAAACCCTCTTACCTTGCCAAAGTAAAAAAAAACCTCTTAATCACCACACAATGGCAATGTTGCCAAACTTAATGTAAAACTGAAATTTTCGTTTAGAATGGAAGATATTGAAAGTAACCGACAGCTTCACTACCAGCTTGGGCGCCTCGAACTATCTGAAAAATGTTCACAATTATTTTATCTGCAGCATTCAATATCTTATTTCGCAACTGATCCATATTTTCGATTGACTATTTCTTTATTCATCGTACCCCATAGAAAAAAATTGCACGGTGTAAGATCTTTTGACTTTGCGAGGCCAATCGACTTGTCCATGTCTCTTTTAATATGCTTTCGACTTGATTTTTCTGTATATATTAAACATTTTCACACTTTCTCGCACGTTCTTGGCATATTTCAGTAGATTAACATCCCGAAAAAAAAAACAATTTTAAATTCGAAATGATGCGATGACGCGGAGGAATTCATCTGTTTGTCAAGCCAAACGTCAACTTCCAACCTTACTTCGATGTCGAAAACAAAAACACGCATTTAAGCGATTGTCCGTCCCGTATCGCCAATCCTTTAAAATGTGTCTTTTTGAATCAGTTAAAGTCAAAAGTACATACAAATCTACGCGAGAAAAAAAAGACCAGCCAATATTAATAAGAGTTTTGCAGTGCCGCCAGTGCATGTGAATTTTTGCAATTATGTATGGTTGTGTGACGGCTTTCTACTGAAACATATTTGGTGTGTAGTTTTGTATAGAAAGTGTGACACTAATTTTTAAATAAGACCGAAAAGGTAAGAGAGCAAGTGGCTTAAATAAAATAAAAAAACAACGACGAATCACTCAAATGGTCATATTCATTTGACCTAGTTACGTACGTGCCTATTTCAAACTTGTTTAGTTACTATTCTTTGTGATGCAAAACATTTATCGTCGTCATTTTTCTTAAATTAATTGTACAAGAAGGTATGACAGAATGGAAAAGTGTTTAACTTATTGTATTTTGTCTAAAGAGTTTATGGTGTAAATATGACAACATCGGTCAGAATTGACTGACGTATTTTGACAGGACTTATACCAATGTTGATTGTTTACATGTGTCGCAGTGCTAACATGTGGTTTTTCTGGCTTGACGTCAGGTGACTTACACCGCATACTAATTGAAAGCGCCATTTATGGTTATTGTTCTTTATTGCGCGTTAAATATAATAAGTAATTTCCATAACACCTTAATGCACACTGTATATGCTGAGCGCTCTTAATTGTAAAATATATATAGATATTTTTTCTTAATAGCAATTAACATCACACAACACGATATACGACCCTGAGTATTTAGCAAATAGTTATAATGAACAGTTACTTCAGGTCGTACCCAACTTATTAAAAGAACTCATCTCCGTCCCATTTGATTGTTCGGTGAATAGAAACATAGGATCAATTTCTTTGAGGCCCGTAACACCAACTGAAATTTCCGAAATAGCTAAAAAACTTAAAAATAAGCATAGTTGTGGGGTGGATGAAATTCCTACCATTGTTGTAAAGTTGGCAGCTACATTTATTTTAAATATATTATGCTTTATAATTAACAACTCGTTCAAATATGATATCTTTCCGGACAATTTAAAAACTGCTGTGATAAAACCAATATACAAAAAAGGAGACCCAGGGAATCTGGGTAATTATAGGCCGATAAGTCTACTACCCAGCTTTTCCAAGATTTTTGAAAGGGCTATGTATTCTAGACTAATAAGTTTCCTGGACGATAATAAGATATTCGCTGAAACTCAACAGCGATATTTAGATTTATTCAATATGTGTTGGAATATCTGGAAAAGGGTAAATTGGGACTGGGAATGCTGTGGGGCTTGTCAAAGGCCTATGATTGTCTGGACAAGGAATTACTAATAAGGAAATTGGAAATGTATGGTGTTAGGGGCAACGCAAAGAAAATCACTTCTTTTAAACTCACCTCAACAACATTTTGTCAGCTATGCTGACGATACAAACCTAATTACTGGCTGCAAAACTATGGAAGAATTGATTGAAAGGTCCCAGGCATTTTTTAATACGGTTACAGAGTGGCATAGTAAAAATAAATTAATATTGAATGAGGGAAAGACTAACTTAATATTATTCAGAACAAAACAGTCCAACACTATAAAACCCATAGATATTAAATTTGACACCAAAGAAGTAGGCATCTCGGATAGTGCAAGGCTCCTGGGAATTTCGATCAATGGACATCTTGACTGGGCACATGACATAGATAGTTTAGTTGGAAGACTGAATTCAGTGTGTTATGGTATTCGGGTAGTTTGTAGGTACATGAATGCGGAGATACTTAGAACAATGTACTTTGCCAGCTTTGAGTCGATACTCAAATTAGGCGTTATTTTCTGGGGTGGAGATAGTAAAATGCAGAGGGTCTTTGTAGCCCAGAAAAGATTAATTAGTATAATAAAAAAAATGAATTACTTGGAAAGCTGTAGAAGTGTTTTTAAAGGAATGGGTGTTATGAAAGCGTACGCGGTCTATATATTTGAATGCTTGATGTTCCTTTTCAGGCACAGAGATTATTTTGATATAGTTTCTGGGCATGAATACGGTACTAGATCAGCAGATGTTAGGTATTCCATACATAGACTAATACTAATGGAGAAATCTCCACAGTATATATGCCTTAAGTTATATAATATTTTGCCAGAAAATGTTAAATAAATTGATACAGAAATTTAAAAGGGAACTAAGGAAATTTCTGATACATTTAGAGCCTTATAGTCTTAGAGAATTTTGTGGAAGCTTGTGAACTGTGACATGGTATTAGTGCAAGAGGGTTTGTTCGGGTTTCGGCATATTTTCTTATTTTTGTGATTTTTTTTCGGGGGATAAGGAGTTTTTAAGGTAAGCAAAACCTTTTATGAAGAATAGTTTTTTCCCTAAAATCACAGATAAAAATGATTTCCATATGTGTCAATATTTTTTCACAGACGCTGTATAACCTACCAAATTTTCAAAGTGATCCATTGACTAGTTCTTCATAAACCCTGTATAATCGGTGGTAGGTATCCTTAATTTAAAAAAATTGAGAAACGATCATTTCCTTCCACATTTATGATCAGTATACGGATTGACAGATATACAAATTCAATTTAATTCGCAAAACAGCCGAAACACATACAGTATATTAATCAAAAATATCATTCTCTTGAACGTTTAAATATAAACGCATTAATAATTATCACTTTATCGATAAAAATATCGGATCCTTATTCGATGTTAAATAAATACGGTAACTGACAACACATATATTGTAATCAAGAACTTTAGCTGACTTTGCTGGAGCTCATTCGTCAATACATATTTATCACAACAACATTCGGTTAACAATTTATTAAATTGCCTTAGGAAATATAATTATGTTTTTTCAAACAAAAGGAACTGAAATAAAATTCATTATACCTTTCTTCAAATACCTTCGATTCATGGTGCTTGTTCCAAATTACAATTTCAAAACCAAACAAATTGAATATACAATTCATTTTCTGTTGTTGGGACTTGTATTTATTTTGGTGGATTGTTTTTTGACTAAGGTAGCAGTGCAAATAATTTTTACACAATCAGACCAACAACTTTATATGGTATTGGCTATTATGTCATGCCTTGTAAGCTCTTTAGCTATTATATTTGGGATCTTGAACTCGTGGCAGAAACGTTATACTTGGGAATCTTTTTTTCAAGAAATATTTAAATTGGAAAATCACATAACATGTAATCACCTAAATACGGGTATTTCGGGATCCAAATTTATTACCAATAGTCTATTTATTTGTATTACAATCAATGTATTTATTTTGTTAGATTATAGTTCTGATATTTATGTATATTTTTTGGATAGGTCCGAGCTTCAGACCTATCTGGCTTATGCACCGAATCTAATTTTTACTTATCACATGGTCTCAGAGAGTTTCCTTATTAGCGTTATAGCATTGTATTTCAGAGACAAACTTACTTACATTAACCAAATAGTTTTAACCAGTCCCTACAGGAAAAAAGGTACTATCAAAATTGTTTTATTTTCACAAAACTGTTATCTAAGAATAGCGAGATGTTTGGATTTATTTAATAACCTGTTTGGAAGTTACATCACTTTTATGGCTTTGGCAAATTCCGGTACATTCTTGTGTCTCTGGTTCCAATTTATTTTAAACGAAGACGTATATAACGATATTGTTTATGGTTATGCTTCAACAGTAATTTTTACAATTATGATATTGGTAAGTTTAATAAAGATATTAATATAGGACAATAGATTTAACTTCCTGTAATATAGGGGGGGTACCTAAGAATAGTGAAAAAAGAGATATCACCCTGTATCATCGGTTGAAAAATGTCCATAATTGGTAACTGGTAATGTCATTAATGCTCTATAAGTTATATGAATGTAAAAAATAATTAAGTTTTTTTTTAATGATCAAACACAAGCACTATAGGGAAAATCCTTTAAGGCACTCTGGGAGTGGTGCGTGTGCGCAAAAAGCGATTCACGTTGGTGTTGAATCGTTGGAGGTTATATTCGTTGGGAAAAACGACCTCGGGAAGGTCGTTCCACAAGGATGTAGTCCTCCAGATGAAAGAATTCTTAAATAATGAAGTTCGAGTAGTACTAAGCTTAACCACATATGGATGGGCGGCAGTGGTTCGTCGTGTATTTCTGCTATTCGTCGCTTTGGGCGGAATTAAGAGGGCAAGGTCAGCCGAGCACCTTCCATGAAAATATCTGTAAAAGAGAGTCAAATCCCCAACCTGTCTTCGATGTTCTAGGCTGTCGAGGTTCTTCGTCAGCTCGTGGTCTCCGATCAGGCGAATAGGCCTTCTTTCGATGGAGTCCAGTAGCCGAAGAGTATGTTTGGGTGCAGAGCTCCAAACATGAGAGCAGTATTCTAGTGATGGTCGATCGTGGATATCGTGTTTTGGAGTTTAGAAATAGAAAAAAATATTTTTTTAACAATGGAAACCTCTGTTCGGTTAAAAATTGAAATTGTAAATATAAACACTTATAATAAATTTTCTTCTAAAGTCAAAAATAAAATGGATATTGCAATTTCTAAATATCAACGATAGTAAAATAGAAAAATCGCTATGTCAATGTCAATGTCAAATATTTTATATTACTATGCTTTCATTCATCTATAGCTTATAATTTTTTACACACGTGCGCAAAAGTGTGATATGTAAAAATCTTATTTAGTGTGCAGAAAGTCCTCTTTGAGAGCAAGCGAGTACTATGCTGAATTGTATTCACTTCCCATTCAACCGAATAAGTAATAATATTTTCTATGAAAATTTAGGAGCAACGAGAGTATTTTTTCCAAAAACAGGGCAAGAAAGAATGTCACAATAAGCGAAGATATGGAAATAACAAGGTTTTGCATATTTCGAAGCCTACCAGTAGAATTCCATAGCAAATATTGTCGATGACCCTACTTGTTTTATGGTACCTACTGTATATTATAAAAAAAATTTCCAGTACCCTCTTCACCCAAGTATACTCTTGGGCTATTGGATTCCATCGAAAGGAGAGCCATTCATCTGATCAGTGACCATGAGCTGACCAGGAACCTCGACAGCCTAGAATGAGAACATCGACGACCAATAATTATTATGATTTGACTCTATTTTACAGATATTTCCATTAGCAAACGTTCGACTGATATTGCCAATTAATTTCACCTACAGTGACGATTCGTAGACATACACAACGAACCACTGGTGTCCATACAAATATGGTTCACCTGAGTACCCCTCGAACTTAATTGTTCGGTGAATCAAATTTCTCTAATTCGGGAATGTGCAATGGGAAAAAACATTACTGCACAAAGGATTTTTTTATTAGTACATCCAAGACTTTCGCAAGTCCTTTTCAGTTTTAACATTTAGTGCGGTTTAATTAACTGAAAGGTGAAAGGTACTTGGAATTTATGAAATTATAATTAATGTGTTAAGATGAGCTGTATCTTATACGTAGATAGAATCTACACTTTCAGCAGGAGGCCACACCTGCCCACAACTTCAGAGGTACTTATAAACTTCTCATTATTATTTTCAATTATCAATATTGTTAGGCTACGGTGTTATATCCTGAAGCCCAATCGGGTTTGTAGTACTGTGTAGCATAGGAATTTCACTGGTTCTGTTAATTAGGCGTAAGAACAAACACAGAAATATATCACAAATAACTTATCTATTTTCAACGGTTAGATGTATGGGTACGGTACAAAAGGGTTTATTTTTGATGGTAAACCTGCCTGTTTTGACTGTTAACGCTTCGGTTCACGAGTAATGATATTTGCTTAAATTAGTTTAATGTATAGTTCATGGTAATATGCACTTTGCTGTAGTAGGTAGTTCAAAGTTCCCGGTTCCGTCGGATTGCCGCGATGTAGAATGGTCGAAAGTTCAATTAGAAAGGTAGAAAGTTCGAAGTAGAAACGTAAAAAGTTCAGTTTAGATAGGTAGAAAGTTCGATGTAATCCGATTCACTAATCGTGGTTTGAAAACCCGGTTTATTTATCTGCCGTGGTTTTCGTAGTAAATAAGAGCCGATACTGCGTGTCGGCAATGATTGCTGACTTTTTAAACTTGTGGGGCGTAATTATTTGCGAAATTCACTAATCTGTGTTTCTTCAACCGTACCCTGTCACAGGCAAGACAACAATGGCTTTCTATCGTGGTGGAGACTCGGTTGAAGGGGAGCGTGACGTCGTATGTCTCTTTGGCCAATCACCGCCCAGATACCTGTCGCTAGGCGCTGGGGGTAACACGTCTGTACCATGGGCTGGCGAGTGTGTATAGCCAAAAGGCAAGGGAAATGTTATAATTGTCGGGTGACTTATGTAATTAGTAGGTCGTATGCATTGTACAATTAGGTAATTATGTTATTTATTCAAGTTGATAGTTAGGAAACACCTGAGTACTACCCCTTCGGTAGTTTGTTTATTACAGAATTTAATATATTCGATATGACATTTTTATTGTGGTTGCTCCAAAGATGGGTATTTACCATGATACAATAAACTAAAGGTAGGATATCTAACCGTCCCAATTTCGTCTGCCGTGCGCATGGTGAGTAAGTTTTAAATCTCTTATGGAAGTTTACATTGCTGTCATCGTTTTTAACTCTTTTTTGAATGTATTAAAACGTTTTAAGCATGTAATGATATATGAAATGAAAGAATAATATATGACGAGTATTTACGTATATCAATTTCATAGAAATATAACACACAAATACCACTAAAAAAAGAAAAGATATCAGAGAAATTTTTCGCGGCCATTTGAGCCGGCGACAATAGCCGAAGCATGAAGAAAGCTGCTCGCCGACCACTGCTGGTTTTGAAACAGTGTTGCCAGACTTTTACAATTGTAATAGATCCACTACTATTTAACATTCTTGTTGTGGGGCTCCCCATATGAAATTTATGTTCAATCTGGAGGTGGTCCCCCATCTAATAGGAAAGTAACGACCTTTTTTTCGTACTATTATTACTCTGACGCCGTTTTAATTAAAAGTTTTTACGTTTAGTGGTATGTGAAATGAAAGAATAATATCATGGTATTTAGGAATATTTATTTCATGAACATACAACAAAGATTAAAGCTAAAATACGACCTAATTATCTTTCCGCTTACACAACTGTATCCATTTTAATTGTTTGTTTTTATCTTTAGGAAAGCGGAAAAACCTTATATTTCTATTAAATGTCTTTGCCTGGTTATCCATATCACAACCGAACATAGCGCACCTCATTTTATGAAAATTAAGATATTTTTTTTAATAAACACAAGACTATAAGAAAACGTTCTGGTAAACTTACAAAATGTCCACCAAAAACTACGGCAACCATGCAGCAGTGTTGCCAGACATCCGTTATCGAAAGAAATAGAGTGCCGGTTCGAAACCTAATAGGAATAGTAAAAAACGGGTCAGAGTAAAAAGAGTACGAAAAAAAGGGTCGTTACTTTCCTATTAGATGAAATTTATGTTCAATCTGGAGGTGGTCCCTCCAGATTGAACATAAATTTCATATGGGGAGCCACACAACAAGAATGTTAAAATACTAGTGGATCTATTACAATTGTAAAAGTTTGGCAACACTGTTTCAAAACCAGCAGTGGTCGGCGAGCAGCTTTCGGCATGCTTCGGCTATTGTCGCCGGCTCAAATGGCCGCGAAAAATTTCTCCGATATCTTTTCTTTTTTTAGTGGTATTTGTGTGTTATGTTTCTATGAAATTGATATACGTAAATACTCGTCATATATTATTCTTTCATTTCATATACCATTACATGCATAAAACGTTTTAATACATTCAAAAAAGAGTTAAAAACGATGACAGCAATGTAAACCTTCATAAGAGATTTAAAACTTACTCGCCAAGCCACGTGATCATCGGCGTGCAATCATACCTATAGTTACTTATACCATGGGTATTTACGTAGTGAATATTTCAAGGTTTGAAGTATTGATTTTTCTTATGGTAGTTTTAACATGTGATATGGGCTGAAAGTAACCGTCGGAAGCAAGTTTTGACTATTTGAGCAGGACGGAATGCACTGGGAAATAAGTTTTGTCTATTAGAATCGTCGTATGTTTTTGTATCTTGTCCAGAGTTGTCGAAACGTGTTTATATTTTCTGGAATATAAGTTTATGCAAATTTGAGTATTTTATAAGGAATTTATGAGGGAAAAGGGTAGCGTTTCCCCAACAAATATATATTGTATAGGATGTCTACCAATCTGACCAATAGGAAAGGCTTCGTTTTCTTGATAGTACAATTCAATCTGGCTGCATGAACGCTCCCTTAATGGGCGACCGACGATCTCAGGTCTATATTTTAACACATAGGGTACATTCCCATAAGTGGGTGCTCGTATAAATGTGATAAGACCCTTTTTTGCACCCAAGACTAGAAAATGTTTCCCATAAGCGACCACGAAGATTCAATAAGAGGGCGAATTAGATTTTAATGTACATTTTCAGTGATTCCCCTTAAAAATTTACCGTTTATTTTTATTTGACGAGTTGTTCATTGTTCTTTGTGAGTTTATGCTCTAGTTTAGCTAAAGAATCGGAAATGTGCGTTTATTAATAATGTCGCCGAAAATAAGAATGTTAACACTAAAAGAATAGATGGAAATAGTGAATGTAATTGAAATAATATCAACTCGGTCTACAGCACCACGATTTAACTTAGGAAAGTCGCACGCTACACTGCCTATTGTTGCGTAATATACATGTATTACGTAACAGTTCCACAAATCATATTACTCATGATATCACAAAACCTTCAATGTTTATAATAAATTTCATGCAAAGTCGGCTGTGAATTCCACCGTGTGGTCATGACAACGTAAATGTAGAGAAATTTTAAACGTCACCATTTTTAATTTGTATATTTTTGGGTAAAGTATGAGTGACTACGATATTCAGATTGAGGGAACGCCACGGGAAATTACATTACAAATAATTTATTACTAGAAAAATCCAAGGAGTGGCATAAAATAGTGGATCAAAAATGTATTGACTGGGGTACTGATAACTATGTGAGTACCGACTCAAAATGTTTTAGTAGCATATTTCGATAATTTAACATAAACGTAAATAGTAAGTTGTAGAAAAAGTATAGTACACAACTCGAGTGGTAAGTCTATTACACACGATTTCATGTGTAAGAGGAGTCTTCCCATTCTTGGTATGTAATATACTATTACAGCTTCCCCACCACGACAAGCTTGATAAGCAACGATATGGAAAACTTATTCTGCAGTTCTTCCAGTGTGTTTTCATCGAATAGTTTGACCAATTTCAAACACTGCTCATAATTAAATAAATGCACCAGTGCTTGTCATTTTTTTTTAACTGTGTTTCCAATCTCCATATTGGCTGAAGTACTTTTCTGCTAATAGTCTTGCCGTTATTTCCATATACATTTTTTTATATAGTAACAATCGTAATTTTTTACCGTATTAGATGCCCAGTTAATCACAATAACTAAATATTCTTCAGAAGATTCCCGGCCCAATACGTAATTTTTCATTATATAATAATTAGAACAGCCACCGTATCGACGATCTTCATCGTTTATTATTTACTGGCGTCATATTTTCGATATTTTTGGATATATTTTTCGTGGAAATGTAGCCGAAACGAGACATAGTCACAGTTGGACTAGGGAAATAATGCATGTGTATCATAACTTTACAGTACTATAATATCAAAGACTTGTTATTTTTAATATCTTTCTGTTTTGCCAGTTAATGAAAAAGGATGAAACATCCAACGTTTTCTTTGGCAACGAAATATTATTGTAGCTTATTAGACGGAAATTACAAAATTGAAATATATATTTAGTGTGGTTTAAACGAAAATACTTTACTATATATCATTAAAATCAGTTTATAAGAATTATTAGTTAAAAATGTATTTCCTTTCCTGTGACTAGTATTAAATAGGTATTGAATATTTGTTACTTATAAAAAATTGTATTTTGTTGGAATAACCTATAGCAACCAGGGTTGGAAATCGGGAGTATCTAATGGTAAGGATCTCTAAGAGCTTGATTTCTACTAAAATATTTTGAAAATAGCAATAGTACATATTCATAAATCGTAAACGTGAACTTAGTTTTCTAGATGACACTTGGATCTATTCCAAGGTTATCTAAACATTTTCTTGGAATGTTTTGACACTTTGATCTATTCCAAGGCTATCTAAACATTTTCTTGGAATGTTTCGCATTATACTGTTACAGGTAATACTAAGTTCACGTAGTTTTCTAGATGACACTTGGATCTATTCCAAGGTTATCTAAACATTTTCTTGGAATGTTTTGACACTTGGATCTATTCCAAGGCTATCTAAACATTTTCTTGGAATGTTTCGCATTATACTGTTACAGGTAATGAAAGACATTTATCTTTCTCAGGCGGAACTGTATTTGCTTTTGGTTAATAGTGTAAATGCTACACCTATTGGCTGCGGAGGGTTTTATTTATTTTACACTCACTTGCCAAAGGATATCCATTATGTGCAACATTTTTTTATTAAAAAATATGAAGTAGTTTTTCATGGAACTGATGTGAATATCATCTTTACTGTAAGAGGATGAAATAAATTCGAATTTGTTTTTAAAAATATATTGCCGGCGACATAGTCATTGGCCATGATAATAATCGATCTCTCTATCTACAGTTATTGGCCTTAACCTGATGCTGATTACAATTTTTTTAATAACAATACATTTTTTGAAAAAGTATTTATTATTTTATTTCACAAAATACTGGGTGAAAACGAAATACAAATTAAATTATGGAATTCTTGTAATTTTTGTGGCAGGAATAAAAAAAATATTTTCGCATTTGCCCACTCCTCATCCGGCGTTTGTTTGGGTTTGTTCGTCATGTTACCCTGTGGTGGCATATCAGGAAACAGGTGTTACGTGCAATGTTGCCAAACGTCATGAAAAACTGAAATTCCATATAAAATTAC
The DNA here is from genome assembly GCA_963991005.1 of Barypeithes pellucidus. NCBI lineage: Eukaryota > Metazoa > Arthropoda > Insecta > Coleoptera > Curculionidae > Barypeithes > Barypeithes pellucidus. The sequence continues at coordinate 47,841,518 of OZ022560.1, forward strand.
AAAAATAAATTATTTATCTACCTACTTGTATTTATCTTCATACCTCCAGGTACAAGTTTTTTAAAATACACTCAGATCAGATCATTAGATTTTATTACACGCGACGCTACGAAATTTGACTTATTCATCGGAGACATTCCATTTTTCTGTCAAGTCAAACGTCCAAAACAAACTACTCGATTAAACTGAGCAACTTAGGTTCGTCTATAGAAACAATGTCAAATAATATACAAAGTTTGGACGCGTAGCCCGAATCATTACAACTATTATAGGCATACCTTCTAAAAACAAAGCGGATAACCGAGAGTGTAAATGGTTATCAGCAGAAGCGACCGCACCCTAACGCTGTTCTTCTATTACTGACACTTGCAAGTCGCACGCTTGTACCCATAGACCTACGTCGGCCCGGCGCCGAGTGGATTGTGTGAAAGAGATGGAGAGATTGCCGCGTGAGAAAGAAAATAAAATCTTCGTCGGTCTTGTCATTTGGAGTAGAGCTGCGCTAATTTAATTTTTAAGCTTCTCAAAAGAAAAAGTACAGTCGCAGTATTATTAGCAACCACTATCATTTTATTCAATTTGGTCGAAATTCCATTAACGCCATATCAATTAAACGCCTTGCAAGAGATCTCGCGGTAAATAGCCAAGTAATGGAGAAGAATCTCGTGAAATATCAAACTGCCAAATATTGCCCATCTCTAGTTCGAGTTTTGATGGTATCTATTTCGTTCATTCGTAGGTTAACCGTTTTATGGTTCGTAGATAAAATGTCATTTTTAAATTGAAGGATTGCATTGTGTGTATTTAAAATGTGTATGTTTTAAATTAGTTAAATAAATAAATCTACGCGAGAAAAGAAGGACCAACATTAAAACAGCGTTCGCGTGTATTCTTTCCGTGTGAATAGCTGCTATTTTTGAGGTTATGTGAGAGTTTTTTTCCTAAAACTTAGATTCTGTGTGGTTTGTGTGAAATTATGAAACTAAAATTGTATTTAAATAAGTAAAGGTAAGAAGACATGTGTCTTAAATAAAAAAATTTTAAAGAGTTTGAACGATAATTATTATTTAAAAGGTCAATGACGTTTAACTTATTTACTTTCCTGTGCTTGAAATTTGTGTGTGATATTACCATTATTTGTTTTGCAAAACATCTTTCGCCGTCGGGTTTCTGAAATCATATTTGTTCATAAATGATCAAATTAAAAATTGTTAAAATTATAAATTTTTTTCTGAAGAGTTTGCAGTGTAGATATGACAACACCGACAGAAATGCGCTGACGTCTTTTGACCCTGCAGACCTCAGTGTTGATTGTTTACATATTACGCCAGTGCCCCACATGTGTTTGTCTGATTTGACATAAGGTGATATAATCCGGTCATTAATTGAAAGCGCCATTTATGGGTATTTTTCTTCAATTTATTTTCATCTCAGTATTTGCCGGAATAAATATTTAACTTTGCACATCATATTAATAAACACTAAATTTTTTCAAAAATTAATCTAGCTACAGTAAGAAACAATATAATACTCGTATTTTATTGTTAAAATCTGTATTTTAACAGAAATAAAATTCTCAAAGAAATATTTTGTTGCTTAATTGTTCAAACAATTATTTTCTATTGTTCTTCATATTTAATATTAATAAGTATTCATAGACAGACAATGGGACGGCGATGATAATTAATAAATATATTTCAATAAAGATATGTAGCAGATAAAGCACATTAGTAATCCGTTTTGACAATAAAATAAATTATAACGTTTAGTTGTAATTATTTACTTAGTGAACGTTGTACGTAGGGTGGGGCGAAATAGATATTAAATATTTATAATAACCACCGACGAATGCTGCTTCTGATATGCAAACAAAAGTCTATAGAGTCTTGTCATGCCAGATGATTTATTTGAAGAGTCAAGTGTGTTACTATTTTATACTAGCGCAAAAAAGCTATTAAACTTGCATAGCCTTGATTAAGGTATAGACGTAACAGGCAAATATTACCATGGATAATGATAACCAAATTCATTATAGAAATAATGCAATATATACAATATATCTAAAATCTTCATCAAGTTATAAGCCGCGATGTAAAGGTTAACTGCGGATACGTCTATAATTCAGGGGCGATATCAGTTGATTTTAGAGATCAAAAAATCTGAAAACATTGCTAACATTTATTTTTCGTTTTTTAATAGGAAAGAAGGAGTGTGAGAATGTTAATAAAGTGATGAAGTCGATTCATTTCTACTGATGAAGGCGGGGGTCAAGTGTGCGGTCCGAACTTGTATCACTGCATACTTCTGGCTTATTGTGCATCCCGATCTTGTTAGAAAATATCCAGCTCTAGCTGCTTTGTCCGCTTTGTCATTACCTATTATCCCAGAGTGACCAGGAACAAACAAGAGTTCTACTTTGTTCCTCCTGGCCGTCGCTTCTTTTAAGTTATTAAAGCACTCCAGCGTGAACCAGATAGTACGTATATCTTTCGGTCATTGTAGCCCCTTTCAAGATTCCGCTTGGTATACTGTGGCGTAGTTACCAAGTGCGACGCTTATGTCCATCCTGGACCTTTTTCTAAATACACATGCGCCCACACCGTTGGCAGTTTTTGATCCATTGTACCAAACTAAACCCTTATCAAACGATGGGTGTACTATTAGTCCCATAGCTGATATTGAATGGTTTTCTGAAATCGTAGATCAATTTCATATGATCGGTTTACATTTCCTAGAGCTAGTCGTTGGTTAGAACCGTGAGTTTTGGTTTTGTGTGTCCAATTTTCACCAGGTGCTGTGTCCACTCCCCAATTTCGTAGATCAATTTCATATGATCGGTTTACCTTTCCTAGAGCTAGTCGTTGGTTAGAACCATGAGTTTTGGTTTTGTGTGTCCAATTTTCACCAGGTGCTGTGTCCACTCCCCAATTTTGTTCATCCGTGAGGCGCTGCAATTAGCCTCCATTCTGATGTGAATAGCTAGAGGTGTTAGTCCCAGTATGAATTCCATTGCTGCGGTAGGGGTGCTTCTCATACTCCCACTAATACACAAGCCATCCAGCCTCCGCACACTGTTAAGTTTGTTCGCTATCGTAATTTGCTGTGTTTTTGTCCATCAAACTACAGACCCATATGATATCAGGGGGTCTGATAATTGTGACATTAAGCCACTGCATCTGTGGTCTGAGTCCCCAAGTTTTCCCAACCAAGCTCCTACATCGCATTAGACACATTTTTGCTTTGTTTGGGCTTCCATTCACTTGTTGGTTCCATGGTAGTTTGGCATCCAGGGTTAGTCCTAGATACTTTACCTCGATGACTGTGTTTAGGTGATCGATCACTAAAGGTATGATAAAATAGCAGTCTTTGCAGCGTTGACTTTGAAGCCCAATCTCATACACCAACTCTGCACGATATTCAGAGCTCTTTGCATAAGTGCTGCTACTCTAGTGGCATACGTTCCAAAGATAAGTATTATCACATCATTTGCATAGCCTTGGGCGTAAAAGCCCTCAGCATTGAGATATGTCAGTAGCTCATCTATAACTAAATTCTATAGGAGAGGCGATAATACCTCTACCGTAGGACATCCTTGTCTTCGGCTTTTATATAGTCGCCGTGTAAACTGTTTTGAATTCACATTTGTGTGGTCTCGTCGATTCCATGTTCCCTAGCGGCTGATATCATCGTGATACAGGAGGCGTTGTCGAAATCCCTCTCTATGTCGATCAAAACACTCAGGGCAATTTCTTTGTGGTGCAGCACAGGTTCGGCCATTGTTATTAGCTTATGCAGAGCAGCCTCACAAGATTTTCCTGATTGATATACATGTTGATGTTCGTGGAGGGATTTCTCCATGGGCTCTGTCTCTTATGTGCCTATCAATAAGTTTCTCCATGCCTTGAGAAGAAAGATGGAAAGGCTTACTGGTCGACATGTCTTGGCCTCGGTGTACTTTGCTCGTCCAGACTTAGGGATGAAAATGACATTAAACGTTCTACATGCCTCGGGAACATAGCCCCAGGCAATGCAAACACAGGGATAGATTTCATCGAGCCCTGGAGACTTATAAGTTCGAAAGTCTCTATTATCTATTTAACTCTTTCATAGCTGACGGCATGGCAATAACTCCCGCATACCCGCATAGATATCATCTTCCAATTTGTAGAACAACCAGTTTAGTATTTTTTTTAATTCGATCTCAAAAGGTGCCCACACACGATCGGTCATGCATTAATACATGAGTGTGCAACCATGTACGCCGAACATGCACGCCGTGTAACTTTGGTACACTCAACATGTATTGATGCAAAATTTTGTATGTCGAACGAAATGTACCGTAACAGTTACACGGCGTGCATATTCGACTTACATGGGTGTATATTCATGTATAGTCGATGTTATATTCGGGCAAAAAATAAATGATTAAAAAAAATGTTATTTCTATTGGAACGATTTCGATCAAAAAATTAAATATCAACTATTTATATTAATGCATGAACGTTCATGTATGGGCACCTAAAGAAACGGCTAAAGCGGCCAAATTATTGGTGCGGTCAAATTCTCCTAATGAGAATTGATGATATGGCTAGTATGTATATACAAAGAAATGGCTAGTATATAGAAAAAACTGCATCTTTCTTATATTGCTCGCAGTCAACTTTTCTTTTTACCCCCATTGGCCACACCCAAATCTTGTAAAGGAAAAATTAGCTGGTCAAAAGTTAGCAGGGAAGAGGGGCAAAAATGCAGGCAAATAAATCCATTTAAAATACAGCCTTAAATTTTTTGGAAAAACGCTCGGACCCGTCGATTTTAATTTTTAGATTAGCATATTTTAAACTTATTTTCATTTCTTCAAGGGTGACTCAAAAAAGATTTCAAGTGACACTTCAATTTTTTAAACCCACATTTTTTTATTTATTTTAGGATTCTAAGGAAAATTTCATATATTTCATATACCTATGCATAAATTTAAAAAAAAATTAAGTTTATTTAAAGAAAATTAGACTGATAGGTAGAACCTCAAATAATACATATTTCGCCAGTATTTGAATATCGCCTAAGATCTTATCATGATGTTGCTGGTGGTCAATTCCAACATTTATTAAGTAAATATTTCACAATTTCTCATTGAAACATTTATTAGTTACTTAAAATTAAATTAATTTTTTTCTAAATAAAATTGATTTTTTTTTAAACAACTTAATTTATACATGGGTTGTGATTCATGAAATGTCATCAAAATTTTCTGTAGAATCCGAAAATAAATGAAAAAATGGGGGTGTCGATTTAAAAAATTGAAGTGTCACATGAAATATTTTTTGAGTCACCCTGTATGAATAAAAATAATTTAAAAAACGCAAATCTGAAAATTAAAATTGACGGGTCCGACCGTTTATTCGAAAAATTAAAAGTTTAAGTTTAAATGAATTTATTCTAACCTATTTGGCCTCAATGTATAGTGATATTGCCATAAAGAGCAATTTACAGAAAGTTTAGACTGTGAGTTGGAAGAAACCTTTTTATGGCCCCGCTAGTATACTTAGA